>CM060975.1:225333506-226716006 GCA_030765065.1 Deroplatys truncata
AATGAAACGCGTAACTTCGCCATTTTAGTCACTTTTACTTTCTCTGTCACTTACCTGTAGTAGGTAAGGGGAAGTATTGTATTGCATCCAAAAGATTTGAACGGAAATAAATGTTTTCAAAGAGAATTTTTAGAAAAAGGTCCACGCGTATGTGTGTCCGTCTGTGAACAGCCTAATTTAAAAACGAAATGCCGGATAAATACCAAACTTGGTGTTTAAATTCAGCGTCTTACAAAGATGCGACAAGAAGGTTTTCAAGAAAATCCTCCACCGCAGACTACCCTATACATAGAAAATGTTTCCAACTTTTTGTTTTCTCAAAAATAGTTCTAACAATTTGGATATTAAGATACCTTATATTTAAGATGTTTACGTGACAAATAAAATGTATAATATAATATTTTTTTGGGGGGAGTAGCATCTGAAGTTCGCTTTATTCTGAAGGAATTTTGTACCATTTTGAATAACTGGTAAGCCTTAGGAGATATAAAAAAGTGCTACACAGATGTATAACTCGTTAAACTACACAGTATATATGAAATACCTTTTTTCGTGATTCAGACATTTCGGAGATATCCGTTATTATTGGTTTAAAGTTTTCAATATTTCGTTAGTTTTTAATGTGCTGTCGCTGTTTAGTTGTTTCTCGCGATGGCATGGAAACGGTATAAATTTTAAGGCCAGGATATACCTGCCCGCTTTTAAGCATCTGATTATCGATTCGATTTTCTCTATCAAGCATGTACGTTAAACGAAATATGAAATATAAGTGTTCCTGCAAGGTTTATCTCGATTACATGAAGTATATAGAAAATAAGCTTTTCTATAAGAGTGTGTAGAAGTGCTATAAAAATAAACGATAATAGATATATAAAGTCATGTAAATCCATCACAACAGATTTAATTTTTTACAGAATAATCTGGACGCCTAACCGGCATTATGTCATAAATGAAAACACGATTTTTTAAAAATATTTAGCATATATTGTAGCGTATGTGTGTGCATTGTCGGGTCGGACACATTATTGCTGTGTATAATGATATTGTTGAACTAATTATTTAGTTTGTAACTTTGAATTCTTGTCCGGGGCGGCAATTCCCTCCAATTCCTAGTCAAGGGAGGTGAAGGCAGGTTGAGGGATGAACCTCTTTGTTGATAGCGTGGGTCCGGGAGTAGAGTCAGTTTAGAGTAGGTCTTCTGAGTGTGTGGTTTGTATGTAGGAATGCGTGTTGCCGTGTGTATGCGTAGGCATCTCCCCCAGTGTTTGCCTGTAACCTTTAGTGTACAATGTAGGGCACCTTATTAATTATAATAAACCAGAGTTAACTGTGAATTTATATGTATTATTTATAAATAATCCACGACCGCTTAGTTTGTGCAGCAAGTTCTTGGTATCTCTTTGTTTGCCTCTGAGTCTACGTCGCCCACTGTTTATGCCGGAGTAAATAAATTTAATATTTTAGCTGCAAACCTTTTGGCCTCACCCCGATATGTAACAATATATCCCATTAATAGCTGACTTTAGCTGAGTCGCAGCTTCTGAATTTCCTTAGAAATTACTGATCCTACTGACGATTACATTTTATTAGGACGATTTGCTTATTTTTAAAAATAATACTAAATTTTTACATTAGATTCTTGTGCATAGCTTCTATTGCATGCTCTCTTATTTTGTAAACTATTTCATTACCTTCATTGTTGGTACCAGCATTCAGTATCTACTGTTTCCTAATTATTCACAAGAGCACTTACTTGCACTGATCCAGCAGTAAAGAGAGACCTCTGTTGTCAGGTTCACTGTAGAAGTGCGTCGAGTTTTCGCTGTGGTGATGATGGTGCGGGAAGCACCGAAAGTGCACGTGGTGGATGTGATGGTGGTGATGGTGGTGGTGATGGTGGTGATGATGCGGTGACGAAGGTGGCAGCAACCTGCTGGTACTCGCTGGAGGCGTCGCCTCCATAACATTCGGTGCTCGGGCTCTCTTCAGGGAGAAACTACCAGCCCCAAAGCGCCCTTGGGCCGCTCCTTGGTTTGGTCCTGCCAGAGACGTTGTGTGTCCTACACTCGGCGTTCCCGTCCTACACGCCGACAGATACTGCTTCACCGTGGATCGAAAATGGGGGTGTGATAGTCCATACACAATTGGATTGTACACCACAGAGGCCTGCAACAGTTTGCAGCATGTCAGACTCACGCCATTCTGCACATAAAATGAAATGCGTAGTGTTTAACGCTTCATTAGTTAATATTGCACATTAGCAACAAACATATTTACTCAAGGTTTTAAAATATTATAACCGTGTATTTTTCTATTTTCATATTACACTAACATTTAAAAATAAAATACAAGTATTTGTAGCTATTTTATATCGTAAATATACTGAATTATTTCAAAACTATTGTAATGTTTTTATAATCAAAAGCAAAATCCATGCAACTGCACTAAAATGTAAGCCTATTATCACGCTCTTGCCATCACTCCGGTTATTTTAAGTGGGCCCTCTCAATCTTTTACCTCAGGCATATTTGACTGAAGTTGCCAGGATTCGAACTTGCGACGTTCGTGTTTTAATGGAAGGCCAGTCAATTTCGATGAGCATCACATGTAGCAAAACAACAATAGGGTTAACTTCAGGTATTGGTTTCGTGCCGGAAATTACACGCTGCTATTGTTGTGTTACAGAATATAGTCAATAGAATAACGGAGCTCAGTTGATATCCCTTTAACCTATTGTTTGACAAGGTGTCCAAATACCTTACTGATTTTCCTACTCCGTTTGCTTAAACAACGTCTTCTCTTCGAAGTCAATGAAATACATGGAAACAATTCATGGCTGGCTCTCGTCGCTCAGTCGGTAGAACGTCTGCCTGTTGCGCTAGGGGTCCCAGGTTCGATTCCCAGGGGTGGGAATGTTTCTCTAGCCAAGATTATTCCCTATCCTCCTCAGAGTCTGGAACTATGAATGAGAGGTTGAACGTGTGTATGATCTAATGATGAAAAACCAAAAGTGCAAGAAACCCAACGACAAGAGTACACGAGTTAACACCATTGCCAATAGGAAAGACCGCTGAAAAGATCAAAGTAGCGGGTTATAAATGGAACTAAAGAAAGAAAATTCAATAATGGTATACATTCCCCTGATAACACATCCGTTGTTGTATGTATGAGGCTGAAACAATAGTCAGTTGTTTATAGAACAGATGCGTAAATACCAGCCAGACAAATGCGCTTAACGCTTCAAAATGCATTGCCTAAACTCCGGAAAATTAAACGTACACATCATAATGATCGATACCACATAAGTCAGTTTTCATAGGTGTATTTGCTTTTGAACTATATCGTTTTACTGATATAAGTCAGGGGAAGTTCTACGTCCGCCGAAAAATTCTATACCGGAATTTCTACAACGAAATGTATAATAAAAGTATTTCTGCAAAATTGATCTAGATTGACCTGAAGCAGATAGAATTTTTTTTTTTTTGCAAGATCAGTTTTTAGAAGTTATATAAAATAAACGATACTGGCTGGAGAAAATCTGTAAATGAAACGCACAAGCATTTTTGTGTTATGCTGTTTATACCTATACATACACTCCGACAAATGGACAGATAGGCGGTAGGTCGGATGGATGGATAGACCGACCGACAGACGGACAAACTATTTAAAATGCTTTTGACTATTTTTATCGCGGGAGGGCGAGTACATTTCCTGTGAAATCTCGACTTTGAATTTTGGACGGATTACAATACTTTAATTTAGGTAATAGATAATACAATATATAATACAATTTAATCACATTAGAATATCGTCAATAAAAAGGACCTGTTACAAAATTATGTTCATAAACTTTAATGATGTAGCTTTTTATCTAAAACTTCATAATAAGAAAGGGATCTGGAAGTTTTTCTAGGTACCATCTAGAATTCTTCACTTTAGAGAAGGTAATTAGGACGCCAAATAGCCAGGGCGTAGCTAAGTAGGGTTTTGGGCATTGCTTCTGAAGTCTAAAATAAAATATTCTGTAAATACACCAAAGCAAGGCTTACTTAGAAATTAAGTAAGTGAGAAAATTAATGTTAATAAGAGATAGTTGCTGCTTTGAAGCGTCTGAAGATTATATCAGAAATAACAGGATAAATTACTGTAATTGTAACTTTACATTGTAAAATTAGTCGCAAAATTAACTAACAAGGTATCCTGCAGACTTCCTTTTCAGCTCGTTTGAGAATGTAGTTTTAAAGGCAGTGTTAGTTTAATTTCATGGTGCCATTGGTCGAAAATATAGTTTCTTTGGCTATGTAATCGGATGTAGATTGTGGGGCGTTTTAAATTGTTTATTACGCTATGTCAATTATAAACACCAAACTAGATGATCTGTTGTAGGACTAAATAAAATAATTACAAAATTCAAATCTTTCTCCTGAGTGATTCATTATGTTATTTACAGCAATATTGAACCGAGTCTTCAATTTGTTTATGAACTTAAAGGCATACTAAACCTGGCGAAATTAAGTGATTTCCACATAAGTACATTTGTGAATATTCTCATTTTAGGATATCTGTCTACGCAACTGAATATAGCTATAATCTTAGGGAAAATTAATGTACCAAATTTTTCAGTCTTTCTTAAGTTATACGGGAGCATAGGCACATACATGCAATACATGGTATTCTATTTTCTGCTTTAAGAAACGTAATGTACTAAAAGCAGTGAGGATTTGAAAGACCTTAGAAGACTTCAAAAAGGTCTAAGGAACCTAAGGGCATTTAATTTTACCTTAACAAACAATATATAAAGCTTCCTTCACCATTAATAGGTATATAAAATATTTACTATGGCTTTAGGCGGTCCTAGAACTTTCATTACACGTCAGCAAGGAAAATGAAGCCACCCACACGAGCTCCAGAATATAAATGGGTTTTGCCTCTGTGTACACTAAGCTAGTAGCCCGCATGTCAACATGCATTGGGGTAGCCGTACATTTAGTAGTGACGTCACAGGGAGGTTAGTTGCGGGGATGCTCAAATTAGGTTGTTCAGCAAAACCTTCCTATAGGGTGTTTGTTTCCTTATGAAGAATCAACAATTCAAAGAGATATTGACAGCAGATATATAAGGTAAATACACAGAATATATATAGATTAGATAGATGGATATATAGGTACTTTATTTCATGTTTGGCATAAGATTGAACAGCACCAATAATGCACCAGGCATTTAAAACAATACTATTAATGTAGCTTATAAAAATGGATTATCTTATACTCATATTCTTATTTTTATTTTAAAAGTATAAATGCTTTCTGTTACAACAACATTTGATAATAGTTTATTAACAATGTTTTTTCGGAAATCAGGTGTTTAGATGAATCCAACTTATTATTTCATAGTCATATAAGTCTTTACTCGGTGTAAATACGAGAATATCAGAATTCTGCTTATATAAAATAGTACCTTTTGCACTCAACATTTTATATTGATATGCGGATGTGATATTCATTCAAGAAAGAAATATATTCTTATTCAATGTCTGTCATATTGTAATACGGATCTTCAAACGCCGTTGTAATGCGTTCTTTAAAAAATTTTGCACTTCATCTTCTGAACATTTTATTGCCCAATTTTCAAATCATTATAACTATAATCTTGTTTAAGTTATTTGTTTCTTTTCTATTCATGCGTTTCTTTTTGTTAAAGTAGAACCCTAGCATACCTTATAGGTGAAATAAGGTTATTCAATTTGGAGAATAAATAAATGATAAATAAAACATTTTATATTGCTTAAGAAACCTAGAATCTCTTGGATTATGACAAACAAACCTGAAGCGTTACGTTTACATGACTTTCTCCAACCATTGTTCTACAAATTGTTCTTACAAAAAGTTATTCTTCTATTTATTTCTTGTTAATCCAAATAAGTCTTTACAGAAACGCTTTATTGCCAATTTTGTTGAAGGTAAGAGAGAGATACAGAGTTGTAGTCAAACGTTTAAAACTATTGATGGCTTTAAAATTCCACTCTTTGCTTGGCCACGAGGGAAAAGAAAAGAAGAGAAAAGAAAAGTCAAAGGAGAAATATAAAGTATTTTAAAATCCAAACCAATAAGATATCGGAAACATTTTATTTGACATAAATTGTATGTTTTAACGAGATTGGCAATCTTCGGTTAGGAGTTTTTGTTCACAAGTAATACAAAATCATACAAAATTCATTCCGAACAAAGAACACTTCACATACTATTCGCAGAAAGTTTTTGCTTGCCATGAAAATATCTTGAACATGTGGTAGTTTAATCAAAATCTTTAGAGCAATTTTGGAGAAAATCAAACATAAATGTTTTCATGCAAACAGTAGTTTGGGCAGGGGAATTTTCTTGAATATCTCTGTATCCCATTCTTGGAAGATGCTGTACTTTAATACCAAGTTTGGTATTTATCCGACATTTCAGTTTTGAATTATATTTTCACAGAAGACACACGCACGCATACACACACTCGTAAACATACATACATATGCACGGACCTTTTTCTAAAACTCTTTTTGTTTTAGATTCAGGGGACCTCAAAGTGTGTATTCCCGATGAAATCTGTATAGAATATTTGGGTGAAATGTAATACTTGATCTAATTCTTATAAGTTATGAGGCCCAGGATAAAGAGTATAAGAACAAAATCTGATGTGTTACAATCACATGAATTTCTCTACTCTTGTACAAACTATTTTTACAAACGCTTATTCTCCATATGCTTTATGTTAATCGAGATATCGAGATGTTAATCTTATTGCTAATTTTCTTGTAGGTGCAAGGGGAATATGGTAGGATTTAAGCGGTAGTCAAATATTTTAACAACTGGTTGCTATGTGGAGTATTCCATTCTCTTTGTATTACCAGGACAAAAAAAAAACAATAACGAATTTGAGAAAAAGTGTAAGTATTGGAAAATTTAAGGGAATAACAAGCAATAATCTTGAAAATGGTTCACTCAACAAAAACAATGTATATGACATAAATTGTGTATTTTAACGCATCTACATTTTTTGAGTAGTAAAATTTTGTCTATCTCTTATGGTTTACCAGTTATGAAAAAGTCGTTCACATTGAAGAATACTTGGAGACATTCCCAGAAAATTCGAGATATACAGTTTATTTGTCATGAAAATATCTTAAACATATGATACTTTAATCAAAAACCTTAGAGCCATTTTTGAGAAAATTAAAATTTTCGAAAAATGTTCCATGTAAAGGGTAATCTGGATTGGGGGGATTTTCTTGAAAACCTTCGTGTCGCATTTCTGGAAGATACTGAACCTAAATACCAAGTTTAGTGTTTATCCGACTGTTCGTTTCTGAGTTATGCTGTTCAGAGACAGACAGACACACACACACACACACACACACACACACACACACACACACGGACATGTTTCCAAAAATGATTTTTTGGATTCAGGGGTCTCAAAACATATATTTCCGGTGAAATCTCGGTATCGAATTTTTGGGTGGAATACAATACTTCTCCTACTTACTATACGTAGTAGAGAAAGTAAAAATTGGTGAAAATAAGGTTAGGTAGTCAGACCTACAAATATACCATTCCTCACGTCTGAGCAAAACAGTATAAGTCAATTCCTAAATGCTATCCTGCTACTCACTCCGAAGAGTGCACTGCAAGGTCTAGTGATAGAAGTGTAACTGTAGTTAAACTGTTTAGACTGGCTATAAATAATTACGCAATGTAGTATAAGCTGAACTCTCTATTTTGACCGTACGACTTACACTACTTGTGCCAACTTTGGTTTAGATGTATGAAAATGGAGGAACGCGAAATATTAAAAGAAATGCCTGACTCAGCAAAAGGTTCTAAGAAACAAAAACAGCTGGTGGAAAGAAACCCCCCCCCCAAAAAAAGAAAAAAGAATGGAGTCAATTGGAATGGGGGATATATGAGGGTTGTAGGAAAAAAATACAAACGGCTTTTGGAAAGTAGTAAGAAACATAGTGGAAGATATAGAATGACAAGAGATATGGGGAAGCCTTAAGATAAACAAATCATTAAGCTTTTAAGCTTTTATAAATTGATTAAGAAGAAGTGGGGAAGAGGGAGGAACATTGATTGCTGTAATAGACAAGAAGGGGAAGGTTTAGCATGGATGAGAACGGGATCACTGTATTTAAGAGGGAAAAGAGGCAGTGGAAGAGGGATATGCGAGGAAGAGGAAGTACAGATCACTGTATGACTGAATGTAAGGAAATAAGGAGCTGGAGGGAAAGAGTGTGGGAAAAGAAATGGGAAAATATGGATAGAAAAATAGTAGCTATAAAGATCAAGGGCATGGGAGAATTTTTACGGAAGGTAAAGGAAAAATGGTCTAGAAAAGTAAGAGAGCCAAGGGAAGCTCAGTGAGCGATAAGCCCTGGGAGTCAAGCAATCTGAGTGGCTCAATAAGAAAACAAGCACCAGACAAATTGTACACAATATGTAGGGTTACAGTGATATGCTAATACACACTGTATATATTTTAAACCAAATTGCAGAACAAACTGTACAATAAATTCATTCATTCACTTGTGCCACACTTACTCTTATTATGGTAACAGCTAACACTGCAAGTAAAGACCTTTTATTAATGCCCGAGAAATTTATTACGTTACTCGCTCTTTCTTAAAACAAGGTGGTCACTAAAGTTTTGAAAGTAGATAAGACTGTCAAAATCTGCTTAATGAAGAAAGCCAGCTCTATAAGTGGTATTACACGAAATGTCGAGAGGGGGGAAAACCTCTTAAAATAAACATTTCGCCGGAATCATAAATGTTGTAACACATATTCAATTGTTTCCCACATATGTCACTTTACACCAGACGTTCAAATGATAAGAATTGTCTAACAGATTAAAATGTGATTAAAACTGAGATTAAAAACTGTGTGAACTACTGTGAAGGGAAAGAGAAACCTGTAAGCAGGAAAATTTATGAACTGAATTTTCATAAATTTCCACCTTTAAAGTGTCTAAAGTGGATACCTGGCACCTCCACCACAAGTAAAAGTTGAAAATAATGATGAACAAAAGAAGTAAACATAAGCTGAGCTACATAATATATAGCAGTTTGAAGCAGTATTGGCATACTCATTCAAAAAGAAGGTTAAAGAATTTGGAAAATCTCACGAATGTTACGTATATTACTGTTTGGATCTGCAAAAATATCTTCCGATGCCCTTTCTCAATTCATCTGTAGCATTTCATAAGAGATCGTTGTGGACATATAGCTTAACGGTCTAAAACTGTAGTAACGGTGATGTTACTCGCACATGTGGCGTAAGGGAGGAGGAGGGCGAGGAGATAATCGAATCGCTATAAACATTCTGTACTTGCGGAGGCCAGAACAGAAATCCACATGCATCTGCTATGTTTCTTGCTGCAATGCAAAACAACAGAAATTTAGTTCAACTGGTCATAAGTTCATGGTTAGTGGCTACTGCTACATGGAATGTGACTTTGACCATGGACTCGCCGAAAAGCAGAAGAATAAACTAGAAATACCAATTTCCCATCCATATGACTGGATTCAGATAGTTCGAACAGTCGGGAAAAGCAAGAAGTTCAGTATAGCTGAACATAAACATAGAGATTTTCTGGATTTTCAATCTCTCTTGATAACAGTGTTAATTCTGAGAAATTAAAATGGTATGATACAATATGGTTATGTTTTTATAGAGATAACCCTGAAAAAGTGCTATACAAAACAAGCTTAAACCAGAATGAGGAATTTGGGGTATTAGTGTTCTCCGCCGTGGAAATTGTAACCCGCAGCTAAAGGCGACGTCATTGCTTATGAGTGCTCTTTCCATTTCAAAAGGAGAGATTGAGAGAGAAACAAAAGTATCTCATGAAGTTGCCGCCTCTCATCGAATCTATTTTCCATGACTTGTATACATTTCTGAAGATTGAAAACATTTCAGATGGAGATCCAGACCTCACTAAAAGCGAAGAAAGCATTTAATTTTGCAGATTTAAAGGATCAAATGTATAATTGCATTTGCAGGAGAGTAGTGACCTGCTCTAAATGTAGGAATTATTAATCTAAAATTAATAATCATTGCTTCATCATAATTTTAAGGTTTCTACTGCAAAATTATTGAGTTATTATGTTATGTAAGATACTAGAGGATGTGCTAAAACAGGATATTTAGCTCTTAACAATATTTATAGAGTTTCGTTTTAGTAACACGAATAAATGTGGTATGGTCAATGCAGTATAAGCAAGAAATCTAATTTTGGTCAAAATGAGTATATGTCATAAAATAGAAATTAATTTTGTAACATATATACAAATTTGTATTTTTGATACTATTTAAATTATTACTAATACTATTTCATGACGCTCTATATTCAAATACAAAATAGAATAATAAAAAAGTTGGAGTCACTGATTTGGCATAACCCTTCAAACCTTTAAATTACTTTCCTGTAAGAGTGTATTTGTTGACTTATACTCCTTTTCCCTGTCATTAAAGCGTAAAAGGTAGAGAAAAAAATTCATGAGCTTTCAGCATTTTCTTCTTCATTTGGGTATCTATTGCACATCCTCATTTAAACCTGTTATTAAAATATACTACAAAGTACATTCAAAGCAGACGATTAACGCAAAAAATAGCGGTTTACTTATTATACATATATTTCATTAAGCGAGAAGCAAATCAATTGTAATCAGTTTCGACCTGATAATAAAATCTATTCATATCCTTATTGGTTTTTTAAGCCTCTGAGAAAGACAAAATCCAGCCAGAAACTTTTAGAGCAGGTAGATGCTATGTATCGTTTCGAAACTTTACGATCCTACGATTATAGTCTGATGTGAAAAATCACTTAAAGCAGCAGTGAACGTGAAAATTAAGTTAGCGTCAATGGAACAGATTTTCAATCTAAGCGGGACATCGTGTATAACACCTCAACGCGAAGCTCGTTTTCGAGTTCTGACTACATGGAAGTACTAGTATGTTTATGACTACGAATTGTGATTGTAGTGTTCTCATGTTGTAATATGTAAGAATTCCCCAATTGATTGTGACTGTGAAATAGCATTTTGCGTTCCAATGAAATTTAACGAGAATGAAGCAATTTTACACGAAACCTAAAAAAATTCAGCATATACGTTTTATTTGTCAAGGCAGTATTTCAAAAGTAAAGAGTCACTACAGATATTTTCCAAAAAGAAATGAGGAGTAACGATTATTTGGATAGGAGAATTCCATCATAATCTTCTCCTTGCACCCCTATGTGAAAGTGGATGTGAATACAGAGATTGGTATTTATCTTACATTTTTGTTGAAATACGATATTGATCAAGAGGGATGACTGAGGTGGTAACGTCACGGAGTTCCGGGTTCAAACTTCGTTGGGCCTACCAATTTGACCGAAGGTTTTTTTTCGCGGTTTTTCCCGGTCGCTAGGCGAATGCTGAGATGGGTAATTTGGTCCGTGAATTTTCCTATCATCCCTTTCATTTCCCTCTTCTTCACCGCCATACCAGGCATTGGGCTGATCATCCAGAGCTTCCTTGCTCCTCAACAGACTACTGCCACAACGCATTGGCTTGTTAGTCCTACAGTGAGGGTAGTACGTTATAGAAGAAGTTAAGTTGACAGACAGGCCTGCGCGCGCGCCTTCCCCCACATGCACGCACGCACGCACCCGTGAATAAACGGGTCTTAATTTTGGGGGGATTTAGGGGTCCTAAACACGCATTTCCGGTGAAATATCGATATCAAGTTTTTGGTCGTAATGCAATATTTCCTCTCTACCTACCTGACTGGCTGCATAGAGAAAGTAATTCATAGTAATCTAATAATGAGTGTATCCTGGTTAAAATATTTTGCTGAAGTTAAATTATATTTTTCCTAACAATGATTAACACCCATTCTTGCGGCACTACACACGGTGGACACTAGTGATACATAAAATTAAATGATAAATAGGAAATAAATTTAGGAAGGAAACATTCCAGGCCTAAGTTTAAGGTACCTCCCCGGCAATTGCCAGTTATGAGGACTGAGAAAAACCTGGAAAGAATCTAATCAGGGACAGTTCTGGCGGGATTTGAACCGCAGACCTGCCATTCAATTACGTAAAGCATATTTATAATAAAATGTATATATCTCAATCTAAATATACTAACTTGTGATCTAAATTTCCAGTAATTACTTCAGGCATGTTCTAGTACATTCTAATCTCCAACATTATGATTTCAGTATCACAAGCGTAAAATGTATTTTTCCTGCCGCTAGCGGCTCTTTTAATTTAACGCCATTCCTTTCTTATATTTCAAGGAATATTCCACCTAGGGAAACTGAAAACAGAAATGAATGTATATATACCAACATCACAAACAAAAGAATGACGGAGCAGGCTGGCTTACACATTTTTAAGCACTTTTATAATTAAATATTAAAATTAAATTATCCTTTAACCCTTTGACTCTCTACTTTTCAAAAAATAACCCTACAGTTAGTTTCCCCAGGTGCTGTAAGTTGTTTGGCGTTTTACATTGTTAAGCAATTTCTGCCTCTTTCTTTGTTCAACATGTTAATTAGAAGTAGAAACTTTTAATTCAATTAAAATTGAACTTAAAAATTAATAACATGCTTCCAACTTCTTTTATGACTATAATGCTTTGCATAACTAAAGAGGAACAATGGCTTTATGAGGCGTAACAATCATCAGGGAAATAAATTAAAAGCTCCTTTTGAGAAGGTAACCAAACATAAATGGTCTTCAAGTCTTATGCCTATACATACTGTAAATCATCTGCCTAGAGATTTTGAGACTATGCAACCTCTTAAGTGGGCAGACCTGTTAAGGTATAGATATATGAAGTTTCTAAATCTTGCATTTTTTACCCAAATACATTCACAATTTTGTCACATGCTGCCCTATCACAATTATAAGAGTGATTTAAATTCCATGCCGATATATTTAATAGTTGCAAAGGTAGAATCACACTGAAAAATTCAATGCCATAGCCAGGGTTTGAATCACGGATCTTCCAGTTTCGGTTCGGTTGCTTTAACCAACTGAGTTATTATGGCAACATACCAGCACGGCATTAAATTCCCCAACTGACTCCCATTTGGAGCGAGCCGGAATTGCATTTTCCAGCCTGGTCCTACCTTTCCAACTTGTCCTACACACGGCTGGTGTGGAACAACAATTAATTACCATTGATTGAGCTAATAGTTCGTTAAACTATGAAGTTCAGGACTTAAAGTACTTACGACATTGTAAGTCGACATTGGGGTATGCCATCTCGAAATCTCCTTGTGGTTTACCTGGAAAATGCGAGTCATTTGGGGAACTTAATGCCGTGCTGGTGTGTTTCTATGGTAGATAAGTTGGTTAGAGCAATCGGAGGGAAATTGGAAGATCCATTGTTCAAATACCGGGTATGAAATTGAATTGTTTACTTTAATTCTACCTTTCCAACATTATTCTATACACGGTTTGTGTGAAGGAACAATTAATTATCTCTAATAGTTTCTGATAAAACGGCAGAAGTAGGAGGATTGATATGACAGTTTTTCCACCTAGCAACACTTTGGGTTACATACTCAATGCTACTGAGAGGTTTGAGAAACATCCAGTCCAACCGGAGGAAGTGCATCCAGAAAAACAGCCAATCTATGTGCCAACAGTCTCTTAATTCAAGCAGAAATATTCCCAGGAAATTATTGGACTGATGGCGGGAGCCCGCGGCGCTATTCCAAAACACTTTATCGCCACGTGGAAACAATTGGCGGACATGGAAAAAGTAGAGATATAGCTGTTAATATTGTCCTATTTCAACTTTGAAAGATATAGCTGTTGTAGCTCTTCGTGGTTCAATCGCTCTATTTCGCCATCACTCTACAACTTGCAATAATGAACTGGCTCAACGATGTTGCACTCTACTTAAAATTATAATTTTAATTACATCCTTATTTATCATCTTGTATCATTTCATAAAATTTCTTTTTTAAACTGTTTAATTAATGCGCTGTGTCCAATGCAGCAGGCCGTAATTACTGGGTGCTGTTCTTGTCATTTCAACAATAAATTTATATATATACACTAATTAATCAGTCTTGCACATGTTGCAGAAATCATAACTTTGAAAAATAAAAATAATACCACAATATTTCAATAGTAATACACAAAACTGGCACATAGAAATTTAAATCTTATGGTTATTTCAGAAAAAAATTAAATGTTTAAATATAACTTTTGTAACAACTTACCCTCAGTGGTAAAATTGAGTGAATGAATGAATTAATTAATTTAGCTTTTGTGACCCTTAAAGGCAAAGCTTCCTATAAAAGGACCAAGCGGGATGGCGCAGGCGGTTAAGTCTGTGGCCCGCATTTGTGGGGTCCCAGGATTTATCCCAGCGATCGTCCACTCTGACCCATGTTTTTTTTTGGAGATTTTCCCCGGTTGTCAGGCGAATGCTGGAGTGGTTCTTTTCATTCCCCGAATTTCCTGTCCCTCCATTTTGTTCCATTATTCATTTCATTCATCTTTCATCCCGTTGGTCTCTTTCAGGGTCGGAAGTGTCGGCGAGGTTGTTTTGGTGCAGCGCGGCTGGGAAAAAGGATTCTGTTTGTGACTCTCTCCGTCCCTCGGTTTTCGGCTGGCTGCCGGGTTGTTCGAACCCTCTTAAGGGGCATTGGATCCCCTCTGTGTGAGGTAGGGTCCTCGGTCTGCCTGTCCGTCTGCCGTGGTATCTCTATCTGGAAAGTTATGGACTCAGTCACTGCTGTGTCGTCGTTCCTGGTTTCGGCCGCCCGGTGTCTCCTCTCGCCTCATCGTTCCTCCCGGGGACGCCCCCTCGTGGGGCGTAGGTACAATATCTACTCTGGATCGGTGCCGAGTCCCCTGCGTAGTCAATCCTATCCTATCCTTTAAAAGGGGTGGATCTACTTTTGCTTGTGCCTTGTTTAATTCTTACACTATAAAACTCTGCAGTTAGTGTTAGCTTAGATTTAACCTCTGTTAATTATAATAGTATACGAGTAACGCTTTAACTAGTAACAGTTTGTGGTATGCTACGTCCTGAATTTTCCAATGAGTTCTGTTTTTTGCTTCCTTGGCTCTGTCTTAACACTATTTAACTATTATATGTTTGGTCCTGTTTAACTCTGTGTCATATCTTGAGCATTTAAAAAGAAAGCATATGGCTCTTGTTACACCTTTAAAGAACATTCTATCCGAGTTTCAGCTGGAAATTTAAACAAGATCGGCTAAAACTAGGTCTTATGGAACATTCTTAACGCACAAAAGTGTAAAAAAATCAAAGTCAAGTAAGAGATATTCAAAGGAGATACAGGGAATTAGGCCGTGTCTTGACGAGTATATAAATGGGCACGTGTTGATGCTTTAAAAGGCTCAAACAGCAAAAGTCTTAGTATGTAATTAAAGATTTAAGTTCAAAGTACCTTTTGGACATAAAAACCAACTTTTGAATTTTTTGAAAAATATCAAATTTCGCCTACCATCATATACCCTTAGGATTAGGGTTACAGTGGTGCTAAGTGCTGGATAAACATTGTTAGAACGGTTGTATACTTTTGGACAAGGAACAAACAAACGGATAAAAAATAAATATTGTAGGATGTTATCAAGTTTTTAACAATTCTGTATTAAACATTTGTTTTTATTAGCAGATGCTTTAAACTTTTATTTTTTTCTAGCAGATCGCAGTGTGTTTTATTTTGTTGAACCATGCACCTATCAAAACCTCTTTTAATGTACACTTTCAAATAAAATAGGTATTTTTCTATACATTCACTATATAGTTATAAACTAAACAAACAACCATACGCACGAAAATAAAAAAGAAAGAAAATGTGATTTTGGGTTTCAGAATGGTTCATTATACAACATGTTTCCGTAATCACTCTTTTGTCAGAAACTCTTAAAAAAAAACCAAGTGTGAGTCTCGCATTCGGAAGGTCCCGAGTTCAATTACCGTTGACCACGGAATCTAACCTTGGGTTTCTCGTAATTTTCCTGGCCGGTAAACGATACTGGGTGGTTTCTTATCTATCACGATTTCCTTTCCCTCGTTTCCCTTTCATTCTGTGTCCTCATGTTTCAGGTATGCTTCTGGGTATCGTGGCGTACATCTGATGCGGATGTTGCTCAAAGAAAATAGACACCAGAGGGCTGTCTGGTTGCAACGTGATTCAACTTTCTCTCTGGGCAGCTCCAGTAGTGGGAAGTGTCTTCGAGCAAGGAACTATCAGGAACTTCCGCACATTTCTGTGGTCTATCTACCTGCGGCCTGTAGCCTCCTGTGTTTCCTTCACGTCATCCCTTCCTATTAGGATGATAGTCGCAATAGATATTACGTACATAGGTCTCAGAGCGCAAGGTGTACCCCTCCGTTAATGCATCTACGCATCCATTCTTTCGATATTATTTTCTTGCACGAATTAAGTTTTAATGCTGGATGCGTCTTGTGTCTCCATCAGTAATAACAGCTCTTACACGTACTTCTACAAATGGCAGGGTAAATTAAGCATTTAGAAGTTTCTCATTCACGTGGCCTAGTTACATATTCACATATAGTGTCCGGTTTAGTAATGGACATGTTGTGCGCCGTACAACCGACAGAAGGATTAATACACCTTATTACGGGACATGGTCCATATAAAACGCATTGGAATAAAATTAACAGAACAAATGATGACATATGGTTGTGAATTAAGAACACATTGGAACATGCTGTTTTTGAATGTAACAGATACAATCAACATGTATTAGAAGAAAGGATATACCCTGTATACAATTTTAAGACATTCTGATTTAATTAGACATCTACAACAATTACCATGTTATATAAGTAAAACAGCGTGGGAAAAAGGCATACTCCCAAAAGTAAGGAGAGAACAATTACCGAGGGATATAGAGGAAATTAAAAAATCTGGAAGGCTTAGAATAATAAATCAAAATTTCGATGTGTGAAAAATAAAAGTATAAGTGAAGAGATGGTTAGTTTACAAATGTTGACATTGACGGAGAATGAAGAGGAGGAGGAGGATGAGCTGAGAAGAGGAGTAATGAGGAGTAAATATTAATGCCTAACTAAATCGAAATTTGACAATAAATACAAGAAGTTTTTGTTGTTGTTTCTACGGGGGACAGGAATGGGCGGAGAGAAGATTTCAATTAAGACGACGGGAAGGAGAGAGATGTGGTGACCCAGAAGGAGAATGGAGGAAGAAGAGGAAAGGAGAGAAGAAGAAGTTGGTATCGGCAGCAGGTTCGCCATCGTTGGGGTCGCAGCTAATGTATGTTGGGAGGGATAATGAGTGGAGTTATAGAGACGTTAGATGCATGGAAAATTAAATTGAGTTTTATTTATGGACGCTCCTTAACGACTATGGTTCTTATCATCTTATTCTATATTGGGGATGAAAGATCGAAAATTTTTCTCAAAGGTCTCTTTATCACGCTTGAGGTTTTTTACGTGCCTTAAATCTACGACACGGAGCACAAGTTTTACTTCCCTTCCGAAGGAAGCTATGCTAAGAATTTTTACGGCCCAAAATCCATCGCCTTCCACCAGGCTTGAACCCGCGACCTCGGAACTCCCTTGATCACGGAGGACGACTAGATGCATGGAGGGATGTATTTGAATTATGTTATTAATAGGGGGAGTTGGAGTTTATGTAGGTTTGGGGATGGAGTTGATGTTAGAATAACATGGAGGACGTGAATGAAGTGAAATGATGTGGGATAAGGTGAGTGGATATGTGGCGATAGAAGAAAGAAGATTTAGTGTTAGATTAAATGAGGTAAAGATTTACTATATAGAGAGAAAATTTAAAAGTGATATATAACATAAATAAAAAAGAAATTAATAATAGAATAACTAATACGAGATTAAATAAAACGTTATAAGATAAGTAAACAAACAAACAAACCAATAGACACAAATACATAAACAAATAAACATATAAAATAAATAAACTAAACCAAATGCTACAAATGAAATAATTAAATAATTATTATGAAAACAATATAGACAACTTTGACTTTATAATTTTTATTAAGGAAAATTTTAAATAAAATAGAAATACAAATAAACTTACTGGAATGATTAGTAGCTCAGTAGAGGATTTTGTGCTGTACCAGTACATTTTCGCTACTTTCCAGTGAATGTATTTAAATAGGAGTAGATAATAGCTGTTTACCAGTTGCTAACTTTTGCTGATTTCCAGCAAGTGTAGATAAATATAGAATTTAGAATTGTAATCAAGTTTTTTACTACTTTATTCTAATATAATAGCTTCTATTCTTGTCTTTCCATTTTTCTTTATTGTTCTGTATGCCTTGAGTTGTTTGTAGTTATTTATCTGAAAAAAATTGTAATATAAAATGTGAATGTGTTGCGAGAATAAATGTAAAGTTTAAATGTACGTCCCGGTGTAGTAACCAAAGTGCAGGTATAGTATATTCAGATTTTATTTATTTATTTATTTTTATGTCGTATTACTGATATGTGGGAGGCACATAAGTCAACATAACTGTAGCTGAATGCTCTGCAAAGTAAATGCAATACGGAACAGTTTAACAGATACTTTTGAAAAACTGACTTTGAACTGAACTATTATTTAATGAAACGGGATGTTCTTCGATAGGAAATTTAATACACGACTGTTCCAATACGTGAACGAATAACTTTCTGTGATGTTTCCGAGTTACGCGTTGAATCGTATGCAGTTTTATGCCATATTAACTGCTCTATAATATGTTCCATTTTGTATGGCTTATATTTTGCTATTTATCTACTAAATGGCTACGATACAGGTTTTCTTCTATGCTTTTCAAATATCAGTCAGGTATCTCATTCAACGCATACCTTGGGTTTTGTGACAACATAACTCAGAAATACTTCCATTCATTTGTAACTTGCTACAGTATTCATTACAACACGACATACGGCTCCACTCGCTTAGCTTGTAGTGCTGAATGATTTCGGAACGGTAGTATGGCTACCTATCTTTCGTGCTCTATAGTTCCGAAAGAAATGAAAGCACTAATAGTTAAATCGCACCTATGTGATAGAAACTGCTGGTTCAGTGACTATTGGGAAGGAGCGATTGTAAAGGGCAGCTTCACGGCAGCTCACTGGAGTCACTGGAGAGTAAAGTGAAAGGAAATTAAAACATTAGCAGTTTGCTTATCCCCTACCACTGCTTCTCCATCCGCCTGTTTCAGTTGCGCGAACTTGCTATCAAGATTCCGAAATATTCAAGGTATTTATAGTAAGTTCTTTACCCATCCTCTATAGTGAAAGTTGACTTATCTATTGAAGGGAGATTCTTGCACATGTCTTATACATCCCAGACGGGTTGTAACTGTAAACACTCTTAAAGTAACACAATCAATAATGATTTTACACCTATATGTCCTCGATTGAACTTATTTATTATGGACAAAATTTCTCCCACTCGCTTAAATATACCTTGGCAAAGAATGCAGGCAGCGTCGCAACCCAAGGCGTGATGAGACGATCGTCGCCGAACTGTCCAATCAGCGTCACTACGGTGTACGGTGTCCAGGAGATTAGAAACAATGCGACGAGCATTATGATTATCTCAGCAGTTCTGATGGTTGAGCGTGTCTGAGATCCAGCCATTACTCTCTGGTAATTGGGTCCACGATATGGACTGGTACCTGTGCTACTGCAACCTGTCGTGCCACAACTCGTGCCACACGTTGCTGCACCACTTCCACCTCCCCCTCCTCCACCTGTAGAACAAACAGGATAAGTTCATTTATAAGGAAACACCTCCAAACACAATATTAATGACTCAAGGTGAGAGCATATTGATCTTCAAATACTTTGGGACGATCAACAAACAATCTCTAAGTCGAGTACAAAAAGACGGTGGTGCACAAGCTTTAAATTGAACGTGGAATGAGGCATAATGTTTTATATTGGTTCTCTCACTGTTGTTGCTTAAGATTAACAGTAAAAATAATTGATACACAAGTTATGTTATTACATGTGTTTGATATGCTAGAGTTAACAGTAGAAATCCACATAAATCCTAAAGTTTTACAGTGTCAATATAAATATAGATCATGATCAAATACTTCCTCCATAAACAAAACATAAAACACACATATAGACAGGTGTATATATGCATATGTAGATACACACATATAAATACGCGTGTGTGTATTTATCTAATGAACCAGGTTTAGAATAAATTAGGGAATAAATAAAACTTTCTAATAGATAAGCTCTACAATAAGTATTAGTATTTATTAATTTAAATACACCCAATTAATTACCTACTTTGACATTCTATTATATATTTACCCTAATTTAAATATATTTGGGGAAATTTCAATGATGTAAACAAATAGTAACATTAAGTTCAGCTGATGAACAATCACAGTGGTGTTGGGAGAAGGGAGAAAAATGGATAATTAAGGACAATAATCCACGATAATTTGATAAAGAAAAATTAAATGCATAGAAGCATTACTTGGATTTTAGTAATAAATGTTAAAACCCATTGTTATGAAAAGAATGTTCCCTTTATTCAAGAAAAAGTAATGGCCGTCATCATTGAACGCACTGTGAATTGTATTTTTATTTCCACCTACTAATAGTAAGGGGAAACATTGTATTCAACCAAAAGTTGGATATAAAGATTTCACTAGATATTCACGTTTTGAGATCTCCTGAATCCAAAACAGCACTTTTAGTAAAAGATCGGTGTGTATGCGTGTGTGTATCTTTATGTGTGTTTATCTGTTTGTGAACAATATAGCCCAAAAGCGAAATGTCGTATAAATATAAAATTTGGTTATTTAAGTTCAGAATTGTCCAAGCATATATGTCACAAAGATTTTCCAGAATATCCCGTACCTCAAACCACTCTTTAAATGCAAAATATTTCGTTATATTTTATTTTCTCAATAATGGCTCAATTTTATTAAAATACCATATGTTTTACGATATTTGCATGACAAAATAAATGTATAACTTCAAATTTCTGCAAATAGCCGCAATGAGTTATTCATTCTGAATGAATTTTGTATAATTGGTAAACCATAAGGGATAAATATTTATGATTGAAAATATAGATCGTTAAAACACGCAATTTCTGTCAAATAAATCTTTATGGCGTTAAGACATTTCCGAAACGCTCTTTGTAATTGGGTTTAATGTTCAAATAGTTTTACTGTTTTGGAATAGTAAGTCGTTATTTGCATTTTTTCCCTCGTGGTTATGCAAAGAGTGTGGAATTTCAGTCAGCATACAGCGATACGATTTTAAGAGTTTTGACTACCTCTTCAGCCTTCTGTACTTTCTTGTCCCTCAACGAATGTTTACTAAAATCATTTATGGAAACGTTCATCTGGATTAACATGAAGTAGAATAAGAATAAACTTTTGTAAGAATACTTGTAGAAGATTGGGTACAGAAAGTCACGTGAATGCAACACACATGATTTTTTAATTAACATGCCTTCTTTTTTACATTCGGGAATTACAAACTGTTTCCTTATTTAATATATAAGCTCTAAAAGTTCATTAAATTTATCCAAATTCTTTCTTTATTTATGGCGTACGTGTGAGTAACGTGATACGTATCAAACGGAACGCTCTCTCACTCTCTTCTATTGGAAAAGTATTCAGCTCAAGTTAGGGCTAAACTATGTCGTAGCGCTATGGGCTTTTTATTCTTCTCTATCGGACACCCGCGTCTGAATCTCGCAAACGAACCAGTTTTGGAGATTATTTTAGTTTATAATTAGATAGAATTTTATTTAGATATAGGCTGAATATACATTTTAATATAATTAAGTACTAGGAACTAGTTATTTTTCAGATTCTGTATAGTTTATATCATTAATTAATTTTATTAAGTATAAGAACCATTATATTTATGATTAGATATGTTTTTAAAATATAGATTGAGTAACTATTTCAAAATGTTATGAAATAATCTTTTTCAGGTTCTACATGGCTTATACCATTCTTTAATTTGGTTTATACCACGAGTTTTATGACTAGGTAGAATTTTAGTAAAATACAGCCTGAACAATTATTTTAATATTTAAGTACTATGGAATAATAATTATTTCAGGTTCCATTTGGTTTATATCATTAATGATCTAGTTTATATCATTAGGTTTATGATTAGGCAGCTTTTTGTTCAACGTAGACTGAGTAATTATTTTAGTATATTTAAGTATTATGGAATAATTATTTGTTCAAGTCTCATGTGGTATTGTTATTGATTTGGTTTATGTTTAGGTAGAAATTTATTTAAATATGGACTGATTTATTATTTTAATATATTTAAGTATGGCGAACATTTTTTCAGGTTGTATATGGTTTGAATAATTTTGTTTCATTTTAATAAGTATTAATCGAATTTATTCCTTAGGAATTCCCTCCTTTCTCCTTCAACCAAAAATAAAGAGTGCCCACACAAGTCTTCCCAGCTGTCCAAACGTTTTTACCTTGTATGACTGCTTTCAGTTCTCGCCCACTGCTTCGACTGTCTCTTTGATTCGCGAGTAACCATGTTTTATTTATAGTAGCAAACACGCACAAAAAGTCTTGTGGATTGCAATTAAATGTCATTAAACACTGCACTAAAATGTCCTTTGTGATTTTGCTACTCAATCAGCAATCGTGCACAAAGCTTTTTCATTTATAATTAACTCTCCGTGCGGAATGTCGCCCACGCCTACAGTTTCTGTTACTCCAGCCTCTGGTCTCTCACTCTGACACCGTGGATTACTTCAATAATATTAATTTTATACATTTCAACTGGGTGCCAGAAACCGCTTATTTTCATCGGATATTTAAACTCAACAATTTAATTAATTTAGTCTATGTCCATATTCATAATGGAATTTTTATACAGTTATAGTCGTACACAATATTTTTTATGCTGAATCTGTCATTTTACCCCTTAGAGGTGTAAAGTTTCATGATATTTGTATTAACGAATAGCACGCCCCCGGTATTTACGAAAGTGGAAATAATGTTCTCCTTAATCTTCTCCGGTAATTTTAAACATTTTGGAACCATTTATTTAGATTATATTTTTTCTAAAGAGTCAAATTTACCTAATCCAATAATTTTTAGATAAGCAAGTATATGAAAATTTAAGTTTACTCCCGAAAATTTTAAATAATATAAAGATTGTAAAATTTTCATATTAATAAAATAGCGTAGTCAGTAACATGAATATTCAACGAGGAAAGAGTGCAATTGGCGGATATGGAGTTTTCCTATCTTCTAAGCCACCAATTTCAAATATTTTATATGAAACAGGAGCTCCAACCACTATAAAGTGATGTGCTCAGTTGTTAATTATAAATTTCGGTTGAGTAGTTCCTTATATAACGCTGGACACAATTTTAATTCTTTATATACTTAGTACATAATGGTAATTTTATTACAGCTTTTAGAGAAAATACAACAAAGTTTACTTATTTATATGTTATTAAAGGATTTATTTCATCTCGTTGTGCAGCCATTTCGACGTTGGTTTTTTTCGCGGTTTCCTTGGTTGAGGGGTGAATCTGGGGCACATTATATACTGCAGCGAATTTCCTCATCATGTTTCACGGTTGAAGGATCAGGCGAGTGGAAGGCGAGCGAAGCTTGGAGTGGCGGAGTTACTTGTAGAACACACTATCATGGCGTTAGCTGTGGTAGGGCCCTAGAGACAGACCTCTCCTTGGATAGTGATAGACCTGTGCGGCGTTCCGCCGCCGTCGGAATGTAATATCTGGAAACGTTGGGGACCCCGCCAGTGAAATATAATGTTCCAATATATTTATGATTTGTTGAGAATAACCATCGTTGCAACAAAGTAATGATGGTAAAATGACTGAGATTTGGTGATAAATTGTAAATTTATTAATGAGATTTTTGAATCTCTCTTTTACTAAGGTTTTATATTCACAATAGTTTTCTTGTAAGTAGACAGATTCCATTTATAAGGTAAGAAAGAAATGGAATATGTCTACTTGTAAGAAAAATTACTTTAGTAGAACCAATGCTTCGAATTGGGCAAATTCCTAACCTTTAGGAAGGAACGGTTTTTGAAAAAATTTACTTTTTTTTTGTTATGGTTTATTTTTTTTTTTTGCTGAAAAGATTTATATTGATACAATGGTTAGTAAATGAGCCTGCCGCCCTGGATCTGGTCGCCTCTGTATCCTTCAATTTATCACTTCCTCCTGGAGCTTACCAGAAGCACAATAGTGACTACGCCTATGTGCTGAAATACTCCGCCGCTTCTTGTTAACCATAACCATATACCTGGACTGTATATGCAGTTTTTACTCCCTGGCATTTTTAACGAAAAGTTATTTTAGTACGTATTATCTAATATAATTCCAACATGTTCTTAAATTCAGAATTTGTAACTTTATTAGTTTAGGAGTTCATTTTAAAAGTTAATTAAGGAACAATGATTTTCAACGGCGAAAGGATTATCAAAATCGGTTGGATTTCCGAGATTAGCTTGTGCTATCTCTCTCTCTCTCTCTCTCTCTCTCTCACACACACACACACACACACACACACAAGCACGTACGCGCGCGCACACATTCAGTTCAAGTAAAGGGTTTGCAACTTGTTTCTCTCTCGTTCTTACTCTCAGTACATTTATCACAAATGCCCATCAGGAATCAAAAGATTGAGTGATTTTTAATATTACCCTACTCTACTCTAACCTACCCTACCCTACCTCCCCACACACGCGCATTTGCATTACCTATCTTTGTAACATCAGTATAGACTAAAACTGTTCTTTCAGGAATAATTAAATTAAGCAACTAAGCTGACAGTGTGTTAGAAAAAGACAAAGAAAAATCAGATCCATCAGAGGGTTAGCTGATCATAAGCCAGACATCAGCAGTTTGACTCTCACACAATATCTGTCATACGGTGCATTTGGTATATCGGTAATGAATCTGATTTCCTAAGCTGGTACGCAAATTTGTGTTTTTGTAACTGGTGGATGCAGGCAACAAGTGAGAACTGAACGTCACGCCGAGCTAAAATAATGACAAATAACAGCGATAAACAGTGAAAATGTATCTGAAACGAATTTAGTCCTCAATTGCTAAATTGGGTTTAAAAATACGAAAGAGACAATAAAAAAGGGTTACATTTCGAGAACATTCACATTCCGAGAAGCGCTAATTTATAGTGATTGAGTCGATGCTCCGTTCATTTTTGTAGAATATCACAACCCCACATTACTTCTACTCTAATTGTTTAGAACTATAAAATATGAGGCATTCTTCTGGGAATAAAGTAAACTTTCCTAAAAGTATGCAAGATCTTATTATAATGCTCAAAGGTGGAATAGGCGGCGCCAAAATTAACAATTTCAAATTTGATCTATCTCTGTCTCTCCAACTCGCCATATATGAATAATGCAGGATAATACCAAAGTGTCCATATACAGGATTGTCAAACGAGGCTAAAAGTTTATTTCACACAGAACGATGACCTGGCATTCTTTCAAAGATATAAATGGTTGATAAACGAATTGAGTATTAAATTCAACCACAGAAGCGGGCTCTGTTCATAGACAGCTCTAACCCTAGTATGAAAGCAGAGTTGCTCCTCAATTCCAACTCTCTTCCTTCGGCGACAGTCGGTTATGCTATTCGCATGGAGGAAACATTACCACATGAAAATGTCCTGGAAGCTATTCAGTTCAATGCTCACCACTGACAACTAAACGTCACAGCTGTTGTCTTGGGGTTATAATTGGATTTCATTAAAATGCTGCTGCTTTCTCTGTGAATGGGAAAGCCGAGTTAGTTTTAACATTACGTAAGAAAGATATGAGCTCCAAGGAAAAAATTCTGCCCTGGGGAAACCAATGTGCGGAATACCCCTCGAAAAACATTCTCCTGCTTCTGATAAATATCAAACTGGGGTTAAATTAAATTAAATCGAGTTTTATTTATGGACGCTCTTTAACTACTATGGTTCTTAGCGTCCCATTCTATATTAGGCGTTAAAAACCAGAAAGTTTGCTCAGAGGCCTCTTTATCAGACTTGAGGTTCTACGACACAGGAAACTGAGATTGATGAAGACTTTGTAAAATGGATAAAGTTGGTTACAAATATCTCCGGGAACTGTTTCTTATGTTAAGCAAGGCTGAATCAAAGTTTGGATTTTCATAAATCTACAAATTCGTAAGCTCCTTCAACACAAAACCTCTGATCAGTCCTTTATGATAAAGAAAAGACAGCATGGGACATCTTTAAAGGAGGGGTAAAGGGTTTCTTGGGTAACAGCAAGCAGGAAAGTACATTTAACGTGTGAACAAACTGTTGGAGAAGTAACATGAGTTAGGCTGCAATGTGCCACCGAAAGTCCATTATGCATTTCAAATTTAGACATCATCCCCAGTAACTGCGGCGAGCAGCGATGAACAATTGTGAGCGTTTCAACCAAGATGTTTTCCCAATGAAACACAGACACTAAGGTAGATGGAACGCTACCATTCTTGGTGCTATTGCTGGACACTTTTAAGAGATGCAACAG
The DNA here is from genome assembly GCA_030765065.1 of Deroplatys truncata. Lineage (NCBI taxonomy): Eukaryota > Metazoa > Arthropoda > Insecta > Mantodea > Mantidae > Deroplatys > Deroplatys truncata. The sequence goes on from CM060975.1 coordinate 225,360,106, forward strand.
AAAGACAAAGTTAAAGTGCTCACGTGAATAAAATTGTATTTAATATGCGTGCGTATGTTGGTATTATGTTATCATTTTTGTAAATGATTGAGATCTCTCTTTCAGGTTTCTTTATGAGCAAATAAGAAGAAAGTTTAAGAAGAAGGTTGATACTTCAAATGTTGTTTGGTATGTAAATACATTCCTAGCCAACAGTTTTCAGCATGCCGGAAAGCGTGGTTACGCTGTCAAATTAATGTGCTTAAGAGTTGGTATCGCATAGCACTTCCTTTGGGAATATTTTGATTTTGTGTCATTTCCCCCAGATCACCATAGTGTAAGGTATAGTATTAGTCTCCAATACTACAATACAGCAGCTTTGCTCAGAGACTGTAGCTAACGAGAACAGCTGAGGTCAAATTAACCTTTTTGAAAAAGGAAACACGTGCAAAGTGATTTTTTTTCTTATCCGATGTAATTAAATCAACCTGTTTTTACGATGATTGTCCTTTATGTGGCGATATTAGTATTCTATTCAAGAATCGGCATCAGAATCCTAGGATTTCTACTTACAAGAGATTTAGCGCAAACCTAAGATAATGGATTATTATTATTATTATTATTATTATTATTATTATTATTATTATTATTTCCAAGTTCTGAAGCTATAACTGGACTCGAGGGCTACCAGTTAACTAAATGGATGTGTTCAGGATGAATAATTAATGGTCATTAAAACCTTAAAATACCTGAATCTGACTGTGTTTTAAGATTAACAATACACCATACATGATAGCTAAACATGTAAAGGAGAACGGATAGGACCTTGTCCTTCTCAATAAAAATGTATTATTATAACACTTCCCTCAATTAAGTATACCTATACAATTAACAAATGTATTCTGCTTTACACGGTTGATGAATAATAAGTGGTTATAACAATGTTCAAAATAACCAATTGAAGTATTATTTGTGTATGAAGCTCTGCATTTAAGTTTTTAAGTATTTGACTCGTAGAGAGCTTGAACCATCTATAAACAAGCTTTTCATAAATAACAATGACTTTGTAATATAAATTTTGCTAGTCCCTTAGTTTGAAGCAGATATAAACAAATTGATTGGAAGTAATTTGTAAACTTGCTAAGCAATGACAAAACTGAAATACAGTGGATGGATATGGAAAACGCATGTAATATATTTATGTATGTATTATGAATCGTAATTGATAATTATTATTCGGAATTATTATTTATGTAATAAAATTTGCCTAAAACATTTGTATGTTTTAAGTAACGAATTAAAAATTGCATTTATGGCTGCTAAGAGAGAAACAGAAAAGCGAATAGCTTTAAAGAGAATGGACAAAAGGATTGAAGTCGCAATGTAATATATGTGTATATTGTGAAAACATGAAATATATAATAACAGAAAATTGAAGGAGAAGTACGTTTTATATGAATTGCAATTGTAAGTATGCTATATTTATTAATATGTTAATTACTTAAAATAGAAATTGTTAAGTTAAATATATTTGTTTTAGTATCATTAGCAACCAAGCAAAGGCTTGAATAAACAACTTTCAACTTTTTAAATTGTTAGAAAAGTTTTCACCCGAAAAGCCCCTTACCAGAAAAAGCGAAAGACATAATATTAATTCGCCACGCGAATTTCTAATTTAGCGAACAAGAAATAGTAAAGAATCAATTATTGTTGCGATGGTATACTTGTAATATTATTTAATTTGTTGTTTATTTGTTGAGCCCCACGTTTGGGAGCCAATTTGCGGCAGTATTAGTGTTTGTTTGAAAGAATGCTACTGTTATTTTATTTAATTTTGGTTCACTGTCCTCCGGCTAGCTATGATCTTTTTGGTCGAGCACTTCTCTTTATACAGGTTGTGTAAACGGAAAGGAGTCTTTTATCCAAAGATAACACTGATGAAAGAATTTGTTTTACACTTTTTATTGTCGAACACATTCACTATCACATTTACACTTTGATCTTGACACTCGCCAAACTGAAACTGTTATAATAACTTCATTACTTATCATTCTTAATTCGCGTACTTCAACTTTTTGTGTGATTAACTTTACAACACTTGAGATTTTTCATAACTCTGCTACGCGTAACTTGCGAATCGATAGCCGACGTGTACTGTACTAATATTTCTGCTGGACTGAAGGCGACGTGTAACGTACAAATATTTTCGACGAACTGACGGACTGAAGGACTTTACCTCTAACCTAGCCCTTTTTATACTCCTACACCCCGATATGCCTAAAGATTATAACTGAACTGATATTGGTTAATAAAACGCGCCAACATTAGCGTCTATTTTTATATCCAATGAAAATTATGAATACATATGCTCTAGGGAAAATATTCCAGAAAATTCTAAAGAAAAACGCGCCAACATTACGTAACTTCCTCGTCTCTAATAATGATAAACAGCTCACCCCCTCGCTGCATTATTGCACGCTATTATTGTCAGTTTCAGTAAGGCCGTATAAACTTACTTCTCAACAATAATTACAATCAATAAACATCTCAAATCAATGTCACATAAAAATGCATATTCATACTATAATCATTCTTTACATTTAAATAATTTATGATACAAATTACTGCATCATTGTACTACAAAGAAAGTCAACATGTGTTAAATATGTAAGTAAATATCTGATTAAAATTATATATATATATATATAGTGTTCGAATTTAACAAGCACATTCAGAAGTGAAATAAAACGCACATCCTAGTGAAAGGTAATTTATTGGATGTATTATTTAAATAACTATCTTACTTTTCCAAACATGAAAAGATCCTGATATAAAGAGTTATCATGGCTACCAACTGCGCTAGTAGCATTTTAAAAATCTTAAAATACAACGGACTGTTAATAATACTATTATTAACAAAGTTATTACACGTAACACACGCTACACAGAAGCAATTATTGGGCAATAAAATATCCACCAAGAAATTTAATTCTCATGTGACCACGAGAAAGAAATAAATGTTGACTCAGAAAAGTACACATTATATGAAAATTTCTCCCGATAACTAATAACTCGGAAACGGTTAACGCCACAAACGCCACATTTTCTTTTGAGAAAATGTATGTTTTAACGAGATCCACAATTTCGGATGCTAAGTTTTTACCTTAACCCTTAACGTTTAACGGTTAAACGAAATGTAGAATTCATTCAGAATGAAGAGGACTTAACAGGTTATGCATTAAACTTCATTATATGCGTTTTATTTGTCATGTCAGTCATGATTAAACCTCTGAAGGACACTAAATGTGATGTACTGGCACTCCAGTCTACCACAAGCCGATTTCAGACTCTATTTCGACAAAATGGGTTTAACCTTATTTGATGACTGAAGTAGTTTGAAATGGAGAACGGTCACTATCACACCAAAACTTGGTATCGTACTTCTAACCAAACAGAATAGGACCTAAACGTAAGTAAAACAATGAAATGCAAATGAAGAGCAGAGGCATGATGAAAAGGCGACCAGCAAAATGCTCAAAGAGATAATGCAATGGAACTCAAAATTAACTTCATCAGCAGTATGCAGTGCAGCTGATCTGGTGATAAATTCTTATGGGATATGATTGTGAAATGATTAATGTCTGTTCTAGCCATACATTTTCATTAAACGCTCACCTGATTACTAAATGAAGTTCATATGTGCCATGCTTGAAAATGACACACACTAATGTCATGAAGTTAGCCTAGAGTGAGTCAATACTGGTGTTTTAATGTGACCAGTGAATTTCCATTCTGGATTCAATGCACTGAATAACACTGTTATCACACAAATCCCTCTTCTTCCCGAGGGCAGTGCAAACTACAATAAGAGTATTGAGAAAGGATCATGGAGCTTCGGAAGCGTAAAAGGATGAGGGAAAAACGGAAGGACTAGCGCTTCCGAGAATCAGCAGGCATTCTGTGCACTGAAACGAGAATGAGTTAACTTCATAGTTTGGTTACAGGAGTATCTAGTCACAATTTGCATCGGATATCCATACTATTATTGTAAATCAGAAGTGAAAATGCCTTCCTTTCACGAGTCCCGGCGATGTACCACCTGCCTGACACTACCTAGAGCAATATTTTAATTGAAAATTGAGGGGGATTTCCATTTTAAGTTAAGTGAACCGACCAAAAATCATTCAACCAATTCTATAACCATTGTAAAGCAATATACAGGTCATTAGTGTCTTTAACTGTTACTTAATTTCACTCAATTCCACTCCATGTGAGTTAAATATTAATATTAAAGATTATTTGTAATGGTTTATTCTGGACATACCGGTAGTTGCGATACAGAATTCGTTATTTTTACCCTCTAGCGTATTAATCTAAATCGTTTGAGCTATAGGACGGCATTATGGAAACTTACGCTTTAGAATCCAACAAAAATTGCAGGCAAGTCAAAAATTTATCTCTTATCCTTACCTACAATCCTTTAGCATCTGGAAATAAGTTTGTACTCTGTAGAATTTGGTGAAAATTCGAAGCTACCTCATACATTCCAAAAATAACTCCCAACAATGTTTTCCACCCAGTGTGCTAGGTTCTGATGGTCCTAGGCAGATCTTGAAGAACCGGAAAATGCTGACAAAACACCTCGGGTTCTTCATGAAGTGACGGTGCTTGGTAAGGATATAGGCTGGAAGGGATAGAGATGTTTACAGCTTTTTCCAATTATGGGGCATGCCCCGCTGGGGAGATCGCCGTAGCTTATCAAGAAGAGAGTCAAATAGATGAAGATTAGGCGCGAGAAACTTTTTTGTCAAATTAAGTTTAAACTCCCATGCGTTAAGTTATTTTCCGTTCTGTCTTATATTATGCAGCGGGGCGCAAAGTTATCGAAGGTAAAAAGGGAGGTCGCGAAGTACGAAAGTTTGACAACCGCTGGTTTAAGGGGAGACTCCACTTGATGTATCCTTGATATACCTTACAGTAGCTTCTTTTCCCTTTCGTTGTAAAAGTTTGATTGTATGGAAACATTTACCATATAATCATACCCTGCGGTACGTTTCAGTTAAAAGAGGGCTTAAAGTTATGGAAAGCTTAAAATAAACTAAATAGCCTTTTTATACATAACGTTTTTGTAAAAGCAACACATGTTGTATTATTTACCATTAAAGTTTCTACAGAATTATAATTTTCGCGTTATATTACGTTTGAAAACACCTAACACAGCCTCGCTTTATTTTTCGGGTCCATGACCTAAGCCATACCATAGATAATACACGCAGTATTTTGCATTGGGGTGATTGCACGTGAGAGCGTGACTCCCGTCGCCACTCCCGTATCCGCTAATGAACATGCCCCTTGGTCAGGCCCTCTGAAGGCCTCATACGCTGGCGCCGCTGCTTCACAAGCCTCACTTAAAACTTCGCATACTGCCGCTTTCCCAACCACTGCTGCACATACACTCTTATCCACACAGACGGATCTTCTCGAACAAATTGCACAGCAGATGTAGTACCTCGTCCGCCGACGCACAGTTCGCAGACGCGGCATGGCGCACAAGTAGCGCTGCTCAAGCTCAGGCCTCTGCTACTCCACCGGTTGACCCCACGCCACTTCAGAGTCGTCATTTATGTGCTATAGTGCCTGTTTACGGAGAGGATAGGCTGGAGGTCGCACAATCTCTCTGGTCTTCATTGGTGAAGGTTTCTACGATTACCTCTAGCAGAGGACCACTAGCAGAGCGCACTATACCGCTGAGCCACCATTGGGCTAATTCACCGGACAGAGGAAAGCCGCACCACGCACTCAACACGTTCCACTCCCTGCCACTGTATTGCTGTTATGGTCATTTGTCGGCAGTCAGCACAGCAGCCTCACTACTGCTGATCACCCAACCTGACTAAGGGCTGCACCATTCATAACCTACTCATCAGCACCATTTCTGCGCGAACTGGGATGGAACGGACCACTTCACGGGCCAGGTTTCATGCCCGAATATAATAGAACAGTAGCAAATCTTACATTTTCACCGCAAAACACCATCCGCCACACAACATAAGAAAACCACGCCGCCAACTCATCTGCTCCACTTACAGATGCCGCCGTACCAGAGCTCAGAGTAACCATTACCACTACAGTACTCTGAGGTGGAAACACCTGACACACGCGATTCTATACAGCTTGTGCATGTACAGAATCTAAAACAGCCTAAACCCACTATAATTAATGTCTCTAAAGCAAAAGCCACATCTGTGCACACGTGTTATCTGGGGCACGATTACTGTAGCCAGACAGCTCATCATGAAGGTCCCCAAAAATCATCCAATAAGCACATCGGCGCGACATCACGTCAAGAGCACAGCCAAGTCCTCGTGCCATGGCTGCACCAAAAGATTACCACTGCCACCACTGGACGGCAGCTTAAATCAGCAATACCGGCGGTGCAATACTTGGGACTCCGCAACACACAAACAAATTATTCTTCCTTGTTATTGTATTTCCCTTTCGTCCAATTCCAACTTAGAAATTATGTTAATGTATGGAGAAATAAATTACAGAGCTGGAGAGGCAGTTGGTGTTTATGAGGTACGCTTTCTAACAGAAAGCCTGCAGATAGTGTTCAACACATACACGAGAAATGGCTTCTTTATATTGGGGAAGAGAATCGCATACACTATCCAGATATTCTTATTGCAGAAAAATTGTCTTTTGCAGCAGAGTAGTAAGATCTGAAAGCGCATAATAGAGGAACAGCTTTCTCCTACAAGCTTCTCAATGAGTGTTTTATGAATATATCATGATTGGAATGTGATGTAATTTTAAGATTACGAACGTGTGGGGTATCCCAATGTTAATGATTTTTAAAGCTGGATAGGATTTCTTATCACCCACTGTGTCAGGATCTAGAAATCGCGTATCTTATATTAGTTGTACATGAAATGTGTTTTGTAAAAACTGGCGCCTACAAAAATCCTTTGTGGGCAAATGAGAATGACATATCTAAAGGCAAGCGTATTTTTAAGAATAATCGCTAACAATTTACGTAAATGTTTCGTTACAGGTACCCGCGCAAGGCGATCTTTGTATAAAAATTGAACATCTGTTTTATGTTACATCATAATTCCTTGCTTGGTATTCCTTTGCAATGTATTTACTATTAAAAGTACTGTAAGATAGCAGTCTTACTGCGTTAGTGTTACATTCATCTGTTGTAAAATTCTCATCAATAAGAAGCCAAGATTTTGTCTTATATTAATGATGCTTTGCTTACAATACGTTCTTAATTTATTCGTTATTTAATTCCAGAGAGTACTGTAAACTATATTAAAAGGTAATGCGTGATGATGCTTTCACCATTGAACGCTTTTATGCACAATCCTTCCTCCTGCTCTACTTGTGGAGATAGCTGCGTTTACCCAAAGTTGAAGGTGTTGAATGCCTCACTGTTGGAAAGCCAATTTGAAGTAGGATGTGAAGTAGTTGTATTGTAGTTCTACTGTTGGGGAGACAAAACTTGAAGTAGTTGCAACCACGTATGATACAAGTTTCCGGTGGCCTTCGCCCCAAGTTCACTTTTCCGGTGGCCTTCGCCCCCACGTTTAAAAATCAACTTTGTAATTTGAATGTTTATTTAAATATTATATATGTATATTTGCCTCGGCTTAGTCAGTAGTAATTTGTAGAAACACGTATTTCTTAGCAGGGCTGGAACGGCTAAAGAATGAAGGCTTACACATATTATAATTTTTACTTCACTCCTTTCATTAATCCTTTACACCATTAAATAACACTCCACTGATATAGAGAGCTGTGAGATTATTTATTAATTACTTGCACTTTTTAACATGTAAACTTTATAATATTCTCGCCGTAATGAATGTTTATTTTCTCACATTTAATACGAGTTGTAAATTTCTCTATTTCAAGTCTCCGATTGGCTAGTCCTACTCCAATAGAATACTTTTATTTAACTTTTAGCTTTTCTAGTTTCTGATTGGCTATTTATGAACTGTTTTAAATATTACATTATTGTTCCAAGAATAATTAATAGCACTATTAAACTTTCTAATTCATTATTACCTCAAGGTTACCTCATTATTAGCTCATTGTTAGCAACTTTCGGCTTCTATTCTCACAGCTCCTACATTGTTAAATTACATCACATTCACATAACATTATTAAACATGTACATAATACTATAAACATAATACAATGGCTGTTACACACATTTTATATATTATATTATACACATATTGTTTTAAGGCGGGCTGTTGTTTTTTTATATTATATAATTATACTGAAATTATTTAAGTGTTAAAAATCCTATCTCAAAGTCAAGTTACTTCATTACTGACCTATGTTTATGCTGTTTCTCCTGGCAGGGGAAGCGGCGCGTGCTCTAGTGTGCCTACGGCGCACAGTGCTATCAGATATTGATTTGCAAATCATATAATTTTACAGAAATTCTAGGAGATGGACCGAAGGATTACACATTGTTTAGTGTAATTTCATTTTATACACTATCTGACGGGATATTTAAATGCCGGCAAACAGCGAAAATTGAAACAACAGCTCATCGAACAGTTTCGCTTGTAGGACATATTTTCATTAAGCTTTTGAAATGGATGGGCCAATTGTTTCAGAAAAATAATTATTTGAAGAAACAATGTTGAAAAGTCTTCCAGAAAAGCCTAAAAAAGCCATGAACTGCATGGCTCCAGAAAACCGAGATTATGCTGCTAGCTCATAGCCCATTAATGCATGAAGTTAATTAGGAATTTTATTTTAACTTATGAAATTAATTTATACTTCTAATACATAAAACACATTTTGTAATAGTTTTTGAAGTTTCATATTTTTCATTTTTCAAAATATTGCCCGTCCGTTATAATGGACGCCATGCACCAGGGTCGATATACTTCTATATAAAGAGCAAGAGTGATGGTAATAGTAAATGAAGCGATATGTTACTAAAAACTTATTTATTAATGAAGTAAAATGAATTGCACAAGTATCAATAAAACATAATGCATAACTGAAATTACAAAAGAATGTGATATTCTCTGAAGCATTTTGGATGATGACCTAATTTACATTTGCTCCAAGTGAAGTTAGTTTTCTTTTTACACAATACACATCTGTCTGTTTCATTTAGTAGTGGCCAATGGTTTATTCCATCAAAACGCACTTCTTTGATTGGTGCAGGGAAGAGTTTTCCTTGGAGATGCCTCCCCGTTCATTTTCATCAAGGTTACGGCTATGTAACGTCGAAATTTCATGAGACATTCAGAGGGATCTGGCTGTATTCTGCGGTGCAGCAGCCAAGCATTTACAACACGAACATCTAGGAAGTAAGTAAATATTGGCCACCACCATTTCTCTGTCTCATACGTGACCATAAGTGCCACATATTGGCCGAGTTGATCCACTCCTACCATCCCTTTGTTATATGACAAAAAGTGAGAGTTGTGTACGGAGACTTTGCTTTTCTTCTCACTTGACCACCAATTTTCAAGGCTTCATAATTTGTAGCGGCAGTGACTGCACTGTTGTCACTCCAAAGAATGACTACTACGTTTTCTGATTGGTTTTCACAGAGAAATTGATTACTTTTTCAGCGTCCCTAGATGTTGACTGTACTTCACGTGTCGCCCGAAGCATATTCCCACCCAGATGGTTCAGGTTGACACCATGTTCGTCATTAGATTTGTCACTGTCTGCATCTGTTTCTAACCCATCTTCAGGAGGAGTGACAAAAATTAATTGTTCACCTTCAGGTTCAAAGTCGTCAAAAATTTCCAGCATCTGGCTTACCGACAGACTGAAAATGAGTGCGAGAAATCATTTCAGTATCTACACACACATAAAACCATGAGGAAAACTAACAGTTTTTAAAATAAAATGTAGAGAGTAAAAACTATAATAAAATAACAATTAGAACTTGGTAGAAACAGAAGGAATAGGTACAAAATAAAATGATATTATAGTAGAGTAGATACAGTATAAACAAATAAATAAATAAATTGTACAGTAAAAAAAGAAAACTTCGACAAGAAACTGGATTCGAACCACCAGCAAAATAATAAATGGAATTACGAACTATACGCTTACCTCCTGAGCTAACAAGCAACATCGTTATTATGGCTAATTTTACTAGTTATACGGAACTGACAACGAGCGCTTTACCTGCATAGCATCCGTTTAAAACGGATGCATGCCTTTAAGAGTTCATACCGTAACACTAGTATCATTCGCTGGCGATGTTGTATCTCAACATGTAAATATTGATTTTAGAAATATAGCCACCACCTTAGAATTCTAATTTTCTCAGTAATTAAAGACTTATAAATGATTAACCTACCCCTTGTGTGTAACTGTGTGCTGTCTCCTTGTCATCTTGTGAACATGTGTGTCTAAATCATAGTTTCTGAACCAAATCCGCGGGGAACACTTAAAGTAAAGTTAGCTATTTTCTTTCTGAAGTTAATGACGCAAAGATGGAATACATAATTCGATTTAAACAACCCCAAAATTAAGATTTCCTAATGGTTAATGCAATACCTGTTTTTATGAATAAAGTAAAGTAAATAGCAATAACTATGACGTGTAACATTTACAATACACAACAATGAATACATCGTAACATTACTAGAAGAGACAAGTGCGGGTACTATTCAAGAAAGGACAGTGCTCAAGAGATGAAAAATAAGCGATTGTAAAGTCTCCCTAAAGTTAGGTAGAAGACGAGCTGCTATCATATGCAAAGTATGTCATCTCCTTCTTCGCTGATAGTTGGTTCACGCGACTCTCGTATAAGGTAATGCTCATGTTAGGCTACAGCAATGCTTATCAAACAAACATTTAAAATGTATGTGTTGAAACCGATATGCAAATACCATACAGATGCAATCATAATATACCGCGCGAGTCTTCTCATCCTGCGGATTGGTAACTAGGATACCCTGCATTTTAACGACGATGCGAAATGCAGGTGCTGACACTGCGTTCACCAGCCCGCTGATAAAGCCTATAATGATGCCTAGCTCTCGTCGAGATGGGACGAAGTGGACTACTCTCTCTCTCCGCCAACAGGGCCAAACGCCGGATTTCGACATCGCCTCGCCGACGTTCACTGGAGTCCGCCGAACTCTCGGAATACTTCAGCCGCGGTGATTACATGTGGCGACCGCAACTCAATGCATGGCTGCGGTCTCGCGGCCTTCCCACTACTTCGTCATCTGCCGCCAGCGACTCAACTGCAGCACCTCGACTCTCACTCATAGCCAAATTCGCAGCTCGACAGCGAGCTGTTGCTCGATATACGCGCACCGCTGATTCTCTCAGCGTCTTATCGCAGCAGCAGACTGCCTCATCTGACAACGCAGATGCTTCTCCGGACACCACCCCCGATCAAGAAGGCCGCTTTAGCGCCGTTGCGGACGGGGTTCAGAGAAACCTAGCAACGCAGAGTCTCCTGGAGCAACTCCAACAACGCTGGCCTTCAATGGTGAAGGAGACCAGAATTGTTTCTCGGAACGGACCGACACCACTGGTGCGCCTTGCTTTCCTCAACAAGGCGCATTACGACGCCGCTCTTCAGACAGACGTGGAGCTCCTTGGCACCACGATCCGCTTTGAAGCCAGCAGCACACAACGGACACCACCTTGCCGTCGATGCTGCCAGTATGGGCACTCGGCGGAAAAGTGAATCAACTCACAACGCTGCCACTACTGTGGCTCACCGGCCCTGACGCCCACCTGCAAGCAGCATGATCTTTCTCGCCGGAGAAAGTTCTACGCCACCTGCTGCAGGATGGATCACTTTACTGGCCAAGCTTGCTGCCCGCATTACCCAAGAAGGGCAGTAACACAACTGACGCAACAAGACGCACCACCTCAACCACCACGCTCTCGCCGGGACCGAAACAACGAAGACGTCAACACGCATACAGCATCCACACTGACGGCCATTGAGGCCTCAATAACCGAGCTTCTGGCAGCCACAGCCACCATACAGGCAGAAGTAGCCAAACTGAACCAGAAACTGGAAACGCCTCGGCAGACCGCCAACCGGCGGTTTGCCGGCATTGAAGCAAAACAGCGCACATCTAACAGGACATACGCCAGCGCCACTGGAAGTCTCAACAGACTCAGAGCGTCAATTGAGGAGCTTTCCCACTACGACGACCCAGATCTGCTGCCGTCAATACAGCGAAAGCTGTACCGAATAGAAAACTACCTGGAAGAAGAACATAACAATGACACAACCGACGACCGGGCCGAGCGGCTGACGGCCATTGAGGCCTCAATCGCCTGTATCCGCGAAGAACAACTACGGACCACTGCAGACATCGCCACCAGCCTACGCCAGCTACAGGACAACCACCACAAGCTGGATGAAGGATACCAACTCATACGAAACTTCATGGAGCAACACGTCCTACATCAACCCGCTCAACAAAACAGACGCCGCAACAGATAGACACCGCATCTCCGCCGACACAGCTCAACATCAACATCCACTGCCCGGAGGTAACAGGCCCGGGCACGGAACCAAATCACACTCTTATGACACCACTGTTCCTAGGTTACTGTTCAGGGCCTCGGCCATGACTTTTACCTATTCCCCACTGAGGAGTGTGTCCACTTTGGACCTCTCCGTTTTCTAGTAATTACCCACTTACCGCAGGTTTGCTACGGCGGTACCAGCCAACACAACACCAATTATGCCCCCAATAAATAGCGCCACCACAGCATAAGATCCTTCTTTTCCTCCTCCTATTTCCTTTCTACGACCTATATATATCTCTGTTTTTCCTTAGACCTTTATTCCTGTTCCCCCCCCCAAAAAAAAAATATCGTTGTTAACATGCTCTAGTAGCGCAATGATAAACATGTTGGAAAGTCATGGTGAAGGTCGAAAGTTCAAATCACTACTGCGAATAAATGAGTTTTTTTTATTCATTTCTTGCAATTATTTATGATGTTCATTAAAGCATATTCTAACAAGTAACAATTTGTGTTTTAATGAAAATCACATAATTAAACTAATTACGTAAAACGACACTTCCATGCAAACTATTAGTTCTCGTTAAATTTACTAAACTCAAAAATTACCTTCAAGTGGCAGATTTGAACCTGGGACGTTTTCCTCTGAAGGCCAACGCGCACATGTTGTGCTACTAATACAAGTCACGCACGCACAGCAGTGCAAAGCAGTCATTTCGGCCGAAATTGATTCGACGCGATGCAGTGGACAGTGTTAACGGTATAGGCTATACACCGCCGGGACTACAAAACTTCTCAATCCGCAGGCTGGAAGACTCACCCGGCGTATTTGTTGTAGATGAACATTGTTGGAGTAGCGCTAACCACATACTCTTACAGAAGCAGCCTCTGCTCAAAAATAAGAGAAGCGACAATACATTTAAACTAAGTATACTCTCGTTTCGATAAAACATTAAAATCTTGCGGGCTGGAAGGCCGTAGTCTAATGGTAAAATTATTACACCCGACGTTGCGGTCAACTCTCTGGTTGCCATCTTCAAGAGGGTTAAACCCTGGGCAGCTTAAGTTGACCGAAACGTCGGGTTAACTCCGGCCGTGAAAGCCTTCTCACTTATTGAATACTCAGGTTTGTCTTAACATTAGCACTATCTAAAAACAACCGTAAAGAGAGTGTCCAAGTTGATAAGAATTTGAAGAATTGCTGGAGGCAATCAACACATTTCGGCAACTTTTTAATGAATCACAGCTGTAATCGGTTGACAAATACCTTGCAAATGATTGATCCACATCAGATGGCGTATTTATGTGTGGTATAAATTTTTACGCCAAATGACGTAACATTATATGCCACATATTTTGAAATTGGACCGATGCCACGTTGACCCTTATGCTGGCAATGCTTCAGACTGGCTGCTTTTCATTTTATCTAACATAAATTTCAGATGTACTGTAGACACCCATATTTTGGTTCTCTGCCAGATATATTATCTTCCTTTCCCATATTTGAATAAGGTGCGCCCCGTTGGCATTTGTGCAACTTCGGTTTCCGGCATCATAAATCACTTTCTTGCCCTAGCTGCCTGAATAAAAGTATGGACAGCGACACAAGGTAGTAATTGGCCTCAACTTTGAGAGAAACGTTAAAGAAACTGTACAGAATATATACACCTGTGATTTCTGAGGCTTGAGACAGCATCCTATTAGCATAAATCAGTGTACTAATGTATTTAATCAGATTTATATTATAAGTTAAAGATTTATTCCTAGGTGACTATCTGAACCTATAGCGCTCAAAGCCATTGGGAAAAGTATTGAGTTCTGCTCAAGCGTCAACACGCTCAACTGTTTACAGACGGAAGTCTTCCATATCGATCCCAGCAGGCATAAACTAATAAGTTTCCTTTAATATCTTTAATCCTATAAAGCAAGATTCTATTGCCTTAAATAGCTCCATATCAGTTTTATGACTTCCTTCTGCCATTAACATCTCCGAAATATATACCGAACTTGAACCGAGCAGATAGCTCCGCGGTAACGTGCAAGATTTGCGTTCAGAAGGTCCAAATGATCTTTGGTTTTTTCGTGGTTTTCCCTGGCCGGTAAGGCGAATTCGCAATGCTTTGTTTTGTAACACGATTTATTTTTCACTCTTATTACTTTCATCTTTCAGGTATGCTTCCAAGTTTCGCGGTGTGAGGTGGTGCCGGACAGATGGCACAGATGCTTGCTCCAAGGAAAGAGTATTTCCCATGAAATTAGAGGTTGCAACGGTCATTCATCGCCTTCTGTGGGCAGCTCAAGTAGTGGGTCGGTTCTTCGAGCTAGGAATTGTTAGGGCCCCTGCACGTCTCTGTGGTCTGCAGTCTGTAGCCTCCTGTAATTCCTACACTTCATCCTTTTCTCCAGGAGGGTGGTAGCTACATAGAGCTATGTAGAGCGCGTTGCGGGAGGTATCCCCATTCCTTGTATAATCTATACCGATATCAAACTTAGAGGAGGAAAGAAAACCAGTCATACTTAATTTAGTGTCATAAGTAAGTGATTAATTATGTGTGCTGAATATTTGTTATTCAATACATTTGTAATTAAGAACCCTTTCTACTGTCCCTGCTAGATACTTACCTGCATTAAGTAGTGGAAGTAACATCCCACATAAAAATTCGATAGCAAGATTTCACCGAAATACACGTTTTGAGGTTCACGAATCCAAAGAAGTATTTTTAAAAACATCCTGTTCTCTCTATCTCTCTCCCTCTCTCTCTCCCTTTCTCTTTCTGTGAGTGTCTTTTGAACAGCATAACTGATAAACGAAATGTCGATTAAATACTAAGCTTAGTATTTAAGTTCAACATCTTCCAAAGTTGCGACACAAAGGTTTTTAAGAAACCCCCTCCAACTAACCTTTACATAGTATATTTTTTCGAAATGTTTTATTTCTAAACAGCTAGTATAGTTCATACATGTCGAGCACAGATCTTATTTTAATTACATATTTTTTTTCTTCATAATTTCATTCTGAATCTTTATTTGAGAAAGTAATATGAGTGAACATACTTGGTAAACAGAAATAAAGTTACGACTCCTAAAGGAAAACAAAGAAGCTAAATAGAAAGAAATAAACATAAAAACGAAACGACTTCTATGAATTAAAAGAAAAACATACCTGTATCTACTTCACACTCTTTGTCATTCTGGACTAAAATATACAAGTTGTATTGCTCTGAAATATACTGTATTTGGGAAAACAAATATACAGACATAAAACATGTTTCGCTGTAATACCTTAAATAACTGCAATAAAAATTCATTCCGGTTTACTGAAATTCATTTTAAAGCTGAAGAAGGCTCCTCGTGGCAGAATTTATCTTCGTTGTGTCAATTCTTTTTCTAAATAGTCAAATCTCCACTTCCATACATGTTAATAGTATTATAATAACGTGTTCCTTGCAGGGATTTTCGAACACTTTCTATTATAAAGGACGTTCTTTACTACCACACCACAAAGGTACTTATGAGTTTACCTTACCCTAAAGACTAGGAGAAAAGGGCAGGCAGTATGTTTTGTTCTGAAAGGACCTGTACTAGCCCCTCCTATCGCATGTCACTCTACTCCCGTAATAGTAACTCCAATCCGTCAATGAAGCGACTCAAACATTTGCCATGGCAAAGAAAGAAGAAACTAATATTCCTCATATACCTCAATCTGTTATTTGTACAGATTTTGTATAACGCTTTGTTCCTGATCAGAGGTGCTTTATTTACATTTAGTTATGCTCTACTCAATGGCGTTAGACCACATTTGCCATGAACGCAAATAAATGCACTCACCTTGACTCCGCTGGTCTATAACGTGTGAGCGTATTTGATTCAACAATGATTTGCGTGAATTCTTTACAAAGATCTTAGAGCTTTAACTTGCATTTTTAATTGGCACATATAAAATGAGTAGTGTATAGAGCAGAACGATCATTACAATACAATTTTCATAATTCCAAATTTGCCTGAAGTTGCTCTTCGCGTGCATTAATGCCCATTATACATTAAATAGTCTGATAGGTATTCAATTTTTGTTTTCCTGAAACAAGAATATCCTGGCATTAGCGATTACCAAAAATTACACTTGAAGTAAGAGCTAAAGCTTTCCTGGTAACGTAAACACTGTCGATCAGGAGTTCTCAACATTTTCCTTATTTAACGCAAGATATTAGATGTACCGATAAGCTAATTTTATGAAGGAAATTCAGGTTTTTGTGATACAAGCGTCAAAATAAATATTTCTCTACATTTATAACAATCAAAATTCTGGTTTACTACTTCGGAACCTGATACACACTAATATAGATTTGAGAATTTGACAAATAACGTTGCGCATTTAACAACAATAATTTAATTCCACAACTTTTTAACTGTAAATGCGTCTCGCAACGAAACAAATGGAAACATTTTCGCATTTTTGTCCGTTCAAATACTATATTGGAATTGCGCCGTCATTTTCGCAGAATTGCATTTCCGTATTATTTTTGTACGGTAGGTATCGCCCAAAAGTTTATGGTAATATAAAAAATATATTTGTTTCCATTTAGTTATGGTAAAACTATCAAGTATTTGTTGTCTGTAAAACAAATATTAATTTACTAAATCTTTTACGTATCACCGGCAGCAGCTCGCGTACCATAGTTTGAGAACTCTGGTTTAGACGTTCTCGGACTTCAAGCCAGCTGAATTGTTGGTGAGAGATCGACGTTTCGGAAGGGTGTTATAAAAATAAATTTCAATTGTGATATCCTCTGTGCAGCAACAACTGATGTAATAGTCCAATTGTACTTTTGAATGTATCAAGATTTAAATAATCTAAGAATCTACAACTTTACATATCCTAAATATACAAGGTATTCCCGAATCACCGTCCATTTTGCTCGAATAGGCAACCCAAATGCCAACAACAGGTATGGTAAAATATGTCTACTGTTTCATGATTTCATTACAAAGGACTACTTGATTCTGTTTCCGTTATTTTATTTAAAAGCGTTCTGGTATTGCTAACACCGCGTTTTAGGCAAGTGCATTCGGTGTACTGACATTTAGCTTTGATTGTTGCAGGCGTGCTTTTAAGGTAATCATTGATACTTTTTAAAAATAACAGAACATTATATTCCAAATACATTATCATCATTCATTGCGGTCTTAGCGTATGGTAAGCAAACGGTTCATTGGATTTTTATTTTGTTTCAAAGGTAAATTTCCAAATGCAAATTTGGTCGTGTTAATATCACGTGATTCGGGCTACTGGGTTTAGTTTTATGTATTCTCATTTATTTCTGACTTGTGCTAAGATTTTTATATTGATCCTTATTTCTGGCTTTTGCTATGATGTTTACATTGCGGTGATATAATGTTTACGTAATATGTTTTTACGTAGATTATTAGAACTTGAAGATCTTATATTGTGCTCCTTTTGTTTTGTTTGGTTACATAATTTAACTGCCCCACGTATGGGAGCCAATTTGAAGTAACATTATTTGTATATGTTTGTTCTTTGCTTCACGCGTTGTGAAGCCATCTTGTGACGTGATTCATTTGTTCGGTTTGTAGCTCCATCTGGTGTTAGCAATTTGCGGCAGTATTAGTTCTTGTTTGAAAGAATTTTACTTTTATTTTTTTATTTAATTCTGTTTCACTGTCCTCCGGCTAGCTCTGATCTTTTGTGTCAAGCACTTCTCTTAATACAGGTTGTGTAAACGGAAGGAATCTTTTATCCAAAGAGAACACTGATGAAGAAATTTGTTTTACAGTTTTATTGTCGAACACGTTAACTATCACATTTATACATTGATCTTAACACTCGCCAAACTGAAACTGTTATAAAAACTTCTTACTAATCACTTTTAATCCACGTACTTCAACCTTTTGTATAATTAACTTTACCATACTAGTAGCAGGAGAATGGGCATTCTGGCGCACTTAATATGCATGGAATGTCAATTAATATGCTAATTAGCCCCGCCCCCACTTCCCCCCTCCCTCCCCCCGCTGTGCCTTGGTAGTTTTAGTTGCAGCTGCGGTCGTAAATCATGTTGAGTACAATGGAGGCTTGACAGTTAGGTAATTAAAGCTGTCAATCAACTGTCAAAACGAACAAAGGGGTCATAAATTTAAGGTTCTGTAACAAAGGCGAGATGTTTTTCCTACCCATTCCACATCCGGCCACTTCTGCACCTGGCCAGTTACCCACTCCACTCCTATTGTTCTCGAACACGTGGCAACCCAATAACAAAGCCGGTCCCTTTCCATTGTGTAAGAGATTCTATTGTGTGTGGCTTTCTATTGTCCTTGGCAAGCATTCTTTAGAAAGACCACCTGCAGCGTTCCCATCCCAATAACAAAGGCTGACCCTTTTCATTGTGTAAGAGATTCTATTGTCCTTGGCAAGGCTAGTTTAGAAAGACACCTGCAGCGTTCCCATTGTTTGGCCACCTGCTAGTTTAACAAAAGAATTCGAGGGTTGCTTTATACTCGTCCTGTCCTTGTTTGTGTGAAAGAGAGAGAAACTTGTTTACCAACTCTGCGTGACGTCATACTTTAGAAAGACACCTGCTCCATAACAAAGCCTGACCCTTTCCATTGTGTAAGAGATTCTATTGTGTGTGCCTTTCTATTGTTCTTGGCAAGGCTAGTTTAGAAAGACACCTGCGACGTTTCCATTGTTTGGCCACCTGCTAGTTTAACAAAAGAATTCGAGGGCTGCTTTATACTCGTCCTCTCCTTGTTTGTGTGAAAGAGAGAGAAACTTGTTTACCAACTCTGCGTGACGTCATAGTCGGCCATCATGATTTTGCCTGAGGGAGTTCTCTCCGATGTTTTACGACCTCCTACGAATATACCCGAGCATAGTTAACAAGCATTCTGTTTCAGCCAACGACTCCGAAAAAAGCGTCTAATATACATTTCATTACGTGCATTAAACCTCTGAGTGATATCCATAGATCGGTGTTCGATTCTTACTGTAATCAAAAGTTTATTGCTAATGAGAAATTAATGATTGATATTATTATATCATTACCCTAATTAATAAAAAGGCGTTCAGAGAATTCTAGCTCGAGTCTTACCAAGTGAAACTCTAACGCGTAATAACTATTAAACTATGCAAGGTCAGATTAAAAAAATGTATTTATCAATTATAATTTAATTTTTTATATATCATTACCCTAATTAATGAAAGGGTGTTCAGAGGGTTCTAGTTCGAATCTTACCCAACGAAATTCTAATGCTTAATAAATATTAAACTATGCAAGGTCAGATTAAAATGCATTTAACAAATATAATTTAATTTTTATATATCATTACAATAATTAATAAAAGGGTGTTCAGTGGGTTCTAGATCGAATCTCTAATGCTTAATAAATATTAAACTATGTGAGTATTGCGCGGCCAGATTAAAACGTGTTTAACGAATATAATTTAATTAATGAAACGGTGTTCAGGGGGATCCTAGATCGAATCTGCGAAACTCTAATGCTTAATAAATATTAAACTATGCACGACCAGATTAAAATGTGTTTAACAAATATAATTTAATATACACGACATTACAATGTTTAACGATCTGTATTCTTAGGAACCAGAGGTCCATAGTTCGAATCCAACCCTGTGAAGCGCTATAATAACTATTAAGTTATTGAAGCAGCGGGCGGTCGGATTAAATTGCATTTAACAACTATAATTATTTATATTAAACCCTGATGCATACTTAGATATCTCGATGCCTAGACTACATTCTTTCTTCTTCTCCTCTCTTTTTCTTTCTATCTATCTCTTTCTTTCTCCACGACTTGTACACATTCAGGCGTTCACATATACACGAGCGTTTGTACACACATCAGCAAACATACACTGGTGCACGCATGCAAGCACATACACACACGCACATGTAAGTACACACACGCTCACACGCAAGCACATACACACACGCATATACATACACCAGCACATACACACACATGCACATACATACAACAGTACACACACACATACATACACCAGTACACATACGCATTCACGCACCTCATGCGTATACATACATACACCAGTGCTCTTACACTCACGCATTCACGCACCTCATGCGTATACATACATACACCAGTGCTCTTACACTCACGCATACATATACATGGACACACACACACACACGTGCAAGCACATATGCCTGTTCAATTACACCCAACAGCAGCAACCCACACACGCACACACCAACTCACGCGCATGTCCTGAATGAAAAGAGACAAAATGATGCAATAAAAACTAATTATAGCTCGGGATGCAAGGCTCCATTTACGATTGCTCGAAACCGGTCTTCTAATAACTCCAAACTTTTATGCCATTAGCTCGTTTCTTGTGCATGTATATTAGAGCCCAGGTGTCATGGGTTCGATCCTTAACTTTAAAATCTCAATTATCTCGGAAACTAACAGTGATAGAGGAGCGGGTCAAAGCACGATTGTTAGCTCCTATGATGGGCAATTAATGCCTTATATAATTTCCAATCAGTGTCCCTAGCTCGAATCCCGATCTTTCAGTGACTTCCTTAATTTTCCACTGTGTTCTAGAATATATCACTTAGATCAATGTTGCAACTGCATACAGGTCTTTTAAACACATCAAACTAATATTATAAATAATTTTGTTTCTGGCGTTCTGAGTTCGAATACCGATTCAATGAAGTTTACTTATAAATTTAATAACAGTAAATAATTAAGACAAAGGTACCAAATAAACCTATTACGTTTATGTCATCAGATAATATCTTGCGGGTGTATATTAGGGTACCTGACGTCCAAGGTTCGATCCTTAAGTTTAAATCTCAATTATCGCAGAAACTAGCAGAGATAGAGCTGTAGACGAGAGCATGTTTGATAGCTCATACAATGAACAATTAATGCTGTATATAATTTTCAATCAGTTGCCCCTAGTTCGAATCCCGATCTTTCAATGACATCACTGATTTTCCTCTGTACTCTAGAATACATCACTTAGATTGATGCTTTAACTGCATGCAGCTTTGTGTAACGACATTATGGATGTACTCTGTGTGAGAGAGAGCGAGAGAGGAGAGAGAGAGAGAGAGCGAGAGAGGGAGAGGAAGTGAAACAAGCAGGGATAGAAGTGCTGAGGGCCTCTGCGCATGCGTAGCAAGAGATGATGGCATTGGCTGCAATAATCACGTGACGTGTAAGCATCACAGCCATGATGACGTGCAGGCATCGCCTGGAGGGGGTTTAGATCCCTATATAAACAGACATCTGTCCCATGTTAGAACTGTTGTGTACTTATTAACTTTACATTCAAGTTTTAAAGAGCTTTAAAAGCAACGTGAGCTACAGGCCGTCTACACATTCAGCACATATCAAAACGGGGCAATGCAAGGTGAGTTTTAAATAACTATACAAAATCACTGTTGGCTTTTACAATACATTTAATCTTATTTAAACGTTACAGTACATGAAAGACGATTCGTTACAAAGAGCATCATATTTTCTAATCTGTGCTTTACATTCACATGATATTCTCAACACACATTGTTCTGTAACATTTATATGATTTTCTCTACATCTTCTTTGTAAACATTCATACGATTTTCCCCTCATTCTTTGTTTCACTATACACTCACATGATTTCCTCTACTCATTCTTTATTCCACCTACAGGTTCATGCTCTGTTAACATTCACATGACTTTCTCTTCACATTCTTTGCTTCCATTAACATTCACATGATTTTCGCCACACCTTCTTCTTACATAAACATTCATACGACTTTACCCTCATTCTCTGTATCACTATACACTCACATGATTTCCTCTACTATTCTTTGTTCCCCTGCAGGTTCATGCTTTGTTAACATTCACACGACGTTCTCAGCTCATTTCTCTATTGACATTCACATGATCTTCTCAACACATTCTTACTTAAACATTCATATGATTTTCCCCCTCATTCTTTGTTTCACTATACATTCGCACACGATTTCCTCTACTCATTCTTTGGTTCTCTGCTGGCTCATCTTCAATGAACATTCACATGATTTTCTGTACTTATTCTTTATTTCTCTACACCTTCATAGACTTACTTACAAAACATGCACACCCTAGTTCTTCAACTTGAATAATGTAGTGAAAATAATAATTCATGACAATGTCTGTTACAGATTGTTTAGCTGATAGACTTAACAAGATGGTGGAAGAGCGTAGTTTCCTACCGACTCGTCGAGTTCAAGATCTCGAAATAGGTCTTAACTATGAGATAAAGTCCTTAAAGAGAGTTCAAACAAGATATGGTACCAGGATCGTATCTTCGCTGGAGGATTGTCAAGTGTTCTTGCCAGAGCGCTATAATTCGTTAACCGATCAAGAGATTGCAGAAATACCTGGGAGCGTATACCTACAGTATAATGGCATGGCAGAGAAGGGGAAATTTAAGACATGTAAATTGTCTTTTTTACATGCAAAGAAGGTGCGTAGAAGTGTCAAACTTAAGTATTGAATGTTCTCCCATTTCACAATGAAAAATTCATAAATAAAACAACTGACTCATTGATATTACATATAAAGATACAAAAGATGCATATTATAGAATTTTATAAAAAATTAACTAAATTACAATATCACATGCTTGAGTTTAATTATATCTAGCGCATTGAAATAACTCTAAATATCCGAATGTTTATACAAATCTTTGTGCTTCTTTTTACATGTGCCATATGCTTCATTTTACATGTATCATAACAAAAAATGTAATTCTTTACAGGTTGCCTTTACTTGACCAACATAGTTTTCTAAGACTTTCATTGTGCAATGTTTCAGGGTGTGCAATAAGAGGAAGAAGAAGAAGAGGAATAGCCTGCTGGCATGCAAAGGATGCTGACGCTATGGGAGGGTAGAATACCTACAAGAAACATTTCGGCAAGAAACGGGTGCTGAGACATCTACATCACCGAAACACATTAAGACAGGATCCTTATATAACATTACAGGGTATACAATGAAAAACTACGGTCAATTTTGTATACAATTCAATGCATTGCTGAGAGTTAGCTCGAACTAGTCTCCCTATATTCACTGAAATTAAGCATTGTGAGCAATAATTTAAGTGACTGTGAAAATACTTTAAGTAATTTGTATCCTAAAAGACTTGAGCCCTGTATACATTAACAGCATTAAGACTGTTTGCCACGCTGGAATACAAATTATGAAAATAAAAAGACTTTCATTTAAATAATAAGGAAATTTGCATAACCTGCTGTTACAAGTGTAATGACATATACAGAAACAATGAGTCGGACGAGAAAGTGATGGAAATGTAAGATAAATAATAACAATAAAAGAATTAAGGTATGCTTTTACATAGTGTTTTTATTCATTAAAAATCCTTGTATTCCTAATGAAAAATAAATCATTACAATGATTAGTTTAAGTTGTATCACAATGATCAAAAAGAGAACCGTCTTTAGATGCATTACTCGATCTTAAGTCAGAGCACCAAAAAATGACAAATCACGGCTTCTCCATTTTAGATGTGGTGTCACTATTCAGGTAAATTCCTGTAACACAACAGGTTGAGTATGCAGATCTGTGGTCCTAAATGGGTGAAACAGAGTCTTATCCAGCTTAACAGTCTTGAGATCTCACCATCAGAAAGTCGAATCACAAACCTTCTCCACTCGCTGAGCACAGGTTTAACAACGGCATTCTCTTCACCCTGAGACGATGTAAAGTATATAAATGTTCAACTTGACAAGGGATTCTAAACTCGTTGTTAGAGTCCAGAGCTGATGTATTATATGGTGAAAACACATGTTCCTCTTCTTAGTGATCTTGTCGTCGAATCTCGGTAGCATTGAAGATGCGCATGATTATAGGATTCTGAAGCCCAAAAACTGTAGGAACTGCTGATTGCGTGATGTTAACCTGATGGGCGTCAAGGGCAGAGCATGATGTGTACGTCGAATGATTCCATTATTATATCCTCGACGTCGTTGACTTCTTCTAAAAACTATAGGCATTATGCTTATATCCTTGTTTCTAAAGGCAATGATATTGCTGTTAGGCTCCCCTGTTTGCTCTATGAAGCGGATGTTTATGAACAACAGGTAAAATTTGATTTGATGGTTCCTGTGAAATACGTTATCCAGCCGTAACAGATGGGAAAACTGGTAGATGGAGTGTCCACTTTTACTATCGAGGAAGGAGACTGATGCAATACTGCGCTAAATTCGTATGATGCTCAACTTAAATATATTCACTAGGATATCAGATTCAGACAGCTGATTAGATGGAATAACTTTGTCACTGAAGGGCCACAGAACGTTCCTATAGAACAATCACTGGAAAAAATCAAGAGTGAAAGGACATTTTAATGACATTTTTATTATTATTATTCACTGATCTAATAAAGAAGACATTCGCATCCTAATATGACGAATCTTTAAACGTCGGGCATACAAGTCAAGGTCTATTTACTCAATGTTTTTTCCGGGACAAGTATAGTCCTCTGCCAGAGTTTTTTGAATTCCCTT
This sequence comes from Deroplatys truncata, assembly GCA_030765065.1. Taxonomy (NCBI): domain Eukaryota; kingdom Metazoa; phylum Arthropoda; class Insecta; order Mantodea; family Mantidae; genus Deroplatys; species Deroplatys truncata. The sequence goes on from CM060975.1 coordinate 225,385,151, forward strand.
TCAGGCTCTGTCTCCTCTTCGTTTCTGTGTTTCTTCCCTTATTCTTCTTCACACGAAAACCTCTCCCTCTTGCTTCAATTTCTCTGCTACGTCTCATCATTTCAGCAAGTTGTTTATCTGCAGCTTTTTTCGTATTTACAGCTGTAGCAATTTGGGCTGCACCTCCAGCAGCAGCGCCTAGAGCTGCAATAATTGGTATGAGAGGTAGAAATCCTCCTCGTTTCTTCTTCGTGGTTACTGTACCTGGAGCTACCTTTCCCTTCATAATTGCTGTTACTAGTCACGCCGCCAACTTTTTCACCTAATGTAACATCAGATTGCACGCTTTTCCAAGTCGTTTCAGTCAGATCTTGGCAGCAATGTTTCTCGAAGCAGAGACCTTATGCTGAGCGTTGGCAATGCCACTAAGATTACACGAATCGTCTAACGGAATGATTCCAAGGTCTCCTCTCTTTAATTTTTCTCTGGCTTTACCACAGTTCCTCAGCCTATGTAACCAGGTAAATGTACTTCAATGGTTGCAGGCTAGTGAGAGAGTTAATTAAACCGAAACCTCTTGCGAGCTTAACCACCTTAGCTCTCACGTTATACTAATCGATTTTTATTCAGGATAGTTCTTTTATACTTTCTCATTAGCGTATATACATTAAGAGCGATTTATTTTACTTTAGCTGTCAAGCTAGAGAGGATGAAACAAGAATGCTCACAGCCTATTCATATGTTAGACTTTGAAAGCGACTTTAGATGTGAACTTAGTGGAAAACTGTTTCATGTCAACGTTATATACGTTCCCATCATGTAACCCATTCAGGGAAAAAGTGACCAGCAAAGGGAAAAAGGTGACCAGCAAAGGGAAAAAGGTGACCAGCAAAGGGAAAAAGGTGACCAGCAAAGGGAAAAACGTGACCAGGAAAGGGAAAAAGGTGACCAGGAAAGGGAAAAAGGTGACCAGCAAAGGGAAAAAGGTGACCAGCAAAGGGAAAAAGGTGACCAGCAAAGGGAAAAAGGTGACCAGGAAAGGGAAAAAGGTGACCAGGAAAGGGAAAAAGGTGACCAGCAAAGGGAAAAAGGTGACCAGCAAAGGGAAAAAGGTGACCAGCAAAGGGAAAAAGGTGACCAGCAAAGGGAAAAAGGTGACCAGCAAAGGGAAAAAGGTGACCAGCAAAGGGAAAAAGGTGACCAGCAAAGGGAAAAAGGTGACCAGGAAAGGGAAAAAGGTGACCAGGAAAGGGAAAAAGGTGACCAGCAAAGGGAAAATGGTGACCAGGAAAGGGAAAAAGGTGTCCAGGAAAGGGAAAAAGGTGACCAGCAAAGGGAAAAAGGTGACCAGGAAAGGGAAAAAGGTGACCAGGAAAGGGTAAAAGGTGACCAGGAAAGGGAAAAAGGTGACCAGCAAAGGGAAAAAGGTGACCAGGAAAGGGAAAAAGGTGACCAGCAAAGTGAAAAAGGTGACCAGGAAAGGGAAAAAGGTGACCAGGAAAGGGAAAAAGGTGACCAGCAAAGGGAAAAAGTGACCAGGAAAGGGAAAAAGGTGACCAGCAAAGGGAAAAAGGTGACCAGCAAAGGGAAAAAGGTGACCAGGAAAGGGAAAAAGGTGACCAGCAAAGGGAAAAAGGTGACCAGGAAAGGGAAAAAGGTGACCAGGAAAGGGAAAAAGGTGACCAGGAAAGGGAAAAATGTGACCAGGAAAGGGAAAAAGGTGACCAGCAAAGGGAAAAAGGTGACCAGGAAAGGGAAAAAGGTGACCAGCAAAGGGAAAAAGGTGACCAGGAAAGGGAAAAAGGTGACCAGGAAAGGGAAAAAGGTGACCAGGAAAGGGAAAAATGTGACCAGGAAAGGGAAAAAGGTGACCAGCAAAGGGAAAAAGGTGACCAGCAAAGGGAAAAAGGTGACCAGCAAAGGGAAAAAGGTGACCAGCAAAGGGAAAAAGGTGACCAGCAAAGGGAAAAAGGTGACCAGCAAAGGGAAAAAGGTGACCAGCAAAGGGAAAAAGGTGACCAGCAAAGGGAAAAAGGTGACCAGCAAAGGGAAAAAGGTGACCAGGAAAGGGAAAAAGGTGACCAGGAAAGGGAAAAAGGTGACCAGCAAAGGGAAAAAGGTGACCAGCAAAGGGAAAAAGGTGACCAGCAAAGGGAAAAACGTGACCAGCAAAGGGAAAAAGGTGACCAGCAAAGGGAAAAAGGTGACCAGTAAAGGGAAAAAGGTGACCAGCAAAGGGAAAAAGGTGACCAGCAAAGGGAAAAAGGTGACCAGGAAAGGGAAAAAGGTGACCAGCAAAGGGAAAAAGGTGACCAGGAATGGGAAAAAGGTGGCCAGGAAAGGGAAAAAGATGACCAGCAAAGGGAAAAATGTGACCAGCAAAGGGAAAAAGGTGACCAGCAAAGGGAAAAACGTGACCAGCAAAGGGAAAAACGTGACCAGGAAAGGGAAAAAGGTGACCAGCAAAGGGAAAAAGGTGACCAGCAAAGGGAAAAAGGTGACCAGCAAAGGGAAAAAGGTGACCAGCAAAGGGAAAAAGGTGACCAGCAAGGGAAAAGGGTGACCAGAAAAGGGAAAAAGGTGACCAGCAAAGGGAAAAACGTGGCCAGCAAAGGGAAAAAGGTGACCAGGAAAGGGAAAAAGGTGGCCAGGAAAGGGAAAAAGGTGACCAGCAATGGAAAAAAGGTGACCAGCAAAGGGAAAAAGGTGACCAGCAAAGGGAAAAAGGTGACCAGGAAAGGGAAAAAGGTGACCAGGAAAGGGAAAAAGGTGACCAGCAAAGGGAAAAAGGTGACCAGCAAAGGGAAAAAGGTGACCAGGAAAGGGAAAAAGGTGACCAGGAAAGGGAAAAAGGTGACCAGCAAAGGGAAAAAGGTGACCAGCAAAGGGAAAAAAGTGACCAGCAAAGGGAAAAAGGTGACCAGCAAAGGGAAAAAGGTGACCAGCAAAGGGAAAAAGGTGACCGGCAAAAGGGAAAAGGGTGACCAGCAAAGGGAAAAAGGTGACCAGGAAAGGGAAAAATGTGACCAGCAAAGGGAAAAAGGTGATCAGTAAAGGGAAAAATGGGACCAGAAGAGGGAAAAAGGCGACCAGCAAAGGGAAAAAGGTGACCAGCAAAGGGAAAATGACCAGTATATCCCTCAACTCTCGCATTCTCTGTGCTAACTATCAAGAAAACTTGTACTCTTACCTCTATGAATCCATTTCTAGCTACTTGAATCTGCTTGTGCTTAATGAGATAGTTATAATTAACGAAATTACAACTATTATGTGCGAATGCTACAATATTTTGCTTAGTCTAATTCGGCATGGCTGTTTATATGCATCAAAACCTGAGTACATATATAAATACATAAATGTTAAAAAATAGCTCAGTCTCGTGTTATCGTATACGAATTCAACATCTACAGTATACATTGACTAGTTTATATATACTGCTTGAGCATGAACACTCACAAAGACGGTCAATTACAGTCAATTTACGAGAATCTTGATTTTTCGTATGTTTCCCAAGGGGGGAGTAATCGCTTTGTTAAGTGCTGCATATGTAATAGAACTTTAAAAAACAGGACAATTTCAAGGCTTAAACAACATAGGAGAAGATGCTGTAAAGCAATGACCAGCTGTGCATTGACTACAACACCCAAACGAGATCCTGAAATCTTCTCAAGTCCCGAAGAGCGGGATTCAAGATGTACCGTACTTGGAACCAGTTCAAGCGACCCTGTAATAACGTCAAGAGCTACCACTGATGAAGCAATGACAGCAGTTTCTTTGAATGAGCAAGCTCTGAATAAACACACCAATGAAAGCAAGCATACTAGTGTCAAATCACCTAGATTAGAAGATATATCCAAAGCGAATACAGAGGAGATGCTATACCGCTACACCGATCCTAATGATTTGGTAAACATGCTAAGGGTACTCATGATGCTTCATACACCAGATAAAAATGACTTTTCCGATGCGATTAACGACATTATTCAGGTTTTAAAGCTGGGTGGTTTTATAGCGTGATTAGCATTTGCAAAACCATGAAAGAGTTAGAAAGATTCGTCATATTAGGATGCGAATGTCTTCTTTATTAGATCAGTGAATAATAATAATAAAAATGTCATTAAAATGTCCTTTCACTCTTGATTTTTTCCAGTGATTGTTCTATAGGAACGTTCTGTGGCCCTTCAGTGACAAAGTTATTCCATCTAATCAGCTGTCTGAATCTGATTTCCTAGTGAATATATTTAAGTTGAGCATCATACGAATTTAGCGCAGTATTGCATCAGTCTCCTTCCTCGATAGTAAAAGTGGACACTCCATCTACCAGTTTTCCCATCTGTTACGGTAGGATAACGTATTTCACAGGAACCTTCAAATCAAATTTTACCTGTTGTTCATAAAGATCCGCTTCATAGAGCAAACAGGGGAGCCTAACAGCAATATCATTGCCTTTAGAAACAAGGATATAAGCATAATGCCTATAGTTTTTAGAAGAAGTCAACGACGTCGAGGATATAATAATGGAATGATTCGACGCACACATCATGCTCTGCCCTTGACGCCCATCAGGTTAACATCACGCAATCAGCAGTTCCTACAGTTTTTGGGCTTCAGAATCCTATGATCATGGGCATCTTCAATGTTATCGACACCGAGATTCGACGACAAGATCGCTAAGAAGAGGAACATGTGTTTTCACCATATAATACATCAGTTCTGGACTCTAACAACCAGTTTAGAATCCCTTGTCAAGTTGAACATTTATATACTTTACATCGTCTCAGGGTGAAGAGAATGCTGTTGTTAAACCTGTGCTCAGCGAGTGGAGAAGGTTTGTGATTGGACTTTCTGATGGTGAGATCTCAAGACTGTTAAGCTGGATAAGACTCTGTTTCACCCATTTAGGACCACAGATCTGCATACTCAACCTGTTGTGTTACATGAATTTACCTGAATAGTGACACCACATCTAAAATGGAGAAGCCGTGATTTGTCATTTTTTGGTGCTCTGACTTAAGATCGAGTAATGCATCTAAAGACGGTTCTCTTTTTGATCATTGTGATATAACTTAAACTAATCATTGTAATGATTTATTTTTCATTAGGAATACAAGGATTTTTAATGAATAAAAACACTATGTAAAAGCATACCTTAAATCTTTTATTGTTATTATTTATCTTACATTTCCATCATTTTCTCGTCCGACTCATTGTTTCTGTGTATGTCATTACACTTGTAACAGCAGGTTATGCAAATTTCCTTATTATTTAAATGAAAGTCTTTTTATTTTCATAATTTGTATTCCAGCGTGGCAAACAGTCTTAATGCTGTTAATGTATACAGGGCTCAAGTCTTTTAGGATACAAATTACTTAAAGTATTTTCACAGTCACTTAAATTATTGCTCACAATGCTTAATTTCAGTGAATATAGGGAAACTAGTTCGAGCTAACTCTCAGCCAAGCATTGAATTGTATACAAAATTGACCGTAGTTTTTAATTGTATACCTTGTAATGTTATATATAAGGATCCTGTCTTAATGTGTTTCGGTGATGTAGATGTCTCAGCACCCGTTTCTTGCCGAAATGTTTCTTGTAGGTATTCTACCCTCCAATAGCGTCAGCATCCTTTGCATGCCAGCAGGCTATTCCTCTTCTTCTTCCTCTTATTGCACACCCTGAAACATTGCACAATGAAAGTCTTAGAAAACTATCTTGGTCAAGTAAAGGCAACCTGGAAAGAATTACATTTTTTGTTATGATACATGTAAAATGAAGCATATGGCGCATGTAAAAAGAAGCACAAATATTTGTATAAACATTCGGATATTTAGAGTTATTTCAATGCGCTAGATATAATTAAACTCAAGCATGTGATATTGTAATTTAGTTAATTTTTTATAAAATTCTATAATATGCATCTTTTGTATCTTTATATGTAATATCAATGAGTCAGTTGTTTTATTTATGAATTTTTCATTGTGAAATGGGAGAACATTCAATACTTAAGTTTGACACTTCTACGTACCTTCTTTGCGTGTAAAAAAGACAATTTACATGTCTTAAATTTCCCCTTCTCTGCCATGCCATTATACTGTAGGTATACGCTCCCAGGTATTTCTGCAATCTCTTGATCGGTTAACGAATTATAGCGCTCTGGCAAGAACACTTGACAATCCTCCAGCGAAGATACGATCCTGGTACCATATCTTGTTTGAACTCTCTTTAAGGACTTTATCTCATAGTTAAGACCTATTTCGAGATCTTGAACTCGGCGAGTCGGTAGGAAACTACGCTCTTCCACCATCTTGTTAAGTCTATCAGCTAAACAATCTGTAACAGACATTGTCATGAATTATTATTTTCACTACATTATTCAAGTTGAAGAACTAGGGTGTGTATGTTTTGTAAGTAAGCCTATGAGGGTGTAGAGAAATAAAGAATAAGTACAGAAATCATGTGAATGTTCATTGAAGATGAGCCAGCAGAGAACCAAAGAATGAGTAGAGGAAATCGTGTGCGAATGTATAGTGAAACAAAGAATGAGGGGGAAAATCGTATGAATGTTTAAGTAAGAAGAATGTGTTGAGAAGATCATGTGAATGTCAATAGAGAAATGAGCTGAGAACGTCGTGTGAATGTTAACAAAGCATGAACCTGCATGGGAACAAAGAATGAGTAGAGGAAATCATGTGAGTGTATAGTGAAACAAAGAATGAGGGGAAAGTCGTATGAATGTTTATGTAAGAAGAATATGTGGCGAAAATCATGTGAACTGAAGAAGAGTATGCAGTGAAATCCATGTTAATGTAAAGCACAGATTAGAAAATATGATGCTCTTTGTAACGAATCGTCTTTCATGTACTGTAACGTTTAAATAAAATTAAATGTATTGTAAAAGCCAACAGTGATTTTGTATAGTTATTTAAAACTCACCTTGCATTGCCCCGTTTTGATATGTGCTGAATGTGTAGACGGCTGTAGCTCACGTTGCTTTTAAAGCTCTTTAAAACTTGAATGTAAAGTTAATAAGTACACAACAGTTCTAACATGGGACAGATGTCTGTTTATATAGGGATCTAAACCCCCTCCAGGCGATGCCTGCACGTCATCATGGCTGTGATGCTTACACGTCACGTGATTATTGCAGCCAATGGCATCATCTCTTGCTACGCATGCGCAGAGGCCCTCAGCACTTCTAACCCTGCTTGTTTCACTTCCTCTCCCTCTCTCGCTCTCTCTCTCCCTCTCTCGCTCTCTCTCACACAGCTGCATGCAGTTAAAGCATCAATCTAAGTGATGTATTCTAGAGTACAGAGGAAAATCAGTGAAGTCATTGAAAGATCGGGGTTCGAACTAGGGGCAACTGATTGAAACTTATATACAGCATTAATTGTTCATTGTATGAGCTATCAAACATGCTTTCGTCTACAACTCTATCTCTGCTAGTTTCTGCGATAATTGAGATTTAAACTTAAGGATCGAACCCTGGACGTCAGGTACCCTAATATACACGCGCAAGATATTATCTGATGACATAAACGTAATAGGTTTATTTGGTACCTTTGTCTTAATTATTTACTGTTATTAAATTTATAAGTAAGCTTCATTGAATCGGTATTCGAACTCAGAACGCCAGAAACAAAATTATTTATAATATTAGTTTGATGTGTTTAAAAGACCTGTATGCAGTTGCAACATTGATCTAAGTGATATATTCTAGAACACAGTGGAAAATTAAGGAAGTCACTGAAAGATCGGGATTCGAGCTAGGGACACTGATTGGAAATTATATAAAGCATTAATTGTTCATCGTAGGAACTAAAAAATCGTGCTTTGGTTCCACCTTAATCCCTGCTAGTTTCTGAGATAATTGAGATTTAAAGTTAAGGATCGAACCCATGACACCCGGACTCTAATATACATGCACAAGAAACGAGCTAATGGCATAAAAGTAATAAAGTTTATTTACTGTCTTTATTTTAATTAGTTTTGGAGTTATTAGAAGACCGGTTTCGAGCAATCGTAAATGGAGCCTTGCATCCCGAGCTATAATTAGTTTTTATTGCATCATTTTGTCTCTTTTCATTCAGGACATGCGCGTGAGTTGGTGTGTGCGTGTGTGGGTTGCTGCTGTTGGGTGTAAGTGAACAGCCATATGTGCTTGCACGTGTGTGTGTTTGTCCATGTATATGTATGTGTGAGTGTAAGAGCACTGGTGTATGTATGTATACGCATGAGGTGCGTGAATGCGTGTGTGTACTGGTGTATGTATGTGTGTGTGTGCTATTGTATGTATGTGCATTGTGTATGGGCCGGTGTATGTAGGTGATTGTGTGTGTACTTGAATGTACGTGTGTGCGTGTGTGTACTTACATGTTGCGTGTATGCGTGTGTGCACTGGTGTATGTGTGTGCATGTGTGTGTGTCCATGTATATGTATGTGTGTAAGAGCACTGGTGTATGTATGTATACGCATGAGTTGTGTGAATGCGTGTATGTGTGTGTACTATTGTATGTATGTAAGTGTGTGTGTGTGTGTGTGTGTGCATGCGTGCACCAGTGTATGTTTGCTGATGTGTGTACAAGCGCTCGTGTATATGCGAACGCCTGAATGTGTACAAGTCGTGGAGAAAGAAAGAGGAGAAGAAGAAAGAATGTTGTCTAGGCTTCGGGATATCTAAGTATGCATCAGGGTTTAATATAAATAATTATAGTTGTTAAATGCAATTTTAATCCGACCGCCCGCTGCTTCAATAACTTAATAGTTATTATAGCATTTCACAGGGTTGGATTCGAACTAGGGGCCTCTGGTTCCTAACAATACAGATCGTTAAACATTGTAATGTTGTATAAATTAAATTATGTTTGTTAAACACGTTTTAATCTGACCGCCCAATACTCACATAGTTTAATATTTATTAAGCTTTAGAGTTTCGCAGATTCGATCTAGAACCCTCTGAACACCGTTTCATTAATTAAATTATATTTGTTAAATACATTTTAATCTAGCCGTGCATAGTTTAATAGTTATTGGGCATTAGAGTTTCGCAGATTCGATCTAGGACCCTCTGAACACCCTTTTTATTAATTATTGTAATGATATATAAAAATTAAATTATATTTGTTAAATACATTTTAATCTGACCTTACATAGTTTAATATTTATTAAGCATTAGAGTTTCGCTGCGTAAGATTCGAACTAGGGTCCTCTGAACGGTCTTTCATTAATCAGGGTAATGATGTATAAAAAAATTATATTTGATAAATACATTTTTAAATCTGACCTTGCATAGTTTAATATTTATTAAGCATTAGAGTTTCGTTGGGTAAGATTCGAGCTAGAACCCTCTGAACACCCTTTCATTAATTAGGGTAATGATATATAAAAAATTAAATTATAATTGATAAATACATTTTTTTAATCTGACCTTGCATAGTTTAATAGTTATTACGCGTTAGAGTTTCGCTTGGTAAGACTCGAGCTGGAATTCTCTGAACGCCTTTTTATTAATTAGGGTAATGATATAATAATATCAATCATTAATTTCTCATTAGCAATAAACTTTTGATTACAGTAAGAATCGAACACCGATCTATGGATATCACTCAGAGGTTTAATGCACGTAATGTAATGGATATTAGGCGCTTTTTCGGAGTCGTTGGCTGAAACAGAATGCTTGTTAACTATGCTCGGGTATATTCGTAGGAGGTCGTAAAACATCGGAGAGAACTCCCTCAGGCAAAATCATGATGGCCGACCTGACGTCACGCAGAGTTGGTAAACAAGTTTCTCTCTCTTTCACACAAACAAGGAGAGGACGAGTATAAAGCAGCCCTCGAATTCTTTTGTTAAACTAGCAGGTGGCCAAACAATGGGAACGCTGCAGGTGTCTTTCTAAACTAGCCTTGCACAGAACAATAGAAAGGCACACACAATAGAATCTCTTACACAATGGAAAGGGTCAGGCTTTGTTATGGAGCAGGTGTCTTTCTAAAGTATGACGTCACGCAGAGTTGGTAAACAAGTTTCTCTCTCTTTCACACAAACAAGGACAGGACGCGTGGGAACTCATGGCTCTCTCTTTTCCCACAGTCAGACAAAGACAAGTCGAGTATAAGGCAACCCTCGAATTCTTTTGTTAAACTAGCAGGTGGCTAAACAATGGGAACGCTGCAGGTGTCTTTCTAAACTAGCCTTGCCAAGGACAATAGAATCTCTTACACAATGGAAAGGGTCAGGCTTTGTTATTGGGATGGGAACGCTCCAGGTGGTCTTTCTAAAGAATGCTTGCCAAGGACAATAGAAAGGCACACACAATAGAATCTCTTACACAATGGAAAGGGACCGGCTTTGTTATTGGGTTGACACGTGTTCGAGAACAATAGGAGTGGAGTGGGTAACTGACCAGGTGCAGAAGTGGCCGGATGTGGAATGGGTAGGAAAAACATCTCGCCTTTGTTACAGAACCTTAAATTTATGACCCCTTTGTTCGTTTTGACAGTTGATTGACAGCTTTAATTACCTAACTGTCAAGCCTCCATTGTACTCAACATGATTTACGACCGCAGCTGCAACTAAAACTACCAAGGCACAGCGGGGGGTGGAGGTGGGGGAGGGAGGAGGTGGGGGAGCTCATTTGCATATGAATAGCCATGCATAAATTAACTGCGCCAGTCCCCGCATGCCAAGTAGGAGGGGGTGGGGGGGAGAGGAGGTGGGGGGAGAAGAGGTGGGGGAGCTCATTTGCATATGAATAGCCATGCATAAATTAACTGCGCCAGTCCCCGCAATTCTACCCTACTCATACTTGAGAATTTTCATAACTCTGTTACGCGTAACCTGCAAATTGATATCCGAAGTGTGCCGTACAAATACTTTCGACGAACTGATGGGAATGCGACGTGTAGTGTACAAAGAATTTTGATGAACTGAAGGACCGAAGGACTTTACCTCTAACCTAGTCTCTATTTATACTTATTCACCCAGATATGCCTAAAGATTATAACTGAACTGCAATTGGCTAATAAAACGCGCCAACATTAGCGTCTATTTTTATATCCAATGAAAATTATGAATACATATGCTCTAGGGAAACGTTCCAGAAGATTCTCAAGGAAAAACGCGCCAACATTACGTAACTTCCTCGTTTCCAATAATGATAAACAGCTCACCCCCTCGCTGCATTATTGCACGCTATTATTGTCAGTTTCAGTAAGGCATTAAAAACTTACTTCTCAACAATAATTACAATAAACAAATATCTCAAATTAATGTCACATAAAAATGCATATTCATAATATAATCATTCTTTACATTTAAATAATTTATGATACAAATTACTGCATCAACATTGATGTTTATTTCTGGCCTTTTCCATGATATTTTGTAGTGATCTTTATCTCTAGCCTTTGCCATGATCCGTTTTAAAAGGGCGCAGTTGAGTGCCCCGAAACACAAATAATCATCACATCATTCATTTACCTTGCACTACCCCTCCATACAGTCGCCACCATTATTCAGGCACCTGTCGCAACGGGAAAGCAGTTTTTGTATGCCTTCCTCAAAGAATGATGCCGCCTGTGACCTGAGAAAGTTAATTTGCACTTCTTTTTTCACATCATCATCGTTGAAATGTTTTCCACGAAGGAATTTCTTTAAATGAAGAAACAGATAAAATTCACTTGGTGTGAAATTCAGACTGTAGGGTAAAGTAGATTGTTCGTTAGCAGTTGGAAGATGCTTCAGGTTTATCTGCCCCACGTATGGGAGCCAATTTGTCGCGGTCACTTCGTGTTATCTTTTTGCTGGGCGCCTGTTATTGTTTTACTACTTTGGATGTTGGGTTCATTGTCCTCCGGCTAGCTATTGTTTCTCGGTCGAGCACATCTCTTGAACAGGGTGTGTAAACGAAAAGGATACTGAAAGATAACACTGATAAAATAATTTGTTTTACACTTTTATTGTCGTCACACATTATTCAATTTCACATATTGATTCTTGATACACGCCAGACTGAAACTGTTATATTTTCTGTTACTATAATAACTTATTTACTGCACATTATTAATTCGCGTACTTCAACTTTTTTTGTAACTAACTTTAAGACGCGAGAGATTTTGTAGAACTTTGCGACGTGTAACCCGCGAACGATTCTGATGAACTAAGCGACGTTTAAATTCTGAATGATTCTGTTGGACTCAGCGACGTGTAACGCGTGGATGATTTTGTTGAACTGGCAATACTTGCCTCTGGCTTTAGCTTTTTATACTCCCACACCCGATATGCCTAAAGATTATAACCGAGCTGCTATTGGTTAATAAAACGCGCCAACATTAGCGTCTATTTTTATATCCAATCAAAAATTACGAAAACATATGCTCTAGGGAAGAAATTCCCTCCATTTCTACAGAAAAGCGCGCCAATCTGACGTCATTTGCTTGTCTCTAATAATTGATAAACAACTCACCCTCTCGCTCATTGTTACCCGCTCTTATTGTCAGTTTCAGTGAGGCCGTGTAAACTTATTTCCTAACAATGCTTATAAGTAACAAACATCTCAAATCAATGTCATACAATAATGCTTATTTTCACTACAATCACTCTGGCATTTACATTATTGTGATACAAATTACTGCCACAAGGGAGAGTGATCGAATTGTTCCCAACCAAATGATGCGATCAGATCTCGAGTTTGTTGGCTGTATGTGGCCGGACATTGTCACTCATTATTGTTTCCCCATAAACCTCACACAACTGGCGATGAATGTTTGCTGGCGTAACATTTCTCGCATTTAAAAAAAACGAATCATTGCTTCACAGTCGGTGGGTCGTTCGATTGTTTTGAACATTTCGAAACGCTCTAACAAGAAAATACAAAGTGACGATCGCTCACAGCTGCGTCTGGATTCGTAATGAATGGATGATGTGATTGCACATACTCAAAATCGCACTGCAGCGGCAAAATACTAAGACGCCACTTACTTTAAAAACATGCCTTGTGCATCAAGCTAACCGATATACTGTTTGCGTATTATTAATTTTATACCTTGTATAATATTATAATGTATTAATACTAATGTAATATTCCGCAAAACATACAGTATTATAACAATAACCAGCGTCCGTCCTGAATACGCAAATATCCGCAAATGTGCTTTGCGTACGAATGGTTAGGACAGGAAATTTCTAAAGAGGTTCCGGCTTCGAATCCCGCTCCCGTATTCTAAGTTTTATATCTATAATACATTGTGTCCTTAGATATAGAGTAAAGCAGAGTAGAGTAAGGTGGTGTATTTATTGGTCTTAAACATTTTACACGTTCAAACTCGCACATCGCACGGGTCAGATAGACCGTACGTGCTTACATAATACATATATGTATTTATATAGTTCATATTTTTTAGATTATATTTATCACATTAACGTAAAGTTAATGATATTTACAAGAAACGAAAAAACAGATAAACATCAAAATCACACAAACAAAACAGAAGAAGAGGAGGAAAAATTGTTCACAAGCACACATGTAGTTTACAAAACAAACAGATACCCGCCTCTAAGCCACTAACCCTCCCTCTCCGACGCTTGACCCTCTCCTTACACTCTGATCTGAACTGCATAAAATTTTGTAAAAATGTACTAATTGCTTCCCCCCTTCTCTCCCAGCCAGCAATGTCCAACAAGTTTGTAACCCCCTCCTTGAGCTAGCAAAGGAACCTGTCAGACACTTTCTCCTAAACTGTTTTGTCTTAGTATGTACAATGCGTCAGAATATGATCCAAGTTTCTTCCTCTCTACACCAGGGACAGATTCGTATGCCTTCTTCGTTAATGAATTTGATCGCTCGCCATGATACCAGTCTGAGCCAAGCAAGCTGTTTGCTGGCTGTATTTCTGGACGAAATATATTGTTCTATACCCCATTGTGTTTTTAGTTTCGACTGTAAGCTTAATGATACTTTCCCATTACATAGTGACAGCGTCTGCTGTCGATCTATATCCTTCAGTCGCTTTTGTACTTTTCTCCATACATTCGCTATATTTCTAGGTCCTTCAAACCGAATATTACCCATCCCTATACTCTCCATCCCTCTCTTGATTTTCGCTGCCCAACTCTTGTTCCCTCCTATTCTAAGCTGTTCCGTATAGCATACTGTTCTCATTAGTGACTGATCCCCTCTCACAATTGTAAACCAATATTTGATCGCCCGTATCTTGAATTCAAATTTTTCCCTGAATGCGCCATATTCTCTAAAAGTGCCGCAGTTTACGATACCTCTTCCCACGCCCAAGATACTTTTATAAAACCTGTTCTTACTTGGTTTAAACGTTCTGTGGATTCCCACCCCAGATCTCCGCTCCATACGTCATTGAGGATCTAACAATTGCTCCATATATTGTCTCTAGCGATTTTACCGCTATATCTGGAATTTGCGGCGGTATTTATGTTGTATTTATTTATTTTATTGATTTTAGCCCCACGTTGTGGTAGCCAATTTGTGACGGTATTATTTATAATGTTATTTGTGTATATGTGTGTATTTGTTAGCCCCACGTTGGGCGCCAATTTGCGACGGTATTTATGTTGTATTTATTTATTTATTTATCCCCACGTTTGGGAGCCAATTTACGATGGTAAATTTATAATGTTATTTGTGTATGTGTTTACTCAACATGGTGAAGCCATTTTGTGACGTGATTCATTTGTTAGGTTTGTTAGCTCCATCTGGTGTTAGCAATTTGCGGCAGTATTAGTTTTTGTTTGAAAGAATGCTACTGTTATTTTATTTCATTTTGGTTCTCTGTCCTCCGGCTAGCTATTATCCTTTTGGTTGAGCACTTCTCTTTATACAGGTTGTGTAAACGGAAAGGAATCTTTTATCCAAAGATAACACTGATGAAAGAATTTGTTTTACACTTTTATTGTCGAACACATTCACTATCACATTTACACATTGATCTTGACACTCGCCAAACTGAAACTGTTATAACAACTTCTTACTGATCACTTTAAATCCACGTACTTCAACCTTTTGTATAATTAACTTTACCATACTTGAGATTTTTCATAACTCTTATACGCGTAACTTGCGAATCGATAGCCTGACGTGAAATATTTCTGCTGGACTGAAGGCGACGTGTATCATACAAATATTTTCGACGAACTGACTGACTGAAGAAGACGTGTAGTGTACAATGATTTTTGATGAACTGACGGGGTCTTTACCTCTAACCTACCTTTTATACTCCTACACCCAGATATGCCTAAATATCATAACTGAGCTGCAATTGGCTAATAAAACGCGCCAACATTAGCGTCTATTTATATATCCAATGAAAATTATGAATACATATGCTCTAGGGAAATGTTCCAGAAGATTCTAAAGGAAAACGCGCCAACATTACGTAACTTCCTCGTTTCCAATAATGATAAACAGCTCACCCCCTCGCTGCATTATTGCACGCTATTATTGTCAGTTTCAGTAAGGCAGTATAAACTTACTTCCCAACAATAATTACAATCAACAAACATCTCAAATCAATGTCACATAATAATGCATATTCATACTATAATCACTCTTTACATTTAAATAATTTGTGATACAAATTACTGCATCAAATTCTACTTCGAGTGCTCTCATTCCCGCCTTGAGTTTCGGTTTCGTAACCTCAATGTGTTCAGCCCATCTTCTGTTCATTGTAACACTAAAACCTAAGTATACAAAACTCATTGTCCAGTTTCTCCCCTGCGTAAGTCCAGGTGTCTGTTCGTCTGTATAGCGAACTGTATTTAAACGTAATTGTTTTCGTTTTATTTACATCAACGATCAATAGTCATTCGTAAGAATAAGTCTGAATACTGTCTAATCCCTTTTGGAACTCTTCCACAGTAGTAGAGAACATTTTCAAGTCGTCTGCATATAAAAGTACTGGGATCCGAATGTCACCGATCTCAGGCGCCTCCACGATTTCTCTTATCAATATATCTACTACGTCATTCACAAAGAGATTAAAGGGAAGGGGTGATAACATAAATCCTTGTCTAACACCTTTATGGCACTCGAAGCTCTGTGAAATGCTGATCACTTTGCACTTTACGCAGAATTCCACTCCATGACACATAGCCTGCAATGCTCTAATCATCTTCTTGTAAAATCCCTTGGCTTCTAAGTTTTACCACAATACGTTGCAATTTATACAGTCAAATGCTTTCTTAAAATCAACAAGACCACAATACAACCTTCCGCGCTTTTTAGCAATCTGTTTTGCCCTAAGTGTATCCAAAATAAACACATTATCTACAGCACAACACCCCTCCATAAATTATGCTTAAAATTTACAAATTATATTACATCGTCCCACCCATGTTTTTATTCTTTTGTAAAATATTCTACCATAGATTTTCCCCATATTCGGAAGTAAAGTTACTCCTCTGTGGCCCTGTCGCTCCTTTTCCTTTATAAATTGGATGAATAATCCCAAACTTCCAGTCTTTTGGATATATTCCTCTATTAAACAGACTGTTGAACGTCTGGATCGTTGTTGTTCGAATCTCGGCAACAATGAATGCTGCTTTAAACATTTTCGTCGGTAATCCGTTATATGCCGGAGCCTTTCCGTTTTTGAGACTGTTACTGCACGTATGACCTCCTCTGCGGAAATCTCCGCACCCAGGAATTGTATCGTAGATGTAAAAAAAACCCTGCCCCAACCTCAGTGTACGTCCACATGTGCCTGGTTACTCCTCAAATAACCATTTCAAGTAGTTTGACCAGATTCCTGGTGAAATTTCAATCTGAGAGGTTTTCTTTGCCCTTAAATGTTTAACTACTTTATATATTTCGGTAGCATTTCCTGTACCCACAACATTCCGAATTTCAGTCGTCCTTTCAGCTTACCAATCCGCCTTCTTTTGTTTAATTATCTCCTTGTATTTCTTGCGGTTTTCAATGAAGTCCCTACGTTCTCCCTCCCTCTCTCAATTTCTAAATACTTCAAGTACATTTTGTGCTTTCTTTTGGCCTTCTTACACCAGCGTTCATACCACCTTCGCGATTTTCCACCGGATTTGCTGTTAGTCACTTTTATCATGGATGCGGCCCTTGATAAAACATGTATGAAATTATTTACTGTCGGCATACTAATTCCACTTAAGCCCTGTTCGATGTTTGCCCGGAACGTTTCTGCATGCTTCGGTTTCCATCTGTATCGGCTTAACAGTCTATCCCCTTCCATAATCCATCGCTGTTCCCCATCATCCCCCTTATCTATATTCTCAAGATTTAATTCCAGCATAATTGGACAGTGATGCGACTCAATCCGATTCCCCACCTGAAAAGCTTTAATTTTTCTAATCAGATTCTGACTAGCTAACATAGGTCAATAATACTGCCTCCATTCGCGTTTATAAATGTTAATTTCTCCTCTATATCCTGATCGTACTTTGCATTTAATATTTCTAGGCCAAAAGCTTCGCAGAAAGCAGGAAGTTCTCTTTCGCTAGCATTTACATTACTTCTTCATTGTGCCCCTCGAATATCTTCTACCCCCTCCCTCCTCCTTCCAATGAAATGTTTTCAGCCACGCTAAAGTCTCCCATAATTAGCATACCCCGTTGTGAATTTTTTTCTTGTAAATCTGATATCGCCTCATTCAAACCGCCAAAGAAAGTATTATTTGCATATTTGGAAATTTCTGGCTGATTATAAATCCCTACAATAATTATATTTCTTTCCTATAATTCCAATTTTATGCTAATGACCTCCTCCGTATCAATATTTAATTTAGACACACAAGAAAGCAGTTCAGATCTGGATGCAATAGAAAGTCCGCCTGGCCAACTTCTCCCTTTTGCCCCTTGTCTGCTGAAGCCGTGAAAGAGTTGTAATTTCACACTGTCCACATTTTCAGCCACGTTTATGTTAAACATGCAATTTATAAGTCGTGCACAAACTCCACAAAGCGATAACAATACATTTTAGACCAACCTTACAGCCTGAGAGGAGGGTTCGATTCCTATTGTCTGTTTCCCTCGGCACTTGTTTCTTATATTCAGTAATAGTTGACCTTAACTCTCTCGACTCCTTTGACTCTCCTAAAGACGGGCCCTCCTCGGGGGGTGCCTCCACTCTGGATTATTTCTGGCTGCTTCCTTTTGTGTAGACGATGCTACTTGCTGCTTTCTTCCTACTATCCTGGGTTCGATTCTGGCCGGTACGACCTAGTTAAACTCCAAATCTGTTGCTTCAGATTCGAGTTCCTGTTGCCTTGGAGTTGTTTGCTGCCGATGCTGCGGGGGTTCGGGTTCAGCCCCAGTGACACACGCGGGCTCCTGCATATCATTCGTTCCAACTTCATTCGGATCCATACTTGCCCATTAATAACGAGCTTGTCGAAGCCCAGTACCACATGACAACCCTGTCTTCTGGCATCAAACATATGCCTTTTGAAGAACTCCCTTTCCTCCCGCACACGTCGGCTATAGTCCTCCGCAATACAAGTGTTCTACCTCTTAGATGCCTGCATTTGCGGAGGATTTCGGCCTTAAGCTTATAATGTGCCAAACGATACACTGTGGGTCTCCTTCCATTGACCAATCGTCCTATCCGATGGGCCTTCACCTTGTCGTAGGCTCCCAATTCCACACCAATTTGAGCCACAACGTTCCTGACAATAGCTTCAGCCATCTCCCGGTTCTCTCCTTCCTCTTCTCTTACACCATATACTACCATATTGTCTCTCCTAGCTTCATTCTCAAGATAGTCCAGCTTGTCCTCCAGGAAATCTATCCTTATCACCATTCGTCCCATACTGTCCTCTAGAATGTTCACGCGCTCACCTGCTTTTACTTACGTGTGCCTTCGCGCATTTCCTCCCGAAGCTGCTCAAACAGATCTCGCACAATCTCCATTGTATTGCTCGGCATAAAACAACTCACAAAAACACGTCCGTATTCCTCCGTGGTCAAGTAGACACACCCCTTACGTATTAATGTATATATGGAACCACAACTCGTAACTGGTTGAAATTTGTAGTACCTCTGAAATCCCTGCAGCATACAACCAACATTACCGGTGCGTTCTGGTCAACTACGAGATATAACTTCAAGAAAGGGACAGAGATTGAGGAACTTCAAATAATTATGGCGCATTTCACTGAAATTAAGGAGTGATAAACTAGTACCTCAACAGACATAAATGTGCGGAGGATGCACCCATTCTCCAGGGGATAAATGTAAAGACCCATTACCAGAGAAACAGTGGAAGTCGTCAACGGTCCCATAAGAGAGCGGACGAGGCGAGCCTTCAATTGGGGTTAGTAAATTGGAGGCTTTGATATCTAGCCTTAAGATGGCAGCCCAATCACTCATCTTACTCTACAGAACGCCAGTAACGCACTCAGAGGACATTCGTTTTACTAGTCTCATAGATACGCCTTCTCTGCAAGAGGCGAAAGAAGCATAAATAGATTACACTACAGTTAATGAAAAGTACCATAACCTAATACTTAATACGAGGGTATTTAGAGGCTGAAATGTTGCTTCTGACCATTACCTTTTTATAATCAAAGTAGCAATTCCAGAAAAATAGGAGAAAAGTAAAATAAGTCAGACTCAATGAAAGCAGAAACCCTTAAGTGTCTATTAGAAACTTTTATCAGCAACGAATAAATTTGCATCTGAAGCCTAAGCACATATGTAGAAAAATTAATGAAGAATTGAAGGAATTAAAAGACAAAATCATACAGGCTGCCTCAGAGACACTTCGAGAAAGAAATAATATAAGAAATATAATATAAAAACATTAAGTATTTGGAATTATAATATAGCAAAGAAAATGAAGAAAAAAAGATTTACACCTAAAATATTTGAATATGAGAACAGATAAAACCTTAATTGAGTATAAAGAAACAATTCTCTTGTATGTAGAAAAGTTCGCAAAATTAAAACAAGTTCCTGGGAAAAATAGTGAGGCAATATTTTATATCATAACATGCCGTGAATGCCAGAGTGATTGTAGTATAAATTAATATTATTGTATGTACAGGATTTTAGGTGTTTGTTAGCCATAAGTATTGTTAGGAAATAAGTTTACACGGCCTAACTGAAACTGACAATAGAAGTGGGTAACAATAAACCGAGGGGGTGAGTTGTTTATCACTAAGAAGAGATAAACAAATGACGTCAGGGTAGCGTGCCTTTTTTTTTAGAAATGGAGGGAATATCTTCCCTAGAGCATAAATGTTAGTGGTAGTGATTGGCTAACCAAAACAGACGCTAAAGTGGGCGCAATTTGGTAACCAATAGGAGCTATATCATAATGTTTAGGCAATTCTCGAGCCATAAGCAAGTGTCGCACAGTTCTGAAGAATCTCTCATGAGGAGCACGTCACATAGTTCTGAAGAATCTCTCACGAGGTGCACATCACAGAGTTAGTTACAAAAATGTAAAGTACGCGAAGTAATTGGTGCGCGGCAACTAAAACGACTGTAGTTACATTCGGAAATATCAAAGTTTCAGTCAGGCGTGTATAAAGATTAAATATGTCAATTATTGATTAAGTGTTACGGCAATAAAAGTCTAGATTCAAATTTTTTATCAGTGTTGTCTTTTAGCAACAACTCCTTTCCGTTTACACGCCCTGCTTAGAGACACGTGCTCGACTGAGTTATAATAGCTAGCCGGAGGACAAAGAACCCAAATTAAAACATAATTAAACAAAAAATGCCCAACAAATAAGATACCACAAGGCATTGAGAACTGCGACAATAGTTACATACAACATGATGTGCATGCTTAGCAAGATAAGACCTATAAGATATTAAAACATCTTAATAATCAGAATAAAGAAAATTTTAAATTGAACTTAATATCAGGGGATAAATGGCCGGGACTTAAGTACTTACAAAGAATGTAAGTCGCCATTGGGGTATGACATCTCAATACTTTTGTGATTTCCTTGTGGTTTACCGGGAAAAAAATTCGTGTCAGCTGGAGAATTTAATGGCGCGCCGGCATGTTGCCATGGTAGCTCAGTGGTTAGAGCAACCGGACGGAGACCGGGAGACCCGTGGTTCAAATCCCGGCTATGGCATTGAATTTTTCAGTCGTCTGACTCTACCTTTCCAACTGTTATTAAGCATTGTAAAAAACAAAAAGATCTCTGGTACAGATACCATTAATAATTAATTAATTAAATATGGATCTATTCAGCTAAAACAACGCTTCTTAGATTGTTGAGTTTGCTCGAAGACTGGTCATATTCCTGATGAATGGAAAATGGCAAAAAGTTATCCAGTTTACAAAATGGGAAACCGTCAAATTTGTGAAAACTACAGAGGTATAAATTTTATATGCCTCAATATTAAAAAAAACTCTTCTGAATGTAACAATAGAGAATATTAATATTCAAGCCCAAAAGGAAATCAGGAAAGGCACATCTCGTTCAGATTGTATATTTACTATTAACAAATTGAGAAGCATAAGGAAAACAATCTACCAACTTTCATGGTATGTATAGGTTTTAAAAACGTGTTTGGAAAAGTTAACCGGAATAAGTTATGGGATATACTGAAACAGAAGCATGTACCTCAAATTTGATAACTGCAATAAGAAGTTTATATGTAGAGAACTAGATGTCAATAAAACCTGGAATGCAAGTTAAGAAAGATGCAGCAGCAACTATAAATAGAGGTGTAAGACAGGGGTGTCATCTTTCGCCGTCCCGTTTTAATTTATATATTTACGGTGCCATAATATAATTGGCAGATTCTTTTAGACTCGGATTTTAAAATAAGAAATAACATTTTAGACATACTACTTTTTCCGGATTACCAAGTTCTCATATATAGCTAAGAGGATGGTTTATAAAAGACTTCATATTCATTAAATAATACTATACTAAATTATAGTGTTGATATATCAATCAAGAAAACCAAAATTTTAGCATTTAAAGGTTTAAATTCCTTAAGAGTTCAAAATAAGTCTGGATGAAAAACCCACTGAACAGGTGAATATTTTTAATTACCTGCGTTGCGATCTATTTTTTTTTAAAAAAAAACTTAACAAATTCAACTAAATGTGGGAGATATATATGAGAACGTTAAAATACTAGAAAAGAAACTAAACAGTTTTATAAGGTGATGGCAGTTCCCGTATTACTATATGGTTGCGAGTTTCGGGTTTTAATTAGCAAATAAGAAAGGCAGCCGAAGTGAGATTTTTGAGAAGTGTGGCCGGCTTAACACTCTTGGATAGAAGAAAAACAATTAAGTTATTAGAAATGTGTTAAACATTTTTAAGCTGATTGATAAAATAAATAAATTTAGAAATAATTCGAAATAACACACCAAAGATCATATTGGATTATAAATCGAAAGGTAACAAATATTTGTAGACCGAAGAAGCGATAGAGTCAACTTTTTGATCGAAAAGCTATGCGACCGAAACAATCCTTGAAAGGCCTAACCCATGAATATTGAGGATGATAAAGTAGTTTGATGCATAACGATGAGATACGATTCACGTAACACAGCGATTGACTAACTAAACACATTGACTCAATTATGATAATTATCATACACAAGATGCATTTTACAGAGTTGTCAGATTAATAAATAGACTTATGCAATACTACAGCTATTAACGATTAGCCAAACTGGATTCATAATTATCAAGCACAAGGCATTATATAAAATTACTGAAATGGATAAACTGCAATAACGCAGCATAATAACCTCACTGGCAGCTAATAAGCTAATGAAACTGAATTAGCAATAATTCTAAACCATATAAAATTACTGAAAGGAATAAAGTGCAATATGTAGCACAGCAAATTGAATTGCAATTAACAAGTAAGGAAGTAATAATGCATAAAATTCCTGAGATGAATAAAACTACAATTACTGTAACACTTAAAGCAAAATAATGTTTAAGAGAAAGCATACATCAAAAAATAGAAGCATTATGGGCAGTTCGGGGAGGCTAATTTTGCCCCCCCCCAGAATTCATTTTAGTTTGTCTGTATGTATAGTAAGGTCATATTGCTCAGCTGTGGTGGAGAGATAATCAGGGAGGCGAGTGTGAACAAATAACCTGACGAAGATCTGATAAGATGGTGCAGTGTAATGGTTACGCCTGTGTTCTCTGGTTAGTTCGGGTTATTACGCTCCATCGTCCGGTAACTAGAAATTTGTTCAATTAGTTTTAGCTTTACTTCTTCGCCTTCAATATTTTGAGTTGGCCCAGCGCGAGTTAAACTTCAGCAACCATGATTCTATTTCAATGCAGTATGCCTTCCACAGCTCATTTGGGTTAGTATCCTATTTTTCTTGTTACTTCTCTATGTTGCTTGAAGTTTTTAGTCGTCAATATTCTGTCGCCTAAGCTATTGAAACATTTCGCTCGCTACGTTAAAGACATTAAAATAGTCTTTTAAAACATTGGTATATTAAAGATTTCCACTTCTACATTGACAGGTTTCATTTTCTTGTCGAGGTTTTCATTTACACTGAAATTATTTATCGTGCAATTTGATATGATATCAAATTGATAACACTGTTTGTGTTATTTCTTTCTTGTTATTTTGTAAATTGAATAAATTTTGGTTATTGTTTGCTACGGGACACGCTTTCTTTGTGTAATATTAATATTGACTATTTAATCATTTTAGCTTCATATTCTTTGTGAATGAGCAATTTTTGTAAGCCCTTCTTAAATTCTATGGTCATATCGGAGGCTTTGACTGAGTAATAACTGATGGTGTTGTTTTTACTCTTTGAACTAGAGATTTCCTAATGTTGGCTTTTGTTACTTTTTACTCTTAAAATGCTGATGTGTTACACTCACATGACTTTCTCTACTCTTGTACAAACTATTTTTACAAACGCTTATTCTCCATATGCTTCATGTTAATCGAGATGTTAATGTTATTGCTAATTTTCTTGTAGATGCAAGGGGAATGGTTAGGCTTTAAGCGATAGTCAAATATTTTAAGAGCTGGTTGTTATTCTCTTTGCATTACCAGGACAAAAAAAAAGAATAACCAATTCCCATTTGAGAAAAAGTATTGAAAAATTTAAGGGAATAACAAGCAATATCTCGAAAATGGTTCACTCCAAAAAAGCATATGACATAAATTGTGTATTTTAACGCGATCTACATTTTTTGTGTAGTAACATTGTGTCTCTTATGGTTTACCAGTTATGCAAAAGTCGTTCACAATGAATACTTTTGGAGACATTCCCAGAAAATTCGAGTTATTCATTTCATTTGTCATGAAAATATCTTAAACATATGACTTTTAATCATAGTCGTTAGAACCATTTTTGAGAAAATTAAAATTTTCGAAAAATGTTCCATGCGAAGGGTAATCTGGGGTGGGGGATTTTCTTGAAAACCTTCGTATCGCATTTCTGGAAAATACTGAACCTAAATACCAAGTTTGGTGTTTATCCGACTGTTCGTTCTGTCTGTTCACAGACAGACACACGGACATGTTTCCAAAAATGCTTTTTTTGGATACATGGGGTCTCAAAACATATATTTCCGGTGAAATCTCGGTATCGAATTTTTGGTTGGAATACAATACTTCCCCTACTTACTATACGTAAAAGAGAAAGTAAAAAGTCACATTCACTCCTTCACTCATATTTTCAGACTCTGGAGGACAGGAAATGATTTTGGTTGAGCAAACTTTCCCCAAACCAGCCGGGAATCGATCCTCGAGTTGAGAAGACAGAATACTGACAGTCTGAATTATTATATTTTTTCTCCAAGAAAATTGTATCTTTAACAATTTATAAAGGTGCAGAAGTTGATCTTAACCCTGGAGTACATACCTTTTTGGCAGCTATTACTGCATGCGGGGTGCGCGCGCACCCCATAAGGGAAACGAATTTGCAGCTTTTAAATGAAGTCATTAATATACACATAAGTGAAAGGGAAATTAAGTATAACATGGTCCCACACTGCTATAAATAACAGATTGACATAATAGTAATTTTATCACGTATTTACACGTGCAAAAGTGATATAACTCTTATAAAACATGCATAAAATTAAAATCCCATACCTGTGGTATAAAGTCAGATATCTATTGCATATGCGGACACAATATTTAATATTTACTGTATCTCACATAACAATGTGAGAAAAATAAACAAACTAAAAATTTCAAAAGAAAGTCACCAAAAGAATATAATATATCCACAAGCTTTGCATCTTACTTTAGGCACATTATACACACTTCAGTTTTGTGTTCTGGACACACAGGTTTCGCACACTTCGAACAACTTGTTTTTACTTTCCTGTCACGGACTCGAGGACACAATATGCATCTTCCGTGCTTCCTAATCTTCAGTGGCGGCTCTAGTGGTGTTTGGACTTCATCTTCAATTCTACTCTTGCTTCCCCGCAGTATATTTTCAATAATTTCCTTCAGTTGCTTTGAGATAGTCTGGTGTAATCTTCTCTGCAAGTAAGGAGCTGTCAGAGCAAAACCTAATGTTATCAGAAAATTCCACGAATATGCTTTTTGTTGTATGCAGCCTGATTTGCATTCAGATACAGTATTACGGAACTGATTCCTGCCTGATCTAAAATTCCATAAAATAAATGAAGTGGTCATAATAGGTAATATGTTGTATGTTTACCATGATGTAAACGGGGCTAGCAATTACATATTTTGTAATAACTGCTCATCCTAGTGTACCACAACATTAAGGACATTTAACTGGCAACTTCACATATCATCTTGCTACATGCAAGAGGTTTATAGATTCCATTTACTTTCCTTTAGCCACTTCGCAGCAAGGAAAGCAACTGATATTGCTGATCCTTAAGGCAAGAATATATTTGTATTGAGAAATCAGTTCATTCATTCATTATCCGTTTACCCTCCTCTTATGTAGGACTTACACCCCCAAGACTTACAAGCGGGTGCCTGGGGTCAGAGGCCCGTCGAGGAGCAGACACTAATGGATCAGACAGAGATGGGTGATCAGCCCGATGCCTGGTATGGGATGAAGGAAGTAGATGAAACGAAATGTTGGTGAAATGGATGAAAGGAAGGGCGATGGCGGTGGAAACCGGAGAACCCGGACGCCGCTTCGTCCACCACAAATCCCACATGCAGGTCCCTGGGATCGAACCCGGGCCGCCTCGGTGGGAGGCGAGCGGTCTAACCACTCGGCCACGGCGTCGCCGAGAAATCAGTTCATGATGGCCAAATATGGGTTCCCTTTAGCCCCCAAGTTTCGGGGAGCCGTTCTGAAGGTCGCGACTGAATATACTCGAGTGTGGCGGCTTTATAGTGCTACTCTAAATCTGTGCATTTCGCTGAGTACAGTTCAAGTTGTATTCGGTGCAAGTTGCAGAAAATTAAATAACCCAAACCACAAAAGCAGATCCAAGAAAATTATGAAATATGGAGTATAAGAGGACTAAGTCATAGCTTGAGAATAATGTTCACACCTTATAGCGGGTGTCAATCAAGCCAATATACTTCAGAAGTGTTTATGTTGTGTTTTCCCAGGAATTCCCGAAAGCAATTTACATATTTTTCTGACGTATACGGATACCTTGTGGATGATTGTGTTACATATTTCCTTTAAGAACATCTTTACATCCATTAGAGTGATATAATTACATAGTGAAATACCTTCTTGGAGGATTTGTTTTTATATACCTAGATAACTATCCCTGATGGAGTTGAAAGGTTATTTATAAATAATTACTTACGGCATATATCCTGCTAATGAAACGGATTTTTAGTGATTAGGATCGCTACTAAATATTCGTTCTTAAACATGGCAACTCTTTCCTGCTTATCTTAATGCTTATTTCATATTAGACAATGAACAGGTAAAATTGAACCACTATATAGAGCCTTTGTTTGATTGCGTGGCCGAACAAACGGTAATTTTCTTGGCATCGGGAAGCACGCTGTTTGCCGGTAAAATCGGATATTCATAGTTCCTTCAATTCAAGCGCATAGATTCCTCGTGCAAATTATTGCTAAAATAACCACATACTTTGTCATAGAAGATGTTAGAGATCATGCCCCTGTGCTCCCACATATCGCTCATACCTCTCACACCTTTTAAGAAAATTTTCATTAACACTCATTGATACTTCATGGCCGAGAGTATATAACCATGTTTTTCGGCAGAAAAAAATCGTGACTCAATAGAGGGATCATTAACATGATGCAATACTCAATTGCAGAAATTAAATCTACTCATCTTGCGTGTTTGCAATTCCTGAACTACTTTTCTAAGAGGGGTTTCATTTTAAAAGCTCAGTGGCATTCCAAGCCGAGCTTTGCGTAATTCAAGACTGCTGTACAAGATTTATCAGATATTTCTTTGGTCTTTTTCTTTCTAACTTTTCTCTGATGTCATCGAGGTTTTCCTTTGTAAGAACACCACGATTAACTTTCGGTTATATATCAAGAATGGATCCCGTTTCCCTAAAATTATTCACAAGATTATGAAGCGTTTCTTTGTATGGCGCACAAACAGCAGGGAATATCAATAAATCGCCGCCTGACTTCTCTACAAGAGCTTTTTGTTTCATAGGAATCATACATCAGGATTTTGTGTGCTGAAGTATATGGACTGTGGCATTATAATATCACTATAGCACTGAAAACATGTGGTCTCACAACTATCGGTCTCTATAAAGACTTCGCGTGAACTGATAAAGAGGGAAAGTGGAGGGGAACAGAATCCGTTATAATCAGAGCAGTCCAGGGCAAGCAATTCCCGTAATACTGCCATGCGTCATAACTAAGGATCTACTCCATGTAACGCCGTAAGAAGAAAAACAAACAAGCCAAGAATTCCATAGATTGCCCGGGTCGGGTTGTATTCGATTGTAGCAGTCTCCCTAAATTGAGTTAATGTGCGCCCTGGCAGGTTGGTCAAGTTAAAACCAGCTTTGTATGTCTCTAAGGGCAGCAAACTCGGATCTTTTCATCGGGAGACGCCCCATCCGCGGTGAATCCAAACGAACGAAAACAACCCAGAAGCCAACCAGATATCGCCATATATCGCCTCGCGTGAGCAAAGAACAGAAATAACAAGAGAGTCTGTCATCATAACCCTCTTTAAAGTTTCACAAATGACACACAGGAATAGGATTTTACAAGACATTTAAAGAATAGAGTAGTATTTCAATCCAAATAATTATAGACATTTTTGAATTAATAAAGCATTTTTTTTCTATTTAATGAGTTGTTTGGTTTGGAGCAGTTCTTTGAAAGTCTTTGCTCTGCATCCATAAAATCTGCCTGATTTGAGGATGAAATATTGTATATATACCCAAATTTATGATTTTAAATTAAGTTGTTGGTAGACATGGTGCGCGCGCACACACACAAACCCGCAAAAATGTTCAGCGAAGTCTGGACATCGAATTTTTGTATGACATACAATATTCCCTCTATCTTACAAAGAATCTGAAAAAATTCTAGCAACATAAAAGAAATTTACATGCACACCAAAGCAAAAAACAGAATCACAGTTTACAGGTAGCCGTTAGTAGGACTGCCCTTGAAGAATAGTACCAATTTATCGGTATAAATGCTTTCTGATTTTGCTTTTAGCTCTTCCTCAATCTTAGATTCCTTTGAATGCACCCACTTTATTCAGTTTCTAACAAAAGAAAAGTTCAAGACTGAATCTAACAAGATTATTAAAATACTCCAATCTCATCTTTTCTTTCTTATTTTCAAATGGTGCTGGAACAAGTAGTTGAAATATTGGGAAGCAAAATAAGGGGAAGCCCTTGTAAATGAGATGACGCATATGTGGCTTCCAACGCTTTTTTAGTAAGAGTAAGAGAGCTTACTCTTACTAAAGAGACACTGAAGTGGAGACACTAAAGAATCTTCTTGGGGAATGGGATATCATCATTCGGCTCTGGTTTTTGATGCAGTAATTTGTATCACAAATTGCTTAAATGTAAATAATGATTGTAATATGAATATGCATTTTTATGTGACATTGATTTCAGATGTTTATTGATTGTAAATATTGTTGGGAAGTAAGTTTATACTGCCTTACTGAAACTGTCAATAATAGCGCGCAATAATGCAGCGAGGGGGTGAGCTGTTTATCATTATTGGAAACGAGGAAGTTACGTAATGTTGGCGCGTTTTTCCGTTGAGAATCTTCTGGAATATTTCCCTAGAGCATATGTATTCATAATTTTCATTGGATATTAAAATAGACGCTAATGTTGGCGCGTTTTATTAGCCAATAGTAACTCAGTTATAATCTTTAGGCATATCGGGGAGTGGGTGTATAAAAAGCCAAGTCAGAGGTAGATCGCGGGCAGTTCATCGAAAATCTCAATACATTACACGTCGCCTTCAGTCGTTCAGTTCATCAAAAATCTGTGTACACTACACGTCGTCTTCAGTCAGTCAATTCGTTGAAAGTATTTGTAGGCAAACTTCGGGTATCGATTCACAAGTTACGCGCAGCAGAATTATGAATAATCTAAAGTGTTGTAAGGTTAATTACACAAAAAGTTGAAGTATGCAAATTAAGAGCGATCAATAAGAAGTTATTATAACAGTTTCAGTTTGGCGAGTGTTAAGATCAATGTATACATGTGATAGTTAACGTGTTTGACAATAAATGTGTAAAACAAATTTCTTCATCAGTGTTATATTTGGATAAAAGACTCCTTTCCGTTTACACACTCTGATCAAGAGACATGTTCGACTGAGAAATAATAGCTAGCCGGAGGACAGTAAACAAAACTTAAAATTCTTTCAAACACTAACACTGCTGCAAATTGCTAACACCAGATGGAGCTACAAACTGAACAAATGAATGACGTCACAAGATGGCTTCACATGAAGTAAACACACATACACAAACATCACAAGCATCAACATTATAAGTAATACCGTTACAAATTGGCTACCACAACGTGGGGCTATAATAATGTTACATAAATACGTAAGCACTACCGTCGCATTTTTCATTGATTCATAGTAGTCGTTATGCGGCAAAGAACATTTATTTAGTGCTATATACAAAATCATATCATATTTCTTCATAATAATTGTTAATACTTTTTGAGACTCAGAATTGAAATAAGTGAGTTGGTTATTTCTATACCAGTAAAGACATGACCGACACCTTCGTTTAATAATAATAATAATAATAATAATAATAATAATAATAATAATAATAATAATAATGTAAACATGCATCCTAAAATGCTCGTAAAAACTAGAATTAAATTGTACAAAGTGATGCCTTTCCTGGTCTCATGCTCGGTTCAGAATGCTGGACACTAATTAGGAATCAAATATGCTGAAAACTGCTGAAATGAGATTTTTAAGAGGAGTTGCAGGGTATACTCTTCTAGACAGAAAAAGAAATGAGAACATCAGGAGTGAATAGGTCCTTTTCGGATAAAATGAACAGTTCCGCTATAAATGGAAAGATCATGCTGACAGAATGATCGAAGACCGACCACCAAATCTCTTAACGGAGTAAGTACATGTCCTGAGGAAGAGGGAGCGTGTCTCGATCACGGTAAAGATGAACTAAGAAATTTACATAACTATTTAACTTCCATAATACCAAAACAGACAAAGCGGCTTAATCCCTGAATGAATAACAAAAACAAAAACAATAATAATATTATTCATAGTTTGGGCTTCAGCCCTTTACAGCTCCAAATTTGTCCTCTAAAGGTTTCAATTCAAACCTGCTTTTGGTACCCTATTATTCAACATTCTATCCAAGTATAATTTCCATACTTAATATTATTTATAATACTACTTAATTATTCTTTCTTTAATTTTTCGCGAAAACTAGTCCTCTTTTGGATAACGTGGTATAAAACTAAAAAATATAATTTATGCCACTTGTATTTCACACTACGTTGCATATTGTAGGCGACTGTAGGTGCTTCCGTAGACTTATGTATCCATAGCTTTAATTACTATGCAAGAGCAGTGAAGTACCATCCATCCGTCCGTCCGTCCGTCCGTCCGTCCGTCCGTCCGTCCGTCCGTCCGTCCGTCCGTCCATCCATCCATCCATCCATCCATCCATCCATCCATCCATCCATCCATCCATCCATCCATCCATCCATCCATCCATCCATCCATCCATCCATCCATCCATCCATCCATCCATCCATCCATCCATCCATCCATCCATCCATCCATCCAATTACTGTCTCCGATCTTTTCTTAGTTTTTAATGCTCTCCTTCATGTTTCTGTTATATAATTAATTCATGTATTTCAATTTATACATATTTAATTAAAATATATAATTTACACGCAAGAAAATGAATGTATCCATAAACGAACTTAAGTTTCTCTCTAAATGCCATTGATTTTGATTTAACCATTGAGTTCTTAGCAAATGTATAATATATTCTGTTGCACACTACATTGAAATTATAGAACTGTGATAAAAACGGAATCGTAAACGGTAGAAGGTGTATCCGCACATATCATTGATAATATCAACTGAGAAGGCATATACTACTGATTCCAAACCGATGCCGTTCGGATTTCACGAGTAGCTTGGCTGAGGTTGTGTGCTTGTCAGAAATTAAAACTTATGCCCCGAAATGATATTTAGGGCCGTTTTCGAACGTTGAAGTTTCGCGCGAGGCCTATTTCTGGACACCTAACATTCATTAGAGCGCTAGCCCTCCACTCTCTCAGATGTTGCCGGCTTCTCCTATTCTATATTCTTTCCATGCATCGAGACTCTTTGCACAGTATTATAGAAGGAAATGGACTGTTTTTCACAGTAATAATGTGTAAAACTCAACACCAAATGACTGTTCCTACCGCAGAAGTGGCTGATATGACAGAGTACCAACTATATGAGTGATATAACTAAATATGTCTTTGTTGGTTCACTAGTTATAGAAAACTGATCAAGAATAAATGGACTTTGCATATATTGTACAAAAACTTCAAGTAATATACTATTGTATTCGCCAAGTCAATATCATAAACCTGATATATTTTAAACAAAATTTCAGAATCATTTTGAGAAATAGATAACCATGCAAAATGCGCTATTTGCGTGGAAGCAAAACAGAACAAAAAGATCTGTGATACATGCACATGACTGTCTCCACCCTTTATCTTTATTAGTGGGTATACAGACTATTCTTACTAAAGTTTATTTTTCTATGTATTACATTTAATCCAAATAAATCTTTGTAAACATTACACATTTCGTTATAAATACAAAGACTACCTACAGCGATAGTCAAATGTTTAAGCGTTATTTGGAGTGAGGGAATCCTTTAAAAGTTTCATGAATTGTCAAAACGTGCCTCATTAGGTATGGAATTTGGTACGGTGAGAATAAAAGGTATAGGAATGCGAATTTGAAACAATCCAGAAGCCATATTAAAGGAGAGAAAATTCCCATTTTAGTGCTTTATTTGATAAATTTTGCTATATTTTAACAATTACACAAAATTTTCAACCTTTATGTGCGGTGATTATAAAATTAAGCTTGAATGCACTTAAATGTTTTGTAATACACGAAATATAATTGGAATAAAATTTAATCTGATGGAGAAGAGATTCCTGTAGAGGTGAACTTATTAGCTTAATTTATTCATTGTTGCTTCGATACACACAACCACATATCCACCCACCCACGCACACTTTTTATTTTCTCTACTACTTACCAACAGTAAGTCGAGGAAGCTTTGCGTTCCACCCAACATTTAGATACCGAGAATTCATCAGAAATACAAGTTTTGAGATACTGTGAGTAAACAAAAAACATATATATTTTTAGAAAATGGTTCACGTATGTGTATGTGTCTGAACAGCATAATTCAAGAATGAAAAGTCGGTTAAATACCAAACTTAGCATTTAAGTTTAGTAGCTTCCAAGGATGCGGCATGCAGATTTTAAAGAAAATCCCCCCTCAAACTACTCTTTACATGGAAAACATTTCGCAATCTCTGACTTTCTCAAAACGTCTCTAGTGATTTTGATTAAAATACAGGAATTTTCATGACAAATAAGGTCTAAACATATTAAATTTTCTAGAATAATCTGTCAAGTGCTCTTCATTCTGAATGAATTTTGTATCATTGACAAACCGTAAGACTTAGGCAAAATCTTGCTGCTAAACATGTAGCTCTCGCTTAAGC
The DNA here is from genome assembly GCA_030765065.1 of Deroplatys truncata. NCBI lineage: Eukaryota > Metazoa > Arthropoda > Insecta > Mantodea > Mantidae > Deroplatys > Deroplatys truncata. The sequence continues at coordinate 225,418,300 of CM060975.1, forward strand.
ACACAATTTATGTGAAATAGCATTTTTGTGGCGTTAACCATTTCGGAGAATTTCTTTGTTTATTGGTCTGAATTTTCAAATACTTATTCCTTTTCTCTACATATATCCCGTTATTAAGTTTTTTACTTTCTCTACTACGTATAGTAAGTAGGGGAAGTATTGTATTCCACCCAAAAATTCGATACCGAGATTTCGCCGGAGATACATGTTTTGAGAATTTTTGGAAACATGTCCGTGTGTGTCTGTGAATAATTTTCTCAAATGGGAATTCGTTATTCATTTTTTTGTCTTGGATATGCAAAGAGTATTAATCTGTGGCAAAGAGAATGGTGCTGCACATAGCAACCAGCTATTAAGATATATTTCTATGCTTAAATGCTACTGTATTTCTATATTGCCGTTGCAAATACAAAACAAGGGGAACATAGTACGCCTTAAGCGATAGTCAAATATTTTTAAAACTGGTCGCTATGTGTAAAATGTAATTCTCTTTGCATGTCAAAAGATCGTTTCTGCAAATGTTCATCTCGATTAATATGAAATAGATGGAGAATAAGAATTTGTAAAAATAGTTTGTACAAGAGTAGGGAAAGTCATGCGAGTGTAACACATCAAATTTTTAAAAATGTAACTATCGATTTTACCTTCTTATACCTATAGCGAAACGTGTAATGAAAGTTTGTTTTTATCACCCCGAGGGTGATGGAAAAATAAGCATTTGTAAGAATAGTTTGTAAAGGAGTGAATGTTTGTAGAGTTTGTAGAAGTCATGTGAATGAAACACATTAGAATATCTTTTTAAACTAGAAACCAATTATGTCGTGCTGATAGGTTGAGGGGATATTAGATTTTCGGAAAATTATGTGCATATGCATACTTCGAGAATTTCAGTGCATAACACACGAGTTTTCTGGAGATGCGATCCTTTCACTTGCAATACCAATGACAGCAGCATACTATTAGGACAGAGACCAGACTTTTATGTCAGCCTCGCGAGGGTTTTATTTGGCCATCTTCATAGGTCCATTAGTTTTCATGTTTCGGTTACCATTGCTTCTATCTCGTTCTTTATCCTTTAGGGCTGCTTGACAAGTTTCGAATTTCTCTTCTGACCCATTAAGCAGCCCAAGGGAACGCTGCGATTACCATCTCTTTCTGTAGCATTTATCGTTTCCATTCTGTCCTCTCTAAAAGTTGTCCGTTCCGTTCGATAGAGTTAAATAACTTCAGTGCTGCTTCGCCTGCACACTTTTTCCCTTTGAGAATAATTGAGTCATTGAGAGCATAAGTGCTCTAAGTATTTTTAATCTAAACGCATAATGACACTGAAGAATCTTTGATTCCAATGCAGTACTTCAATGACAACTGTTTTTTTTTGGACATTTGTACATCACTCGATATCAAATTTCTAGTGTTTAGATATAGTTTCTTCATTACTAATATAATGTTTTAAATATTTAAACATTAAACTATTTAAACACTGCTCTTAACAATAACCCCTACTTGCATTCTAACAGCAATACGTAATACAAAAGTGAGTGCAGCTAGCTTACCCTGGACAAAATAATTACAGAATTCCACAAGTAACCTTTTCTCTGTAGAATAAGAAACTCTTGATTCTGTCTTGAACATATATCTCCGGCAGTGTTTACTTTCAACCAGTCTTTAAATCAGAGGTGAACCATCTAGCTAATCACTGACAAAAATAACTACAGACTTCCTGCAGTACTTTTTCCTATAGATCAGGGGCATTCTGATGCAATCTAGAACATGTATCGGAATATGTCACCTTGCGGTGACTTTTCAACCAGTCTTTAAATTCCTTTCCTTCTGAAAGGCAAGTTTGGGAAAACCCTCAAGCTTCCAAATAGGCTATCAGGATTTAAATGAATTCACTCATCCCCAGAACTGTTGGTTGAGCTTCTGTATTACAAATGGTTCCCACACTCTGATTAATGTTTTGCCCAAACAAGAAGAAAGACTTTCAGGCAGAGCATCCATGGCAAGAGAATTTTAACGTCAAAATGAAACTGGGTTTCATCCTTATTTACGATTCCACCCTCAAAAATTTGATTTTGAAGTGCAGCAGTTAATTCAGAGACGAAATCTTCAAAGTTTATTTCCTTCATCCTATAATTTTCGTTTACTAAATATCCATTAAATCAGGATGCCATTTTGTGACAATCGATGTCACTCTTATCTTTACTCCTACCAACTTCGTATTTGGTGTGGTCGGACTTCACAGCGACACAGTGCTAATAGATTACAAACTCCTTGGGCGGTAGGCAAACCGAAAAACAAAACAGAGGGATGAGTTATACCCATGTTCCCTCCAGTGGCAACTCTGCTGTAAGTACTATAATACTTTAAATGCTGTTAAGAAAGTTGAGGAAGAAAGTGAAAAAAAAACAACTGATTCCTGTTTTATCATGTTCTTCAATAAGACTTGCGTTTATTTTTCCGTATATGAAATACACTGCCGTTTGTGAACATTACAACACCAAGAAGGAAACACATGAATTGAATGAATATAACACCACAGGTAAGCTACATGACAATTAACAAGTGATAAAATTTTCAAATCTATACATGGGCTTTGAGCCCTAATATTCAGTATTTGGTATGGCCTCCATGCGCTGCAATTAGTGCTGCTATACGCCGTGGCATTGAACCAAAAAGGTTCTAAATAAGTTCCTAAGGGATTTCCCTCTACACAGTGTGTATTCGGGCCCCCAAATCCGTGACACTGGTTACTGGAGGACCGTGAAACACCAGGTGACGACAAACCATATCCCTGACACGTTCGATGGGCGACATGTCAGACGAACGTGCAAGCCAGGGAAGCAATGGTACCCGTTGTTTATCGAAGAAGGCTTGTACATTCCTCGCAATATGTGTCCGGGCATTGTCCTGTTGAAATGTGGCCTGTGGAGATGTCTGAATCAGGGGGAGTGCTCAGGCTCTACAACCACCGTTATGTACCGGTTGCTGTTCAAAGTGCCCTCAATTCGTAGGAGGCGAGATCGGTTGTTGTAGCCAATGGCGCCCCAAACCATCAAACCTGGTGTTTGTCTGCTATGCCGCTCAGCAATGCAGCCCTCAGGTTGCGCTCACCAGGTACCACCGGACACATGTGCGACCATCACTGTAGGACACATTGAAGCGGAACTCGTCCGAAAAGACTACATTTTGCCACTCAGCACCCCAGTGATGGTATCCACGTGCCCATTGCAGTCGGAGGAGCTTGCGGTTTCTGGACAATGGAAGCCGACTTAATGAAATGCATGAAACCAGTCCAACCTGCAGCAGACGGCGACGAACCGTTGATGCAGACAAGTTCACACTGTTGCAATACTCCAGCGTCGAGCCAACACTGTGGATGAAGCGGACAAGATGACGGTGCATGCCCTGTACGAGCCGAAATGTCACGGTATAACAAACCCGCTTCCCGGAGACCGATCATTCTGTCCCGTTCGAACTCACTCATATGCCGATATGGCTCGACGAGGCATACTAGCACTAACTTTATTGTTTCCACTTTGTTTGACAGCTCTGCACTGACTACACTGGGCGCAACACTGACCTTGTCGGACCGACACGAGAAGGCTCTGCTCGGCCTACACATACCCCATCTGTCTGCAAACCTTATCACTTATTGCTTGCACACTCTTCTACACTTCCACCAAGTTTGGAGTTATTCCGGAATTCTTTCCTGGTGTTGAAATTTTCACAAACGGCAGTGCATAATACAATGAAAGGTGCGGAAAACCTTTTTTTTCAGGAAACAAACCATTTACTATTATGATTACCACTCTCTCTTATGCGAACTCTCCATCTTCTGCATTGCTAAATCGCTGTAATATGCAGCCAGGCTGCAGGAGCACACAGTCTCGTTTCGCTATAATTTAGCATTTTCTACACACATCGTAATTTACGCTGAAGTTGCGATGTCGCAACAGCAGCTGAATAACTGAGCGAACACGCCTCATACTGCATCGAATACTCTTTCCGGCATAGTATCAGATGTTGATATCGTTCAATGTCAAGATCGTATGTTGGATTTATTTACTTTAATTACATTCTTACGTAAAAATAAAATAAGTTTATTTGTTAATCTTATTTATTAATCATTTAAATAAATTGATATACCTACAGTATTTTATTGTATTTCCTCAAACTGTTAAATAAAAATACCTTTTTTATTATTTCTACCACCGAATTTTACATCTAATGGATATATAGGGTGGACTATTTAAGTTGAGACTGTACAATAACTCCAAAACTAAGCGTTGTAGAAAGAAATGTTTTCAATAAAAGTTGCTTGATATTATGGGGGAAAGTAAATGCCATTGGTTGTGTTTTGTTTGGAGGAGTTATGACGGTCATTTTAGGGTAAATTTTAGTTTCTTTAAATGGGAACCTACATTTTGTATGTTGTTTTCTCATTGGAAAATGGTTCATAAAAAGCTGTTTAGTGTGTGATGAGAAATAAGGAAACAAAATAAAAAATGTCGATTCCCAATTATGAAACGTAAATTGACCCTCAAATCACCATTCCATGGATGGTCAAACTATTCATTGCGCTCTTCGTATACTGCCATTCAGGATTTTGATTATTATTTACATTGGTATAAGAACAATTGCAAAGTGATTTATACAGATGATGTTTAGTTTTTTATGAGGAGTGAGAAAACAACATAAAAAAGATAGGTTCCCATTTTAAAAGAATTAAATTGACCCTAAAATAACCATCACAACGTCCTTCAAATACAACATGACTAATAATATTTACTTTTCCTATAATATTAAGCAACTTTTATTAAATAAAGATATATACATTTCTTTCTATGACGCTTAGTTTTGGAGGTATTGTACAGTCTCAACTTAAATGATCCACCCTGTGTAGTGCTGTGTATATTTGGTTTTTACATTAAGCGTATAGTAAGCAAACGCTTAAGTTAAAATATTTGTGATTTATTGCTACATTTAACTAGAAACAGTCTGTTTCGGCTTCAGTTGTTTTCAGTAAACATTAAAAATTTCACTGGAAATACAAGAAAGAGCTGTCTTAAGAATTTAAACACCAATAAAATGCTAACGTCATTCCACTATTTAACAAAACGTCGCAGCGACATCGAAGACCATCTTGATCTTGCCTGTCAAGTATGATCTTTTTCACCCACCGGCAAACGAAAACACACTGTTGCCAAACGTATCTGCATTTAAGAGCATTTTTTCTACATTTTTCACCGTATTCACCCACCAGGAACAATTGTTTCTCCTTATATTTGTAATGATATAAGAAGAGATCCGGATTTTATATTGAGAGAACGTGGAGCTCAGGTTATACTTATTTTGAGTATTTAGAAAAAATTAAATAAGTAATGATAACATATGAATGAATGTAGAAACACACATATATGTTTGATTCGGTTATGCAATAGCCGGGTAACTTTGTCAAGCCTACTCAGCTTGGAAATAAACTGTTTTATTTTTCAATATAATCTCTTTAGTAACAAATGTGTTTTTGAGGACAACTGAAGCATGACAACTTACTTCGCTGATAACCTGCATCGATTGAATGTGCAAACAGGTTACAAAGTTGCTTCAGTACTTTGTTCTGATAATTTAAATAATACAAGTTCACATAGGAGCGTAAAATTAAAGTGATAAAATTAAAACGATAAGTTTGTGGCATAATTGTATTATACAGTTGTAAAAGGCAGCATATAAGCTTAAGATGGTTAACATATTAATCAGATGAACAAAAAGAGAAGAAATTAAGGATTAAACAATTCGCAGTTCTAAAATCAAAACTAGCTTAAATTTATTATAGTATTAACGCTCTGATATGCTTCTATAGTATACAGTAATCCAAGTATGATACGGCTGTTCTGAATATTGAACTTTAAATAAAAATGACAGTCTCCTGGGTTCTCGTCCACAGATATAAGCAATTTTATGCAAAAATAAATCCCCGTTTTTATTAACACCTTTCTATTGTCCTGAATTCATGGCATTCATAATTTACTTTTGTTTAATTTTATTTACTTTATTACTTGATTAGTATATTTCTTTTAAGTACTGAGTCATAAAGAGACTACGATGGCTGACGTCTGACTTTTACAATATACACTATGTGATCAAAAGTATCCGGACATCCCCACAAACATACGTTTTTCATCTTAGTTACATTGTGCTGCCACCTACTGCCTGATACTCATTATCCGCGACCTCAGTAGCCATTAGACATCGTGAAACAGCAGAATGGGACGCTCGGTGGGACTCACGGACTTCGAACGTGGTCAGGTGATTGAGTGTCACTTGTGTCAGAAGTCTGTACGCGAGATTTCCACACTCCTAAACATCCCTAGGTCCACTGGAAACGTGAAGGGATATGTACAGCACAAAAATGTACAGGCCGACCTCGTCTGTTGACTGAGAGAGACCGCCGACATTTGAAGAGGGTTGTAAAGAGTAATAGGCAGACATCTATCCAGACCATCACACAGGAATTCCAAACTGCATCAGGATCCATTCCAAGTACTATGACAGTTAGGCGTGAGGTAAGAAACCTTGGATTCCATGGTCGAGCGGCTGCTCATAAGCCACACATTACGCAGGAAAATGCCAAACGACGCCTCGCTTGGTGTAAGGAGCGTCAACATTACACGATTGAATAGTGGCAAAACGTTGTGTGGAGTGACGAATCACGATACACAATGTGGCAATCCGATGGCAGGGTGTGTGTATGGCGAATGCCCGGTGAACGTCATCTGCCAGCATATGCAGTGCCAACAGTGAAATTCGGAGGTGTGGTGTTATGGTGTGGTCGTGTTTTTCCTGGAGGGGGCTTGCACTCCTTGTTGTTTTGCATGGCACAATCACAGCGCAGACCTACATAGATATTTTAAGTACCTTCTTACTTCCCACTGTTGAAGAGCAAATCAGGGATGGAGATTGCATCTTTCAGCACGATCGAGTACCTATTCATACTGCACAGGCTGTGGCGGAGGGTTACACGACAATAGCATCCCTGTAATGGACTGGCCTATACAGAGTCCTGACTTGAATCCTATAGAACACCTTTGGGATGTTTTGGAACACCGACTCGTGCCAGGCCTCACCCACCTACATCGATACCTCTCCTCAGTTCCGCACTCTGAAGAATGGGCTGCCATTCCCCAAGAAACCTTCAAGCACATGATTGAAATATGCCTGTGAGAGTGAGCGCTGTCATCAAGGCTAAGGGTGGCCCAACACCATATTGACTTTTAGCATTACCGATAGAGGGGACCACGAACTTGTACGTTATTTTCAGCCAGGTGTCCGGATACTTTTGATCAGGTAGTGTGTGTTAAGTGTTCAAAAGTCATTTATTTTCATTTAATGAACGATGGTTTTCATACGCAGTGATCTCACAAGATTTTTTTCCTACCGAAAAAATGGTGGTACACAATCAGTCTACTTCAAGAATAACATTTAAGAGAACATCTTGAAAATTGGCCAAAAACTGACAAAAATCCCAAGTTGTGAAGTTTGTTTTGGCCTAGTGGCAGTACAAAAAGCTTCAAGTGACGAATTAAATAACCCTACCCAATGGGTAGCATACACTGTCATGATAAATATAATATTACCTATGATAGTGTTACTAATACTGTATTCAAGTTTGGAGCTGGTTTGAGGTGTAGGGAAACTTATGTGTGTTGGCTACCTGTGACAGACAAGTGACTACCGCATTACGATCTATCGTGTGTTTTATCCCAATACTTGACATTGTTTTGTTTACGAGTGAAATTCTAGCTTTTAGTGCTAGTGCAATAGTGTATCTCTCGTGTGAAGAAAGTTTATTATATACAAAACAATCCATAGCATATGTATTTTATAGTGCTAAGATAAGAAGTCGTATTTATAAAATACAACCAGATTTTTTGCGTATAATGCAACTAGTTATGTTACTTGTAAGGTTAGGTTTTAATTTAATTGTAATATAGTTATATTATAACATGTATAGGATATAATATAACATAATTAAGGGTAAAAGACCAACCAAGAGAAGTCACTGGCTAAGCAATAAACAGCTAAGAGCCACTTATAGAGCTCGTGAATTTTAGCTGGATAACAGGTCAGAAAGTTCACAAAATGTGATATATATTTAATCTCAATTTCCTCGGTTTACATATTTTCTACATTTTTCTAACTTCAAAATGTCCCACATGATGCAATTTTCTATCAATCTGCATGGAATTTTAAACACAGTTTTAAACGTAAACTGCAAATTAAGTGTATACATTTATATTTGTTGTATTTTTGTTATTTGGACTGAAAAATACAACGTTTAATTCTTATTTAAAATTGGGAAAATAGCAATCGTTAAAGATTATTATATTTTTCCTTCATTAGTATGATGAAGATAAGAAGATGACATAGGTACAAGTCATTAATAGATGAAATGAGTTGAAAAACTTATGTTCCATACACTATTTTTTAAAATTATACGTATGGGGCGTTTTACAAATCGCTTGCGATTGACATATAAAAAAGTTAATTCTGTATAAACTATTAGAGCTAACAGGGCTGAAACATTGGAATTTCTTCATTCTTGATTATAACAGATAAACTGTATAAATATGACACATATGTGTCCCCTTAAGAGTTAAAACACTCAATATTTTAAGCGAATGGAAACACTTTTTGAAAACACAAATATAAACTTTATAAAGTTGTACGACCATCCATTTCAACTGATTATCTGCTGTAAATGTGTATAAAACAAACACAGGGGAAGTATATGTTTAGCAATAAGTTGGATTGTGTCCATGTTCGGACACAATCCAATGTTTGCTTTCTTGTTATTTTTGAAAGTATTATAATGTAGTGTAGGTGACGTAAGTTAAAAACTGAATCACATTCACAATAAGTTTCAGTCCCTTTGCTGGGCAGGGAATCGTTTTAATGGAAAAAAGAGCTCCATCCAGCCGAGAATGGAACGAACCCGGTACATCTGGATTTAGAAGCCAGCACGCTGATCGCTAGAACTTAGAGGCAGCCTTGAATTTTATTGTTTAAGGAGGATTTGAGAAAACTGTCTAAAGAAATAAAGAGAGTTAAAACAAGAAAAAAGAAAGAAAGAAAGAAAGGGAAACTAAGAAATAAAAATATAGAATTTAGTTGTGTTAAACATTTCCACTTGCTGCTTATCATTATATTCTTCATTCCACTCGCTGGTCACGAGAAGAACTGAGAGGCTGACCCACTTACGTAGTCAATAAATACACTTTGAAGGAAAGATTAGCATAGTGTCGACGAATTGTTAGCACTTCCCTATTGCAACACTTTGAAACTGGATGCAACTTCCCGGTCATAGATCGAAATCCACGCAGGGTCGTTACAATATCGTTTGATTTTACACCCAGAAACCCAATAAATTCATTTATAATTCATTTACTTTTTATACCTTGAAGAGCTGCTAGATACAGAAATAGGCTATATGGTCTCCCTTCATTCTACGCTCTGTGTGCGCTGAGGTAGAGGATGTAGTGGTTGAGCTACAGGTCTTCGCTCCTCTTCAGCTGCCCATGCATGCAGTTTACAACGTCTGTAATCAGATGTTTTGGAGATAATAATATAACACAACATATTCACGGTGTTAGAATTTATTTTTTTCAGTTCAAAACTGACCCTTTTCAAATTACCGTTGAGGAGAGATTGTATATTGAAAGGGTATCATTGATATAAATATAACGACATTATTGACCTCAGGTCTCAGGGATAATACATTTTATCCAAACGATTACCGAATCTTTCGAAGAAAGTGTCGTTTACTGAAAACGAATGTAAATGAGGTTAGGCCACTTTTGTTCTCAGTGCTTCAACTGTTTCTGCCCAGCAGCCATATCTGTTGCACCTTTGACACACTTCGCCATAAAATGGAAATTTAAGCGGATAACTTTCAATGCTAACTTTTATGTTTTAAAACACAGATTTATCTTTTTAGTATCTCATAGAAAAACCATTCAAGATCTATGTTCTATACAATGTTTATGTTGGTGGCCTTATTCCGTTACCTGATAAGACCTACCTACCTACCTACCTACCTACCTTCCTTCCTTCCTTCCTACCTTTCCTTTGTTCATTCAGTGTTTCGCATCGAGTCTGCGCATCTGATTGTGCATCAAATTTAGCAGTCAGTTGTTTTCAGTAACAGTCACATGACTTTCTCTACCAATACTACCCATATGTTTTCATTAGGCAATGTGGGCTTAATTAAAAGCAAAATGCCGAAATAATATTCAAATATTTAAGTTACAGTCGGTTTTATATCAGCAATGAGCTAATGCCAAGCGAAATACAAGTGGCAAAGCTCTAAAGTGTTACATTCACATTCGTTTCTCTACTTCGTCTCTCTAGTTTCAATTGCTTCTAGAAAGTATTGTTACAGAATCTTATTTTTCTACCTACTTCATGTTAATCAAGATAAGCTTTAGCAGATGTAGTTTAATTGCATTTTTGATTATAGGGAAGGGGATACAGGAGTAAAATATTTAAATAGCGGCTTTGAAATTCCACTCCACCAAGCACTATAAAAAACAAAAGAATGTTACTTAAAATTTCAAAAAATGTACACTAAAGCATTGGAAATTCAAATCGATAGCAACAATTATCATTAACTGTTGCAAAAGATTACATAAATTGTGTTTTAACGATATCTACATAATTTTTGTGTAGAAAATTGTTCTCCGTTCTCATTTTTTTGCTGGTTAAGCAAAATTATACAGTATTACCCGAGATTAAAAAATATTCTCAGGCAGAAAACGAAAGGTATGGGTTTATTTGTTATGTAAATGTGTTAAATATGTGGTAATTAATTGTTACACATAAACTGTTACATCCATTTTTGGAAAAGGGGTAAAGGTTAGTTTGGGATAGAAGGATTTACTTTCAAAAGATTCGTATTGTATCCTTATACCAGGTTTAGTATTATACGACTGATTCGTTTTTCAGTTTAGCTGTTCTCTCACTCACACTGAGAACCGTTTCTAAAACTTTCGTTCTAGATTCAGAACCTCAAAACATATATTTATAGCGAAATATTAATACGCAGTATTTTTGTGGAATACAGGACTACTTCTACCTTCTGTAGATAGGTGGCAAAGAAATTAGAAATTTATTTCCTAATACTATGTATTTAAAATAGCTCCGATTTTTTTCAGTTATAAGTCTTATCTCTCATGATTTCTGAGTTATGTAAGACTCAGTGAGAATAAAGAGACTGTATAAAGCTTCGAAAGCTATAACAGCAAACTCAATGTATACGTTTGATATATGTTAGAGAGGTCTTAGTTATACAATTTGTTAATCACATTCGCTGAGTCGTTCTTGAAAAATAAAAAAATAGCAATGAGTTTTTCGCTTAAAGAATGGTTTCGTGTTTACGTTTGTAGTTCTTTAATGGTGTCTGAGTAAAGAGGGAAAATTAGAATTTACCATACTTTACGTAATTCAGTATTGCTAATCATAGGCACAGGAACAGACAAAACAATATGTGCTCATATGATCTTTTATATAGTGAGGTGAACCCAAAACATACAATATTTGCATTGAGTATTAATGCCAAATTGCTTCCGATATGGCGCTAGATTTTAAAGATGACATTTAAATGGGACTGAAAACTTTGGGTGGCATCAACATTTCTTCTGGCTACTACGGCAAGTAGTAGAGAAAGTAAACATTAAGCTCCAGGAATTTAAAATTCCCTGCGATAAGCGAGGACATTCATTTCAACATTAAGTGAAGAAAAATGATAATTCAAAATGTATACGTTGTTTGTCCCCCTCTGTCGTGACCAGGAACGACAGCGATGGTTTAGAAGCATTACGTAGGATTATTAATGAAGCGACGCCACAACGCGACCCATAGTCGCGCGGATGAAAAAACGAGTGTTCAAAATCATGCGACATTGCATCTGTATTATACCACGATCTACTCGACTACCTCTATAGCGAGGATCAGGTAGGACACACCCACTGTCGTTCGTACAGCTTTCACGAGTGTGATATTGAGATTGTCCACTAGTTAGTTAGATAGGGCATTTTATGCAATCTAGCTTGATAGAGCACTATAAATTACAGGCAATAAATCAGAAAACAATTTGGTATTCATTGTTGACATATGCGAGGACGTTAGCTTACTCTTCCTAAATTTCGTTTATTACCTGCCGTGTTGAACCTACAAGCAAGACAGCTACTTGCATGCAATCCCTTTCTGGGAGAGAAGTAAACAGGTGTTACGGACTGTCGTGTAGCCTATTGTCAACACAGCATGGTAAGTACAACAAATTAAGATCTTAATTATTCTATGCTATTCATATGCGGAGTTTTTGTTTGTGTTGTTCAGTAAAATAATACCACAAAATGACTTATTAATCTTCTCTTTAACCCCATGAGTTCATTAGTAACAAAATAACTGACTTACAATATGTCAACAGTTGTGTTTTGTTTTTCGTATTGTGCAACCAACCTAGTCCATTTTGAAATCAATTCTCATCAAGAACATATCATGAGCATCATAAAATTAATAGAGGGATGACTTTTTATGTGAAAGTTGTAATTTATTAGGGATTATGTAAGGTTAAAATGGCTAGACAAAGCTGTAACTTTTGAATAAATCTATCAGTTATTTCATTCTGCGTGTAATTCCATCCACACATTCTGTTTCGGTATAGATATTTTATGATTTTAATTTTCCATTGCCTGAAGTACTCTTTCCCTCTTTATATTAGAATTTCTCTCAAAACGAAAACACTTGCAGGCCGAAAACCAGTTTACGAAAATAGAACTCAGTCGAATGTTTTAATATTTGCAGTGTCTTTCAGCAGAAATTCATCGAAACTATATTTCTGCTCGTCAGTTACGACTTTAAAGTCGTGACGTTAAGTGATACCGATATTGTATCGATATGACGTTAACTGATACCGATATTCTATCGCTCACTTTAATTAAACTTTGGACTCTTATTTCATTTTAAAAACTACATTATAAATGGTAACGAAAACCTAGTATTACTGTTTAAATACTAATTCTATCAAAATTATGCAAGTAAAAAAGCTTGCCGAAAACTTACGCGGCTAAATTATAGTTAGATAAAAAGGGCGGGCGGAACAATGGTGATTGAGGAATAAAAATCCCCTTTATGTGCCGCTTACTTGTTCTGGAACCTTCGTTTCGGCATGTTCTATTAGGTTCTTGTTCTCGAAAGTTCCGCTTTGTATACGGGACCTGCATAAGGGGCCGCTCTGCCAGGACGGGTAATCGAGCGTTGAGCTCAGTTGAGATGAATGCTGTTGGAAATGAAAGTGATCGGTTCACCTAGACAGAGCAGTTTAATTGTGAGTTGTAACTCAGCAGTTCAACAGTTCAGTTGTGATTTGATCCGACTGATCAGTTGCTTATATTCCGGGTGCGTGCCAAAGTGACTCAAGTGTAATGTCTGTTGGGTGCCTAGTGATAAATAAAGTGCGTTTTCGCAATAACTAGCGTTCTCATTTGTTACGTTGGTGTCAGGAGTGGGATCAAACGCCGCATTGGAGCAACTACTTAAAAAATTAAGTAAAGTACAGACCATGAAATCTGGAATGGAGAAGATGGAGACGGAAATAAAATCAGAAATAAATATTGTAAACTCTGGAATAGAGAAGATAGAATGGAAATAAAATATGAAATAAACGGTGTGTAAATTATGGAATGGAGAAGATGAAGACGAAAATGGAATCCCGGATGGAGAAAATGGATAGTGAAATGAAGAACATATTCCGGAATGGACAAGATGGGAAGAGAAATAACAGCAGTGAAATCCGCCATGGAGAAGATGCAGACGGGAATGAAGGGTGTAAAGGAAAAAAATGCCCAAAATAAAGGTGGAGTTAGCGACAAATTGACGAGCAACTGGTCATCGTGAAGAAAGAAGTGGAAAAGCTCGAGGAAAAAATGAAAGACCTTGGTCAACACGTTAACGCCCTGGAGGACGTTAGGGTACTACTTGGTGTCCTGGAAGTAAGGGTCGACGGCAGCGCCAAGGAACTGAACGCCATGATGGAAGAAATGTTTAGTGGAAGACTTAAGGACTTGAAGGTCGAGATGCTTGGAAGCGATACAGCATCTGTGCACGCCAAGCTATCCAAATACGACGAAACGTAAACTTTTGAGTCTTCCGCCGAAAATTTGCCGCTATTGCTGCCCCCAACCGATGGTCAGCGGTGAAGGAAGCCAGCAGTTAATAGCCAACCTCCAGGGACGGGCAGCAGAAATTCTAAATGTGATTTCAACGTCGACAGAAATTGGATGTCCGGAGAATCTGGGAGGCCCTCGAAAACCGGGTCGGAAACCATCGTTTCGTCTAGCCTATCGTTGTAACTGAAGCCAAAGCTGTAACAGCTGGGGAAGATGCTGGAGGAGTTCGCCCTGGTTATTCAGCAGCTAGCGAATAAAGCTCTGGTAAACATCCCGCTCAGTTAAGTATCCCAGGAAGCTGCCTGCTGCTGTGTCGACGGGTGCGTGACGCAGAGATATGAGAGCGTCTGATTCTCGGCTATTATAAAACCATCCATGAGGCGCTAGCGACCGCGTCGAGGATGGAGGCGCCAAGGTAACAGCTGAATGTACCTCGAAGACTGGGAGTATTCAAAGACGGGGATAAAGGATCGACCCAAGGACGTCTACAAAGATCCTCAAGCAGTGTTTTTGGTATGTGGCCAGCCATGACACTTACTGAAGGGCTGTCTACACCAAGTCGGACAGTAGCGGTGCCTGCGGAAGGACGGGATGGCGCAGGCCTGAGGAGGGAGCAGCTAGCGGCCAAGGTAACAGCTACTCCTACCTTGGAGATCACGAGTATTCGATATGACGGGTATAGAGAATCAACCCAGGGTCATCGAAGTAGATTGTCAAGGGCTATGCGTTGGAGGTGGGCCATCCAAGACACCTGGCTCTCCATTTCCAAACCAATGAGCAGGTGGGAAATGAATAAGGACCGGCACATCGTAGCCATCATCGCCACCTCCGAGTGTCGTGTGTCCTGTCAGAAAAATGGACAACAGCCTTGACGCGGACGGCTGTATCCAAGGAAAACTGCGCCGAATACCACTGGACACGGATACAGTCGTGGCCGTAATTAGACCCGACATGGCTGATGGCTTTCCATCAAGGAAACACGATCAACCATACCAGATAGTAACGGCATCAGGCGACACCTTGCCTATTGAGAAGGAGGCCCTTTTGGAGTTGGCCTGGGCGGAGCGTCTTAAGATGGTTTTCGTTGCGGGGATAGCTGAGGATGTGATACTGGGACTGAATGATTTCAGGAGTCACAACGCCACGGTGGTCATCGGCAAGAGGATCCTGCGAGTCGGCCTGGATAAGGTGACATACCGAAGCACTAACGGACCTCCTGAGACCTGCAAATTAAATTGAGTTTTATTTATGGACGCTCTTTAACTGCTATGGTCCTTAGCGTCCTATTCTATATTGGGCGTGAAAGACGGGAAATTTTGCGCAGAGGCTTCTTATCAGGCTTGAGGTTCTTTTACGTGCCGTAAATCTACGACACGGGACAACAGGCTTTACTTCCCTTCCGAAGGAAGCCATGTAAAGATTTTTACGCCCGAAAAAACCCATCGCCCTCCGCCGGGTTTGAACCAGCGACCTCGGGAACTAGAGGCTAGCACGGTACAACTAGTCCACGGAGGGCAACTGTGAGATCTGCAGGTGACCTCGACGAAGGATGCGATCGTGCCCGCGGTACGTCAGTTAACTGCGAGGACGCGTTTGTGATGCTGGCGGACAAGGAACCTTGTGGACTGTCATCGTAATGTGCACACAAAGTCCTGTCAACACATTCAGGGAGCAAGCCACCGGATGAAGACTCGTTATGACAACCAAACCAGCAACCAAGGCTTCCAGTGGGGTGATCTCCTGATGATGTATCGCCCTACCCGGATCAAGGGACGTTACTCTAAGCTTGAACAACTATGGCAAGAACCGTACCGGGTGGTGAAGAGGATCGGCGATGTAGTCTACCGCATCCAGAGGCTGCCCGAGGGGAGATGCTGGTGGTGAATCTAGACCGTGTAGCCCGCATCGATAGCGCCGGTCGGGACCATCAGTCTTGAGGAGGGAGGAGTGTAACCGCGCGCGAGGCGCTATCTGCAGGCCTTTGGAACAATAACCAGCGCGGGAAGAACAATAGAACAATAGCGAGTGTGGAATACAAAGCCTCTTTATATGCCGCTTATTTTTTCCGGAACCTTCGTTTCTGCACGTTCTTGTATGTTCTTGTTCTACAAAGTTCCACTTTGTATACCAGACCTATATAAGGAGTCGTTCTGCCAGAACCGGCAGGCAAGTGTTGAATTCAGTTGAGTTGGGTGTTGTTAGAAGTGACGAAGTAGACATTGCAAGTAGACAAAGCAGTTAATTGTGAGTAGTAACTCAGCAGTCAGTTGAGAACCGTGTAGTTCAGCAGTGCAGGTGTGATTTGATTCGATGGATTAGTTATGTCATATTATGAGTGCGTGCCAAAGTGACTCAAGTGTAACGCTTGTGTTACGTTCAGTGCCTAGTGATAAATAAACTGCGTTTTTACGGTAACTGATGTTCATTTGTTACAATATTGAGAATTTAGAGGTTAGGAATACGAGGAGAGGCTATCGAGTGGTTAGTGTCTGTCTACTCAGCACAGAGTTCCCAGGTTCGATTTTAAGACAGGTTGGGGGATTTTTCTTGACTAGCATCATTTCCTACACTTCGCAGTGTCTGGATGTGAATGTGAACATATAAAAGCTAAAAACAAACCAAGTTTAAAAAAGTCTTATAGTCAATCTATTACTACAGCATCAGCTGATTCTCAATTTAAGTCTCCAATGTGACCATAGACGTTAAAATGATGAAACAAGTAAACAAATCGATGTGTAACACTCGCATGACTTTCTCTACTCTTTTGCAAACTATTTTTTGCAAACGCTTATTCTCCATCTACTTCGTGTTAATTGATACAAAATTCGCGGAAACTATGTTTTGCTTATTTTCTTGCAGATGCAAGGGGAATATGGTAGACTAAGCGATAGTCAAATCTTTTAGGAGCTGGTTGCTATGTGGGGCATTCCATTCTCTTTGAATGTCCAGGACATAAAAAGTGAATAATGAATTCCCATTTGGGAAAAAATGTATTAGAAAATTTGAATAAACTAAAACAAGAACAATTTGAAATAAACTAAGAGAAATAATTCTAACTGGAAGCATGTTATCTGCAATGAACATAGAACGTATTACATCGAGAAAATTACTGTAGCATTAATTGTGAAAGCTTATAAGTCATCAAATGCCCAAAGACTCATATAACCCCTAGCTTGTATGTCATAATGATTTTTCTTTCTACTGCCATTCATTTGCACAACCCAGACGGAGTCATGGACGCTAGAGATTAAATGATTGTGTATATTTTCATGTTTAGTTTACAAATCAAGAGCTTCAATATTAATAACTAAGCAGATTTCCATTATCCGTTTGATCTCCATCTTTTCAGTTTTAGAATATATTTATGGTAGTAACTTTCGTCGTGGTTCGAACCTACCCATGTGGTTCGGATGTTTTGGCTCATGTATAGAACCGTACCCACTCAGCATCGTCATAAATTTGAGGATCCACGGTAGGGAACGACCTGTAGGTCACGAAAACTTGTAATAAAGCTGGGAGATGCTTAGTGTTGACCACGTCATCTCCCTGTATCAATTGGATAATCGTTCACCTGTGCCATGGGCAAGCGTGAGATCGGCAGCCAATGTAGACCTAGGTCCACAGGAGCTGTGGTGTCATATTATTATTATTATTATTATTATTATTACTATTTATAATATTACTATTATAGTTACTTTAGACAATTATGCAGAGCCTACTGAATATCGGATTGTAAGCAATTGCTGATTCAAGTATCCTGGTAATCCTTTGAGGTAATAAAGCCGATCATCCCGTGTCGTAGATTTATGGCACGTAAAAGAACCTCAAGCCTGATAAAGAGGCCTCTGAACAAAATTACCGGACTTTCACGCCCAATATAGAATGGGACGCTAAAGACCACAGTAGTTAAAGAGCGTCCATAAATAAAACTCAATTTCAATTTTTTGAGGTAATCTAAAATATCAGACGTCATACCTCAAAGGTATATAGATAGATAAAGATATTTTATTGGTTTCAAATTATTGAAGTTATTTCACAAGTATTTAGTGCATGGGTCATTGACCGTACATGCATATTTAGGATACAATAGGGTGACAAAATAGACAATAGAGAAAGAAAACACAATAAAAAGGAACAAGAAAAAGGGAAATAGAGATAAATTACGAGGGCTGATTAACAAAGACAGACTGATTTTTTTCACAGATGTTTATTACTCCAATTCAATGTTTACACGATCTTTTTCAAAGTAGTCCCCTCCTACTTCAATGCACTTTTTATAGCGTCTCTACCAGTCCTTGAACACGTGCTGCAGACCATTCTTTGTCAGGTCCTCGAGAATTGCCTCACTTTTCTTGAGCACTACTTCAGAGTTCTCAAATCGAATACCCCTAAGCTTTACCTTTAGTGGTGTGAGTAAAAAAAAGTCGGTGAAAGATCGGGGCTATAAGTTGGATGTGGTACACAGGTAATGTTGAATCGAGCCAGAAACTGCATGACTTGATTTGCAACGTGAGGCCGTGCATTGTCATGATGAAGTCGCCACCCAGTCCGAGAAAGCTCTGGTCGTTTCTTTGCAATGTGCTTCCTCAGTGTAGCCAATACTGACGTGTAGTATGATGCTGTAACAGTAGTGTGAGGGGGAACTTCATGCTGGTAAATCATTCCATTACAGTCAAAAAATGTAATCACCATCACTTTCCCTGCAAATGGAACAACTTTTGCCTCTTTTGTGTTGGAGAACCTGGCGATTTCCACACTGTGCTGGCTTGTTTTCCTTCAGGATCATAATGATGCAGCCATGACTCATCACCGGTGATAATCGATTTAAAAAATGCACCACCTCCATTGTCTGGTATGCGAAATGCACGTAGAGTATACAAAATAGAGCATTACTACCAACTTACCAATACGAGAGTGCTGCCCTACCAACATTATACATAAAAACCCGCTCTTTTCAAATATTTATGTTACCGATACGAAACTATCACGGAAGTTACAGGAAAAAATCAGTCTGTCTTTGTTGATCAGCCCTCGTACCTTTGTCTAGCTGAACAAATTTGACCTAGCTTCACGCACTTTAGCCAAGAAATTGCCCATGTTACGCCAGTTCCTCTGGTCAACCAGAAGCTCCCAACATGCCAATCTCCATCTTGAGGGACTTAAGAATTTTTCTTGGGTTTAACTGTTCGCTGGTTCTCCCACTGAGCGCATTCCACCGAAATATATGCCCAGTCCTCCTCCAAATCACAGAATGGGCAGATTCTCCTGCCAGAATCGTCATCATTTTCTGTGCCCTCCAGCCCCCCCCCGTCTAAAGCATGCCATTCCTGGTCTTTCCTTTCTTCCTAAATTAAGTATATATGCGTTTTTACCCCAGTTCAATTTTATTTCATTTGCTAGACTTAGAGAAGGTTTAATTTTACAGTCCGTTTCTATTTCCTATTGTTTGATGTCTCTTAGTCTTCTTTTGACACCTTTCCATGTTTTTGTCATTTGTTTCAGTTCTTAGCCATACTGACCCCATTCCTATTCTCCTCAAACCCCTTTCCAAATCAGCTGCTCAAAGCTTAGGAGACAGGTATTCTCGCTGGTATTTATAACATTTGGATCATAGTTTGGAGTTATCCCCCTGCATCAGCCTTAGCCAGTACTTCACTGCTCTTATTTTGCAGTTTATTGTGTCTTTCGTAACATCCCACCTCCCTCAATACCCCGGAGTTTGATGTGCCTTGTGAAACTCCAAGAACTTGAAGCTGGTTATCGAGACCCAGGAGAAATAATAATAATAATAATAATAATAATAATAATAATAATAATAATAATAATAATAATAATAATAATAATAATAATATACGATCGAACATAGCGACGAAAATGTGCTGAATTCATTTTAGGAATGGGTTTTGTAGGGAAGACAGAGAAACAAAGTTTGTTTCCTTGAAGCAGAGGTATTTTACCTGCGATGGTCAACGAACCTGCATACCGGAAGTTTCGCCTTTTGTACTCTGGCTCGGACAGGGTTTACAACGGTTTCACAGCTTAGGCGGGTGAGGAAGTATATGTGCCTTATCTACGATCTAAGAATGTTCGTGGGAAGATTTTAAAACTCAAAATAAGCTGTAAGAAGCAGATGTGAAAGTTGTCAAGTGGGGGTAGCCAATAATAAAAATCATGAAACAAAATGATAGCCAATCGAAAGATCGCGTATACATCACATGATACGTTTGAATTTAAGACGGAACGAAACTTAAGAAAGGTGGGGGAAAATTCTAGTTTTGGCGAAAGGCGTGAAAGAGGAGAGAAACGCCGAGACACAGTCGGGTACAAATTAACCATGAGGACGGCCGAGGGACTTTCCGGTACAAACTAACCACGAGGACGGTTGACGAAACAAAATAAGAAGAAAATAATCAGAAAGTTTATAGTGTAAAAATGAAGTTATGAAATCTAGGCAATTCGAGGGCTAGTCGGAGAAACACATAAGTAGCGACTTCGAATGTAATAAGAATAACAGTGGTTTCGACGACGAAGGTGGCGGGTCGACCAGATAGGAATCTACATAACCAAATAAAGAAATAACTCAAACTTCTCCGGCAGTATTATTAATATCATTAAGGCAGTGTCACCACCCCTGAAAACAAGAACCATCAGCTCTATCGAAACAAATTCCAAATCCCTGCCATCCAACCATCGAACCCAGGACTCTGAGTCCACTGAAGCAACTGCCAGGAACAATACAGATGCGTCAGAGGTCAGCGTCAAACTCTTTTCCAAAATGCTACCTGTGTTTTATTTACATGTTCTGCTCTTTCGCATCCTCAGATTTCACTTCCGTATAACAAAACCGGCCTTATCATAGAGTTGTACATCTTTTCTAATGTATCTAAAGGTACATCCGTATCCACGAGAGGGTACGTAATCATTCATTTAACTGCCCTCGTGCTTTATAGTTAGTTACTGATAGATGTTTGTTCCATTTTCCTCTCATATTAAACATTACTCCTAAATAGGAGAAATGCTTAACGTATTGTAGTTCTAGCCTCTTGTAATA
Source organism: Deroplatys truncata (assembly GCA_030765065.1). NCBI lineage: Eukaryota > Metazoa > Arthropoda > Insecta > Mantodea > Mantidae > Deroplatys > Deroplatys truncata. The sequence goes on from CM060975.1 coordinate 225,439,579, forward strand.
CCATTTCTCATCCCTGCCATACACATAACCATTTTTGAAAGCCATTGTTATTGTTTTATTAATGTTTACCTCCAACCCTATTTTTTACAATATTCTTCCAACCTATTAATATCTTTCTGTAAGCCCTCTATCGTCACTGACAAAATTGTCATGTCATCCGCGTATAAAAGTATAGGAATGCAGAGATCGTCTATTTTTGGGCCATTCATTTCCTCTGCTATTAACACGTTTGCTATATCGTCTATGAATAAATTGAACAATAGGGGCGATAAAATACATCCTTGACAAACTCCTCTACTGGCCGATTTATATTCATTTACTTTGTTTTGGTCTATTTTTATGCTGAAATTCACACTGTTGTAAATTTGCATCAGAGCTTTCATCATTTTACCAGAGAGTACTTTGTGGTGAAGTTTCGGCCAAAGGGCATTCCTCTGCACGCTATCAAACGCCATTTTAAAATCACAAAAGCACAATAAAGTTTCCCCCTCTTTCTATTCAAATTTGAATCAATTAATGTTTTTAATACGAGAATATCTGCAGTAGAGAACCCTTCCCTGAAATCCGCCTGGAATTTAGAAATTATATCGCACTCTTTTACCCAACCCCTTAACCGGTCATAGATGATTTTGCAATATACCTTACCCAGTATAGGTAACAGTGCAATCCTCTATAATTTTCTGGCTGCTGACTGCTGCCCTTACCCTTAAATATTGGCTGGATAATTGCTGCTGTCCAAGCTTCAGGATACTTCTATCCGTTAAATACGAGTAGTTTGTTAAATGCCACCCGCAGAAAGTCTAATATTTCAGGGACTTCTATGGAGCATTTAACAAATTCGCTCGAAGTTCCTTATATTCCCGGTGCTTTGTGATTCTTTAGGCTTTTTATTGCCCGAACAATTTCCCCGTTAGTTATTTCCTCATCTAGAATTGGTACTGTAGAATTTAAGCATAGTTCAGCGAAAGACGTCCGGGGTCCCTTCCACTCATCCCTCCAACTTCAGCGTACACACTATTAAAATACGCTAACCATGTTTCTGGTTTGATGCTTACGTTATCCCGTCTTCGCAGTTTAATTTTCTTAAATATCTTCCACATGTATATAGAATCTCTCCGTTCTGTCGCTCTTCTTAAATCTGCCGCCATTTTGTTTTGCCATTCCGCCTTTACACTTACTAATACATCTTCATACTGCTTTCTAATTTGGGTGTACGAAAGACGCTTTCTCTCAGTACCTTCTCTTCTATACACCTTAAGGGCTATTTCAGCTGTTTTCTTCGCTTCTTTACATCTACCGTTGTACCAGCCTGTAGCTTTCGAGATTCTTTTGTTATTTCGTATTCTCATGCTTCTGCCAGCTATTTGTAGATTGTTATTGTTTTAATAACATGTTCCCCGCTTCTTTCCCCCACTTCAGTTTTACCTGTCCGATCACGCAAAAACGGCAAGAAATTCCTCACTTCCCTGTGGGTTCCATCGACATCTCACCATAGATCACAAAGCATTTTTTTCATTTGTTTCCCCTATGTTGTTTGGGTGTCTTTTTAGAGTGAGTAAAATGGGTGAGTGGTGTGATTCGACCCTATTTACAACTTGTACCTCAAAGGTAACCTATACTGTTGTAATATACCGGTAACTATATACAGTTATGTATACCGCTTTATAGTTAACCAATATTAGGGTTAATTGCGTTTTTTATACTAACAGTATGCGGTCACAAAGTTGGTAAATCAGACTTGAAGGATTCAATGCCACAGCCTCGATTGAAAGGATTTAATGTGCGCGAGGGTATCACTTCAAGGTAACTCGAGCTTAAAAGAGCATCGCACGGAGAGTGATTCGAGTTCTGGCCGTGGCATTAAGCTTTTCGACTGTGATTGCACTTTCCAAATTAGCATCTACACACAACTAGCGTGAGAGAACAATAGCGGCTTTCCCAGTCTTCCCGAAATAGTAAACACGGGCATAAAGCAATAACAGGAGAGATCAATACTTGGAGGAAAAATATTTCCGGTACTGACGCGAGCTTTAGTATTGCGTTGCGCTGATGGTTTGGACTCGCAAGCTTTCACTATGGCGACACCCAGAAACCCATACTAGCAGAACCAATCCTGGAAGCGCAAATGTTGTAATATTTAAATGAGCTTAACAATTTACCAAAACCCTTCTATCATTTCGTTACTGGATCATTCAGAGGTGCAATTCGCAATACTCGATAATAATAGATATAGAAGGATATAAGAAAACAGCAAAAATGCTATATATTTTGATACAAACTGTTTGAGTTTGTAGTATTAAAAACAATCTTGGTGTGTTAACAAAACGATTGTGTCACTCTTAGACTTTCAAACACCTCCTTATTCTAAATGAATGGATAGTTAGCTGTGGCACAAGCAATAAACCTTTCTTTGTTTAACATGGCAATTCCGTGATTATACTAAAAGGCGCGAAAGTATGTAGATGATAAATATAGATTCCATAATATAACCTTGAATTGGTATCCAAGAGTACGTATTGCAGCTTTTGCAGACTGCACAAGTTGACATAATATCAGGATTCACTACACGAGCTATAATGACCTCATTAAACCTTTGCGATTATAACAATTCCATGTTAGAATTAAATTTAATCACTGAACTTTAAAAATTAGCAACTTGGATACTGCTGCCTTTATCGCATGCTGGGAAGATGCTGTATTTGTTAAACTAAATGTAGTTAGGTACTGGTTGCGAATAATTAAAGGTGATCAAAAAAGCCTAAGAACTATATATTATTGTTATCAAATGAACAACAAACAGCATCCAAAATGGTGGACGGCGAGGTTACAACGGGAATTATAAAAAATTGGCTTAAACTATATCTGGCAAAGGGGTAACGAAAATACACACAGTGCCGTAAAAAAGTCAAAAGACGACTAATGCGATATAAACTGGCAGGAAATAGAATCTGAATGTAGACAAAGATCAACATTGGAGCTACAAAATGAAATAAAAACTAGGTGGGGTAAGGAAACATATATTTTGGAATTAGGTATAAAACAGAGGACGGGAATACCATGGCTTAGGTTGGGAGGGTGGAAAGCTCGCAAGATTGTTGATGATGATGGCAGGAGGATTTGCCCATTATGCGAGGAACAAGAAGGCTGGACGCATATTTTGGCAGCATGCGTGCAGACGGAGAGTATTAGGAAAAATTATTACCGGAAGTATTTTTGGCTTCTAACAGACGGAGGCCAACATGCTGGGACTTGATTCTAAACAGCCAAAAACTTGGGCACATACTTAATGGAAGTACGTGTACTAAGAGATAAGATGTTTATGTAAATTTTCTTTAAATATATGTGGTGCTTGAGCACTTGTGCGTGCGGGTGTGTGTGTGTGATCCAGAGTAGTTTTCATTTTATATGTATGTATATAGTGTGGTGATTATAAAAATAGTTGTTTTCTGGTCGATTTTGCAAGTCACGTTTACAGACCAGGTATTTTTCTAGAGAGCATTTACGGTCTTATGACCCATGCGATTGTGTTATGTAATTAATGTAATACTAATTACTTAATAAATACCACCACCACCACGACCAGCATAATCACCCCACCACCACTGCCACCACCACTACTCAAAAAGTATACGGGAGGCTGTTTAAATAACGCAGAGTTGATAATTGATTATAATAGAATCTGTATTTGACAGCCATCTTAGAATATTTGCTCACCGAAGGCTAGTCTTTAGTTTGGAAAGGAAATCCTTACATTCACGCCACTTTCTTTTCCCAATCTTCTAAAAACTATTATATGAACTTATATTCCCATCTTTCTATTTATTTCTTGTTGATCGAGTAAACTTTTGCAAAAATACTTTCATTACACATTTCGTTGCTGGTACAAGATACAGGAAGCTGAAGGGATGGCTAAATCTTTAGAGAGCGTATTAAATTGAGTTTTATTTATGGACGCTCTTTAACTAGTATGGTCCTTAGCGGCCCATTCCATATTGGGCGTGAAATACCGGTAATTTTGCTCAGAGGCCTCTTTATCAGGCTTGAGGTTCTTTCACGTGCCGTAAATCTATCACACGGGACCACAGCTTTACTAAGATTTTTACGCCCGAAAAAAAATCCATCGCCCTCCGCCGGCATTTGAACCCGCGACCTTGGATTTAAAAATCGAGTTGTTATGCTGATTTTGAAACCCAAGATAAAGAGGCTTAGAACTTTTGAAAAGTGTAAGGTAATTTAAAGTCAATAACAAGGAATATCTCGGAAAGGTTTAGCGCAAAAAAGAATTATTTGTGTACAGTACGTTTCAGAAGCTCGTATGGGAATATTAAAAAAAAAAAAAAAAAAAGAAAGCGCTCGGGCACTTCAAACAGACCATTCTTAATAGTATTGTTGGGAAAGTTGAGAGGTCATCAGAAAAAATTTAAATTACACCCTATATTCATTTTTTATACCATCTTAAGGATTTTATTATTGTGTACGATTGTACAAGCTACCAATTGTTTTATACAAAGAAACTTGTTATGGTAACCAAATAAATAGTTGAATTTGTTGGTGTTATTGCAGCAGTTTATTTGTAGAAATTAACACAAAATAACAATGTTTTTAAGTGGAAGTGAGAGAATTGAGATTTAAATGATGACTGGCTATTGTGGGAGGAAACATACACAAGCCAGAAAAATAAAAGACAATTATATACGTTTTGCATTTATAGGTTATTTATTTTAATATTAGCGATTATTGTTCGGTTGACATACGTAAGTAAAGGTTCGCTTTCAACTATTCTTTCATCCGAATCAAGTAACCCATCAAATCTTCTAGGCGATTCTCAAATATGCAAAATGTTGCAAGTACTTTGCATTTCCGGATTTGATAGTCAACTATTGTTGCAGTTAATTGCGTTTGGTAGGGAACTGCATATGTTTCAGCACACTAAATTAAACAACAGTACCCTGTTGATTTACAGTTACTGGGCGTTTTGTTCGCGTCTTCAAAAATTCTATCCTAAAATGCAATTCATAATCCTGGATATTGGAAAGAATTAAACAAATTGTGTACGTAGCACTGTTGAAGTTATTTTCGCTTTTTGCAAACATTTTCCTACTGCTTACGGAACACCTTGTACTTAGGAAATGTAAAGTACGAAACTTCACATATTTTGTACACCCTCTTTCTATACAGGAGATTTCAGGGATACCGAGTAACTGCAGACTGGGTTACATTGGTGCTACCAAGTGCGACACACCTAGTATAAACGCAACTGCAGATTGGGTTACATTGGTGCTACCAAGTGCGACACACCTAGTATAAACGCAACTGCAGACTGGGTTACATTGGTGCTACCAAGTGCGACACACCTAGTATAAACGCAACTGCAGATTGGGTTACATTGGTGCTACCAAGTGCGACACACCTAGTATAAACGCAACTGCAGACTGGGTTACATTGGTGCTACCAAGTGCGACACACCTAGTATAAACGCAACTGCAGATTGGGTTACATTGGTGCTACCAAGTGCGACACACCTAGTATAAACGCAACTGCAGACTGGGACAAAGGGAAATATCAGCAGCGGCCGAGCATGTCTGCTAATGGGTTCAGTTTAATGAAACCGAAGCACTTGACATCACCATCGACAACATAAAAATAATTTCAACAGAAAAGGGGAAGCAGTAGATAGATAGATAGATAGATAATTTATTGTACTTTTTCCTACATACTTCTTTTTACAATGTTCCACTTATAAACTAATCTTAACACATGTCCAAATTTCCTTACCAGCTATGCTGCTCTTTTTGCCTGGCACCCTGGCCTTCTGGCTCCTCTTAACATTCCTTACTACCTTTTATCCATATTTGCCCATCTTCTCCTTCCTCCATTTGCCTTTCTACCTTTCTTATCTCTCTTACTTTTCTACTCCATTTCTCTTTTACTTTCTTTAAGAATTCCCCCATATTCTTAATTTGCTTTTCTTCTTTTCTCGTTAGCATTTTAATTACTACTATTTTCCTATCCATTTTTTCCCATTTTTCTTCCCATACTTCTTGTCTCCATTCTGCTAATTCTTTGCATTCTGACATATAATGCTCTGTGCTTTCGCTATCGTCGCATAATTCACAAATTCCATGTTTTCCTCTCTTAACCCTCTCAAATACATTGCTCCTGTTCTCATCCATGCAAACGCTTCTTTTCCTGCTCTATTACAATAATCTACATACCCTTCTCTTCCCCATTTCCTTTTTACTAATCTATAGAACCCTAGTGACTTTTTATTTTCTAAACTTCCCCAAATCTCTTGTCTTTCTATATCCTCCACTCTGTTTCTTACTGCTATCCAAAAACCATCGCTATTTCTTTCTCCTATTCTCCAAATATCTCCCATTCCTATCTTCTCCATAATTTTTTCTACCCCTGTCCACCAGCTATTTTTATTTTTCATACTCTTTTGTTGTTCCATGCATATCTTTAAAATTTCCTCTTTATCTTTTCTCAAGCACCTAAACCAAAATTTTAATATCCTTTCCAGTATCACTCCCTTTCTTCTTGTTCTTCCTAATTCCACTAATGCTACTTCCCCTGGTGCTGATCTTGTTAGCGGGGAAGCAGTATGCACATTGCCACAATACCTATCCGGATTTAATGCTGATTTACTTGTGACATATTTAAGGTAAAATATTTACTTCTCAAGCGTTTTAGTCCATTGCTTGGTGAAGTCACATTGAACTTGCTTCACTGCTATCGGTGCGGATTGGTTTGGCCGCTGTGACAGTTGCCTGTCCAAGTGCTGACCACGCCCGATGCGCTTAAGTTGCTTGCGTTACTGTCAGTAACGGGGAACAATAGATGCAGGTTTTTGAGCTGTTGTATATGCGCAAGGCAGAGAGCAAGGTTTCAACCGAGCGGCCACTCGTTCAGTCGTGACTAAGACCAGTGCTGCTTAACTTTAGGGGTGTGTACGAGTGTGGATGAGATAAGTGACAGGTTTTAATAGCTCAGGGACTCCGTATAGATATGTGTGTGTGTCAAGGTGCAAGTTAGAGGAATGCAAGTGTCTAATGCAACACTCTCTTCTCTTTCCGCGTATTTATACAACTGCTGTTGCTTCTCCGCATTCAGCTTCCATGTCCTCTAATCGTGGCTGTCTTGTTCCTCTAGGTTTGTTCGTCTGCATCGCCTGTTCTAGATCTGCGAGATCTTCTCTTTTCCTTCGTCCTGAGATGTGCAGTGGAGAACTCTTTTCTCTTTCATCCCATATATGTGATCGAAGCGAGTTATTTATTTCTTTTGCAAGTTGTTCATCAAATCTCTATCTCCTCCCATTATTTCTTCGTGTACATTCTAGTTATCCATTACTCCCATTTCAATTGTTAGTAATTTATTCTTGTTCCGCTTACGTTCCAAGCCTCAAACCTATATGACAGCATTCTCTGAGCCATTCTTTTGTAGATCAATGCTGTGGTGTTTGTCCTCAGTGTTTGTCCCATATAATAGGGTTCAAGGCTCTAGTGCTATTTCTTTTGCTAATTATTTGGGTTATTTCTTCCTGAGTATAGTCTTATTTATCGATAATTACTCCAAATTACACCGATTTCAGGCATTTTTATTCACTTTATTAATAAAAGTATGAATATTGTGTAACTTTTAGGAACACTTTTAACAACCTAAATTGAATTATGTCGTCCTCGTGGTCTAGGGGTACCATGAACTACCTTCTAGTTCTCGAGGTCATGGGTTCAAACCGGCGGAATGTGATGGATTTTTTTTCCAGCATAAAGACCCTTAGCGTGGCTTATTTCGGAAGGGAAGTAAAGCCGATGGTCCAGTGTTTTACGGCACGTAAAAGAACCTCAAGCCTGATAAAGAGGCCTCTGAGCATAATTTCCGATCTTTCACGCCTAATATAGAATGAGACAATAAGAACCATGGTAGTTAAAGAGCGCCCATAAATAAAACTTGAGAGGGTTTGCTGCCCCACGTATGGGAGCCAAACTTGAGGTAGATTATCTTTTACGTTATTAGCACCACGCATTGGGCACCAATTTGAAGTTGTTTATCATGTTGTTTGCACCACGTATTGCGGGAGATATGTTACTTGGAGTGTTTGCCCCACGTACGATACAAACTTTCCGGTGGCTTCGTCCCACTTTTACTTTCCGGTGACCTTCGCCCCCGCGTTTAAAAATCAACTTTGTATTTTAATGTTTATTTAAATATTATATATGTATGCCTCGGCTCCGTCAGTAGTAATTTGCAGAAACATGTATCTCTTAGCAGGGGTAGTACGGCTAAAGAATGAAGGCTTACACAAATTATAATGGTATTTAACTTCGTTTTATTAATCTTTCCCACGATTAAATAACACTTCACTTATGTATTCAACTGTAGAGCTGTGACTTTATTGTTACTTGTACTTTTTAACACGTAAACTTTATATTATTCACACCGTAATGATTTTTTTTGTCTCACACTGAATACGTATAAAATCGAACTGCTCGGGAACACTGTCTTCTAGCATCTAGCGTCTACCGCTTAAATTTGGCTAATTCTACTAATTCGTACTGGCTAATTATACTCCAATAGAATACTTTTATTTAACTTAAAGCTTTTCTAATTATTGATTGACTATTTATAAACTGTTTTAAATATTACATTATTGTTCCAAGAATTATTAGTAGCATTATTAAACTTTCTAATTTATCATTGTCTCAAGGTTACCTAATTGTTAGCAACTTTCGGCTTTTATTCTCACAGCTCCTATATTGTTAAATTACGTAATACATTCACATAACATTATTATACATGTACATAATAATATAAACATAATACAATGACTGTTACATACATTTTATATATTATATTATACACATATTGCTTTAAGGTGGGCTGTTATTATATGTTATATTATATAATTAGACTTTTATCATTTAAGTGTTAAAAATACTGCCTCAAACTCAATAAAATTGAATTGCAGCAATGCTACCACAGTCATTGTCAGTACATTTTATTCAAAGTCAACACTTTATATTACTAGCTCATAATATAATGTTATATTTTATTATTTATTTATTTAAATTTTACTTATTAAATTACAGACCTAAAGGGTACCATAATATGATTCTTGGTGGTGCTGAACTTGGATGCTAACTCTACTCTGAAGTGCTTTTCTTTTTGACGATAGTGTTTTATTGATCGCGGTGTAAAGTTGAATTTCCTGCATTCATTGCTGGTAACGTAACCTACCTGCATGCTTCGCCTGTTTTACTGCACGTATGTGCATCAACTATATTAAATCATTTAACTTTTGAAATATTTATTGCTTCAGACATGGAATATAGTAATATTTCATAGTTTAATTTCAAAATTTGAATACGTTTTATTTGTTAATATCTATTTACGATTTTACTCACACAGCAGGTAAATATAAGCGGCAAATTATTGATTCTTTAAGGTCAACAACAAGCTAGTTCACCACCAATGTTATAGGAAACGCAAGCTATTGGAATTCACCAAAAATCAACTCTAACATATTTCCTCCATTATAGTGCTCTCTGGTTACTTTTGGTGACACTGTTTGTTCAGTTAACATAAATAACGGCAACTGCTCCTAAAATATACGCATGGTAAATATTTGGCCGTAGTTGATGTTAGTTGCAGCTGTTACTTCGGTGGTACAGACATTAAGTTGCAGGATGTCAACTGCTGAGTTTAAATCATATAATCCTTGGTTGTGTGGAGGTCATTATGTTCCACATGTGCGCTTACTCGGAATTGTTAAGTGCTTACATAAGTGTTCTACACTTTTTAGTTGTTGTTTGTACAACACAATTTCCATTAAATAAAATACGATGCAATATTTAGCGCTTTGAAATGATTTAACCAACTGGTGGTGTTTGTTAACAAGTTTTGATTTACTGACTGATTCGAAACCTAATTCCCATTGTAAGGTTGGCAGTACTTCAGTTTGGTGTAAAGTAGGTCACTTTAAACTCTTGGCAACTTCCATTAAATTGTTTCCCCTACAATGCTGTTTTCCCTACGTGGAAACACCACGTTCAAGAGCTGTTAATGATTTATTTTATTTTTGCACAAGTACTATTACTATTGTTCACCATCGTCAAAAAAGAGTGCTCAGTACACATGGGTTAAGTACATTGGAGATTATTTCTCGCCCTCCAATAACGTAGTTACCGCGCTTGTATCACAATATGATATACAGGGTTGTTCAAAAGAAGGAGCAGACTTTGCATATTTATATGTAATGAACGACAATAGATAGCGACACATGCGATGCATCAATGAATAGAGAAAATTTCAAATTTTATTTTATGAGTTCAAAATAAGCAATATTTGTTATGCGAGGCCGACCATGCTTTTCCGTTTGCATACGCAACCATCTTCTACGAATTTATTGTATCAATTGTAAATTTTTTATGACGAGGCGGCTCATTGTTGAACTTGCAGCAAAATGCAGGTTGCAATGAAACGATGGATTCACTCTTTGCATAATGCAGCACACAAATGACTTTTCCTGTGGCGTCGCCAATTTCTCGTAAACAAATACAGCTGAAGGCATTGCATGAAACTAATCGGTGGGGCTTAAAACTTTGAACTTTCCTCTATTCAAGGATATGTGATATGTGCCGCTATCTATTGTCATTCATTAGAAATAAATACGTAAAATTTGTTCCTTCTTTTTGAATAAGCCTCTATATAATAGTTACAGATGTCTTTGGCACTCACCTGTGGCTTTAACGTCCCGCATTTCCCTGCCATGAGCGTAAATAGTGGTAAGAATGAAGGTGTAGCAGTAGGCAATGACTCCAACAGGTATGAAGAATCCCAGAGTGAGCAAATACAGGTAGTACGCGCGGTTCCTTGGAGTGCGTGAGAGATAGTCCCAGGAACACGAAGTGAGAAATCCTTCTGGTCCATAACTGCTCCAACCGAAGAGGGGTGGCAATGACATGAACAGGCAGTATAGCCACGCCACCATACACACCTGCAAATACACAAACAACATGCTGAACAAATGTGAAGCAGCACATTATGGGACATCCACTAACCAAATGGATTAGTGTCTTTGGAGGAGAAACAGTTCGACAGATCTAATCATGGTGTTTTCAAACTTCCCTGGAGGTAATGTTTAAAAAAACCTTACGTGTTACATCCACATTGCTTTCTCTACCCATTCTTCTATAAACTATTCTTAAAAATAATATTTTTCTTGTTAATAGAGATAACGTTTCATTATATATTTATACAGGTGAGCCAAAAAAACTACGAACCGGCTGCGCGGTGTTTTTCCTGTCCGGGTCCTCGGTGTCTTTGCTGTCTGTCACTATCATAGAAAGGCGCAGATGATATCTTACAACATTTTTAAAACTACTTTTAAAGGCTTTACTTACCAACTTTATGAAAGGAAATGCTGAAGCTGGCCAGTTTCAGCATTTTCTTTCATAAAGTTGGTAAGTAGTTTTAAAAATGTTGCATGGTTTCATCCGCGCCTTTCTATGATAGCGGCAGACGGAAACGAGCGCAGAGGACGCGGCCAGGAAAAACACCGCGCAGCAGGTTCGTAGTTTTTTGGCTCAACATGCACATGTCGTTGTAGTATACGAAGCATACAGTATGCTAAAGCAATAGTCAGGCGTTTAAAAAGCAGATTACTGATGGCTTTGAAATTCCATGCTATTTGTAATGACCACGTGAGAAAACGATAGCAAGTTACCGCCTGAAACATTTTAAGTAGTTAAACATTCAAACCAAAAACAAAGAATATATCGGAAGTGATTCACTCTACAAAAAATTGAAAATTGTGCACTTTAACGAGATCTATATTTCTTTTGTTTACTAAAATTTTGTCTATCTCTTTCGGTTCCAATTACACAAAACTCATTCAGAATTAAGAGGACTTTAGAGGCTATCCTCAGAAAATTCAATATAGTACTTTATTTATCATGCAAATATCTTAAATATATGAAACTTTATTCAAAACCGCTACGGCCATTTTGGGAAAAAAAGAAAAGATAAAAAGAAAAAATGAAAAAAATGCATATAAAGGGTAATTAGGGGTCTAAATTTTCTTAAAAGCCTCTGTATCGCATCCTTGGAACATGCTGAAATTAAGTACCAAGTTTGTTATTTAACCGACGTTTTCATTTTGAGGTGTGTCCTCACAGACACACACAGACAGACGCACATTTTTCAAAAAATATTTTTTATTTATTCAGGAGGCCTTATAAAGTGTATTTTCAGCAAAACCTTAATATGCAACAAGTAGTGGAGAAAGTAAAATGGAGTAATATCTAAACTATCTTAATTTCATCCCAGGTTCTATGTAGTTATCCACGCGTCTTTGAACTGCGATTTGCTTTGTGTAATGCCGCAAAGTATCCGAACTTTTTCTTATACTATTGTCTGGAATAATAGTAGTTTTCCCTTATTAAGCATCTCAAGCGCACATGGGACATTCCATGTGAAGTCGAACGGCAAAAAACTGGCATTTTTTGTTTTCATTTTGCTAAGGAAAGCATATTTATCAAATACTAGCATCTAAAACCCAACGGTTGTCATATTATTGAACGATAAATATATCGTATTAATTCATTTTGTCGCATTTTAATTGCACATAATTCCGGAACCCTTTTATTTCAGAATATTGTACCAAAACTCATTTTGTAGATAAAAGGTCGCATTTAATTACAGTATATACTAATTATTTGTATAACATTCACAAAAATGTATACATAGTTTCTACTTATTTTAAGCTCTCCGGATTTTTATAAAGCTAAAATATTAGTGGAATTAATTGTTCTTCCTTACAAACCGTGTGTTGGACAGGGTTGGAAAGGTAGAATCAGGCGACCGAAAAATTCAATGCCATAGCCATAGGTTTGAATTTTTCAGTCGCCTGATTCTAAAATATTAGATTGAGGATAATCCATAGTGTGATTAAGTAAGGTCGGCAATGTTGGTAAAATAACTATGATTGGGTGTTCGTAGTTACAACACGAAAGTGAATAACCGCAATGATTTACGTAGTTAATGCATGGTTCTCACAAAGCACTCTTTGAATCTGTGAGGACATAGTCAGAACAGCATACTGCTTAGGAAGCTTTGTCATTGTTTAACGCCGTCCTGCTGAAAATATACTTGACTCAGCTCTACATCATCTAGTTGCTCAGCAAACTGCTTGAAAATCCGTCGGTACTCTACAGTGTTCACATTGTTTTAAAAAAATCTGATGTGTTACACTCACATGACTTTCTCTACTCTTGTACAAACTATTTTTACAAACTCTTTTCTCCATCTATTTCATATTAATCGAGATAAACATTTGCAGAAACGATCTTTTGACATGCAAAGAGAATTGCATTTTACACATAGCGACCAGTTCTAAAAACATTTGACTATCGCTTAAGGCGTACTATGTTCCCCTTGTTTTGTATTTGCAACGGCAATATAAAGATACAGTAGCCTTTAAGCACATACATATCTCTTAATAGCTGGTTGATATGTGTAGCACCATTCTCTTTGCCATAGATTAATACTCTTTGCATATCCAAGAAAAAAAAATGAATAACGAATTCCCATTTGAGAAAATAAGTATTGAAAAATTTAAGGGAATAACAAGCAATATCTCGAAAATGGTTCACTCAACAGCAAAATGGTATATGACATAAATTGTGTATTTTAACGTGATCTACATCTTTTGTGTAGTAAAACTTTGTCCATCTCTTATGGTTTACCAGTTATGCAAAAGTCGTTCACAATGAAGAATACTTATGGAGACATTCCCAGAAAATTCAAGATATACATTTTATTTGTCATGAAAATATCTTAAACATATGATATTTTAATCAAAATCGTTGGAACCATTTTTGAGAAAATTAAAATTTTCGAAAAATGTTCCATGTAAAGGGTACTCTGTGTTGAGGAGATTTTCTTGAAAACCTTCGTGTCGCATCTCTGGAAGATACTGAACCTAAATACCAAGTTTGGTGTTTATCCGACTGTTCGTTTCTGAGTTATGCTGTTCACAGACAGACACACAGACAGACAGACTGACAGACAGACACAGAGACACACACACGGACATGTTTCCAAAAATGCTTTTTTTTTGGATTCAGGAGATCTCAAAACATATTTCCGGTGAAATCTCGGTATCGAATTTTTGGGTGGAATACAATACTTTGAAGCTGGTTATCGAGACCCAGGAGGAATAACAATAATAATAATAATAATAATAATAATATACGATCGAACATAACGACAAAAATGTGCTGAATTCATATTAGGAATGGGTTTTGTAGGAAAGACAGGAAACAAGGTTTGTTGTCCTCCAAGGATGTATCTACCTGCAATGGTCAACAACAAGCCTATCGGAAGTTTCGCTTTGCACTTTGGCTCGGACGGGCGGTTTACAACGGTTTCAAAGCTTAGAAGGGTTAGGAAGTATGCGTGCCTTATCTACGATCTAAGAATATTCGTGGGAAGATTTTAAAACTCAAAATAAGCTGTAAGAAGCAGATGTGAAAGTTGTCAAGTGGGGGTAGCCAATAATAAAAATCATGAAACAAAATGATAGCCAATCAAAAGATCGCGTATGCATCACATGATACGTTTGAACGTAAAACGGTACGAAACTTAAGAAAGGTGGGGGAAAATTCTAAGTTTGGCGAAAGGCGTGAAAAAGGAAAAGAAACGCAGAGAGACATTCCGGTACAAACTAACCATGAGGACGGCCGAGACACATTCCGGTACAAATTAACCACGAGGACGGTCGACGAAACAAACTTAGAAGAAAATAATCAGAAAATTTATAGTGTAAAAAAATGAAGTTGTGAAATCTAGGCAATTCGAGGGCTAGTCGGAGAAACACATAAGTAGCGACTTCGAAAGTGATAAGAATAACAGTGGTTTCGACGACGACGGTCGCGGGTCGACCAGATAGGAATCTACGTAACAAAATAAAGAAATAACTCAAACTTCGCCGGCAGTATTATTAATATCATCAAGGCAGTGTCACCACCCCTGAAAACTAGAACCTCAGCTCTACCAAAAACAAATTCCAAATCCCTGCCATCCAACCATCGAACCCGGGACTCTGAGTCCACTGAAGCAACTGCCAGGAACAACACAGATGTGTCAGAGGTCAGCGTCATATGGCGCCCAACGTGGGGCTCGAAATACTGCCAGAGGATAACACAACCGGAGAACCGACAACGGAAGGAAGGACAGAAAGACGACGCCGATGACGACATCAGCAACCACCAGCAGCAGAGTGTACCGACAGACGCGTGGCAACAAGCGACATCGACGCCGCTCCATCACAACAAGGAAGCAGGCATTCAACGCAGACATCATCAGTGTTCAAAAAAGTGTGCAAGTGTAGTGAAGTGATACATAAACTACAACACCTCGCAGCAGCGCAACTCAGCACCGAGTAAGTGTTAACTGTATGATACATAAGTCAATACATTTTGGAAGGGAGTGTATATGCAATAGATATAGGTAAGCTGGGTTATGCATGTTTGTAAATGCTGTTAAGGAACAGGAAATTAACCGGCAACGATATGGAAGGTAATAGCAATGAACAAGGGGAAAATTTCACTAACAATAGCACGCGGGTAGGTGTAGAAAAAGGAGATAGGGAAACATTAGAAAACCAAGTCACCGAATCACTTCATAGAGTGAAATGCTGCAACAAATGTTGGCTCAATTGAGCCTCCTAAACACTAAAATAACGGAACAAGAGCAAACACTTGGGCAAACACTGACTCAACGATTAACAGTACAGGAGCAAACACTAAAACAACAATTGTCCACCCAGGAACAAACATTGCAGCAGCAAATAGCCTCACAATTAAGCATCCAACAGAAGGAAATCAGTCAGGGCTTAGAAAATAAAATACAGGGCGTGTTGTTAGAAATTAGAGCAAGTCAAAATGTAATCTACGAGGATGTAGAATATATAAGAAACGAACTAAAAGCAACACAGAATAGTGTAGAGGTAGTAAGGAAGGAACTTGTCGTGGAAATAGACGCCATCAGGGCCCAACAAATTGTAAACAATGAAAACTTAATATGTACAATTAGTGATAAGGCAAGGGAAGAAGCAATGACAGTCTGTGTAGCATTACAGAACAAGCAGCAGGCACTTGAAGCAGGGGTAAATGATAAAATTAACAAATTAAGGGAGGAACTGACACAGACCGTCAATGCTCGCAGGGACGCGCTAGAACAAATCGAACCGCGATCCCAAGGAGCCACGGACGCGCGAATTACCTCCCAGGTTTCCGCGCTTTCGTCGTTCCAGTGTAACAAACCGAGTAGCGAACCGAGGTCGAACGAACCTGCCTGCCTTCCTTCGGCCTCACCGCACACGGCAAGTGAAATGTCAAGCACCGTAGGGCCCCTGCAACAATGCAATATACCTTTACAATTTTTGAATGAACTGCCAATCCCCAAGTTCAACAGTGAATTCGATAATGCGAAGCAATTCATTAACGACCTCGAATCTTATTTCGCGCTTAGGGGAATTCCCGACCGTTTCAAAATGGTAATTATAAAAAGGAGCTTGATAGGCCCGTCCCTGAGTTGGTTTCGATTGACGGTGGGCGAGCATGCACAATATGAACATTTTAGGTCTGCATTTTTAGAAAAATATTGGAGTGGCGTTGCACAATACCGGGTGCGCGCAGAAATAAATAATGGCCGATACAGGGAAGATAAGCGTGAGTCGATTGTTGACTACTTCTTGCGACTCGGCCAATTAAGTCAACTCCTGGACCCACCGATGTCCGAAGGTGAATTTGTATCCCTCCTGACACGACACTTCCCAGACGTTATACGTCATCACCTCGTGGTAGCACGTCCGAGGACGCTGAGCGAAGCCCTAGAACTACTTGCCGCTCTGCAGGGGTACGGAACGCGGGAAGAAGATAGGCCAAGAATCAGGACTGAAGGTAGACACGTTGATCGGATACATTCGCATCGTAATGATGGGAAGAGGGCACAAGGTGCGTTGAACAACCATTCCACAGTCCGACAGCGTTATCACGAGCCATTTACAAGAAATCGGGAGAGAAACTATAGGCCCTGGGACCAAACGGGCACGGGTAGGCCACCGAGGCAACATGAGGAGTATCCCGTTCAGTACATGAGATTCTCCAGGTACCCAGCGAATAGTAGGCAACACAGGGGAAATAACCTTCACGGTGGAACAGCGGATAGGCCAAGAACGCCTCTGAATCACCCAGAAACTCCCCCGAACAGGCCAAGGACACCTCCGAACAGGCCAAGAACACCTCCAAGCAGGCCAGCGACCCCGCCACGTAGAAATGAGAACCACGAGCTCTTAAGCATGGCTACGTACAGCCACGCATTGACGCCGAGCGGGTACCCATCACAGACACGACAGCCGCAAAATGTCCACCGCGAAATGGATGACGCGATAGGTCACCTAAGCGGGGCAATGGCAGGGCAAAGCATAGGCCAAGGGATAGGCCCCAGTCAAGGGTCGTGGCCACGACGGTCGGAAAACTAGAGACAGGAAGAGTCGTAGCGTTCCCAGGCTCAACCTCAGAGAATGCGCGCAGGTTCTTGCATTACACAGGGAACGAAAACAAAAAAATACACCAAGAACAATTTTGTATTGAATATTTGCACATTGGGGGAGGCATTAATGTGGTTAGAATTTTTACGCAACAATTGAGCAAAGGGAGAGATCTTAACGACACGCCACTGCAGTCAGCTGATGAGTCAGAAGTAGGTCAAGCACACCAGTATTGTGGGTTAAACACAGAAAATGAAAGTGTTTATTTTGGTGAGAGACCGGACGACTCGCAGGTAGCGAGTAAACCAAAACATGTCCCTATCAGGTATACACGAACGTGCAGCATCAACAGGCTGCTTAAACCATCAAGAGAAAGAAAGAATACAGACGTATGCATATGTGTAGGAAAGGTCCTTATCGGATATCACAAACCTTCGGGGACAGGGTATATCAACTCCAACAATTGAGGACCGGGAAGATAATCGGTAGGTACCATTTATCATTGATTCGTCCATTTAAGCAGGGCCAAAGAAATTTAGTAGAGTCGGACAGGGAAAATGTACAAACGCACTCGGAACACGAGTAAGGAAAGTCATATATGCGAACCTTGTTTACAAAAAAATTGGTAGCTTTGGGATAGCAATGTCCTGTTAAAACCGTGTGCTTGACATTCACGATGTTAATGACATACAATATGAAAACCGGACAGAATGTATACCTGGCAGAAAAAAAGGTACCAAAAGGTGTCTGGGTGTGGAGGCTGCTAATAGCCTCAAGAAAACCAGTATTGTATATAATGCAAGAGAGAGAGAGAGAGAGAGAGAGAGAGAGAGAAATGGAACTAAGATGTGTAATTAAAAAAATTGTTTGAAGAATGTATTGTGTGTGTATAAACAGATTCCTTAAATATAAATGTTTTGTAGCCTGGTTGTTGACGGCCAGATATTATGTAGATTGTTTTTCTTTTATTTTGTGAAAATACTTGTGTCAAATTTGAAATTGCATTGTGTTCAGTGATTGAAATGTATTGTGAACAGAATAAATGTGTAACGGTGGGCTCGCCATCAAATCGTCGTAAGCCACTAAATAAATGAATAAATAAATAAATAAAATGATAAATGAAAGGAACCGAGGGAGAGAGGGACATTAGATTAGCTTAGATGGGACATTAACGATAAACCCATCATCCAACCTAAAGGTCCGATGATAAATTTACCGTCAGGGCATATGAAGCTGGTTATCGAGACCCAGGAGGAATAATAATAATAATAATAATAATAATAATAATAATAATAATAATAATATACGATCGAACATAATGACAAAAATGTGCTGAATTCATATTAGGAATGGGTTTTGTAGGAAAGACAGGAAACAAGGTTTGTTGTCCTCCAAGGATGTATCTACCTGCAATGGTCAACAACAAGCCTATCGGAAGTTTCGCTTTGTACTTTGGCTCGGACGGGCGGTTTACAACGGTTTCAAAGCTTAGAAGGGTTAGGAAGTATGCGTGCCTTATCTACGATCTAAGAATATTCGTGGGAAGATTTTAAAACTCAAAATAAGCTGTAAGAAGCAGATGTGAAAGTTGTCAAGTGGGGGTAGCCAATAATAAAAATCATGAAACAAAATGATAGCCAATCAAAAGATCGCGTATGCATCACATGATACGTTTGAACGTAAAACGGTACGAAACTTAAGAAAGGTGGGGGAAAATTCTAAGTTTGGCGAAAGGCGTGAAAGAGGAAAAGAAACGCAAAGAGACATTCCGGTACAAACTAACCATGAGGACGGCCGAGACACATTCCGGTACAAATTAACCACGAGGACGGTCGACGAAACAAACTTAGAAGAAAATAATCAGAAAATTTATAGTGTAAAAAAATGAAGTTGTGAAATCTAGGCAATTCGAGGGCTATTCGGAGAAACACATAAGTAGCGACTTCGAAAGTGATAAGAATAACAGTGGTTTCGACGACGAAGGTGGCGGGTCAACCTGATAGGAATCTACGTAACAAAATAAAGAAATAACTCAAACTTCGCCGGCAGTATTATTAATATCATCAAGGCAGTGTCACCACCCCTGAAAACTAGAACCTCAGCTCTACCAAAAACAAATTCCAAATCCCTGCCATCCAACCATCGAACCCGGGACTCTGAGTCCACTGAAGCAACTGCCAGGAACAACACAGATGTGTCAGAGTTCAGCGTCAACTTCCCCTACTTACTATACGTAGTAGAGAAAGTAAAAATGGTCCCAGTATTCTCTGTGCGGATATTGCGCACCAAACTCCGATTTTCTGCTTAATTTGGTGCTAAAATTTAGGCATTAAGTGATTTTCGAACAGAATAATTAAAGAAAGAAATGTGCCAGTTCCTCATAAATCACCCTGTAGAATGCTCTTCAAGCTCATACATTAGGAAAAGAAACACGTTTTATTCACAAGGGAATAATGAAGTCGAGTAAGCGAAGATTGTTAACTGGCAGTAAGGAGGACCACAGCTTCAGTTGAACTTCGATGGCTACTTTTGGAAACAAATCGCACCATAAGGGAGCCTGGGTTTACTTTTTGCTTTAGTGTACATTATTCCCTACAGTAATAGCGGATAATATGACACTCTTTTTCACTAGCTTGCTTAACGTCTACCTAAGGCTTCTTATTGGGGAAGGAGAGAATAGTGATCCGCTTGGTAATTTGAACAGAAAATAAACGGCATAAAATAACATTACATATAAGTGGGAAGGAAAAACACGAACGAAGCATATAGTTACGCAGTAAACTAGGCAGCTGCAGGCGAGGATGACTGGTGCGTATTAGAATGAGTAAAATAATGCTTGTCTGTCGATTCAAGTTAAGTGTTTTTACTTTCTCTACCATGTACATAAAAGGTAGAGGTTTTGTTTTCCACCCAAAATTTCTATATCAAGATTTCACCAGAAATGCATGTCTTTCAGGTCCACTAATTTCCCTTCCAAAAGCATATTTAGAAAAAGTTCAGCGTATGCGCTTGTGTTTCAATCCGTCTGTCTGTCTGTCTGTGAACAGCATTACTTAAAAACGAAATGTCGAATAAATTCTTCCCATTTAAATTCAGCATCTTCAAAGGATGTGACATGAAGATTTTTAAGAAACTATTTCTTTATATGTAAAATATTTAATCATTCTTTGTTTTATCCAAAATGGCTTTAAGATTTTTATTATATATTGAATGATATTTAGATGACTAATAAAGTTTGAACTTTCTGCGAATAGCCTGAGAGACTTCAATTGGAATGAGCTTTGTATAATTGTGTATAGCTGATAAGAGAAGACAAATCCTTTCCAGAAAAACACAATATATATTTCAAATAACCGTTCCCATTATTTTTTTTATTGGTTTGAGTTTTTCAATAATTTTGTCATTTGTCACCATTTTGTTGCTTCTCGCGATGTTATGGAAAGAGTATGGAACTTAAAAGTACACTTTTTAAAGATTTGTCTATCATTTCAGCTTCCCGCAATTCAACTTGTACATACTTACAATGATGTATATAAAAGAAAATCCATATTTTTTATACATACATAATAAAATTCATTTGTATCTAATACTACATCTTAATTTATCATATAAAATAAGATCCTTCGGTCCTAAATGCACTGCACCCCAAATTTGTGAGTTTCTGCCTAATCTATTGCTCCCAAGCTTCAACACTGTGGTTATCTCGCTACTGGGACCACTATACACAAGTAGTCTCCAATTTAAAATTAGGCAGCCAAATTCAGGGAGTGAACATTCTCATTTTTAATATGCACAAAGAACATATTATATTACATTTTTCATGTTCTGCGTTTTCACATATTTATCATTTTATTACTTTTATCATTTTTTCGAAAATTACCCTAAACATTTTAAATTTTTCATACAGTTACTAGAGAAATTTTTAATAAACTACCCGGCAATGTCACCGACATATTTCGATTTAAACTGGCGGAGAAATCAATTTGTGAAGTCGTAAAGGCAATGCAGAGGCAATGTTGATAGTGCCTGACTTTGACACTTTTTAATTTTAATTACAATTTCAGGCGTTATATCAGACAAATAAAAGTAGCTGTAGTAAATGCATGTAATACAATTTTGTAAACAATAGACAAGAAAAAAGTTTAGAACCCGATGTAATTTAAAAACATTGTGTTACTAATAAAATGAAATATCTTGAAAAGCCAATAGCATAACATATTATGTAAAACATGTAGGGAAAAATGAAGGAGGTATTGCTAATTATACATTTTTATTGGGTATAATAAACGTTGGACACATTCAACTTCCCTAGTGTAGTTTGTGACTTAGAAATTTAATCGTCAAATAGGTGGAAAGGTTAGTATTCCAATAAGGCATCAAAATGATGTCATATTACATATAGGCAACTGAGTTTGTAGAAAGCACAATAAATCTTCACTGATTCAGTGGTCAAACAGTCCGGCTACGCGGTGTTGGCACTTCAATAAACTCTTCAAATATTAGAGATGAGAATGATGGAGAAAGTTGACCTTATACAAAAACTAGAAGCTTTTAAGCTGATTGAAGCCACACACTTCTTGCGATGTAACGTAACCAATTAATGGTGCTAGACATACTTTAAATAAAAAGAGAGGAGATATTTTGGAGATTGAAAGGTCTATTCAGCACAACGTATTGAAAATGTGTTCTTTAAGAAGTAATCAATTCAACAGCTGCAGCAGGATAAAATAATTCTAATAACGCAAACCAGAAAGGGAGTTAGGTAGGTACTTCATTCTGTATTAGTAGGGTGCTTAATTCAAAACCGATCTTAAATATTCTCTAACGCGCACAGCTCATTTATAATTGTTGTAAATTCTTGAACTACAGCTTTATGGGCTTAATTGGAAAATAAAAAATGAACAGTACTCTATTGCAGATAGGTTAGCTCATATTTCGCAATTACTTTATAACATGGGTCGATTCCAAACAAAACAAGCATTTCCCCCATTTCCTTTGATTTGATTTCCTCATAACTCCTGTTGGTTAGCCTCAGAGTGCTAAGAGAGGAGTAGAGCAAATAGATTTAACTGGAAACGCAAAACAGTAGCAAAGCAGCCGCAGAGGGATGGCTGAGTTTTCTCTTCCGACGCAACAGCGGAAGGGAGGGAGGGAGGGAGGGAGGGAGAGAGGGAGGGAAAGAATTGTCAGGAAATTTCCTACATGTAGAAGTACCAAGTGTAAAAGTCAGTTATTAGACGCTTTACAATAACGTAATATTTTCCAAAATTCACTTTCCAAAGCTAACTATAGACAAATATCTGATGTGTTACATTCACATGACTTAATAGTTCATTTAGTAATACATTTAATAATTTAATAGTCTAGCCATAATAGTTTATTTTTATCTCTCTCCTACAATTCAAACTAATCTGGCAAAAGCTTGTGTTCTTATCTAATTCATATTAGGTGTTACCAGAAGCAATTTCATTATACATTTCATTAGGAGATAAAGTAGCCACGGAAGGAATTGCAGGGGTGAGAACAGGACTTATAAAGTTAAAAGATTTAGGAGAAGGAAAGGATTTAGACAAATGTCCAATGTGTGGAAGGAGGGATAATTATTGGCATGCAATTTTGGAATGCGAAGAAACTAAAGAAATGAGAGGTAAAATATCATTGAAGAAATGGGCTAATAAACCAATAGATATACTAGGAAAAAGACTACCAAAATTTAAATAAGATAATGGCATTAAAGACATTGGTAATTATTTAGGAAGTGTAAAACAAAAATGGCTGAGAAAATCATGTAAGGAAGATATATAGGTACACTAGAAGTAGATAGGGTGTAAGGAGCCTTGTATATAGTGGTCCCAGAAGCGAGATAACCGCGGTGTTGAAGCTTGCTGGAACGAATAGATTAGGTGTTCAGATCGAACGATGCTTATTGTATATAATTAGATTAAGGTGTAGCAATAGATACAAGTGAATGTAATTATATATGTATAAAACATGTGGATTTTCTTTTATACATTTCATTGTAGGCAAACACAAGGTGAATGCGGAAAGCTGAAGTGATACTTAAATCTCTAAAAAGTGAACTTTGAAATTCCATAGTCTTCCCACAACATCGCGAGTACCAACTAAGTGGAGAAAAATGCCAAAATTATTGAAAAATTCAAACCAATAGAAAAGAATATATTGGGACGGCTATTTGAAATATACGAGTATATTGTGTTTTAAGGAGACCTGCATTTTCTAACCTTCTTCAGAATACTTCGCATAAGATTCTTCGTGTTGCGTAATGATGCTTGATTTGGTTTGTTTGTTCGTTCGTTTCCTCTTTTTTTTACCAATTAACGCTTATTTCATAGAAGACACTACACTTCATCGTCGTATTTAATACATCAAAACTAAAAGCTTTACTTGTCGCTGGATTTTTGTTGTACAATGACGGTCTGCACTGTCATTGTACTGTAACCATCTCGCTATGTTGCAAACTCGCGCTCACGTTTACGGATGGTGCAACGTGTAAGGTGTCGGAGCAACGAATAAGCTCGTTTTGGTTACAAAGACCCAAATTTTATTTCGACTTGCGTCATAATATGATGCTTTGTTGTTGATATGCTGCAATTACAAAGTGAATACATTGTTACAATATACGGAGCGTATTCCAAAACTAAGGTCCGTTTGGTCATAATAAAACATTGCTCATGAGACAAGGTTTTTATTGACAGTAATATGTGTCTACATGTATACTTTACTTTTCCACATAATCGCTGTTCACATCTATACACTTGCTGTAACGCTGCACCAGTTTCTTTAACCACTCGGCGGCATAGAAGTTTGCCGCCTGGGACTTGAACCAGTTGGTAACGCTCGTCTTGAGTTCATCGTCGGTTTGAAATCGTTGCCCACCCAGCCTCCGTTTCAAATGCAAGAAGAAGAAATAGTCGCTTGGTACCAGGTCGGGACTGTACGGAAGGTGGTCAAAGAGTTCCCAACGAAACTCTTGAATCTTCTCTTTGGTTTGGGCAGCGGTTTGCGGGTGTCCGTTGTCGTGCAGAAGGATGATGCCAGACGAAACTTTCCCGCGGCGTCAATTTTGGATCGCATATCTTAGTTTTGTAAACGTTGCACAGTACACGTTAGCTGTAATTGTTGACCCACGCTTCCATGAAATCAATAAAAAGGACGCCCTTTTCGTTCCAAAACACGGTAGCCATCATTTTGCGATTCGTGTACGCCGATTGCTTACCTTGTTTTGGTTTGGGTGAACTGGAACGGCGCCACTGCATTGAACTGTTGTTTCGATTCTGCGTTGGTGTACACTATCTATGTCTCGTCGCCCGTAGCAATGTGGGAAAACATACCATCTCCATCTTGTCTATAGCATTCCAAAAACTACGCATCCGTTGCTCTTTGTGTTGACCGTTTTGGCACCCACCTCGCACAAAGTTTCCGATATCCAAGCTGTTCAGTGACAATCCTGTAAAGTGAGGTTCGAGCGACATTTGGGAATTCATCAGCCAGACCACTGATAGTCAAACGCCGATCACTTCGAAGCTTTTGGTTCACTTGCTCAACGATGTCGTCGGTCCGAATACTGGGCCTACCACTCCGCGGTTCATCCTGCAAATATGTGCGGCCATTTCGAAATTTTCGACACCAGTGTCGAACCTGTTTATCGCTCATGTCCGGTCCATACACGAGGCATAACTCAAGATGGAAGTCTGCAGCTGACGATCCTTTTGCGAGCAAAAATCTAATCACACCATGCACTTCACAACTGGCGGGATCTACGATAGTCGCAGCCATTGCGATCTGCTCTCATCGACTGGCAAACGCCTACAGCGTCACACCAACACTGCGGTAGGTTCCTCAGGAGTCGGTAGACAGAACTGCAGGCGTGGAACGTCATTCAGGCCTACAATACGTTAAATATTGTTCACCGGACCTTAGTTTTGGAATACGCCTCGTATATTTAGTTATATAAAAACTAACCTAAGACGAAAGCTTATGTTACTCAGTTTCGTTTACACTAGAAGGCTTGAATGAGAATACCTTTTCATCATGATCCCTTCTGTTTGTTATTTCTTAGTTACTTAGCTGTTTAATGATAACAAGGTCATATAAACAACAAAGTTTAGTAATATATACTTATTTAGTTTTAGAAATACACATTGTTGCTGTAACTGTAGATTGGTATAAGTTAATTTGATTTCTAATAAAAGAAACGTAGTATATCATTGCCTAACCAGTATACAAGAAAACCATCTAAATTATTCTGAAATTGTGTGACATAACATAATTTTCAAATAAATGCCGTATAGGTTAAGTACAACGTGAACAGATGTGTTTTCACTGCGAAAATCTAAAATATAACGAATTACAATTAAGTAGACCGCAATTAACATTTGAGCATGTATAATTTCAAATAAATAAGTTAAATGAGACAATCAAAATAAATTACAAGACTTCACATTCATTACATAACACAATAATAGTAAAACACATTTAAAAGTTCACATGTGTAACAGTCACATGAAAAAACGATCGCAAATTTATAGAACTCCAACAGTTGAATTTTAACTTCCCTACTTTCCTCGCAGTAAACATTACACGGATGTTCACTGCTTAAGAACGACATTTGTCGGCCTGTTGGTCCAGTACATGTGTATTACACTGACGCTAGATAAGGAATAAGCAGGACTGTATCACCACAAATGGAAATCTGCTGAAACCGCATGTGGGTGACAGATGGTTAACCGCAGAGAGGCAAGTTACTTCGAGAGGCGTTGGAACTGTTATATAATTTCCCCAAGTGATTAAATCTGGGTGTTCTTATTGTGCATGTAATTGTACTAACAGATGGGCTTTTCCACCATATTTCGAGGTGCCTGGACGGACCAAACATTTGAAGCAGTTTAATTAGTTTTGTGGCAGTGTTATTACATGTATCTCTGTAAATAAATAGATGAAAGACTGCACTTAATATTTTCATCATGTTCTCTTCCTTTGCTTGAAAGCATTGAGCAAATGTTGGTTCTTGCAGCTGTTTGATAATGATTTGTTTCACGAAGAAAAACGTTACTGAGGTTAATAGTACTTTTTCTACCAGCTAGCTATAGTATAGAGGAAGATTGTTTTCCACCCAATGTTTGGATATTGAGATTTCACTTGAAATTATGTTTAAAGATTCGTGAATCCAAAATAAGCCGTTTTAGAAAGCACATTCTCGCGCGCACGTGTGTGTGTGTGTCTGTGAACAACATAACTCAAAATCTGAATTCTGGATATCCTATACCAAACCTGGTATTTAAATTCAGCATCTTCCCAGGATGGGATACGAAGATTTTTAAGGAGGTTCTCCTTTCTCCTATCCTTTGCATAAACGAGCGAGATGGCTCTGCGGTAACGTGTGAGACTCCTTCAGGAGGGCCCGGATTTGATTCCGGTGGCCATCCACTCTGATCATGGACGTTTCATGTATTTCCCCTGGTTGGCACACACCGAATGCTGGAGTGATATATTCTTCTATGGGTTTCCTCCCTCCCCCATTTCCTCTCATTTCACTTCCCTTTCATGTTTCAGGTTGATTCCAGCACTGTGGTTTGGTCGGTGTCGGGCAGATGGCGCAGAGGCTGCTATCTGAAACTACTACTCCGCTCTCCTTGAGGGAGGTCTATAGAGTCTCCACTACTGGGTCGCCTTTCCCCGGTCCCACTAGAGGGACGTCTCCGAGCGACCATCCGTGGCCGAGTGGTCAAGCCTGGAGCTATTAGGGAACTTTGTGCGTCTGTCGACTTGTGCTGGTATCTCTGCAACCCACAGGTCTCCTGCGGTTCCCTCACTTCATCCCTCCCTCCCGGGGGTGTGTGCACAAAAGATTAATTGGGGTCGAGGGTGCTAGGTGCCCCTCCCGTTAACTAATCTTATCCTAACCTTTGCATAAAAAAATCCGTTTTTGTTGATTTAAAATTACTCTAACGATTTAGATTAAAATACGTTTCCATGACTAATAAAATGTATATTTTGAATTTTATGCGAACAGACTGTGAAATCCTCTTCATTTTGAAAGAATTTTCAATATCTTTATATAACTGGTAAATCTAAGAGATACACAAAACTATTCTACATATAAAAGTAGATTCGATAGACACAATTTATGTAAAATATTTTTTGGGGATGGGGTGGTTAACCATTTCCGATATTTTTGTTGTTACTATAAGTTCCTATATCTTAAATTAAATTTTTTGGAGTGCTAAGTCAGTATTCACGTCTTTCTCGAGATGTACTGAATTTTAAAGATTTGATTATCGGTAGCGTACTAGTGAACTTGAACTTTCGTTTCCAAAGGACCGATTCAGAATTCCAGCCGCTTTAAAAGTTGCATACCCATGAAATTTGGGAAAAAGGTGAAAGGTTTTCTTTATATTATCACCTACTCAACTAGAATTTGTTGCAAAAGTATTTATAATTAATTCTGCATTATATGCCAATTCTACGAATTAATACCAATGTCAATAAAACATACACATGTCATAATAATATACCTTTATTTGTTTAACTTCTTATGTAATTACGTTCTGTCTACGTTGAAGCTACAGGGCTATATCTGCAGTGTATGTTTACCGTTACAAGGCTTGGTGGTAGATGGTTCAGTGTACTATAGGATTGTATTGTATCGATGATCCATGTCAAGAAACTTTTTGTTTACGCGTTAGTGTCTCCGAAATGGCAACGGGGTGGCCTGTGGGCAAACATCCCGTAGATTCCGCGAGAAATAGCAGACACCGCTTGGAAAAGGGAATCAGACTTAAAAATTCAATGCTATACGAGGTGCTCGTAGATGGAGTTGAGCCGAGGATCTTCCAGCTTTCCATTCGGTTGCTCTGACCAACTGAACTGCAATGGTGCGATTCCATCTTTCCAACCTTATCCTACACATGGCTTGTGTGAAAGAATAATTAATTACCATCGCATTCATAAGCCAAGAGTTGTTTACCAATAGTACAGCATCAGCTATTACCTAATGCATAGCATTCTTTCACAATACCTATAACCATCGACAGTGTTCTTATTATTCTGTTTTACTTTACAACATTAGTTTATATGACTATCGTCAGGTGAGAATGAAGCAATGACAGCCTTATACACAAATGCAGAATACACCAAGAGCTTTTCATTAACCGGAGAACCTGAAGAAATGTTAGAGAAGCTTGCCAGCTCTATCAACAACGTTACCCCAACAGACGTTACCCAGCCCATCTTTCCAGGATTGGGAAGGAGTATAAGTGAAATAGGCAGCTTACATTCTAACAAACAACCCTGTGTACCTCCACAGATAAGCCATAATCAAAGTTTGAAATTTTTCAAGAGTTCGATAACACATAAGTAAACGATGTACAAAATGTGTCGAAGTTGGCGACAGCCATTTTTGCACCTTCAGTAGTTCAAAATGTTACCTGTTCTCTTACAGTATTTAAGTTATCCTTTTTATTCTTTTCTATACTTTGTGATCTGTACTGCCGACGTCCTGCTCCATATTTCAGAGACGTCAGTATGTAAACAAAGCGTATCTGCACATGGATTTATTAACAAAATATGCTCATAGGACACCTTTCTATCTCTCATCGAGTCGTGTAACATTTATTTATTTATTTATTTATTTATTTACATTCTGTAACAGACGGGAAGTTGCATTTTTTCTTCCCTTTCAGATGTCGAAATCGACAGAAATCTAGTTTATGGCTTTTGCAATGGAGGTTCTGCAACTCAGTGTATTGATGTAACACGCTTCTTTAAATTTAATTGTGTGACTTACCGTCGCACAAAATTGTTTTTCTTCAAGCTCTACATATCGCACTATAGTTAATTGAATTTACTACAAAATGGTTGCGTAATAATTTAATATCAATGCTGTGCATTCTGTAGCAACTGAATGAAACACAACGTTTAATAAATCTGGTCGTATGATATAAAGTGTGGACTACACTTTGATGCAGTAATTTGTATCACAAATTATGTAAATGTAAAGAGTGATTGTAGTGTGAATATGCATTATTGTGTGACATTGATTTGAGATGTTTGTTGATTGTAAGCATTGTCGAGAAGTGGGTTTATACGGCCTTACTGAAACTGACAATAATAGCGTGCAATAATGTAGCGAGGGGGTGAGCTGTTTATTATTATTAGAGACGAGCAAATGACGTAATATTGGCGCGTTTTTCTTAGAATTTGCTGGAACATTTTTTCCTAGAGCATATGTGTTCATAATTTTCATTGGATATAAAAATAACCGCTAATGTTGGCGCGTTTTATTAACCAATAGCAGTTCGGTTATAATCTTTAGGCATATCGGGGTGTAGGAGTATAAAAAGGGCTAGGTCAGAGTCAAATCGGCCCAGTTTATCGGAAACATTTGTACATTACACGTCGGCTCCCAGTTCATCGGAAACATTTGTACATTACACGTCGTTTTCAGTCCATCGGAAACATTTGTACATTACACGTCGGCTTCAGTCCATCGGAAACATTTGTACATTACACGTCGGCTTCAATCCATCGGAAACATTTGTGCGTTACACGTCGCTGAGTTAAACAGAAAAAGTCACGGTGAATACATCGCATAGTTTATCCATTCGCAGGTTACGCGTAGCAAAGTTATAAAAAAAATCTCAAGTGTCGTAAAGTTAATTACACAAAAAGTTGAAGTACGCGAATTAAGAATGAGCAGTAAATAAGTTATTATAACAGTTTCAGTTTGGCGAGTGTCAAGATTTATATGTGAATGTGAATAAGGTGTTAAGACAATAAAGAGTGTAAAACAAATTCTTCATCAGTGTTATCTTTGGATAAAAGACTCCTTTCCGTTTACACACCTGTATAAAATTAAGTGCTCGACCCTAAAGATCATAGCTAGCCGGAGGACAGTGAACCCAAAATTAAACACAATAACAGGCGCTCAGTAAAAGATAACATGAAGTGACCGCGACAAATTGTCTTTTATACGTGCGGCAAATAAAAAGTAGCATTCTTTCAAACTTAACAAAGAATACCGTCGCAAATTTGGCTCCCAAACGTGGGGCTCAATAAATAAAATAAACATTAAAACGTCGCAACTTACGCGGTCCGTATGGCCACCGGGTCATTGCGTAGACACAAACTGACCGAAGATAAAAAAAAAATGTAAATTATCTCACATTGTTGCTGTTTCACTTTCCCTGAATTCACCGATGTTGTTCACTGAATAACTAAATGCAAAAGCTGAGAACGAATCACTTACCAAGTCAGGTGACTCTAGAAACAATGCAGTGGACCTCAACATTATACAAGCTTAATTCACATTCAGTTAACGCTGCAAGTTGCATGTGTATCTGTTTCTCTTTCCTGATATATGTGCATGTTATCATTTACATATACAAGCCAACGGAATGTTACTTTGGTTCATCAATAAGAAACGTACTCGTGAACAGGAACAAAAAATGATGAATCCCAAATACATTGGTGCTTTTGGTTACACATGCTAGGTTACAATGTGAATCTTCATCCAGGCTCTGCTTCTTTCACAAAGTGAAAATCACCAGCTCCAATACTAGGGAGTGAAACACATATGTGAAGATTAAAACTTAAGGTAGGCCGAAAAATATCGAACATTTATTCCAAAGCATTAGATATACTTCGATGCCACCTTGTGTTGAGATTACTGAGGTGCTGACGGTATCATTGTCCCAAGCCTAGTTTTAAGCATTTGAAACCTATTTAGAATATACGAAATTCACATACGAATACAATATGATTTTGTTTTCTTTAGAAGGGAAATATAATGTATTCTCATAAACTATTTCTCTCTTTATTTTTCTCGGTACAAGATCCAGTTCGTTTTTACATTACAGAGATATTAACGAAGAAGAAACGTAAAGAAAGCGTGTATAAAAGATCTGACGTGATGCATTCACATGACTTTTTCTAACAATGACAATTTTAATATCATCATTATACATTATACAATGAAGTAGTTTTGTTGCTGCTACGTATGGAAAGGCAGTTTGAAGAAGATGCATTATATTTCGACTGTTTCTTTAAATATTATATATTTATGTTTGCCCCGGCTGCGTCAGTAATATTGTTAAAGACATGGATTTCTTTGCAAGGCATGGTGCGGCTGAAGAATGTAGGCTTACACATTTTATAATTTTTAATTCACCCCTTTTTATTAATTCTTGACACGATTTAAACAACACTTCACTGATATAGAGAAAAGTGAGATTTTATTATTAATTACTTACACTTTTTAACACGTAAACTATTTTTCGTCTCACACTGAATACGTGTTAAATTTCTTAAGGACGCATCTCTCGTCCGGTTAGGAACACTGTGTACAACCAACGCGTCCGGTTATGAGCACTGTCTATAAGCAACGTGTCCAGTTATGAGCGCTATCTATAAGCAACTTAGTAGGTTATATAGGACAGATCGAGGCCACTTTTTTGCGTTTATATGGGAAAAGATAGGGAAAACGAGGGAAGATGCTAGGCTAGGAGAGCATCCAAGAAGGAAAAATGCGTTTATATGGGGGAGATAGGGAATACGAGGAGAGTTGTCAGGCTAGACAGGGGTTGAAAGGCAGAATGCATGTTTTGTACTGAAGAGATAGGGATTACAAGGTTAGATGTCGAGTAGACAGGGTTTGAAAGGTCGGAATATATGCTTTATAAGGGAAAGGATAGGGAACACGAGGGGAGATGCTAGGTTGAGAGAGTCTTCATGGAGGAAAATGAATTTATATGGGGGAGATAGGGAAAACGAGGGTAGATGCTAGGATAGACAGAGGTTGAAGTAGGAGGAATGTGCTTTATATGAGAGTGGCAGGGAATACGAGGAGAAGTGCTAGGCTAGTCAGAGGTCGAGTAGAGTATACAATTATACACGAAAAATAGGGAGTAGATGATAATGCTAGACAGGTACTGAAGAAGGGGGAGTATGCGTTTATATGAGGGAAATAGGGAATACGGGGAGAAATGCTAGGGAAGACAGGGACTGAAGGTATGTAGGGTGTTTTCCAGAAGGGAAGAGTAAGAATATCAGAGGTATTTAGAACACAAGCACAATATAACTATTTTAGAACACACTTAGAAGCTTTTTAGGTACATGCTTAGCTAACTTTGTAGGTATTCTGATGATGTTTTAATGCGGTGGAACAGGCATTTGACATCCTCTTACTGGCTAAAAATATTTTTAGACATAGAAACAGATACGTGTTTTAGGGTATTGGGGTAAGCATTTTAGCCAGTGTACTAGGAATTGTGGAGCATTTTAGTGTTCATTTAGAGACATTTTAGGCACAGGTACAGATATTTTTTATATGAACAAGGCTTTCAGGACATTCTGGTATGAGGCAGGGGAATTTTAGGTGTTTCAGCAGCATTTTGGGGAACTGGAGCAGGTAGATTCAGGGTATTCATATAGGCTTCAGAATATTTCGAGGTGTTTTATGATGCTGTTAAGGTATTTTGACAATTTTCAAAACGTTTTCAAAGTTCGTGCTAGGAGTGTTTGTGGCTCTTTAAAGGTATTTTACGTTATGGATGTGACATAGGCACAGACCATTAAGAGTTCCTGAAGGGCTTTTGGGAAGTGTAGGGGCTGTTTTATAGGTTTTTTGGATAAGTATAGTGGCTGTTTTATTGGCTTTTGGAAAATGTAGTGGCTGTTTTATTGGCTTTTGAGAAGTGTAGCGACTGTTTTATCGGCTTTTGGAAAGAGTAGTGGCTGTTTTATCGGCTTTTGGATAAGGGTAGTGGCTGTTTTATCGGCTTTTGGATAAGTATAGTGGCTGTTTTATCGGCTTTTAGAAAGTGTAATGGCTATTTTTATGAGGGCTTTTGGGAAGTGTAGGGGCTGTTTTATAGGCTTTTTGGATAAGTATAGTGGCTGTTTTATTGGCTTTTGGAAAATGTAGTGGCTGTTTTATTGGCTTTTGAGACGTGTACCGGCTGTTTTATCGGCTTTTGGAAAGTGTAGTGGCTGTTTTATCGACTTTTGTATAAGGGTAGTGGCTGTTTTATCGGCTTTTGGATAAGTATAGAGGCTGTTTTATCGGCTTTCAGAAAGTGTAGTGGCTATTTTTATGAGGGCTTTTGGGAAATGTAGCGGCTCTTTTTATGAGCTTTTGTAAAGTGTAGTGGCTATTTGTATGCCATTAGAGTTCCTGTTGGGCGTTTTAGAAAGTGTAGTGGTAATTTTTATGCTATCGGCACATGGTTTTCAGGCATTCTCTCTTGTTTATAGAGTTTTTCTCTTGTATTACACAGGTCTTATGATCTATAACCATTTCTAATGTTTTTACAGTCATATCGCATCCTTTTATGGTGTTCTCAATATTCTAATGCTAACATGTAAGAAACTATGTAGAGATGTCTTTTATAACCCAACCTTAAGCTCTGATAGTGATATTGTTTTTATTCAGCTTTTCTGTTTTTGTATGGTTAATTGTTGGCTACGTGTATCGTCTTTACCAGTTAATTGATGCTTTATTAGATAAGGGTTGTAAGGGTAGGTGTCTGCCCCCTTTTATCTAGGCTTGAGACTAGCACTAGGATTTACACCTAATAGCAGGGTTAACGCCTCCCTTCCACATTCTTATTTTTATTTATTCTTTAGGTGCCTGCTAGGTGTATACACAGCACATGGGTAAGGTTTTTGTTTTTTTGAAGTATTGCGACACTTCCAAGGGTATTTTTTTCGAAGTTTTCATATATGTATTTGAGACTCTTTAAAGGTGTTTCAGCTTATGATATCAGAAATGAGTACAGGCTTTTAGGACATTCTGACATACTGGAATGATAATTTCAGGTGTTTCAATAGCATTCTGGAGATTGGTAGCCGTCCTTTTCAAAGTATTGATACAGGTTTTTTAAGATTTTTCGGAATATTTCGAGGTGTTTACGTTGATTTTAAGATATTTTAACATCTATAAGGTATTTTCAGGATACTGGTGGGAGTATTTAAGGCTGTTTGAACGTACTGTGGGCTATGGATGCGGCATGAACTCAGGCTTTTAGAGTACTCTGAACGGTTCTTTAGAAACTTTAGCGGTTATTTTTTGGGTATTGGCACATGATTTTAGAGTATGCTGATGGTGTTTAGAATGATTGAGGTTTTTGTTTAACAGTTAAAAGGTATTTTATGCTATTGCCTCAAAGTATTTTAACCCTTTTCAGACATTTTCAAAGCTTATTCCAGGAGTATTTGAGCAGCTTTAAATGTACTTTAGCAACTAATCAGGCACTGTCACAAGCTTTTAAAACATTTTGTGAAATTGTATGAGTAAATCAGGTATTCACCCACGTATTTATTCCGGTTTCAGGACTTGATATATTTCTGCACATAGTTTTAATGCCTCACGAACATTTATTATGCAGTGTTAGAACGCTTTTATATACTTTTAAAACACCTTTTTTTTTTTAAATTTTTGCAAACTTATATATCTTGAGGGGATAAGCTATGAGACCGAGAGGGATAAACTGTATATCGATTTACAGTTTTAGTGAATGTAGAAGTATTCTAAACTACCCTACCTTACCTGCTCACCGATCATCCTAGCCTATCCCTACATTACCTGCCCTGAATCATCTTCTCATTGTCTATTCCATTCTGTAATCCTCTAACGCAACCAGGAAACGTAACCATACGTGACAATCATAACGACCTATTCCCAAGACAATCTATGCTAACAGAACCATGCAATAACACAAGGTTTAATGTTGCATATAACAATGTAGAAAGAGATAATTTGTACAAAGAAGCCTTTCTCAGCAGCCATTACTACAGCACCATTGTAAGTTCGACATACTTAGAACTAATGCCCCAGGTTTGCAAACCATTCTTCAAACTCGAATAATCATGCAAGCCTAACTCTTCCTATCCCAGACTATCCTAACAATATGCATTCTGTCCAGTAATAATCTAACACAATCTGATACCATTCCTTATAATCTGTCCAACAATCCAGTCCTAGGATAGCACTGAACATCCTAACCTAGCCTAAGATAGTATAAACAAACTTCATGTCCAGCCTGCTATCAACTAACCTAGATTGTTTACGAGCATGCTAACCTACCTCAATCTTAGTCAACAGCCCCTCATAATTTATTCAAAACGGTCATAACTTAAAGCTATACGTTAATTATCTATGACACCATATCATATCCTCACCCAGTCTAACCTCAGCTGTCTTTACACAAGCTATGTTGTCTGGTCTTTAACGCACCTAGTGTAACCTAGAAGAAGAACCCTCTTATATGCTGAATGGAGAGTCCATTCTAGCCTCACCGGATCCATACACCACTTAAATGTTCTCTTAAATCAAGAACTTTGAATGCTTTAGAGTTAACGCTGTGTACTTTATAGTGGCTGAATCATGTCTCATAGCTGACTGGAAATGCAGACATTATTTTGATTACCTCCCCCACCCAAAGCCGAGGAGGAGGGACGGGACTTTTAAGTGTTTCTTCAACTAAATGTCACCACGTGGCCATGTAAGCGACCCTCACAATTACCAACTCCAGCAATAACCATAAATTTTGAAGTTGAACTCTCATGGCGTTTAGGTCGGGTCTTGCTCTAAAGCCCTCCACGTGGCCGGGAATGACAAACTGTCAACTCGGCAGTAACCATAAATTTGATCCAGAACGTACACGCTACTTGGGTCGTCTTTCCACGAAAGACCAATTAAGCCCTATTAAACCCGATTTAAGACCACCAACTCCACCAGTAACCTTGAGTTGATCCAGAAGACCCATGTGCCTTAGGTCCCCTTTGCCTGAAAGACCAATTAAACCAATTAAATAACCATTAATTGATGCAGAAGCCCCATGTTCTTTAAGTCCCCTTTGCCCGAAAGACCAATTAAACCCAATTAAAACCAATTGAACCAATTAAATAACCATTAATTGACGCAGAAACCCCAATATACAACTACTGACTTTATGCCCTTTAAGCATCAACAATGATTCACATAGTCCTGTATTATTGATTACTTACGGAAAGATATCTCTAGGGGTGGAGTTCGAGTCCCATCAGAGTTTTAAACTTTGACGTTTCATTATTCCTGAAGTAGGGCAGCTAGACTCGTGGAACAAATTACATTAAATTGATAGCATTGATTAGATTCTCTGAACAGCTATTTAGGAGTTCGAAGTTCATATCCGACCTCGGATCGGTAAAACCTAAATGTTTAATTCTTAATGAGTTAAAAGACTTAGACAAATATGGTAAAATCATAGTAAGTTTATAGCACTAAGAGGATTAGTGAAAGACTTTTCAGTTATCATTAGAAAATAATTGTAATCAAGCTATTTAAGGATTAATTTTTTACTATTATCTTAGAGACATGTCTTCGAGTAGCAAAATATTTAATTTTCAATAGCTATTAAACTAAGGGAGTTGTATGGGTGGATCAGAAATGTATTTATTAGATATAATTCATTATCTGTATTAAACCGTGATACGTACTTAGGTATCCTGTGGTCCTTGTTCGAATCTTATAAAAAATTTAATGGTTAATAAATATTGAACTAGGAGACATATACGGATGGAATAAAAAGTATTTAACTCATATATTTATAAGTATACTTAGGTATCCTCAGGTCTGAATTAAAATTCTTAATTTTCTTTCTTCTTTTTCTTTCTGTTTTCTTCTTTCTCTCTTTCCTTCTTCCTTTCTTTGTTACTTTCTTCTTGATCAACACACAACCGCACACACACACACGCACACACACACAACTAACTAACAAACACGTCTAGAGACAGTTCAATACACACATTCGTAAACTCACAGACATACACGCGACACTATCACGCGAACACGTAACACAAACACGCATCCACATACATAGGCAAACACATACGAACATCTAACCAAAACATGTTGATATGCATGAAGACATACCAGCACCCAGATTCTATGACTCAAGGACAGCCAAAAATACACACACACACACACACACACGCATGTGTACTCACAAACACATACAGAGGCAGTTCAAAACACATACATATACACACATAGAGACAGTACAAAACACACACACAACTAACTAACAAACACGTCTAGAGACAGTTCAATACACACATACGTAAACTCACAGACATACACGCGACACTATCACGTGAACACATAACACAAACACGCATCCTCATACATAGGCAAACACATACGAACATCTAACCAAAACATGTTGATATGCATGAAGACATACCAGCACCCAGATTCTATGGCTCAAGGACAGCTAAAAATACACACACATGCTAACGGACTCATCAACACCTTACACACACACACACACACACACACACAAAGCTATCTAACAAACACGTCTAGAGACAGTTCAATTCACACATACGTAAACTCACAGACATACACGTGACACTATCACGCGAACACATAACACAAACACGCATCCACATACATAGCCAAACACATACGAACATCTAACCAAAACATGTTGATATGCATGAAGACATACCAGCACCCAGATTCTATGACTCAAGGACAGTCAAAAATACACACACACACGCACACACACACACACACCCCACACATAAAATACGAAACATACAAAAACACTAATAGAGATATCCACTGGAACTTACAGGTACGTGGCTCTGTTATAATATAGCTTCATATATGAGAGGCTCTGTCTTTTAGATGATTGTATTGATTAATGTAGCGGTGAAGATGATGAATGGGAATTGCGGGATTAGGGAGTGACGGTATTAATGGAGTCAGGTTGTGATGATGATGATGATGATTGTCATGGTATAGATTTATGATGTTAATAGAGCCATGTGGCGGCGGTGGTAGTACAAGGTTATGGTGTATTTGGAAGTAATGGTGTTTGTGATAGGAAGATGGTTATAGGATTTTTGGCTTTGGAGATGATGGCTGAGGTGACAGTGCAGAGTTATGGCGTAAACAGGAATGAC
Organism: Deroplatys truncata; assembly: GCA_030765065.1. Classification (NCBI taxonomy): domain Eukaryota; kingdom Metazoa; phylum Arthropoda; class Insecta; order Mantodea; family Mantidae; genus Deroplatys; species Deroplatys truncata. The sequence goes on from CM060975.1 coordinate 225,478,103, forward strand.
TATAGTTGTAATGGTTGTGGTGGTGATGGATAGGATTGAGGGATTAGAGTATACTGGTGTTAATGGACTTATGCAGTAGTTACAGTGTAGATTTATGGTGTTAATAGAGCCATGTGGCGACTGTGGCAGTACAAGGTTATGGTGTATTTGGAAGTAATGGTGTTTGTGATAGGAAGATGGTTATAGGATTGTTGGCTTTGGAGATGATTGCTGAGGTGAGCGTGTATACCTATGGTGTAAATCGCAATGACTATAGTTGTGGTGGTTGTGGTGGTGATGGATAGGATTGAGGGATTAGAGTACTGGTGTTAATGGACTTATGCAGTAGTTACAGTGTAGATTTATGGTGTTAATAGAGCCATGTGGCGACTGTGGCAGTACAAGGTTATGGTGTATTTGGAAGTAATGGTGTTTGTGATAGGAAGGTGGTTAAAGTGTTTGGAGGGCTTTTGGGAATGATTGTGGTGAAAAGAAAGGTGATGGTTATTCTTTAATGCTTATACGTTTTCCTTTTATTCGTATAGAAGGACCCACACCCATTACGAAGACATGCCTGAACACTGTAAAACATAGTGAATTGCTACGAGCATAAAAACGACCTTTATCAGTGTACAAAGCGGTTCAATGCTGTTAAACTATCTGATAATGGACTGGTTATTAGGTACGGAAAGTTGACTGTGAACATGAGAAATGTGGTTGCAGAAGTTATCGAATTCCTTTAAAGCATTCAAAGTTCTTGATTTAAGAGAACATTTAAGTGGTGTATGGATCCGGTGAGGCTAGGATGGACTCTCCATTCAGCATATAAGAGGGTTCTTCTTCTAGGTTACACTAGGTGCGTTAAAGACCAGACAACATAGCTTGTGTAAAGACAGCTGAGGTTAGACTGGGTGAGGATATGATATGGTGTCATAGATAATTAACGTATAGCTTTAAGTTATGACCGTTTTGAATAAATTATGAGGGGCTGTTGACTAAGATTGAGGTAGGTTAGCATGCTCGTAAACAATCTAGGTTAGTTGATAGCAGGCTGGACATGAAGTTTGTTTATATTTTCTAGGCTAGGTTAGGATGTTCAGTGCTATCCTAGGACTGGATTGTTGGACAGATTATAAGGAATGGTATCAGATTGTGTTAGATTATTACTGGACAGAATGCATATTGTTAGGATAGTCTGGGAAAGGCAGAGTTAGGCTTGCATGATTATTCGAGTTTGAAGAATGGTTTGCAAGACTGGGGCATTACTTCTAAGTATGTCGAACTTACAATAGTGGTGTAGTAATGGCTGCTGAGAAAGGCTTCTTTGTACAAATTATCTCTTTCTACATTGTTATATGCAACATTAAACCTTGTGTTATTGCATGGTTCTGTTAGCATAGATTGTCTTGGGAATAGGTCGTTATGATTGTCACGTATGGTTACGTTTCCTGGTTGCGTTAGAGGATTACAGAATGGAATAGACAATGAGAAGATGATTCAGGGCAGGTAATGTAGGGATAGGCTAGGATGGTCGCTTGTGGCTAGGATGGACTCTCCATTCAGCATATAAGAGGGTTCTTCTTCTAGGTTACACTAGGTGCGTTAAAGACCAGACAACATAGCTTGTGTAAAGACAGCTGAGGTTAGACTGGGTGAGGATATGATATGGTGTCATAGATAATTAACGTATAGCTTTAAGTTATGACCGTTTTGAATAAATTATGAGGGGCTGTTGACTAAGATTGAGGTAGGTTAGCATGCTCGTAAACAATCTAGGTTAGTTGATAGCAGGCTGGACATGAAGTTTGTTTATATTTTCTAGGCTAGGTTAGGATGTTCAGTGCTATCCTAGGACTGGATTGTTGGACAGATTATAAGGAATGGTATCAGATTGTGTTAGATTATTACTGGACAGAATGCATATTGTTAGGATAGTCTGGGAAAGGCAGAGTTAGGCTTGCATGATTATTCGAGTTTGAAGAATGGTTTGCAAGACTGGGGCATTACTTCTAAGTATGTCGAACTTACAATGGTGCTGTAGTAATGGCTGCTGAGAAAGGCTTCTTTGTACAAATTATCTCTTTCTACATTGTTATATGCAACATTAAACCTTGTGTTATTGCATGGTTCTGTTAGCATAGATTGTCTTGGGAATAGGTCGTTATGATTGTCAAGTATGGTTACGTTTCCTGGTTGCGTTAGAGGATTACAGAATGGAATAGACAATGAGAAGATGATTCAGGGCAGGTAATGTAGGGATAGGCTAGGATGGTCGCTTGTGGCTAGAATGGACTCTCCATTCAGCATATAAGAGGGTTCTTCTTCTAGGTTACACTAGGTGCGTTAAAGACCAGACAACATAGCTTGTGTAAAGACAGCTGAGGTTAGACTGGGTGAGGATATGATATGGTGTCATAGATAATTAACGTATAGCTTTAAGTTATGACCGTTTTGAATAAATTATGAGGGGCTGTTGACTAAGATTGAGGTAGGTTAGCATGCTCGTAAACAATCTAGGTTAGTTGATAGCAGGCTGGACATGAAGTTTGTTTATACTATCTTAGGCTAGGTTAGGATGTTCAGTGCTATCCTAGGACTGGATTGTTGGACAGATTATAAGGAATGGTATCAGATTGTGTTAGATTATTACTGAACAGAATGCATATTGTTAGGATAGTCTGGGATAGGAAGTGTTAGGCTTGCATGATTATTCGAGTTTGAAGAATGGTTTGCAAACCTGGGGCATTAGTTCTAAGTATGTCGAACTTACAATGGTGCTGTAGTAATGGCTGCTGAGAAAGGCTTCTTTGTACAAATTATCTCTTTCTACATTGTTATATGCAACATTAAACCTTGTGTTATTGCATGGTTCTGTTAGCATAGATTGTCTTGGGAATAGGTCGTTATGATTGTCACGTATGGTTACGTTTCCTGGTTGCGTTAGAGGATTACAGAATGGAATAGACAATGAGAAGATGATTCAGGGCAGGTAATGTAGGGATAGGCTAGGATGATCGGTGAGCAGGTAAGGTAGGGTAGTTTAGAATACTTCTACATTCACTAAAACTGTAAATCGATATACAGTTTATCCCTCTCGGTCTCATAGCTTATCTCCTCAAGATATATACGTTTGCAAAAATTTAAAAAAAAAAGGTGTTTTAAAAGTATATAAAAGCGTTCTAACACTGCATATAAATGTTCGTGAGGCATTAAAACTATGTGCAGAAATATATCAAGTCCTGAAACCGGAATAAATACGTGGGTGAATACCTGATTTACTCATACAATTTCACAAAATGTTTTAAAAGCTTGTGACAGTGCCTGATTAGTTGCTAAAGTACATTTAAAGCTGCTCAAATACTCCTGGAATAAGCTTTGAAAATGTCTGAAAAGGGTTAAAATACTTTGAGGCAATAGCATAAAATACCTTTTAACTGTTAAACAAAAACCTCAATCATTCTAAACACCATCAGCATACTCTAAAATCATGTGCCAATACCCAAAAATAACCGCTAAAGTTTCTAAAGAACCGTACAGAGTACTCTAAAAGCCTGAGTTCATGCCGCATCCATAGCCCACAATACGTTCAAAGTGCCTTAAATACCCCCACCAGTATCCTGAAAATACCTCATAGATGTTAAAATATCTTAAAATCAACATAAAACACCTCGAAATATTCCGAAAAATCTTAAAAAACCTGTACCAATACTTTGAAAAGGCCCGCTTCCAATCTCCAGAATGCTATTGAAACACCTGAAATTATCATTCCAGTATGTCAGAATGTCCTAAAAGCCTGTACTCATATCTGATATCATAAGCTGAAACACCCTTAAAGAGTCTCAAATACATATATGAAAACTTCGAGAAAAATACCCTTGGAAGTGTAGCAATACTTCAAAAAAACAAAAAGCTTACCCATGTGCTGTGTATACACCTAGCAGACACCTAAAGAATAAATAAAAATAAGAATGTGGAAGGGAGGCGTTAACCCTGCTATTAGGTGTAAATCCTAGTGCTAGTCTCAAGCCTAGATAAAAGGGGGCAGACACCTACCCTTACAACCCTTATCTAATAAAGCATCAATTAACTGGTAAAGACGATACACGTAGCCAACAATTAACCATACAAAAACAGAAAAGCTGAATAAAAACAATATCACTATCAGAGCTTAAGGTTGGGTTATAAAAGACATCTCTACATAGTTTCTTACATGTTAGCATTAGAATATTGAGAACACCATAAAAGGATGCGATATGACTGTAAAAACATTAGAAATGGTTATAGATCATAAGACCTGTGTAATACAAGAGAAAAACTCTATAAACAAGAGAGAATGCCTGAAAACCATGTGCCGATAGCATAAAAATTACCACTACACTTTCTAAAACGCCCAACAGGAACTCTAATGGCATACAAATAGCCACTACACTTTACAAAAGCTCATAAAAAGAGCCGCTACATTTCCCAAAAGCCCTCATAAAAATAGCCACTACACTTTCTGAAAGCCGATAAAACAGCCTCTATACTTATCCAAAAGCCGATAAAACAGCCACTACCCTTATACAAAAGTCGATAAAACAGCCACTACACTTTCCAAAAGCCGATAAAACAGCCGGTACACGTCTCAAAAGCCAATAAAACAGCCACTACATTTTCCAAAAGCCAATAAAACAGCCACTATACTTATCCAAAAAGCCTATAAAACAGCCCCTACACTTCCCAAAAGCCCTCATAAAAATAGCCATTACACTTTCTAAAAGCCGATAAAACAGCCACTATACTTATCCAAAAGCCGATAAAACAGCCACTACCCTTATCCAAAAGCCGATAAAACAGCCACTACTCTTTCCAAAAGCCGATAAAACAGTCGCTACACTTCTCAAAAGCCAATAAAACAGCCACTACATTTTCCAAAAGCCAATAAAACAGCCACTATACTTATCCAAAAAACCTATAAAACAGCCCCTACACTTCCCAAAAGCCCTTCAGGAACTCTTAATGGTCTGTGCCTATGTCACATCCATAACGTAAAATACCTTTAAAGAGCCACAAACACTCCTAGCACGAACTTTGAAAACGTTTTGAAAATTGTCGAAATACCTTAACAGCATCATAAAACACCTCGAAATATTCTGAAGCCTATATGAATACCCTGAATCTACCTGCTCCAGTTCCCCAAAATGCTGCTGAAACACCTAAAATTCCCCTGCCTCATACCAGAATGTCCTGAAAGCCTTGTTCATATAAAAAATAGCTGTACCTGTGCCTAAAATGTCTCTAAATGAACACTAAAATGCTCCACAATTCCTAGTACACTGGCTAAAATGCTTACCCCAATACCCTAAAACACGTATCTGTTTCTATGTCTAAAAATATTTTTAGCCAGTAAGAGGATGTCAAATGCCTGTTCCACCGCATTAAAACATCATCAGAATACCTACAAAGTTAGCTAAGCATGTACCTAAAAAGCTTCTAAGTGTGTTCTAAAATAGTTATATTGTGCTTGTGTTCTAAATACCTCTGATATTCTTACTCTTCCCTTCTGGAAAACACCCTACATACCTTCAGTCCCTGTCTTCCCTAGCATTTCTCCCCGTATTCCCTATTTCCCTCATATAAACGCATACTCCCCCTTCTTCAGTACCTGTCTAGCATTATCATCTACTCCCTATTTTTCGTGTATAATTGTATACTCTACTCGACCTCTGACTAGCCTAGCACTTCTCCTCGTATTCCCTGCCACTCTCATATAAAGCACATTCCTCCTACTTCAACCTCTGTCTATCCTAGCATCTACCCTCGTTTTCCCTATCTCCCCCATATAAATTCATTTTCCTCCATGAAGACTCTCTCAACCTAGCATCTCCCCTCGTGTTCCCTATCCTTTCCCTTATAAAGCATATATTCCGACCTTTCAAACCCTGTCTAGTCGACATCTAACCTTGTAATCCCTATCTCTTCAGTACAAAACGTGCATTCTGCCCTTTCAACCCCTCGTATTCCCTATCTCCCCCATATAAACGCATTTTTCCTTCTTGGATGCTCTCCTAGCCTAGCATCTTCCCTCGTTTTCCCTATCTTTTCCCATATAAACGCAAAAAAGTGGCCTCGATCTGTCCTATATAACCTACTCAACTTACTTGATTTCTAGCGCCTAAATTTGTAAATTTCTGTATTTCAAGTCTGTGATTGGCTAATCCTACTCCAATAGAATACCTTCATTTAACTAAAGCTTTTTCTGGTTGTTGATTGGCTATTTATAAACTGTCTCAAAATTTATATTATTGTTGCTCCAATAATGACTAGTAGCATTATTAAACTTTCTTACTCAATATTGCCTCAAGGTTACCTCATTGTTAGCAACTTTTATCCTATTATTCTCACAGCTCCTATATTATTAAATTACGTAATACATTCAGATAACATTATTGCATGTATACAATAATATAAACATATACAATGACAGTAATATACACTTTTTATATATTGTTACATATACATATTGCTTTAAGGCGGGCTGTTATATTTATATTATATAATTTGACTGAAATCATTTAAGTGTTGAAAATACTGCCTCATCAATTCACATAAAAATGAGTTCTATCTTCGCTTTGTTACGCACGATGTTTCAAATTAAGTAAGGAAGTTTAAACATGCGCAAACTTCATTAAAATGTTTACTCCTGGTAACAGTATCTTGCGATGCAAAGAAAAGAAAGGAAAAAAAGAACAACCCAAGAATTGCAAACTTTCGAGTTTGTCAATTGGGTCTACACTTGCCACATTGAATGTTTTGAAAACTGCCAATGCTACGAAAAATATTTTACTCAAATTGTGCATTTTAATAAGCCTTGCAACTTTACTATGCCAAGCTGTTCCCTACCTATTAATGTTTCCTTTTTATACAAAATTGAATAAAGGAAATTTCACAGGATATTCGCATAAAATATAAGATATACATTAATTTATTTCTCCTTTCAATATATTAAACCGATTTCAATAAAAATCGATAGCTCCCTTTTACATTTAACTGATTTTTTATTTTTGGTTTATACAGTTCAGACAGATACACACAATTTACTGGTCGACTTTTTCAATTCACATCACTCGGTTCTGATGTAGATTGAAAAAATGGACCTAAATTACTACAATGAATAGTGAATCACTTTTAATGCTGCTTGGTATAATTATTTAGATACACACAAACCACCTTTTTTGTAAAAGGGTTTTTTGGGTTTGGGAGATCATTAAAAGTGTATCTTCAGTGAAATCTTGATTTCAATTTTTTGGGGGGTAGAATACAAAACGTCTTATCTACCAAGGATAGGTACCGAGGGAGTTGACTCCGCGGCAACGTGCGAGTGTCACACTCGGGAGGTACCGGATTAGATTACCTTCGATTGCCAACTCTGACCGTGGTTTCCCTAGTCGGTAGGCGAATGCTGGGGCACGTTTCAAGTGCACTTCTAGGTTTCGTGGTGTATGGCAGTGCCGGACGTATCATAAGGATGCTTGGACCAAGGAAAGTGTGCTTCCTATGGACTCTAGAGGGCTGTCTAGTTGGACGGATAGTTCTTCGCCCTCTCTGGGCAGCTCCAGCAGCGGGGCCAGGGACTACTAGGGACTTCCGAGCGTCTCTGCGGCCTGTAACCTCCTGTGATTCAATCACTTTATCTCCTCCTCTGGAGGAAGTGGTAATTACAAAAGATCTTAAGTTGTGTTAACCTCCATTGTGTACCCTATACCTTAAATAGGCGGTTGAGAAAACAAAAATCAAACTAAAACACGAAAATAACAAATTTGAAACTAATTAAAACGCGAGACCTGTACCTCGTGAAAATTATTTTACTTATACATTTCATTCGGTATTAAACCAGTCTCAGTTTATAATTGTCTGGTGGAGAACTGTTAGCTCTGAGTATCTGAGCCGTCTGTTTGCTGCACATTTGCCTATTATGTATTCTCTCTCAAACAGCAGACGTGCATTCATATCATAAGAATTATTTAACAACCATGTAAGTGGTGCTGTATTTTGGTTGCGGTGAATGATGACTCTTTTGTGCACAGCAAGGCATTCTAGCTGCTCATTAAATGTGAAACAGACTAATGCTAATTTGCTCACGTTCTATATACTCCTGGTGTAACATCTTTAAATTTCTTTAATATTTCTCTTTATGAAGAAGACTTGCACGCTATTTATTTTTAAACAGCTGCTTTTTATGCCTGTTAATGAACAACTTGAATTCCTCATTAAGCAATGTTGAGAATACTGCATGTTTCAACCTTTCATATAATTGCACGTTTCATGTTTTATTTACGTGAACCAGAAAAAAGAAAGGAAAAACAAAGGACAGTTTCAAAAGTTCAATTCATATTTCAGGATTGTTTATTTTTAGGTTAAAACTGGAGTTTTTAAACTATTCAGGCTTGTTACTCCCGTTATAACTGAATCGACGACTTATCACCATTTATGGACCAAAATCAAGTTTAAGAAAGAAAAATAGCTCTTCAAAGAATAATGGAGTTTGAGTTTAAGAACGAGAAATATGAGAACAGATAGAGAAAAAGAATTGGGTGACTTAAGACGTATTATTTCTGCAGCAGTAAGCTTCTGGACTTTGTGTGATGGTTTTCTCTCACAAATTAATCCTTAATCTCTATTCTGCAACAAATCGAGCAAGAATTTTAATTCTCGTGCTGTGGTTAAGCTGCTAATTTTTAATAAATAATTTAAGAATGTTTGCACCTCAGGATCCGTATTTTTTAGCCTTGCTTTACCACATCAAACATGTATTTCTGTACTGCAGATTCCCAGGTCACGTTTCGCAGGTCTCTACGCTCCAGAAATGTTTGTATATTATCATATGCATGCATCATTCAATAATTAGTGGCAAAATTTGAATTAACAACAAATACAATGTTTTTGGAACAGACACATTGTTTCAGTGCTCAGAAGTAATCTCCTCCGTCAGTACATCGCAGGGAGACGTCGGATGTCATCCACAACGTCTTGTACTTGTCTTGACAGACTGCTCTACTGCTGATAGTATTGCCTCCTTTAAGTAGTTATTTCATTTTCACGAAAAGGCCAAAAAGGGCTCATATCTGGGAAATATGGAGGGGGTTCTAGAATTTCCCAGTTCATCTGCGAAATAAATCAACCACAGCGGCAGTTATGAGAGAGGGAGCAGCATCATGTAGCACAATAGGATGAGATTTAAGGAGATTTGGACGTTTACAGCGCACGGGTTTTAGTAAATAGAAAGTAGCTTTAACGTGCAACATTCACACGATTTCCGGCAGAGCCTGAATGGGTGACAAGGTCGTCGTCAAAATCATAAGCCACATGCGTTTAAGTGGATCCTCTTCGTGCGGATACCTTTTTGGCCGTGGGGAATCATCGTGCTGCCACTTATTTGATTCTCTCTTCAGTTTTTGCTCTTAGCATCGAACCCATGTTTCATCTAAAGATAAGTCGAAGGAAACGCTCGTCTTCGTCCATAGCGTTCCATGTATAACCTTGTTATTTTCATTCTGTCACATGTTTTTCTCTGTTAGATTGTGTGGAACCCATTGAGCGCTGATTTTCATTTCCTGTTAAGACGTGAAGAATCGTACCGGAGTAATTCTAACTTCCCTTGCTAGTTCAATACAACGTGCTCTTCCAGCAGTGCTCTAACAGCGCTCACATGTACATCATCACTTGCCAATTGTGGTCTGTCAGCTCCATTTTTTTGATGAATATCTTCCCTCCCTCCGCAAAATGCCATCGCCCACCTCTCTACCATGTCAATGTCTAGCATTCTTTCCTCTTAGAATCTCAATTTTAATAAAGCGTCTTTTTTCGCATCTGTTAAACATTTTAAAACAATGTAGGTAAGAATATATAATTAAATTCACGACAAATAACTTACAGATGTGATTATTATTATTAAATTCGCAGATAACACAAATCAGATGCTCCTCTTTCACATTGTTATCAGCTTGCATAATTTACCGCTGATAGCGCTAAATACAGACACTGTTGCCACTAATTATTGAATGACTTAGGTGTAAGCAACACTTTGAGTTTCCACCACCATCACCCTTTTCACAGAATTCGTTGGAACTTTTTTCTGGTTCTCCTAAGTCCCATGGAGATAGCTGACGTCCCTGTTGACACCTAGGTCCCAAGAACTGAATTGAATTTCGTTTTGCATATTCTGCATTTTTATTTGCGTTGTGACACAGATAGTGTTTATTTTTATATCTACTTCTTAATTTTACACCACAGTCAAACGCTCATTCACCAATGTGTTCTTTCAGCAGAAGTTATACACCTAGCTGATAAGCCACATTTGCTTCTCTCGAATTTTATTTTAAAGTGGAAAAACTGGTGGAAACGGCGGACTTCGGTAGTCGCTTATGATCTATAGGAAAATTTTGTTTAGTTGTATTAGGCAAATTAATCTGATTCAATACGTGACTCAGTGGGGAATTTAATCTCGTCGCGGCATTTTGGCAAGTAGTTTAATTGGTTAGAAAAGTGGGACGGTAAGCCAAAAAACCCTGGTTAAAATCCCAGCTAGGGCATGGAGCCTGGCGATGGACGTCACTTTTGACAATGAATGCCGAGTGTCAACTTTTGACGTCGTCTCCAATATCTGCTGTTGATTCTACTGACGGCTGATACAGTGGTTTGCTATGAGATCTTTCTTTCAGGGTATGCGTGAAAGGATAACACCAATTTAAATTGACTGAGAAGTTTAATGTGATCTAAGACTTGTGAGGCAGTATTTTTAAGACTTAAATGACTTCAGTCTAATTATATACTATATAAATTCAATAACAGCCCAACTTAAAGCAATATGTGTATGTAACAATATATAAAAAGTGTATATTACAGTTATTGTATATGTTTATATTATTATGTACATGTTCAATAATGTTATGTGAATGTATTACGTAATTTAATAATGTAGGAGCTGTGAGAATAAAAGGTTAAAAGTTGCTAACAATGAGGTAGCAATGAGGTAACCTTGAGGCAATACTGAGTAAGAAAGTTTAATAATGCTACTAGTCATTATTGGAGCAACAATAATGTAAATTTTGAGACAGTTTATAAATAGCCAATCAACAACCCGAAAAAGCTTTAGTTAAATGAAGATATTCTATTGGAGTAGGATTAGCCAATCAGAAACTGAAATGTAGCAAAATTTACAAATTCAGAAAAGTCAGTTGGTTGTAGACAGTGTTCCTAACCGGACACCGGAGATGCGTCCTCGAAAAATTTAATAAGTATTTTAGTGTGAGACGAAAAATAGTTTACGTGTTAAAAAGTGCAAGTAATTAATAAAAACAATTCACAGCTCTCTATATCAGTGAAGTGTTATTTAAATCGTGTCAAGCATTAATAAAAGGATGAAGTAAAATTATAATCTGTGTAAGCCTACATTCTTCAGTCGCACCACTCCCTGCTGAGACATTCATGTCTCTAAAAATAAATACTGACGCAGCCGAGGCAAACATAAATATATAATATTTAAAGAAACAGTCAAAATTACAAAGTTAATATTTTTAAACTTGGGGCAAAGGCCACCGGAAAGTACATTTGGGGCGAAGGCTACCGGAAATGTTTTACCATACGTGCGGTTGCTACTACTTAAAGTTCGGCTCCCCAACAGTCGAAATATAACAAACCTTCTTCAAATTGGCTAGTACTAGTACTTTACTAGACTAGTAAAGAAAAAACGCAAAAATAACTTCTTCACTTGAAGATAAAGTATGAAGATTATGAATCGTAGCACTCGAAAATATAACAATTGAATTATTATACCTGCAACTTCCTCAATATTGATTTTACGATTTGAAATGACGGTTTCCGCAATTAAAGAAATTAGAAGCATAAATACAGCGAATCGCTAGAATGCTTACTGGCAAAACCCCTCACGGCTACCGCTAAACAACACCTGCGCTATCTTAGGCGCTACGAACTACCGATCAGTAAAAGACTGTAAGCTCCTAAAGCTGTGCACAAAGAAAGAAAGAAAGAAAGAAAGAAAGAAAGAAAGAAGAAAAGGTAAGACGCTAATTTTAGCAATACACGCTCTTTTGTTCCTTAAGCTCTGACTACCTTAAAAGCATCCCACCATAGTTACTTCTCGCGGGGGCCAATACTAAACTCCTCGTATGTGCCTGTTACCTTGTTGCTAAGCCAAACCTCATTGAATATCAGGATTTCAGTTACATTTCTCTTTTAAAGAATTCTGGCCTACCTGGCTGTTCAAACGTATACTGAACTTATAATCTAACTGTATTTCAGGAACTTTTGTTTTAACACGTTTGCCGCTCACGCTGTTATTAATGACTTTTCTTAACATGGCTCGCTAATGACGTCTTTCTCCAGACGAATATTTTCAACTCGTGCATATTATATTACACACAGATTTAATATAAGGAAATTATTCATTGCAATTATTTCTCTATCTTACTATAATTTCTTTATTCAATTACTTATATTTTCCTGTCAATAATTAGCATTGCATTGCATTTTACAGGATTAGTTGTTTTTAAAATTAGACTCGCATTACATATAAGAGACTAAATGCCGATTCACCGGATCACTATCTTCTTGCATTATGTCATGCAAATAAAAAAAATCCACATCTTAATATTAAGGAGCGCGGGCTCAACCTGTTTACATCCTGAGAATGTATGTATTTGGGTTCTGACCGATGGGGGACATTATTAAGCTCTTACCGCGATCAATTAAAGGGTCTATTTTGTATCATCCGTATGAAATAAAATAATTATCACACAAACTGAACAGCTGCCAGAAGAAAAGAACTTCCCTCACTCACTACTTTTAACATCGGAGTGTATGACAGTACAACTTTAAAATTGACTATATCTAGGCTTCTTAATCAGGAATACATAGGTTGTATTCTTTGTTTCAATTTTAATGTATGAAGTAAATCTTAATGATCAGATATCAAAGTTGTAAAGCAGTCGACATTATGTTCAGATTACTAGCGGTGCTCGCACTCGGCTCGCATTATCAGTTGGCCGAAAAGGTGATTTATTCTCTCTGTTTCTCTCGCTATTTGTTTCTGTACAATGCTACTGTCCAGATAATGTTTCCAATATCACCAGTATAGTCGATTCTTCGAGTAAAAGCCAAAATATAAGTAAATGGTTTAGTATTTATGAAAGTGTGGGAAAAAACAAAAACTTTAAATAATGTGAATCCTTTTAACGTGCTGTGCTAAACAATCACCACCCCCACCCACCCACACACGTACGCGCGAACGCACGCACACTATATTTAAAATAGTATTTAAACTATGGAGGATTATACTTGTTTTTCTAAACTGAAAACATCACAATATTCTATTAAGGCCTTTACATTCAGCATTAAGGTGAAAATAGTTTAAGCATAACATTTATTAGTTTACATTGAAAACTGCACTATTCCTAAGGTAGTCATAAATGATAGGACGTAGATTATAGGATAAAATTGTTTTCTGGATATAAAAGGAAAGTTGAAATAAAGAAAATAAGAAGAAACGTTATTGTACTTACTTAAATGTTTTAAGTCTACACATTTTATAAACAACAGAAATTATGCTAAAGACAGCATCGTGGTACAAGAATCGTTTTTACCTCTCATTGGCCCAGGTCCAAATCTTGGTCAAGCTGTCTCCCTGAGGTTTTACTGGGATTCCTTCTCAATCACTAGGATTAACATACCTTGATATTATAACTCCACTCTGGGGAAAGTAATTTAGGTACTGAACGAGTATGAAGTATATGGCAACCAATATATACTACAGAAAAGTATGGATTACGTTTACAGCAGAACCCAGCTCAGCCCAAGCTGAAATAATTGCGGATACTTCGCACTCTCCCCCACTCCCTCCCTTTCGCCTTTATTTTACATTCTCTGCTTCTCTCTTCATTTACCTCTTTTATTCCCCTGCCCTTTGTCATGTTCCTCTTATCTCTCTTGTAACATACGTATTTAAAAAAGATATTAAAATGCAAGTTTTCTTTGTTGTTAACAAAAATTAAAAACATTTTTAATACTATCTATACAAGCACATGTTCTATCCCTTATGCTTCTTATGCATTCAGGACTACGCTGTTTCTGGAGAAAATCAGAAAATGACAATGAAAGATATAGAATTATAATTCGTCTAGATTTCTTAAAAATTCATTCAAATAAAATGTTGTAAAAAATAGGAACTTTATTATTTACTTAGCAGTATGCACAAACCTAAAAGAATAAGCAAGATTTTTTTACTGCATTTCCCATTACAAATCCATTAAGTACTCCACATCCACCCACGTATCTACATGCAAATGTATACAAGTTAACGTTCTAAAATGCTATTTTTGAGTTCCTGTTGGCTCAGTATTGGGTATTGGAAATTTTGGAAAGAAAAAATAACGTTTTAACCATTCAAAATAATTCATACAATAATTAAGTAAGGTACTAAATTAGACGTTATTTTTAATAATACAATAACATATTTTTACATTTATAATACTTTTACATGCTTGATATGTTATTTGCAATTAACAACGAGGTATATTACCAAGATTTACTCGAAATTTGCTCTAAGTTAATCTCCCTTTTCCGTACTAAAGCAATTTAAAAGCTAAAAATAGCATCGTTATAGACCCAAACTGGAATGTTCTTACATTTTTAGTTTTAGTCGTTTTTTGTGGTGTAGTGATTACCATACTAGCCGCTAGTTCCGAAAGTCGCGGGTTCAAACTCGGCGGAGGGCGATGGATTTTTTTCAGGCGTAAAAACTACTTAACATGGCTTCCTACGGAAGGGAAGTAAAGCCGAAAGTCCCGTGTCGTAAATTTATATTACGTAAAAGAACCTCAAGCCTGATAAAGAGGCCTCTGAGAAAAATTACCGGTCTTTTATGCCCAATATAGAATGGGGCGTTAAGGGCCACAGCAGTTAAAGAGCGTCCGTAAATAAAAACCAATTTAATTTTTTCTTACATTATACGTGTTCACTATCTCTGGATTATTTCTCCACGCATCTAGACATTTATTGACAAATGAACATTAAAATAGGAGCCATCTACATCTTTAGACCATTTTATTGCATTCACTGGGCTTGATTTTTGAGGGTTCTTAAGCATATATTTTTTCCACCTTCCCCAAAGGAACTAAATATGTATTCGCCTTAAAATCCGAGGTATGCGCTAATCCCGTATTTATCGAAAAATTAAAATCGCCAGAAAGAATTTTATATATCCGATAGCTAATACGATACTTGGAAATTTGTTTAAACAGTAATGAGAGATCGGTGTTGATTTTATAGTTAGCTATATGTAGTTTCTGGTAACTAGTTCACGTGCTCAACAGTAAATATGCTGTTTATCAATATTTGCATAATTAATATCTACAAATATTTACCCAAACCAAACCGTGCCGCTAGCAGTTTTAACTCTAGTTTCTAGTTCGCTAATGCAAAGCAACAAAAATATATTTTAAAAGTTATACCAGCTCGCTTGCTCATATACGTACCCTCATTCAAGGCAATAGTTCAGTGCAATTAGATATTAGCTGCATTGCTTGTTTGAAAAATAGTTGAAGTCGTACGGGATATTTCATTATTTTACACTCTGAATAAAGGATATCTTCAGATTTGTATAATGTATTCCGCGAATTGAAGGCGTCTTTGTTTCAGCAGAAGCACAAATTCTTGGAATATTTTAATTAAAGCATGTGGATTGAATTCAGAGCATCCAGGAAAATTTTGACATTTTAATGAGTTGAAAGCGGATGACTTTGCGTAGGAATATTGTAGAATGTGTCACGAGAGTGTGAGTTCTCTTTGATAAATACGTAGGCATTCCTGTCATAACTTGAAATATCAAAGTTTTAATTCGCGTAGAATCTCAACAACAGGGTATGGGTTTTGTTTTAAAATAACTCTTTCTTTCTCCATCCCTCCTCCTCTCTCTCTATGAGAGAATGAAGTTTTACTATTATGTTGGAATTATAAATTATGGAACTTAGTTTGGTAAATTAGACATATGTACATAAGATAAAACCATATCCGAAATTTTACCCATATCCGATTTTGGCTGAATAATTCAAAAGCAATGTTAAATATACATGTATGTTAGTTTAGAAAATAGACTACAATGTAGCACCTTAATTTACATAAAGTAAAAATCGAAATATCTCGCTTATTATTAAGTTGTAAAATGCCACATATCAAACATTTGTAAACATCATATTTCCATAAAGTTGAGCTATTCACAAAATTTTGATAGGAAGAATAATAGTACAGTAATTGTTCGCAAAAATATGCAAATAATTAGATAAAGAAAGAATAATAAAACAGAAAAATAATTGCAATAAATAATTACTGTATATTAAATACATGTATAATGTAATACTCCTGATTTAAACGATTTGTACGGAGAAAAAGGTCATTAGAAGCTATGTCGAGGAAAGTCATTAGTAACAGCCGAGTAGAGAACACATTAGCATAAAGATTCCCGGAATGCAGTTAGACGTCGAGTTTAGTACGTTTGCAACGTTACGTAGTCAGGAATTCTGTAAATTAGAATAGGTATGAAATTCTGAGATTCGAGGACACTGTAAAGAAACACTTATATAAGCATACGTAGCTTTTAAGATTGGACCGTATAAGTAGAAAGTTGGTAGGGGACAGCGATGGTTATGCGGATTAATAAAAGAGCGTGCATTCTAAATCAGATTTACTTAATTCTGTGACTTACTCGTGTGGAAACACTTGTGATTACTCTAGTTTTACTTTGGTAGCGCTCATGTACGCGCCGATGTTAGAAAGACTTTGGGGCTATTGTGAGGGATCCTTCCAAGGAAAATTTCTTCGATTCATGGCATCATACGCTTCGCATAATTCTTATTCTAGAAATAATTCTTTAATTTAACAGCCGGCGACTCTTTTCAAACAGAATATTTGAATCAGCATTAAAATTTACGAGCTAATGAAACGGTGTTATCCTTTTACATTACACTCACGCATACCCTGAGATAAAGAATTCGTAGCTAAATGTGAAGCAGCTAGCGGACCAGACTACGCAGAACGAGCTAGATCACACCATAGAACTCGACAACAAAGCAGGTTACAATACTTATCTAAATTGATGCAAATTCGAGATAGAAGCATATGCTACGGCTTCAAAACCGCCGCGAACGAGTTCAATATTTCAGAAGCTTTTTTTCGTTTGCAGTTTTTTTTCGGACACCTGGCTAAAAATGACGCACAAGTTCGTGGCGCCCTCCATCGGTAATTCTGAAAGTCAATATGGTGTTGGCCCACCCTTAGCCTTTATGACAGCGTTCACTCTCGCAGGCATACTTTCAATCAGATGCTGGAAGGTGTCTTGGGGAATGGCAGCTCATTCTTCCCTTCAGTGCGGAACTGAGGAGAGGTATCGATGTAGGTCGGTGAGGCCTGGCAAGAAGTCAGCGTTCCAGAACATCCCAAAGGTGTTCTATATGATTCAAGTCAGGACTCTGTGTAGACCAGTCCATTACAGGGATGTTATTGTCGTGTAACCACTCCGCCACAGCCCGAGCAGTATGAACAGGTGCTCGATCGTGTTGAAAGATGCAATCGCCATCCCCGAATTCCTCTTCAACAGTGGGAAGCAAGGTGCTTAAAATATCAATGTAGGTCTGCGCTGTGATCGTGCCACGCAAAACAACAAGGAGTGCAGGCCCCCTCCAGGAAAAACAGGACCACACCATACCACCACCTCCGAATTTCACTGTTGGCACTACACACGCTGGCAGATGACGTTCACCGGGCATTCGCCATACCCACACCCTGCCATCGGATCGCCATATTGTGTATCGAGATTCGTCACTCCACACAACGTTTTGCCACTGTTTAATCGTGTAATGTTGACACTCCTTACACCAAGCGAGGCGTCGTTTGGCATTTTCCTGCGTGATGTGTGGCTTATGAGCAGCCACTCGACAATGGAATCCAAGGTTTCTCACTTCACGCCCAACTATCATAGTACTTGGATTGGATTCTGATGCAGTTTGGAATTCCTGTGTGATGGTCTGCATAGAGGTTTGCCTATTACTCTTAACAACCCTCTTCAAATGTCGGGGGTCTCTATCAGTCAACAGATGAGGTCGGTTTGTAAGCGTTTGTGCTGTACATGTCCCTTCACGTTTCCACTTCACTATCACATCAGAAACAGTGGACCTAGGGATGTTTAGGAATGTGAAAATCTCGCGTACAGACTTCTGACACAAGTGACACCCAATCACCTGACCACGTTCGAAGTCCGTGAGTTCCACGGGGCGTCCCATTCTGCTGTTTCACGATGTCTAATGACTACTGAGGTCCAGGATAACGAGTACCAGGCAGTAGGTGGCAGCACAATGCACCTAAGATGAAAAATGTATGTTTGTGGAGGTGTCCGGATACTTTTAATCACTTAGTGTATGTACGTAACATGATGGAGACCTTTGTATTTCATAGACTAAGCATTTAATCAAAACTAATGGTCGCGATAAACGGACTTATATTTGCTCTTGTTATATTTTCAGGTTACAAGAAGGAGCCTAAGGGTATATGTCTATGCATGGCAAAATCTTGACAGTCGCATAGTATATGTTGGGACTTTTCATTTTCCCTTCCAAATTTCCTGCAGAAGGCTCTTAAGTCATTATGTGCAGAAGTCTACGCAGTCTATTACGGCCCTAAGCTAGTAAACAACCTCTCTGAGCTTAGATCTAGAGATTCAAAAGCATCTGTCTCTGCTTACCGCCTGGGCGCAAAATTAATTCATGGGCTTAGCTTGCAGAAGTTTGTTTATTCCAGTACTCAAAATGAGCTATACTAGTGTGGGTTATCTCATACTTGATACTTCTGGAAGACACGCCAGAAAAGGGCTCGGGTACTATAAAGAAATAGTATAATTCGGATCGCATTTCAAACATAAGGAAGTTGCACAAGTTTGTGTAACTTTTTATTTATGTTGTGATTTTCATTAGTTTACTAGTACAAATAGCTTTATTACCAGGATTAGAAACATCATATTATGATAAGTAGATTTAGCAGAGAGAAGAGAAGGATAGAAAGTGGGACGGTGGGAGAGAATGGAGAGGGAGGAGAAGGGAGCGTATATGTAGTTAGAGTGAGAAAAACAGGGAGAAAGCGGGAGGGAGAAAAAATCTCATTAACAATAACGCGAGCAGAGATGCGAGTTTAATTAGCACGTATATAAAATAATCATCACCTTTATGTGTAGTGCTAAGGATGGAAAGGTGGTGTTACAAATAAGAGCTTTTCTAGGGTAAGTATAGAAACAATGAAGTATTGTACCACACACATACCATCAATTGGGATGACTTAGGGATGTGAGGATCGCATTTGGAAAGTCTATATAGTTTCGGAATAAGTGAACATTCTGACTGAGCTACAAAAATGTAAACACAGAACAATGAAGCCATCTGTACTTAGGCTTAGACCTATTTTACCTGAAAACGGTCAGTGGTGTTAGCATGAACCTTGCATTGAGTTCCTTCTGAATCTAAGAAGTCTAATTGCCGAAGGCTTTATTTTTCCTTCTTTAATTTTTCGTTTCTGTGTAAAACGAATATTCCCAAAATGTCCTAGGAATATATTTACCTCTTCATCTTTTACGGTTGCAGGGTCAGGCGGGGTGAACGGTAAAGAGCAGCATGTGCAGTGAATTTTGCCTTTAGAATAGAAGCGTTTATATCCTGGCATTGATAACTAAGGCAGTACCTACTTGTTTTCTTATCTCGGAGGGATGCTCTGCCCGTATTGTAATTTGGAATCGCCAGGGACCCGCTACACAAATCTGGATGCTCCATTTTTGCTTTTTGTAATTGTTTACGAAAATTTGGAAAAGTAGCAAATTTCATACTTGAAGCAGACAATTATTAAACATGATAGATTAAGATTTTCAATAACATTTCCCCACTTCAAACATTGCAAACATATTTCCTTCAAAAATGGCTGTAAAGGTTTTGAGTAAAATATGACTATTTATGATATTAAACCCGTCAATGAGTGTTTCTTTTTTACTTTCTATAGCACTTACTTAACTCGGTAGAGGACACGTTTCATGCAATCAAAAACTAAATATAGAAAATTCACTGGAAAAAGATGTTTTGAAGCCTAGAATAAAAACCTTTTTAGAAAAAGATGCGTGCGCGTGTGTCTGAATAGCATAGTCAGATGAATACCAAATTTTGGAATTTAATTTCAACATCTTCCAAAGATTCGATACGAACATTTTCAAGATATTCCCTCCACCCGAAACAGGAACATTTTTTCGTTATTTTCTCAAAATTGTTGTAACGATTTTGATTACATTACCATCTGCCTAAAATATTTCAAAGCCCAATAAAATGTGAATTTTGAATTTTCCGGGAATAGGCTATGAAGTCCACTTCATCCAAAATTAATTATGTATAATTCTATGTAACTGGTGAATCATAAGAGATAGACAACCTTTTTTCCAAAAAAGTAGATATCTTTTAACGCATAATTTATTTCAAATAACTGTTATTGTGTCACAGTTAGTTACGGATACTCATTGCTATTGGTTTGAATGTTTAAATCCTTCATCAGTTTTTGAAGTGCTGTCACCATTCAATTGTTTCTCCCGATGTCATGAAAAGGGTATAGAATTGTAGGGTAGCATATCGACCCGCTTTTAAACATTTGACTATCACTACAGTCTCCTGTATCGCTCTTGTACCCACAACGAAATGTGTAATAAAACTATTTTTGCTACTGTTTGTTTCAATTAGCATGAAGTAGATAGAAAAATAATCTGTTTAGTTTGTGCAAGCAATATGCAAATAGTAAGTGATAACGGCTAGAGAAAGTCATGTGAATGTATCACATTCGATTTTTTTCAAAGAAAATACATTGATAAATGCTTGGCCATCAGAAGTATTTCAAGCCAATTGCCAAATCTATGAACTGATAATCTGGAAGAGATGCATCAAATGTACAGGACGTGAAAACCCATGACAGTCCGCTTTCCTTTCTGAGATTAAAGCAACAAAATATACCTAGACCTGAAATTCTCCAATAATAACTTTTTCCAATATTCTACAAGGATTTACGTAATGGTAGGTGCGAAACATTTTTTTAGGATTTTCGCTGTATTCATGGTAAAATAATGCAGGCAAAAATGCATATGCTTATACTTGAGATTGCCTTGAGGATTAAAGGAATGTTTGAATCAGATGACATTTAATGCAGTAGAGGTGTTATACAATGACATGTCAAGCTGTAAGATAGGGACCCGAAGATCCGTGGCTCGAGTTCACGCCGTGGCATTGTCTTTCTCAAGTCTGATTCAACTTTCCAATGTAGTACCTACACACAGCTGGCGTGAAAGAACAATAATTACAACACAAATTTCTTGGTGTGTTACCTAACGAATACGTTGTGAACAATACCTATAAAATACAGATTTTAAAGTAGAGAATATTGTACTTTTAGTATTTTCTTATTGCAAACGTTGGAATTTCATAAAAAAAAGGCAGCGGGAGCAATAACGCTAACAGCGACAAACGCTGAGTTGCTGTGGCAACATGCGCCTAAGTGCTGCGGCAGAAAATAACTGCATGGACATAAAAAGAAAGAAAACAAACATTAAAGGTAGGTTTCCCTAAACACCGAGAGGTGTTTTGTTTTCATCTGTTTTAACGAAACGGGTCTATAAACCACGGGGTGGACGCATAAACATTAGAGTTTACTTTTTATTGCAGTGTTTCACTAGCGTATTGCCAGTGGTGCGTTGAATACCAGCTGGTTGACTCTGAAAAGCGAACGGGAGAAAACACTTCACAACGGTGCAGTCGTTGAATTCAAGTTCTTCCGTGAAGTGTTTTGTTATTTTTCCATGCATCAAACATTAGCATATATATACTGCTTGAATACTAATGGACCTTTAATTTAACAGACAATAAAATTATGGTGCGTACATAATGTTTTCCTACCAGACTGAATCGTTTGTTGATACAATAATTTACGTTAGCGAAATTGCAAAACCATGTATCTGCAAATGATTAATTTTACAATATACACCAAAAGGAATGAAAGATGATGTCCCACCTAAGAAACGGAGTTAAAAAGTTAGGCTCTTAGAACCTAATTCATGAAGATATATGATCATAATGCCTCATCTTTAACAGTTGCTACGGTTTAACTCGTTTTAACCACCATCCTCTATTCATAAATATAGAGGAATTAAAACATCAAATATAAAATTGAGGCAGTATTTTTAACACTTAAATGATTTTAGTCAAATTATATAATATGTAAATTCAATAACATCCCGCCTTGAAGCAATATGTGTATGTAATAATTTGTAAAATATATGTAACAGTTATTACATATGCTTATATTATTGTAAACATGTTCAATAATGTTATGTGAATGCATTACGTAATTCAGTAATGTAGGAGCTGTGAGAAATAGGTTTAAAGTTGCTAACTATGAGGTAACTATGAGATAACCTTGAGTCAATAATGAGTTTGAGAGTTTAAATGTTACTTGTGATTCTTGGAAGCAATAATATAATTTTGAGACAGTTTAAAAAATAGCCAATCAACAACCAGAAAAAGCTTTAGTTAAATGCAGGTATTCTATTGGAGTAAACATAGCCAATCACAGACTTGAAATACAGAAATTTACAAGTTTAGATGGTTGAAATCAATTCAGTTGCCTGCAGACAGTGATTGTAACCGGATGCCTGATGCATCATAGAGAAATGTTATACGTTTTTGAGTGATACAAAACATAGTTTACGTGTTAAAAGTGCAAGCACTTAATTAAAAAAAGGAATCTCACAGCTCTCTATATCAGTGAAGTGCTATTTAATTTGTGTCAAGGATTAATCAAAAGGAGTGAAGTAAAACTTAAAATCTGTGTAAGCCTACATTCTTGTCGCACCACGCCCTGCCAAGACTTCCATGTCTCTAACAATAATACTGACGCAGCCGAGGCAAACATAAATATTTAATACTTACAGAAACAATCAAATTACAAAGTTAATTTTTTTTAAACTTGGGGCAAAGGCCACCTAACAATACATTTGGGGCGAAGGCTACCGGAAACTGTTTACTATACGTGGGTTGCAACTACTACAAGTTCGGCTCCTCAACAGTTGAAACATAATACAACTGCTTCAATACAATCTACTTCAAATTGACGCCCAAAGCGTGGTAAAAAATAACGTAACAAACCATCTACTTAAAATTGGCGCCTAAACGTGGGGCAGACAATAAAGACAATAACAACTTCAAAATGTAACCTAATACCTTAATAGACAACAGTTTAAACACCTGTACTTGTACATGAAGAAAAAAAAATTCTAAATTAAAAGTAAAACATGAATTCTAAATCAGCTTATAAATTTGAAATACTGTAAATTTATACCAAATTTTGTCCACAGGTCAATCATTTTAATGGTCTTGTAACCAAGATTTCTTCCAGTATACGAATCATTAAAGATTTAAATGCGCATGTATTCTTTCTTTATGTTTATTAGCCTTTTACAGCTTTTCTGACAAGCTCAATTTTAAGCCCTAGGACAGACAATTCACCAAATAATGAACGTCTCAAAAGTGCTTCGATTATTTTAATTGAAAATTAGTTGGAAAATTCAATTATTTGCGCATGAATATGGAATTATCACCACAGCAATGTTGTAGAAACATGGGACTTAGACTTTAATACCTGGTTGGTACGCCTGACTCGTACATAAATTCCAGCTCCGGCTCTGCGGAAAAAGCTCGGAAAATCCGACAAATCCGTTCAGCCCAACGGAAATCTGAAATCTGGTCCCGTAGATTTATAGGCAACCTTCTACATGTCACACCGCGGAAGATAGCAACCACCAAATAGACAATGGAGAGCGGCTGTCCCGAATAATTATATGCATACAGGGTATCTCATAACTTTTGGGACACTCCCAAAACTAGGGATTTTTTTATGTATGTACCAAATACGTAGCTGTCATCGAGTTCGTGGATTGTTGCCTGAGGCGCAGGCGAAAGGCAGAATCGAGATGTTTTACTAATTGCTGTGCAATGCGCCGATCGTTTACATAGATCATCATTCCTCAAAATAGTCACCGTTGGCCGCTATGCAGAACTGCCAGCTTTGGTATAGCTACAGCTTCTGCTGGGAACACTACCCTTAGATATTGTCAGGAAACTCCCGAACGCTTTTTTGTGGTGGCGCCTTCCGTTTAATTTTCTTTCAAATGGGGAAAGAAGAAGAAATCGCATGGTGTGAGATCAAGCGAGTACGAAGGATGTGATACAACGGGAACGGGGCAAAAGGGTCTGTTGCCCTATAAGTTACTATTGAACAGGCACAGGGATGTGTGAGGCTTTGTCATGTAAGATCCAATTCTTCCTGTGCCAAAGACGAATAGAATCACGTAGACGGCGCAGAAGCTCCTGGTAGTGGGTCTTGTTCCAATAAAAATTATATCAGATGGAGTAATTGTAAACAATTACTAATGATTCAGAAAACAGTTAAAGCACTTTTCTACCCGACTTGACGTGGTTTTTCAGCCGTGGCCATGCGATTTCCATGGCCGATTGTCACTTCAGTTGTGGATCGTAAAGCAAACACCATGCTTCACCTCCTTTTATGATACGATTAAGAAACGTCAGATCATCGTCAGTACTACCAATAAGATCACCGAAAATAGTCATGTTGGTATGGACGTGTGCCACACTGTTGGGTAACACGTGTTCATATTATAAGACAACATTTTGTGACATGTATCACGACTGATCACTGCTGCTGTACGTACGTCTACCGATTGGAAGCGGATGGCACGCACCAACATCAGAACTACTTCTATCTCGCAGCTTGCGTTCAGTTCGGATTGTTTGTAACCGATCCATATGCTAATCATCCTCCAAGCTGTCTCCCACTTGAAAAACAAATGCTGGTGACACTTAAACACGGCATTGCGGCCCAAGGGGTGGTCAGTTTAAACTTATAATCTGAAGCGTTTCGCTAACGGATTTAACTAATTTTTGGCAAAACTTTATGTTTTCTTGTTGCTCAAGCGGCGGCATTTTCGAGTTCCAAAGCTCATATTCAAATAACCTCCACTATAGAGACTGTACTTCAGATTACACTGCCATCACACGCAACTGTTTCTTGCTGGGACTAGAGGATAACTAAGCCGGCAGTAAACTGCATCGTCATCTATCCAGTTCCAGTTCACCACAGCAACACTACGTGCCAAGTCGATGAAATTAGTGACTTATAGTTTTATAATTACGTTACAGGCCAAAAACTACGATTTGAAACGCATAGGTTCTTGTATAAAGTCATAGTAATATGCAGTTGTGTATTTTAATATGGAACGCCTTATGTTATAATCTATAAATGTGTTCTATATTTAATCCTCTGGGAGTACCCTAAAGACCATGGGTTAGTGTTCATTAGCAACTTCAATTTTCGAATATTTCTAAACAGTACAAGAATAAATTTTATCTACCTGTATATGCACAAGTGTGATTCCTTTCTACACTAATTATTGTCCGAGGGACATTTTTCTTGAAGTCGTTTTGCGTTTTCGTGGAGTTTGCAGTGATTTTTACAACAGCTGTCTCGGGATAGTTTTGATACCCTGATAGCTTAGGAGAAAAGTGTAACCCAGGCATGAATCTCGTATTTTTATCATCTCTGCTTTATCACAAGCTTCTTTTGTCACTTTTAATATCTAAAGGAGGTTTGTGGGACTAAATACAGTATTTTAGATTTACGCATTGGTCCTTAATCGAAGATCTCAAACGAGAGGAACGAATCGCACACAAACACATCGACTTAGGCATGTAATGACTATTACCGTGTACTCGTCATGAATATTGACAACATCTGCATTATACCTGCCACTATTGTAGACAAAGTAATCGACAATCGAATTTGTACAGTTTTCAAGCATGCAAATAACCTTTTACCACTATAATACTGGATAAAGTGTAAAGGAGAGCTTTATAAAAGTAACTGTACTCAGTTTTCATTCATCATACGAGAACAAAAATTGTTTAGTATGCGCGTAAGTGTGCTGGAGAAATTTGACACTTAAGGTGATACAGTACGCATTAACGCGTTATCCAGAAGCTACAAGTCCACGCATAGACACTTACCCATTATGATAAGAGTAGTAGTGTACTTCGGTAGTTAAAAGATTTGTATCGCTGACCCATAATTTGTCGAAGAATGTGTGACCGACACAATGGCCGGTATCCTTAGCATGGTTAATGCAAGACAGCTCCCAACGCACCAAACAAGGACTATACTGTACTGGCATAATACGGGGTATCAGAAATTAGTTATTTAAGTATAAAACATGTGCTCTTAACTTAAAGAAAGAAGCTAGCCTTGGGGCGCAAAATCGTTAGAGGAAGCCGCGTGGAGCCACCCTCAAAGAACAACCGGCGCAGTTGACTTTATAAGGGGGAATGGAACAATGTAATTATAGAAAATAAAGCAAAAGAAAAGAAAAATGTACGCATAGAAACGTTATAGACACCTTTATTAAGAACAGAAGAAAATACCTCGAACGTTTTATGTTCGAGAAAGGCAAACTCGTGGACTTCTAAAAATGTTATGTTCGATCGTGCTGAAATACAGCAAATACACGCTGGTAGCTGTAATTTAATGAACCTCACTGAACTGGAATTTTTCATTAAAGTAAAGCTGTTCCACCAATCATAGACCCTATGTAACGACTGAAAATTTTTAAGTATGGATAACGGCTGTACCTAATATCGACTATATACGTACGTTCATCATCAATCGAAATTCGGCTAGCCCACTGTGTAATAAACAACCTGTATTGGAAATAAAGTGAATTATGCTATTGTAATAATAATTATTAGAGTCAACTGCAAATTATATTCCGATAAATCAAATTGTCTTCGATTTTTATTTCAACGTCTAGCTTTTAAAGATTAGCGTGTATGCAACATCTTCATCGAAGTCACTATTTCTGCGGAAAAAATCAATAGGACACAACTCACTAGCCAATCAGCGGTTGCCATCACGCAAAGTTACAAAGCTAGAGTAAAATTATGGCCATCACTCATGCACAGCTCATTCAGATATTTATGAACACTTAAAAATTGGACATATAATGACACTTAAGACACTCGTATGGAAATTCAAGTGCAGTTATAAACACCCTCGCATCTTAACTACTCCCATTTATTATAGGCTCGTAGCATAATATACTATAAAAGTATACCGGTATACCGGTAGATCCCGTTGAGACTTTGGGTTTAAAATTATCACCTACGTGAATAGAAATGGGGAGAAACACTTAAGAGATTTTGAAACATTCAAAAGGGCGAGACAAGTCTCAAACCAGTCGTCAACTATGGCGCGTCTGGTGCGCCGTGAAAAACTTCAGAAATTGTGCTCGATGAAAGGACGCTTAGACATTTAAGCCGATTTAGGTGAATAAAGGAATATAGTGGAATCGAATCAAATAAGGATAAGTTCAAACATCTGTAGCTCGCAAGAGATGCGAGATTGACGTGATAGGTATGAAGACGGGTGTGTTGCGTGTGAGATTTTCACAGAGATAAACAGGGCAAGATGTATAATAAAAGCAACAGTGTGAAATGGAATAGCGTGCAAATTAATTTAACTGACTCCGAATTCCGATTTCCGAAAGGAATCAATGCTCATCACATTTACAACCTGCCTAGAGGAAGATAAGAGGGAGTAAGGTATATGTCTCGTCTTCCACCTAGATCCGACCTCTGAATAATATATAATTTACAATAGCGGCAGATTATACAGGGTTATTCAAAAATAAAGAACAGACTTTAAATATTTATTTCTAATCAACGAGAATAGATGGCGATACATGTGGTACATTACTGAATAAAGAAACGTTAAAAATTTTATTTTATGTGTTCAAAATGAGCACCATTTGTTATGCGAGGACGACCAGTGCTTTTCCGTTTGCATACGCAACCATATTCTACGAATTTATTGTATAAGTTGTACATTTTTTATGACGAGGCGGCTCGTTGTTGAACTTACAACGAAATACACGCTGCAATGGAAAGATGGATTCATTCTTTGCATAATGCAGCACACAAAACGACTCTTACTGTGGCGTCGCCATTTTCTCGTAAACAAACACAGCGCCGCTGTAGGCACTGAATGGAACTAATAAGTGGGGCTTAAAAGTTTTAACTTTCCTCTATTCAATGATGTTTTGTAAGTTTCGCTATATGTTGTCGTTCATTAAAAATGAATATTTAAAATCTGTTCCTTCTTTTTGAATAACCCTGTATATGAAAGCAATTTTTCTGAGGAGCATAATAAGTCCCAGTGTGTAACTTAAAGATACGCAAAATAGTTTGTCTTCTCAGATTCATTAGAGTTTGGGTCTTAAGAACTTTGTGGTACACAACACTCAATAATTTTCCACTGTCATGGAAAACATTGGAATTGCGGCTCCGAGCATAGTCTTTTTTCGGGTAGCGCATTAGGAAGGTGACAACAAGAAAGAGATGGTACTATACAGGTTTTCCCATAGCTGGCACTGAAGGACACCTCAAGTTAGCATATTTTAAAACATTTAAATATATTTTTACTTTCTCTACTATGTATAGTAAGTAGGGGAAGTATTGTATTCCGCCCAAAAATTTGATATCGAGATTTCACTGGAAATACATGTTTTGAAGTACCCTGGATCCAAATAAAGCATTTTGGAAACAAGTCCGTGTGTGTATGTCTGTTAATAGCAAAACTGCAAAATAAAAAGTCGGATAAATGCTAAATGCCAAACTCGGTATTTGAGTTTAGTATCGTCCAAGGATGTGACACGAAGACTTTCAAGAAAATCCCCCCATTCCATGGAGCATTTTTTATTTTCTCAAAAAGGTTCTAATTTTGATTAAAATATAAATGTTTAAGGTATTTTTATAGCAAATGAAATGTATAGCTTGAATTTTCTGGGAATGTCCCCAAAAGCCTTCATTCTGAATGCCTTTGCATAACTGGTAAACACTAAGACAGAAACAAAATTTTACTACACAAAAATTGTAGATCTCGTTAAAACAACAATTTATGTTGCATAATTTTTTGTGTGGAGTGAATTATTTCCGATATATTCCTTGTTTTTTGCTTGAATTTTCCAATACTTGCAATTTTTCTCAAATGGGAATTCGTTATTCTTATTTTTTTTCCTGGACATGCAAAGAAAATGGAATGCTCCACATGGCAACCAGCTCTTAAACCACTTGACTATTGCTTAAAGCGTACTGTATTTCTATATTTGCCTTCCAACTACAAAAAAATTAGCAATAAGATAATTTATGCAAATGTTTATCTCTGGCAAGTAATAACATAACTTTTAGGTGCACTAAATTAGGCTAGTTTTTCCTAAAATTATAGAACTTGCAGTATTGATCACCACAACGACATATCTCGTGATGGTATTTTATGGAATGTCCTAGATACAATAAGAGAGGAGTTATTTTTTGTATTGAAGGGGAGAGTAGAAATTCATAATACACAGAAAAAGAAGAAGGTATCACTTGAGTTGTGCAGAGTTCCTTACTCAAAGTCCACATTGTCAAGTGAAGTACATTTGTGTTTAGAAAATGGAGAAAGCACACAAGTAGGCTTCAAACGAATCAAGAATTTTATACATAGTACTGCTTTCGTTTCTTTAATTTTTTCCCTCTATTTTATCCTTTAAGAAATCGATGCTCTTTGACAATGGGAAAAGTGAAAAGTGCGTTGTTGCACCTTGTAAACACTCACACCTCTAATTTTTTCTAGTTTTAGTGATTTAACCACCACTTGGTTATTTTAGAAGAGAATTTTAGCAAAAATGTTGTATTAGAAGTTATGGTTTATATTCTGAAATGTTAAAGAACACAAAAGAAAATAATATGTAATCTTTTTTTTTCTCTGCTCTGCTTTTATTCTACGAATTCGCAACGTTTTGCGTTTGGAAAATGTCAAAATTTGAATGCATACGAAGTTTCACAGCTTTACGACTACAAAATAGTATATCCATTGGTCTCCATATATACATAGGTATTTTCCTGAGTTCACCATTGTAATATTAGGAGATTAAGACAGTATAGATAGGCTAGCTCTTACATATATTACAGAGAATATTAATAGACTTGGGGAAGAAAAAAAGGAAAAAGAAAAGTTACAATCATATTCCCCATTGAGTTATTTTTATATCATTACGTGCAGGAAACACGAAAATAATTATATTACAGAGTATTGTAAACATATAAATCAAAGTTTGCTCAAGCTACCACCTGCCGTCCTACTTTCCTTACTACTCTGATTCTATAGTAAATTTGGAGACATCGTGTATAAAGGCCCGTTTTTGTTAGAAACGCCTTGCAGCACTCTGATTTCATTAGTTTCTTTCTTTAGACACAGTCTTTTTACAAAGGGAAGAGTGTATATTTTTAGCATCGCCTTGGACCAATTACACAGTTTTCCAACTTACGAGGAATTATAATAAGCAAAGGTTTGTTTTGGAGAAGTTTAGAGCCCTAATCTAATTCTGATGGAACATCATGTGCCGATGAAAATGCAAGAGCGCTGAACTTAACTCATCCATCACATTTTGCTGACGCTACAGCTGGTTTTTATCATATTCGATGATCGATAATTGGCGAAAGAGAAACATGATACTAGACTGATGCGCTTACGGTCTTAATACGACATATATAAAGGAAAAATCCTTTATTTGTAGCACGACATATAATTATAGGAACAATGTAAAGCATGAATCCTAAATAATTCTTGTTTCTTCGTAAGTCTAGATGCGAGAGAGAGAGAGAGAGAGAGGAAGGAGAGGGAGAGAAGAGAGAAGAGAGGGGGAGGCTGTGCAATAACAACATACTTTCATACTGAAATTATCCTGTCGTTTTAATGTTTCATAGCGGTCAAGGACTTTTAATTTAACATCAAACCAAACATACATTATATTGGAAACCGGCAATAAAGCTCCTTTTTCTATTCTGTTAATAAAACAACAACTTGTACAAATGTTACCTTTTCCTTGTATTTCTTATGCATAGTTCGAAAACAGCCACAATATTCTTCTGATTAACTTCAAATGTTTTTCGCACATGTAGAAAAAATAAACAAATGGAACATACAAATGAATATAGCTTGTATTAAGCTTTGATATATTAATATTAAGTTATTAGATATGAATATTTTCACACGAATTAACAATTTTGATATGCTAATAAAATTCTCCTTGCGTCAAGCAGTTTATTAACATTATCTCATAATTTTATTTCCAACTTCAGAGACCAATATAAAGAAATTGTAATAAAGGTATTTATTAATATTAACTTGGCTAATAAATAAATTGTTTATGTGTTTTATCACCTGGAATTTCGGAACATCATAAAACTGCATATAACTACTGAATGCTTTTTAATAATTGCATATCAGCACTTAGTCATAATTATTATCCGAGTCTCTGCTGAAAATTTCAAGCATGTAAATTAAAGTATTACACTCAGAGCATTTTAAAATGCTGAAAAAGTTAGCGAAGAAATGTATTTGAAGTTTACCAGTGTACATTGCCTGAATGAATGACATGGGACCATTTAAATGGCCACATGAACATTTAGAAATGGTAGATATAGAGAAATTAACAGTGTACCGAGCGGGATGACTCAGGCGGTAACGTCTGTGGCTCACATTCGGGAGGTTGTGGGTTCGCTTCCCGCGGCCGACCTTCCTGACCCAGGATGTTTTCAGGGGTTTCCCCGGGTCGCTAGGCGAATGTTGGCAAGACTTATTACATCCCTGAATTTTCTGTCCCTCCATTTCATCATTCATCTCCTTGGTCTGTTTCAGGATTGAAAGTGTCGGCGGGAGTCTCGGCAGTGCATTGTGGAGGAAAAGGATGCTCTATGTAACCTTTCGCCCCCCGGAATGGGAGCGGTCTCGGAGTCCTGCGCCCCCAATGGGATCTGCAGGCCTGCAGGGGGAAGGGGAGACGGTTGCACCAGCTGCCACCGTGAGTTTCAATCTGTAAAGGATAGGGATTCTGTCCTCTGCCCCGTCACGCCTCCTTATTCGGCCGCCCTCTGCCCTCCTTCCTGGGATATCCTGTCAGGGGCTTAGGCAGAAAAGATCTTGCTGGAGATGTACAAAGAGGTGCTAAGTCCCCTCCATATCTAGCCCTAATCCTACTCCTAACAGTGCAGTATGAAGTACAGGGTATAAGGATAGGAAACATCGAAATCGTTTGCCATTTTTGCCAAATATCAGAATGATTTATCTTACAGTGATTTTAATGAATACAATTCAATTTCTGTAGCGTCAATCAAATTCGGCACTAATCGATAAACTCAAAGCTTCTTGCGGTATTATTATATTCGAAAATTAAGACCAGTTACATTTAGTTACATGTTTCTAACATTTGGGTACTGAAAAAACAACAACAACGTTATTGCGCTGGTATCATAAGTACTGAATAAATACATGAATGAGTAATAGCGGAGTTAATTTCGATTGCACCATTTAAATATCTTTTGCAATTATGACATGTCACACTTTATCATAGTTTTAATAATTTTACTCGTATTACATTCGTTAACGGTTAGTGAAAAATACTCTAAAATGTGGAGCATAAAATGAACCAACTATAATTACATATTTTATAAAATATCTGCTGTGTTGCATTCATAGGGCTTTCTTTAGCCAATGTCATTTACTTTTATGTAGCTTTAACAAATTGTTCTTGCAAAAGCTTATTTTTTTGTCTACTTCGTGGTAATCGAGATTGGCGATTGCAGAAATAATTTGATTACAGAATTCGTTGCGGATACAGGAGGCCGGAGCGATATATTAAAAAAGTGAGACATAACATGCTGGCTTTGAAATTTACATTTTCGTGACATCGCGAGAAACAACTGAATTATTATAGCACATCGAAAAAGGTAAAGTATTGAGAATATCTAACTAATAACAACGAATATCTTGAAAGTGGCTGTACCAAAAAGAGGCAAGTAAATCCACCATTTTAGAGACATGCATCTTTGTGCGGTAAGGAATTTTCTGTCTCTTATGGTTTATCAGTTATACAAAATTCATTGAGAATAGAGCGGTCTTCATAGACTATTCGCAGAAAATTCAAGATATGTATTCTATTAGTTACACTACATGATCAAAAGTATCCAGACACCTGGCTGAAAATGACGTACAAGTTCGTGGTGCCATCCATCGGTAATGCTGGAAGTCAATATGGTGTTGGCCCACCTTTAGCCTTGATGACAGCGTTCACTCTCGCAGGCATACTTTCAATCAGGTGCTCGAAGGCCATTCTTCACGGAGTGCGGAACTGAGGAGAGGTAGCGATGTAGGTCGGTGAGGCCTGGCCCGAAGTCGGCATTCCAAAACATCCCAAAGGTGTTCTATAGGATTCAAGTCAGGACTCTGTGTAAGCCAGTCCATTACAGGGATGTTATTGTCGTGTAACCACCCCGCCACAGCCTATGCAGTACGAACAGGTACTCGATCGTGTTGAAAGATGCAATCGCCATCTCTGAATTGCTCTTCAACAGTGGGAAGCAAGAAGGTGCTTAAAATATCAATGTAGGTCTGTGGTGTGATCGTGCCATGCAAAACAACAAGGGATGCAAGCCCCCTCCAGGGAAAACAAGACCACACCATAACACCACCACCTCCGAATTTCACTGTTGGCACTACACACGCTGGTAGATGACGTTCACCGGGCATTCGCCATAGCCACACCCTGCCAACGGATCGCCACATTGTGTACCGTGATTCGTCACTCCACACAACGTTTTACCAATGTTCAGTCGTGTAATGTTGACACTCCTTACACCAAGCGAGGCGTCGTTTGGCATTTTCCTGCGTGATGTGTGGCTTATGAGCAGCCGCTCGACCATGGAATTCAAGGTTTCTCACCTCACGCCTAACTGTCATAGTACTTGGAGCGGATCCTGGTGCAGTTTGGAATTCCTGTGTGATGGACTGGATAGATGTCTGCCTATTACTCTTTACGACCCTCTTCAAATGTCGGCGGTCTCTGTCAGTCAGCGGACGAGGTCAGC
This sequence comes from Deroplatys truncata, assembly GCA_030765065.1. Taxonomy (NCBI): domain Eukaryota; kingdom Metazoa; phylum Arthropoda; class Insecta; order Mantodea; family Mantidae; genus Deroplatys; species Deroplatys truncata. The sequence goes on from CM060975.1 coordinate 225,512,224, forward strand.
CTGTAAGCTTTTGTGGTGTACACGTCCCTTCACTTTTCCACTTCACTATCACATCAGAAACAGTGGACCTAGGGATGTTTAGGAGTGTGGAAATCTCGCGTATAGACTTCTGACACAAGTGACACCCAATCACCTGACCACGTTCGAAGTCCGTGAATTCCACGGAGCGTCCCATTCTGCTGTTTCACGATGTCTAATGACTACTGAGGTCGCGGATAATGAGTACCAGGCAGTAGGTGGCAGCACAATTGCACAAGATGAAAAACGTATGTTTTTGGGGGTCTCCGGATACGTTTGATCACATAGTGTATGTAAATATTTAGAAAATGTATTTTAATCAAAATTGTTGGAACATTTTTGAAAAAAAGAACTTTTTTTGAATGTACCTTTGGAAAATATTGAACTTAATTACGAAGTTTAGTATTTCGTCGAGTTCTGTTGTTGGCGCGCACGTGCATACATACACGCGCTCACAGGCATGCACACACAAACAAACACACACACACACACACACACACGCGCGCGCGCGCGCTTGGATGCTTTTCTAATGTTTTCAGTGGGCCTCAAAACATATTTCCTGTGAATCTCACGCGATATCGAATTTTTATGTGGAATGCAATGCTTCCTCTGTCTACTGTAAGCAGGTGCTAGAGAGTGTAAAATTGGCACCAACCATTTGAGCAAATAGATCTTTAGACTGAAATAAATGTCATGCTTTTTACATTTAACTGCGCCTTAACAGGTTTAAATTAAGTATACATAATAAATTATATCCACTCGTAAATTAAACATTTATGTACAAAAAATTTGATCATGTTTTATTCGGAGGTGAATGTAGAATATAGATTATATTTTGCTAATCTGATCTAGCTGGTTTACAGGACGATGTAGGAATGGCTTTTCAAACCTCGAATAACGGTTTAATTAATTTACCTTTCCTAGTGTTATTTATGAATTTATTGTACATAGATTTAGGTGGTTTTTATAGTGAAATATCTCACACAGGCCCGTAATATATCTAAAAAAGAAAGAAAAATCTACCTATATTCGCGAAAATGGTTATAAAATGTATTTACGGCGGTGAAACACTTATCGAATGTGCAAATAAATCTTTAGATAATAACACTATGGCCCCGTAGTTATTCATTTAATCTAAAACGTGCAGATTTCACCTAATGCGGAAACCTCTGACATCAATATTCAACGAAATATGGACGAAACCGGTGAATATAAAGATTTCCCACTCACAGAACCCGAAATTAAATATTTCGAAAATGGCACGTATATAACTATAATTTTTCTGCATTATCAGTAGTTAATAGTAAAATATCGGTTTATTAATTTCTGACGTTTCACTGGACATAATTTTCGCTCTTAGTAACATTATTTAGCACACTGTCAAACGCCGATAATGAATTAGGCTAAAACATACAGAAGAAATACAGCATTAGCAGTGTTTTGCAGAATATCATGGTATTCTCCACAAAACAAGTATTTTGTATCTTTGGCCTTTTTAACGAAAAGTCAGCTTTCATGGCAACATGTTCTTTTACGTATCCAACGTGTTTGTGAATCAATACAGAGATTTTGTTTAGCCATTACGTCATTTATGAGTTGAAATTATCGCCCAGTCCTTAGGCAGGAACAAGGGTTTTTAATGCTGTAAGAAATCTTAGTATAAAATATTTATTAAAAATCTCATGTGATACATTCACGTAAATTTCCCTATCCTCTCTCTTTATTAGTAGGTATACAAATTATTCTACTAAAGCTTATTTTTCTATCTACTACATTTTAATCCAAATAAACCTTTGCAGAAACAGCTACATTACACATTTCGTTATAGTTACGGAGAGAATAGCGATAGTCAAATGTTTAAGAACTGGACCTTATATTCAATTCCAGACGCTTTCCATGCAATCGCGAGAAATAACTAACAGGACTTAAGAGAATGATCAAGAAATGAACAATTCGAACCTTTAATAATGGATCCCACAAATGGCTTATGTCACAAAAACCTTATTTGAAAGACATTGTGTGTTCTAAAGAGATCTAAATTTTGCGTGTAGTACATTTTCGTTTATCGCTTAACGTTTAATAGTCATACAACATTAAACAATAGTCTTTCTGAATGAACAGGACTTCATAGATTATTCCCAGAAAATTCAAGATACACATTTTATTCGTCATGTAAATATTTTTTAAATACGGTATTTGAATCAAAATCGTTAGAGCTATTTTTTTTAGAAAATCTTTGTGTCGCGTCTTTGGAAGGTATTGAAACTAAGTACCAAGTTTGGTTACTTATCCGACTTTTCGTTTTTGAATTATGTTGCTCATACACAAATACACGGAAAATTTCTAAAGGTGCCCTTTTTGGATTCAGTGGGTCTCAAAGCATGCATTTCCGGTGACATCTCAATATGGAATTTTTGAATGGAATGCAATACCTTCTCTACCTACTGTAGGGAAAGTAACAATTTAATTGAGACATTTTTTGATCACACATCACTTGCTAGTGTGCACATAATTAGAAGAATGTATGCACTGCTGAGCTATGTTCTCTATTTTGTGCGTGGATAATTTATTAATTAATTTATTATTACTTGGTTTATTACATATTTGTTTTGATCAGTGATGAATACGTTGAGTATTAACAATTTACCATAATTACAAAACCACAACTGTGTTATAGTTTTCTTTTAAAACCCTTACGAAGAAAAATATTGATTTTTATAACTACAAGCCATAAACACATTCATAAATCATTGAAACAACAATCTTAAAAAATGAAACTTTGGAGTTCTTAATTTCTATCTAACGTTTGCCTCAAAGCAGTGGGTGGGATTTATTTCTTTAAAGCAGCCTGTACTTAAGTGCATGTGATTCATGTATTTGAGTTCATACGATTTATTCACTGACAAAACTGCGAGCTCAAAGATTATGAGTTTCATATGGCCAAGGCTACTTATCACAATTTTGTACACACTAAACTTTCTTTTCATGGTCTGTTTCCTATTTTTAGCCTAGTTGTCCTTTTCATTTAGTTTCTTGTTCTGCCACTGTTTTTTGTTGTTCGGTTTTTACACATATACACGCAACAGATACACCTATACCGGGAAAGGAACTTGAACCCGCGATTGTTCATGCTATGGAACACTACTTAGTTCGGATTTAATTCACGAACACAATTGCTGCAGGAAGCAAATCTATTAACCTCATAGACAGACGAATGGGCAGGTAGGTAGGTAGGTAGACAGAAATATACATAACTTTCTTGCGTGTACAATATATTACACAATCTAATCTAAACTAAGCTAAACATACTTATCTCCTTTCTAAAGTTTTGCCGATTCTTATTGGTCTCAAATTAGGCAACTCTAGGTTATTAGTCTATTGGTGAACGTGTTGATTTTTACTGCCTTTATATATGAGAGAGAGAGAGAGACTACAGTTCTTGACATTTTCTTATCACTTTTCCCCATTCTTGCCTGTTGGACCACAAATCTTCCTCAATTTCCCAGTCCATCATTGCTCTTCTAATTCCTTGAATCCCCGTGCTATACGTTTTACTTTTTTCCTCCTTCCTGGTGGCGTCCTCTCCACTATTCTTTTGGGTAATATTTCATCTTCCATTATTTTAGCATACCAATCCATTCTAATTGTTTTTGTTGAATAAAACCTAAAATTATATTTTCAACACTCATATTTTATTTTGTAATCTCATTTCTAATTTTTTCACTTTTATATACCCTAGCAGATCTCCATTAAATTATCCATTTCTGTTCCCAATAATGTTCTTTTTAACTGATAGTTTAGAGTCCAAAAGTCAGAGCAATAGGTTACAGTAGTTTTAAAATTGTAGTTTTAGTTTCTTTTGACACCTGTTTATCCCATAATATAGTTCAAAGTAGATACAGCACACTTTCCTAAGTTTATATTTGATCTTATTTCCTTTTCTTGTTTCTCATTCTTGTGCAATCTGCACTCCCAGGTGTTTTATATTTTTTCTGTGTATTTAATTATCCCCATTTCTTCTTCCAGTACCAAATCATGATGAACATCTCCAATGGCCACATATTTTGATTTATTCATATTTACTTTTAGGACCCATTCTCTTATTCTTGAATAAATTTACTTGTAAGATGTTCTACATCTTCATATTCTTGGGCCAAAATTAACTGATCATCCACAAATTGCAGAGAGTGTGTTATTGAATCCTCATCTATTGGAATTCCCATATTTTTAACTTATTTTTCTAACCCTCTATAGCTTTTTCTGTATAAATTTTATATAATATAGGAGATACACAGCATCCCTGTCGTAATCCTTTATTAACATGAAATCCGCTTGAAAGTATTTTCCCATTTTTGCCTTTACATATGCATTTTTGTATAAATTTATAACCGCTCTTATCAAAATAGGCCATTACTCCATCAATTTTAAAGCTAACCATAATTGCGACAATGGAAAATTATTATAGGATTTTTCTATATAAATGAACACAATTCAGGGGTTGTGTTCTATTTTATTCTCTATTATCTGTTGTAAATAAAATATATGATCAATAGTTGTTCTACCTGCTCTAAAGCCTGACTGTTCTTCTGCTTCCAAATCTTTACTGCCTTATACAATTCTCATTTATTCTAATCTAGTCCGTTGTCCTTCTGTAATTGCCTCACCGTCTAACTTCCCCTAGGTCGTTCTTCGCCATTTTTCTATAACTTTGCTCAAATAATTCCCCACAACCTGTACACTTTTCCTCCTAGGGTTAAACTCTTTCTAAATAATATTTTCCCATTTAAATTATTCCAATTATATTGTATAGCCTATTCTCAACATGGTTTTGTCTGACTGGAAAATAATGAAATCTGTTTGTTTTCCAACTCATGAATTTAAAAGATTTAAGACAAGAATTTACTACAATGTCCATTAACTCCAGTTGTAGCCCATGCAAATCCTTCTCGACTCATCTAATCATATAAATCCACGTATTGTTCCCTATCCCATTCTATTTTTAGCTCTCTGAACATCCTCAGAGAACTCATCTCTCTCATACAATCAAAAGGTAAAGGTGCATAGCACGGAGGGCCCCCCCCCGGGACCGGGGTAGAACACCACAAGTAGGCCCTCCCTGTGAGGGAGGAATGAGGCGAGAGACACGAAGGGCGACCAGATCTGTATGCCGGCGGGCGCAAGCAGCGTTGCTAACGTTTCCACATAGAACGCATACGTCGACGCCTGATCCTACCCACAACCAACCTCCAGCGTCCCCGGGGTGGAGCCCACTCGAAGAAGAGACCTTACTCAGCAGTCCCCGCAGCGAGCCAGGGAAGAAACCTCTGCAATGCGCGAGCCACCCCCATCGAACCCATAGCCTGGTCCTACAACACTGAAACAGATGACAGGTACAGAAAATGAGAGGGAGGAGAGTCGTGGTGGAAGAACCACTCCAGCATTCGCCTGTCGATCCGGAGAAACCAGAAAAAAACTCATGAGTCAGGGTGGGCGTTCGCCAGGGATCGAACCCGGGACCTCTCGAATGCGGTTAATAGACGTTGCCGCGAGACATCTTTCTCGGCTCATACTACCAAATTTTCTTTCTTTCAATATAGAACTAATACTAAAATACGTATGTAGGCTTGTTTGGTGAGGATTAATTGAAACCAAAGCAAATTTATATAACTTAATGATAGAATTATGTATTATTTTCCAATTATGAAGACGAGTTGATCGATAAAAGCCAAGCACTAACGATCATGGCCACAGGGCCGAAAAATTCGACATTTAATGTCGGTTATAACTAAAATTTAAATATCTCCGTAAAAGTGTGGCAACTTCTCTGACAGAGCTGATGTGCGGGTTGCATAAAATGTCAGGTCTCGCTATTCACAGAGAACATCAATTTTCTCAAACTTCAGTATTTACAATTGTAATTACATGGTGAAATTTCAAATGGATGTTAATAGTGCATTTGTTTCTGCTTTAGGAGAGTGCTTCCTGTTGTTATGCTCATTTCATGCCTCTCTGAGTGTAATGCCAGCTTGGGAATTGGCGAGTAAATGCCAGGAAATGCTTTAGCAGGTCCACTATGCGAGAAATTGTTAGTCATTAGATGCCCTGCTGAAAAAGCAAATTGTCCCATTCCATTATGTAATGATTACATTCACTGTTAGTAATTAAAAAAGCGAATACAACTGTTTTAGTTTAATGGCAACTACAACGAAACGTAATTTTTACTTTCTCTACTACGTATAGTAAATAGGGGAAGTATTGTATTCCACCCAAAAATTCGATAACGAGATTTCACCGGAAATATATGTTTTGAGACCCCCTGAATCCAAAAAAGGATTTTTGGAAATATGTCCGTGTGTGTGTCTGTGAACAGCATAACTCAGAAACGAACAGTCGGATAAACACCATACTTGGTATTTAGGTTCAATATCTTCCAGAGATGCGACACGAAGGTTTTCAAGAAAATCCCCAGATTACTCTTTACATGGAACATTTTTCGAAAATCTTAATTTTCTGAAAAATGGCTCTAACGATTTTGATTAAAATATAATATGTTTAAGTTATTTTTGTGACAAATGAAATGTATACCTGGGATTTTCTGGGAAAGTCTACAAAGGTGTTCTTCATTGTGAACCACTTTTGCATAACTGTTAAAACCATAAGAGATAGACAAAATTTTACTACACAAAAATTTAGATCGCGTTAAAATACACAATTTATGTCATATACATTTTTTGTTGTTGGGTGAACCATTTTCGAGATATTGCTTGTTATTCCCTTAAAATTTCCAATACTTTTTCTCAAATGGGAATTCATTATTCATGTTTTTATGTCCTGAACATACAAAGAGAATGGAATGCGCCACATAGCAACCAGCTCTTGAAAGATTTTACTATCGCTTAAATACTACCATATTACCCTTGCATCTACAAAAAAATTAGCAATAAGATTAACATCTCGATTAACATAAACATATGGAGAATAAGCTTTTGTAAAAATAGTTTGTACAACAGTAGAGAAAGTCATGCGAGTGTAACATCAGATTTTTTTTTCTATGGAGAGTGTGAAATATAAATATAAATACCAAACAAACAAAGTAAAATATACCTGTTATGAAAAAGAAGTTGCAGGTATGGATAATTTAGCATCCAGAGTAGTTTAAGTTCGAATTTTACACAAAACTTACACAGAGTAGGTAGGAGCTACAAGCTTAAAGCGGCCTGGATAGGTGATAGAGGAATGGAATGACTAATGACTTCCTATGAAATTATACCCAAGTGATTTAGGTTATACCATAGCACCCAGGGGTCTAGAATAGCCATGTAATCAGAAGTATACTTGAAGGAGCTTTAATGGTCTGAAATTAACAAATTATATTACACGGCTTTTATGTAAGAACGTCTACGGTGCAACTTTCCGCATCGGATCGGACTCTCATAAGTTCTGCTCCAAATTGTCAAAGACTCCGTTGGAACCGACCTTTCGTGAACCATTTGGGAACGCCTTTTTTTGTCTGATATAGTAATCATCACCGTTTTTGGAACCGATTCCCGATGTAATAAATAAATAAAAAATAATAATAGTAATAATAATAATAACAAAAGTAGGTTATGTCAAAACGGATAGGATATATCCTGGCATTTTTAATTCTCTTTTATGTGGCCAAAATGTGCCCATAAGCTAGTTGCAAAAATTAAGTGTACTTACTATTAACCTAAACACTTGGAAAAACATTACTTTCTCTCACCTACACATAGCAACCAGTTGAAGTGTTATATTTAACCCAAAATTCAATGTCGAGATTTCATATACAAGTTTGGAATCCCTAAACCTCCAAGACACTTTTTAGATAAAAGAGTGTGTAAGTGTATGTCTATGAACAGCATAACTCAAAACTTGTATTTAAGCTCAACAACTTTCAAGGATGTGACTCGAAGATTTTCAAGGATATCTTCCCACCATAAACTACCACCTACATGAAAGAATTCTTCATTTTTTAAATTTCTCAAAAGCAGCTATAATGAGTTTGATTAAAATGTTTCGCATTTCAAGATATCATGAGAAGTACAACGTGTATTTTAAATATTCTGTAAGTATTCTATGAACTTCCGTTTATTTTATTGAATTTTTGGTAATTTCACACAACAAGGAAATCTTAAAGCGTATATAAAAGTTCTACAGGGAAAATGTAGAGCTCCTAAAAACGCAATTTGTGTCAAACTTTTTTCCTAGCCTTCGCTGTTTTTCAAATTCCAAGATTAGAGTGCCACTTAACGAACATACTTGAAGTTTGCGATTCTCACATTCCCCCCTTTTGTTCCATCAAAAGAACTTGCTGCTAAGTATAAACATTTGAATTGTGTTTCCACATGTTTAAAACTTCTTGTTTAACTTACAACAGTTACTACGTAAAAATAGATCGTGAGTAACGTAGCAAGCATGGAGGAATCACGTTTTATATGAATCGTGCATAATAATCTGTCATTAATAGAAAATCAGATATTGTTATTGTATCCGAAAGAGCCTTTTGTTAAAATTAATGCACCATTACCCGTCTCACCCTCTATTCTCCTTTTTATTTTAAAGCTACAAAGCAGGAAAGCACTGCAGTATTCATACCTTAATCTATTTAGAGCCACAATTTTCTCTTTGTATTGGCAAACTTCATATTACATCTGCAGTAGCAGTGAATACGATTAATTTGTATTTGTAGAAGCCACTGATGCCTTAATTCACTCAAACACGGTTTCAATAGCCGTTGATTTGCTACGATCCTCATAGGGACTCGATAGCACGCAAGTTTCATGATGACAAACTTCATTGATTTGTGAACGAATGTTTGCTGCCCAACCTCTACGTTTAGAACTGTCAATCTGTCTTACCCACTGTTGTAGGTGGATTTATAAACCTCGAATGATGATTTAAGTAATTTAATTTAGCTCCCCCCGTATTAATTACAACATTTTGTATAGTAATCATCGCGTTTTCAATGCTAAATCCTTCTCTTTACATCTTAATAAAATGAAAAAAAATTCCCTTGTATTCGTAGAATAAGTATGGGATATCAGTGTTTTTGATTTCCTTAATATCTCCTGAGAGACTTCCAAATTTTGGATATTTTGTATTTCTGGATGTTTTTTGTAAATATTTTTAGCCATATATGGAATGATCAAATAATTTTCAGATAATCACAGAAGATAAATTTTGAAATATCTATAGCTTTTCTTTAGTCCTGTAGTTATTTAATAACAAGGTTCTAAAATTTTCATATGATATAGAAACCCATGACGAAAATTAGGACGAAAATTATGAAGTCGCCACTCTCAAGCCATGAATTGGACTAAAAATATTGGAAATTGCACTAGTGTATAACAATGTAGAAAAATATCTTCCGAGTTGTTATATTCGATTACACAGTTGTGATATTAGGGAAACAACATTCTATTCTTATGTCATATTTATTGTGCACATATAATACAAGATGTATAAATATTACTAAAAGTTTTCGGCATCCAGAAAATTCATTACATGCATCTGTAGAATTAGACTAAAGGTTACTGTAAGTAACCTGCAACATTTATGTGAAACTTGTAAATTACTGAAATAAGTGTCCTATAACCAGAATTTGATTTTACTTAGTTATGATGTTATTTTTAACTTGCTAAATCGTAATCGTCTGAAAATATATGATCGAGTTAATCTGGTCATAGTAATTCTGGTTTTATGTGTCACTGCTTGGAATGAAACATTTATTTTCTTATTTTTACGTATATTCTGGGGAGTAACAACGACCTTTTCTATTCATTGGTATTTTCAACCAAAAAAATCAAAGCTAACGTTGCATGTTGCATTATATTATGATTCATATATGTTCATGTTCTAATAGCCAAGCCTTATAAATATTTTGTTAAGTCTTTTACTCATTTAGGTCTTAAAATTAGAAGCCGTCGGGAACAACAGTGGTTTTCTGTAGTGAAAGAATTGTCAATCAGTTTAATGGTTTTTGACATTACCACACACCCATATCCGCGCGGACACACACATGCAGTTTTATCTCTGCATAAGATTATTGTAGATGTTTCCTGTGTCTAAGACAACTGATTTTTGTAGCTGTTTAAAAGTTCGGAAATTAATTTAGATATGAACTGTTGAAAGTATAATTAAAGCAATTGAATGCCCTTTTATGACTTGAATTAAGCAAGTAATAAATGTTTAATCTTCATTTTGTCTCCGCGAAGTAAGAGACAGGCAGCAGCGCTTTTCAGAGTCAGCCAGCCGAATAACTGTGAAATTGTTTGCTTTAGGTTGGAAAGTCAATAGGGTTTTAGCTGACTCTATATTCTCACTTAGGAAGTTCGAGTTACGTTAGTATATTCATTTTGACAATAGCTTTTACTCCTCTGATACTTTAGTAATTTAACCGAATTATAATTTACTGATATTATTAAACACATGTGTGCGTTTCTTGGTACTTTATTGCAAACTGGAAGACTAAATGACGTCCGGCTTAAAATATTCTATAACTGATTTAATGAAGAAAAGTGAATTGCATATGCCCTTTCACCAGATTTCCCTCCCCTTTCGCTTTGTTTTGTTACCAAGGACGATACTTTCGTATACGTTTGAGAAAACCTAGTATACTTTGTTTTAGAATTAGTACAAGCGTTAAACTGCTCTAAAGTTTTCAATAATTGTCGTTACTCCTATTTTAAATTATTTTCAGTCTCTAATTTCAATCTTTAGCGTACAAATCAACACAATCTATCTAGATAGAACTTTATAAACTTATACTTAATAAATCTCAAAAGCTAACCCTTTCGTATTTTTCAACTCCTTATGTAGAAATTTGCACCGTTTTACCCATCTGGACAAAATGCGTACGGCATGGAAAAAAATTATGTTACCTTATAGCTTCCAAAGACTATTTAAACATCATTTTCAATTATATATTAACCTCGAAATTATTAAAATTACCCTTTACCTCACGTTCGATCTAATATAGAGAGAACTGTACTGCTTGATCTATCAGGTCAGTAACCTTTGCACTTGAGCTGTAGAACTTAGTGAAAGTTATAAATACTTAACAACTTAAAAAGGTCTTATGTGGTAAATTTACATAACTTTCTATACACCCTCTTCTACACCCAAGGTTTTTATTGTATGCCTTTTGTTAATCGAAATAAACATCTGCAGAAGTTCTTGTTTTTACACATTTTATTGTAGGTACAAGGAGATGTTAGGCTGAAGCGATATTCAGTTCTCTAAAAAGCAGATGGCTATGTGATGTCTTTGAATTCCATGCTGCTTGCATAGAGAGAAATATCTGATACAATATATTCACACGACTTACTCTCTCCGCTCTTGTACAAGCTGTTCTTACAAAAGCATATTCTTCTACCCATTTCATATTAATCCAGAAAAATGTTTGCAGAAATATTTTTATTATACATTTCGTTGTAGATATATGAGGAATGCAGGAGGCTGAAGCGATTGTCAAATCTTTTAAAAGCAGATCGCTGTGTGATAACGTTTCAATTTTGTTCTCTTTGCATCAACACGAGAAAAAATGAATAGTGACTTAGGACTTAAAAAGAAGTGTAAAGCATTTAAAAATTCAAACTAACAGCAAAGAATGTCTGGGAAATCGTTAGCGATACAGAAATATTGGTTTGACATAAACTGTGTTTTAACGAGTTCACATTTTTTTTATGAATTGCGTTTTTATCTACCCCTTATGATTTATCAATTATACAAAAGTAGTTATATGAAATCGATTCTTAATGAAGAGGGCTTCATATACTATCCGTAGAACATTCAAAATAGGTTGATACCGTAATTATTGACAGGGAGATATAAATAATAAGTAAAGTAATGATAGTAAGGTAGAGAAACAATTGCAATAAATAATTTGCGTGTAATGTATAATGCAATAAGCCTGAGTTAAGATTTTTCCGTAGAAAAAGGCCATTAGTAAGTCATATTAAGGAGGTACATTAGTAACAACCAATTGGAGAACGCATTAGCGTAAAGATTTCTGTAATGCAGTCGAGTTGAGTACGTTTGCAAAGTCAATAGACAGGACTTCTGTAAATCAGAAAGGGAAATGAGGTTCTTAGATTTGGAATACGCACAGCATAGAAAAAGTGTCAGATGCGCATACGTAGAGTTTTAGTATTAAACCGCGTTAAGTAGGAACACTGGCAGGGGTAGCTTTTTTTTTTTAATGAGTTTTATTTATGGACGCTCTTTAACTACTATGGTTCTTAGCGTCCCATTCTATATTGGGCGTGAAACACCTGTAATTTTGCTCAGAGGCCTCTTTATCAGGCTTGAGGTTCTTTTACGTGCCGTAAATCTACGACACGGGACCACCGGCTTTACTTCCCTTCCGAAGGAAGCCGTGCTAACGATTTTTACGCCCGAAAAAATCCATCGCCCTCCGCCGGGTTTGAACTGCAGGGGTAGCGATAGGTAGCCAGAGCTTAAGTTAAGAAAAGACTGATTTTTACTTAGACTTACTTAATCCTGTGACGACTCTTGTGGATACTCTTGTGTCTTTAGTTAGTTTCCTTTTAAGTCGTGTCGTGCCCAGTGAGAGCTTGAATTAAAAAGATTTAGCGGATATTGTGAAGGATCTTTCCGAATAAAATTTCTGCGACTTGTGTAACTAAGGTTTCTTTTAATTACTATTATATAAATAATCCAATTCTTTAATTAAACAGTCTGCAACAGAAATATTCGGCAACTTTATCACCTAACTAAACTGGTGTTATTCTTTCACGCTAGACTCACGCATATCCTGAGACAAAGAACTCATAGAATACCCCTGAAGCAGCTGGCGGACCAGACAGCGCAGGACGAGCTAGGAGATGATATCGAGGAACTCAACAACAAAGCAGGTAACGTTCAACGCTATCAAATTTGATACAACATTGAGATAACAGCATCAAAAATTTGAAGCGGCATGGCATCGGCTTCATGGCATACATATTATTTGTCGTACAGACAGCTTAAACTTATTTAATTTTAATAAAAATTGTTATAGCCCTCTTTTATAAAATGAAAATAAATAAATCATTTTCCATACAAGGGTAGTTGGGAATGGAGAATTCTCTTGAAATACGTAAAGTTAGTTATTTATCCAATATTTCGATTTTTAGTTATTCTGTTCTCTCTCTATCTCTCTCTCACACACACAGAGTGAGGGAGAGAGAGAGAGAGAGAGAGAGACAAACATAGGGACATTTTATAACATTTTTCTTTTTTGCTTTAGGGGACTTTAAATATGTATTTTCGGAGGAATCTCAATACATAATTCTTGGGTGGTATGCAATACTTAATCTGCTTATAGGTAAGCATCCAAGAACGTAAAACTATCCATTCATCTACTTTCAATCTTTTATATAAACATTTGTGTATATAATTGATTAATGTGGACAAAACTTTGGAAACAACGCTTAATATACGATTGACAATTATAATTACTTAAAACTTTCAAAAACCTAACTATCCTAATTTTCAGCCCTTTATCATAGAATGATTGTTCCAGTTCCTCCACAACATACACTTTTGCGCCTCTATACGAATATGGTTTTAATGTGCTAATAAACCCAAAACGTTTAATGAATGATGCAAGTTAATTAAATAACAATTATGCATAAAAGCTCACAATTTTATGGTGCAACAGCTCTTTCCGAACTACCAACTGCTCAAACTGTGTTGGTGGTTTGTCTGCGCGTTTTGTGTTTGGAGCGGTTGCTAGGTCACAATCTTACCATTTAGTGACGTGTTATTTTCTGACTGCGAGTCCGGCCAATAGGGAAAGACCTAGTGACTTTGAGCAAAGTATTGTACTGTTTGTGACAATGAGAAGAGTTCTGTAGGCTCTTCATTTGAAAGTAGTAATTCATATTGGCAAACGTATACTTGAGAAAGGATAATAGGACGCATGCTGCTAGTAGAAATGCCTGTGGGCTTTATATATTATGGCTAATATGATATTATAGATTTATGGAGTTCCAAAATAACATCCCTTCAGCTTTAGGCTAACTAAAATAATATTCTGATCGTAGAGACCTTAGCTATACCCGTTTCCATGGTCCAATAGAGAGTAACGCTCTCAAAAAATTTAATTATGATTAATGTGACCTTTCGATACACATGCGAAAGACGACTGATCGATAAGGCATTTTGGAACACATAATCAATAGGATAGAAACTCTTAACATAAGCAATAATTCTAAGAAGTATCTAGACGTAATGCGACATATCAACCATACATTAAGAATTCGCGGATGCATGGCTGAATGAGGGAGACAGGAAAGGAGGGGAACACCATTTTACGCTTGGCAAAATTCGCAACAGATAAGGAACCAGGACTTGTTGCGAAAGAATCTGAATTAAGTCAATAACAATGGACCAAGAGCATCTTGTTGTTACGGTTATGCATAAATACTCGCAAACTTCCTGCCTGCTATTTTGGAACTGTAATAACTGAAAGTGGGAATTTTCTCACCTCTGGATGGCTGTTTAGGAAGCTTGTCATTGAGTTGTTAAAGGGTGTTATTTATCTCTTTTAAACGGAAAACTACACCATTTACAACTATTTCTGTACCTTTAATTTACACATGCAAAACAATGAACAAGGAGAACGCAGGAAATGATAGTAATTACGGTATATATCTCTTATGAAAATTGTATCCATGAAACAATAATTTTGATCATAATACACAATGAAATGTACGAAAAGTGTCATAGTTGCCCCGTTTATTTCCTACGCTAAACTGAAGCTCGAGATTTAATTATTTAAACGGTGTTTTAAAGAATTCATTTAAAAGTAAAGGAAGAAGAGAAATAGTAACAAAATTCTATTAAGCAATGTCAGTGCCAAAATAATTATATGGTCATGAAAGTTGAATTATGACCGAAAAATGAAACCAGACTACAAGTGGATGAAATTAAATCCCCAAGGGCAACATCGGGTTATAGAAAAACCACCATAAAAGAAATGAAGAAATAAGCGAAGTATTAGGAACTATAACCTGAATGATAGAGAAAAAGAATAACACATGTATAGAGAATTTCATGTGAAAGATTATCACATCCCTTTATTCATTATTAACCAGAGAAGTATAGGAAGGTCAATTAAAAGATGGCATGAACAATATATGTGAATCGCAACAAAGCATGTAGGAAGAAGAAGAAATTAAGCTCAACTCAAAAATATGCTACCATCGTACCCAGAGAGGTGGACCAGATATGTATCTGATCTTATGAACATTTTTGGGGTTCGTGTTTAAATCAATCTAGATTCATCAAGACTAAGAATTTGGTTTTTCGCATTCGTTACAGCCAAGCTAATTTATTTCTCTTTTGGTATTTTTGTGGACTGTAGGCGCTATTCACAACACAGCCCAAACTTTTAAAGTTTTGAAACCTTTAAACTTATTAAAACCTTTAATTGTGGTTTTATTTCTTAATATGCATTCCAGTCGTGCAATATGTTACTTTCCTTTTAGTATTATAACTGCGAAATTAGTCGAATGATCTCTCCCTCCCCCTCCCCCTCCATCCCATTCTTATCATGTAAACACTTTTCCAATATAGCATACATTCTGTCGTATTATCTTGATTTGGATTTATTGGGAACCTATTTGCCATGCTTATCGAGTTTCTAACTCAAAGTTATTCGCCATGATAGCAACTTATTAAGGCGATAGTAATCGATTGCAGTTTCGTGGCTCCACTTCAGTCGGTCTGGCTTTTATTTAAAAATAAACCTGGTCATGGAACACGTATATATATGTAGTATTTTTACCTTCTCTACTACGTATAGTAAGTAGGGGAAGTATTGCATTCCAGCCAAAACTTCGATACCGAGATTTCACCGAAAATACATGTTTTGATGCACACTGAATCCAAATAAAGCATTTTTAGAAAATTTCCGTGTGTGTCTGTATGTCTGTGAACAGCATAACTCAAAAACGAAAAGTCGGATAAGCGAATCTTCCCACCACAGACTACCCTTTTACATGGAACATTTGTCAAAATTTTGATTTTATCGAAAAATGGCTCTACTATTTTGATTAAAATATATATTTAAGATATTTTAATAACAAATAAAACAATTTACATCACGAAATTTTTGGGAATGTCCCCAAAAAGCCCTATTCATTCTGAATGATTTTCACATAACTAGTAAATCTTAAAATTGTACTACACAGAAAATGTAGATCTCGTTAAAACACAATTTATGTTATATACATTTTTTGTTCGTGGAGGGAACCATTTCAGAAATATTCCTCGTTATTTGTTTAAATTTTCCAATACTCATACGTTTTCTTAAATGGGAATTCGTTACTCGTTTTTTTATGTCCTGGGCATGCAAAGACAATGAAATGCTCCATATAATAACCAGTCCTAAAGGATTTGACTATCGCTTAAAGTCTACCATATTCCCCTTGCACCTACAAGAGAATCAGCAATAAGATTAACATATTGATATCTCGATTAACATGGAGTATGTGAAGAATAATATTTGTAAAAATAGTTTGTACAAGAGTAGAGAAAGTCTGGTGAATGCAACACACCAGAATTTTAAGTTTGGTATTGGCCAGCCATTTGGATGCTTTAACCAGCTGTTAATGAGCAACTAAGAATATAACATTACATTTACCCAATTATCATCAATTGCTCAAAAATATGTAGTATGCAATTTACACATGTGTTGAGTCCATAACATAGTTTCGGAAATAAAAAATACTCGATTCTGTTTCGTATTTTCAAAACTTTCCTCGACTCTGTTATAAAGCAGTTAGTACGTTATTTCGCAATACATTATTACTTTTGAGGCGGTATTTTTAACATTAAAATGATTTCAGTCAAATTATATAATATAAAATGTAATAACAGCCCGCCTTAAAAGCAATATGCGTATAAAATAACATGTAAAATTATGTAACAGTCATTGTATTAATGTTTATATCATTATGTACATGTTTAATAATGTTATGTGAATGCATTACGTAATTTAATAATGTAGGAGCTGTGAGAATAATAGGTTAAAAGTTGCTAACAATGAGGTATAAATAAGGTAATCTTGAGGCAATAATGAATAAGAAAGTTTAAATGCTACTAGTAATTCTTGGAGCAACAATAATGTAATTTTTGAGACAGTTTATAAATAGCCAATCAACAACCAGAAAAAAAGCTTAAGTTAAATAAAAATATTCTATTGGAGTAGGATTAGCTAATCGGAAACTGAAATGGAGAAAAATTTACAAATTCAGAAGTCAGTTGCTTGTAGGCATCTTTCCTCGAGAACTTTAATACGTATTCAGTGTGAGACGAAAATAATTTACGTGTTTAAAAAGTGCAAGTAATTAATAAATAATCTCATAGCTCTCTATATCAGTGAAATGTTATTTTAATCATTTAAAGAATTAATAAACGAAGTGAAGTACAAATTATAATCTGTGTAAGCCTAAATTCTTAGCCGCACTACTCCCTGCAAAAAAAATCATGTCTCTAACAATAATAATGACGTAGCCGAGGCAAACATAAATATATAAATAATTAAAGAAACATAAAAATACAAAGTTGCTTTCTTAAACTTGGGGCATAGGCCACCGAAAAGTAAATTTGGGGCGAAGGCTACTGGAAAACATAGTATCATACGTGGTTGCAACTACTTCAAGTTCGGCTCCCCAATTGTCGAAATATAACTACTCCTTCAATGCAACCTATTTAAAATTGGCTTTCCATACGTGAAGCAACACCATACTACTTCACTTTACATATACATTGCAAACCTCCCATTAAACGAAATATACAATGACGTGGGTCCAAAATAAAAATCTGTCCAAAAGAAAATAGACTAAGATCAATTAAAGACATCCGTACCCTCAAAACGATTGTAGCAATCGTTTCATATTTATCAGTGGTTTTAGTCACAGTCGATTTGTTTTTAAGTATAGCCTACACTACCATTATCAAAGAACAATTTATAGATGGCTTTGTGTGCAGTAATAAAGTCAAATTGGGTGGGGGAAGCATTATCTTCCTGTAGTTTGTTATAGACTGTAGTTGTTCTTTATTTTCTTTGCGTTAGTTCTTCGAAGAATAATCATACAAAGTGGTGGGTTTGAGATCCATTACTGAAAACACTCCCTTTGTGTTGCACGCTTATTATCGTAAGGCAGAAAGAGAATACGTTACTCCTCAAAGCTTTGAACGTCACTCTCTTTCGTTTGTTCTGTCGCCTTAAAAATAAGATTCTACCTCTTTATCGAGTTTATTACTTGGGAGAAAATCTCACAGCATTGTCATTAATATGAAGTACGTAAAGTTATAACGTCGGTTGCAACTCACCTTTGGAGCAGAGAAAATCTAATATTTACTGCACTTTACCAAAAATTATGAAAAATAATAACTTTCTATTTGGAAAATTCGTGAAATACGAAAGCAGGTAAACCCTAGTATGTAATCAGAAGAAATATTTGATGTGTTATACTCAAATTACTTTTCCAGATACTATCGTTTGCATTTATATAAGAGAGATTTTGTAATATATTCTTACAAAAGCTCATTTTTCTATCTACTTCATATTAATCGAAATAATTTCTGAAGAAATGCTTTAATTTTGTTACAGTTGCAATTACGTATTCAGATATACCTGGATGGTATATCTCGCGATGACAATAGTATTAAAAAATTCATACCAATAACCAGGGATACCTCCGAAATTACTGATACCACAAAAATGTCATTTGAAATATTTTTTGAGTTCGAAGAGACCCATGTTTTTGTGTTATAAGTTTTTCTCTATTATTTTTTTTTATTTATGGACGCTCTTTAACTGCTGTGGTCCTTAGCTTCCCATTCTATATTGGGCGTGAAAGACAGGTAATTTTGCGCAGAGGCCTCTTTATTAGGCTTGAGGTTCTTTTACGTGCCGTAAATATACGACACGGGACCACCACTTTACTTCCCTTCTGAAGGAAGCAATGCTAAGGATTTTTACGCCCGAAAAAATCCATCGCCCTCCGCCGGGTTTGAACCCGCGATTTCGGGAACTAGAGGCTAGCATGGTAGCCACTACACCACGGAGGACGACGTTTTTCTCTGTTATGGTTACGTGTTATACATAATAGAATAATTCAGTCTGAGAGGTCTTCGCAGACTATTCGCAGAAAACTCAAGATAAACATTTTATTTGTCATCTGAATATTTTAAACATTTGGTACTTAAGTCAAAAAGTTTAGTCATTTTTAAGAAAATAAACAAGTTTCGAAAACGTTCTATGTACAAAGTAGCTTGGGTGTGAGATTTTCTTGAAAATATGTCACTCTTTGGAATATACTGAATTTTATCTATTTACTAGAGATACTAACTTTGGAGAATACTTAAACTTTGACATTTATTCGACATTTTGTTTCTCGGTTTGCAGTTTTCTCTCTCTCCCACACACACACGCACACGCACACGCGCACGCGCACGCGCACGCACACACACACACACACTCTCACACTCAGGCGTATACACATGGGCATCTTTTTTGTGTTCTAGGAATCTCAAAAAGTGCAGTTTTGTTGAAATATAGATATCGAACTTCTGAACGGAATGCACCAGTTCCTCTGCCTAATAATAGATACTAGAGAAAGTAGAAATGCGTTTTTTTTGTGCATGCAACTCTATATTTAGAAATTTTAAGTTTCATATAACGTTTAGAACTGCCACATGTTACTCAACCCTTCAAATATGTCTCTTAGCGCAATATAATCTGTAGAATGATATAGCAACAAGTCACAATTGGTTAGGCGTCAGCACATAAAGGAATTATGGTCAAGAAAAAGCAGTCTATGCAAGGAAAGGATCTGCAGAAACTTCAGCTGGACATGAACCAATTTTGAGAATTCCCCTATTCAACTTTCATTAGAGGATTACATAACACCTCCAGGTGATTTGGATCATAGAGGAAGGGAATAAGCACAGTAAATGAATGTTGGATAAGCACCCACAGTGGTAAAATAAGGAAATCTCCATCTGTAGAATATATATGAAGCGGAGACAGTCCCTTACATGGATGCGAATACTTAGCTTTGGGTTCACTAACCACGAGGGAGAACTTCCTAAAAAGAAATTGTTAAAAAAAGCTCCTAGCTCTAATAAAGAAAACAAGCACATAACTGTTCTTTCACAAAAAACAGTGTAGCCCAAATTTGGAAACTTGAATTCCAACCACAGTTACGTTTGAAGTAATTAACACCTGTTTTGAGATAAGCGTGGTTTAAATCTGTAGTCTGTATCTGTATCTTTTCTAATTGTACACATTTGCGATTTCATTTCCAAATATTTTTTTTTATTTTGGATCGATACCACATATATGGGGTGGGACATTTAAGTTGAGACTGTACAATATCTCCAAAACTAAACCTTGCAGAAAGAAATGTCTTGAATAAACGTTGCTTGATTTTACGGGGGGAAAGTAAATGACATTAGTCGTGTTTTGTTTGGAGGACGTATTGATGGTCATTTTAGCGTCAATTTAATTTCTTTAAATGGGAACCTACATTTTGTATGACCCTAAAATGATAACATAACGTCCTCCAAACAAAACACGACTAATGACACTTACCTTTCCCCATAATATTGACCAAATTTTATTAAAGACATTTCTTTCTGCAACGTTTAGATTGCATTTGCATTTTGAGTTGCCGTTGAAGGATTCGAGCTTCAATTTCGGCAATTTGCAGTTAAAGCTGGCAGTTGATGATTTGAGTCTGGCCTGGTTATACTACATGCCTCTGTCACAGGAAATTCGGGATGAGTTTCGGCATGAGGGATCTGATGCTCCCTTGTAAATTGTAAAATGTGATAAAAGGATAAAAAAAACCTCAGCAACTGCAGGATGTAAATCATTTTTGACCCTTTTTACGCAACCGTAAATTATCAGTATTCATTTGTTGCAGAATAAAAAGGATGCCATTAATGATAGAACACTATTTTCGTATCCTAGAATTTCATTTTAATACAGCTCCCTCAATAATGGGTATTAACAGAAGAGAGTTTTCAACATTCTGGAATTTTTGGTCTCTAGTTGTAAATATATCCGACATTTATTGCACGCAAAACGGACTTCTGTTAGTAAAAAAGAATTTCGATAGTTTTCATTTGGGAAGGGGATGCTTACATAGCTAGTGAAAACACGTAATACTGGGTTTATTTGTTGTAAAATTTTATTTATAAAATGTATGGTATTTTAATAGGAAAATTATGGGATTTCAAACTTCTTTACCCCATGATATAATTCAATATTTTAATTGTAAGCTTAACTATTATAATTTGCATATTGCGCGTCATGTTTATGTTTTATTCCTAGATTAGCGCTTGACTGTAACGTTAATTTCTTCACTACTGTGCATCACCAATCTGTTTCCTCTTCATCACTGCTATCCAAACCCATATTGATTACTATTCTTTCTATTTCTTCTTCCATCAAGGCATCCCGATGCGAGTGTTCTTGTTCAATGGACTTCACTTTGATGCACGCGTTTTTCCAGTCCTCCTCAGTGATACCATTTAAACACTGTCTGGTAGTCCTTTAAGTGTGTTTAAAATAATGGAAGACACATTTTGTTCTGCTATTTTTTGCTTCATTATATTCCATACCAGTTCAATAGGGTTTAGATCACAGTGATAAGGCGGCAATATGAGGGCTTCAAATCCATGGTCTTTCAAAAGTTTATCTGGGTATACACTGGAGGTGGTTTGTTTGCTTTGACAATTTCCAACATCTCCCTCTTCGTTAAATATTCTTCGAAGTCCAAACCGTTATCCTTCAGTCACTGAACAATCTCTTTTTTCCGAGATGCCATAGTTGGAGCTTTATTTTCCTGCACGGTGTGGTAAGGCGCATTATCGAGTACAACAATGCTACTGGGCGAGAGGTTTGGTATAAGCCTTTCACTGAGCCATTTTTCGTAGTTGGTCTTGTTCATCTCACTGTGATAATCTTCTGTTGCAGACTTAGAGTCGTAGATTAATTCTGCTCCTTTGATGAAACCCATCTCACCGCCAGCCTGCACCACAATTGCTCTTTACCAAGCAGATTTATTCACCAAAACTCCAGGAATATCGTCATGTTGCCTACACTTCTTCACAGTGTAGTGGGTGTGTACCCAAGTTTCGTCGGTATAAACTACCGGTTTCCTGGGACTCTTTTCATTACTTTTTAGAGCTCACAAATAGGCTGCTCTGCGAGCAACTATATCCTGGCGTTACACCAAAATTTTCCGCATATTCTTGAATTTTTTGAAACTAAATCCCATTTCGTGTAATATTCGTCAGAATGTTTTCTGCCCAACACCGAAATTGATTTTTTCCTTTACTGCATGAACAAATTCTTCACTGTTGGAATTTCTTTACGCACTTCATAATACTCCAGAAATGTTCTGCGAACGACGCACTTATCAAAATCTCCATTTCAAACTTCTTTTTACGACCCCGTTGTTTTCCTGGAGTAGTAACTCGTGTACCTAAAACGCTAGCTTTTTTCAAATTCCTTAGCGATCCTTTTTACTGTCGCTTCACTTTTTCCTACTGCTGTAACCGTTCTAGCCACTGCCTTTTGCAAAGCAAGAGCTAGACCGTTTTGTTTTTCCTCCCTGCAGAAATGGAAAACTTTGTGATAATCTTTCTACTCTGGGAGATTACAACTTTCCGCGGTGACTTTGTTGGGGTTTCCATGTTTAAAACTTATTTGGGATACCCACTTTGTGATACGCACCACACTGCACTACGGTACTCACGCGTCACACCACAGTTAACAACTAGACTAACAACGTAATACACAGCCTATAGCCATCGACACAACACGTATAGTTCCCGCTTTTGTACGCATAAAGAGACCTCAAACTATTTGTACCGGGTAATATACCACTTTTGGATTATTTAAATCATCAGAAAGCGAAAAAACAATAATAAACAAATGGCATCTACGATTAATTGGTGTAAATCCCTACAAATTATCCTCAGGACATCATATTAGTTTAGGATAGAAATGTTAGCAGTTATGGCAGAAAAAAAGAAACAAGACCGTTGGAAGTTTTCAAGAAAAATCAAGGAAAATGGTTAACGAAAAAAAATAGAGGAGAGTAGCAGGGAGGACGAGAGGAAGGAGAACACGAGAAAGCAACAATCAGAGAACGAGAAAGGAAACGCTAACTGAAAGCCTATGCCAGGAAAAAGGTAGCCCTTAAAAAGAAATCTGACTCAAATGGCACGAGTACTTAAGAGTAAAAGTAACTTAGAGGTTTAATGTTAAAGAGTTTAAACCTTTTGTTGTTGTTCCATTTATACTCCACTTTTAACTGTAATGGTCATATCGATGGGCTTTTAGTTTTGGTGCTGTTAACTAGTAGTTGTCATTGGATTTCTGATTCTTCTTTGGGTTTTATACATTAGATCACACATACACATTCACAATCTCATTGTTACTAACAGACTCTGGGGAGGATTTTGTTCTTGCTTAGAAAAAAATTCCCAACCTGCAGTCGGAATCGAACCCGGGACCCCTCACACAGTGGCCCGGTGCTCTACCAACTGAGCTACGGATCAATTAAACTTATGTATGCTGTTGAGTAAAAATAAATAGTCTAGTCTACTCTATTAGTTTTGGAAGTAAGACAATATGCAGGTACACTGTTTTTCTTCTATGCAGACTGGGTGCAACTTTTAAGAGATCGAGCGAGATGGCTTACTCGATCACGGTAACGTGTGAGGCTCGTATTTGAGAGGTCTGCGATTCAAATACTGACAGGACGTTCCTCCTTGACTAAAGTTTTTTCCAAGTTTTCCTCAATCCTCATTCAAAATTGCAAATGCTGGGAGGTAACTTAAACTTAGATCTGAACAGTT
This sequence comes from Deroplatys truncata, assembly GCA_030765065.1. Lineage (NCBI taxonomy): Eukaryota > Metazoa > Arthropoda > Insecta > Mantodea > Mantidae > Deroplatys > Deroplatys truncata. The sequence continues at coordinate 225,536,155 of CM060975.1, forward strand.
TCCCTCCCAAAATTCCTTTTCCAAATATTTAATTGCATATATCATCAGTAACCATCACCTTTTTAAAATTGTAGAGAAATAAGTAAAGTGTAGTAAAGTGTAATACTTTATTAGATATTAAGCAAAATTTGGAGACAAAGATGCAACATGAATGGGAGGAAACTTAGGAGGGAAGAAGAGCTTTTCAGCTATTTTCAAATGTTCAAGAAAGATTACGAATAACACATATACAACCAACAAAAGAATTAATACTGTTTATTACGAATTATGGTCCGTAGAAGAAGTATTGGAATAAACTTAACAGAACAAATGACGACATATGCGATGGTTGTGGAATTAGGGACACACCGGAACATACAGTTTTTTAATGTAATAGATACAATCAACATATATCAGAGGAAAGGCAACATTTAGAAGGATATACCCTGTATAAGTTTTAAGACAACCTGGTTTAATTAAACATTTACAACAATGAACGAATTATACGAGTAAAACAGCGCGGGAAAAATATATATTACCAAAAGTAAGGTGAGAACATTATAAGGTGAGAGGGATAGAGAAATTAAAATATCTGAGAGGATTAGAATAATAAATCAAAATTTAGATATGGGAGAAGATAGAAGTGTAAATGGAAAGATGGTTAGCTTGCAAATGCTGACACTGACGGAAAATTAAGAGGAGGATATGAGAAGTAATGGTAAATATCAATACTTAACTACACCGAAATTTGACATTAAATTGAGGAAGGTTCTTTGTTGTTTCCTCCGGACGACAGGATGGGAAGAGAGAAGTTGATTTTAATGAAGAAGATGGGAAAGAGAGAAACTGGTGATTATAGAAGGAGGATGGAGGAAGAAGAGGAAAGGAGAAAAAAAGACAATGTTGGGGAGCAGGTTACTATAGTTTGAGAAGCAGTTTCTATGGATTGGGAGGGACAGTGAGTGGAGTTATGGTGAGATTAGGTGCACGGAGACATGAATTTACTATTATGTTATTAATAGGAGGGGGAGTTAAGAGTTTATGTAAGTTTGGAGGTTAAGGTATTAGAATAAAATGGAGGATATGAGTGAAGTGAAATGATATGGGGTAAAAATAAATTAAATTGAGTTTTATTTATGGACGTTCTTTAACTGCTGTGGTCCATAGCGTCCCATTGGGCGTGAAAGACAGGAACTTTTTCTCAGAGGCCTCTTATCATGCTTGAGGTTCTTTTACGTGCCGTAAATCTACGACACGGAATTGGGGTAAAGTGAGTGGATATGTAATGATAAAAGATTTAGTGTTTGTTTAAAAGGGTTTATATATAGTGATAAAATTTAAAATTGATGTATAAAATAAATAAAAAAGAAGGTAGTTGAAACATTAATATGGATATTAAATAAAATGTTACAAGATAAATAAACAACACAAATACGTAAATAAAGACATAAATAAATTAAAGAAAGTATTAAATTACAATAAATTAAATAATTATGAAAACAATGAAATATAACAAATATTTAGACAAACGTAATTTTATAATTCTTATTAAGGAAATCTTTAGATAAAATAGAAATATAATTAAACTTATTAAAATGATTAGTAGTTCAGTAGAAGTATTTGTACTGACTACCAGTACATTTTGTTGGTATCCATTGAATATGGTTAAATAGGGGTAGATAGTAGCTGGCTACCATTACTAAGTTTGCTGGTCTCCAGCAAGTGTAAATCAACATAGAACTTAGAATTGTAATTAAGTTTTGTTTACACCTTTATTTTAATCTAATAATTCTATTCTTTTTTTCTTCTTCTTTCTATTTTTATTCATTATTGTGTAGACTTTGTGTAGTTATTTTATCTGAACCAATTTGCTGTAATATAAAATGTAGATGTGTTGCGAAAATAAATGTAGAGTTTGAATGTACGTCCCGGTGTAGTAACTAAGGTACCGGGATAGTATATTGAGATTTATCTGCAGTGTCATATGTAATAAGAGCGGGCGTTAAACGCTACTAAAAGCTTTTAATAATTAACTGATTATTTGTTTTTGGATGATGTTAGTTAGGAAATAGCAAGATATATGCGAAAGTGAACTAAATATTCCCTTAAATACCAGAAGGCAAGACACAAAGCTTTGTATACGGAGTTAAAATGCAAGTGTATTTACGATTTTTTTTCTTCAGAATATGGTTATTGGTCGGCATCTGGCAAAGAAAGAACTCAAGAGCTGCGATCTCGCATACATTTGGGTGCTTCAGAAACATAAGTAGTTGTTAGAGGTTGAGGTTAACATCCCAACATCTTCAGCCCAACTTGACTTTTTTATAATTGGCCCTTTACGCTCAACATCACAAGAAACCGGCTGCGCTCCCAACTATTCAAGAAGCCGCCTCAAACATTCTACAAGCTTAAGTTGTGAGAAAATACCAGAAATGAAGGACATTAACACTATTAATGACGTGTAAGGTCTTAAGGAGTGTAGTTTATTGAGATAAAAACAAATGATATATTTAATTATACAAAGACACAAGTAATGTCTGAGCGAAAACTCAAGATTTACATTTAGGAGGAAGTAAGGCTAAAACCTTTATTTCGAGCAACCTGAGTATGGTTTCTTGTCGTTTTATCCAGACGTACAAGTTTATCGTAGTTCGTAATCTCCACATTCATAAATTTAACGTACATATGTGGTACAACTGGGAACTCTAAATATAAACAACAGAAACAAATCGAATGCAGTAGGAATGTTTAATACGATCTACTCCTAACTTCAGCTTAAAAACATTCATATGGATTTTTCTATCTGCTATCATTTATTTTTATATAACTACTATAACTATTCTTCTTCCTACTTCATGTTGATCGAAATATACCTTTGCAGAAATAGTTTCATTATACTTTTCGTTCCAGGAAAAACAAGGATAAAGCAAGTAGAATTAATAGGCTGGCCTTTGAACTCCATACTCCTTCCATTACATCCGGAGAAACAACTGAAAAGCAGCAGCATTTATTTTTTTAAAAATAACAAAAGTACTAAATATTTTAAAATCAGTAATAACGTACACCTCGGATATGGCCGACGCCATAGAAACAGTTGTTTGGAATAAATTATGTGTTTTAAAGAGATCTACATCTTTTGTGTGATACGTTTTTGTCCATATGTTGTGATTAACCCGTTATAAGAAGTTGTAAACAATTCCTCCCGAATTAAGAGGACTTACAGGCTATTCCGAAAAAACTCATCAATCTGCCGACTCACAAAAGAACAAAAACAATAAAACAAAACAGTATTAATACCAACATCCAGGGGAAATTGATTACCACGAATAGCCAATTCAAACGCAAGTTTGCTTTTTTTTAAGGAATCCGGATACGGCAAACAAACATACATAATGAAAGCACCCTCAAAAAAGGTAAAACTAAATACTTATAAAGCCAAATGGACTTGGAAGTGTGCCATCAAAAAACACAATATATTATATAAGGAAACTTGTAAAAAATATATAAGTACAACACAATAAAACAAAAATGGTCTGAAACCCCGACCCATAGTAAAACAAATATGCAAGCTGAAATTAAATGCGGCAACCACACGCTCTGGCTACCAAAACTATGTTCAGTCCAGCACGTCCAGAATAAATAAAGTCGTGAATAAGCCTCAAGATGCCCTAAATGAATTCAATAAATACTAGGGTCGGGAACAGCTGAACAATCACAGTTCCTTTTAACAATGTGCTATATTTAATAAGAATAATGTATAACAGCACTAAAAGCCTCAAGGAAACTCCAAGTTATACAGAAATTTAGTAAAATCACGGCGTGAAGCTTGGCAAGAAATTACAATAGAGAATAAAAACCACCAAAGATTAAAAAACCACCAAAGTACTTAAGATTCAAAATAATTTCGAGAATCCATAATTGCGAAGTATTTCTCACGAAATAATATACCTGAAATTCAGCTAAAGGCACGTTTCACGTGCAGCAGGAATAAACAGTCTGTGACTTGGCCTTCTAGCAAAATAATAAATTACAATAAATTCCCACATTATCAGCGTTTCGAAACACAACACACTTTACATACGTAGCGAATTACAAACTGGGCTTGCAGATTACAAAGGCACCAATAAATAATGTATGGCTCAAAACTAGAAGAGACCATTCTGTATTGAAGACTTTTATAAAAGTTAAAAGGAATTCCCAACAGGAACCAAATAAATCGTTTATAGTTTCAACCTCCACAACCAAACACGTACCTGTATTTGCAAGACACTATTATACACATTAAAAAGTAAAATACCTTCGCTGTCGCACGAGTCGAACTTGCTAGCTCTCTGTCGCTAGACGTCCGAGGCGAGCAAAACAAAAGAGGCATGACAGAAAACGGGAATCATATGTATCGAAAATTTCCCTTTAGCTTTCTATACATAGAACGTCCGGAGGAAAAAAAAACGGACACACGATCCCCATCCCCCATTTTGGATGGGGATCGTTTTTGAAAACCGTCATTTCGCATCTTTTGAAGTTACTAATTTTAAATACCATGGTCTTCATGAGGCATTTCGTTTTTGAATTATTCTGCGCGCGCACACATACATACACACACACACACAAACACACATAGGACCTTTTTCTAAGTTTGCTTTTTTGGTGAATTCTAGCCTCAAAACATGTGTTTCTCGGTGAAATCTCGACATCGAATTCTTGGATGGAATACAGTACTTCCTCTACTTAGTAGAGGAGTACGTAGTAGAGAAAGTAAAAAAGGATTCTATCTTAACTTTTGTTATTGTATTTTCATACGTTTACCTAAAGTAAAGTGATAGGAATTATTACGTTTTATGCAACAATTTGATATCAGCGTGGGCATGGATGGGGTGCGAGTGAATGGGGAATCTGTTTGTAAACAGCATCATTCAAAGATAGATTAAGATTTATGGAACACCTCCAACTGAAAAAAAAAATCTTTTTTAAATCTATCTTCGTTTCTTTTTTGTTCCATCAATTATATATAAATTTTTTTGATAAATTGTGTGCTATTTTCTATTTTTTAGTGTCACTCTTACTTATATTGCAACGGTGTAGTTTGTTTGTACGTTTAAATGAAAGTATACCAGATAGGCTTAGTTACGCAGTCGCTTTCCTGTACCAGCTGCTGTAGGAACGTACTGATAGATTGCCTTAGTTGTGTACTTTTGCTGGTTGTATTTTTGATTGCTCACGTTGATAGCAACAGCCTTTATAGCTTATGTTTTAACTTGAGGACCAATATCATTTTGAGGTGCTATAGTAATTTTATGATGCTGGCGTTAGTTGCATAGTCGCCTTTCTCTGCCAAATGTTTAGGTAACTTGACAGATTGCCTTACTGGCGTAGTCGCCCTCCTTTACCAAATGATTTTATTGTTACTTTCTCTACTACGTGTAGTTTGTATTGCATTCCACCCAACAATTCGATACCAAGATTTCACCGGAAATACATGTTTTGAGGTCCCCGAATTCAAACAAAGCACTTTTACAAAAAGGTCCGTGGGTGTCTATCGGTGTTTCAGTGTGTTTGTGAACAGCATAATTCAAAAACGAAAAGTCGGAAAATACAAAACTGGGCATTTAGGTTCAGTATCTTGCAAAGATGCGACACGAATATTCTCCTACCCCAGACTAGGTTTTACATGGAACATTTTTAAAAAATTTTGATTTTCTCAACAATGGCTCTAACGATTTTGAGCACAATATCATATGTTTAAGACATTTTCATGACAAATGAAATGCACTTTTGAATTTTCGTGGAATGAATGTCCCCGAAAGTCCTCTTCTTTCTGAATGACTTTTGCATAACTGGTAAATCGTAAGAGACAGACCAAATGTTTCTAAAAAAATTGAGCTCATTAAAATACACAATTTATATCATATACATTTTTTTGTAGAGTGGATCATTTCCGAGATATTCCTCGTAATTTGCTGGAATTTTTCAATACTTATACTTCTGCTCAAATGGAATTCGTTATTCGTTTTTTTATGTCCTGGACTTGCAAAGAGAATGAAATGCTCCACATAGCAACCACCGCTTAAAATATTTAACTATCGCTTAAAGATTACCATATTCTCCTTGTATCTACAGAAAATTAGTAATAATTCTGCAAATGTTTGTCTCGGTTAACATGAAGTAGATGGTGAATAAGCCTTTGTAAAAATAGCTTATACAAGAGCAGAGAAAGTCATGTGAGTGTAACACATCAGAATTTTATTTATTGTGTTTTGAAGATGGATTTTTGGATAGTGATACTGAATATCCAATACGGCATTTTCCTAAAAACTGAGGAAAGAGTACAGATAAGGAGGTGCCTCCAGAAACCTGGAGCAGAGCACCTCAAGTAAGCTGCAACGGCTCTTTTTGCTTCTAATGCGACCCTGGGAGGGATGAAGGGGAGACTCGAAGGGCGACCAAATCCGGACGACGATGTGCGCTACCAAGGGCGGGGTCCTTAACGATCCAATTGGAGCACATCCTAGCGTCGGCTGACCAAGCGTTGCTTCCGTTCCGCCCGGGTGTCTCAGGGACTCCAGCCAGCCCGAGGAAGGGAACCCTCAGCAGATCCGCCAAACGCCAGGGATATACATTTCCAAACGGCACAATGCGCTGTCCTGCTGCAATGCAACAAACGTCGTCGCCGGGCCCCTCAATCCTGAAACAGATGGGCAAGAAATTTGTGATAGAAGAGGAACCACCCCAGTACCTACCCACCTGGGGAAACCACGAAAAAACCCATGATTAAAGTGGCCAGCCAGAAGGGATCGAACCCTAGTCCTCCCGAAGTGAGACACTCACGTTACCGCACAGCCATCTCGCTCAGTGGCAACTGAAGCAAAACACCAAATAATCCCATGCAGATTGACCGATACATGAGTTTTCAACCGCTCTCCCGAATGCGAGCTACAGACGGTATAACCTAAGCCATCTCGCTCGCACTTGTTTATATTGATAGGTCAGGGTGAAGAATAATATGTAAATTTTGAACTTTATGTAAATGACTTTTCAAGCTTCGGAACTATGTATATCAGAGAGAACGAAAACTTAACAGGTACCGAAAGCTATAGAGCTTATTAAAATATAAGCTTTCGTCAAACACATTTTCTCTAAGTATTATCCTACTTTCGTAATATTATCGTTGTAAGTTTTCAGTTTTTACAGTTTAAAGTTAACATTATAGCGTCATCTGTACAACATGTTTGAAAACGTGTGATTCTAATTATATCCCCAGTACTAACTGCGCTCTGTATTAGCATTCAGCGGCTTAGGAATTAATGTATTTCGCATTTTAAATGATATCAAATCGTATTGCTAAAATAAAAACCATTTATATGCAAATATTGATCGCGATTAAGGTAAAGTTAGTTACCTTATATAATCATGTATAAGATATATTGAAAGTTCTGTGACTGTTACGTATGTGTTAGTGCAATCATCCAATATACCTGCGTAGTTGTTATTAAATGTTAAAACCTAATCCAAAATAGTTTTCTTGTTCAAGTATTGATATTGGAGGTCTGCGCTAGAAAGTGCATTTGCATTGCTATCTCTTTCCGCTTAGATACTATGTAATGTTTTTATAATTGCTCTTCCACACTAACCATGTTGGGAATTTGGAAAGTTCAGACTTGAGTTAGCTACACCTTGGCTGGGATTTGAACCAGAGATTCTTGACTTTCGGTGCCGATGTCCTTCCCGCTTGAGCTACCATGGCGAGATAGCCTCACGCGCATTAAACGTTCTTATTTGATTCAAGCATTCCGGCAAATCTTCAAGGTAGTCTGAACAATTAGAGATATACCTCGAAGGCGACTTGCAATGTTGCAGCTACTTTAAAACAAATGCTTTTAAATTAACCACTATTAGGGTTAAATTGTACTTTTGATAATTGTTCTTCTACAAGCCGTGTGTAATAGCAAGTTGAAAAGTTGAACCAGACTTGAAAAATTCAAAGTTACGGCCGGGACCCGAACCATAATCTTCGGAATTCTGTGCCGTGCTTTAAACGCTCTGAGTTACGTTCCCTTGAGGTACCTGTAACCGCATTAGAAGCGTCTGATTCAGGTAACCCGCTAAATAGTTTGTAGGTTGCGTAAAGCAAACTTAATTTACAATTTATTCTGACAGGTAGTTTAACTAACCATGAAAGTAAAGGCCATTAGATTGTATAGTCTAAGAGACTTCACCGAGCTTTGTTATCCCGATGGTATCAGCTGCTGGTTTTTAATGAGACTTTGTTCTCGAAATTGCTTTCGAGCAAGAAATGGGGCGTGGATCGAAACACATGGTAATCTGTGATTGCAAGATCAGAGTACTTGCAATCTAAGCTCACTAGTAATGCCGGTAGCAGTGAACCTGAAAGGATGGCGTCAGTATTCACTGTCCGCCGACTCAGTTTTGATGGGTTTGGACTACGTCCACCAGTGAATGAATGGCTTGGTCCTTACCGAAGGAATGCAATTTCCACATATAAAAGACGTTTAACTTCGTTTAATACAAATGCAAATTACTTTTTGTTTCCCCCGTGATGTAAAAACTATGAATTGTTTTCTTTTTCTTACAGACGTGTATACCAAATGTACCGATATAAGAGCACCGTAAAAAGACTTAATCACTAATATAAACTTATCTCTGCTGGCCTTTGATTGCTTCGGATTACTCAGTAGAAACAGTAGCGGAATAGGTGAAATGTTAAAAAAATCTGTTGGGTTATATTTAAATGACTTTCTCTGTCCACTATCGTTTATTATCTTCTCTGTTGCTTACAAATGTAAACAGCGAAAGCACTGTTTTCCACTCAAAATTAGATATCTATATTTCACCGTAAATGCACTTTTTGAGGTTCCCTGAATAGACAAAGCTATCTTTAGAAAAAAGATCCATAATGCTATGTGAGAGCCTGTGAACAGCAGAATTCAAAAAAAATAATAAAATAAATTCTGATGTATTACACTCACATGACTTTCTCTACTCTTGTACACACTATTTTTACAAATGCTTATTTTCCATATGCTTCATGTTAATCGAGATATCGAGATGTTAATCTTATTGCTAATTTTCTTGTAAATGCAAGGGATATATGGTAGGCTTTAAGCGATAGTCAAAAATTTTAAGAACTGATTGCTATGTGGCGCATTCCATTCTCTTTGCATATCCAGTACATAAAAAATGAATAACCAATTCCCATTTGAGAAAAAGTATAAGTATTGGAAAATTTAAGGGAATAACAAGCAATACCTCGAAAATGGTTCACTCAACGAAAACATGCATATGACATAAATTGTGTATTTTAACGCAATCTACATTTTTTGTGTAGTAAAACTTTGTCTCTCTCTTATGGTTTACCAGTTATACAAAAGTCTTCACAATGAATACTTTTGGAGACATTCCCAGAAAATTCGAGATATACATTTCATTTGCCATGAAAATATCTTAAACATATGATATTTTAATCAAAATCATTTTTGAGAAAATTAAAATTTTAGAAAATTATTCCATGTAAAGGGTAATCTGGGGTGGGGGGATTTTCTTGAAAACTTTCGTGTCGCATCTCTGGAAGATACTGAACCTAAATACCAAGTTTGGTGTTTATGCGACTGTTCGTTTCTGAGTTATATTGTTCACACACACACACACACTCACACTCACACACACACAGACATGTTTCCAATAATGCTTTTTTTTGATTCGGGGTATCTCAAAACATATATTTCCGGCGTAATCTCGGTATCGAATTTTTGGGTGGAATACAATACTTCCCCTACTTACTATTCGTAGTGGAGAAATTAAAAAACTTAGTGTTTAAGGTTCAGCATCTTCCAAGTATGTGATACGAAGATTACCAAATAAACTTTTGCATGGTAAAAGATTGGTTGTTTGTATTTTTCTCAAACAATGACTAACGATTTGGAATAAAACACCATATGTTTTAGGATATTTTCATAATAAGTACAACATATTATTTTTAATTCTCTGCAAACAACCTGTGAGGATGTCTTCATTATGGAATTCATTTTGTGTCATTTTATAATGTGTAAAAGCAAAAGTTGTAGCCAAAAAAACAAATGTAGATCTTTTTAAAACTCAGCGTTTATTTAAAATAATGCTCTATGTCTCAGCCATTTCCAGAACATTCGTTGCTTTGAAATTTTCAATAATTTTGTAGTGATTTCATAAATTGGTGGTCTTTCGGGATGTTATGGAAGGAATTTCAACGCCTGCATATAACGATTTGACTATCGCCATCCTACTGTATCCTCCTAGTGTCTACAATGAAATTTGTAGTGACACCATTTATACAAATGTTTATACAGATTAACATGAAACGGATAGAAAAATCTGCTTTTGTAAGAATAATGTTCTGATACGTTCATATGCCTTTCTCTACCCCTCTATCATGTATTAGAGAGTATACAGGCTATTCTTAATAAAGCTTATTACTTTCTCTACCAGGTATTGTAAGTAGGGGAAGTATTGCATTTCACCTAAAAATTCGATACCGAGATTTCACCGGAAATATATGTATTGAGGCCCCCTGAGCACAAAAAAAGCATTTTTGGAAACATGTCCGCGTGTGTCTGTCTGTGAACAGCGTAACTCAGAAACGAACAGTCGGATAAACATTAATCTTGGTATTTACGTTCAGTATCTTCCAGAGAGGGGACACGAAGGTTTTCAAGAAAATCCTCCCACCTCAGGTTACCCTTTACATGAACATTTTTCGAAAACTTTAATTTTCTCAAAATGGCTCTAACGATTTTGATTAAAATAACACATATTTAAGATACTTTCATGACAAATAAAATGTATATCTTGAATTTTCTGTGAATGTCTTCAAAAGTGTTCTTCATTGTGAACGACGTTTGCATAACTGGTGAACAATAAGAGATAGACAAAATTTTACTGCACAAAAAATGTGGATCGCGTTAAAATATACAATTTGTGTCATTCATTTTTTTCATTGAATGAACCATTTTCGAGATATTGCTTGTTATTCCCTTAAATTTTCCAATACTTAGTACTTTTTCTCAAATGGGAATTCGTTATTCATGTTTTTACTTTCTCTACTACGTATAGTAAGTAGGGGAAGTATTGCATTCCACCCAAAAATTCGATACCGAGATTTCACCGGAAATACATGTTTTGAGACCTCCTGAATCCAAAAAAAGCATTTTTGGAAACATGTCCGTGTGTGTCTGTGTGTGTGTGTGTGTGTGTCTGTGTGTCTGTGAACAGCATAACTCAAAAACGAACAGTCGGATAAACACCAAACTTGGTGTTTAGGTTCAGTATCTTCCAGAGATGCGACACGAAGGTTTTCAAGAAACTCCCTCCACCCCAGACTACCCTTTACATGGAACATTTTTCAAATATTTTAATTTTCTCAAAAATGGCTCTAAGGATTTTGATGAAAATATCATATGTTTAAGATAATGTCATGAGAAATGAAATGTATATCTCGAATTTTCTGGGAATGTCTCCAAAAGTATTCTTCATTGTGAACGACTTTTGCATAACTGGTAAACCATAAGAGATAGACAAAATTTTACTACACAAAAAATGTAGATCGTGTTAAATTACACAACTTATGTCATATACATTTCTTTTGTTGAGTGAACCGTTTTCGAGATATTGCTTGTTATTTCCTTAAATTTTCCAATAGTTTACTTTTTCTCAAATTCGTTATTCATTTTTTTATGTCCTGGACATGCAAAGAGAATGAAATGCGCCACATAGCAACCAGCGATAAAATATTTGACTATCGCTTAAAAGCTACCATATTACCCTTGCATCTACAAGAAAATTAGCAATAGGTTGACATCTCGATATCTCGATTAACATGAAGCATATGGGGAATAAGTGTTTGTAAAAATAAAGAGTAGAGAAAGTCATGTGAGTGTAACACATCAGATTTTTTTATGTACTGGACATGCAAAGAGAATGGAATACTCCACATAGCAACCTGCTCTTAAAATATTTGACTATAGCTTAAAGCCTGCCAATTCCCCTTGCATCTACAAGAAAATTAGTTATAAGATGAACACCTCGATATCTCGATTAACTTGAAGCATATGGAGAATAAGCGTTTGTAAAATTAGTTTGTACAAGAGTAGGGAAAGTCATGTGAGTGTAACACATCAGATATTTTTTGTATCTACTACGTTTTAATACAAATAAACCTTTGCAGAAATACCTAAATTACACACTTCGTTATGTAGACACAAAGAGAATAGCATTAGTCAAATATTTAAGAACTGGACGCTACACGCTGACCTTAAAATAATATACTGTTTCCACGCAATCGCGAGAAACAACGAAATGTTGAAAGGACTTTAAGGAATGACCGGGAAATGAGCAATTCGGTTCTTTAATAACGATATCTCAGAAATGGCTTGTACCACAAACACTTATTTGAGATAAATTGTGTGTTTTATAGAAATGTACAATTTTTGTATGGTACGTTTACGTCTATCGCTTAACGTTTACCTGTGATATAATATTATACAAAACTCCTTACGAATGAAGATATTGAGAAAAGATTGTAGCCTTTACGTTATTAGCACCACGTTTAAGTGCCAGTTTGAAGGAGTTGTATTATAGTTCCACTGTTGGGGAGCCAAACTTGATGAAGTAACTGCCCCACGTATGGTATAAAGTTTCCGGTGGCCTTCGCTCCCGATGTTCACTTTCCGGTGGTCTTCGCCCCAAGTTTACTTTCCGGTGGCCTTCCCCCCAATGTTCACGAATCAACTTTGTATTTTTATGTTTCTTTAAATATTATATATACTTATGTTTTCCGCGGCTGCGTCAGTATTAATTTGTAGAAACATGTATCTCTTTGCAGGGAGTGATGCGACTAAAGAATGTAGGCTTACACGAATTATAATTTTTACTTCACTCCTTTTATTAATCCTTCACACGATTAAATAACACTTCATTTTTTATAGAGAGCTGTGAGATTATTTAAGTTCACTTTTAAACACGCAAACCTTATATTACTCCCGCCGTAATGGATTTTCGTCTCACACTGTATACGTACCGAGCGAATGAACTGCACAGGTACGCTGCTATCTATCGACTGCCGTTTACCGCTTGAATTTGCAAATTTTTCTATTTCAAGTCTCTGATTGGCTAATCCTACTCCAATAGAATACTTTTATTTAACTTAAGGGTTTTCTAGTTGTTAATTGGCTATTTATAAACTGGTTTTAATATTACATTATTATTGCTCCAAGAATTACTAGTAGCATTATTAAACTTTCCAATTCATTATTGCCTCAAGTATACCTCATTGTTAGCAACTTTCGGCCTCTATTCTCAAAGATTCTACATTACTAAATTACGTAATACATTCACATAACATTATTATACATGTACAATAACAAACATATTACTATGACTGTTTCATACATTTTATATATATTATATTATACACACATTGCTTTAAGGGGGGCTGTTATTGAATTTATATATTATATAATTAGACTGAAATCATTTAAGTGTTAAAAATACTGCCTCAATATACATTTTATTTTTCATGTAAATAAGTTTAATATATAGCATTTTAATCAAGATCATTGGAGTAATTTTTTAGAAAACCAATATTTTCGAAACATGTTCTATGTAAAGTGTAGTTGGGGTGGAAGGATTTTCTTAAAAATTTTGTGTCGCATCCTTGGAAGATACTAAGTTAAATACCAAGTTTAGCATTTATCTGACTTTTCGCTTTTGAAATATGTTGTTCACAGACACACACACACACACACACACACACACGGACATGTTTCAAAAAATGCTTTATTTATATCTAGGGTCTCAAAACATGTACTTCCGGTGAATCTCGAAATTGAATTTTTGGCTGCAATGCAATACCTCTACCTACTATGTACGTGGCAGAGAAATTAAAACGACATTATCTAGAAAATGCCATGTGAATGTGGCATAATATATTTCTCCTCGTGGGGATGCAAAGTGTTGAATTTCAAAGACATTGCATAGAGACCCGCTTTTTTTTTAAGACTTGATTGTTGAATGCATGGACTCGTGTCGATATAATGCGCAATGGTTTATTTTAGTAAGGAAATATTAAACCACCTCTGTCATGCCCAGCTCTCAACCATTATCTCGTTCTGGACCTCCACTTATTACTCCCCCTTTTCTTCATTACTGATCTATATTCATAGGATTCAATACGAGACGGACTCATCCAGGGGCTGGTGTGGACCGTCGTTGCAAATAATTCCTTCAGCCAATCAGGTGAAGTGTTTACTCCTTCCCTTTCGCCGCTCACCTAGGTCTGAACTTTGTTCATAGGCTAATGTGTGTGTGTTGGACTTGAATTCAAACGAAAAAAGAGATGGCTCATCTGGGCCAGAATGCCCTTGGCAGAATCCTTATATCATCTGTGTTCCAGATGATAAGGCGATTCTGCCAAAATCATATATAAAGAAAAACACTATAGGAAACAACTTGACTGTACCTACAACTAAATTTTTAATAAAAAACTATGTAAATATTTATCGTGATTAACAAAAACTAGATTGACAAGTAAGTAATTGCAAGAATATTTTATGTCCAGGGTAGAGAAGATCATGTGATGTAACACACACACACTTTAAACGCTGAATCTTAGTGTAGTTAACAATGAAATAGTATTGAACATTTGAAGTGATTAAGAATTAAATTGAAGTGCACCTGAACCCCTTCCCTCTCCTGGGACTTTCACAACCTCAGTAGAGCGTGCTGCCAAAGTCCAACGTGACTAGGATGGGGCAGTATAAGAAACAAATACTATCGAGCTCCTGAACCAATTATTTATTATCCACTATGCATGAACATACAAGAGGCTAAATCTTTAAAAATTGGTTAATGTGTATGAATAATAATGTAAACATTCTGCCACTGTGTATTCAATTAAGGCCTATTCATCTGTCAACCTAAAATGCAATTAATAGCACGAGATGTGAACTCAACCAAGGACATATGGCTAAAAATATTTAACACAAGTTAAAAGTTCAGGTCAGCAGAATCTTTAATAACTAAATAAAACCATATGTGCCGTACGTTATCAAAATAGGAATCCTTGCAAATATTCAAGTGTCTCAATAGTATAATAAATCGAAGTGCAGACAGAACCTACCTTGAACCGCTCAATCTGTTGGGCTTACTAACTAAAACTGCTAGCCTTGGATACTTAATGCTCCGTTTACCACAAATTAATCGGGCAATCAGTAGATGTGAAATACTGCATTTGTATGCCTTATAATCTCGGTTAATTAGGAAATATCTACCAAGCCGTTATCCTCAAGTTTTTTCCAGCTCATTAACCAAATAGTAAGTATTAAAATTAATTAATGAACGCAAAGAAAGCAATTATAAGTCTAGTTATTTCTTATGATTGGTATAACAAGATATTACAAGGCATGCATAACAGTTACCTTGCATATTTCCAAGTTATTTAACCAAAATAATGATTGAAATGTAATCGGTGGATGTAAAGAAAACAATCATAAATTCGGTAATGTCTGCTAATTAACATGGGGAAAATGGTAACGGTTCCTTCTGAATGAAGCTATAGGAAGGAGATTTAAGGAACGAAAATGTGTATGTCACAGGCTTAAGAGCTGATGCGAAGACTTCAAAAGCCTATAATCCACTCGCTCTCTCTTTATAAGATTCCATTTTATTAATACTGCGCTGTGCAGAAGCTATTAACCCAAGTACATTAGCGCAATCCGCAAAAATAGCGATATTTGAAACCAACACACACAAATATATACACACTAACCTTAACCCAACCTCGAGTAAATCTCTAAACCAGAGGACCCTATAGATTTACTGCGGCTCGCTACGGTCTAACTGCCTCCGTTCGCCACATACTCGTTTTTTTTCCTCGCCGTGTTTTTCGCTCAGATATTGGCGCTATTCCATATGAACAGCACAGCCAAAGTGCCTACTCCTGACCAAAGCGTGAACTAATTAGAGGGGGTAAACTTAAAACAAAGCCCGGTAAAATTGCTGCAGAATACCCATCCTTTTATATTTGCAGATTCTATGGCAAAATAATTACTAGAAGGTATTTATGAGTGCAATCAGTAAATGCATAATTGAAAGGTAATTAATAGGTGCAAATAACACTTACAGATACTCTAATTTCTGCACAACACTTCTTGAATACTTGCAAATTCTTTGACAAAATGATGATTGAAATGTAATTAATAAATGTAACCAGTAAGTGCAATTGGAATGCAATTGGTGAGTGCACAGAACACAATTCACACTTAAAAACAGCATTATAATTTCTGCACAAGACGTATACTTAATTATTTTCAAGTTCTTGACAATATAGTAATTTTTTCAGGCTCATCTAACTGTACCACATGCCCTAACCCAGAATCAGAGAGCTCAATTCAAACCCGACTGGAACTGGAGTTCAGAATTAACTACTGATTATCAGTGTATACGCTGCCACAACAAATGCTTCCACCTCAAACGAACATTTGTACCGCAAACATGTATTTGCAGACATGCAAACTACTGCAACGCTCCAAACGTTAATAGCAAAATAATACGTTCAATATAACAGTAAGCGAAGTTCCACAAATGAGTACAATTATTGCTAGTTCGTCAGATACAGCCAAACACAAAGACGTCCTGCCACAGGTTTTAGAATGGTCATGTAACCCTTTCTGTCGATTCAAATGATTCCCTAACGGACGGGCAAGTTTTCTCTTCCGTGTATCTGAGTTTTAGCAGCTATAAAATGGCAGAGAGCTATCGCAACCAAAAAGTATAATTTAAAATAACACAGTTACTGCAAACTAACTCCCATCAAAGATTAATTATCCGCTCAAAATACAATCATAAGCCTGGTTACATATCTTCACTTGGTAAGGAATAGGTTTTGTAGTAAGACCGAAAACGTACGTTTCAGTCGGAGTGTAACCCCAAAAGCAGGTTTCTCCCAATCCAACTAAGTCGACGACCAGCCAAATGTTTGCTACTGTGAGAAATTCAAGTCTCACCACATGTCTTCTTAGGCATACAAAATAGTGTGTTGTTTAATCGGCGAACTTCTGTTGCACACTTCGCCAAACCTGAAACGACTTTGCTCCTCTCTCACCAGCCAAAACCAGCAAGGGGAAAACCCAAAAACTGCATCAGGTAGAACCTCGAACTTCGGTAATTAAACCAGCCCTACTAGCTTAACCATTAGCTGTGGCCAGAAAGTATGAGACCAATGATCCCTAGTGGAATAACGGCGAAATCGCCAAATAAATGGCAAACACTTTAAACATATGAATTACGAGGGCAACAATAAAATTTTTAGAAAGTCAAACAAGGATTAGTTTTAAAATATTAAACGATTTTATTGTTTTCAAAATATTCCCCTTTAACATCAATATATTTTTGCATTCCATGAAACCAGCCCTTGAACTAATGATGCCACTCTTTCTAAGGCATTTCAGGAACCAGGTTTTTGTAATACTCCATCGCTTCATCTGATGACGAAAAAGTGATTCCATGCATTTTATCTTTAATTTTTGAAAACAAAAACAAATCACAACGTGCTAGGTCAGGGCTGTATGATAGAGGGTCCTAGGTGCTAACCTTAAGGGCATCCAGATACTCAGTTTTAGTTTTTCTGTATACGACGATGCGTTGTCATTTGTAACATTTTTCCTTTGGGTATTTTTCATGAACTTTTTCAAAACTTTGCGGTAAACAAACATTTGTGTACTATTAGGCGGTAAAGCTACGTCTACCTTCTAGTGCTATAGTAGCAATATGTCCCGTATTAGAAAAAAAACTAGTAACCATCTTCTTACCAGCACTGCAAATTCTTGGACTTCTATAGGCTTAGGTTCCGTTTGAAAGACCCATTGAGTCGAGATATTTTTTTTTCAGGATCATAACAATAAATCCAAGATTCATCACCAATAACGATATTTCAAACAAAATTTGAAGTGCTGTCTTGGAATTTTTCCAGAGCCGCGCAATTTTTCTGCACAAATCAATGCGTTGCTATTTTTGATCGGAGTCATTTTATTTGGAATTGATCGACAACAAAGTTTTCTCACGTCTAACTGTTGATATAAAATGTTTTGGATTTTACTCACACCAATGTCCAATGTCACCCGAATAAATTCATAGGTTTCCATCTATCTTCTTCAAGCATTGCTCGAACAACGACAATATTTTCATCAGTAACAGCAGTCCTTGGGCGTCCTTCACGAAATTTAACACTAAGAAAAAACCGCTCTTTTGAATTCGGTTTACCAATTATATATTGTTGCCTTAGATGGGGCTTCTTCGCCAAACGCACTTCTAAGCTGACCTTCACTTTGTTTGGGTGTATATGGAGATACAAAATCATAAAAAGATCATAGTCCGGATGTTCTCTTGGCAAATTAATTTTTGGGGTAAAATCTTTAAAGTATAATAATTAACAGTCTTTAGAGCAAATGGAATAAACTACAAGGAAATCACTCGCAAAACATTAGAAAGTAGGTGTCATATTTAAAAAATTTCATTTGTTTTTAGAAACATGGAATTATAAGTTTTGAGTATCGCCCTCGCATGTAGGCTGCAAAAGTTTTAATTATAGAGAGCCAGATAATTACATATATTCAAGAAATTATGCAATTTCAAACGGATATACAGAGCATTAACCCTAACTTTGTGTATTAGTAAATTCTACTGAAAGTTTTATTATCTGTATTATCTCTGCAAATTTTACCCTGCTTTTTCGTCAAACAGTAATTCACTGTTACGTGCATGAGAAAAATCAGCACAAACTTAATTTAAACTCTTCAAAATGGGCTTGAAGTAGAGTATACCTCTTGTCTCAGGGGAGATCAATGCTTCTGTACTGAACCAATTTCTTGGATTATGGTAACTACTGCTACAACCTCAAGGGAATTCATAGTAGTAACAGCTAACCGAGTACCCTATGACGTCAGGGAATAAGCGTCTATTGCTCCCGAGTCTGAGAAAGCAATTAAGTGAGAATAGCTCCTGTGCGCCAATGGGAAAGGCGAAGTCACTATTAGTAGCAAGGGAATTGTATATTTTAATTCGTTAGACATCTTTCCTTCTCTCTGCATCCCGTACTTACGACGACGGCGTTACGTCACACGACTAAGATACGTCACACGAAATTGAATTAGCTGAATCTCATCTAGACTCAACTGGGCTGCTAAAGAGACTGAAGAAAGTGATCGTAGTGTCAATGAATACGATTTAAGTTTTGAATTTGCGTGAGATTTTGATAGCAAAACGGAAGAGAAGAGAGAGAGAGCGTTTTGTGGTAATGATAAGAAATCTAAATAGAGCAGAATGTTTCCAACCAGTAAGTGGAAACAACTGAAATACTTGCCAACAACTAACAAAATTCGGTTTAAATATTTATCACAATTGCTTATAACAGTTATGCTCTACATTTGGCCACTGTTGTTTCACATTAGTTAGTTGCATGTGGGCAGTAAGCTGAATTAGAGTTGAAAAATTCAATGTCACAACTGGGACTGCACGATATTAATTTGCTGTGCTTCAGTAACGATGGTGATGGTGACGATAATAATTATAATGATGATGATGATGATAATAATAATAATATCATCACACATTTTCAGTTAATATTTCTCGCAGTTACAAAACACCACTTGATTTTAAAACACACATTCACGACGGGTGAAGTGGTTTTATATCTGGCAGAGATACAGTCCTTAACTTCAATAAAGTTCTGATATTTTTTGGTATTCGTTGTTCCTATGTGGCTCAAAATACTAGGTACTTACCCAGAAAAAAACATACGATAGTGAAATTCTTGAATGTTTGCGCTGGAGATGGAAATATCAGCGTACAAGTGAGAAAAAGAGAATGTTTAATCTAAACTATACAAAAAGGTCGATCAATACTATAATAATGCACTAAGAATATCAGTCTCACCAATCACAAGAAGACTTAGAAATACAAATCAAAATGAAGACCGATGACAACGGAATGAATTAATTTCTTTAGAGAGGTCGGTGCAAGACATAAAGCCTAGCCTATGCCCTTGATTTCGTTCTCAAATCGCAAATCTGTCTTATTTTTTCCTTATGTACGAAACAGGGTAAATGCATAGAAAATCTGAAGGCAGCTCTCAGCGTGATCTTGAGGTCGAAAGTGCTACTATGCATGTTTAAACTAGAGTATTTACTTGGCATGCTATTGAGAAGCAGAGTTCCGAATGCTGTGTTTGCAATGCTTTCTACAGTTCTAGAGAATCCATTTTCCTCTTAAGTTCGCTCATTTCTGAGATTGGCAACCCGGAAATGTAACGCCTGTTTTCACAATACAGTAGTGAAAAGAAAGCAGCGAAAACGCGAAACACGGAAAAACCCAAATCTGCTCTAGTTCGCAGTGGAAAATGTGTTAAATTAATTGGAGTGCGAGATACGGTGGATTAAAAACGAAACTGAGAGGCAGACAGACGAGGTCCAGCACAGTGTAACGTGGATGCTCCTGTTTCCTTTGCGCTCTTAAAGGGAAATCTGGAGTTTCACTGGTTCGCAAATAAAGAAACAAACTTTTCTACTATTACTTATGACAAAATAATATTCATGTATATACAAGTAGCCTATGACAAAACACCCCCTCAAACACATGCACACAACGTACACATAACACTCACACAGCACACCAAAGCACACCCACACACAAAATACCCGCAAAACACACACAAAACACCCACACACAACACATATGCAGGATGTGTCTTATAGAATAGGCATAGGCTGTTGATTAGTCAGCAACAATCAGCGATAGCACTTATTGCTACGGTTATTTCAGAATCTTAGTATGAATATGCCCTTACCCACACTACTCGCACTATAAAGGAACTCCTTGTTCGTTTTCGTACAAAGCAATTCTAGCTGAAAGAGGAGGGTAAACAGCTCATCCCGTACCAATTAGTGGGTTACGGATTATTACGGATTTTTGAATATTTAATACGAATTGAAATATTAATTAATACAGGTCATAGTGGGCCTTTTGTGCTTACAAAGTGCCACAAGGAAGGAAAGTATGTAGGGAGGCCAAATCGGACGACGATGTGCACTAGCGAGGATGGAGTCCCTAGCGATTTCAACATGACGCCAATTCTGAAGCCGGTGCCTTAGCCAGCCGCAATCTGGGGATCCTGGCAATAGACGGCCCCAGAAGAGAAGGGGCCCAATAGTCCCGTCAAGCGTCAGGGAGAAATCTTTCCAGAGCGCATCGCCCTGCCGCAGCATACCGACCGCCGTCCTCTGGTCCTATAACTCTGAAACAGAGTAGCTGAAACACATGAAAGGAAATGATAGGAAATTTGCGGTAGAAGGCTTAACTCCCCAGCATTCGCCTACTGAGCCGGGGATATCATGTAAAAACTCAGGATCAGAGAAGCCGGCCCGACGTTAATCGAATTCGAGACTCCAAAATGCAAGCCTCCTACATTACCGCGGAGCTATGGCGTTCGGTTCCATTTGTGGTTAAAGCTAGCAGAGGGTTTTGTACAAAATATTTCGGGGGTAGTTTTTGACCGGTGGTGTATGATACCTCTCGTGTCAGCATATAAGAATAGCATAGTTTAAAGCAATAGGATGAGAAAATTCAGACTCCCACATCTTTTTAATGACCCCATTGTTTCGACTGACCTTTTTCAACAGAAGAGCTGCTCTTAAAATGCTCAATAGTTTAGTTTTCATTGTGCGTTTTGGTAGCTTGTGCATTGTATTTTTCCGCTTTGTTTATACCTATTAGAGTTCTGTAAGGACCATAGTTGGGCACCTACATAAGAGACATCAACGCTTGGTACACACTGGCGGACACTTATCGAGCGACTGCAGTTTCAGGGAGGCTACATTTGGCGACCGTCATTAACTGCTTACATGGACCGATAGGGCTCACAGCTGCCGATGTTGCGTGGTAGACATCGGTAGTCATATAGAGGAAGGAGAAGGGGAAGCTCATGTTTTCCTGGGAATCACGCTGTGGAAAGCTGATAACGCAGAGAGAAACGCATCCGCGTGTATGGCTTCATTTAAAACCAAGTGTTCCATTTCATATCTTGGTGCTTATTTGCATTCAACGTTTCAGAAGCATTTCAATATCACATACACGCTCTAGTTAAAAGGAAAAAGGTATTTCCAAGAGAGTAAGCGAGCTAGGTCTGTTTGTTACTGGTTCATATCTCTGGAATTCCATGTGCTCTGATCGTCATTTGATGAGAATTTGTTTCGAAAACAGTGCCAAGTATCGTTCAGTAATCCTCCAAAAGAAAAGCAAAACAAATACACAGAAGCAATAATTATTACTTAAAATTAATAATTGCTTAATTTTATTCTTGATTCGGTGTAGTTTTGCATAATGGCGAACAGCTATGTACTCGTACAATGTGTTTAAAAACTAAACGATACTCAGTGACGTGGGGCTTGTCTCATCTGAACATATAAACGAACGTGATTAACAATATCGATTACTTATAGTGTCTGTGAGTGCGCATCGTTGTTGCAGGATGTCTACTGTGATCAGCTGAGTGTAAAATGAAACAGAGAATATCGAATTTTGCTAGCTTCGATATGAGATATCATATTTTACTGAACCCCCCCCCAAAAGGAAACGTTATATTCAACGCTAGGAAGCAGATATGAAGGATGAGTTCAAAACGATGTATAAGAATTAATGTAGAAGTAGAGAATTTCCATGACAAAGAGCCCACTAAGGATGAGATTGCTGCAAGACGTAAACGACTCCATTAAGAATATTTAGTTGGCCTGATGACGAAAAGAAAGCCAAGTTTCAAAATGGTAATCGAAGCGCTTGAAGTAATCCATTTGCATCTGAATGTTGAAACGTTTTTGCTCATTGAATTCCGCGAGTGATTTTGCAGGAGGATACAATGAATTTATGAGTAGCACTTTGACATATCTCCACCGGTACTCACGAGGAAGATGGAGAAGGAGATGCTTTCCTAACCGGCGACCAAATATGAATTTCTTGAGTACGCCTACAAACAAAATCAATCAATGTGTGGCACCGTTTAATTCCCTAAGCAAAAATAAAAATACGGACATATTTTCAAAAACGCTTTATTTGGATTCAGGATGCCTCAAAATATGTACTTCTGTTGAAATCTTGGTATCGAATTTTTGGATGGAATACAATACTTCCCCTACTTATATATGTAGTACGGAAAGTAAATATTAAAGAAGAAAGAATGAAAAATTAAAGGAGTCCACAACAGAAAGGAGACTGCCCGTCTAGTGCTTCGGTCAGCATTCTGACTTCTAATTTCAAAGTCCAAGAATCAAATTCCATCTTTGAGGAGGGTTTCCTAATTAGAATCTCTTCCTCCTTTCAGCAGTATCTGAATATAGGAGCGAATGTCAGTGTTCCACCCAAAAATGAATAAAACTCTATGATAACTAACAATTCAACGGGATTATACAAATGGCGAAGAAATAAAGAAAGAAATATTCCGATGTGATTTATTCACATGACTTTCTCTACTCACTATTCTATAAACTATTCATACAAAAGCTTTTTCTTACATCTACTTCTTGATAATCGAGATAAAGTTTCCTTACACATTTACACTTTCCGTTGTTGGTTTAAGAACAAACAATACATTAAGCTAAAGTGATACAGATTTTTTAAAATGGGGATCGCTCTGTAATGGATTTGAAATTCCATGCTCCTTGGATGACCACGAGATAAACGAATAGGGACTTAATACTCAAAATGTAAGTGTTTGAAAAATCAAACCAAGAGGTAGGCCAGGAACAACTTGGAGAGGACAGATTCATAGAATGATGAATGTTCGGTCCTGGAGGAGGTTGACTTGTTCAATCGGGAAGAATGTCTAATGGGAATACAGGGCAGCTGCTGAAGAGTGGAGAAGCCCTTAACAGTAAATGCAATGTATGAAAAATGAAACCAATAACACAGAATATCTCGTAAATGGTTAATGTCTCAAGCATTTGACATAAACTGCGTATATTAAACCAAATCTACAGCATTGTTCAGTAAGATTTTATTCCTCTCTTTATGGTTTACCAATTATACACAATTCATTCAGAATGAGAACTTCATAGACTATTCTCAGAAAATTCAAGATACCTACATTTTACATGTCATGTAAATATCTTAAACAGATGGGATTTTAATCAAAATCGTTAGAGCTTTTGTGTGAAAATAAAAAATAACCAGACTTTTTCTATGTAAAGGGTAGTTTGGGATAGGGAGATTTTCTTGAAAATCTTAAGTGTTGCATCCTTGGAAGATATTGAACTTCAATACAAAGTTTGATATTTAACCGACTTTTGGTTTTTGAGTTACGCTATTCACTCTCTCACACATACACACACAAACAGACACCACCATATTTTAAAAATATGATGTGATACATTCACAAGAACACAAACTAATCTTACAAAACTTATTTTTACATCTACTTGATTTTATTCCAAATAAACTCTTGCAGAAATACCTACATGCATACTGTTTACTGCAATCGCGAGAAACAACTGAATTTTGATACGACTTTAAAAAGAATGGCTAAGTATTGAACATTTCGAATTATTAATACTGAATATTTCGAAAATGTCTGATGACACTAAAGCTTATTTTAAATAAATTGCGTATTTTAAAGAGATCCACATTTTGTTGTGTAGTACGTTTTTGTCTATTGCTTAAACGTTTACCAGTTATACAAGATTATACAAAATTCCTTCCCAATCAAGAGGACTTCAAAGACTATTCCCAGAAAATTCAAGATATACATTTTATTTGCCACGCAAATATCTTTAATGGTATTTTAATCAAAATCATTACAGCCATTTTTTTTATAAAATAAAGGATTTCGAAGAGTCTTCCATGTAAAGGATATTTTGGGGTGGGGAAATTTTCTTGAAAATCTTCGTGTCACATCTTTGGAAAAGTGCGATGTCGATCTTGTGTCGCATCTCTGGAAGCTGCTGAACCTGAATAAAGTTTGGTATTTATCCCAATTTTCGTTTTTGCGTTATGTTGTTCACAGACACACAAACGCGCGCGCGTACCTTTTTCACAATTTTTTTTTGTTATTCAGGGGGCCTCTAGGCATGTATTTACGGTGAAATCTCGGTATGGAATTTTTGGATGGAATGCACTACCTTCTCTATCTACTTGGTACGTGGTAGAGAAAAAATTCTTTTTAGATTCAGGGAGCTTCAAAATGTATATTTCCGGTGAAATCTCTAAAATTGGACTTTTGGGTAGAATGCAATACTTGCTGTACTTACATTAAGTAACAGAGAAAGTTAAAATTTTATGTTACATTCATATGACTTTCAGTAGCCGCTATCCTTTATTTTTATATAACTTTTACAAACTATTTTACAGCAGCTTATTTCTCTATCTGCTTCATGTCGAGATAAACGTTTCAGAAAGAGCTTCATTATACATTTTGTTGTAGGTACAAAGGTAATACGGGAGAATGAAGCGATAGTGAAACCATTATGTTCTGGCATTAAAATATCTTACCAGGACATCTCATGAAGCAATTGAATGGAAAAATTCAAACGAATAACAAGTATCTGGAAAATGGCTGATGCTCCAAAAGCTTATTACAAATTAACTGTCCATTTTGAGGAGATCTACATTTTTGTGTAGCTATTTTTTGTATATATATATATATATATATATATATATATATATATATATATATTATGATTTACTAGTTACACGATATTCACAAAGTTGACCTTTTTATAAAAATGATTTTTAAGTATTCAGGAGCCTCAAAATATGCATTTTTTGAGAAATATTAGTTAAAAAGTTTGGGTGGAATGCAAGTATCCCTGTATCTATTAAGTATATGGTAGAAAAAATAAAACGGAATTCATTCTAAGAGATAACTTGATAAGTTATAGGCGTCTGTGTAAGTTAAACAACAGCACCCCCCAAAAGGAGCCTATAGGGGGTCGAGAGCCGTAGTTTTTCAATTTAAACTGTAACCATTACCATATGAAGCTGAATAAAATTAAATGATTTCCATTTCTATAGTATAATCAGACTAATATTCTTGTGTTCTGAAAGTAGACTTTTTAAATATCTACCAGAAATAACAATTATGCTTAATTTTTTAATAAAGGTCGTTGAAAATTTTTCAGGGATTTTAACTGAGTGGTCTGAAAAAACTAAGGCTATCCAAGTGTTTTCCCACATATTTCAAAAAGGAATTTGGATAAAGTTATTATTAAATTTGAATGATCGAAGTTTAATGTTGTTTACATAATGTAATACTAAGTTTGGTGTGTTCGAACTTTCAACAGTGTGTACCCACTAGCTGGAGGTTGAGAGAGACTACACTTCCTGTTTACAAACTAACAATGCATCACGCATCCCAACTAATTTCCTGTTAATTTACCGCATGTATGATCATGATCAATAAACGACTCTATAGTGCGACGTTTTTATTCTAACCATTACACAACTATAGGCTTAATATTAACGCATAGACATTTTTAACCCACCTTCGTCATTGTAAATAAATAAGGTTTACTTAGTAGCAAATTAAAGACGTTTTGGATATCAAATTCTAATTAGATTAATTCTTCCTTTAACCCTTGCGTTTCCGGTGCATTACTCCCACCGTTGCTGCAAATGTGATTTTTTTAAATTAATTAATTTCATTTATTTTCCCGAGTATCATTTAAGATAATATTCTATAATGATCTAGAATATTATATAGTGTAACATCCCTTTATCCCTTTTTTTAATCGTACGATCAGTGACATTCCTAATATCGAATGAAAAATTCCCTGATATGAAAATGGGTATGAATTATCTCGGCGGATATTGTATTTATTAGAAAGGTAGAGTTGGACGACTGAAAAATGCAATGCTATCGCCGGGATATGAACCACGGATCTCCCGGTTTCCTTCCGGTTGCTCTAACCAATGAGCTACCATGGCAACATGCCGGTACGACATTAAATTCTCCAGCTGATTCGCATTTTTCTCGGTAAACCACAAGGAGATCTCAAATTGTATTGAGATGACATATCCCAACGGCGACTTACAATGCTGTAAGTACTTAAGTCCCGGGCTCCATAGTTTCGACCGCTATTAGATCAATTAATGGAATTGGGGTCGCCATTGGGGTACGTCATCTAAATACAATTTGAGATCTCCTTGTGGTTTACCGGGAAACATGCGAATCAGTTGGAGAATTTAATGTCGTATTTGCATATTACCATGGTAGCTCAGTGATTAGAACAACCGGAGATCCGTGGTTCAAATCCCGACGATGACATTGAATTTTTCTAGTCACCTGATTGTATACCTTTCCAAAATTGTCCAACACACGGCTTGTGTGGAAGAACAATTATGATTTTCTAACCTTCCTCAACAGTGTTTCAACTCTGAAAGTTATACATAGCCTATAAGTACCTTTTTGCGGTGTAAGTTATCACAATGGTCAAATAATTCTTTTTAGATATTCGTAGTAGATGACATCCAAACTTTTGTACCTTATTTTTGGTCCAATAGTTATTTAGCTTAAACAGCTTCCACATAATAAAAAAGCCTCCAACCTGTGGCAGTAATTTGTATCACAATAATGTAAATGCCAGAGTGATTGTAGTGTAAATAAGCATTATTGTATGACAATGATTTGAGATGTTTGTTAATTATGTGCAGTGTTAGGAAATAGGTTTACACGGCCTCACTGAAACTGACAATAAGAGCGGGTAACAATGAGCGAGGGGGTGAGTTGTTTATCAATTATTAGAGACAAGCAAATGACGTCAGATTGGCACGCTTTTCTTAGAAATGGCGGGAATTTCTTCCCTAGAACATATGTGTTCGTAATTTTGATTGGATATAAAAATAGACGCTAATGTTGGCGCGTTTAACCAATAGCAGCTCGGTTATAATGTTTAGGCATATCGGGGTGTGGGAGAATAAAAAGGTAAAGCCAGAGGCAAGTATTGCCCAGTCCAACAGAAACATTTGTGCATTACACGCCGCTCAGTCCAGAAGAACCATTCGCGTGTAATACGTCGATCAGTTTAACATAAATATTCGTGGGTTATACGTCACAAAGTTTAAGAGAATCGTCGCGCAATTCTACAAAATCTCTCGCTTTGTAAAGTTAGTTATAAATGTGAAATACGCGAATTAATAATGTTCAGCAAATAAGTGATTATAGTAACAGAAAATATAACAGTTTCAGTCTGGCGTGTATCAAAAGTCAATATGTGAAATTGAATAATGTGTGACGGCAATAAAAGTGTAAAAACAAATTCTTTTATCAGTGTTATCTTTCAATAACAAACCTTTCCGTTTACACACCCTGTTCAAGAGATGTGCTCGACCGAGAAATAATAGCTAGCCGGAGGACAATGAACCCAACATTCAAAGTAGTAAAACAATAACAGGCGCTCAGAAATAAGATAACACGAAGTGACCGCGACAAATTGGCTCCCATACGTGGTGCAGATAAACATGAAGCATCTTCCAACTACCAACAAATAATCTACTTCAAACCACAATACGCAAGGATTTCTCACTCCCAGGCCACCAAGTTAAACATTTTCCAATTCGCATATAGTTTGTAACCATTAAGAGCTATACCGTGCGGGAAGTGCATTATTACAGATTCGAAAAATAGTTATAAAAGACGAGACGTGAAGATGATGAAATGGGGTTTAAGGACGCTAAACATCAGGGGTCATCAGCGCCTCACAAAGTATAAAATTTAAAACCCAAAAAACCAATATACGGGCCACTAACCCAAGCTGTCAAAAACACTAAAGAAACAAAACGGCAAATTCTGAAAACCAACACACTAAAAACATGGTCAATAAAAGATTAAAAGACGTGTCAGGAACTGTAAAAGGCAAAACACAAGAGCGCCATTTGTCCGCTGGGAAGAAGAGCCCCCAGTAAAACAGGCAATATAAAATAACAAATCTGAAAGCCACTGAGCGCATCAAATGCGCCGATAAAAATCACTGTCACCTCAAAACGTAAAAGACATGTAACAGCATGCGCGTCGTCTGCCAAAACGTTGGCTATGCCAACAGGCAGACACACACACGAACGCGCAATGGAGCTAAAACCTGACACTCTTCTAAAATGTGACGCACTGTTAAGGGCGCGTCACACTGCTCACAGAGTGGAGCGGGGTCACCACTGAGCAGGTGTCTATGACTAAAAAGACAATGTCCGATACGTAAACGAGTTAAAATCACCTCATCCCGACGAGAGGAAACGAGAAGAGGTACCTCAGACTAACGGGAGAGGTTTAACGTCCCGCAACTTGTTTCCCCGGAGGGCGATCCATTCATCGCGCAAAAGCGAGAGGATGCGGCCAAGTAAAATAACAAACAAATCTTTGGAGGGAACAACAGAGGTAAAATATCTGGGAGATAAAATTGTCGATTTCGCAGCGGCGTCGGCAGACTCGCCTCCTGAGATGCCCACATGACCTGGAATCCACAGGAAGGAGACACTGATGCCAGAAGCACCGAGCGAATGGAGCAGGTCATGAATGCGCTGTACGAGCGGGTGGTAAGCGTACAGCGCGCGAATACTTTGAAGGGCACTCAGAGAGTCAGAATATACAACACAGTGCCGTAAGTCGTGCAAAAGACGAGACGAAGTCTATTTCCAAGCTTATATTATGCATCTCGCATACAACCTTAGTACTCTATTTTTTGCGCGATCATGTGTTTTACTATTTTGAATTAATTATTAGTGAGAAATACAATTTCTAATCAACTTACCTATTTTAATCTTGATTCCAGTAACACATTGCTGCGAGTGCAACAGCTATAACTACCAGGATGGCTTAGTAAGCTACTATAATTTAGGAGACTGAGTGAATTGCTCGATGGTTGATCTTAACTCTTAAGGCGTTGTTTGAAAACTGATCATTCTCATCTAATTACAGTTAATTCGTTTTCAATACTGTTTGAAATAACAAAAGTTATTCTGTTCGAACTGTGTATTCACTGTGATGTGTTATGACCAGGCAGAGGGTTTATAGTAAATAATTAGAGCAATCGTGTTACCGCACGGAGTATAGACGATGTGATGGACACTCTTCTCCCCTTCACTCCGAAATAGTCAGTTTCTTTGCCACTGTTACATTTATTCGCTCCATACAAACCAGTGGAGAACTGTGACAATGTGCCTAAAGGTAGAAATAGTTCATACATAAAAAACATCATCACAATAAGTATCGTTTGAAGCGGAATTTGGCATGAAATACATCAGCACAAATGGCGAAAGCATCAGATGTAACATAAAGCTCAAAGAACATTTGAAACATTATGTTAAACAACTTTTAATTCAATGAAACACAAGAAACATGTGACATTAGAAATGTACAATGAGGAAAGTGAACATTCAGCCTCCGCAGCTCCAAATTATAAATCACAATTTTTCGAGGATCTGTGTCGTACGATAAGAGCGGATATTAGTTTGAGGCAGTATTTTTAACACTTAAATGATATCACACTAATTATATAATATAAAATAAAATAACAGCCCGCCTTAAAGCAATATGTATATAATATATAAAGCGTATGTTGCAGTCATTGTAGTATGTTTATATTATTATGTACATGTATAATAATGTTATGTGAATGTATTACGTAATTTAACAATGTAGGAGCTGTGAGAATAGAAGCAAGCTGCTTTCCGTAGCAAACAGAATTACAAAGTAAAAAGCCGAAAGTTGCTAACAATGAGGTGACTTTGAGACAATAATAAATTAGAAAGTTTAAAAAGGCTACTAATAATTCTTGGAACAATAATAATGTAATACTTAAAACAGTTTATAAATAGCCAATCAACTACTAGAAGGGCTAAAAGTTGAATAAAGATATTCTATTGGAGTAGACTTAGCCAATCAGAGACTTGAAATAGAGTAAATGCGCAAATTCAGGGGGGAAGACGCTACAAGGAAGCGTAACCAAGCAGTCCAGTTTAGATTCGGTACGGTATAGGTTCAGTGCGAGATATAAAAATTTGTTGCGGTGAGAATAATATAAAGTTTACGTGTTAACAGTGCAATTAACAATCTCACAGCTCTATAGTAGGAGGATACGTCAGTGAAGTGTTAGTTAATCGTGTGAAGGATTAATAAAAAGAAGTACAATACAATTATAATTTGTGTAAGCCTTATTCTTTAGCCGTACCAGTCCTGCTAAGAGATACGTATTCTGCAAATTACTACTGACGAAGCCGAGGCATATATATATATATATAAATAAAAATACAAAGTTGATTTATAAACGTGGGGCGAAGGCCACCGGAAAAGTGAACGTTTGTTTCGTACGTGGGGCGAACACTCCTAGAAACAATCTCCCGCAAATTGGCATCCATTACGTCTAAAACAACTTCAAGTTTGGCTACCATACGTGGGGCTGTAACTACATGGAGTTTAAAGAAAGTACAGCTTTTGATGTAGAAGAAAAGACAGTGTAATCAGAACTCTTAATTATGCCATTAATATACAATCATGAGGTAACTTTATTGCACCCTATCAATAGATAAACATACATTGCTCCTTTTTCCTTCTAATATTCCTTAATTCTGGTCTACCTGCTATGAAGTAGGGTGTACGGCCTTCAAACTGTACATAGTTGTTTACAGAGAACACTGCAAGGTCATAAGCGCTACCACCTTCCCTCACCACCATCCCGCGGTGCCTTCCTAACCCCTCTGCCTGTTTATTACAGATATGTAAAACGCTTTAAGTGTATTTTACTTTCCGCCCTATTGTATGTTATTACAGCTATCAAATTTGTGTTGGTAGACATGGGTTTCCTTGGAAACGAATTTCTGTGTTGAATTCTAAAGTTCCTTCTCTGTAGATATCATAAAGAACACATAAAGCACACGATCGTGCGAAAAACAAAATTTTCAGCTCTTAACAAGAAATATCCGCTGAATAAATTCTGTTATGTATTTAAATTTTATATTTAAATTATATATGCCGTTATATGCATCTGATTGTCAGGGGATATTCTACGTTCTAATATTGACTGAGTAATAATAATAATAATAATAATAATAATAATAATAATAGTAGTAGCAGCAGTATTAATAATAAAGGCATTTCTTGCATCTGTGAACACATCTTAGATATTTAAAGTTAACACCACGAAGAAGGCAATAGAACATTTGAAATGGTTCTTCTAGTTTAATTTTTCTTCCTAAAAATCCTAATTGTGATTATAATTATTATAATTTCATGCAACATCATTATTCACTGTCTGGTTTATTATGTAGTAAGATAGGACGACAAAATGCCTCAAAACAATTCTAAG
Organism: Deroplatys truncata; assembly: GCA_030765065.1. Taxonomy (NCBI): domain Eukaryota; kingdom Metazoa; phylum Arthropoda; class Insecta; order Mantodea; family Mantidae; genus Deroplatys; species Deroplatys truncata. The sequence continues at coordinate 225,568,512 of CM060975.1, forward strand.
ACAGCAGGGGAACAAGTAATTTTCATTCTCAAGTAATTTATTAATTCTCCTCGGTAAAGCATGTGACAACGTGCGAGGTAAAGCATTTCAGCCATCCGTTAGCTCTGTTGCTCCTTTAAGTGGAGCACTATAAAACATATTGATTTCTTCTCCATTATTTTGGAATGGCCTTTATAGAACAAGTCAGATTTCATCGCACTTTAAAGATATCGATGATGTTTACGGAGATATCTAAGGTATCTAAGAAGAGCTGGTAGGATCAATGTTGTAACGAAATATAGGTGCAAACGACAGATCGTAGCCTAAGCAAGAATTCAGTAGCAAATCGAGTACGATATTTTTACAGAAGTAATCTCATATGTGTAAGATCATTTTATGTTTGTTGTTATAGCAAATATACGAGCAGCAAATGTTTACTTTTGAAAATATGGAAAATAGAGTGAATTGGAGAAAACCGTTGCTATTTTATATTTTAGGAAAAAATAATATTTTACATTAAATTTTATATCCTTTATCTTTAATTTGAGAGAAATATATAAACTGAAGTATATTCCTTACTGTGTAGCTGACCACGTATGTTAGCAATTGATCAATAACACGCGTCAAGCGGCCAAATGTTAATAATTATCATCCTAAAGTACGAGGAATTTTATTAATAGGATATTATATGCGTAAAATAGATTGTGAATACACAAGTGAGTCGAGGACACAGATAAATGGAAAGTATATGAAGAAAATGCTGACAGTATATTCTTAGCTGAAGGAAGGCGAGCCCAGTTTTCGTTAGGTCAGTTTCCTGACCTATGTTGACAGAAAAGCAGTATACTAGGCATCTGGACAGTGACAAGAGAGACCTCGCCTCACCAGCCTATTAGGAAACATAGTCTTTCGAACTACGGAGTACGTGAGTAAACAGTTACATGGATTATAACAATAAAACCCGAAGTATACTGCCTTATCATGAAATCTCAGTGAAGGCACGGTAAGAAACTAACTGTCCAAAATCTAAGTGGGAGGAGCGTAAATAGTAAACCATCAATAATAATTTTTCAAGGAATTTGAAATGATGTATCGGGAAAAAATTAGAAATCACACGAAAGAATGTAGTAGGTCTCGTATAACTGTCAACGAAAAATCCTAGTGTCATAAGTTCATCATGTTTAACTCCCTATTGAATTCGTTTAAAGAGATAGATCTAAACACTCTTGTGAGATTAGTTAATAGAATGAGACATAATCAAGTTTATTTGTATTTCTATTCATTTTTCTGGGTTTCCAGGAAGTAGTAAAGAAGCAGAGAAGTGGTTTGTCGCGAAGTGGTTAAATCTGAGCATAAGAAATCTATATAATTTGTTGAAGTGAATAAATGATCACACTTTCCAGAGCCACGAGCAGACCAAACAGGAAGAACATAGCAAAGAAAGAGCATATAAATGAATATTACCGCACAGGACCCTCTTATTATAAAACTATGTAAAATATAGAGACGATAAATTATATATTTTACTTTTTAAGATTACTCTTCTATTAATTTTAGATAATGGCGATAAATATAGATCTGGTTCCACCATTGAATTTTAACACATACATGGCCAGTGTGGAAGGTTATTTTCAAAACATTTAAGATAAACTATTAACTTGACATGGGCTCAAATTCTTGAATATGCACATAGGAGATGTAGAAAAACACATAAATGTACATTTTAAAATGAATTTATGCCAAAAATTTCTTTTATGAAACTTAAACATACTTGGAATATTTAAGAGAAGGCTAAGCTATAATAAGCTGCTTGGTAGAAATTTCATATTTTAATAAATCCAACATTCTCGTACTATCGTAGATGGTTTCTTACATGCATAACCATAACAAATATGAAGAGAAATTCAGTATAATAGGTGCCAATGTCGCTAATACATGTTCATCAAAACTTTTTGAGCCATTTGTGAGAAAGTAAAACATAACGAAACGTTTCCATTTGAGGAGCTGTTTGGCTTAAGATTATTCCATGAAAAATCTTAGTATCATAAAAGATGATGTAATTGCACATTTTTCTTTTAAGTTATTCTATTCGAAGAGACTCCCTCATACACACATAATATACAGATTTGCTTACGTGTTATCTTACCTTTATTTTATTTAACACCAAACCATGCATTTGCGATGAAATTTCAGTATTTAATTCTAGCGTCAATAATAATTCTGCCTTAGCTAAATGGTAGTTGGACTAATAACTTTTTGGACGTATGTAAATATCAACGTCGAAAAATTAGCACACTGAGAAGAAATGATAAGCGCACGACATGCCCCTGTCGCATATTCACGATTACATGTCATATGTCTTAGAAATTCTAAGGTAAAATGTCCCGTAAATGCAGAGTATTTCAACAATAAAACTCATTTTAAGTGACGAGAGTAACGAGTTTTAAAATTAAAAACGACGGCAGGTAAACGCAAACAGTTGACAGCTGTCCACAGCATGCCCGCACCCAGGTCGAGATCATTAACACACAGACTAGAGCATTTAGACGCGTGGAATTTCCTTTCAGAGAAAGCGTGAAGCAGTTGAGGCAGTATTTTTAACACTTAAATGATTTCAGTCTAATTATATAATAAGTAAATTCAATAACAGCCCGCCTTGAAGCAATATGTGTATGTAATAATTTGTAAAATGTATGTAACCGTCATTGCATATGTTTGTATTATTGTATCCATGTGTAATGATGTTATGTGAATATATTACGTAATTTAATAATATAGTAGCTGTGAGAATAATAGGTTAAAAGTTACTAACAATGAGGTAACAATGAGGTAACCTTGAGGCAATAATGAATAAGTTTAAATGCTACTAGTCATTGTTGGAGCAACAATAATGTAAATTTTGAGACAATTTAAAAATAGTCAATTTACAACCAGAAAAAGCTTTAGTTAAATGAGGGTATTCTATTGGATTAGGAGTAGCCAATCAGAGACTTGAAATACAGAAATTTATAAGTTTAGGCGGTTGAAATCAGTTCAGTTGGTTGCAGACAGCGTTACTAACCAGACGCAAAAAGTGACCTCAAGAAATTTAACACGTATTCGTGCGAGACGAAAATAGTTTTAAGTGTTAAAAAGTGCAAGTAATTAATTAAAGAATCTCACAGTTCTCTATATCAGTGAAGTGTTATTTAAATCGTATCAAGGAGTAAACGAAAAATTATAATCTGTGTAAGCCTACATTCTTAAGTCGTACCACAACCCTGCCAAGACATCCATGTCTCTAACAATAATACTGACGCAGCCGAGGCAAACATAAATATATAATATTTAAAGAAACAGTTAAATTACAAAGTTAATATTTTTTTTATAACTTGGGGCAAAGGCCACCTGAAAGTACATTTGGGGCGAAGGCTACCGCAAAATGTTTACTATACGTGAGGTTGCAACTATTACAAGTTCGGCTCCCCAACAGTTGAAATATAATACAACTCCTTCAATACAACCTACTTCAAATTGACGCCCAAAGCGTGTTGCAAACAAGTTACAACAAAATACCTTGTTCAAATTGGCTTTCCATACGTGAAGCAAAACAACTACTTCAAATTGACGCCCAAAGCGTGGTGCAAATAACGTAAAGATACTACCTACTCCACAGTTCAGCATTTTGAGAGCGCTGTCGAAGAGATTCTTTGATATGTCAGTATGAAATTTCCTTAGTCGGTGTTTCTGCATACCAAACTTGAGTAGTTACACCGTGACAGAGCCGACTTCTGCACTCAGATTCGTGACGTCATATTGAGGCTGTAGAAGCTATGCAAGCTTTTATACATGACATTGCGAGAAGACACTTCAAAACTTCTGAGAAATGAGTAGCTTCTACGCCATGTTTGTTTCGCCACTCTCCGTGGTAATAGACAGCCTTCATGCACGCTCTGAACATTCTGTGTTATGCTTTGGGACAAAATATACTTTTCACTAAACTCCTTACCTTTACATAATCATATGTTTGCAAGCTCAGCTTCAAATGGAAGGAAAATAAACAGCTGGATGACACAAATATCAAACATTTCAGTTATTAGGTCTTACCTACCTGTTGAATACTATTGTAAGAACTTGTTCTCATGCTTTATATATTTCATTACAACAGGAATAGCAAAATTAAAGATTGCAATGTAAAACATGATAGGCATTACATCATTATCCACTGGTTTTGAAATTTCAATTTCCATGTCACAAAAAGACAGCAATGATGGAACATTTTTGCTTTCGAAATCTGCGCCCACATTTAAGCTTCTTACTGGAATGTTACCATTTTTTTATGAAAATGAAAGCAAATTTTTAGTTCTGATCTTTTTATAACTCTCATACAGCTGTTGGAGAGAGATAAAATAATTACTGACAGACAACTGGCGGTAAAGACTGAATCACTCTTCAAGAGGATCTGTTTGAAACTTGCCAAACAGAACATAGTTTACTTTTAATTCTGTTAGAGCATACTTTGCTAAACCATAAAGGCCTGAGTATGTCCGCACTATTGCATAAAATGTGCGCTTAGTCAGCCCTTGGTATACATTCCCCTACAGAGCTGTTTCCAATTGCAGAACCATGCTGAAAATTAACTCTTCTTGCTCGATGGCAAAGACTGCTTTATAGTCAGCATTTATATACCTTACATACGTATATCGAAACTTAACATTACAATATTCCACCGTTTTAGGATAATATTTAAAAACTCTGCTGTTTCTCCATAACCATCATTGCATTCTAAGAGGGCATTAATATTTTAATAATTGAAAATTTTACACACCAGACTCACTTTTTGCCTTTCAATATTTGATGTATAGACACTTTTGCATTTAACGTATGGCCAAATTTCAGCAATTGATTCTTTTCTTTGTATAAAGTGATCTGAGATGACCAAAATTAGCACTCTTAGTTATATCTGAATTTTGAAAATCAAGAAAATTAAACACAAAATCTTTCTCGTTTATCCAATTATTCCTTATATTTTTTAAAATATGCACAGTATTATAGAGCAAAAACAGATGATGTGATTGGCTAAAGGGATTTATTATTGAATAATGACCAAATATATGTGGTGTGAATTTGTGAAACAAAGATTTGTTGATCTGAGTATTATCAGCTATGATACAGATTACTTTTATATCAAGTTTGCCAAGTTCGCAGAGAATGTAGCATGTAAGAAGTCCTCAGAATTTCTACTGGCTGGCAAAATGGCAATGGAATCTGAATAATTACTAAATGCAGCATTTACTGAAAACACTTGAGCTGTTTTGGCAAGCTCATGTGTATTTGTTGCAATAGTTCCTACCAATTCACCACCTTTAAAAGTTAACTCTGGTGAAATATAAACTTCATCCATCAAAAGATTAACAACCCTTTCCTCGGGTTTCAAGGAACAAATGCGACCAACATTTTAATATTAGGAATTGCTAATATTAAAATTGCTGTCACATTTAGACTGGCAGCCAGTTTTCTTAAGTTACTTGGATGTGAAAAAGTTAGTATCTGTGACTGACGTATGGTTCTGTAACATGCAGGAGATATCAGGAACATTCTCAGAGTCAACCTAAGATGATCTGATGAAAATCTGTACCTTTTCTTCTTAAAGGAGAATAATTCTATCTGCTCTGTGAGGACACCAAACCTCACCTTTTTACCAGCACGTAGCACCTAATGTTCTTTTAACAATTTCACTGCTACAGAAAGTTTATTTTCTTTAAAGTTTGACACAGGCACTCTACAAAATTCAAATAATGCATCCATGTTTTCTCCAAGATAACACTAAATTCGAGATTCAGTTCATTAGAATTCAGTTCTTTGTCTATATACACTTTAAAGCACCTATCATTGGAAACCACAAAACTACTAACAATATAAGGCACTGATATTGTATTTATTTTTAGTACTGTAATAACCTAACACTAATTGAAGGTGCCCAATATTTTCTCTCGTTCACACATTGTTTTATATAAACTGTTACGTCTTCATATGTGAGTAACTTGTTATTTTCTAATTTCTTATCATATGAAGCTAAACTTTGATCCAGGGCTGTTTGAAGTGCTTCATCTTCCCTTTCCTCTCTTGTTCTTCTTTTCTTTAGAAGTGAAAAGCTTAAGTGGGATGACTTTCATTAACAACTAAGGCAAGGATTATCACGTGGAATGAAATGCAACCGTCCATATTTATCCTTGCCATTTATCTTCTAGAATAACCATTTATTCTGGAAAGCGTTTAATGCAGACTCAAAATTCTGCCTGCGTATTCTGCTTAGCCATAATTTCCAACGTTCCTCATCTCTGAGAAACCTAAAGGAGGTTACTTACGGGCTCCTTTCCATCTGCAACCTGGTACTGAACACTTTAAAGGCATTGCAGCCCTAAAAATACAAAGAAAACACTGTTGTTTTATACATTCACAACATAATTCTCTGATAAAGGCATAAAATAATTATTAGTTACTTTCAGAGTTATGCCAGACATAACCAAGTGTACTTCTGTAATATACAATAATAACGGATATTATTACTTACCCCAAAACAGTTTACAATCCGTAGAAGTGGGGGTAAAAATCGAATACTTTCACCCGTCAAATAACTCAGAATATGCACAGGGAGAGCTGCTTTATTCATCGAAAGAAAATTTGCAACACAAACATGCCTTTCCAACAAATATTAACGGTCGGCGCCTGCAGCCGGTCACGTGACCATGCACTGCCGGCAGAGCGCTCAGGCCAGATATGTAGTAGGCTGTGCTCAAACAGAGAAGGAAAAATGTATTTTATGGGGGATTTAATAATTATCACTATCGCCCTCAATCCATTATTACTTCAGGAATTAGACCTGCTAGCCTCTTTCAGTTTTATAAGTAAAATTTGTTCGGTTCATTTTCTGTGTTCGAATCACACTCCTTCCTAACTGCTTGTATTTCATCAAGAGTTTTGGTAGCAGTTTTCAGCCATTCTGTCAACATCATCTTTCCATCATGGAAGTATTTAATTTTATCCGTAAACTTAAAGACATCTAATTCCCGATGTCCTGATATCTTCTTCTATCTAGAAGAGTATAATCTCCAACTCCCCTCAAAAATCACCAACACGGGTGGTCGAGTTCGTTAAGGCACGGGAGGTCTACGGTTGAAATCCCACCGGAACCCTCCTCCTGATGTAGATGTCCAGATTTTCCTCTGTCCGCATAAGCGCAAAATGTCCGGGAGTACTTCAAAAGTATGCCTGGAATGTTTCTTTTCCAAATTTCCTTTCCCAATATTCATTTCATTTCATGTTCATCAGTGACCATCCTGTGTAGTGCCGTATGTAATTAAAACGGGCGCTAAAACCTACTACTCTCAAAAATCAGATTTTAGTAATTTACAGATGTTTTTCCTGTTTCTTATCTATTCTCCAGGATTCTGGCTCGAACACGAGAGGACAACAGGCGACCACTTTGTAAAACTTAATTCTGCTTTATTTACGAGGATTTTAGGATACTTTTCTACAGTGCCGCCTATCTGCTTACATCTACTAATTTTGCTATCTACGTCATCTTTCGCTTCCCCAGAAGATATGTTATATCCAATATATTTAAGAATATTAATTTGTTTTAGACTTGTCTTACCGAGGGTTATTTTTCCTCATTGTATCGTTTGCTCTGGAGCTAATATTTCAGTATCCTTTGTAAATTCATTTTAAATTGGACTTGCAGCTTAATTGACCTAGTTAGCCTTTTGCAGAATATTTTCCGAACTTGAAATTACCCCAAGGCGATTTAAAATTCTATCAACCCCCAAGGTAACGCTTTTTGCAAAACTTTGCACCAAAAACAAAAGGGAGCTCTTACATGTAAAGGGTAGTTTGGGGTGAGGTAATTCCTTGAAAATTTTCATGTTGAATCTTTGAAAGTAACTGAACTTAAATACTTAGTTTGGTATTTATCCGAAATTTAGTTACTTTTTGAGTTATCCTGTTTACGCACACGCGCACACACAAACCTTATTCTAAAAATGTTTCCTTTTGTATTCAGGGGAACTCAAAACACTATTTGCAGTAAAATTTCCACATCGAATTTTTGGGTAAAATGCAATACTACTACTACCTAGCTGAGTCTCTGCCTCAGGCTCTGACGGTTTGCCGGTCTGAGAGTGACAGTGCTGCCAATTCTTGTACTACTGTGAACACCTATGTAAACATGGCATCGTAACACGTTTCACGATGGTGTTGCCCAACTTCAGGGTATCAAAAACGCTATCCATCACTCTCTCCTAAGAGAAAGAGTTTCCGTATGGTCTCGCTCCCTCTGAAAGTGCTTACGTAGCTTGAATACAAATTCATGGCTTTAGCTCCGGTAAGACCCAGTTTTTTTCTTCGATTCTGATGAACCACTAGTCAAATGTCTATAACAATAACTGTAATGATAATTATATAAAATAACTATAACAATAGCAGCTCATTAAGTAACACACGCACGAAAGAAACCAAATTCATCTGGACTACAGTGAAGTAACTGACGCCACGTGCACGCTTACAGAAGATTTGAACATGCAGTGCACACACACATGGAGAGGAAGCCTGTCATTGATGCTAGCAAAAAGTTTCACTCTTTTGAGGTTTAAGGCGTCACCAACTATGCAAATCATGCCTGATTTTATTTTATTTTATGTTGTTTTAAGTAAAGCTCTAATCAACAGTAAATTATATTTAACTGGTCATTTTAGAAACAGCATAACTCAATAAATGCATGTAAAGGTAAAATCAGAGGAATGAAAAAATCATTGCTCTAGCTGGGATTTGAATGCGATTCAGCTGGAAAATTTAATGGCCTACCGGCATATTACCATGGTACCTCAGTGGTAAAAGCAACCAGACGGTAACCACGGTTCAAACCCCCGCTATTGCATTGAATTTTTACAGTCCTATGATTCTACCTTTCCAATCTTGTCGCACACACACATCATTGTGGAAGAGCAATTAATCCATAAATGCTATTTTTAGGAAGCACAACAAGTATTTGTTTTCTACAGAAAGTTCACCTCGTGCCAAAACTTGTTTCATACAATTAAAATGTATTGCAAAGAGAGTAAATTGAGGCATCTAAAAAAAACTTTTAATTACAAAACCAAAATAACTTATAACGGTATGTCATATTAGAAGTTGTTATAAGCTTTGTACATTAATTCTTTAATTCAAGCAATTGTTTTCATTATTGCACAAAGTTTCAAGGTAAAATGTCCTATATTCTTCAGGAACATACTGTATAAGATCCTTATGTTATATTTTAGCTTCAGCGATTGACAGCTGTCTTCTCTAATCTCTTGCACGCAGTAATCACATATTTGCTTCCCAGTGCCCCGCAAGATGAATGTGTGTTCCACTGCCGAGCTGATGAATGCTGGTACTACTGCAGCTTCAGGATACCGAAATGCCTATTACTTCAAAAGCATTAATGTAGTGCATAGTCTCTTGTAGGATGTCGCTTTCCACCGAGTTAATATTCAAGGATGGTGCAAAAGTAAAGCTCATTTATTATGCAATAAAATGATATACAGAAACAAAAGTGGTATGAAATGCTAGAACAACAACTTCGCATGTACATTACCTTATATGTATCACGGGTGAACGGCAGATGGCTAACGGTGCATCATTTCTGCCAGTCGCTTTCCAACTTGTCCTCAGTTATCAGCTCCACTGCATCACAGGTGTGTTACTTCACATCATCCAGGTCCTGTAGTAATGGGGGTGGGGCATACACGGCATCCTTCATGAGCCCTCACAAAAATAAGCTCTGTATGCCGGTTTTCTTGGACTGCTTTCAAATGAAGCTCGGATCCTCTCCACTCCCTCTAGGTTTTTGGACGTCTTTCACTTTTACTGTAGCACAAATATGGATTGAAACTTCTCTACCCAAGGTGAATTGTTTTTCTCAAGTGTCTTTTCATTGTTATAGTAGCCACTGCTTGTGAAAATTCCATCCCACAATGCGCAAGTTATGGCTTCGTGGTCCCAATTTTCTCTATCAAATAAATCAACAAAAACCTAGCGCCTCTAGCGACGTTTACGTAAGCTACAAATGTATCGATTCTCTAAGATGCTCTACTAGAATTTATCGTTTAGATAAAATAAGGAATGAAGGAATTAGAGACTGTACGGGGAACCATATTAAATGCTATCTAAAATAAACAATTTAAATGGTATGGGCACTTAAATGGAAGAAAGAAGAATTCCAAGATAAATATTTGAGTAGGCTACATCCAAAAGGCGGTTCTACCAAAATTACCTGGAGGGATGAAATACAGCAGATAGTGGAAATCAGAGATTTGGAGGAGGAAAAAGAGAGATAAAGAACAATGAAGACGGCGAAAACCGTTGCGAAACCAGTGTACCACCACCACCACCACCACCACCACCACCACCACCACCACCACCACCACCACCACCACCACCACCACCACCACCACCACCACCACCTAAAAGCAAACTCAACACTTCTTCTATCAGTTCATACCACGTTTGTTTCTGTATGCCATTTCAATGAAAAATAAGCTTAACTCCTGCACCATTATTTTTTAATTACCGTGGTTTTTATATAGGAGGCCACCAACTCTTGATGTTAATTATAACTTCAACACCTTCCTAAGTAACCATGGACTTCCTAGGGAACCTCGACTTTACTATTATTTCACATACTTCTTTTGAAAGAAAACGGAGTGTTATTCGACAAAAGACTGTTTGCAAAACCAAAATCACGGCCATTGGGGAGAAAAGCTTGTCACCTAAGAGAAAAAAGTGATGGGTCTGATCAAACGGGTTTGTTTCTACAAGGTCATTAAATATCGTTATGGCGGAATTTCTGTTCTGACCACTTCAGCTACCACTATCGAGGTGCAGTTCCTTCAAATGCTTCGAAATGCAATTACATTTCAAGCCTACCAGCGTTCTAGCGGGCCGAACGACGCACGTTTAATGGAGAGACGAGTATGCTGTCGCACGATACCAAACCCATGTGGGACGAGTGGCAGAGATTAGGCATACAAATAGGGAGCCAGTAGAAGATAATAAGAAAACGTAACGTTGATCTTTCTTCTTATCAAAGCGTATGTTAAACTGCCTAACTTTCTGGATCCCAATTTCATTGAGTACTCGTCTGATTTCATTCTGAAGTGTTTGAACAGCGTGTGGATTGTTTACATATATTTTCTTTTTTAAATCCCACCACAGATAAAAATCACACTATTCGTTGCTCTACACTGTACTGATAATGGTAAACAAGGGATTTACTTTACAAGACTTTAGAATGACACTGAGCGGCCGACCGGTACGGCGTGCTTGGTAATTGATTTTCTTCCCGAGAGGGAGCGGTCGGTTCTTATTAGTAAACGCAGGTCGTAAGATCCACTAAAATGCGAAATGGTACACATTGTATCTATCATAATGCAGAAGAAAAGAAGCCTCTTCATTTGGTCCTTTGTTAGCCTAGTTTTGTCATAGATGTAAACGTAACCTCTTGACTTCTCACTATAAATTTCGATAACATTGAGAGTTAGTTCTCCAAGATAAAAATAATAATCCTCCCTTGCCCAGGGTTACGGGCGAAGACCACGACAGCCAAGAAGAATGTAACCGACTGAAATGACGAAAGTTGCAACGCTATATCTGTTGGGGGAAGCTGTTGTCTTGTAGTTATCGATATTGGTATGGAAAAGGTGAGGAAAAAAAACTCGATACAAAATTAGCTGGGCCTTCAGGTTGGGAGTCGAGGGTATGGCCCTGCTCGTCATCCCTCGGAACAAAAATCGTCTAAAAGATCCACAAAGGTATAAGCCAGATGTTTGAGCAATAAATTGAATGGCTTACGAAAAAGATACAAGGATTTTGGACAATAAAAAATTAAAACTATTTTGAATAAACAAAATTAACTATTTCGAGAGTTAGAACGTTTTAGAATTGACCTTGCTGTACTTTCTGAAACAAAAAGGAAAAGAAAAAGAAAGATACAGCGGAGTAAAGAAAGAATGCCGTGAAAAAAGAATTTCTATCGGAGTAAATAAGAAGATAAAATGGTACACAGGGTAAAACATTTAAGACGAGACTTTAATAAAAGTTGCTTGATATTATGGGGGAAAGTAAATGCTATTAGTTGTGTTTTGTTTGGAGGAGGTTATGACGAACATTTTAGGGCCATAGGAACATAATAAATTCACAAGATTATCCTATGATAATGAACAAGTACAAATTAACTGCCCTAAAATGAAATGGTTCGTACTGTATAATGAAGTAAATACGACTTGGAACAACATGCTTCTAGATGCATCGAAATGTAAACGAGGCGTCATCAATAAACTGTATAAAGGTCTAACACGTATGTGAAGGATGGTAACTGAAGCTGCATATGCATGTCTCGAACTTATGAGGGCGAGAAACCAAAAGAGGATTTTGGTGATTGGATGATATAGCAAGGAAAGTAGAAGAGGTGGCTGTCAATAAAGGATCCAGAAGATTGGAAAAACTACGCCCAGAGAATCAAAGACAGAAGCAATAAAATTAAAAAGAAAAACGAATATTAATCAAAAAACCTGGCAAGGAATTAACATCTACTTTGGAAGCAATTATTCAAGGCAGGCTTGCAAAGCAATAAAAAGAATGGGAACAAATGAAAAAACATTAAAAAATGTCCAGCTTAGAAGCCCAGAAAGGTAGCAAAACTATTACAACAAATTAATGAAGGGAGACCGAGACGAATTCAATCGAGCCGATTACATGGAAGAAAGTAATGTAGCATTGAAGAACATGCTGAAGAATTAACGCCAGAAGGACAGTATGCAATGAAGACCTTTAAAACTGGGAAGCGCCAGGTCCAGATACCATACACATAGAACTGTTACAACCAGCTCCGGCAGTACTTCATGAGTATCTTGCAAACATTTTCAACTTGTGTTTAAGTGGTAATGAACTACCACAAAATTTAAAGGAGGATATATCGGGAATGTTTTAAAAAAAGCAGCAGAAATACTGCTCCAACTACCGAGGCATTACTGACATCAGCTTTATTGCGAGACTGGATTGGAGAGTATTAAAATGATAATTGAAAAACATCTTCTCGAATCTGAACGGAGTGACTTCTGGGCAGGACAATCCTGCATCGGCATATTTTGGCGGAAATAAGAGTCAGAAAAAAGGGCTTGCTTGGCTTAGGCTGGGATCATGACGAGCGATCAAATTTGTTAAGAAGGCATGCAAATCTGTCCGTGGTGTAGAGAAAAAGAAACTGGGGTTCATATTCTGACACATTATACTGATACAGAACAACCGAGGAGAAAGTATCTGCCAGATTCCTTAGTTAACTCAAGGAGTTAGCTAGTTGGACCTTGCTGGTTTAGGTAAACGATTGGTACATTTTTACTAAAGGTGATGCAATTCAGCTCAGAATGTAAAGAGAAGTATGGGAGGGGGAGAGTTAGTACCTTAGGAGTGAGTATAAATTTGGTTTGTAAACAGTTGCGCGTGTATGTGTATAAGTTCTTTTTTCTTGTTTGCTTGTTTTTGTGTCTTTTTGCTTCTCTTTTCTTTCGAATTCTTTTCAAATATCATTAACTTTAAAGTTCACTATGACAAATACAGACTTAAACATGCTTACTACAGTGTATTACATAAGCATGTACGATTATATATGACCCGTGCGATGTAAAACTCTCAATATGTAAAATGTAGATCATATTCTACCTTGAGGCAAGTTGCTGATAAAATACTAGTTAAAAAACCTACATACCCATTTAGCATTTGCCGATTTGCATAAGTCATATTATTTTTGATGAGGATGTAAATGATATACCAGGTGAGTCAGCTGCGCCTATTTATTTTTGAATTTATGCAACGTGCTAAGCGACATATGTGACTTGCACCTTTCTTGAATGACTTCTAATGGCTGATTTGCATAACACTTTATAGAGGAGGGATACATAACTCAGTGCACAAGTGTTTCATAGGACAGAATGTAATCGTTATTACGTCGATGCAAAAAACATCCCACCCTAACACTGAGCACATTTAGCCAATTTTACAAACTTTTATTCTTTAGCATACATCCATGCACCCCTTTGAAAACGCCCCTGAAGGAACAACCTATCACATGCATCGGTTGACAGAACCATTTAAAAACAAAATGGCAGATCTACGCAGTGCGACCAATTGGATTTAAGCGGTTAGTCATTGTACAGCCTTGTCAAAAAAGGATAAGTATTAGGTAGATAATTTCTCTTATTTCACAAACTATGGCGTATTTCAGATCGTACAGTAATTGTAATGGCTGATGCAGTTTATTTGTTTGAATTGAAACTACCAAACCGAGCTCAAAACACTGTATGATGCTGCAAAAGGCGTGTAAAGATTCGAGGTGGGGTCTAGTTCTGCGATTACTAATTACTATACCAACCTCTGCTCACAAGGTGGCACTGGCCCAATGGTATATCATGGTTGCTTTAACACTGTGCCACTTTAATTCGGATTCTAATCCTTCGGGTTAAATTAAAACTTTTTATTACCTTTTGTTTTATCTCTTTGGGCATATAATTTGGTATTATGATATACATAACATTTTATAACATTATAAGTGTGTACAAAATAGAATAATCGTTATGTTTTCCACTGACAGGCGGATAATTTGTACTTCGTAGTAAGTGTTTTATTGTGGTCAGTATTAGCTTGACCCACTAAACCAAGTTTAAAGCACTTCCCACACCAAAGTGACTTTAGCTATTTGCGCCTGCGTCAACGCTTGGCGTCAATAAATAAGTCTGTCTCCATTATCTACTCAGTATCTGAAACCTTTCTACGAGACACGGCTGCTGTAATAATGTACACAAACTACGAGTATGTTGACATGCTGTTAATCTATGGGGAAACAAGGTGTAATGCACCGTCAGCAAAGCGCCTGTATGAAGAACGGTTTCCAGGAATTAGGGCACCTACTGCAGACACTTTTCGAAAGGTTGAAAGATGCCTTCGTGAAACAGGATCATTTGGAAGAGCATTGCCTGCTCGCGAAGCTCCACTAACCTCTGAAGGCAATGAAGAAGCTGTGCGAAACGCAATAGAAAACAATCCACATACCAGTTCAAGAGCCATAGCAGAAGATCTGTACATAAATCAGTCCCAGTGATGCGCACATTGCATCACAATAAATACCATCCGTACCATCTACAATTACACCAGGCTCTCCACGGACGCGACTTTCAAGCGTGAGTGATATATGCAAAATGGCTACAGCAGCAAGCGCAAATGGATGCAGAGTTTTTAGGATGAAGCCACATTCCACAATAACGGAACTGTTAACCGCAGGTACCTTTTCGAAAACTGACAGTGATGTAGTAATCTTCAATAATGAACAACGTACTGGTCTTAACGGTCAACTAAAGTGATGAAGCTACTGATAAACACAGGGAGGGTAACCAAGAGCGTCGGGTCCCCTTGACCCGGACTGTTCCAGTTAAAGGTAAGACCACCTTCTGGCAGACCTCCTTCCTTTCAACATTGGTGATGATAATGATTTACTTAAAACTATGACTACGGTGAATGAATGAGTCATTTCTGGATGGACGCCGTATTTGTACTTATTACAAGAATGAGCCCTTGCAATGTATATCCTGTTCGGCTTTGCTTTTGAAATTATTAGACGTGTTTAGCAAATTTGTCTAATGCAATACATTAACGTTAGTAAAATATGTTTTCTGGCAATTGTATTTTCTCTTAATTTTCTTTCCTGCATAGTTTATATACTCACTTCCATCCTATTTTAATTATCTCACACCTGTATCACCTTAATTCTTTAAACTCCTCTTTGTTTTTGTGGGGTACTACATCACCACAAAGCTTCAGATAAAACTGCCTTCAACTTGCAATTAATCAGGTAAGTGTCAAGACTAACGATGCTCTGTATAAAGACTGACACAACTTATTATTGGTATGAAAATATCACACAACACTGCCAACACAACCGTAGAATCGACAGTGCAGCCACTTTAAGAATAGAAACCGAACTCCAGTAGTTACGAATTTCCTGAAATTAACACAAACTTACCAGTTACAATAAAGTACACAGGCAGATGGAAATTACATGCCTATACAGAACACTGCGGCTATCGTTAAAGAAACCGATGACACAAAAACTCAACTTGCATAAATAAAGGATTTATGTTGTTTCTAAAATGATGATTAATTGACCAAAAAAGTCACAAGAAATCAGAGTGCTGATTTATCGGTTTAAACAAATCGAGAATACTCTCATTTACAGGTGGAAATTAACAGCGCTATTCTTGCTAAATATGGGCCCAAATGACCTAGCTGTCGACGGGCCCTTAAACTCCACACCACCACCACCACCACCACTTGCTATATATGACCATACTGATCTACACCTTTTTCTTTATCCTCAGGAAACGTCAAGGCTGGAGATACAGTGGCGGTGCTATATGTACGTGGTGACAAACCTAGGGGCGGTGCATGTTATACAGACTCATAAATACAGGTTTTCCTTCCTTTAAAACAAACAATATTTAATCAATTTTACAAATTTAAGTAATATTTTTTAGCCGGCGTTCAACCTACAAAGAGAAAGTAAAAATAAAGTTGAAGTATTTTACTGACAGCTTCAGGCAACTGGTTCTCTCGAACCTAAGGTATAACAATTTTTCAATTCTTTACAAACGGTTTCTCGCGTTCTGAACGTCCTCTGGCAAACTTTAAAGGTATGGCAAGGTAAGGGAGCCTCTCTTGTTGCGGTTGATATAAAAATATCCATCCATGATTGTAAGTTTATGTTCAGAATTTCGTTGTTGTGTCATTTAAAGTAGGTGCGTTGCCTAAATACAGTTTGGGTTTCAAACGTTTATTTCATTTAGAGATGCTAAATTAAGATGTCGGATTGCTTTTACACTTGAAGGGCGTGTTTGCTAAACGTGTGTATGTGTGAAAGTGTCCTAATTACTACTTTTCCTGTCATTTACGACATTCATTTTGCAGAATTTGAGTTCAAGATGTCCTATTATGCGGAATGATATAATTGCATTAGCGGACATACCCGGCAATGATGAATTAATTCATTTTATTTAAACCTCCGGACATTGTTAAATTAGTATACAGTGCTGCAGACGATGGTTTTATGGCTTTACTTTTTCTAGCATATAGGTAGAGGAGGTATTGCATTCCAACAAAACATTCGATAGATATCCGAGTTTCACCATAAATAGTGTATTTAGTGAGGGGCATAGTGTTGTAGATAACGTGGTTATTTTTTATATACTAAGGCAAAACAGTTGGCTAAAAACGGCGAAGATTGTGCCTTTGTTGATTTTAAGAAAGCTTTTGACTCTATAAATCGCAATGCATTGTGGTATAAATTAGAAGCTAACGGATTATCGAAGATAATCTGCAAGCTATATAGCATATAGCGGAATTCTACGTAAAGCACAATGTGAAGAGCGTTTCAGAGAACTTAGAATGCCATAAATGTGTTAGGAAAGGCTGTATTTCAGCACCCCTTCTCTTTAATCTCTTTGTGAATGATGTAGTGGATTGAAAACGTGGAGGCGCATGAGATCGGTGACATTCGGATCCCAGTACTTTTATATACATACGATATGACAATGTTCTCTACGTGGAAGAGTTCCAAAAGGTATTAGACAGTCTTCAGACTTATTCTTACAAATGGCTATTGATCGTTAATGTAAATAAAACGAAAAGAATTACATTTAAAGACAGCTCGGGATAAACCGAACAGAGCCTGGACTTACGCAGCGGAGAAACTGGACAATATAAAGAGTTTTGTATACTTGGGTTTAAGTGTTACAATGAACGGAAGATGCTCTTAACACACTGAGGTTACGAAACTCAAGGCAGGAATGAAAGCTGCGGAAACTCTGCGGACTTGAAGCAGAATTCCAAATATACCGGTAAAATGTATGCGGAAAGTTTAGATCTACAATGACCTATGGAGCGGAGATATGGCGGTGGGAACCCACGGAATGGCTAGACCAAGTAAGAACAGGTTTTCTAAAAGGTATCTTGGGTGTGGGAAGAGGTACGGCAAACTGCGGCATTTTTAGAGAATATGGTGCATACAGCGAAACAATTAAATGTAAGATATGGGCGTTCAAATATTGGATTACAATTATGAGAAGGGATCAATCACTTATGAAAACAGTATGCTATACGTAACAGCTTAGAATGGGGGGAGGAAGACGTGGGCAGCGAAAATCAAGAGAGCGCTGGAGAGAATAGAGATGGGATGGGTAATATTTGATTTGAAGGGTTTGGAAATAGAGCGAATGTGTGGAGAAAAGTACAGAAGTGACTGATAGACATAGATCGACAGCAGACACTGTCACAATGTAATGAGAAATTATCATTAAGCTTGCAGTCGTAACTAAAACCAGAATAGGGTATAGAACAATTTACTCGTATTCGGTCCAGAAATAGGGCCAGCAAATAAGGGCTTGCTTGACTCGGACTAGGATCATGGCGAGCGAACAAATTCATTAACGAGGAAGGTATAAGAATCTGTTTCTGGTGCAGAGAGGAATAAACTTTTATTCATATCCTTGCGCTTGTATTCTTTTGTATATTCTTATTGTATTGCTTATTCTTCTTCTTGTACTAAGAACTGTTGAGAAAGTATCTGTCAGGTTCCTTTTGGTAGCTTGTTGGACCTTGCTGGTTGGGAGGGGGGAGCAATTGGTACATTTTTAAAAAAAGGTTATGCAGCTCAGATCGGAGTGTAAAGAAGGGTTAAAGGTCGGGAGGGGGAGGGTTTAATGACTTAGGCGTGGGTATTTTGTTGGTTTTGTAAACAATAGTGAGTGTTTTTGGGCAAGTTTTTTTCTCTTCTTCTGTTTTGTTTGTGTGATCTTTGTGGTTAGTTTATATTTTTGTTTTCCTTGTATTTTCTTTTAATTTTTTGAAAATATCATTAACGTTAAAGTGTGTAAATATAGTGATGAATATAGCCTGAAACATATGAATTACGTATATTATATAAGCACCTTATAGTCTATCTGGCCGACCTACGATAGTAGGGTAGAATTGCGGGGACTGGCGCAGTTAATTTATGCATGGCTATTCATATGCAAATGAGCTCCCCCACCTCTTCTCCCCCCACCTCCTCTCCCCCCACCTCCTGCTACTTGGCATGCGGGGACTGGCGCAGTTAATTTATGCATGGCTATTCATATGCAAATGAGCTCCCCCACCTCCTCCCTCCCCCACCCCCACCCCCGCTGTGCCTTGGTAGTTTTAGTTGCAGCTGCGGTCGTAAATCATGTTGAGTACAATGGAGGCTTGACAGTTAGGTAATTAAAGCTGTCAATCAACTGTCAAAACGAACAAAGGGGTCATAAATTTAAGGTTCTGTAACAAAGGCGAGATGCTTTTCCTACCCATTCCACATCCGGCCACTTCTGCACCTGGCCAGTTACCCACTCCACTCCTATTGTTCTCGAACACGTGGCAACCCAATAACAAAGCCGGTCCCTTTCCATTATGTAAGAGATTCTATTGTGTGTGCCTTTCTATTGTCCTTGGCAAGCATTCTTTAGAAAGACCACCTGCAGCGATCCCATCCCAATAACAAAGCCTGACCCTTTCCATTGTGTAAGAGATTCTATTGTCCTTGGCAAGGCTAGTTTAGAAAGACACCTGCAGCGTTCCCATTGTTTGGCCACCTGCTAGTTTAACAAAAGAATTCGAGGGTTGCTTTATACTCGTCCTGTCCTTGTTTGTGTGAAAGAGAGAGAAACTTGTTTACCAACTCTGCGAGACGTCATACTTTAGAAAGACACCTGCTCCATAACAAAGCCTGACCCTTTCCATTGTGTAAGAGATTCTATTGTGTGTGCCTTTCTATTGTTCTTGGCAAGGCTAGTTTAGAAAGACACCTGCGACGTTTCCATTGTTTGGCCACCTGCTAGTTTAACAAAAGAATTCGAGGGTTGCTTTATACTCGTCCTGTCCTTGTTTGTGTGAAAGAGAGAGAAACTTGTTTACCAACTCTGCGTGACGTCATACTTTAGAAAGACACCTGCTCCATAACAAAGCCTGACCCTTTCCATTGTGTAAGAGATTCTATTGTGTGTGCCTTTCTATTGTTCTTGGCAAGGCTAGTTTAGAAAGACACCTGCGACGTTTCCATTGTTTGGCCACCTGCTAGTTTAACAAAAGAATTCGAGGGCTGCTTTATACTCGTCCTCTCCTTGTTTGTGTGAAAGAGAGAGAAACTTGTTTACCAACTCTGCGTGACGTCATAGTCGGCCATCATGATTTTGCCTGAGGGAGTTCTCTCCGATGTTTTACGACCTCCTACGAATATACCCGAGCATAGTTAACAAGCATTCTGTTTCAGCCAACGACTCCGAAAAGCATCTAATATACATTTCATTACGTGCATTAAACCTCTGAGTGATATCCATAGATCGGTGTTCGATTCTTACTGTAATCAAAAGTTTATTGCTAATGAGAAATTAATGATTGATATTATTATATCATTACCCTAATTAATAAAAAGGCGTTCAGAGAATTCTAGCTCGAGTCTTACCAAGTGAAACTCTAACGCGTAATAACTATTAAACTATGCAAGGTCAGATTAAAAAAATGTATTTATCAAATATAATTTAATTTTTTATATACCATTACCCTAATTAATGAAAGGGTGTTCAGAGGGTTCTAGTTCGAATCTTACCCAACGAAACTCTAATGCTTAATAAATATTAAACTATGCAAGGTCAGATTAAAATGCATTTAACAAATATAATTTAATTTTTATATATCATTACAATAATTAATAAAAGGGTGTTCAGTGGGTTCTAGATCGAATCTCTAATGCTTAATAAATATTAAACTATGTGAGCATTGCGCGGCCAGATTAAAACGTGTTTAACGAATATAATTTAATTAATGAAACGGTGTTCAGGGGGATCCTAGATCGAATCTGCGAAACTCTAATGCTTAATAAATATTAAACTATGCACGACCAGATTAAAATCTGTATTCTTAGGAACCAGAGGTCCATAGTTCGAATCCTGCGCTGCGAAATGCTATAATAACTATTAAGTTATTGAAGCAGGGGGCGGTCGGATTAAAATTGCATTTAACAACTATAATTATTTATATTAAACCCTGATGCATACTTAGATATCCCGAAGCCTAGACAACATTCTTTCTTCTTCTCCTCTTTCTTTCTCCACGACTTGTACACATTCAGGCGTTCGCATATACACGAGCGCTTGTACACACATCAGCAAACATACACTGGTGCACGCATGCACACACACACACTCACATACATACAATAGTACACACACATACACGCATTCACACAACTCATGCGTATACATACATACACCAGTGCTCTTACACACATACATATACATGGACACACACACATGCACACACATACACCAGTGCACACACGCATACACGCACATGTAAGTACACACACGCACACACGTACATTCAAGTACACACACAATCACCTACATACACCGGCCCATACACAATGCACATACATACAATAGCACACACACATACATACACCAGTACACACACGCATTCACGCACCTCATGCGTATACATACATACACCAGTGCTCTTACACTCACACATACATATACATGGACAAACACACACACGTGCAAGCACATATGCCTGTTCACTTACACCCAACAGCAGCAACCCACACACGCACACACCAACTCACGCGCATGTCCTGAATGAAAAGAGACAAAATGATGCAATAAAAACTAATTATAGCTCGGGATGCAAGGCTCCATTTACGATTGCTCGAAACCGGTCTTCTAATAACTCCAAAACTAATTAAAATAAAGACAGTAAATAAACTTTATTACTTTTATGCCATTAGCTCGTTTCTTGTGCATGTATATTAGAGTCCGGGTGTCATGGGTTCGATCCTTAACTTTAAATCTCAATTATCTCAGAAACTAGCAGGGATTAAGGTGCGGACCAAAGCACGATTTTTAGTTCCTACGATGAACAATTAATGCTTTATATAATTTCCAATCAGTGTCCCTAGCTCGAATCCCGATCTTTCAGTGACTTCCTTAATTTTCCACTGTGTTCTAGAATATATCACTTAGATCAATGTTGCAACTGCATACAGGTCTTTTAAACACATCAAACTAATATTATAAATAATTTTGTTTCTGGCGTTCTGAGTTCGAATACCGATTCAATGAAGTTTACTTATAAATTTAATAACAGTAAATAATTAAGACAAAGGTACCAAATAAACCTATTACGTTTATGTCATCAGATAATATCTTGCGGGTGTATATTAGGGTACCTGACGTCCAGGGTTCGATCCTTAAGTTTAAATCTCAATTATCGCAGAAACTAGCAGAGATAGAGTTGTAGACGAAAGCATGTTTGATAGCTCATACAATGAACAATTAATGCTGTATATAAGTTTCAATCAGTTGCCCCTAGTTCGAACCCCGATCTTTCAATGACTTCACTGATTTTCCTCTGTACTCTAGAATACATCACTTAGATTGATGCTTTAACTGCATGCAGCTGTGTGAGAGAGAGCGAGAGAGGGAGAGAGAGAGCGAGAGAGGGAGAGGAAGTGAAACAAGCAGGGATAGAAGTGCTGAGGGCCTCTGCGCATGCGTAGCAAGAGATGATGCCATTGGCTGCAATAATCACGTGACGTGTAAGCATCACAGCCATGATGACGTGCAGGCATCGCCTGGAGAGGGTTTAGATCCCTATATAAACAGACATCTGTCCCATGTTAGAACTGTTGTGTACTTATTAACTTTACATTCAAGTTTTAAAGAGCTTTAAGAGCAACGTGAGCTACAGGCCGTCTACACATTCAGCAGATATCAAAACGGGGCAATGCAAGGTGAGTTTTAAATAACTATACAAAATCACTGTTGGCTTTTACAATACATTTAATTTTATTTAAACGTTACAGTACATGAAAGACGATTCGTTACAAAGAGCATCATATTTTCTAATCTGTGCTTTAGATTAACATGGATTTCACTGCATACTCTTCTCCAGTTCACATGATTTTCGCCACATATTCTTCTTACATAAACATTCATACGACTTTCCCCTCATTCTTTGTTTCACTATACACTCACATGATTTCCTCTACTCATTCTTTATTCCACCTACAGGTTCATGCTTTGTTAACATTCACATGACTTTCTCTTCACATTCTTTGCTTCCATTAACATTCACATGATTTTCGCCACACCTTCTTCTTACATAAACATTCATACGACTTTACCCTCATTCTTTGTTTCACTATACACTCACATGATTTCCTCTACTCATTCTTTGTCCCCCTGCGGGTTCATGCTTTGTTAACATTCACACGACGTTCTCAGCTCATTTCTCTATTGACATTCACATGATCTTCTCAACACATTCTTCTTACTTAAACATTCATACGATTTTCCCCCTCATTCTTTGTTTCACTATACATTCGCACACGATTTCCTCTACTCATTCTTTGGTTCTCTGCTGGCTCATCTTCAATGAACATTCACATGATTTCTGTACTTATTCTTTATTTCTCTACACCCTCATAGGCTTACTTACAAAACATACACACCCTAGTTCTTCAACTTGAATAATGTAGTGAAAATAATAATTCATGACAATGTCTGTTACAGATTGTTTAGCTGATAGACATAACAAGATGGTGGAAGAGCGTAGTTTCCTACCGACTCGCCGAGTTCAAGATCTCGAAATAGGTCTTAACTATGAGATAAAGTCCTTAAAGAGAGTTCAAACAAGATATGGTACCAGGATCGTATCTTCGCTGGAGGATTGTCAAGTGTTCTTGCCAGAGCGCTATAATTCGTTAACCGATCAAGAGATTGCAGAAATACCTGGGAGCGTATACCTACAGTATAATGGCATGGCAGAGAAGGGGAAATTTAAGACATGTAAATTGTCTTTTTTACATGCAAAGAAGGTGCGTAGAAGTGTCAAACTTAAGTATTGAATGTTCTCCCATTTCACAATGAAAAATTCATAAATAAAACAACTGACTCATTGATATTACATATAAAGATACAAAAGATGCATATTATAGAATTTTATAAAAAATTAACGAAATTACAATATCACATGCTTGAGTTTAATTATATCTAGCGCATTGAAATAACTCTAAATATCCGAATGTTTATACAAATCTTTGTGCTTCTTTTTACATGTGCCATATGCTTCATTTTACATGTATCATAACAAAAAATGTAATTCTTTACAGGTTGCCTTTACTTGACCAAGATAGTTTTCTAAGACTTTCATTGTGCAATGTTTCAGGGTGTGCAATAAGAGGAAGAAGAAGAAGAGGAATAGCCTGCTGGCATGCAAAGGATGCTGACGCTATGGGAGGGTAGAATACCTACAAGAAACATTTCGGCAAGAAACGGGTGCTGAGACATCTACATCACCGAAACACATTAAGACAGGATCCTTATATAACATTACAGGATATACAATGAAAAACTACGGTCAATTTTGTATACAATTCAATGCATTGCTGAGAGTTAGCTCGAACTAGTCTCCCTATATTCACTGAAATTAAGCATTGTGAGCAATAATTTAAGTGACTGTGAAAATACTTTAAGTAATTTGTATCCTAAAAGACTTGAGCCCTGTATACATTAACAGCATTAAGGCTGTTTGCCACGCTGGAATACAAATTATGAAAATAAAAAGACTTTCATTTAAATAATAAGGAAATTTGCATAACCTGCTGTTACAAGTGTAATGACATATACAGAAACAATGAGTCGGACGAGAAAGTGATGGAAATGTAAGATAAATAATAACAATAAAAGAATTAAGGTATGCTTTTACATAGTGTTTTTATTCATTAAAAATCCTTGTATTCCTAATGAAAAATAAATCATTACAATGATTAGTTTAAGTTATATCACAATGATCAAAAAGAGAACCGTCTTTAGATGCATTACTCGATCTTAAGTCAGAGCACCAAAAAATGACAAATCACGGCTTCTCCATTTTAGATGTGGTGTCACTATTCAGGTAAATTCATGTAACACAACAGGTTGAGTATGCAGATCTGTGGTCCTAAATGGGTGAAACAGAGTCTTATCCAGCTTAACAGTCTTGAGATCTCACCATCAGAAAGTCGAATCACAAGCCTTCTCCACTCGCTGAGCACAGGTTTAACAACAGCATTCTCTTCACCCTGAGACGATGTAAAGTATATAAATGTTCAACTTGACAAGGGATTCTAAACTGGTTGTTAGAGTCCAGAAGTGATGTATTATATGGTGAAAACACATGTTCCTCTTCTTAGCGATCTTGTCGTCGAATCTCGGTGTCGATAACATTGAAGATGCCCATGATTATAGGATTCTGAAGCCCAAAAACTGTAGGAACTGCTGATTGCGTGATGTTAACCTGATGGGCGTCAAGGGCAGAGCATGATGTGTGCGTCGAATCATTCCATTATTATATCCTCGACGTCGTTGACTTCTTCTAAAAACTATAGGCATTATGCTTATATCCTTGTTTCTAAAGGCAATGATATTGCTGTTAGGCTCCCCTGTTTGCTCTATGAAGCGGATGTTTATGAACAACAGGTAAAATTTGATTTGATGGTTCCTGTGAAATACGTTATCCAGCCGTAACAGATGGGAAAACTGGTAGATGGAGTGTCCACTTTTACTATAGATGAAGGAGACTGATGCAATACTGCGCTAAATTCGTATGATGCTCAACTTAAGTATATTCACTAGGAAATCAGATTCAGACAGCTGATTAGATGGAATAACTTTGTCACTGAAGGGTCGCAGAACGTTCCTATAGAACAATCACTGGAAAAAATCAAGAGTGAAAGGACATTTTAATGACATTTTTATTATTATTATTATTCACTGATCTAATAAAGAAGACATTCGCATCCTAATATGAGGAATCTTTCTAACTCTTTCATGGTTTTGCAAATGCTAATCACGCTATAAAACCACCCAGCTTTAAATCCTGAATAATGTCGTTAATCGCATCGGAAAAGTCATTTTTATCTGGTGTATGAAGCATCATGAGTACCCTTAGCATGTTTACCAAATCATTAGGATCGGTGTAGCGGTATAGCATCTCCTCTGTATTCGCTTTGGATATATCTTCTAATCTAGGTGATTTGACACTAGTATGCTTGCTTTCATTGGTGTGTTTATTCAGAGCTTGCTCATTCAAAGAAACTGCTGTCATTGCTTCATCAGTGGTAGCTCTTGACGTTATTACAGGGTCGCTTGAACTGGTTCCAAGTACGGTACATCTTGAATCCCGCTCTTCGGGACTTGAGAAGATTTCAGGATCTCGTTTGGGTGTTGTAGTCAATGCACAGCTGGTCATTGCTTTACAGCATCTTCTCCTATGTTGTTTAAGCCTTGAAATTGTCCTGTTTTTTAAAGTTCTATTACATATGCAGCACTTAACAAAGCGATTACTCCCCCCTTGGGAAACATACGAAAAATCAAGATTCTCGTAAATTGACTGTAATTGATCGTCTTTGTGAGTGTTCATGCTCAAGCAGTATATATAAACTAGTCAATGTATACTGTAGATGTTGAATTCGTATACGATAACACGAGACTGAGCTATTTTTTAACATTTATGTATTTATATATGTACTCAGGTTTTGATGCATATAAACAGCCATGCCGAATTAGACTAAGCAAAATATTGTAGCATTCGCACATAATAGTTGTAATTTCGTTAATTATAACTATCTCATTAAGCACAAGCAGATTCAAGTAGCTAGAAATGGATTCATAGAGGTAAGAGTACAAGTTTTCTTGATAGTTAGCACAGAGAATGCGAGAGTTGAGGGAGATACTGGTCATTTTCCCTTTGCAGGTCACGTTTTTTTCCCTTTGCTGGCCACCTTTTTCCCTTTGCTGGTCACATTTTCCCCTTTGCTGGTCACCTTTTTCCCTTTGCAGGTCACGTTTTTCCCTCTTCTGGTCCCATTTTTCCCTTTACTGATCACCTTTTTCCCTTTGCTGGTTACATTTTTCCCTTTGCTGGTCACAATTTTTCCCTTTGCTGGTCACCTTTTTCCCTTTGCTGGTCACGTTTTTCCCTTTGCTGGTCACCTTTTCCCTTTGCTGGTCACCTTTTTCCCTTTGCTGGTCACCTTTTTCCCTTTGCTGGTCACCTTTTTCCCTTTGCTGGTCACCTTTTTCCCTTTGCTGGTCACCTTTTTCCCTTTGCTGGTCACCTTTTTCCCTTTGCTGGTCACCTTTTTACCTTTCCTGGTCACGTTTTTCCCTTTGCTGGTCACCTTTTTCCCTTTCCTGGTCACCTTTTTCCCTTTCCTGGTCACCTTTTTCCCTTTCCTGGTCACCTTTTTCCCTTTGCTGGTCACCTTTTTCCCTTTCCTGGTCACCTTTTTCCCTTTGCTGGTCACCTTTTTCCCTTTGCTGGTCACTTTTTCCCTTTGCTGGTCACCTTTTTCCCTTTCCTGGTCACCTTTTTCCCTTTGCTGGTCACGTTTTTCCCTTTGCTGGTCACCTTTTTCCCTTTGCTGGTCACCTTTTTCCCTTTGCTGGTCACCTTTTTCCCTTTGCTGGTCACCTTTTTCCCTTTGCTGGTCACCTTTTTCCCTTTGCTGGTCACCTTTTTCCCTTTGCTGGTCACCTTTTTACCTTTCCTGGTCACGTTTTTCCCTTTGCTGGTCACCTTTTCCCTTTGCTGGTCACCTTTTTCCCTTTGCTGGTCACCTTTTTCCCTTTCCTGGTCACCTTTTTCCCTTTCCTGGTCACCTTTTTCCCTTTCCTGGTCACCTTTTTCCCTTTCCTGGTCACCTTTTTCCCTTTGCTGGTCACGTTTTTCCCTTTCCTGGTCACCTTTTTCCCTTTGCTGGTCACCTTTTTCCCTTTGCTGGTCACCCTTTTCCCTTTGCTGGTCACCTTTTTCCCTTTGCTGGTCACCTTTTTCCCTTTGCTGGTCACCTTTTTCCCTTTGCTGGTCACCTTTTTCCCTTTGCTGGTCACCTTTTTCCCTTTCCTGGTCACCTTTTTCCCTTTGCTGGTCACCTTTTTCCCTTTCCTGGTCACCTTTTTCCCTTTCCTGGTCACCTTTTTCCCTTTCCTGGTCACCTTTTTCCCTTTGCTGATCACCTTTTTCCCTTTGCTGGTCACCTTTTTCCCTTTGCTGGTCACCTTTTTCCCTTTGCTGGTCACCTTTTTCCCTTTCCTGGTCACCTTTTTCCCTTTGCTGGTCACCTTTTTCCCTTTGCTGGTCACCTTTTTCCCTTTGCTGGTCACCTTTTCCCTGAATGGTTTACATGATGGGAACGTATATAACGTTGACATGAAACAGTTTTCCACTAAGTTCACATCTAAAGTCGCTTTCAAAGCCTAACATATCAATAGGCTGTGAGCATTCTTGTTTCATCCTCTCTAGCTTGACGGCTAAAATAAAATAAATCGTTCTTAATGTATATACGCTAATTAGAAAGTATAAAAGAACTATCCTGAATAAAAATCGATTAGTATAACGTGAGAGCTAAGGTGGTTAAGCTCGCAAGAGGTTTCGGTTTATTTAACTCTCACTAGCCTGCAACCATTGAAGTACATTTACCTGGTTACATAGGCTGAGGAACTGTGGTAAAGCTAGAGAAAAATTAAAGATAGGAGACCCTGGAATCATTCCCTTAGACGATTCGTGTAATCTTAGTGGCATTGCCAACGCTCAGCATAAGGTCTCTGCTTCGAGAAACATTGCTGCCAAGATCTGACTGAAACGACTTGGAAAAGCGTGCAATCTGATGTTACATTAGGTGAAAAAGTTGGCAGCGTGACTAGTAACAGCAATTATGAAGGGAAAGGTAGCTCCAGGTGCAGTAACCACGAAGAAGAAACGAGGAGGATTTCTACCTCTCATACCAATTATTGCAGCTCTGGGCGCTGCTGCTGGAGGTGCAGCCCAAATTGCTTCAGCAGTAAATAAGAAAAAGGCAGCAGATAAACAACTTGCCGAAATGATGAGGCATAAGAGAGAATTTGAGAGAAAGGTATCTGTTGGCGGAGGGTCCAAAAAGAAGAAACGAGGATGATTTCTACAGCTCATACCAATTATTGCAGCACTAGGAGCCGCCGCTGGAGGGGCATCACAAATTGCTACAGCTGTAAATACGAAAAAAGCTGCGGATAAACAACTTGCTGAAATGATGAGACGTAACAGAGAAATTGAAGCAAGAGGGAGAGGTTTTCGAGTGAAGAAGAATAAGGGAAGAAACACAGAAACGAAGAGGAGACAGAGCCTGAAAGGGAATTCAAAAAACTCTGGCAGGGGGCTATACTTGTCCCGGAAAAAACATTGAGTAACATAGACCTTGACTTGTACGCCCGACGTTTAAAGATTCCTCATATTAGGAAGCGAATGTCTTCTTTATTAGATCAGTGAATAATAATAATAATAAAAATGTCATTAAAATGTCCTTTCACTCTTGATTTTTTCCAGTGATTGTTCTATGGGAACGTTCTGCGACCCTTCAGTGACAAAGTTATTCCATCTAATCAGCTGTCTGAATCTGATTTCCTAGTGAATATACTTAAGTTGAGCATCATACGAATTTAGCGCAGTATTGCATCAGTCTCCTTCCTCTACAGTAAAAGTGGACACTCCATCTACCAGTTTTCCCATCTGTTACGGCTGGATAACGTATTTCACAGGAACCATCAAATCAAATTTTACCTGTTGTTCATAAACATCCGCTTCATAGAGCAAACAGGGGAGCCTAACAGCAATATCATTGCCTTTAGAAACAAGGATATAAGCATAATGCCTATAGTTTTTAGAAGAAGTCAACGACGTCGAGGATATAATAATGGAATGATTCGACGCACACATCATGCTCTGCCTTTGACGCCCATCAGGTTAACATCACGCAATCAGCAGTTCCTACAGTTTTTGGGCTTCAGAATCCTACAATCATGGGCATCTTCAATGTTATCGACACCGAGATTCGACGACAAGATCGCTAAGAAGAGGAACATGTGTTTTCACCATATAATACATCAGTTCTGGACTCTAACAACCAGTTTAGAATCCCTTGTCAAGTTGAACATTTATATACTTTACATCGTCTCAGGGTGAAGAGAATGCTGTTGTTAAACCTGTGCTCAGCGAGTGGAGAAGGCTTGTGATTCGACTTTCTGATGGTGAGATCTCAAGACTGTTAAGCTGGATAAGACTCTGTTTCACCCATTTAGGACCACAGATCTGCATTCTCAACCTGTTGTGTTACATGAATTTACCTGAATAGTGACACCACATCTAAAATGGAGAAGCCGTGATTTGTCATTTTTTGGTGCTCTGACTTAAGATCGAGTAATGCATCTAAAGACGGTTCTCTTTTTGATCATTGTGATATAACTTAAACTAATCATTGTAATGATTTATTTTTCATTAGGAATACAAGGATTTTTAATGAATAAAAACACTATGTAAAAGCATACCTTAATTCTTTTATTGTTATTATTTATCTTACATTTCCATCACTTTCTCGTCCGACTCATTGTTTCTGTATATGTCATTACACTTGTAACAGCAGGTTATGCAAATTTCCTTATTATTTAAATGAAAGTCTTTTTATTTTCATAATTTGTATTCCAGCGTGGCAAACAGCCTTAATGCTGTTAATGTATACAGGGCTCAAGTCTTTTAGGATACAAATTACTTAAAGTATTTTCACAGTCACTTAAATTATTGTTCACAATGCTTAATTTCAGTGAATATAGGGAGACTAGTTCGAGCTAACTCTCAGCAATGCATTGAATTGTATACAAAATTGACCGTAGTTTTTCATTGTATATCCTGTAATGTTATATAAGGATCCTGTCTTAATGTGTTTCGGTGATGTAGATGTCTCAGCACCCGTTTCTTGCCGAAATGTTTCTTGTAGGTATTCTACCCTCCCATAGCGTCAGCATCCTTTGCATGCCAGCACGCTATTCCTCTTCTTCTTCTTCCTCTTATTGCACACCCTGAAACATTGCACAATGAAAGTCTTAGAAAACTATCTTGGTCAAGTAAAGGCAACCTGTAAAGAATTACATTTTTTGTTATGATACATGTAAAATGAAGCATATGGCACATGTAAAAAGAAGCACAAAGATTTGTATAAACATTCGGATATTTAGAGTTATTTCAATGCGCTAGATATAATTAAACTCAAGCATGTGATATTGTAATTTCGTTAATTTTTTATAAAATTCTATAATATGCATCTTTTGTATCTTTATATGTAATATCAATGAGTCAGTTGTTTTATTTATGAATTTTTCATTGTGAAATGGGAGAACATTCAATACTTAAGTTTGACACTTCTACGCACCTTCTTTGCATGTAAAAAAGACAATTTACATGTCTTAAATTTCCCCTTCTCTGCCATGCCATTATACTGTAGGTATACGCTCCCAGGTATTTCTGCAATCTCTTGATCGGTTAACGAATTATAGCGCTCTGGCAAGAACACTTGACAATCCTCCAGCGAAGATATGATCCTGGTACCATATCTTGTTTGAACTCTCTTTAAGGACTTTATCTCATAGTTAAGACCTATTTCGAGATCTTGAACTCGGCGAGTCGGTAGGAAACTACGCTCTTCCACCATCTTGTTAAGTCTATCAGCTAAACAATCTGTAACAGACATTGTCATGAATTATTATTTTCACTACATTATTCAAGTTGAAGAACTAGGGTGTGTATGTTTTGTAAGTAAGCCTATGAGGGTGTAGAGAAATAAAGAATAAGTACAGAAATCATGTGAATGTTCATTGAAGATGAGCCAGCAGAGAACCAAAGAATGAGTAGAGGAAATCGTGTGCGAATGTATAGTGAAACAAAGAATGAGGGGGAAAATCGTATGAATGTTTAAGTAAGAAGAATGTGTTGAGAAGATCATGTGAATGTCAATAGAGAAATGAGCTGAGAACGTCGTGTGAATGTTAACAAAGCATGAACCCGCAGGGGGACAAAGAATGAGTAGAGGAAATCATGTGAGTGTATAGTGAAACAAAGAATGAGGGTAAAGTCGTATGAATGTTTATGTAAGAAGAAGGTGTGGCGAAAATCATGTGAATGTTAATGGAAGCAAAGAATGTGAAGAGAAAGTCATGTGAATGTTAACAAAGCATGAACCTGTAGGTGGAATAAAGAATGAGTAGAGGAAATCATGTGAGTGTATAGTGAAACAAAGAATGAGGGGAAAGTCGTATGAATGTTTATGTAAGAAGAATATGTGGCGAAAATCATGTGAACTGAAGAAGAGTATGCAGTGAAATCCATGTTAATGTAAAGCACAGATTAGAAAATATGATGCTCTTTGTAACGAATCGTCTTTCATGTACTGTAACGTTTAAATAAAATTAAATGTATTGTAAAAGCCAACAGTGATTTTGTATAGTTATTTAAAACTCACCTTGCATTGCCCCGTTTTGATATCTGCTGAATGTGTAGACGGCCTGTAGCTCACGTTGCTCTTAAAGCTCTTTAAAACTTGAATGTAAAGTTAATAAGTACACAACAGTTCTAACATGGGACAGATGTCTGTTTATATAGGGATCTAAACCCTCTCCAGGCGATGCCTGCACGTCATCATGGCTGTGATGCTTACACGTCACGTGATTATTGCAGCCAATGGCATCATCTCTTGCTACGCATGCGCAGAGGCCCTCAGCACTTCTATCCCTGCTTGTTTCACTTCCTCTCCCTCTCTCGCTCTCTCTCTCTCCCTCTCTCGCTCTCTCTCACACAGCTGCATGCAGTTAAAGCATCAATCTAAGTGATGTATTCTAGAGTACAGAGGAAAATCAGTGAAGTCATTGAAAGATCGGGGTTCGAACTAGGGGCAACTGATTGAAACTTATATACAGCATTAATTGTTCATTGTATGAGCTATCAAACATGCTTTCGTCTACAACTCTATCTCTGCTAGTTTCTGCGATAATTGAGATTTAAACTTAAGGATCGAACCCTGGACGTCAGGTACCCTAATATACACCCGCAAGATATTATCTGATGACATAAACGTAATAGGTTTATTTGGTACCTTTGTCTTAATTATTTACTGTTATTAAATTTATAAGTAAACTTCATTGAATCGGTATTCGAACTCAGAACGCCAGAAACAAAATTATTTATAATATTAGTTTGATGTGTTTAAAAGACCTGTATGCAGTTGCAACATTGATCTAAGTGATATATTCTAGAACACAGTGGAAAATTAAGGAAGTCACTGAAAGATCGGGATTCGAGCTAGGGACACTGATTGGAAATTATATAAAGCATTAATTGTTCATCGTAGGAACTAAAAATCGTGCTTTGGTCCGCACCTTAATCCCTGCTAGTTTCTGAGATAATTGAGATTTAAAGTTAAGGATCGAACCCATGACACCCGGACTCTAATATACATGCACAAGAGACGAGCTAATGGCATAAAAGTAATAAAGTTTATTTACTGTCTTTATTTTAATTAGTTTTGGAGTTATTAGAAGACCGGTTTCGAGCAATCGTAAATGGAGCCTTGCATCCCGAGCTATAATTAGTTTTTATTGCATCATTTTGTCTCTTTTCATTCAGGACATGCGCGTGAGTTGGTGTGTGCGTGTGTGGGTTGCTGCTGTTGGGTGTAAGTGAACAGGCATATGTGCTTGCACGTGTGTGTGTTTGTCCATGTATATGTATGTGTGAGTGTAAGAGCACTGGTGTATGTATGTATACGCATGCGGTGCGTGAATGCGTGTGTGTACTGGTGTATGTATGTGTGTGTGTGCTATTGTATGTATGTGCATTGTGTATGGGCCGGTGTATGTAGGTGATTGTGTGTGTACTTGAATGTACGTGTGTGCGTGTGTGTACTTACATGTGCGTGTATGCGTGTGTGCACTGGTGTATGTGTGTGCATGTGTGTGTGTGTCCATGTATATGTATGTGTGTAAGAGCACTGGTGTATGTATGTATACGCATGAGTTGTGTGAATGCGTGTATGTGTGTGTACTATTGTGTGTATGTGAGTGTGTGTGTGTGTGCATGCGTGCACCAGTGTATGTTTGCTGATGTGTGTACAAGCGCTCGTGTATATGCGAACGCCTGAATGTGTACAAGTCGTGGAGAAAGAAAGAGGAGAAGAAGAAAGAATGTTGTCTAGGCTTCGGGATATCTAAGTATGCATCAGGGTTTAATATAAATAATTATAGTTGTTAAATGCAATTTTAATCCGACCGCCCCCTGCTTCAATAACTTAATAGTTATTATAGCATTTCGCAGCGCAGGATTCGAACTATGGACCTCTGGTTCCTAAGAATACAGATCGTTAAACATTGTAATGTCGTGTATATTAAATTATATTTGTTAAACACATTTTAATCTGGTCGTGCATAGTTTAATATTTATTAAGCATTAGAGTTTCGCAGATTCGATCTAGGATCCCCCTGAACACCGTTTCATTAATTAAATTATATTCGTTAAACACGTTTTATCTGGCCGCGCAATACTCACATAGTTTAATATTTATTAAGCATTAGAGATTCGATCTAGAACCCAGTGAACACCCTTTTATTAATTATTGTAATGATATATAAAAATTAAATTATATTTGTTAAATGCATTTTAATCTGACCTTGCATAGTTTAATATTTATTAAGCATTAGAGTTTCGTTGGGTAAGATTCGAACTAGATCCCTCTGAACACCCTTTCATTAATTAGGGTAATGGTATATAAAAAATTAAATTATAATTGATAAATACATTTTTTTAATCTGACCTTGCATAGTTTAATAGTTATTACGCGTTAGAGTTTCACTTGGTAAGACTCGAGCTAGAATTCTCTGAACGCCTTTTTATTAATTAGGGTAATGATATAATAATATCCATCATTAATTTCTCATTAGCAATAAACTTTTGATTACAGTAAGAATCGAACACCGATCTATGGATATCACTCAGAGGTTTAATGCACGTAATGAAATGTATATTAGATGCTTTTCGGAGTCGTTGGCTGAAACAGAATGCTTGTTAACTATGCTCGGGTATATTCGTAGGAGGTCGTAAAACATCGGAGAGAACTCCCTCAGGCAAAATCATGATGGCCGACTATGACGTCACGCAGAGTTGGTAAACAAGTTTCTCTCTCTTTCACACAAACAAGGAGAGGACGAGTATAAAGCAGCCCTCGAATTCTTTTGTTAAACTAGCAGGTGGCCAAACAATGGAAACGTCGCAGGTGTCTTTCTAAACTAGCCTTGCCAAGAACAATAGAAAGGCACACACAATAGAATCTCTTACACAATGGAAAGGGTCAGGCTTTGTTATGGAGCAGGTGTCTTTCTAAAGTATGACGTCACGCAGAGTTGGTAAACAAGTTTCTCTCTCTTTCACACAAACAAGGACAGGACGAGTATAAAGCAACCCTCGAATTCTTTTGTTAAACTAGCAGGTGGCCAAACAATGGGAACGCTGCAGGTGTCTTTCTAAACTAGCCTTGCCAAGGACAATAGAATCTCTTACACAATGGAAAGGGTCAGGCTTTGTTATTGGGATGGGAACGCTGCAGGTGGTCTTTCTAAAGAATGCTTGCCAAGGACAATAGAAAGGCACACACAATAGAATCTCTTACATAATGGAAAGGGACCGGCTTTGTTATTGGGTTGCCACGTGTTCGAGAACAATAGGAGTGGAGTGGGTAACTGGCCAGGTGCAGAAGTGGCCGGATGTGGAATGGGTAGGAAAAACATCTCGCCTTTGTTACAGAACCTTAAATTTATGACCCCTTTGTTCGTTTTGACAGTTGATTGACAGCTTTAATTACCTAACTGTCAAGCCTCCATTGTACTCAACATGATTTACGACCGCAGCTGCAACTAAAACTACCAAGGCACAGCGGGGGTGGGGGTGGGGGAGGGAGGAGGTGGGGGAGCTCATTTGCATATGAATAGCCATGCATAAATTAACTGCGCCAGTCCCCGCATGCCAAGTAGCAGGAGGTGGGGGGAGAGGAGGTGGGGGAGAAGAGGTGGGGGAGCTCATTTGCATATGAATAGCCATGCATAAATTAACTGCGCCAGTCCCCGCAATTCTACCCTACTTACGATGTATGAATTTGAAAGTGTAAAATTCATAAGACCAATAAATACACCACTCTATACTGAACCAAGAATAGCATGATGTTCACGAAATGGGGTAAAATTCCGGTGGATGTTTTTTTCCTGAAGTCCTTAATATCCTATTACAATATTCCAACTTCTGAAAATGTTGTATAGCTGCTGGTATCTTTGAGTGTTGAGAGAATTATCCAACCTGTCGAATGCTTTCCAGGATAGGATGCCATGATAGAAGAGTAAAAATATGTAAACTTACAGTTTGTGTAAAACGTGGTGACAGTCTCCCACTCCTGAAACATGGATGCGCAATAGCACTGACCAGTCCATTTGCATAATGAGAGAGGTGGGGGTCAGTGTTCCACTTGCTGCGAACTGAAATGCAAGGTAACCTCACACATTTGTTTACAATGCGTTGTATATGATGCCTGCCTCCGAGTTCTGATATCACTTGCTCCCCACCACCCTCGCCACTTCTCATTTCTCCTCTCTTGGGCATATGGAGTGTCACGACAATTTACACAGGCTGCACGTTTCGTTTGTTATTGATGTGGAAGTCTTTAGAAGGTTGTGGGCAACTAACCGATTGACTGTCTCTCAAGATGTCCCAAAGGAGCGGACAAAACGTCACGTACGCTTATTTTTAATGTTCGACCACCGAATTCCCTCGGAAGACTTTCCCTGCATATTTTACCACATGCCGTGAAAGCCTATGGTCTTCATCAGTCTATTACTTCAATAAATACTTTTTATACAAGCACAGTAAATGAAATGCTAAACTTTGCTGTCTCTTTGAAACCGTTATTTAATAAGGTAAAGGCTCTACAGTGTTCATATTAGGGAAGCACATAGACTGTTGATATCAATATCCAACGAAACAAGGGTGTAACTGCCAAAAATAAAGATTTAATATCCCTCCCTTCCAAGTAAGCAACTAAAAACTGCTGGAATACGTATCATTAGGACGTAATTTACAACCCTCGAAGAATAATCTTCTCAGTTGTCAAGTTTTAACATATATCGGATGAGAAATCAGGAATGTTACGCTGAATATAATTTTGTCCCTTAATGTATTTAGTCTGCATTGGTAATGAAGTGGATTACAACAAAGAGGAAATGGAGCAAAGCGTACTTACATAAGGATTAATAAATGGTTTCATCATTCAGAAACTTAACTACATATATCTGTAGAATTAAACAAATAATTGATATACGTCACTGGAATATATTCTAATCGATAGGATATAAAACATAAATTAACCATATTCGTTTCCAAATAAATACTCGAAGAATGTGGAAAATAATAGAAGTGGAGGGTATGCACACACGATGTTAAGTTAATTTATATTTTGATTTGGTTTTCCTATTAACAATACGTTACAAGAGTTTTCGTAATATCAAGTCTCGCATACATACGATACTCTGTGATTCTGTATACATTTTTAGTTTCTCTACTACGTATAGTAGGATAGGGTGGGGGAATTCCGATAGCGGGGCTTTTTGGATAATATTAAGTTCCCACGCATGCGCTGCCACTACTAAACACGCCATATTGAAGTTTCCAGTCTCACAGTTAGGGCGGAGTCTTATCAACGTGTGTGCTTGGTTCTGAATAGATTCTGCTATTAAGAGAGACGCTACATCAGTTTTACTAATCAAAGGTAAGGAAGGAATACCTGTACAATACGTAGCATGTAATGTTTTGGTCAGAAAACTTAAGCTTTAGCTGATCTCCTGTACTAGTTTTCATACTGCTTTAAGGAGTGAACGCTTCCTTGGTATTTTGCGAACCATTATAGGATACGGTGGCGCTGTCTATTGCACAGTCAAAGAAATACGTCGTGAACGGTAACATGTTGTGTTGTGGGGCTATTTCGAGAACAATCGATGGATTGAATCGGTTATCATACATATTTGTTTCTCTGGTATGTAACTTATTTCCATTGGAACCTATGTTTTAAAGTAGTTTTTATTATATTAAGTATTCATTAAATTTTCAGATGGTACGACATTAGAAAAGGAAAAAGTTACGATTACAATGGGACAAAGAAGCTATGGAACAGGCAATCTCATCTGTAACAGAGGGTAATCTGTCATTAGTAGGTGCAAGTCAAGTTTTCAACGTACCATACGACCCTGTATACAAAAGTTAAATGAACTGAATCCAATGTACAAACAGCCCAGCACTTGCCTGAAAGAACCGTTCCATAGGTCCTTCCTAGTCCTGTAAAGAGTGTGATCAAGAGAAGAGCTCAAACTAAGAAAGGAGCATGCCACAGCACATCACCAGAAAATGCAGCAGTTGTAAAGGCAAAGCGAGAGATGAAATTTCGTGGGAAAAAAATTCAGTTAAAAGAATAAGAATGACAACATTTTAGAGAAAAACAAGCTAAACATAAAACAAATTCATTGAATTATCGCCTAGTGAAGACGATAATGCTAATGATTCCAACGTAGATGACTACAAAACGTGGATTCTGCAGGGTCAGCTACTATTTGAAGTAGTCTGTTCTGAGAGGTCACTGGATTCGCTGCCAGAAATGCCAGGTTTGGTTCCATGAAAGAGGCATGGGAGCTGAAGGAAGGGAACAATTTATTGTGGCAAATGCTTCTAAATAGTGTTCAGAATTCAAGAATTGTTAATCATTATATTTCTTAGTTTTTTCAATGCTTCACATTTCATAGGAATTTTTAACTCTTCATAATTCCACATTATTATATTATAATATAATTTAATTTCTAGAATAAATTTGTTTCAGAATCCAAAAGCAGAGCTATTATTTACTGCATTCATTGTTATCCAAATTGCCCCACAGTCATATCCAATTAGGCTCTCGGAATTTCTCTATTTTCAATTCGGCGGGTATTTCTGATAGCTTTATTTCAGCATTAGGATTGTCATTAATGATAGTGATATTATGCTCACCGTGAGCCATAATAGTGTACTACTCGTGTGCTTATTTGAATGCTCGGTACATTGTAACATTTTATTTTCAATCAAGAAGTTACGCTAACCTATCGGAATTACCCCGCCCTACCCTAAGTAGGGGAAGTGTTGCATTCCACCCAAACATTCGATACCGAGATTTCACAGGAAATGCAAGTTTCGAAGCCTCTGAATAAAAAAAACACTTTTATAAAAAGGTCCGCGCGCGCGCGCGCGTGTGTGCGTGTGTGTGTGCGTGCGCGCGCCTGTGAATGGCATAACTCAAAAACGTAATGTCGGATAAATACCAAACTTGGTATTTACGTTCAGTATCTTTCAAAGATGCGGTACGAAGATTTTAAAAAAACTCCCTCCACCCCAGACTACCCTTTACATGGAAGATTTTTCGAAAATTTTGATTTCTCAAAAATGGCTCTAACGATTTTGATTAAAATATAAAATATTGAAAATATTTTCATGACAAATAAAATGTATAGCTTAAATTTTCTGGTAATGTCCCCAAAAGTCCTCTTCTTACTGAATGGCTTTAGCATAACTGGTAAACCGTATGAGATAGATAAAAAATTTTCTACGCAAAAAATGTAAAGCTTATTAAAACACACAATTTATGTCATACATACTTTGTTTTAGAGCGAACCACTCCCGAGATATTCCTTGTTATTTGTTTGAATTTTCCAATACTACTTTTTCTCAAATAAGAATTCGTTATTCGCTTTTTTATGTACTAAACGTGCAAAGAGAATGAAAAGCTCCACATAGCAACCCGCTCTTAAAACATTGACTATCACTTGAGGCCTACAGGAAAATTAGCAGTAAGATTGTTGCAAATGTTTATCTTGATTAACATGAAGTAGATGGAGAATAAACATTTGTGCAAATAGTTTGTACAAGAGTAGAGAAAGCGCAACACGTCAGATTTTTTTGATAATGTTTCGCATAGTTTGATTTATGCTTCTTCAGGATCGAGACCTAAAGTACCTAATTAGACACTTATGTTCTTGGCATATATAGTTCCGCATGGTACTATGGCATATATAGTCCTGTGGGAGTTAAAGGTTTCAAAGATGACTGTCGCAAGAAGTTAAACATTATGAAAATTCTAGCGGCCAAAACCTGGGGAACGGGTTATCATGTGCTGTTAAACACTTGCAAAGCCTTTATTAGAATTGGATTATGGTGGTATTGTTTACAATTCCGCAAGCCCTTATTCTCTCCAAATGTTGGATTCAATACAGACCACAGCACTTATAATAACACTTGGAGCTTTTTGTACCGGTTCGACAGCAAGTATACAAACAGACACAAATGAACCTCCACTTGAAGCTAGAAGAAAAAAATTGACTTTAACATATGCCCTCAACATAGCGACAATGTCCGATTTTCTAATGAAAAAGTATATATTTCATAACAGATCTAAAGCAACTATCAAAAGATCATTAATATTACCTTATATATGAGAGTCTCCAAATATCTCCAAGAACTCAACATTAGACTTCCTCCTGTGTCACACATAAAAGCCCTGTCTTGCTATTTCGCCCTGGACAATCGCTTCACCTAAAATAAATGTAGAACTGAACATCATCTCCAAAACACACACATTCCTCAGTTTATCGCCAACTATTTAATGAATTACACGGCAGATATGGAAAACATACAGCAATCTACACAGATGGATCAAAGTGTAATGATAGAAATGCTTTTCATGTTGTTTATCCACAATATGTTATTCAGGCTTCCGGATTTTTATATCGTCTTCTCAAGTGAACTGTTTGCAATTAAACAATCTGTAGTCTATGTTTTGAATACTCGATGCTCAAAGTTATTTGTTGTATACTCAAATTCTAAAAGTGCACTACTTGCAATAAAAAATCTGTTATCAACCTATATTCTTACACAAGAAATTCAATCACAACTTCATAGAGGCAACAAGCAAGGAAATCAAGTGTCTTTAGTATGGATTCCATCCCACATTGGAATACAAGGCAACGAATTGGCCGATCAGGCAGCAAAAGAAGCTACTAAATATCCACTATAACAACACCAATCCAGATGTTATTTCAACCCTTAAAAAGAAGCTCTACCAACAGTGGAAGACAGGATGGCTCGACTCCAAGAGAAGCAAACTCCTTGATATAACATCGAGTTATTCAATATATCTTCCCAGTAATTCTCTTTCCAGACAAGATCAGGTTTTAATATCCCGACTGAGATCACACACAGTTATCTTCTTTCAAAGCACCAACCACCCATCTGCCACCTGTGTAACATACTGTTAACGTAGAAACATATAATCGTGGAATGCCCACAATACGATAAATGGAGACAATACTACCAGATATCCAATGATTTACAAACAGAACTCAACTATTCGATGTACCCTAGGACAGTTTTTAAAAGCCTAAATTGATACAAACGTATATAATGTTCAACCAGTTTGATTAATTATAGTGTCACAATTTTATACTAGTTCATTGTAATGGTTCAAAACTGTCAGTATGTTAAATAACCTCATTGTTTTATTGTTAAATATTTATTTTAAAATTTATAAAGTCGCGATATGACTAATATATTAAAGCGACCATTAACTTTCAAAATAAAATAAATATTAATCTCTTTAAAATGTGAATTTAGTAGCGTTTTCGAACGACCGTCTAAAAATCTTGTATGAAACACGTGCGAAACGCCATCTTTTCGCCACATTTTAGATAAATAGCTACTAATGTGTCAAAAAATAGTCAGCACTGATGTTGTGCTTCACAAATTCTTCATATATGAGCAAGTATTGTTTAAAAACAAACATATGTTTGCGTATTGAATGGAAATAAAACTCTAAGAGTATCAATTGCATGTGTGATGGTTTTTTATCACCATCATCAAAGAAAGACAAACAATAAGGTTTCCAGAAGCTATACTAATATTATCATTTTTGTAACAGCCAAAGTTTTGTATGTGCATTATAGAAAATGCAGCAAGTGTAACAAGGCGACAAATCAACGCTTAGTTTTGGACATGTGAACTCTACATGCTACAGAGCGAGTTGTCAAAAAAACCGTTAAATATCAATTTATATATCATTTGTTTCTCCAAACAAATTATTGCTCATGTTCGTAGTAAGCATAGCGTAGCAATTTCTTGATAGGCTATTATTTGCATTGTGTTTGCATGAAAGAAAAACATCCCCGAGAACTATCTTGCATTTACAGGTTTTTTCTTTTTTAACTACAAAATACTAAGTTGGTTTTTCTCCATCCATAAACATTTGTGTAAAACGCAGCTTCTTCTATCATCTCTTATTCTACGCAACTATTAGCAAGTTTAGTAAAAGTATTACATATTTGCAAAAGTAGAACCTTTTCTCTTTCCTTCTAGTTATTAACAGAGTGCTTCCTTTTTTTAAATGACCACATATTTTAGTTTTCCTTCTTTCACTGGTAGACCTATATGTAAATCCTATATAATTAGATATTCTAGGTTTTGGCCAACGTTAAAAGTGATCTTGTTATACAAGATTGGAAATATCAGGGCGCTTCGTCATTCAAAACAATTAAAAAGGGGTATAAGCAGGAATGGGACCGAGACATGTCATTAGGTAACTGTTGGATTAGAGAGTTAACCATTAAAAACAAAAGAAAAAAATAGAAAAAGCTTTCCATAGAAATGGCAAAGTGCACTCGTGCATATGATGTCGCTAGAAGAGGGCAAAGCCTAGCGGCGGAGACTGGCAGCACTCCCCTCCATCTCTTTTAAGAAGAAACTAAAGAGAATGCAGACAGTTCTTGTATTTCCCCAGCCAGTTAGAACCCGTACTCACGGCGTACATTGGACCTGTCATTTTAGGTCTGCTATGCAGACGGTTACACGTTCCATACAAAGAGAAAAACCTTGTATCTCACCGGTATCAGAGAACCTTTTGACACTTACTAGGTGTAGCAGCGTGTTCACGCACAATGCATGTGGGATGGTTGTACCTAACATAACTTGATCGTGATCCTGATGTACTACTAGTGAACGAGCTGGAGCTGATATATTTTCTTTCGCTCTTTTGTATTTTGTTTATATTTTTTACATTCACGAATCAAATTAACTAAATGTCAGTTTAATTGCATTTTACAAACGAAATTAGGAAACGTGCGACGGTATTTCTTATAATGTTTGTGTATAACCCACGTTGTTTGTTTACATCACGTGTTGAAGCCATCTTGTGACGTCATTCATTTGTTCGGTTTGTAGCTCCATCTAGTGTTAGCAATTTGCGGCAGTATTAGTTTTGTTTGAAAGAATTTTAAGTTTTGTTTACTGTCCTCCGGCTAGCTATCATTTATCAGTCGAACATGTCTCTTGATCAGAGTGTGT
Organism: Deroplatys truncata; assembly: GCA_030765065.1. Classification (NCBI taxonomy): domain Eukaryota; kingdom Metazoa; phylum Arthropoda; class Insecta; order Mantodea; family Mantidae; genus Deroplatys; species Deroplatys truncata. Next base: position 225,611,964 of record CM060975.1, read on the forward strand.
AAACGGAAAGGAATCTTTTATCCAAATATAACACTGATGAAGAAATTTGTTTTACACATTTATTGTCAAACACGTTAACTATCACATTTATACATTGATCTTAACACTCGCCAAACTAAAACGGTTATAATAACTTCTTACTGATCACTTTTAATCCACGTACTTCAACCTTTTGTATAATTAACTTTACCATACTTTAGATCTTTCATAATTCTGCTGCGCGTAACTTGTGAATCGATACCCGACGTTTGCCGTACAAATACTTTCGACGAATTGGCTGACTGAAGACGACGTGTAGTGTACACAGATTTTTGATGAACTGAACGACTGAAGGCTACGTGTAAGGTATTGAGATTTTCGATGAACTGCCCGCGATCTACCTCTGACTTGGCTTTTTATACACCAACTCCCCGATATGCCTAAAGATTATAACTGAGTTACTATTGGCTAATAAAACGCGCCAACATTAGCGTCTATTTTAATATCCAATGAAAATTATGAATATATATGCTCTAAGGAAACATTCCAGAAGGTTCTCAACGGAAAAACGCGCCAACATTACGTAACTTCCTCGTTTCCAATAATGATAAACAGCTCACCCCCTCGCTGCATTATTGCGCGCTATTATTGTCAGTTTCAGTAAGGCATTAAAAACTTACTTCTCAACAATATTTACAATTAATAAACATCTGAAATCAATGTCACATAAAAATGCATATTCATATTACAATCATTATTTACATTTAAGTAATTTGTGATACAAATTACTGCATCAAACGATCATGTGTTAGAAGTGTACAAGTAATAATTGCGGCCATGAAAGGCAATATTTAATTTATGTGGCAAAGAAATTCAGCAGCGAGCTCAGTTCGCCTGATATTATGTGTGCAAATATAGCATAATACTGAAACTGAGAGTAGCCACATATCACAAATATATATATAATGTTTATGGGTGTAATGTTACGAATAAAATCATATTTATAAAATATCGATTTAATTTCGTACTTAACACATTCGATTAGATAAAAGCAAAATAAAGATGTAGTGCATATTTAACATGGATGATTTATTGAATTGTTTGTCGGATGCTCCACAGGATGTGTCCATTTATGGTGAACTAGGGCTGATATCAGGGTATGTACAATCTATAGTCGTTAGGGACCTCGCCTTCTCTTAGCACACGTTGTCCTTAAGACCAGGTAGCCCTTTGGGACTTCCGCCGCATTCCTTACTCCCAGATGTCACTGTAAGACGCAATGTACCCAATTGACGGCCTAAGCTTATCACACATCACTGGTTTCTGCTTCATCACTATTTGTACATTGTGGAATGCTATTTATGTAAGTGAAATAAGCTAAGTTTTGCACAAAACAATAAAAGCAACAGATAGAAACTGTTACTGTTAGAAAAAATAGCAATAGCTTGCAGCTTCATTTCATCATTTCAAACAAAAAGTATACATATTGCACATCAAGCATCTAAAAAATAAAAATATCTGAAGTGATACATTCACATGATTTTCTCTACCCTCCACCTTTATTAGTGGGATGCAAACTATGCTTACTAAAGCTTATTTTTCTATCTACTAGATTTTAATCCAAATAAACCTTTGCAGAAATAGCTACATTACACATTTCGTTATAGATACAAAGAGAACAGCGATAGTCAAATGTGTAAGAACTGGGCGCTATATGTTGGTCTTAACATTCCGTACTGTTTCCATGCAATCGCGAGAAACAACTGAATGTTCAAAGGACTTTAAGAGAATGAGTAAGTAATGAACAATTTGAATAATGCCACAAAAAGCTTATTTGAAATAAATTGTGTTTTAAAGAGATCTACATTTTGTGTGCAGTATGTTTTCGTCTATCGCTTAACGCTTACCAGTTATACAAGATCATACAAAATTCCTTCCGAATGAAGAAGACTTCACAGGCTATTCCCAGAAAATTCAAGATATACGTTTTATTTGTCATGTAAATATCTTTCATGTGTGGTATTTTAACCAAACTCGTTAGAGCCATTTTTTAGAAAAGAAAACATTTCAAAAAGTTCCATATAAAGGTAGTTTGGGGTTTGTGTCGCATCTTTGGAAGGTATTAAACCTAAATACCAAATTTGGTATTTATCCCACTTTTAGTTTTTGAGCCCCCCACACACACGCACACCACACACATACACTCATGTTGTTTCTAAAAATGCTTTTATGGATTCAGGAGCCTCAAAACTTGCGCTTCCGGTAAAATCTCAGTATCGAATTTTTGGGTGGAGTGCAGCACTTTCTCTAGCTACTACGTATGTGGTAGAGACAGTAAAAAATCATTCCGTTTTTCTTCGGTTTCGTGAAAGACAGAAAAGTATGCGCAGCGGAAACTTAAATTGAAAAGTAGCCAAAAAGGAATCTCTGACAGTGTGTTCGTAACGAGGAAGCGGAGAGGAAGTACTGCCTCTGATCATACCTAACACCACAAAAATTCATTAAAAAATTCGCTAAAAGTTCCCTATATTTTCGTTCACTATCACATAAAAGGCCTTAAAGCCACTTTATAAACTGATGTGCAATACAGTTGCACTTTCTCTACCCATTACAAATTTACATATCTATATCCCGTGTAACATTATTAGGTACACAGGCCGTAAAAATATATATTTTACAATGCTCGGTGGTAGATAGATGTATACCATGTTATCATATTTTGTTTATAAACCCATCTCCAGGAATTCCTTCTTTACGCAATGGCATAGGGAAGCTTTCAAAACGGGAAGGGCGATGGCTGTATAAACAAACTGGAGATTCCCTGACAAGCCGTAGATGTCACTAGACCTTAATCACATTCATTATTTAAGAGTTGTTTACCAATGGTATTGTATCAGCTGTTACATGATCTGCAGCAGTCCCTCCATATAACTACAGCCAACGGTAGCGCTTATGGCATTATTCTGTTGAATAATTTCATACTTTACAGTTTCATTTGTGTGGCTATCGTAAAGTGGCGACATTGTACACAAATAAAGAGTACACAGGGATGCTTACCATCTACGAGGAAGCCCAAAGGAATACAAGAAAAGCTTATCCTCTCCATCAACAATGTTACCCCATCAGGGATCACCCAGCCCACACCATGTTTTCAAGATTGGAGACACGTTTAAGCCAGACAAGCAGCTTACGGCATAACAGACATCTCTGCAGACGTCTGGCGACATGCATTATACCAGGCGTTGAACTCTTTATGATCCGTACTGCCTAGTTCTTTTCCGTATTTCAGGGAACCTATCGCGTTTCTGGACATGGGTTCATTAACTAAATAATGAGACAGTATTTTTAACACTAAAATGATTTCAGTCTAATTGTATAATATAAATTCAATAACAGCCCGCCTTAAAGCAATATGTGTATGTAACAATACTTTGTAAAATGTATGTAACAGTCATTGTATATACTTATATTATTGTATCCATGTGTAATAATGTTATGTGAATATATAACGTAATTTAATAATGTAGGATCTGTGAGAATAATAAGTTAAAAGTTGCTAACAATAAGATAATAATCAGGTAACCTTGAGGCAATAATGTGTTTGAGAGTTTAACAATACTACTTCTGGAAGCTATAATGTAATTTTAGTGACAGTTTATAAAATAGCCAATCAACAACCAGAAAAAAACTTTAGTTAAATGAAGGTATTCTATTGGATTAGGATTAGCCAATCAGAAACTCAAAAAGGAGGCAATTTTACAAATTCAGAAGTCGGTTACCTGCAGATTTAATACGTATTCATGTGAGACGAAAAATAAGTTTACGTGTTAAAAAAGTGTAATCAATTAATAAAAGGAACCTCACAGCTCTCTATATCTGTGAAGTGATATTTAAATCGTATCAAACATTAATAAAAGGAGTGAAGTAAAGTTATAATCTGTGTAAGCCTACATTCTTAGTTGCACCACAACCCTGCCAAGAGAAAGGTGTCTAACAATAATACTGACGCAGACGAGGCAAACATAAATATTAAATATTTAAAGAAACAGTTTAATTACAAAGTTAATATATATATATTTTTAAACAAATTGGGGCAAAGGCCACCTGAAAGTACATTTGGGGCGAAGGCTACCGGAAACTGTTTATTATACGTGCGGTTGCAACTACTACAAGTTCGGCTCCCCAACAGTTGAAATATAATACCTCATCTTCAAACTGACTTTCCATACGTAGCAGCGACAAACATTTCTCAATAAATACCACCGAACCATCTAACATACACTTATTTTAAAAAGGAAGGCTAGGAAAAAAGGAAGGCTAAAACCTTCCAGACATATGCTGGTAGATGGAGTAGCTGTATAAGAAAAAATGTAAACATTGGAATTGAATATTTTGAAAATAGCTAAGGGTACAAAAGAAAATTTATACAAATTCTACATTACAATGAATTCTACGTTTTTATTACAGTAAGTTTTAGTCTTACCTCATATGGTTTCTCGGTTATGTAAAATATAAATATTTTAGTCTCAAAGAAGTTGTAAATGTTTGTCTTTAAATCTGAGGCAGTATTTTTAACACTTAAATGATATCAGTCAAATTATATAATATAAATTCAATAACAGCCCGCCTTAAAGCAATATGTGTATGTAACAATATATAAAAAGTGTATATTACAGTCATTGTAAATGTTTATATTATTGTATACATGTGTAATAATGTTATGTAATGTATTACGTAATTTAATAATGTAGGAGCTGTGAGAATAATAGGTTAATAGTTGCTATCAATGAGATAACAATGAGGTAACCTTGAAGCAATAATGAGTAAAAAAGTTTAATAATGCTACTAGTCATTATTGGAGCAACAATAATGTAAATTTTAAGACAGTTTATAAATAGCCAATCAACAACCAGAAAAAGCTTTAGTTAAATGAAGGTATTCTATTGGACTAGGATTAGCCAATCAGAGACTTGAAATACAGAAATTTACAAATTTAGGCGGTAGAAATCAAGTCAGTTGCTTGTAGACAGCCCTCATAACTGGACGTGTTTGTTGTAGGCAGTGTTCCTAACAGTGTCCTCGACAAATTTAATATGTATTTTGTGTGAGACAAAAATAGTTTACGTGTTAAAAAGTACAAGTAATTAATAAAAAAATGTCATATCTCTCTATATCAGCGAAGTGTTATTTAAATCGTGTCAAGAATTAATAAAAAATGGTGAATAAAACAATTAAATCTGTGTAAGCCTACATTCTTCAGTCGCACCAACCCCCTGCTAAGAAATTCATGCCTCTAAATAATACTGACGCACCCGAGGCAAATATAAATATATACTATTTAAAGAAACAGCCAAAATTACAATGTTAATATTTTTAAATTTTGGGACGAAGGCTACCGGAAACTTTTTACCATACGTGCGGTTGCTACTACTTCGAGTTCGGCTACCCAACAATTGAAATATAATACACCTTCTTCAAATCTTGAAGGATGCCGACTTTGCACCCATACACATATATTTTTATTTGTTCATTCAAGGACCAAAAAATGGAATTTCTAGGGATATTTCGATAATGGAGAGAAAATAAAGAAAATAAACGCATAAATACGTTGAAAATAATATTTCTACTTTCAGTCGTCTAATTTGTCAGCTATAACACAACTAGCTCTATTATATTTTTATTTCCTTTGTCATTTGTGATTGAAGTATTTGTTCAAATGATATGTGTAACAGGTGAAACGGCAACTCTAGGCCGAGCCCAAGAACAGTAATTACAGATAATTTATTAATTAACTTTTATTGATATTAAATCGTACTATGTAAATATTTTTTTCTCATACTGCTTGTATATTTTAAGAAGGGTGATTTAACGTTATGTATCTATCTAGGTTACTAATATTAAGAGAGTTATAAATGGTTTAATGTAAATAATTTAAGCGCTATGTGAAAATACTGTGCACGATGAAATGTTTTAGCTACAGGAATAGTGCTTTCGAAGGCAGAAAACCTAGTTTTATTACCTCTCTTCGGTCGCAGTGCCATTATTCCTACAGCGAGGGTGTAGAGCCTTTGTCCCTTTGTTTGATAATTCGCCGTGACCAAGTGAGCGAGACAGATAGCCTAACGGTAAATGTAGGAAAAGCCGCGATTTATATTAAACTTGGACCAATGAGATCTCTGGAAGTTTATTCGAAATAGTTAGACGCGTCGAGTCGCGCTAAAAATGGACCAATAGGAAAGAAAGCAGCCTCAGAAGCCTGCGACTATAAATGGATCTGTTTGGAGCAAATTCGGGACAGTTTTCGTAATGTGTGGTCAGGGAGAGATGTTGCAGGATGTGTGAGATATCGCGCCAAAACAGGGAATCAAGACAGTTTTAGAAACACACCTAAGATCCGCTACTCGTAAAGAGATAATAAGCATATTTAAACTTCGTGCCATATCCGCGCCGTAGTTTAACAGCGGTGGACAGTATTTTACAGCGGCAATACCAGTTTTGTATACTACGAGTGTTCATTAAATAAAAAGAAACGACAGTGTCATCTTTTCATAAACAAAGCAAGTCTATGTCTTCCTATATCACCACCCGAGATCTACGTTTTCCTTTACCGAGGATAAGTCCATGCTCCTATATAATTTAAAGAAAACTACTGCAGCTAGCCGAGGATAAAAGTGAAGAGAACCAACACACGGCGAACTTCTGGAACCAACGGGAGAAGCATCAAAGTAAGCCTAACAGCACGGATGAGGAGGTGATCGCCGCAAACTGGCGCCATAACATGGAGCTCGAAGGGAAGACCAGCTCGACGCTCAAACGGAGGACTAGGAAACAACGAATAGACGAAGAATCTTCAGAGGAAAGGGGCACAGCAGAACATAATTACAACGCGAACTTCTAGTCTGCCTACGTGGGACAACAAAACAGCTGAGAGCATCGCTTCTAGAAGTTCATCAGGATTCGAACCCGGGACGCATCAATTAACATAGGAGAAAGTACAGGTTAGAGCATTTATACAAAAACAAACCAAAAGGCATGCAGAGTAGTGATTCAGTTTTGTGAACACATGTTATTGAGAGGGGGTAAAGTCATTACTAAGGAGGTAGAACTTGCTAACGGAACCATGAGTAGGTCAAGGGAAGATTTGAAAGAACAGAATGGGGAGGCTATTGTCAGCATAACACCAGATGGAGAAAATATGGGTGCAGCAGAGGTAGAAGTTAGGCTGGAAAGGCAATCACCGATTGAGCAGGTCATTGACGCAGGTCAAAACCAGCTGGTAATATTGCTTCAACATTTGAGCACAAAGATAGACGAGATGGGTAAGGAGTCAAAAAGAAATTTAAGTGAACAAAGTAAAAACTTTAGAAAGAATCATAGATGAGCAGAGTAAGAACTTAGAAAGGATATTCAATGAGCAGAGTAAAAAGTTAGAAAGCATAGTAGATGAGCGGGGTAAGAACTTAGAAAGCATATTCAATGAACATAGTAAAGACTTAGAAAGAATCGTAAGTGAACAAGCTAAGAATTCCGAAGGGAAATTAAATGAGCAGAGTAAGGGCTTAGAAAGAATCGTAAGTGAACTAGATAAGAATTTAGAAGGGGAATCAAATGAGCATAATAAGGACTTAGAAAGAATCGTAAGTAAGCAGAGTAAGAACTTAGAAAGAATCGTAAGTGAACAAGATAAGAATCTAGAAGGGAAATCAAATGAGCATAATAAGGACTTAGAAAGAATCGTAAACAAGCAGAGTAAAGACTTAGAAAGAATCGTAAGGGAACAAGATAGGAATTTAGAAGGGAAATCAAACGAGCAGAGTAAGGACTTAGAAAGAATCGTAAATGAGCAGAGTAAGGACTTAGAAAGAAAACTGAGTGAACAGAAAAAGGATTTCGAAGGGAAATTAAGTAAGCAGAGTAAGGACTCAGAAAGAAACTTAGGTGAACAAAATAGGAGTTTAGAGGGGAAATTAGTTGAGCTGATGAAGGGGAAGTTACTAGAAACACTTGAAGGGAAATTACCACAGACACTGGAAACTAAAGATCCGAAAACACTAACGGGAGAAGAGACGTTTAAGAAAGCTTTTGAAAGAATGTCAAAAAGGGCGCAGAAAAGAAAGGAGGAATTTAAAACAAAGAAGCGAAAGAAATGGTTGATCGAACTTGGAGAATTAGTATTGGTATAAAAAAAAATCCAGCATTCAAATTAAAAAAAAAAGAAAAGAAAAAAAAGACATAATATCATTGATCCTGACTCTACAGTGCCTGGAAAGGAGAGCTTTCACATGTGAATTAATGAATTATCTTAAGCAGTTGTGCAGAACATTTTTTTCATTACTAAAGAGACTTGAGTATTAAATGCTCATTAGTGATAGTGAAGGAGAACAAGAAACACCTTTGCCATTAATATGTTTCAGTTTCTTTCTGCTTGAATAAGTTTGTCTTAAGGTTGAAACAGCTTTTATTGTCAGAATATTTATTATCCTTTTTTTATATTTAGCAATATTTGTAAATTATTAATTGGTTGGTATGCTAGCAATATGCTGACAGTTTCTTTAAACATGTAAATTAGTTTTATTAATTATAAAAAAAAGGTATCATAGAATGGAAAATTTATTTAAAGGTCCATACAGGGTGATTAACATTTTTGGCTCGGATACATTTGAGTTACAAGAAATAAAGAATTCCAAGATCGTAGGGAGATATCATAAACAGTTGCTCAAACCGTACAAATGTTTAGAGAATGAGAAGGGTGAAGAATGTAATGAAAATAATCAGGTTAGTTTTACTCGAAGTGAGGTAGCAACCCTATGAACAAATAGTAAAGGTAATACACCCGATAAATAAGGATGTAAAGAAATAAATAAATGCATAATAATTATGTACCAATATGTATGTAAATAGATTTAATTTTTAGAACTTAATTTGGGTATTAGCGTATTTCTCTCCACCACAAGTTATTCGTGAACGTGAAGTGTATTGTGCATAAGAATGTCTCTCGGAAAACCTGTTTTTAAAAGGGAGAGAGGGATCAACCATAGCAAAGTGTAAGAGTGAATGACCCAAGTGTGAACACCACTGGTTTGGCAGAACCCTTGTGAAGTAACAGGTATAGCGAAGTGTCTATGTAAAGCAAAACAAACCAACAAAGGCCATAATCAGAGGAATTATTCTGTAAAAGAAAATTGTATCAAGTGCTGAAAAATTTATTCTTTTCCAGAACAGGGAAATTTGAAACGGCAACTCTAGGCCGAGCCCAAGAACAGTAATTACAGATAATTTATTAATTAACTTTTATTGATATTAAATCGTACTATGTAAATATTTTTTCTCATACTGCTTGTATATTTTAAGAAGGGTGATTTAACGTTATGTATCTATCTAGGTTACTAATATTAAGAGAGTTATAAATGGTTTAATGTAAATAATTTAAGCGCTATGTTAAAATACTGTGCACGATGAAATGTTTTAGCTACAGGAATAGTGCTTTCGAAGGCAGAAAACCTAGTTTTATTACCTCTCTTCGGTCGCAGTGCCATTATTCCTACAGCGAGGGTGTAGAGCCTTTGTCCCTTTGTTTGATAATTCGCCGTGACCAAGTGAGCGAGACAGATAGCCTAACGGTAAATGTAGGAAAAGCCGCGATTTATATTAAACTTGGACCAATGAGATCTCTGGAAGTTTATTCGAAATAGTTAGACGCGTCGAGTCGCGCTAAAAATGGACCAATAGGAAAGAAAGCAGCCTCAGAAGCCTGCGACTATAAATGGATCTGTTTGGAGCAAATTCGGGACAGTTTTCGTAATGTGTGGTCAGGGAGAGATGTTGCAGGATGTGTGAGATATCGCGCCAAAACAGGGAATCAAGACAGTTTTAGAAACACACCTAAGATCCGCTACTCGTAAAGAGATAATAAGCATATTTAAACTTCGTGCCATATCCGCGCCGTAGTTTAACAGCGGTGGACAGTATTTTACAGCGGCAATACCAGTTTTGTATACTACGAGTGTTCATTAAATAAAAAGAAACGACAGTGTCATCTTTTCATAAACAAAGCAAGTCTATGTCTTCCTATATCACCACCCGAGATCTACGTTTTCCTTTACCGAGGATAAGTCCATGCTCCTATATAATTTAAAGAAAACTACTGCAGCTAGCCGAGGATAAAAGTGAAGAGAACCAACACACGGCGAACTTCTGGAACCAACGGGAGAAGCATCAAAGTAAGCCTAACAGCACGGATGAGGAGGTGATCGCCGCAAACTGGCGCCATAACATGGAGCTCGAAGGGAAGACCAGCTCGACGCTCAAACGGAGGACTAGGAAACAACGAATAGACGAAGAATCATCAGAGGAAAGGGGCACAGCAGAACATAATTACAACGCGAACTTCTAGTCTGCCTACGTGGGACAACAAAACAGCTGAGAGCATCGCTTCTAGAAGTTCATCAGGATTCGAACCCGGGACGCATCAATTAACATAGGAGAAAGTACAGGTTAGAGCATTTATACAAAAACAAACCAAAAGGCATGCAGAGTAGTGATTCAGTTTTGTGAACACATGTTATTGAGAGGGGGTAAAGTCATTACTAAGGAGGTAGAACTTGCTAACGGAACCATGAGTAGGTCAAGGGAAGATTTGAAAGAACAGAATGGGGAGGCTATTGTCAGCATAACACCAGATGGAGAAAATATGGGTGCAGCAGAGGTAGAAGTTAGGCTGGAAAGGCAATCACCGATTGAGCAGGTCATTGACGCAGGTCAAAACCAGCTGGTAATATTGCTTCAACATTTGAGCACAAAGATAGACGAGATGGGTAAGGAGTCAAAAAGAAATTTAAGTGAACAAAGTAAAAACTTTAGAAAGAATCATAGATGAGCAGAGTAAGAACTTAGAAAGGATATTCAATGAGCAGAGTAAAAAGTTAGAAAGCATAGTAGATGAGCGGGGTAAGAACTTAGAAAGCATATTCAATGAACATAGTAAAGACTTAGAAAGAATCGTAAGTGAACAAGCTAAGAATTCCGAAGGGAAATTAAATGAGCAGAGTAAGGGCTTAGAAAGAATCGTAAGTGAACTAGATAAGAATTTAGAAGGGGAATCAAATGAGCATAATAAGGACTTAGAAAGAATCGTAAGTAAGCAGAGTAAGAACTTAGAAAGAATCGTAAGTGAACAAGATAAGAATCTAGAAGGGAAATCAAATGAGCATAATAAGGACTTAGAAAGAATCGTAAACAAGCAGAGTAAAGACTTAGAAAGAATCGTAAGGGAACAAGATAGGAATTTAGAAGGGAAATCAAACGAGCAGAGTAAGGACTTAGAAAGAATCGTAAATGAGCAGAGTAAGGACTTAGAAAGAAAACTGAGTGAACAGAAAAAGGATTTCGAAGGGAAATTAAGTAAGCAGAGTAAGGACTCAGAAAGAAACTTAGGTGAACAAAATAGGAGTTTAGAGGGGAAATTAGTTGAGCTGATGAAGGGGAAGTTACTAGAAACACTTGAAGGGAAATTACCACAGACACTGGAAACTAAAGATCCGAAAACACTAACGGGAGAAGAGACGTTTAAGAAAGCTTTTGAAAGAATGTCAAAAAGGGCGCAGAAAAGAAAGGAGGAATTTAAAACAAAGAAGCGAAAGAAATGGTTGATCGAACTTGGAGAATTAGTATTGGTATAAAAAAAAATCCAGCATTCAAATTAAAAAAAAAAGAAAAGAAAAAAAAGACATAATATCATTGATCCTGACTCTACAGTGCCTGGAAAGGAGAGCTTTCACATGTGAATTAATGAATTATCTTAAGCAGTTGTGCAGAACATTTTTTTCATTACTAAAGAGACTTGAGTATTAAATGCTCATTAGTGATAGTGAAGGAGAACAAGAAACACCTTTGCCATTAATATGTTTCAGTTTCTTTCTGCTTGAATAAGTTTGTCTTAAGGTTGAAACAGCTTTTATTGTCAGAATATTTATTATCCTTTTTTTATATTTAGCAATATTTGTAAATTATTAATTGGTTGGTATGCTAGCAATATGCTGACAGTTTCTTTAAACATGTAAATTAGTTTTATTAATTATAAAAAAAAGGTATCATAGAATGGAAAATTTATTTAAAGGTCCATACAGGGTGATTAACATTTTTGGCTCGGATACATTTGAGTTACAAGAAATAAAGAATTCCAAGATCGTAGGGAGATATCATAAACAGTTGCTCAAACCGTACAAATGTTTAGAGAATGAGAAGGGTGAAGAATGTAATGAAAATAATCAGGTTAGTTTTACTCGAAGTGAGGTAGCAACCCTATGAACAAATAGTAAAGGTAATACACCCGATAAATAAGGATGTAAAGAAATAAATAAATGCATAATAATTATGTACCAATATGTATGTAAATAGATTTAATTTTTAGAACTTAATTTGGGTATTAGCGTATTTCTCTCCACCACAAGTTATTCGTGAACGTGAAGTGTATTGTGCATAAGAATGTCTCTCGGAAAACCTGTTTTTAAAAGGGAGAGAGGGATCAACCATAGCAAAGTGTAAGAGTGAATGACCCAAGTGTGAACACCACTGGTTTGGCAGAACCCTTGTGAAGTAACAGGTATAGCGAAGTGTCTATGTAAAGCAAAACAAACCAACAAAGGCCATAATCAGAGGAATTATTCTGTAAAAGAAAATTGTATCAAGTGCTGAAAAATTTATTCTTTTCCAGAACAGGGAAATTTGAAACGGCAACTCTAGGCCGAGCCCAAGAACAGTAATTACAGATAATTTATTAATTAACTTTTATTGATATTAAATCGTACTATGTAAATATTTTTTCTCATACTGCTTGTATATTTTAAGAAGGGTGATTTAACGTTATGTATCTATCTAGGTTACTAATATTAAGAGAGTTATAAATGGTTTAATGTAAATAATTTAAGCGCTATGTTAAAATACTGTGCACGATGAAATGTTTTAGCTACAGGAATAGTGCTTTCGAAGGCAGAAAACCTAGTTTTATTACCTCTCTTCGGTCGCAGTGCCATTATTCCTACAGCGAGGGTGTAGAGCCTTTGTCCCTTTGTTTGATAATTCGCCGTGACCAAGTGAGCGAGACAGATAGCCTAACGGTAAATGTAGGAAAAGCCGCGATTTATATTAAACTTGGACCAATGAGATCTCTGGAAGTTTATTCGAAATAGTTAGACGCGTCGAGTCGCGCTAAAAATGGACCAATAGGAAAGAAAGCAGCCTCAGAAGCCTGCGACTATAAATGGATCTGTTTGGAGCAAATTCGGGACAGTTTTCGTAATGTGTGGTCAGGGAGAGATGTTGCAGGATGTGTGAGATATCGCGCCAAAACAGGGAATCAAGACAGTTTTAGAAACACACCTAAGATCCGCTACTCGTAAAGAGATAATAAGCATATTTAAACTTCGTGCCATATCCGCGCCGTAGTTTAACAGCGGTGGACAGTATTTTACAGCGGCAATACCAGTTTTGTATACTACGAGTGTTCATTAAATAAAAAGAAACGACAGTGTCATCTTTTCATAAACAAAGCAAGTCTATGTCTTCCTATATCACCACCCGAGATCTACGTTTTCCTTTACCGAGGATAAGTCCATGCTCCTATATAATTTAAAGAAAACTACTGCAGCTAGCCGAGGATAAAAGTGAAGAGAACCAACACACGGCGAACTTCTGGAACCAACGGGAGAAGCATCAAAGTAAGCCTAACAGCACGGATGAGGAGGTGACTGCCGCACAGGTCAATAAATAACTGCACGCTAAACTTCCAGTCCCTTCGTTCAATACGCGCAAATCCTTGAGCACCTCCGAGCAAAAGAATAATTATCGCAGGGGATTAGATTAGAAATAATTCTTTATCTCTGATAAAATATAATTATGATAACACGCAGTGTCAGTAAAAACGTGACAGAGAAACCAGGTGTGCGCAACCATTCCATGATTGGCGAAACCCATAGTGTAATAACGAGGTCGAGAGAAAATTTTGTACTGTGACGGACTAGAATTAAATTATTTAAAAGTCTTGAACAGAATATGGAGATAAAATTTTGGAGTTGTCGTAAAAATTCGAAAGCTCTTAAAATAAAAAAGTCATAAAATGCTGACTTTCCTTATCGCTATTACACGGGCAGCGCAGGTAGATATGCTGTGTTTTACCATTCTAATAGCTAAATGCCTATGCTTTAGCCTTAACGAGAGCATTAGCATTAGTCAGTCGAGGGGTTACCAGCCAGTGGAGATCAGCACCGCACTTAGGCCATTGCAGGAGGAAGGAATAGAGGGGAGACCCGAAGGGCGACTACGATGAGCACTGGCAAGTCCGGTGTCCGTAATGATTCCAGAATGATACCAATTCTGAGGCCGGCACGAGCCAGCCCTATGCATCTTCAACTCGAGGGTCAGGAAGGGGCACCATCCAAGCGCCAGGGAAAAATCTTTGCAACCCTGAAACATAGGAAGATGAAACAGATGAAAAGAAATGGACAGGAAATTCGTGGTAGAAGGGAAGCATCCCCAGAATTCATTTACCAACCTGAAAAAATCACGAAAAAATTCAGGGTCCGTTTGCCCGGCGGACAGGAATCGAAACTGGTACCTCTCGGTGTCAGTATGCAATATCTGGAGACATTAGGGACCCCGCCTGCACCCAAACCTGCCGCCCCGGAGCAGGTTTCCTTTGCTTCATCCCTTCCTCTCGGAAGTTTCCAGAAGCAGCATGGATCTTCATGTGCGCTTAAGTATCAAAACTCTCCCCCGCTTCCTGATCACCATAACCATATAATCACAGAAAGTGTTAGTAGCAAAAACGATAAACTTTGAGAAAATACTTGGTTCTTATTCGTATGACCTGATAGCCAACAAGAATTTAAATATCCGTAAGTCCATTAAAACGATTTGTTCCAAAGTAAATTACCTGAGCTTCTATCCGTTTCCAAGTAACCTAAGATCACAGATATATTCGTCTCAGGTAGAGTTAGATTGCTTCCGTAAAACACCTGACATAATGTATATCTTACCTTAGGAGCGATTCTCACTATTAACAGGCGCAACTTAGGTGTGGGGTTGAGGAGGGTACTTTAAGGTGAGGCGGTTTCTAAATGTAATTCTTCATTTTTGAATGTTGCTTTTTGAGATATGAGATCTTATACATATTCAGGGTGAGGTCACAAGTAAGACGTATATACTGGGTGAGTCTTCTCAGCCTGCGGATTGAGAAGTTATGCAGTCTGGCGTTGTTATACAGGTTATGCCGTAAACACTGTCCACTGCATCGCATCATATTAATTTCGCCGAAATGCTTTGCACCGCTGTCCGTGCACTAACTAGCACCCGTAGCGCAGTGTGCGCGTTGCTCTTCAGTAGTGAAGTCCCAGATACAAATACTACCACTTGAAGGTACTTTTTATATTTAATAAATTTAACGAGAACTAATAGTTTGGCATGGAGTGTCGTTTCACTTAATTAGTTTAATTATGTGAATTTCATTAAAACACAAATTGTTACTTGTTAGAATATGCAAATCCACTTTCTAGTGCATTCGGAAAGAAATCTTGATTTTCTAGAACGTTCTCGAAACATGAGCAGAAATGAATAAAAAGTTAATTTATTCGCAGGCTTGATTTGAACTTCGGACTTTCACCATGACTTTCCAGCATGCTAACTATTGCACTACTAGAGCACGTTAACAACGAGCACTACCGTAGCCCTAAGCAGCGGGCTGGTGAATACGGTGTCAGCACCTGCACTTTGTATCGTCTGTAAAATTCAGGGTTGCCTAGTTACCAATTCGCAGGATGAGAAGACTCACGCGGTACATATATAATTTAATTCTTTTATTTTACTTATTTATTTTTTATTTAGTAATTCAGTTAGTATCCATATTTAGAAGAATATTACATATGAAGATTTTCCTTAGTTAACTTACCGACTTATCTACGCATATGTCCGGAACTCCTATCTTAGGTGTGAACACAACTGTGACTGCTGACGTGATATTGATCCCATAACTAATAGTGTGTTACTAACTTCTTCCTGGAAAATTATCACTATTTTCTTTTATTTTCATTGCAATAAAATAACTATTCTTCTTCTTTAAATTTCCAAGGCTAGTTAATAAATGATATATATTACTTTCTCTAATACGTATATTAAGTAGGGGAAGTATTGTTCGATACCGAGATTTCACCGGAAATATATGTTTTAAATCCCCTGAATCCAAAAAAAGCATTTTTGAAAACATGTCCGTGTGTGTATCTGCGTGTGTGTCTGTCTGTCTGTGAACAGCATAACTCAGAAACGAACAGTCGATAAACACCAAACTTGGTATTGAGGTTCAGTATCTTCTAGAGATGCGACACGAAGGTTTTCAAGAAAATCCCCCCACCCCAGATTACCCTTTACATGGAACATTTTTCGAAAATTTTAATTTTCTCAAAAATGGCTCTAACGTTTTGATTAAAGTAATATATGTTTAAGACATTTTCATGACAAATGAAATGTATATCTCGAATTTTCTGGGAATGTCTCCAAAAGTATTCTTCATTGTGAACGACTTTTACATAACTGGTAAACCATAAGAGATAGATAAAATTTTACTACACAAAAACTGAAGATCGCGTTAAAATACACAATTTATGTCATATACATTTTTTTTGTTGAGTGAACCATTTTCGAGATATTGCTTGTTATTCCCTTAAATTTTCCAATACTTATACTTTTTCTCAAATGGAAATTCGTTATTAATTTTTTTGTCCTGGTAATGCAAAGAAAATGGAATATTCCACATAGCAACCAGCTCTTAAAATATTTGACTATCGGTTAAAGGCTACCAATTCCCTTTGCATCTACAAGAAAATTAGCAATAAGATTAACAACTCGATATCTCGATTAACATGAAGAATAAGCCTTTGTAAAATTATTGTTTTACAAGAGTAGATAAAGTCATGTGAGTGTAACACATCAGATTTTTTTTCTTTGTTTATGATGTTAGTTAAAGTTGGCCATGCCATCCGTAAATTGTCTCTATTTTAACATTTAGACTTTTCTGGACATTTGCGTATTAATGAGGTATAGATTCACATATAAACAAGGAAACATAATATCCATATTAATAACATAACATGAGTGGATTGTAAATACATTCAAACAACATCTCAAGTAATGACAAACATATCTCAGTAAGCATATCTATAGGTAGGTTCTTTACGTTTAACCGACACAAAGGTGATTGGCCAAGTTCCGATGACATTTATCGAAAATTTCCATCTTCAAGCTTCTGCTACAATCGTGGTCAGATGTTGCTGAATTAGAAGAGGAAACGCACCGTCTTTTGGTCATACAAGTTGATGCAGAAGGAAGGTAGGCTCGCCCACTGTAGAACGCTAACTTCAGCAGGGACTTAATTGAAGTGCGACTACTCCAACTCCTACTTTCAGAGTTACCTGATGGCCAAATTGCTGACAACGTGCTGCATATAAGACTTAATATGTTAGCCGGAGTCAACATACAAAACGCCGTCCAAATTGACTCCTCGAAGTCAACATCAAAGAAAATCGCGCCCGAAGTAATGTCAAAGGAGTAATTTTCTAAATAAAATAATTAAATTAAAGGCACGCGCTTCTGATTTTCGAGGCACTTCACTTTCTTAATCAGGCTCCTACCTGGTGTGAAAACAAGAACATTTCCATATTTTTATTATCTCTACCAGGCGCTTAGTAAGTAGAGAAGGTATTTCATTCCAATCAAAAATTCGATACCGAGATTTCAACGGATATACATGCTTTGGGGCCCCCTGAATCCGAAAGAAGCAGTTTTAGAAAAATTTTCGTGTATATGTGTGTGCGTGTGTATGTGTCTGTGAACAGTATGGCTCAAGAACGAAAGGCAGGATAAATACCAAACCTGGTATTTAGGTTCAGTACCTTCCAAAGATGTGACACGAAGATTTTAAAGAAAATCTCCGCGCCCCAAGCTTGCCTTTACGATTTTCTAAAAATGGCTATAACAATTTTGATTAAAATATCATGTGTTAAATATATTTACACGACAAAAAATGTATATCTTGAATTTTCTGGAGGTAGTAGCTTTTGAAGTCCGTTTCATTCGGAAGAAATTTTTTTATAATTTTGTATAACTGGTAAACGTTAAGCAGTAGACGAAAACGTACCACACCAAAAAATGTAGATTTCTTTAAAACACATAGTTTATTTCAAATAATTTTTTTGTAGTTTCTGCTTTTTCCGAGATATTCATTATTAATGGGTCGCATTGTTCAATACTTAGTCATTCTTTTCAAGTCCTTTCGATGTTCAGCTGTTTCTCGCGATTGCAGACAAAGGGTATAAGGCCAGTACATAGTGCCCAGTTCTTAAACATTTGGCTATTCCGTTTATATTTATAACGAAACGTGTAATGCAAACGTGTAATGCACTATTTACGGCAAATTTTATCTGAATTAAAATGAAGGTGATAGGAAAATGAACTTTCATAAGAATAATTTGTATACTCACTAAATAAGCGATGGAGGGTAGAGAAAGTGATGTGAATGTAAAACATGAGATTTTTAACTAACAAAACGGTTGAACTTTTGTTACGCATACCGTGAAGCACATTTTGGACAGCTGAACAAATAATCTGGGTAGCACTTTTATGTGAAAGTAAGAGTTTTAGAGATATTAACACAAATAAAGGGAGTTCTCTGAAGTTTTCACGAGTTTGCAACATCACTCACGAGAGAGGAGGGGGAGCATTAGCGCCCGGCTTCACAACTTTTGTTTTCTCTTTACTCGGTTGTTTGTCCGCATTCTGCTGTCGTCAAAAAGTTTAGTATGGATATTTAAAACAGCAGCATCCGTGCGTTTGTAGTTGAACAGGGAATATTTTATTGTATCTATAGTATACAGTGAGACGTATATTTAGGTCTGCACTAGGCGGAAAAAACATGAAAGTGTCGACATTCACACATTATCACAGAGTGCTCTTCTTTCACACTGCGGCCAGTGCTCGGCTCAGTCTACAGCCGAAATATGTGTAAATACTCGCAACAGCTTCACGTTCTCATCGTTACAGTAACATTAAGACAAATAAATACCGCAATCTCTAGTTACAATTAAAATGATAATAGGCACATACCTTATCATAAGAGTTATTGGAAATGGTGTTCTCCTCAATACACACACTTCTGACGTCTAGGAAATTTACATCCACACTTGAGACTGCAATATCCGAAATTGAGTGAATTTCTCCCCTCGTGTTTTCTTTTAGTTCTTCCAGTGTATGGGGCTTTATTGCATACAGTCCCTCATAGATAAAAATCGGATACAGTTAAATCAGGTGATCGCGAGGGCCACAATCCTTTATTATTACACTATCTTGAAAAATATTCGTGAATTAAATTTAACGTCTTTTCAGCCGTATGCGCGGTAGCAGAGTTTTATTGAAAAAATCCAGACTGAGATTTAACGTCCGTCAACCAAAGAAATGGCGTTAGTAAGACATTCCTGTATCTCTCTGAATTTATAGTTTGTTCGAAAAATGTAGGTCCTGTTATTCTGTATACATTTACTTCACACCAACTTTCGCGTACGTAAGGAAATCTCTTGTGTAAAATCGGGTTTCTCTGTATTCCAATCTCTCTTATTTTACGACGTATAAATGGAACCATGCTTCGGCAGAGCATAATATTAAGCGTGCGACAATACTCTATCTTTTCGTAAAATTCAGTTATAGAAATTTAACCGACTCTGACGACTGCATGAAAAATAAAGCGCTAGCAAAGCTCGTGCATGCAGATATATGAATACCTGAATGTGACTGGCTCAACAGGAGATATCCCAGGAAAGGGTAGAGTTATAAGTCTACAATCCCTTGTTAAAGTCACTGAACTTTAACTAGAAACAATAAAGACGGAAATAATACAACAGAGCTTCAGGTTTCAGATTTAGGGAAAATATCCCTACTCCATCTTTACGTTAATGTAATGTAATCTAGTCTAGTTCAGTTTTCATTATCACTTCATTCCTCTTTGCGCACAGCGTGTAATGAATCAGCGTGAAGCAGCTTTTTCTTGCTTCCACTTACTCGTTGGAGAAACGAACACAGGATTTATCTTCTTTCGCACGCTGAGCAGCACTCACTGGACGTCGCAACTGTCGTCACCACACTTTTAGAACACAGTTACCAGCAATTAATGCTGGATCAACATTGAAA
The DNA here is from genome assembly GCA_030765065.1 of Deroplatys truncata. NCBI lineage: Eukaryota > Metazoa > Arthropoda > Insecta > Mantodea > Mantidae > Deroplatys > Deroplatys truncata. The sequence continues at coordinate 225,632,166 of CM060975.1, forward strand.
TCTCAAATAACTCACTGACTCTCGCGAGCATAGTCGCCGAAATGTAGACGCAGGACCTTCGAGAGAGTTCACGAGAGGCGGAGAAAGATCCTGAAAAATCCTCTTAGCTCTCGTTTCTGGTGTTTATGTTGGATGAGAACGGCACTCTCCCTTTCTTTCAACCAACCATTCGGCCAGCTGAAGGACACTTCTATCCACGCAGCAAGCTCGGCGCACAGCTGCGGTCATAATACCCCATATTTCGTGGCATCTGTGGTTTATACGGTTTACTAGATTTTGACTTAAATGTGTTTATTGCTTTTATTATTAGGTTCTGTTACTATTTAGATTATTTTTTATCTAGCCATTAATCCTATATTGAATATTCATTATGCCTGTGTGCATTTCATTTCTATTATATCACCAAAAATTTAATATCAAGTTTTCACGGGAAACACACGTGTTGAAGCCTCTGAAGCCAGTAAAACAAGATGATTTTAAGTTCCGCAGCCGCGGGCACGTGTGTGAACAACATAACCCAACAATTAATATTTAGCTAAACATGAATCTTTGGTGCGTAATATATATATAAGGATGCGACACGAAGATTTTCAAGAAAATACCCTTAACCCAAACTACACTACATGAAAAGTTTTTCGTTATTCTTTATTTTGTCAAAGATTCTCCAAAAGATTTGGATTAAAGACGTTTATGTATAGGCTTAAGACATTTGATGACTAACAAACTGCATATTTCGAAATATGTGTGAATAGCCTACAAAGTCCTTTCCTTCTCGGTGAATTTTGGATAATTTTATAGAGCTGGTGAAACTTTAGGAATAAACAAAGAAATTGTAGCAAGGATGATGATCGTGTGAAAACATATATCGAATATATTTTTTGTGGCATTTCAAAGATATTTGCTGATATAGCTTTGACATTTCTAATAGCTTTACATTTTTTACGTGCTAAGTCACCATTATTTTATATATCCTCGTCATTCAAAGCTTACAATCTCAAAAATTTAGCGACTTTTTCTTCTTCAAATATTTAGCTATCGCTTCGGTCTTCTTTATCCCCTTTGTACTGTAACGAAATGTGTAATAAAACTACAGATTACAAACCTTTATCGCGATTCACAAGTTGTAGATAGAGAAATAAGCTTTTATAAGATAGCGGCTAGAGGAAGTCATAGGAATGTAAGCCATAAGCATTTTTTAAAATTTTATTCATTTGAGCTTTCGTTAGCTGAAATAGACGTCCTGAATTTCTCGGGCATGTTCAACGCTTTATGCTCTGTCCGAAAGCGTGAAAAAAAGTTTAATATATCCAACACTTAAAGGTTTCTGTTTAAAAAAAATCGGATGTGTTGCACTCAGATGAATTTCTCCATTCACTCTTCTACAAATTATTCTTGCAAAAGTTATTCTTCTACCTACATTTTACTTTCTCTACCACGTACATATTAAGTAGAGAAGGTATTGCATTCCACCCAAAAATTTGATACCGATATTTTACTTGAAATGCATGTTTTTAGGCCCCTACATTCAAAAAAGGAATTTTTAGAAAAAAGATCCACAACACACACAAGGATGTTTTTCTAAACATTCTATTTTTTTATTCAGGAAGCCCCAAAACGTATATTTCGGTGAAACTTCGGTATCGAATTTTTGATTAGAATGTACAATCGCTAAGAGCAAATTGGCTGGTAATGTCCCCATAGAACAGCATGACCTTCATTCGAGCCCGTAGCTTAAGCAGATGCAAGGAAAAATAAAAGTGTTCGATTTCATTTGGTACTCACCTGAAACGCTGAATCGAGGTTGAAAGATTCAGTGACGCGGTCGGGATTTGAACCAAGGATGTTCAATTATCCGGGCCTTTGCTCTTACCGCTTAGCTACTATAGAGAGATGCTCGAACGCGAATTATCTTAAATACTTTAAGATTACTTTGGCGATTTACAGGGATACCTGAATTAGATGACAAGCTTAAAAAATGAAAATCCCAGAATTTGCAGTATAATCAAAAGAATCTAAGAAGAACAAGTAACAGCCTTTCCTTTTTAAAGGTATTATGTAAACAGAGCAAAAATGCTGCTTTTCCTGAGAAACTGGCCAAAATATTTACCCGTGACCTCCTTTAATTCATAGAATAAGAACATAATTTAACCCAATTTTTATGATACCTCACACCCAGCATGTAATTCACCTTGCACTCGAGCACCGACAATTTATTGCTGTTCAAGGAAAAGAAATTATGTCCTATAGCAGAATGTTACAATACTCTGTACAATTGCACAGAAAGCATTATTATTTACTGAGTGGAGCTAAAAAAATATAAGCAACAATAGTATATGAATAGGCGTATGTATATAGTATATACAGGGTAAACATTTAAGTTGGGACTGCACAGTATCTCCAAAAGTAAGCGTTGTAGAAAGAAATATCTTGAACAAAAGTTACTTGATATTATGGGAGAAGGTAAATGCCATTAGTCGTGTTTTGTTTGGATGGCGTTAAGATGGTTATTTTACTGTCAGTTTAATTTTTTAAAATGGGAACCTACATTTTCTATGTTGCTTTCTCATTCCTCATAAAAAAACTAAACAATTTTTGTATAAAGCACCTTGTAATTGTTCTTACCAACGTAAATAATAACGAAAATTCTGAATGGCTGTGTACAAAGAAACTAATGAATGGTTGGACTCATTCAACACAGTGCAGCATAATAGCAGTAGGCGAGGAGGCAATGAGACATTGTGTCCGTTGTTTTATTTACTTTCCAAGTTGAAATTTAAATTGAGTTTTATTTATGGACGCTCTTTAACTACTATGTTTCTTAGCGTCCCATTCTATATTGGGCGTGAAAGACCGGAAATTTTGCTCAGAGGCCTCTTTATCAGGCTTGGGATTCTTTTACGTGCCATAAATCTACGACACGGGACCACCGGCTTTACTTCCCTTCCGAAGGAAGCCATGCTAACGATTTTTACGCCCGAAAAAATCCATCGCCCTCCGCCTTCTCCCGCGACCTCGAGAACTAGAGGCTAGCACGGTACCACTAGTCCACGGAGGACGACACTTTCCACGGTAGAACGGTTTCTTCGTGTCTGTCGTTAGTACACTTGCAGCCACCTTCGAGTCTAGGTGGATCCACTGGTAGTACGTACTTACAATTAGCGATCACCGAGTAACAACCATCTGTTCCATTCAAGTCGTTTAACATTTGAAGCCTACTCAGTTGACTGTGAAATGGACCGACTTTCTCAGCCAGAAAAAGTGGAAATGTTTCTCCTTTACGGGGAATATAGGAGAGATGTGGAACAGGCTATTCTTCTGTATGTGGAGCGGTTTCCTGAAAGGAGAACTCCACCAAGAGCTTCATTTTATCGTGTGATAAAACAATTCTCCGAAGAAGGCAGGAGACGCGTAGAACAGCTACGGACGAAGATAGCGAAGTTACGGTGCTAGTGACAATGAATTACAACCCCCATGTCAGTTCTCGGGAAATAGCAACCAATGTGGGAATATCCAAAAGCAGTTTTCTCAAAATATTGAAACGCCATAAGTTCCATCCCTACCATGTGTCATTACATCAACAACTACCTGATGTTCTGAATAAACTAACGTTCTGTAGATGAGCACAAGAAGACTGCGAATTAATAACTTTTTAAAATTCGTATTGTTTAGTGACGAGTGAACTTTCACAAATCACGGTGAAGTAAATCGACACAATATGTACTATTGGGCTGTGAAAAATCCACATGATTACGAGAAGTGGAACATCAGAGACCTTGGTCTATTAATGTGTGCTGTGAGATTTTGGGTGACAAGATAATTGGACCGAACTTCATTGATGGCAGCTTAACAGGTGCAAAGTACAGACATTTTTTTAAACGGAGGAGTTGCATTTATTGTTAGAAAATGTGCCATTACAAACCAGCTCGCAAATGTGGTATCAGTACGACGGATGCCCTGCGCACTATACATGTACTGCTAGGGATGTTTTAAATAACAATTACCACAATCGTTGGATACTACGCGCAGGTTCCATTAATTTGCCAGTTTCGATCTCCTGGCCTTACATCACCACACATTTTCTTATGGGGTTACCTTAAGGAAAAAGTGTACTATGAAACACCAACGACTCCGGACAACATGAAGGCGCGCATTCGAAATGCTTGTGCCAGTATTGAAAGACACATGCATTTGCGGACATATCAATCGTTCATTCACAGAGTTCAAAAATACATTGAGGTAGATGGGCATTATGTTGAACATTTATTACCCTAAGATAGGTGGTGATACTCTGTATACCCCCTTTCATCAATGCTTAACTATCTACACCAGTGAAAGAACCGTGCACTATGTAGAAAATGGTTTATAAAAAGCTGTTTATTTTGTGGTGAATGCGGAAACAAAATAAAAAATCTGATGAGTTACACTCACATGACCTTCTCTACTCTTGTACAGACTATTTTTACAAACGCTTATTCTCCATATGCTTCATCTTAATCGAGATATCGAGATGTTAATCTTATTGATAATTTTCTTGTAGATGCAAGGGGAATTGCTAGGCTTTAAGCTATAGTCAAATCTTTTAAGCGCTGGTTGCTATGTGCCGCATTCCATTCTCTTTGCATGTCCAAGACATAAAAAATCTGATGTGTTACACTCACATGACTTTCTCTACTCTTGTACAAACTATTTTTACAAACGCTTATTCTCCATATGCTTCATGCTAATCGAGATATCGAGATGTCAATCTTATTGCTAATTTTCTTGTAGATGCAAGGGGAATATGGTAGGTTTTAAGCGATAGTCAAATATTTTAAGCGCTGGTTGCTATGTGGCGCATTCCATTCTCTTTGCATGTCCAGGACATACAAAAAATGAATAACGAATTTGAGAAAAAGTTTAAGTATTGGAAAATTTAAGGGAATAACAAGCAATATCTCGAAAATGGTTCACTCAACAAAAAAATGTATATAAACATAAATTGTGTGTTTTAACGCGATCTGCATTTTTTGTGTAGTAAAATTTTGTCTATCTCTTATGGTTTACCAGTTATGCAACAGTCGTTCACAATGAAGAATACTTTTGGAGACATTCCCAGAAAATTCGAGATATACATTTCATTTCTCATGACAATATCTTAAACATATGATATTTTAATCAAAATCGTTAGAGCCATTTTTGAGAAAATTAAAATTTTCGAAAAATGTTCCATGTAAAGGGTAGTCTGGGGTGGGGGGATTTTCTTGAAAACCTTCGTGTCGCATCTCTGGAAGATACTGAACCTAAATACCAACTTTGGTGTTTATCCGACTGTTCGTTTATGAGTTATGCTGTTCACAGACACACAGACAGACACACAGACAGACACACACACGGACATGTTTCCAAAAATGCTTCTTTTGGATTCAGGGGGTCTCAAAACATTAATTTCCGGTGAAATCTCGGTATCGAATTTTTGGGTGGAATACAATACTTTCCCTACTTACTATACGTAGTAGAGAAAGTAAAAAAATCTGATGTGTTACACTCACATGACTTTCTCTACTCTTGTACAATCTATTTTTACAAACGCCTATTCTCCATATGCTTTATGTTAATCGAGATATCGATGTCAATCTTATTGCTAATTTTCTTGTAGATGCAAGGGGAATATGGTAGCTTTTAAGCGATGGTCAAATATTTTAACGCTGGTTGCTATGCGGCGCATTCCATTCTCTTTGCAAGTCCAGGACATAAAAAAATGAATAACGAATTTGAGAAAAAGTTTAAGTATTGGCAAATTTAAGGGAATAACAAGCAATATCTCGAAAACGGTTCACTCAACAAAAGAAATGTATATGACATAAGTTGTGTATTTTAACGAGATCTACATTTTTTGTGTAGTAAAATTCTGTCTATCTCTTACGGTTTACCAGTTATACAAAAGTCGTTCACAATGAAGAATACTTTTGGAGACATTCCCAGAAAATTCGAGATATACATTTCATTTCTCATGACATTATCTTAAACATATGATATTTTAATCAAAATCGTTAGAGCCATTTTTGAGAAAATTAAAATTTTCGAAAAATGTTCCATGTAAAGGGTAGTCTGGGGTGGGGGGATTTTCTTGAAAACCTTCGTGTCGCATCTCTGGAAGATACTGAACCTAAATACCAAGCTTGGTGTTTATCCGACTGTTCGTTTTTGAGTTATGCTGTTCACAGACACACTCACACACACACACACACACACACACACAGACACACACACACACACACACACACAGACACACACACGGACATGTTTCCAAAAATGCTTTTTTTGGATTCAGGAGGTCTCAAAACATGTATTTCCGTTGAAATCTCGGTATCGCATTTTTGGGTGGAATGCAATACTTCCCCTACTTACTATACGTAGTAGAGAAAGTAAAAAAGGAATAACAAATTTGAGAAAATGTATAAGTATTGGAAAATTTAAGGGGATAACAAGCAATATCTCGAAAATGTTCACTCAACAAAGAAATGTGTATGACATAAATTGTGTATTTTAAGGCGATATACATTTTCTGTGTAGTAAAATTTTGTCTATCTCTTATGGTTTACCAGTTATGCAAAAGTCGTTCACAATGAAGAATACGTTTGGAGACATTCCCAGAAAATTCAAGATATACATTTTATTTGTCATGAAAGTATCTTAAATATGTGATATTTCAATCAAAGTCGTTAGAGCCATTTTTGATAAAATTAAATTTTTTTAAAAGTGTTCCATGTAAAGGGTAATCTGGGGTGGGGGATTTTCTTGAAAACCTTCGTGTCGCATCTCTGGAAGTTACTAAACCTAAATACCAAGTTTGATGTTTATCGGACTTTTCGTTTCTGAGTTATGCTGTTCACAGACAGACACATACACGGACATGTTTCCAAAATACTTTTTTCCCCTACTTACTATACGTAGTAGAATAAGTAAAAATGTTGGTTCACAATTTCGAAACGTAACTTGATCCTCAAATGGTCATTCATGGATGGTGCAACCTTCGTACACAGCAATTCAGAACTTTCCTTGTTATTTACGTTGGTATAAGAACAATTGAAAAGTGCTTTACAAAAATTGTTTAGTTTCTTATGAGGAGTGAGAAAACAACATAAAAAGTAGGTTCCCTTCAAACAAAATTAAGTTGACCCTAAAATGACTATCAAAACATCCTCCAAATAAAACATTACTAATGGCATTTACTTTCTTGCATAATATCAAACAACTTTCATTGTGGATATTTCTTTCTACAACGCTTAGTTTTGGAGATAATATACAGTCTAAACTTAAATGGTCCATATATATATATATTAATATTTTTAGAGATATGATAACTTTGAAATTGGTGTTGTACAAGGACGTAACATAAAATTAGATCTCTTTGCTGTTGCGTTTTTGTGTGTATCATATCTGCAATGCATAAACAAAACAGAACTAATGAGAATACATTTTCATACACTTCTTAGCACGTACAGTGCGTTTAAAAGATACAAAAAAACTACAACTATCAAATTTAAACTTCTATATCGGAAGATATTAAATTTATAATTCATATTTATATTTTTTTCTGTTTGGCTGAATCCAGCTCGTTTCTAAAACGCTGAACTCCAAAACACTATTGCCTTTTTAATTCCCTGCATACATACATGCTACAGTTTACAATGAGATGAAGTTATGTTATAATACCAGTCCTATCTGTAACATACAATAATTAAATTAACCACATATAAAAATAATGACTTTGATGTTCAGCGCTAATTAGAACATAACCGAGAAATGTTAGTGCGATAGAACGTGGTTTCAATTCGAGTAATCGAATAAGCAATAATTAGTGCATTCGCTCGGGCACAGAGCGCCCGAAAAATTGGGTTACGAGAAAAAAAGTGGGCGAACAATGGGAAATGAGAACACGGATCGAAATAAAGAACGGAACGAAAGAAGAATGCACGAAGTCGAGGCTATATTGATTTACACCGCTGAGAAGAGCTGTGGCCGTGCTCGAGATTTGTTTCGAGGTAGAGTAATCGATCTCGTCCCCTCGAGAGTACTCACCACTGTCCATTGCTCACTGCTCCATGGAGTGGTGCACTTGTGAAAAAAGTCTAATGTGTAACAGTTATACCACTTCATCTCCCTTTTATAATTTCAGAGCGCTGGGCGGTGGAGTCTAAATTTCGTATTCGGGAGCACCTGGTCACAAACTTTGTGGTGACCGAACATCCTGAATAAGCATTATTTCATGGATTTCCCCGATTATTAGCAAAATACCGTGAAAGGATTCTCACCTACATTGAATTTTTCCCGTTCCTCACTCCCTCTTACTTCCCTTCTTTCTTCATTTTACAGGTTTATGACCGAGTGCAGTGGAAGGTGGTGTGCAGCGTATGGTGACGCATATGCTCTAGGGAACAGCTTCTACATTGGAAACTGTCATAGAACTCTTTGTCCTAACCTTGAGGATAGAAGAGATGGTGTATTTGAAACAACGTTAGGGACCCACCAGCTTTGTGCAAACCCGTACTAGATCCAGCTTCCCTTTCTAATCTCTCACCTCATCGCTTCCTCCTGGAAGGTAGTATAGGTACTATAAGCCAAATACTGGCCACAGCGATGAAGTTCTCCGTTCTCAACCTTTCTCAATAGTTTCAAATTATTCTCTGCATCAATTAAACAAAAGCTTAATTTTCTCTTCACTTTTAAGGAATGTTTATTCCGTTTGAATATTGGAATAAATATAAAAGCGAAATTGACTTTTTGTCTGTAGACCATGGTAAAAAAAAGGGTGTTTAAAGGCATGCGAGTTCATTGATTTTCTCTAAATCAGTGGCGTCTACTTAATATTGTCCCTTCATACAGAAAACTCTTTGTGCTCTGTCCTCTTTGAGTGGTTGTCTATATTTGTTTTCCAGCCGGAGCTAATGAGCCATCAAAAACCCCTGTATTAAACTTTAGATAGTGGACTTTGTTTAATGGCAAATTTTTGTCAGTTTTCAAAACATTTTATGAGAAATCGTCTCACCAGCTTATTACATGATTGGACTGGATACACTAGAGTTGGCTCACGGATTTTTGAAAGGTCAGTATATCAGTTGTTTCCCGAGTAAACACGTTGCTTTCCAATTTAAAAGAATGAAGAATGTTGACTGGTGCACGGTAGGTATGATTAAAATTTGTATCAGAATTGATTCTCTAATTTTGAAAATCATTCATTGATTAAAATGCATAGCATAAATTAAAGTATATACATTTTGCATTAAACGTAACAAACTCCGCTCAAGAATGATAAAGGTTTAAAGTAGACATGCTGTAACAATGTAGGTGTTGCTGACAAACATGCTGTAAGAATAGTAAGCAGAGGAAGTGTTGCATTTCATCGAAAATACATGTTTTGAGGCGCCATGAATTCAAATATAGCATTTTTGGAAACATGCCCTTGTGTGTGTCTTTCTGTGACCAGCATAACTCAAAAACGAAAAGTCGGTATTTGAGTGTAGTATCATCTAAGGATGCGATAAAAAGATTTTCAAGAAAATCCCCCCACCTCTATTATCCTTTACATTGAACATTTTTCGAAAATTTTGAGTTTCTCAAAAATGGCTTTAACGATTTTAATTAAAGTACCATATATTTAAAATATATTCACGGCAAATGAAATTTGTATCTTGAATTTTCTGGAAGAGTACACCCAAAGTCCTCTTTATTCTGAATGAACTTTGCATAACCGGTAAACCGTAAGAGATGGACTATTTTACAGCAAAAAAAGAGATCTCGTTAAAAACACACAATTTATGTCATATACATGTTTTTGTTGAGTGAGCCATTTCCGAGATATTCCTTGTTATTTGTTTGAATTTTCCAATACGTATACTTTTCCTCAAATGGGAATTCGTTATTCGTATTTTTTTATGTCCTGGATATGTAAAGAGAATGAAATTCTCTACATAGAAAACAGCTCTTAAAAGATTTGACTATCGCTTAAAGCCTATCACATTCCCCTTTGAAGTAGTTATTTTCTTTAAATTGTTTGCACCACGCTTTGGGAGCCAATTTGAAGAAGGTTTGTTGCTTCACGTATGGAAAGCCGATTTGAAGTAGGAGTTCTTATGTTGGGGAGCCGAACTTTAAGTAGTTGCAACCGCACGGATGGTAAAAGGTTTCCGGTAGCCTACGCCCTAAATGTACTTTCAGGTGGCATTTGCCTCAAATGTTTAAAAAATATTAACTTTGTAATTTTTACTGTTTCTTTAAATATTATATATTTATGTTTGCCTCGGCTGCGTCAGTATTTTTTTTAAGAGACATGAATGTTTTAGCAGGGAGTGGTACGACTGAAGAATGTAGGCTTACACAGATTATAATTTTACTTCACTCCATTTATTAATGCTTGACACGATTCAAATAACACTTCACTGATATAGAGAGCTGCGAGATTTTTTTTATTAATTACTTGCACTTTTTAACACGTAAACTATTTTTCGTCTCACACTGAATACGTATTAAATTTCTCGAGGACGATCTCGCGTCCGGTTAGGAACACTGTCTACGACCAACTGACTTCTCAATTTGTAAATTTTTCTATATTTCAGTTTCTGATTGGCTAATCCTACTCCAATAGAATACATTCATTTAAATAAAGCTTTTTCTGCTTGTTGATTGGCTATTTATAAACTGTCTTAAAATTTACAATATGACTAGTAGCCTTATTAAACTTTCTTACTCAATATTGCCTCAAGGTTACCTCATTGTTAGCAACTTTTAACCTATTATTCTCACAGCTCCTACATTATTAAATTATGTAATACATTCACATAACATTATTGCAATGTATACAATAATATAAACATATACAATGACTGGAACATACATTTTTATATATTGTTACACACACATATTGCTTTAAGGCGGGCTGTTATTGAATTTACATAGTATATAATTAGACTGAAATCATTTATGTGTTAAAAATACTGCCTCACCTTGCACCTGCAAGAAAATTAGCAATAAGATAGTTTCTGCAAAGTACGGTCGTATATTTCGATTAACATGAAGTAGATGGAGAACAAGCGTTTGTAAAAATATTTGTATAAGAGTAGAGAAAGTCATGTGAGTGCAACACAAGATTTTTTTAAATGTACACAAAGAAAACCCAGGGATTAATTTATAACCTTCTCTACCACGTAGTTATTGCATTCCACCCAAAAATTCAATACCGGGATTTCACCGGAAATTCAAGTTTTCAAGTTCCCTGAATCCAAATAAAGAATTTTTGGAAACATGTTCGTGCGTGTGTGTCGGTGTGTGCTTGTGTGCATAGCTCAAAATCAAAAGTCGGATAAATACTAAACTTGATATTTAGATTCAGTATCTTCCAAAGATTCTACACAAAGATTTTCAAGAAAATGCCACCACACCAAACTATCCTTTAGATGAAATATTTTTCGAAATTTTTGATTTTCTAAAATATGACGGCTCTAAAGAATTTGATTAAATATTGCGTATGAAAGATATTTACATGACAAATAAAATGTGTAACTTGAAATGAAATCCCCTTCATTCGGAAGGAATTTTGTATAATATTGTATAACTGATAAACGTTAAGAGATAGATGAAAACGTATTACACAAAATGTAGATGTCTTTAAAACACAGAATTTATTTCAAATAAGCTTGTTTGTGGCATAAGCCGTTTCTGAGATATCCGTTATTAAAGGTTGAAATTGTCCGGTTGTTGATCATTCTCTTAAAATCCTGTCAAATTCAATTGTTTCTCGCGGTTGCATGGAAACAGTATGGGATTTTAAGGCAAGCTTATAGCGACCAGATCTTAAACCTTTGACTATATCTGTTCCCTTTGTATCTATAACGAAATGTGTAACGTAGCTGTTTGTACAAAGGTTTATTTGGATTAAAATGTAATAGAAAAATAAACTTGAGTAAGAATAATTAGTATACCCCTAATAAACGATAGATGGTAGAAAAAGTCATGCGAGTGTATTACATTAGAATTTTTTTAGTTTGATTTAGTGTATGTTTATAAAAATGAGTTATATAATTTGTTTATATAACTGTAAATCAAAGCCCAAAATTTAGGGCACAAAATCCAGAAATGGTAAATGCAAGGCTCAAAGTTAAAGGAAATAACTGCAGTTCGAAAGTTTGGCTTTGGAACCAAGTTGATAAATTTTCAGAAACACGCTCGCATTGACGGTAATGTAATGTGAATCAGAACTTCGAAAATGGATGAAATTAGTGATAAGTAGCGCATGTCCTCAGCTCTTAAAGTAATTTAAAGATATGTTAATTAACGACACTGTGTTAATAGCCCTGATTGTAAATAATAAAGGTATCCGCAGTAAACATTTTCATTATGAAGATAAGAAATATGTTAATTATGAGGGGTAATTATAGTCATTTCTTTTTCTATCTCTATGCCCCAAAGAGAAAGACTTCAGAAGAAGCGTTAGGTGCGCATGGAAGTATTAAGATAGAATGACCGCAACCAATTTTGTCATATGTCAAAATGTTTATTATATAAACGCTAAATGGTTGTCTTTAAAATATATAAAAGAATATGGTTCTGAATAGTTAAAAGAAAATCATACATCTGGTCAGAAATTCCTAGATTTGATGTTTTGCTTGCCCAACGTAGAAAAATTTAAAGAACAAAATGAGTTTGCGTTGTCATACATAAAATATAAATATTGTTTCTTGTCAAATTATACATATGTGAAATTATAAATCGTAACTGTGAAAGCTTTTTAAAAACCTGGATATTACTTTAAAATATGGAAACAAACTTGCTAAGGCATAATAACACAAATAGTATACTAAGCAGTTGCCCAAGCGCAAAATTTTCGTAAACTTGGATTCATGATAAAACTAAATTAAAAAGAAAAGAAAGTTAGATAAAAATGTGTTACAAAGCATATCTCAAATGCCCTCTTTTTGAATGTCCGCAATGGCACAATTTTAAAACTCGGATGAATGCTTGAGATTACTCATGCCAAATTAAATGTCTAATTTTTCATTAACACAAGAGATGAACATTAGAACTCATGCTGTTTGCATTTCAATATAACCGTAATAGTAAAATAATAATTATTCCACCCATTGAAACGAAAGAAAAGTAACGAGAGAAGTAAACAAAGAAAGGACTATGGTGATTAGCTTTTCATATCAATACGCAGCCTCTGTTATTTTTATTTATCTCTACTAACGTATCGTAGGTAAAGGAAATAATGTATTCCATCCAAAAATTCAACATAGAAAATTCAAAGAAATACATGTTTTGAGTTTTCTTGAAGCCCAAAATATTTGTAAAATGGTCCGTTTGTGTGTGTGTGTGTGTGTGTGTGTGTGTGTGTGTGTGTGTGTGTGTGTGGTGCGCACGCGCGCGAACAGGACAATTAAAAGACAACTCGCATGGACACCAAACTTGGTATTCAAATTCAGATCTCCCCACCCTTACTCTTGGCATGGAACATTGTAATATTTTTGATCTTACAGAAATGGCTATAAATATGTTGATTAAAATAACGTATGTGTATGATATGTATACGAGTAATAAAGCGTATACCTTGAATGTTTGCGAATAGTCTTCAATGCCCTCTTCATTTTTGAGTGGATTTTACGAAATTTTGTATTACCATAAGAGATAAGACGAAAAATTGATGCTAAAAAATGTAGATCTCTTAAAACACACGAGATGCCTACGTCAAATAATTTTGATGAGATTAACCATTCCCAAGACATTCGTTATTTGTTTGATTTTACATGCACTGCATACGTTTTGAACGGTTGAAATCAATTCTTTTGTTTCTCGTGAATTCATGCAAGAAGTGTAATTTCAAAGCCCGCATACAGTGACCAACTATTTAGCGGCTATCCCTTAGCCTCATGTATCGCCCTGTACCTACAATGAAGTATGTATTTAAAGAATTTCTGAAATGTTTAAGTTTTTTTAAGAATTGTTTGTAGAACAGGTACAAGAACAAGTAATAGTCGATAGAGAAACTAGTGTGAATACAAAAAATCGATTGCTTTCCCATTGAGCTTTACTACTATGAAATAAAAAGACTTAGAAAGTTATGAAAAAAAAGTAATCCCCCAAGATTATGTTCATAGACATGAAAAATTATGGACCTCAGTAAACAACATTTTTAAGGAGCCACAGCCATTTAAATGTGTGTTTATGTTCTTATTTTTGGGGGACAGACTATATAATGCTTCCGATAGGTGTTAAGTATTCAGTACCAGAAAGAATAGTCCCTTTTTTTACCAGGAACAGAAAACGCTAAATTGGCCATTTTGAATTTATGCAATCTGTATAATAAATAGATGGATTTTAATTAAGCTTCTGTGTTTTATTGCTTTTAGTTCAATGGTTACATCGCTTTCGTGTTTCCTAAATGACGTTACTTCTTCCCTGCTAGTTTCTTTCGCTGCATCTTTGCTTTTCTATTAGACTTAAACTAGTTTCCACTTACTTTCGCACCGACATCCACCGATATTTGGAGTGCTTGTTTGAAACCAAGTCAGCGATAATTAAGGAAGTTAGGAAGGAAGAACGTGAACCGGAGTTAGAAAAAACAGTCAAAGTTTTGCCTGGTGAGCTCTAAGGAATCTAATATGCTAGAACTTTCTACCAACTCACAGGCAGTCAGCGACGTTTTAGCCTTCTTTTCAGCTACATTGTCGGATTTTACTTAAATGTTCAGTATCAATATTTCAGGAGAAATATATTTTTTGAAGTGGCTGAAACTAAAAAGGTAGATTTAGAAAGAAAAAGTCGAAGAGAAGAGGACAAGGCGGGAGAATTGTATTTGTTACATTCACATGACTTAAACTACTCACTCTTCCACAAACTATTTTCACAAAAGATTATTTTTCTGTATGCACTCGTATGAGAGGGTTACAGGAGGCTGAAGCAATAGCCAAATCTTTAGAGAACAGGGAAATGAAATTTATTATATTTGTATGGTCATCTAAAAATATATATATCTGATGTGATACATTCACATGATCTTCTCTACCCTTTATTATTTATTAGTTGATATACAAGCTGTTCTCAATAAAGCTTATTTTTCTTTCTACTACATTTTTTCTCAAATAAACCTTTGCAGAAGTAGCTACATTACATATTTCTTATAGATACAAAGGGAACAGCAATAGTCAAATGTTTAAGAACTGGACGCTATATGCTGGCTTAAAATTCCATACTGTTTCCATGCAAGCGCGAGAAACAACTCGATGCTGAATGATTTTAAATAATCACCAAGTAATGAACAATTCGAACCATTAATAACAGATATCTCAGAAATAGCTTATGTCACAAGAAAAAAGCTTATTTGAAATAAATTGTATTTTAAACACATCTACATTTTTTTGTGTAGTACATTTTCGTCTATTGCTTTTTACCAGTTATACAGATTATTTAAAATTCCTTCCGAATGAAAGGGACTTCAAAGGCTATTCCCAGAAAATTCAAGGTATACATTTTATTTTTCACGTAAATATATTTAATATATGGCATTTTAATAAAAATCGTTAGAGCCATTTTTAGAAAATCAACCTTTTTGAAAAATGTTCTATATAAAAAGTAGTTGAAGTGGGGTGATTTTCTTGAAAATGTTCGTGTTGTACCCTTGAAAGATACTGAACTTAAATACCAAGTTTGTTACTTATCCGAATTTTCGTTTGAGTTATGCTTTCACAGGCAGACACACAGAGGGGCCGACGCAAAAATGTTTTATTTGTGTTTCCGGTGAAATCTCGGTAAAGAATTTTTGGTTCGAATGCACAGCTTCCCCTATTTACTATGCGTAGTAGAGAAATTAATAATAGTGATTTAGCACTGGAACAAATATCTGAAAATTCAAACCAATACAAATAATATCCAAGCAATGGTTAATGTCAAAAAATTATTTGGCATAAACTGTGTGCTTTAACGAAGTATGTTTTTTTCTATATGTACAACTTACCCATTATACAAAATTACAAAATCACTGGGAATGAAGAGGACTTTACAGGCTATTTGCAAGAGTTCAAGATATACATTTTATTTTCATGCAAATATCATAAACATAGGGTATTTTGAACAAACGATAACGAAACGTTTCTCAAGTAAAGGGTTGCTTTGGTTAGGAGGTTTTCTCGAAAACCTTCGCATAGCATCAATGGAAGATGCTGAATTTAAATACTAAATCAACATTCATCCGAATTTTCTCTTTGAGTTATACTGCTCATAGACACTAAACCAACATACGGACCTTTCTAAAAATAAATTTTCGGATTCAGGGGTCCTCAAAATGTTTTTCGCGTGAAATTTCAATACAGAGTTTTGGGTGCAACGAAATATTTCTTCTTCTTACTGTGTGTAAGTAGTAAAAGAGTAAAAAGCATAACTCATAAAGAAAAGCCAAATAAATACCAGACTTTGTATCTGAGAATGAAATTTTTCATGAATGCTAAGTGCAAATGTTCATGTCCATCCCCTAGCATGGACGTTTATGTAGTTTTTACTTTCTCTACCACATACATAGTAGGTATGGAAGGTATTACATTCCACCCGAAAATTAGATACAGAGAGTTCACCGGAAATACATGTTTTGAGGCCTCCTGATTCCTAAAAGGAATTGCTAGAAAAAGGTCCGTATCTATCTGTCTGTGTGTCAGAACAGCATAACTCAAAAACGAAAATTCGGGAATTTATGTTCAGTATCCACCAAAGATGCAAAACGAAGAGTTTCAAGAAAATCCCCCATCCCAAACTACCCTTAAATGGAAGAAATTTTCAAGTTTTGGGTTTCCTAAAACAGGGCTCTAACTATTTTAATTAAAATACCATGTATTAAACATATTTACATGAAAAATAAAATGCATATCTGGAGTTTTCAGGGAATAGTGTGAAGTCCTCTTCATTCGGAAATTTTCTATAATCTTTATAACTGGTAAACGATGTGTAATAGACGAAAACGTACTACGCAAAAAATGTGAATCTCTTTAAAACAGAGAATTTATTTCAAATACCTTTTTTGTGCCATCAGGCATTTCCGAGATATCCGTTATTAAGGATCGAGTAGTAGTAATAGTAGTTATAGCTTTTGGGTGGCGCAAATATGCTGGGATCATCAGCGCCACACTCTGGCTACATATTTATTTACATCCTGGTACAAAAACCACACAAAATTTGAACACAATAAAGTTCAGAGGAGGAACAAAAATGAAACATACAAAATTTTGCACTCTAATTCAGTACACAGTGGTAGCAAATATTTAAGAAAATGCAGAACAAACAGACAATAGCGAGTGAAATCACTGGGTTATTAAAGTCAATCAGCTCAGAAGCTTCTTCAGGAAAATCTCCAATTCCAACACGCAAAGGTCTGACAAGTCCACTAAATTTCGGCGGGCAGTCCAAGGATTTGTCATCATCTACATTCCCATCACTCTCTCCCGGAGGCTCACCATACTTGACACCAGTCCACTAACCTAAATTGAATGCTACACAACCGGTATCACTTCACTGTAGCTCTCCTTGTTGGATGGCCGGATACACTCACTACACAACAAACACCAAGTGTTGCTGCCCCAGCCTCATCTGTTTCTCTCTTATGGTGGCCTTTCTCATTCTCACTCTCTCTCTTTGGTTTTTACGTTTGGTTTTCTTCCACGTTTCCCAGGCGATTACGAACCTAAGTATTCTCGTTTGACATATTCTTCCAATGACAGTTCTATCTTCTGTACTTTCGAAAACTCTTCCATTTTCAATACGTAAAACGTATCAATTACATGCAGTTGCATATCGTTCTCCCCGAATAGAATCCAGGCAGTGTATTGTTATCATCTAGCTGACACCAAGGTTGTTCTATTTGCTGTACACCACTAGCTTCATTGTTGCCGGAGTATCTGCATTCAGAATTTCTAATTTACCCTTCAAATCACGATTAAAATGAAATAGACAGGAAAATAAACTTTCTTAAGAATAATTTGTATATCCACTAATAAACGATAGAGGGTAAAGAAAGCCATGTGGATGCAACACATCAGATTTTTTATACTAAAATTGCCTTTAACATAATTTCACCATGATAGTAATTTGCCTCTTCTGACATCATGTTTTTTTCCATTTCCAAGATATTCCAAATTTTCTGCCTCCGGGAATTGGTACTCATAGCACACTTTTGGAAAGAGGCTGTTGGTATTCTTTCTATTCCTTCTGTGTATTGCTCTCATATAATTCTATATGAATTAGTTTATTATTTAAGAGAAATATATAATTATATTCTTATACATTCATTTAACCATGTCCATCCATCTAAACTCTTTAGTTGCAGTCAAGCACTTATTCTATCTATAGTGAAACTGCTCTAATCCTTTTTCATGCCGAGCGAGATGGTTCAGGTGGTAGTGTCTAAGGCTCGCAATTGGTAGGTATCAGATTCGCTCCCTTTGGATTTGTTCATGCTTTTCCTATGCCTCATTTCCTGTCATTTCGCTTCCTTTGATCTGGCAGGTTAACAGGGTTAAGTGGGGTAGCCGGTGGTATGCGGCATATTCGGTACAGGTGCTTTGAGGAGAGATCTGTTTCTTCCCTGCCATGGAACCGTCTGCCCGAATCTGGCCTTTGGGGAGGGGGGACATCGATGGAACCGCCGGGAATGTACAATTGGAAATGTTAAGGACCCCGCTGCACTAAGTCTGCCGCCATCAGATCTGTCTGTCTTTAGTACTCTCTCGCCTCATTGCTTCTTCACGGAGATTTAGTAGGCCCAGTGTTGAAATTCTCCTCCGTTTCAAATCCAGTACAATCCAAGGCTAGTTGACAGTTCAAAAAGGAATCGAATAGATATTTCCTGATGATCTTTTCTGTGAAACCAACACCTTCCAAACAATTCGCCATGAAGTTTCCACAGAACCGTAATTATGTGGTATACTAGTGCAGCGACAGCGGCGTATTGCAACCGTATCAATCAAGCCCAGTTGTGAATTTGTATTCATAGGAACAAGTTACTGAAAGACACGCGGAAGTCTGGATCAAATGTGGTATTATGTAGGCAATACTCGCAGCACCATGGTTTCAAATAAATCCAACAGAACATAAAATAATTACCTGTCATATCATGTAGCGGTGAAAATGTAGACCCACCAATCATGAACTACTTCTGATCTTGGTCTAAGCTATACATTGCTAAGCATTTGCTGCGTTGTTGGTAGTCGTTAAGCTGTCCAGGCTGTTGTTACCCTTTGAAGATGGCAACCAATAAGATGACTGTAACATCGTCGGATGCAAACAATTTTACCCATAGACCTCGGCCTTCCAGCGTGGAAGATTTTACTGTGTTATCGATTAACCTATAGAGACCTATTAGAGCCCAAATAATAGGTTTACGGACATGGGTCCCCAGTCTGCCGTCCAGCAAAATACACTAAGCGTTGTCTGTATTATTTTGAAACACCCGACATAAAAGATGTATGTCCGGTTGTTACATTCCAGATTTTTATTCTTTGCACTTATACCAGTTGGGACGGTATTTATATGTTTCAGCCGTGCTGTAGCAAATTAAATTTAGAAAACATCGGCAATAAAGGTAGCAGACATAGCCGAAAAAAGCGTTATTATCTTGGAAACACACTACCACGTATGAAGAGCGAGTGCATAACAAATGAAAGCATAAAAAAGTTTGCATGCTTACATGGTACCATAAAAAAAGCTTTAAAGGGGAAACACCGAGGAGCTATATAATCTTTTATGAGCAGGTAATAATAATATTACGAATATCCAGTACCCAGCCTGAAATCGAGCCTACAAAATTACGTATAACATCGCTCTACTTCCAGGGGGAAGTGGTTGACTTGTGTACGCGACTGCAAATATACTGCTTGTACAGTTACGTGCAAAGAAGTGGTCGAGCGCTTCAGATTTCAGTACTGATTCTTCATTCGTGTTTTTTTTACAATTGCCTAAGTATTATTTGAACCATATTAAAATTCATACTTCCTTCTCTGATAACGTGGGGTTAACTTCGGCCAAAAAATTAAACACTGAGCAAGTGGCAAATAGCAAATTTATTGATTGGAGTAATGAGAAGTACATTTCTAACTACTTTCTTTGTGTTTAATGTCCTTTATAAACCTAAAGCACACAGTGGCAGTAAGTGGGTATTAAAATGAATAAGAAATTGGGCCATGACGTTTGAAGTAACATAATATGTGGGGTTTTAGGACAGTTTAAAAATATGAGGGCACATAAAGAAAACATAAAACAATAAAATATGCCCATGGCATTAACTACGATAATGATGTTTGCTTTGGAGATGTTAACTTCAGAAATACTATTATTATGAAGAATATTTTCGACTTTTAGGAGACTACCCTTCATTTTATGCCGATTCCAACCAAGTTGGATATGTGTGAAGAAATTTTCGTCTAACTACTGTATAAAATTTAACTACGTTTGTGCAGTAGTTAGGCTTTTTGTTCCGCCTTTCAAGGATTAGGCATATCGACCTGTTCCGGTCTCAATTCATCTTTTAACTGACCTTTCTATGTCCTCTTTCCTATAGGTTTGTATTTTAAGGCTATCTTTGGAATCCTTCTTAGTAGTTAGGCTAAAATCCACAAACTTTACCTGGCTGTACGAGAATCTATGTGTAACTGATTTTCAGCGTTTTCAAATAAATATATAAATAAAGCTTATTCAAACTCTAGTATATAAAATATTATTTTCTTAGGTGCTGTGGCTCCTGTGTAGTGTCATTAAGTGCAGACAGACTAGCTACCCTAACGTGTGCTCTGCAGTAGTGAACGGATCTTTCATAACTTAATAGTGTTGAACTCGTCGAGCAAACTCGTTGGCCAAAGGTGACCAGCATCAAGCGAAGCTGCTCTCTGCATTATTTTACTAAGTTACAAGGAATGAAACAGCCCTTTTTATATATACAAATTAAAGAAATGAAATCTATTCTGTGGTCAAACGTTAGACCAATGTCATCAGCAAACTGAATACTTTATAATGCAGCGAGCAAGTTTCTCTTGCTCCCGGCTCTCAGCTAGGAATTCAGTGGGGCCTTCCCTCTACAAACTTCTTCTTTATCTGTTTAACCTCCTCTTATGTAGAACTTACACCCCCCCAGGACTTACAGGAGGGTGCCTGGGGTCAGAGGCCCGTCGAGGAGCAGACACTCATGGATCAGACAGCATATCAGACAGGGTGGGTGATCAGCCCGATGCCTGGTATGGGAGGAAGGAAGTAGATGAAACGAAATGATGGTGAAATGTACTTCACCAATGAAGGTGATGATGGAGCAGCTGGTGGAATAAATGGCGGGGAAAACAAGAGAACCCGCAGAAAACCCGCCCAGACGCCGCTTTGTCCACCACAAATCCCACATGCGGGTCCCTGGGATTGAACCCGGGCCGCCATTATCTACAAATTCCCTAGACGGTTTTGTATCACAAGACTGCGATACCTCATACATAGCTAAGTTGGTAGACTCTACATTAAAGGTTTGCACTGGCCGAGATTGATAATTTATGATCCGGGCTTGGACCATTTTATAGTAACTTCAAAAAAATAGACAATAAATATGCTATTTGAAGCAAACATATATACACGCTTGCAACGTATTTGTAAATTAAAACATGCAGTGGAAAAGATGGCTTTAGGATCCCGATCGCGTTGGTTGTGGTCCTCAGGATGCTGCTGTTTTGTTACATAAATTTCCCACAAATCTCTCTTTCTCGGGGCTCGTTACTTTTGGTTTTTATAGATTTTTAAATCTATATGCAACAAACCATTGCAACTCAAGGTGTTACCGTGCAGTTATAGTACAGTTGGTTAGCAACAATGATAAAATCCAGTTTGTTTTACTCAATATTGCATTTATTTTCTCAATCACTATTTGTAAATGAAAATATTATGTGTGTAAACACATATAATGGCATATAAAGAATTATTATTTTTTTCAATAACAACTAATGAAATTTGTTTTATAACAATGCATACACTTTTTACGTAGTCGTGTGGGAATATTCTAAATTCACTTTTTACTTATTTGCTTTTGCTAATTGTTAATTACGCAATACTTTAGGTATTTTACTACCTTTATTGTCCTTTATTCCAATGATATTGTTGAAGCATAATAGTTACTAAATATTTAATATGTGGCGTCTTTTTATCTCCTAGCCATCTTGAGAAAAGTTATTTATGCTTATTGTTTCTCCCCGGCAACCTTCTGTTGTCTTTAACATATTACACAATTTTTAATTCATGTAATGTCTTAAATTTCCAATATGACAAAATAACAATTAATTACATATGAAATAATTTTAACATTAATTAACTAAAGCTATTTACAATAATAAAGCAATTAAGATTTGTTTTGGCAATTTGATAAATCCATAATGCTTAAAATTTTTTCATTTTTCATTTGTAGTTTTCTCCTTCTCTCTTATTCAGAATAATTAAACATTATAGTTAATCTTTTCTGACAATAATTCAATATATTATTTCTGATACAAACATAAAAGAGCAAATAAACCATGTTTGTATGAGTTGGATACTTCTTCTTTATCCGCATTATCAAAACTGGTTGATAACTTCGCTTATTTATCACTATTACATAATTCCAATGAAACACTTTATAAAGAGCTTCAGGGTCATTATTGATCCTGAACGTTGGCCGAATAAAACCTTGGAAACTCCTAAAACAACTTTGATGTGGTTTACAGACGGCTCAAAGGATGACTCAGCAACAGGATTCGTAGTATATGGCATAAAACCTAAGTGTAAAAAGTAATTTCCCTTGGGTGAATATGTTACTGTTTTTGAAACAGAAACTTATGCTATTATTCATGCATACATGAAAACATAAGATTAGACTTATACATAGACACTGGTAGACATATTCTTGTCTTCTCAGATAGGTAGGCTGCACTTATGGCTCTAAGTAGTCATAAGGTAACGTCAGGACTGGTTTTAATCTGCCTAAACATGCTCACAATCTTGGCAGAACAGAATGAAGTTCAACTCATCTAGGTGTCTGGCCAGAATGGCACAGAGGTAAGTGAAAAACTGATCCACTTGCAAGACAAGGAGCAGCTTCACAATTTATTCGGTCAGAGCCAGTTCTAGGAACATCTCGATATTTAGTATGAGAGGATATTAAGAACTGGTCCAAAGTAGAACATAAAACCTGGCTTAAAACTCTAAGAAACAAACATGGTAAACTATTTATTAGAAAACCATGCAAGAAAAGAGCTGAAAACTTACTTAAATATAACCCACATCAGCTGAGGAGCATTGTTGCAGTTTTCACAGGACAAACTCCTGCAAAAATGCACTTAAAGTGTTTCAGGGTAACTTAGATTGCAGATTGTGCAAGAAAGAACTGAAATAGCCCAACATATTATACACTGGGCTATATTTTTTGGGAAAATGTGTTTAGAAGAAGAAGAATTTGAAACCATACCAGTTATGAGACTGTATTCCTTGGTAAAGGGAGCAAGTATAATGAATTGGCCTTAAAACGGTACAGGTAGCACAATAAGCCCAAGGCTGAAGTGCGTTCGAAGCAATGACGGAAATATGTATGGTATGAGACGAGGCAAGTCACGGCTGTTACACAACTCCCCATTCCTACAATAAATGAGGATCATTCAGATAAATACCAAGATTTACTTCTGCTGTTAATTTCTGCGCAAATCTATTGAAGCTAGTAAAAAGTAACTCATTTATATATATAATTCTAGAACGTCCTCCTAAAAATTAATGCCAAAACTCCACTTATTAAATATATTACATGCTTGGTATCATTTATATTATCTGCAACTTGTTTATATGGCAAAGTTAAATGGTTTCATTATATACGTCAGTATGTTTGGTTTGCTTATAGCACAAAGTCCTACGCCGTTGCACTGTGGGATAGAGCATGGAGCTCGTTCTCGGCTACGGAATGCGCGGGTTCGATCCCAACCATGGGGGTGCTGATTGTAAGCCCCAGTGATAGAACCATTCAGCATCATGAGGAAAGTGAGAAGCTGCGATAGGCAGCGATCCGACCATGGAGGCTAACTAATATTCAGGCTGGTGGATGCGCGATGCGCGCCACATCAAATTTCCGTATGGTTGGATGATCGTCCACCTCTACCGTGCCTATGTGTGCGTGAGGCCGGTAGCCAGGTTGGAAGGTCAAGGCCCTTCATGGCCTGTAGCGCCATGGGATTACTGTTTTAAATTATTTTTATAGCCGAAAACTATCATTCAGGTTGGAAAACGAAATTCACAGTCCGTTGTCGTCCTAAGTGGTGTAGTGGTTACCATGATAGCCTCTTTTTCCCGTGGTCGCGGGTTCAAACACGGCGGAGGGCAATAGATTTTTTTAGGGCGTAAAATCCTTAGCATGGCTTCCTTCGGAAGGGAAGTAAAGCCGGTGGTTGTGCTTAAGCCTGATGAAGAGGCCTCTGAGCAAAATTACCGCCGGTCTTTCACGCCCATTTTAGA
The DNA here is from genome assembly GCA_030765065.1 of Deroplatys truncata. NCBI lineage: Eukaryota > Metazoa > Arthropoda > Insecta > Mantodea > Mantidae > Deroplatys > Deroplatys truncata. The sequence continues at coordinate 225,656,673 of CM060975.1, forward strand.
ATGGGGCGCTAAGGACCACAGCAGTTAAAGAGCGTCCATTAAAAAGAGTAGTCCCTTGTTACGTGAAATACCTTTTCTTTCTCTTTCTTAACTTAATATAATTTTACTTTAGATTGCAATGAAACGCTATGAACATTGTTCGTTTCAAGAAGAATTAAAAGACATGGAAAGCCGGTGTAAATCACTATTAATGGTATAGAAGGTATAATTAAAAGGTATTGCATTTGGAAATTTTACTTACAAGAATGATTTGTTTCTTTACTTAAATAAGCGGAAAAAGAAAAAAAAAAGGAAATAGCATTTAAGTAGTTTGCTATAAAAATTCTTCGAAAAATGATTATTTTTCTTCCTTTTCCTTTAGAGGTGAGATGTCGAAATCTTCACTTAAAAAGAATTTAAATTTCAGTAAAATTCAGCAATTATAACAGAACATTGCCATTTATAAATGCTAAGATCTTATCTACCATAAGGTAAATCTTCATACGTAGCTTAGACGTGGACAACATCGTGAATGTCATCATTATAATTATGTCTATTTAAGAGAAATAGCATCATCATTATCATATATGTTAATGGATTAGGTTCTAGCAAACTGATCCAGCTTCAGCTTCTACGCTCCAAACATTCTTAGCGGATCAACATTTCTTACACATTTTGGGTATACTGTAATCTTAGCTTAGGTATTCTTGTTCCGTTCTATTTAAGTGATTATTCCAATTCTGCTTACGTGAATAACTTTGTATGTCATAGACAATATTTTAGGTTCATCCTTAACACTTTTGCTTCTTAAATCTAATTTCTAGTTTACAGGATTTAAGTGATTTAAGAAATTTAGTTTCCGTCTTTCTCCCTTGACATTCAGGCCTGTAATCCAAACAGTAGCAGTGGAATAGCTAGTGTTTTATGAAATTCCAGTTGTTTTATGCTTAATACTCTCTTAACGTTCCTCAGATACCGTGAAATTTTTACTGTTTTGTTCATTATACGGGAAGGAAGGTAACCTACGATCATCCTTTTAAACTATGAAAGATCACGTTTTTTGAGTGTTTTTCCTTAATACATCTTTTCCATAAAGATTTCCTTTCTTGAGATAATTAATACTTTATTTTGCACAATATTGTAACATAGCAAATTCAACAGACTGAATTTTAATTATTCAGCTTCTGTTGCTATGGCAACGAACATATAAATACTTCCGATATGAAAATAAACAATATACACACGACTGTAACGTAATCCAAATATCATCGGAATATGGAACTGAGGAAGCACTTACAATGTTATGCAAATTATTAATAGGGACACTTTTTATGCAGGAATATAAAAGCTTGAGAAACTCAAGTTACAAGATTATGCTTTCTTTATTTGTGAATTATAAAACTCCTTGAATAATTAAAGCGATAAGAAATAAAATCAATGAGAACTTCTTTTTAATGTTTATAGAAATTGTTCAAAATGTGCACCCCTCGCCAACATACATGCTTCACAACATATTTTCCAATTCTGCTGCACTTTAGTAAGCTCGTCTAGCTGTTTTTTATTTCTTCCGCTGCTCGAAGTATTCTTTCTTGCAACGCTTCCACATAAGGGATTTCTGCAATATATATATACAAGTCTCCATATTGCCCCAAAGAAATATATCGATTGGATATACACTATGTAATCAAAAGTATCCGGACACCCCCAGAAACACGTTTTTTTATCTTAGGTGCATTGTGCTGCCACCTATCATTATCCGCGACCTCGTAGTCATTACACATCGTGAAACAGAGAATGGGACGCTCCGTGAACTCACGGACTTCAAGCGTGGTCAGGTGATTGGGTGTCACTTGTGTCAGAAGTCTGTACACGAGATTTCCACACTCCTAAACATTCCTAGGTCCACTGTTTCTGATGTGATAGTGAAGTGGATACGTGAAGGATCATGTACAGCACAAAAGCGTACAGGCCGATCTCGTCTGTGACAGAGACCGCCAACATTTTAAGAGGGCGTAAAGAGTAATAGCCAGACATCTATCTAGACCATCACACAGGAATTCCAAACTGCATCAGGCTCCACACCAAGTACTATGACAGTTAGGTGTGAGGTGAGAAACCTTGGATTCCATGGCCGAGCGGCTTCTCATAAGCCACACATCACGCAGAAAAATGCCAAATGACGCCTCGCTTGGTGTAAGGAGCGTCAACATTACACAATTGAACGGTGGCAAAATGTTGTGTGGAGTGACGAATCACGGTACACAATGTGGCGATCCGATAGCAGGGAGTGGGTATGGCGAATGCCCGGTGAACGTCATCTGCCAGCGTGTGTAGTGCCAACAGTGAAATTCGGAGGTGGTGGTGTTATGGTGTGGTCGTGTTTTTCCTGGAGGGGCTTGCATCCCTTGTTGTTTTGCATGGCACGATCACAGCGCAGACATACATTGATATTTTAATCACCTTCTTGCTTCCCACTGTTGAAGAGCAATTCGGGGATGGCGATTGCATCTTTCAACACGATCGAGGACCTGTTCATACTGCACGGGCTATGGCGGAGTGGTTACACGCCAATAACATCCCTGTAATGTACTGGCCTGCACAGAATCCTGACTTGAATCCTATAGAACACCTTTGGGATGTTTTGGAACGGCAACTTCGTGCCAGGCCTCACCGATCTACATCAATACCTCTCCTCAATTCCGCACTCCGTGAAGAATGGCCTCCATTCCCCAAGAAACCTTCCAGCACCGGATTGAAAGTATGCCTGCGAGAGTGAACGCTGTCATCAAGGCTAAAGGTTCCAGCATTATCGATGGAGGGCGCCACGAACTTATACGTCATTTTCAGCCAGGTGTACGGATACCTTTAATCACGTAGTGTAGATCTGACGATCTTGGTGACCATCTTATTGGTGCATTCCGAGCGATCCAGCGTTCTACGTAGGTGTTGGTAGATGGCCACACACGGCTCTACTTATGTGCGGAGGTGCGCCGTCATGTATTGACCTCATATTGCATTTTCTTACTGGTAGGGGAACATACTAAATCAGAACTGGTAACGTTTCTTGTTGAAACTGGGGAAAGAGGCTTCTGTCAAAACTCGAGGACGAACGCATGGACCGATTAATGTTTTTCCTATGATTCTTGCCCGAACATTTACAGAAAAGCTGTTCTGAAAGCTGTCCTGTCTTATTGTGTGTGGATTGCCGCAAGGCCAGATGTGTGCATTATGGTAATTACTTACTCCATTTCTGGTAAACGTAGCCTCATCCATTGCAAAAATGTTAAAGGGAAAGTCCCCTCCATGTTGAAGAACCATTTGGAAAATGCTACCCTTAGCACATAGTCTGCTTCAGAGAGATACTGGACGCGCTCAGCTTAATAAGGCTTAAGGTATTTTGAAGGGTCGTGGTATTTTGACTGTGCAAAGGTAGCATAATCATTAGTATTTTATTTGAAATAAACCAATTGTTAGAATAAATAGAAATACAATACTTGCAATTAATTTGCTTCTTACTTAGATAATTAATGAAATAGTATATTTTTAATACTGCCAAATTCTTTAAGTTTTAAGATAATAACTATTAATATGAAGGGGAATATTTGTAGGTAGTTGGAAGATGATTCATGTTTATCTGCACAACGTATGGGAGCCAATTTGTCGCGGTCACTTCGTGTTATCTATTTCTGAGCGCCTGTTATTGTTTCACTATTTTGCATTTTGGGTTATTTGTGCTCCGGCTAGCTATTATTATTATTCATACAAATTACTGCCACAAATACTCTAGCTTAAAAATTACCATCTAGCAATTCTTTTTTTTTTTTTTAATATTCTCAAAGCAGTCCGATGAAATACGCCGATAGTGCAAGCTATATCAAGGCCGCCGCTTCTAAGATCTTCCGCAAGAGAAGAATTTCTTCTTGTGCAAGATTTCTTGGATCAACTCAAACATGATATGCTTCCTGCATCTAGAAGTCTTTGATAGATAAAAACAAATGTCTTATCATGTGGTGCTCTTCCATTTGAAAATATCTGGATAAATTCTTGCTGCAGTACGATGTGTTTCACCGTAAATGAGTAGCATTTAAAGATATTCGGCATTAGTAAAGTGAGCCGTTTTGTAACTGATAATCCGCTGTTTCTACAGCAAGTCATATAGCACAAGAAACAACAGCTGAAGTGCGTTTCTTTGGATTTTAGTGTTGTCATGCTGTGTAGTCTCGTGGCTAACGGTGTAGGTTCAACTAAGATCAATTTCGAAAGCTTATAAAAATAGTAAGTGGGAGAATTGTTTTAATTTAAAATGTATTTAAACATGCAGATAACATGTATCTTTCAAAATCGTCTAAGAAATATTTGAAGACGTATTTAAGTTTTGTAAAACCTTCATTAAAAATAGGGTTAGTATTAAGCAATTTTTCTCCCTCTTTTTTTTTCTAAAGACACTACTCTAAAACAGAAAAACTGCACTAAGAGTTTTTGTTTTATTCATTACAAAGAGTAATCCTATTCAAGGATGATCATAGATCACCATCCACCCTGTATATTTATGCTCATCGAATGGAATATCGCAGCCCGGATAGTTGAAATAACTTACTGGTTCAATTATTTTATATAATATGATCATTACCTTTATCTTATTGACTCTCTTACTTGAGATACAGTAATTTTGTTGATATTTTAAAATTATATTTTTCCAAATTTAATTTATTTTAAAACTATTTCTGTGTAGATTTTGTTTAGGGGCTATTTTTGTCTGATAATCATCATACATTAATACTTTTAGTTAATGTAGACTATCTAGTTTGTTCTTTTGTTTTTTACTACATTTTTACTTTCTCTACTACGTATAGTAAGTAGGGGAAGTATTGCATTCCACCCAAAAATTGGATACCGAGATTTCACCGGAAATATATGTTTTGAGACCCACTGAATCCAAAAAAAGCATTTTTGGAAACATGTCCGTGTGTGTGTCTGTGTGTGTGTGTCTGTGTGTCTGTGTGTGTGTGTCTGTGTGTGTGTGTGTGTGTCTGTGAACAGCATAACTCAAAAACTAACAGTCGGATAAACACCAAACTTGGTATTTAGGTTCAGTATCTTCCAGAGATGCGACACGAAGGTTTTCAAGAAAATCCCCCCACCCCAGACTACCCTTTACATGGAACATTTTTCGAAAATTTTAATTTTCTCAAAAATGGCTCTAACGATTTTGATGAAAACATCATATGTTTAAGATATTGTCATGAGAAATGAAATGTATATCTTGAATTTTCTGGGAATGTCTCCAAAAGTATTCTTCATTGTGAACGACTTTTGCATAACTGGTAAACCGTAAGAGATAGACAAAATTTTACTACACAAAAAATGTAGATCGCGTTAAAATACACAACTTATGTCATATACATTTCTTTTGTTGAGTGAACCGTTTTCGAGATATTGCTTGTTATTTCCTTAAATTTTCCAATACTTATACTTTTTCTCAAATTCGTTATTCATTTTTTTTGTCTTGGATATGCAAAGAGTTATAATCTGTGGCAAAGGGAATGGTGCTGCACCTAGCAACCAGCTATTAACAGATATGTATGTGCTTAAAGGCTACTGTTTTTCTATATTGCCCTTGTAAATATATATTCCCCTTACATCTACAAGAAAATTAGCAATAAGATAGGGTCTGCAGATGTTTATCTCGATTAACATGAACTAGATGGAGAATAAGCGTTTGTATAAATAGTTTGTACAAGAGTAGAGAAAGTCATGTGAGTGTAACACATCAGATTTTTTAATTATATATTGCATATAACATATAAATAAAACTGACTGAGCGAGGTGACTCAGTGGTTACTTGTGAGGGTCGCATTCGGAAGGTACCGGGTTCGATTCTCATCTACCGTGCACTCTTGCCAAGGAGTTTTCATAGTCTTCCTTGGTCTGTTGATGAACGCCACAGTCGTTCCTTATCTACCAAGATTTCCTTTCTATAATTTCCCTTTTATTCCGTTCCCTTTTCATATTTCAGTTGTGCTTCTAGGTTTCGACGCAAGGCAGTATCCACGGGCAGTGCCTGACAGATGGCGCGGTTGCTTACTATAAGGAAAGAGTATTTCCTGTGGACACTAGACGGCTGCTTGGCTGGACGGGTTGTTCATCTCCCTCTCTGGGCAGCAACAGTGGGACGGGTCTCAGAGCCAGGAAATATCCACGTAACTCTGTGGCCTGTAGCTTCCTGTGGTTCATTCACTTCATCCCTTCCTCCTGGAGGAAGGTAGTCGCAATAGAGCTCCCATAGGTCGTACTGCGAAACATCCGCTGTATACCCTACAAGTAAAGCTGGGGAAAGGCTGCAGCTTGGTTTAACTTCCTGGTTAGTAATGATGAGTATTTATTCATTTTGTTGTACATTTTTATTACAAATTTTGTCTTGGTATAAAGGCTTTCCCATATCAAGATTCGCGAATTGCAATTTCTTGTAATATCCACAAGAGTTTTGGCCTATTTGATCTATCAAAAGTCCTGACATAGTCAATTAATGTTATGTGCATTTCCTTGATAACTTCTTTTATTTATTCATATCATTCATGAAAATATATTCCCCATTTTACTCGTCGATTCTGATCTTCATTAAAATTGATTCTACAAATTGGTCATGGTCTTCAAACTGAAATAGTAAAAATAGCAATGGAATGAATGTCCTTGATAAAGTCTTAACGGATTTCATCGTTAGGTATAACAATAACAACTAAATTAACCTTAGTGCTAGGGTATATTTCGAGTTGTAGCGTCGAAATATAAGTGTCGATAACCATTATGCCCACTCCTCATATCTAGATACAATATCTGGTTGTATTTTCATAGGACAAATTTTACATTAAGAATACGATTTAAAGGGAGCTTTTGAAGCAGTCAGGATTATTGTAACAAAATCAGCAAGTAGAGTTCGAAATCGAGTAAGAAAATTAAAATGCGGTTTGAAATATTTCAGATAAATGTTGAAAATACACACGATATAAGGGAGTTACATCAAAATCCAAGAACAGAGGCCAAAGGCTAGTGTATACTGATGAAACAATTTATTTTCCGATGAGAAATACCCGGTACCCATTTTATCTGGCCTGTAAGCACGGAGAAATTATTGTATTTTTTCCCAAATAAAAATTAATACACATTCTTCTATCACTAGTCACTACAACATGTCCTGTATTTTGGACAATACAAATTCGACACGTTCCTTTCCTATTTTAAAGGTCATAAGCGAGTTTCATGCTTAACAGGTGGACACTTCAAACGGTCCCACGAGAGGGTTGCCTCATTAAGCGTGAAAGGAACTCTTCAGAGAGGCATACTGCTTACCTCTTGTAGCAAAGTAAAGGTAACTGTAGAAACACACTCTCTCACATGAAACGAGGTGCGTCTATACGAATGTATGCACAATGAAGTTTTGTTAAATCATTAAAGTTATCACAGCGAATAGAATCGTTGCCCAGAATGGAACATTACTTGAGTTGTGAGCAGCAAAAGAGAATTGCTAACAAAGGAAGTGATAACAGTATAGCCTTGGTTGTAATCAAGCTGACTTCACTACATGTTAATTGTGAAACTGCTGTTGTTACATTTCTGCCATCTCCCTTACTTCCTCAGCTACTTCAAACAGGCTCTACACGCGCTTAATGGTATATATACTGTCCTCCTTTGTATTACTTAACAACAGAAAATATAAAACTTCAACCAGAATCGCCAACACATCACTCGCAAAGCCTAAAAGCGTTTGCGATTTTCAGTAGTGTCCATTGACTTTCTTTATCTTCTTTATTCATTTTGAGTGCAAGCTTAAAGTTCTTCAACTTGTCAAATCATATCGGGCGATGAACGAAGGTATGAAATGAGCAAGTAAATTAATTCTCGAACCCGCAATAAATAATAATAATAATAATAATAGTAATAACAATAAATAATAATTTATATCTACATAGTCACCGTTTACACATTTTTCTGTTTCTAAAGCTTTATTTTCGTTCTCCATTTATCCCTTTCATTCAATTTGTCCTCCAGTTCTTTTACTTTCTTTCCGTCCTTATTTCCTTGTATCCAAGTATTTCTGAGTGTAAGTACCCTTCCCTTCTCTCAGGTGGACACCATTCCCAAACGTTTCTGGATACACTTTCCCCTGGCATTCTCCTCATGTGTCCATACCAATTTAATTGTTTACATCCTACATATTCTACCACAGAACTCATAACCTTCTTTTCTTCCTTAATAACAATGTTCCTAAATGTTTTCTAACTCTGAATGCCCTTGCTGAGCTTTTTAAAACCTCTGTCTCCATAGAAAATAACTTCGATATTAAATCTTTATTGGGTTTTCAAATAATATTAATAATATAATAATTTGAACAGGCAGCACAGCTCTTGCGGTCGTAGGTCTACCAAACCAACTACCGACCTCACGCCCACATGTGCATGGCAAAGGTGGACGATCATCCAACCAATATGGGGAATGATGTGGTCAGAGCCAAATTTCCCCCATCCGGAATGTTGGTTTTCATGACCTTATCTACCGCAGCTCAAGTGCATCACGATTAAATTAAATTGAGTTTTATTTATGGACGCTCTTCAACTACTATGGTCCTTAGCGTCCCATGCTATATTGGGCGTGAAAGACCAGTAATGTGCTCAGAAGCTTCTTTATTAGGCTTGAGGATCTTTTAGTGCCGTAAATCTAGACACGGGACCACCGGCTTTACTTCCCTTCCATAGGAAGCCATGCTAAGGATTTTTACGCCCGAAAAAATCCATCGCCCTCCGCCGGGTTTGAACCCGCGACCATGGGAAGTGCATCACGATGCTGAGTGGGCACGGTCCTATACTGGGCCGAAAATTCACAGCTCATTGGTGGATTTTAACCTGTGCGCATTCCGCGGCAATACGTAAGCTAATTTTAATCAATCCCATGGACTGAAAAAGAAACCTACGAATAAGCATTTCAGGCAGCTTAATTCAATCCTAATTATATCCTTAAATCACAAGATAAGGAGTCTGAATTTTTAAATGTGCATTATCGTGGTAGCTTTAATCTTTTAAATGTCTCCTATGATGTAACAATGTAAAGTTCACTTGCAACTCTATTTATTTGCTATGTAAATGGTTCGTATTTTAGCATAAAAGGTGGTCAAAATAAATCTTGTCGGACGCCAAAACGTATGTTACTTGAAAGTAACTGTATTTGTATTTGCTTTACCGAAATAAAACGACTAACACCTTGTTTTAGTAGCAATAGAGCGCTAACCGCTACGAAAATGTTTAAGACAATTGAATGTGAATGCAGTTAGAAGGCAGCCGCAAACAGATGGGGTAGCACTGTCACACTTGTGACCCTGCCACGGAATTTCACTCTGAAAATAATTAAACTATTTCGTTTTTGTGCATGGTTTTCATTTCTTCTACTTGACTTTTTGTAAATTCATATAAATATATTACCAAAGAAGAAGTAGTAATTATTCGTCTTATATCTTGATTAGCAATACGAATTTGGATTTTGAACTTTCTTCTCTATCCGTTACTGAAATCGTGATATGCTTCACTCTTTTCATATTAGTTGGTATTACTTTATTCTTTTGTTTGCACGTGTCTAACACAAATTTGCAGACTCCTCTTACCACACATATTTTCTACTGCATATAGTATAAAAGGTACTTCACTAATCCCTTTTTCTCCCAGGAGATTTCCCAGATTTTACTTTAGGTTAACTTGTGTGGTACGTCGCCAACAATTCCACCTGCTGGGTGCCTCCACCTCAGAAATGGATTCAGTTATCGCTCAGTGGAATTAGGTGTCCGAAGAATGATCCCCAAACGTCATAGGCCATATGAGGAGCGCTAGAAACGACGACTTTTGTGTATGTACTAATACAATCCAATAACACTACATTCCTACCTAGCACGTACTATACTCTGTGACCCCCACCACTGTCTTAAAGATTTCCGCGACCACCTTGTCCGATTCAAACCAATCTCAGTAGATGACTCTCTGGCAAGGTAAGTATTAGACCCTTCGTGCCGAAACCCACCGTGAAACTTCCTAGACAGAAGGACGCCACACCCAAAACATCAGCTGGCAGTTGTAACTGCAAGCGTTCAAAAATGAACGCCACATCTTACAAATAAACTAAATGGAAATAATACTTCTATTTACTAACTTGATTAGACAATCTGAATATTTAAAGCATTTTCGCGCGGAATGCAGGGACAGAGGCTCAGATTATGGGTTTTTATGTCGTGAGGGGGCGGGGAGGGTGCTCTTTCCCGTTATGAAAACTCCGCGCGTTACACTGAAACACGCCTCCGAAGTAGGGACGTCCATCTGGATTGCATACTGAGTTGCCGTTAAAGGATTTCAGCTTCGATTTCAACACCTTGCAATTAAAATCGGCAGCTGTTGTTCTGGATGTGACCTCTTTATACTACATTGCTTCTGTCACAAGATTTTCAGAGTGGGTTTCGGTATGAGGGGGTCTGTTATTTCCCTCGTTAGAAACTGACACGGGCAGACTATGTATCTTAGGAAGAATCTTGGCATGTTTCTTACCCACATTTCGTATTAACTACTGTCGTATTACCGAAAAAAGTACTCAAATAATTTTCTTTACCATATTCGTGACGTATTACACTTTTTAATAAAAAAAAGTGTACCTTCTACCTTTCATATGTTACCCAGATAGATTTTTACTCACGAATTACTTAAAATTAAGAAAACAAGTTTAAACATGCGGGAACAGCATTAAGGTGTTTATATCTACGTGGTAACAAGCTCTTGTGATTAAAGGAACGAAAGCAGAGGACAAGGACCGCAAACTTCAAAACACATCCTTTAGATGTCGCTTAGGAAGGTCAACACCTAGAGCATGGAATACTTCGAAAACTGCTGACACTACAAAATACTTTATTTGACACAAAATGCGTATTTTAATGAGCTCGTCTTTTGATTTTTAGTAACTTCTTATCCATCTTTTAAGATTTCCTTGCTACATGAAATTATACACACTTGAATAAAATAAAGGGAATTTTACAAGACATTCGAAGGACATTCAAAATACAAATGTTTTTCATGCCAGTGTACCAAACGTATGGCGTTTTAATCAAAGTCGTTAGAGGAGTTTTTAGAAAATAAAAAATAACAAAATATCTTCCATGTTATGGTTAGTTTCATGTAGGGGCAGTTTCTTGAAAATCTTCGCGTCGCATCCTTGTAAGATGTTAAACTTAATTACGTTTGTATTCAGTCTGCTTTTCGTTTTTGAGTCATGCTGTTCACAGACACAAGGATGGGCAGTGAATATTCTGAAATGTTAATGTAATAGGAAGTTATATATTCGTATAAATAAGTCAATATAAGTGCATATAGTGTTGCAAAGTATTAGTATAATTGCGTATGCAGCTAATGATAAACACACGGTTTTTCTAAAAATTAGATTTTATTCAGAGGATCTCAAAATATCTATTTCCAGTGAAATCTCTATATCGACTTTTGGGTGGAATACAATGGGTTCCTAGAGCTACCGGTCGGAGACCGGGAGATCCGTGGTTCAAATCCCGACTATAGCAATGCATTTTTCAATCATCTGATTCTATCTTTCCAACCTTGTCCCAACACACGGTTTGTGTGGAAGAGCAATTAATTTCCATTAATTGACCTAATAGTGGTTGAAACTATGACTTAAAGTACTTAAAACATTGTAGGTCGCCATTGGGGTATGTCGTCTCAATACAATTTGAGATCTCCACGTGGTTTACCGGGAAACATGCGAATCAGTTGGGGAATTTAATGTCCTACCGGCATGTTGCCATGGTATCTCAGTGGTTAGAGCAACCGGACGGAGACCGGGAGATCCGTGGTTTAAATCCCGGCTATGGCATTGAATTTTTCAGTCGTCTGATTCTACCTTTCCATTCCTCCATTTACTATACGTAATTAATAGAGAATGGCAAATAATACTTATAACAGTAATAATAATAGTATAATCTGAGGGATAGGACCTATAACCTAGCAGGCCACCTTAGGGCCACATTAACATGGCAGGAGTGGCGATCACCCAATCGATACGGGGAGATAGTGTGCTTAGCTTCGCATTCCCTAGCCAGAATATTTATTTTCGTGATATACAGGTACTGATAATCCTAACTCATATTCTCCACAATTCTGAGGGGACACAGCAAATTTGCAAAGTGTCTATTTATATGAAGTATTATAGTATTTGGAAAACGACTATGAAAATTTTTTATTTATTTATTTTTGCAAATACAAACTCGCCGAATTCAGAAGTGCCTGCAGAAACTGTTGCGAGTTCTTCACAAGGATCGTCATCCTATACATTGGACGAAAAATGCGCATCTCAATATGTGGGCTAGAACCCAGGTGTATTCCGCGGCCGGGAACCTGAGCGATGTGTTCGAAGGCACCGGGTCCTATAAGGTAAAGGTAAATAATAGACTACTCAATAACGCAACCTAATCATGAGTAGAAGAGTGCTGTGCTTCGCGAGACAAAATCGTTTGTATAAGCCGAGATCTACTACGACAATGAAGCATAAACTGCACCAAGGTTATCTCGATGAACCACTTATTGGAACAATGGTACAGAAACTGTCCCAAGTAGATGTTGCAATCTCTAACACCCTAGCTGTGCCTCACAACTGACAGCGTGATGGGGCGCCGATACAAGGAAATATCATTAAAGCTGATATTAAACTGGGCACGTTTAATTTTCGCAGAGAGTTGCGTGACATTATGAAATCCCAGAAATCAATTCCTACTAAACTAAAAACACGACTTGGATCTTTTTTTATGTTCTTTTTGAAGTGAAACACTATTGCATTAATATTGCCTGATTATGTTTTTTACCTAGGTTTTACTTTAAAAAAAATACCAATTTCCTGTTTTAACTATTATATCGATTAACACGAAGTAGACAGAAAAATAAAATCTTAAGTATAGTTATTTGAATACAGCGCATCAAATTTTTATATGAGTCTCTGGGGGCGGTTAACCTTCAAAAACCCCTTTGCTATGATACCACTTACGACATTAAAGTCTCCAACCGACTCTCATTTTCCTGTAAATCATAAGACGTTTTCAAATTTATTATGAGATCATATATCCCAATGGCGATTTAATCTCATAAGTAATTTAACTCCCGGGCTACATAGTTGATCAATATTGGGTCAATCAATAATGATTAATTTTTCTTTTACACCTACATTGCATTTTTCAGTCTTATTTTGCCTTTAGCCTACACATGCCAGGTGTGAAAGCACAATTAATTAAACTTTTTTTCTAAAGTGTTGTTTGAAAGCGAGCGTAATTCTTGCATTTTATTTTGGTTGAGATATACATATACTATGACCAAGAGGCATGTTTTACGCTTTAACCTGTTCTCTGAAAGGCTAATGTATACGCTCATTTTGTTTACGCTAGAAATCAAAGTAAGAGAGGCTGGAAGTAGACCTGAGGGAAAGCTTAAATTGGTTTCCGTGACAACGGCACGAAATGGAGTAGAGTGGTCAAGCTCTTTGTCCGAGGAATTGGTGGGACGGTAGCTCACCCACCACTCATTTAGATGGCAAACAGTGGCCGGATGTTCTGCACAAAGGACAGAAAAATTCCTTTGCCACCACCTACAGTGGATAATAGTGGTCTTATATTTAAAACACAAAGGCCCTTCTGTGTATTTCAAAAAAGGATGAAGAGATTGTTAGATGTTTCAAAAAGCGACTGCTTTTAGATAATCGCCTCATTAGTTAATTTTTGCTACATATAAACTAATTCCCAGGGCAACACTTCGCAAGAAGTTCAGATTACTAGTAGATGTGGGAAAAATAATTATTTTTCAGTAACAGCTCCGAAATTCCAGTTCCAAAACAATACTACTTTACAAATACTCCAAAATAACAGTTAATTACGTCCAAGAGTATTTAGCCACAACCGTAACAGCAACGTTACTTGCCTAATTCGGGTTCTTTCGCATCAAGTCTGATTATTTGTTCCGGTATCGAAAGACGATTTCCTTCCACCGTACACGCGCGAATTTGTAATGCGTCGTTAACATCCATCATCTACAGGATGCATCAGAATAACTATTCCTAGTCTTCTGATTGATAGGAAGGTAAGAAATAAATACATTTTTCTTTATAAAATATTTTTCCGGACAGGCATGAAGGAAAAATGAAAAAAAGCCTCATCTTGAAAAAACATACCGCTGCTGTTGATAATTTGAGTCTCGAAAAAAAACAGGTTCAATGTTAACGGTATGAAATACCATTCACGATTCATTTACGATAACCATTTAGAATTAATTATTTTAATTTTTGGATATCAAATTGATTATTTCCGTACTCAATTAAGACTGTCCATACAGACATGTGATTAGTGCCCATCGAGTGAGCAACAGCTCAAGTGGTGGTGGTGGTGCTGCTGATGAGTGGTCTTGTTGAAGCTGTTAGAGCCCATTGTGCCTCTTAAATTGGTTTTCAATCAATTTCGGTCCCGATAAAACGGAATATGTTTTTGATATTTGTTCTTATATCCTCAGGTTCCAAGAATAAGGAACCTAAGGATACATACTTATGCATGGCAAAACCTTCGCACCGCACCGCACAGTACAATCCTTTTCCTTTCCACATTTCCTGCATAAAGGATATTGTGTAAATCCTATTATGCGTAGATCTCTATGCAGTTTGTTGTGGTCCGTAAGATAGCGAACAACACCTCTTAGTTTAGATCTATTTAAATTCAAAAGAGCCTTACTCTGTGTACCGCCTGGACCCAAAATTAATTCATAGGCTTGCCTGGCAGTAGCTTTTTATTCCAGTGTTCAAGATGAGCCCTACAAGTTAGTTGGGTTCTCATACTTGATACTTCTGGGAGACAATCCACAAAAGGAGTTGGTCCCATGGGGTCCCTCTTTGCGAGCATAGCTGCCTCTAATGTCCTCTAATACCTGCATGCCAGGAGAATCAAACAAGGGTGGCAGGTAGCTGGCAAGGGATCCAAGATCGAGTGCTAGTTTGTGGACTATTTCCAATCTCTGCAAAGCCTTGTCCTCAAAATATAACATTCTCACAGCTGTATTCGCTCCAGAATCTATTTTAATTATCAATGTTGCGTTTCCGCAAGCTGCTCTAAACCCTTATGCATGTCTGCATATTCTACATTTGTATACCGGTGTATTTTACTATCATGACATTAAAGAAACGGATCTCACATAAGACATTTTTCACATCAAACTCGTTTCAATCGTTTATATAGTAACAAGTATAACTGAAACATGAAAGATATCATAATGTCAGCGATTAAGCGAATCATTTCTGGACATTGCTTTGTTAAGAAAACGGCTTTTCTCCATGCTAACACATTAGAAAATTATTAATCGTTGTGCTGGTAACTCTGTATAAACTTATTGTCATTACTCTTCTATTAACTCATATTAAAGGAAATTACGTATCATTAACATCATTGTAATAATCGTCATGCGTCAGTTTGTATGACTCTGTGTTCCAAAACAGCATCTCAGCGAGTTGCCTTTTGCACGTGTATCACAAGCGCCTGTGTGGAAAAATTAAATCTGATTGGCCCGAAGATTTCTAGTGAGCGTTGTCGATTGGAACTTTGAAGTGAGTAAAGTGTCATTGCCTACTTGTAACTGCCATACTGTAACGCAATTTAGTCTCTGGTTTAAAATACTTGAACGATCACGTTCCTACTGTCATGCACGCTCTGATGCTGTTAGTATGGAACTGATAACTGGGTATGTGATAATTTTTGGAAGCATTCTAAAGCAAGGTTATGTTATTTTGTTTTACCTATAATTACTACATAAAGCAGTCGCGGGCATCCTTTCCCCAACCGGCTACAAAGCGAACTGAAAGCTTTGTGGCCTGACCATAAACCCATCAGTAAACGATTAGTAGGGTCTTCGCATCCCTCAACTACAATGTGTGGTCCTTTCTTTAGCTCCACCAAAGCAAAGCGTTGTTGCAATGTCATTTGTGTTGTTTCTTCGATTTCAGTACGTTTTAGCAGCTGTGACCTTTTAGTTAAATTTGTATCTGTATCTTCAGTGATGCTATATAGCGTTTTACTTAGTGCAGTTTTGTAAATTTAGCAGTGTTTTACTACATGTTTAAGATATTTGCATGAAAAATAAAACGTGTATTTTGAATTTTACTTTCTGGGAATAACCTGTAAACTCTTTCTCATTCTCAACTTTCTGTACAACTGGTAAACCGTAAGAGATACACAAAATCTTACTGTGAGTAAAATGTTTATGTCAAATTGTGTTAATCGTTTCCGAGAAATTGTTTGTTACTGGTTTGAATTTTGAAATACTTGTACTTTTCACAAATGGCAATTCCCTATTTGTATTTTCCCGTGGTCATGCTAAGAGCATGGAATTTCAAAGTCATGGTATATTCATCTGTTTTTAAAAATCTGACTATCGCTTTAGCCTGTGTGCCCTTATAATTACAAATATGCAATGAAAGTTTATCTCGTTTAAGAAGCAGTAGATAGAAGAATAAGCTTTCGTAAAAGTAGTTATAGAAGAGTGAGTAGAGATAATCATGTGAATATAACACATAAGAATTTTTATTTTCTTTCTTTTGTCTTCCGTATTCTTACTTGTCCTGCATTTTATAATAAAGTTATTAATTTAATTAAACACAAGCTGCTATGCTAATAAATCTCACGGATCTTAAACAATACCAGTTTCTTTTTATTTAAGTTTATATTAATAAAACATCGCTGTGAAGCAAATTTATTATAAATTTCAAAAGTACGAAAAAAGTACCTATCTCCCCAGAGTGGCACAAAAAACTTGCGTTCGCTTTGCTTTTTTCACCTGTTTCTTCTTTTTTAACTTTTACATATATAGTGTTTTTGTTTACATCTTCTGGAACTTGGTTTTTCTACATTCTGTGGTTGTAGGACAGACAAAATAAAGAATACTTTTACCATAGCACAGTAATAATTACAATAGGCCGAACTGCAAATACACAGCCCGTACTTATAAAAATTAGCTATTAGGATAAATGACAATAAAAATGATAATTTTGTTTGGGAGTAAACGTTCCTTTCAAAATAAATTCGTATTAATGCATTTTAATTGTTTAATGATAGTCAAACAACCTACAGTTTATTTGGGACGCATTTCTAAGTGTCTCTCGGATATGTTAACATACATTTCCATTCTTGTAGCGTAATGTAAGTTCAGCTCTTCCTGAGTCATATTCTAAAGCGTTCCTAACAGAAATGTAATTATTATGCGATGCATAGTTATTTACTGCATTTGTGTGTAAAGTAAGCAAGACAAACTGCATGATTGTATTTTGTACATGTGGAAATCAGCGGCAAAGTTTTGCTTTCAAATACTATTGTAAACTTTGGCAACAACGCACATGTGTATATGGTTGTCACTAATGTTTATGAGTGCTTGTGGTTAGGGGAGGTAGGGGACAAGTGTTTGGCTACTGTACAAAGCCCGCCGCTTGGGGATCCATAGACTGCGACCACCTTACTAATGCTGTGGCTCCAAATTTGGAACAAGATACTGCAATATAAATTATCCAGAAAAGCCATTTTTCTGCTTCCTCATGCGATAAAAGCTCACCTCGGTTCTTCACACACAACTTCCCGCCTATTTACATTTCCTCATTCTACATATTGCAACAGCCCTTCACGGGGGCGACCCACCGACAGGGAGTTGGGTCAGTTGTCATAAAGTGGTGACAATGGAAAAAGTCAAGCAACGAGGACAGGAGAAGAATATCTATATATTATGGCATGGTCTAGTCAATTCTCCCTATTGTCTGTAATCTTGCTGCCACGCTCAAGACGCACGTTTACGCTAGTCAGGGTTTTAAATCCCTGGTTCTACAATTATTTTATTTTGTATCTCAATTCCTACCAGAGGTCTCCCAGGCAAGTGTGCGACAGTGACGTTAAGTCTCTTCCGCCTAAAGTCCGTCAGAGAGTTCCGTGCTTAATACCTTAATAAATGGCCAGCCGTTGGCTGTTTTATGGAACGTGGTGTTTCATTCCCTACTCCCTAGCTCCCCATGGCGTACTCTCGCACCTTCCTAGGGTATACCACCTGAACTCACCCCCCTGTTAGTGGTCTCTGGATTAACACCCCAGGGTTCGCTACAATATCAGTTCAAAGCTAACCACCAACAACATAGTATCAGTTCAAAGCTAGCGTTTGAGTACGGTATGTTGTGAAACTTAAAGCAAAAACTAATGTATCATACTCATATTAATTTTTCCACCCATTACTTCACACAACCCCTTCTTCGTATAAAAAGCTTTTCTCTATTCACGCTGCATTTTTGGTTAGAAATAATCTGATACTAAGCAATATGTATCTGCTTACATGCTCATTACGGAAAGCAATTATCTGATGCGTTACATTCAACATGAGTTTCTCCATTCACTCTTCCACAAACTGTGCTTACAGAACCTTATTTTTGTGTCTACTTTATGTTAGGTAAGTATTTTTAGGAATGGTTTTATTACACATTTCATTGCAACTACAAGGGGTATACAGTAGGGTAGAGCACTAGTCAGATGTTTTAAAAGTGGGTGTAAGAAGTATTAAGTATTTAAAAATTCAAACCAATAACAAGGAATATTTCAGAAATTGTGCATGATAGAAAAAATTATTTGACAAAGTGTGTGTTTTAATGAAATTGTATTTTTTGTGTAGGTAGCAAGGTTTGCTTATTTCTTAGGCGTTATCAGTAGTTTGGGACGAATCCTCGTGCGGAAAATTTGAGATACATTCAAATTAAATGCCAAATTTGGTAATTATCCGACGTTTGTTATTTATGGTGTTTCATACAAACACACACAAATGCTCACATACATTGACCTTTATCTAAAATTTTTATTTTTAATTCGGGAAGCCTCAAAACATTTAGATAGTAACCACCCCAACTTTTGGGGTGGAATACAACACTTCAACCTAAAAGGTGAATGGTAAAGTAAAAAAAAAAAATATTCGCATATCGCAAATGAGTATTGATACTGATGAACCCATGAGGAGAAAAACCGTTGCACAAATACTTTAGTAACACCAGATAACATTTAAACCGGGGAAAACTTCAAGATGCAACATTAAATACATATTTTGAAAACGGCTATTGTTACAAAAATATTTGATATAAATTCTATTCCTAATTTGTATCTATAACTCAAGTTTGCAAACATTTCTACTACTTTACACTTATTCAGCGAATGTCTAATGGCTTATTTTATTAAGAACTTAACATATATTTATACTCGGAATGAGCATTAAATTTTTAATTGTAATCTTAGTACATGAGTATGAAAGAAAATATCGAGCCTAACCATATAAGTCGTATTTATATATATGGTTATATACAGGCTGGACCATTTAAGTTCAGAGTGTACAATATCTCCAAAACTAAGCGTTGTAAAAAGAAATGTCTTGAATAAAAGTTGTTTGATATTGTGGGGGAAAGTAAATGACATTAGTCATATTTTATTTGAAGGACGTTATGATGGTCATTTTAAGGTCAATTTAATTTGACCCTAATTGCAGGTTCCCATTTAAAAAATTAAATTTACCTTAAAATTATCATAACGTCCTCCAAACAAAACCCGAGTAATGGCATTTACTTCCCCCATAATATAGAGCAACTTTTATTAAAGACGTTTCTTTCTACAACCTTAGATTTGGAGATATTGTACACTCAATTTAAATGGTCCACCCTATATATAATATATTTTGTATTTGGGAGATGATGTCAAGAGCCCATTGAAACTACAAAACATATAAATGCTGCTCCGTATTTCGTATATAACTAAACACACATTGCTGAGTTTGAAATTATTCCTAGATAAAATATAGCGGTAACGTGAATAGAAAAGTAACTTTTTTATTGCTGATGTAATATATAACGAATATATCAGATGTATTCTGACATTTTTTACTCTTACCCATTGTTGCTAATTCCTGCCTGTTTAATAGCTGGCGCGGAAAGTCGGACTAAAGCTGGTTTCGAACATGTTCTTGGTAGCAGTAAGCTTACGCATACGGGTACGCTAGGCCTTGCAGGGCGGAAGATAAGGCTTAGCATTACAGCGGACAACATGTACATTTGAACAACAGATTAAGTTTGGCGTCACAACAAGCAACATGTAGAAATACCTTAGTGCCTGATAGTTCATGAAAGGCATCGGCCTACATCTGGAAATTGGACAACGTTATTGTAATAGCTAAGTGCTAAGAGAATAAGTATTGAGGTAAATCTTACTTCTGTCTAACCCCTTGATGGCAAATTTAGTCCTCTTGTGCTTCCAGATTTTCAAGCTACTCATGAGTTTGGAATAATTCAAAGTTACATTTTTAGGTGCTGAGATTACCGCTGTATCATGATGGATGTCCTATGCTTTTGGCGTGGTTTAGATCTCCAAAGCTGCTCTTATAATTACACATTTTTTTCATTTATACGATTGTTGCAAAACTACAATTATTTACATTTTTCGCTCCATTAACAAGTGTATCCTGTAGTTACGCTACACATTTTTGGTATGTGGAAAACGGTACATTTCTGGGGTCATTACATTTATTGGTGAAAGCACCTTATGTTTAAGCAGTTATGTGAGATACCATGTTTTAGAACTGGAACGTTTTATTTGGTGGAGTTGCCGTTTTTAAAATATGTGTTTGTGACATATATTATGGGTAGAGAAAGTAGTGTTAGTATTCACATAATGTTTTTGAATTGTTTGAATACATGTTTTAGTATTACATATTGTTCCATATGTATTCAAAATTATAAGCAGCAAGATTCTGAAAAGTTCTCTACTCATTCTCAGAAACTTTAGCGAGTTCCTAGCTCTAAAGTGTGATGGATATCGCGCCTTATGATTGATTAAGATTTTTCGTTATAACATGAAAAATAACGCTTAGCAAATACGTAATTTCCATGTAAACGTGGTCTTCATTTCGCCTGCAGAATTCGATCCTATGGAGTTAGTGCACAAATTCATGGGTGATGGTTAAATCTTCCGAAACTACATATAAGTGAAAGGGAGGGTGGGAAGAAGACAGTAAGAAAGCGAACTAGTAAGACAGAGGGAATGTTAGAGGGCTTTAACGCTTTCCTAATTAATTCCTATCATCAGTTATGTAAATGAGTTCCTTCCCATACTGTACAGATTATACAATGAAATGATACTGCAATTTGTATCTTACATATTACAAAAGCATTAAATGAAGATGCTCCTTCAGGGTACTTATACGATCAATAAAGACAGACAGATTTTTCCCCCCAGATAATTATTACTCCATTTCAATGTTGAGATGATATTTTTAAAAGTAGCCCCTCCTAATTGAATGCACCTTTTATAACGTCTCTGGCAGTTCTCGTAACATCTGAAGGCCATTCTTTGTCAGGTCCTTGAGAATCGTCTCACTTTTCTTCAGCACTGCTTCAGTGCTCTAAAATCGAATGCCCCGGAGCTTTGCCTTTAGTGATGGGAATAAAAAGAAATCATAGAGTACAAGATCGGGGCTATGAGACGGGTGCGGCACATAGGTAATGTTGAATTTAACCAAAAATTCAGCGATTTTGATTTGCGACGTGAGGCCGCGCGTTGTCGTCATGGAGTCGCCACCCATTCCGATGAAGTTCTGGACGTTTCTTTGCAATGTGATTTCTCAGTGTAGCCAATACTGACGCGTAGTACGCTGCTGTAACAGTAGTGGGAGGGGGGAACTGCATGCTAGTAAATCATTCCATTACAACATTCCATTTCGAAACACCAGGCCCGCTTTGCTTAGCACAGAGGACTCGTCCTTCTTTGAAGTCCTTGAACCACCTAGCACTGTTGCAGAGGTAGTGCATCTTCACCGTATGCTTGCTTCAGCTTTTCGAAAGTTTTAGAGACTGTATGATTTAAATGAAAACGAAATTTTATTGCGCTGTTTTCTCCTCTCGTGTCGCCTCCATTTTGTGGTATACGAAATTTAAGTTGGGTCAACGGGTCAACAACATACAGCATTACTACCAACCTACCGATACAAGAGTGCTGCCGTCTATGTAAATTAAACATGAAACCCCGCTCTTTTCAACTATTTATGGTAGAGACAGGAAACTATCAAGGAAACTACAGGAAAAAATCTGATGTGTTACACTCACATGACTTTCTCTACTCTTGTACAAACTATTTTTACAAACGCTTATTCCCCATATGCTTCATGTTAGTTGAGATATCGAGCTGTTAATCTTATTGGTAATTTTCTTGTAGATGCAAGGGGAATTGGTAGGCTTTAAGCTATAGTCAAATATTTTAAGAGCTGGTTGCTATGTGGAGTATTCCATTCTCTTTGCATTACCAGGACAAAAAAAACCTGATGTGTTACACTCACATGACTTTCTCTACTCTTGTACAAACTATTTTTACAAACGCTTATTCTCCATCTACTTCATGTTAATCGAGATAAACATTTGCAGACTCTATCTTATTGCTAATTTTCTTGTAGATGTAAGGGGAATACATATTTACAAGGGCAATATAGAAATACAGTAGCCTTTAAGCATATACATATCTCTTAATAGCTGGTTGCTAGGTGCAGCACCATTCTCTTTGCCACAGATTAATACTCTTTGCATATCCAAGACAAAATAATGAATAACGAATTCCCAATTGAGAAAATAAGCATTGAAAAATTTACGGGAATAACAAGCAATATCTCGAAAATAGTTCACTCTACAACAAAAATGTATATGACATAAATTGTGTATTTTAACGCGATCTACATTTTTTGCGTAGTAAAATTTTGTCTATCTCTTATGGTTTACCAGTTATGCAAAAGTCGTTCACTATGAAGAATAATTTTGGAGAAATTCCCAGAAAATTCAAGATATACATTTTATTTGTCATGAAAATATCTTAAACATATGATATTTTAATCAAAATCGTTAGAACCATTTTTGAGAAAATTAAAATTTTCGAAAAATGTTCCATGTAAAGGGTAATCTGGGGTGGGATATTTTCTTCAAAACGCATCTCTGGAAGATACTGAACCTAAATACCAAGTTTGGTGTTTATCCAACTGTTCGTTTCTGAGTTATGCTGTTCACACACACACACACACACAGCACACACATGGACTTGTTTCCAAAAATGCTTTTTTTGGATTCAGGGGGCCTCATAACATGTATTTCCGGTGAAATCTCGGTATCGAATTTTTGGGTGGAATACAATACTTCCTCTACTTACTATACGTAGTAGAGAAAGTAAAAATTGGTCTCAGTCTTTATTGATAAGCTCCGTATTTGAAACAATGCTGTTATAAGCGCAACATGTGCGTAAGATACATTCTTGAAGAGCTAATTACGTTGAATTAACATTATGTGCTTGAGACAATAGTAGGAGTTAACTTGTGAAAGAATGATGCTCTTGTTTAAGTTCTATCCTACGAGCAAACTATGGTTCTTTGGGAATGTGTTGCAAACTTTACTTAGTTACAACATCTTATCCTGAATCGTGCAAACTCTAGACAATGTCTTGCTGTAAGCAGCATAACCTACCAGTTATAGGTCTCTGTTAGGTTTTTCACTGCAATGAAACTGATTTTAAATATTTGAGTATGAAATCTAAATGGGAAACCAATCTAAAGTTTAGGTTAACATTCGTTATTAAAATATTTGTATCTACAGCAATCAGGCAAGGTGTTCATGTTACTTTCATATAAATAATTAAAATTATGACTGCAAATCTGAATCGGACGAATAAGTCTGCGCTAGATTCATGCAGCCCACAGATTACAGTCTTACATGAAATCTCAACTCTTTCATCATTACTGCTTTCATCAAAATTTAAGGAGAAATGGTGTTAGAAGTCAGTTCAGTTGCAAAACGCTCATATCTCCCGAGACTTATAACATATAGTTATCAAATTCTGAGTAAAACCTTGTAATAATATTGTAGTCGTTTACATTTTTACCTTCTTTAGTACCTACCTATAGTAAGTACATGAAGTATTGCATTTTACCCAAAATTCTGCATCGAGATTTCACCGGAAATATATATTTTGGGATTATATAAACTTAAAGAAGGCATTTTTACAAAAAAGATCTGATGTGATAAGTAATATCACTTTCTCAGGCACTTCTCCATAGCTTCTAAAAGATATTCTTGCAAAGTCTTATCTTCTTATGTACTTCATGTCAATTGACAAGCATTTGCTGAAACAGTTTCATTATACATTTCGGATTAGTAGGTACAAGGGTATACAGGAGGCTGAAGCCATATTCATAATGTTTAAAAGCTGGTCACCCATGCTGGCTTTGAAATCCCATACATACTCTTTCCGTGGCATTGCAAGTAGCAATATTATTATTTTGATATAAATTGTGTGTTTTAAAGATATCTAATTTTTTTATGTAATAGGATTTTCTACATATTCTAGTTTACCAGTTATACTGAATTGTTCAGGACGAACGGACTTAACGGGTTCTTCGCGGAAACATTAATATGTACAGTTTATTAGGGATGCAAATATCTTAAAAATATGGCATGTGTATCAAAATCGTTAGAATTATTTGTAAAAAAATAAATTAACATTTCCCATGTAAAGGGTAGCTTGGGATGGAGGTTTTCTGGAAAATCTTCGTGTCGCAACCTTGGGAAATGCTAAACTTAACTCCAAAGTATGGTATTTATCATAAATTGTGTTTTTGAGTTATGCTGTTAATAGATACACACACATACACAGGGATTTTCTTCAGAAACTATTTTTTATTCAGGTGACCTCAAGACATGCATTTCCAGTGAAATCTGTATACGGAATCCTTTAGTAGAATGCTTAGTATAGATAGTGGAGAAATAAAAAGTTGGTTACAGTTAGATTAGAGAAACCACGTTCTTATTTCACATGATTTTAATTGTATGAAGCAACTTTCACTGGAATTCCAAACTGTAGGTAACAAAATTAAATGTTGGGAGACTTTTACGTTACAGAGATTTAGCCAAAAGCTCCCTTCATCATCGAATATTCTGATTTCTACGACTACATACGACAGCAATTGTAGTAGATAATACTCCTGAATTTCGCCTTGCCTAGCGGCAATGCGGCGCAACAGCTGTGCATTGCAGTTAGCATGAATTTCGGGGACACGAAGTCGCCTGTGCTAACATAAGTAACATTTAACAGAGGTCACAAGCTGGAGTTTCATTGCCTTGGGAAGCAAAAGAATGTAGGTGGGAGGAAAGGCACGTTTAAAATAGTACAGTGTGCATAACAACAATGCTGTTGGCAATATTTTTCATACGTTTAGACTGCATTGCTCTAATGCACGTGTTTCGCATTGTGTTTCCGACGTGTTTGTTTGTTCCATGATGATTTAAAGTTGACGGGACAGAGTGGTGAAAATTGGATAATACCTAATTGTCAAAATTAAGTTTTTGTCTTTTAAAACATATTAAGTTCGGTTCTATAGAAATTGTTTCACGTAAACAGTTTTGTTTTTTGAGTGAAATTGAGAACTATGTGACGACTTACGAGAATACTAACCCGAGGTTGTGGCCAGCAGATGTGCAGCTTTCTTGAGATTTTTCACTTTTTAAAATATTTTAGGAGTGTTTTTGCATATGTGTTCAAGTAAAAGAATAAAATGCTTTAGGAAAAAATACTTAGCATAATTTCAGATCAGTAAACATGTAGGAATTTCTAAATGTGTTTATTCCAGTCATAATATATTATACATTTTTCAGCATTTAAAAGGTATTTTACGATTTAACGTTTAAGCTATCATAGTGAAGGTTAACATGCTAACTTAAACCTTCTATGAAGTTATTGTTATATCGCCTAGCTTACGAAAACATCATAAGCATATACCTTTGAAGAAAAATTTAACCTGACAATGAACAAAAATCTGTTGTGTTACATTCATTTGACTTTCTCTACCCTCTTATTAGTGCATATACAAATTATTCTTACGAAAGTTTATTATGCTACTTCATTTCAATCCAGATAAACCTTTTCGAAAATAGCGCATTACACATTTAGTTACAGATACAAAGGGAATAACGATTGTCAAACGTTTAAGAACTGGACTCTATTACCTGGCCTTAAACTTCCATACTCTTTCCATACAATCCCGAGATGCAAATGAAAATCGACGAGACTCGAAAAGAATGACAAAGTATTGAACAAATTGAACTACTAATAACGGATATATCGGAAATGCCTGATGCCATAAAAAGTTATTTGAAACAAATTGTGCGTTTTAAAGACATCTACACCTTTTATGTAGTACCTCTTCGTCTATCACTTAACGTTTATCAGTTATGCAAGATTATACAAAATTCCTTCCAAATGCAGAGGATTTAATAGGTTATTCCCAGAAAATTCGAAATATACATTTTATTCATCATGTAAATTGTGAGGGTATTATTCATTTGTGTTTACTTGTGTTTTGCCCCACGTTGTGAAGCCAAATATGCGGCGGTATTATGTTTATTTATTTATTGAGCCCCACGTTTGGGAGCCAAATATGCGATGGTATTAGTGTTTGTTTGAAAGAATGCTACTGTTTATTTGCCGCACGTATAAAAGACAATTTGTCGCGGTCACTTCGTGTTATCTTTTACTGAGTGCCTATTATTGTATTTAATTTTGGGTTCACTGTCCTCCGGCTAGCTATGATCTCTCGGTCAAGCAAATCTCTTAATCAAGATGTGTAAACGGAAAGGAGTTTTTATCCAAAGATAACACTGATAAAAGAATTTGTTTTATACTTTTATTGTCGTAACACATTATGCACTTTCACATATTAATCTTGACACTCGCCAAACTGAAACTGTTATAATAACTTATTTACTGCACATTATTAATTCGCGAACTTCAACTTTTTTGTGTAATTAACTTTACGACACTTGAGATTTTTCAGAACTTTTTTATAACTTTGCTACGCGTACACTGCAAATTGATAAACTATGCGACTGTTTCTGTTGAACTCGGCGACGTGTAATGCACAAATGTTTCCGATGGACTGAAGGGATCTACCTCTGACTTAGCTCTTTTTATACTCCCACACCCCGATATGCCTAAAGATTATAACTGAGCTGCTATTGGTTAATAAAACGCGCCAACATTAGCGTCTATTTTTATATCCAATGAAAATTATGAACACATATGCTCTAGGGAAAAATGTTCCCGCAAATTCCTAAGAAAAACGCGCCAATATTACGTCATTTGCTCGTCTCTAATAATGATAAACAGCTCACCCCCTCGCTACATTATTGCACGCTATTATTGTCAGTTTCAGTAAGGCCGTATAAACCCACTTCTCAACAATGCTTACAATCATCAAACATCTCAAATCAATGTCACACAATAATGCATATTCACACTATAATCACTCTTGACTTTTACATAATCTGTGATACAAATTACTGCGTCAAAATATCTATAATATGGTCTTTTAATCAAAATTGTTATAGTTAATTAACAGGAAATTTAGGTTAGTGGAAAATCTCTTTTTCACAAAATGGTTTCCAAATTGCGCAAAAGGATCGAGATGTTGCTAAATCGAAAATCGAGACGGCCGGATAACATACCTAACATTGAAGATTGGGGAAGAAGCCATAACCGCATACCTAATGGTTTTATTCAACATCAACAGTGCCTTACCAGAAGATTGGAAAACTGCTATTGTAGTTCGATTTATAACGAGAGCAATACAACAGAAATAAATAATTATCGGCCAGTTAGTCTAACTTTGCTAGTGTGTAAATT
The DNA here is from genome assembly GCA_030765065.1 of Deroplatys truncata. NCBI lineage: Eukaryota > Metazoa > Arthropoda > Insecta > Mantodea > Mantidae > Deroplatys > Deroplatys truncata. The sequence continues at coordinate 225,684,466 of CM060975.1, forward strand.
AATGGATCATTTAATTGCAGAGTATATATGGGAAGTGACAGAAAACAAAAAGTGGTTTCAGGAAGCGCAACACGAAAACAGACCTGGATACTTGTGCGAAAGCCAAATAACTCCACTATTTCAAGAATTAGTATATGAGGTGGATGCAAGACAAAGAACTGATGCAGTGGTGATATATTTTTCTAAAGCTTTTGATGTAGTGCCGCATAATATACTTATCCGGAAGCTAATTAGTATAGGAATTGATAAACGCGTAGTTTTATGGGTTAAACAATTTTTGGAGGGGAAACACAAAGGCTAAAAGTAGGTAAACAATTTTCCGAAAGGGGCACGTGAGCTGGGTGTACCCCAAGGCTCAGTACTGGGTCCACTACTTTTTCTTATTTATGTTAGTGATAAACTATAAATATTAAATGCCAGGCAAGATTTGGGGATGGTTGCATTATTTACAATACAATTCGGAATATTGTAGATGAATCCGTGCTTCAGGGTGATTAAATGAAACAAATAATTAGGCCGCTGCAAATAAAATGACAATCCTAAGAAAAGCAAGTCCATTGCATTTAGCAGATCTAAGGGGGGAATCCTTCATAACTATCACATGGGTGGGGAAAAAATTCCGCAGGTAGACAGCTGCAAACATTTGGGTGTGTACTTGGAGAGTAACGCTGGATGGGACGATCTGGTAAATTCTGCATCTAGGAAAGTGCGGAAAACATTGCATTTCATAATGAGGATACTGAAAAAGGGGAGCACAAAGTCCAGAGAAATTCCTAAACGTGTTTAGTGCGTCGGTTATGGAATATAGAGGAGTTGGGATTAGTATAGAATTAATCAAACTGATTCTTTAGAAAAGATACAGGAAAGGGCTATAAAATTCATAAAAATAAGTACGTACATATTTTGGATCTACAAAGGGTCAAGAGATTAAATGGTTGCCTTTAAAAGTTCGGCGTAGGATGCATCGGTTATGCGTATTATTTAAAGCTTATGCAGATTTAAATGCATGGGCGGGCGTTAGTGAAATATTGGAGAACCCGACAGATTACGGAAGAAACGATCATTTGTTTAAAATTAAGGGTAGAAGGCACAGAACCGACGTAGGAAAATTCTCGTTTGTTAGTAGAACCATTGAAGAATGGAACGAATTGCCTGTAGCAGCCTTTCAGGGTGTCCTCTGTCTGAGGAAATTTAGGAAAAATCTGAGTAGAATCAATGTTGGATAATTAATTATAAACGTTACTTAGATGTATGTTTAAACTTTTATAAACTTGTTCTGCATACTAATGGTAAACGTATTGGCTATACTGACTGTATAGGTAATTACTGAATGTAAATAGTAAAGCAATTAATGTTTCAAAACTTTTAGCTGTTATGTTACACTGGTACGATAGCTACAATAATATGATGTTGATAGATGGTTATTCACATTATTGTTTATTGTTCATTGTGTTATTATTGTTTTCGCAGTTACTTTTTGTAATATTATTTTGTATATTTAACTGCCACCGGTAATACCCATTTGCTGTGAATAAATACATACATAACATGCGAAAGTTATTTCAATGCACACCTGAATTTGGTACGGTAATTTAACAGTAAAACCAAATGAGGAAAGAAATGTCTTAAAACAAACAATAAAATAACGAAATTAAAGAATCAATGGTTTTATTTGAGACAGTATTTTTAACACTTAAAAATATCAGTCAAATTATATAATATAAAATATAATAACAGCCCGCCTTAAAGCAAAATGTGTAAAATGTAATATATAAAATGCATGTTAACAGTCATTGTATTAACGTTTATATCAGTATGTACATGTTTAATAATGTTATGTGAATGTATTACGTAATTTAATAATGTAGGAGCTGTGAGAATAATAGGTTAAAAGTTGCTAACAATGAGGTAACAATGCAGTAACCTTGAGGCAATAATGAATTAGAAAGTTTAATAATGCTACTGGTAATTCTTGGAGCAAAAATAATGTAATTTTTGAGGCAGTTGATAAAATAGCCAATAAACAACCAGAATAAAGCTTAAGTTAAATAAAAGTATACTATTGGAGTAGAAATAGCCAATCAGAAACTGAAATAGGGCAAATTGTACAAAATTCAGAATTTAGTTGCTAGCAGACAGCGTTCCTAACCGGACGCGAGACGCGTCCTCGAGAAGTTTAATACGTATTCAGTGTGAGACGAAAATAGTCTAGTGTTAAAAAGTGCAAGTAATTAATAAAAGAATATCACAGCTCTCTATATCAGTGAAGTGTTATTTAAATTGTGTCAAGGATTAATAAATGTAGTGAAGTAAAAATTATAATCTGTGTAAGCCTACATTCTTCAGCCGCACTACGCCTTGTTAAGATATTCATGTCTCTACAAATTAATACTGACGCAGCCGAGGCAAACATAGGTATATAATATTTAAAGAAATAGTCAAATTACAAATTTAATATTTTTAAACTTGGGGCGAAGGCTACCGGGTACCATACGTGCGGTTGCAACTGCTTCAAGTTCGGCTCCTCCTAAAATCACCGTTCCTCATATTTTATTTTTGTCCCAATTTATCTACATGATACGCAGCCTAATGTGCGTTTAATTTAACCAGAGATAAATCCAGTAACCTCAAACAGCTGAATGGCCAGAGGAGAAGAAGTAGGAAGGCATTCACTATTTTCCTTTTCTTCAAGTAAGAACAGAAACCTTACTAATTGAAGGGGAAAACGTTAGAAAAATATCTTAAAAACATTTATCCGATTTCGTTTAGGGGAAACGGCTTCTTTAACAGTTAGATACACAAATTACTCCTTTGAGAAAGAATTTATTGGGAAGGTAGAATCAGATGACTGAAAAATTCAATGCCATAGCCGGCTATGGCATTGAATTTTTCAGTCATCTGATTCTACCTTTCCAACCTTGTCCAACACACGGCTTGTGTGAAAGAAAAATTAATTCCATCAAAGAATTTATTGTCATGTTTTCCCTTTCTAACCTTAAAGGAGAACCAGTGAACTTCCGAGGTATAACGAGAAAGACAGAAATGTCCCAAATTCTAACTCTCTATATTTGTCTGGAAAGAGACTTTGCAGAAACCTACTGTCAGAGCACCAAGGTTAAGTTCCTCCTTATGCACTTTTTTTAAAGTTCCTTTGTTTTACCCAGTTTACACTGTGTTTTTACTGTTTTCGTTACCGCTTATCACAAAGACACACACAAACATCCATGTCCATGGCGGGACTAGAAACCCGCGACCCTCAGCTTGGCGGAGCGCCGGGGCTATACATTACAGCGACCACGGCTACGAAGTCCATCTGCACCGAGCGGGATGGTTCAGACGGTTTTGTCTATGGCCTGCATTCGGGAGGTCGTGGGTTCGATTCCCATCGGTATTTCGAGGGGTTTTTCCGTGTCACCAGGCGAATGCTAAGAAGGATTCTTACATTCTCCGAAGTTCCTGTCTCTCCATTTCATCTCCATTCTCACTTCACTCCATCTTTCATCCGTTGGTTTCTTTCAGGGTTGAAAGTGTCAGCGATGGTGTTTCGGTGCAGTGTGGCAGGGGAAAAGGATGCTCTTTGTGACCTCTTCGTCCCTCGGCTTTCAGCTGGCTGCCGGGGGTATCCGAACCCCTTTGAGAGGCGTTGGACACCCTCTGTATGGGTTAGGGTCCCCGGTCTGTCTGTCCGTCTGCCGGGAGTCTCTATCTGGAAACTTGTGGACCCTGCCATTCCTGTTGCCGTCACTCCTGGTTCCGGCCGCCTGGTGTCTCCTCTCGCCTCATCCTTCCTCCCGCGGCCGACCCCTTGTGGGGCTTAGGTACAAAATCCCCTATGTGGATCGTGTCAAGTCCCCTCCGTAGTCAATCCAATATATAATATTCAATTTTTTGGATTCCTAAGTCTAATCTGTGACGCGTTATGTGGCTTAGGAAACGATGCTTCATGCCGCTTGGAGAAAATCCTCATAGAAGGAAAAAACAAGACAGATCAAAGAAGCAGATTTCCTGCATTTAGCTCCAGATTATATCTGATTTTCAACCATAATGCAATGCCTCCATAATGAGCAAAGTCAACAAATATTTTCTAAGACTAATGTACTCGCCCAAAATGAAACACTATGCAATATTGGAAATGCTGAACCGCTACAGTGACAAGTGATGTGTTTATAAGCAATTGTCTTTCCTGATTACCTGACATTTTAAATAAATCGCATACATTCAATTCACAAGGATTTTATATAAATATTTATGTATTTATAACACAATATGCCATTTTATGCATAAAAAATCTGATGCGTTACATTCACATGTCTTTCTCTACGCTCTATCGTTTATTAGTGGTTATACAAACTATTCTTACTAAGCTTATTTTTCGATCTACTATATTTTAATCCAAATAAACTATTTCCTTATATAGATACAAAGAGAATAGTGATAGCCAAATGTTTAAGAACTGGATGCTATATGCTGGCCTTAAAATTCCATATTTATTCCATGCAATCGCAAGAAACAACTGAATGTTGATAGGACTTAAGAGAAATGATCAAGAAATGAACAATTCCAACCATTCATAACGGATATCTTGAAAATTGCTTACGCCACAAAAAACTTATTTGAAATAAACTGTGTGTTTTAAAGAGGTCTATATTTTTTGTATAGTATGTTTTCGTCTATCGCTTAACGTTTACCAGCTATACAAGATTATACAACATTTCTTTCGAATGAAGAGAACTTCACAGGCTATTCCAAGTAAATTCAAGACATGCATTTTATTTTCATGTTAATATCTTTAATATATGGTATATTAATCAAAATTTTAGAGCAATATTTTAGAAAATCGAAATGTTCGAAAAAGTTCCATGTAAAGGGTAATTTGGGATCGGGAGATTTTCTTGGAAATCTTCATGTCGCATCTTTGTAAAATACTGAATTTGTATACCAAGTTTGGTGTTGATCCGACATTTTATATTTTATTTATGCTGTTCACACACATACAGGCGGACCATTTTCTAAAAATACTGTTTTTTATTTATTCGGGAGGCCTCAAGGCTTGCATTTCCGGTGAAATATCAGTAAACGAATTTTTGGGTGGAATGAAATGCCTTCTCTACTTACTATGTACATGGCAGAGAAAGTAAACAGAAATAAGTATTTTCTGTTTTAGCCATATTATTGTTTTATTTATTATTTTGAGTGTTCAGCTTAAAAATTAATTGCTACCAGTACTCCTGAACTGAAGTGTAAATATATTTTTATATGCTAAAACTTTTACACTTAAAATTCAATGGCAAGACTTCTTAAGTTGGCGACTTCTACGACTACGATTTAAATTTATTTGGCTAATTTTAAAACTCACCCGTAAACATTTCTTTAATAAAAAGTCTGATATTTTACATTCTCTAGCTGCTATCGTTTATTTTTTACACAGATTCTTCAAACCATTCACTAAAGCTTATTTTTCTATCTACTTCATGTTTATCGACATGAAGTAGATAGACATCATTTGCAGTAGTAATTCCATTATGCATTCATTTTTAGTTAAAAAGCGCAATATTAAAGCTAAAATAATAGGTAAATATTTAAAAAGCCACTATATATGGATTTTAGATTTCAGTTTGTTTGCACGATATGAAGAAATGCAAAAAAATATTGACCAAGTACTTTAAAAGAAATGAAGTAAGGACAACTCAGACACAGGGCAGTGAATATATTAGAAAAGGCTAACGCCAAAAGATGGTTGTTAAAAATAAAGTGTATGTTAGAGATCTACATTTTATGCAGAGTAAACTTCGATTTTGAGTTCTGCTGTTCTCTCTCCCCTCCTCTCTCTCTCTCACGCACACACACACAGACACACACACACACACACACACACACAAGCCTGACCTTTTCCTTATAACGCTTTTTTAATTCAGAGGGCCACAAAACAAACATTTCTTGTTAGATATCGATATGTCTTTTTTATGGAGTGCAATACTTGCTCTACCTACTAGGAAGTAGGGCAAAAAAATTCCTTATTTAAAATAAAACTTATTATAACCTCCAATAAATTTAAATTATAAGCGCTTTGTACAAATTAATGTTTTCGCCTTAAACTTCGCTACCGAAAATAAATAAAAGTAATAACGTTCGTATTTGATAAGAATTTAAATTTACAGCCAGAGGAACAACTGTCTTTAAAAATGTGCCCAAAATTGACCTCTATTCGGAGGAAAAATCCAGAAAGGCATTGGAAAAAAATCTGTGGCATTTTCTGGGACGATGTGTACATTTATCGTTCACAAAAAATAAAACTAGTTTGTATTGCCACCATTGTTACCTCCAGATCCTGTATAGGCTTTTAATTTCTACTTTATCTACTATATACCTATAGTAAGTACAGGAAGTATGGCATTCTATTTAAAAATGCGGTAACGATGAATATAAAAAAAAACCGCTATAGAAAAAGATTCGTGCGCAAGCGTGCCTGCCTCTAAACGACATAAATCAAAAACAAAAAGTTTAAATACCGAACTTGGTATCTAAGTTCAGTGTCTTCCAGGGATGGGATACTAAGATTTTCAAGAGAATCTGCACACCTCAAATTACTCTTTACAGGAAAAGATGGCTTTCTCAAAAATTACGATTTTGTTTAAACTACCATATATTTAAGACGTATGCGTGAGAGTTAAAATGCATATATTGAATTTTCTGGGAATATCCTGTGAAGACCTTTCATTCTGAATGACTTTAGGTATAACTGGTGAAAGTAAGAGATACACCCAATTTTACTATGTCAAATAACCAGTTTTTTTGCATTAACCATTTCCAGATACTCTGTTATTTGTTTGAATTTTCAGGTGGAAAGTCACTATTGCTTTTTTCTCCTGGTCATGCAAACGTCATGGAATTTCAAAGGCGTCACATAGTGACTCGCTTTTAAAACTCTGGCTATCGCTTTAGCCTGTAGTCTTGTTATACCTACAACGAAATATGTAAATGTGTACCAATAAAACGATAGAATAATAACCTCTTTAAGAAAACTTTGTAGAATAGTGAGTAGAGGAAGTCAGGTAAATGCAAAATATAAAATATTTTTTATAAGAGTCACCCGACGTAAACGACTACCTTTTAGTGGTGAAATAGACGAAGTGAACACAGAAAGAAGTGAGGCGGACAAAAAGGCTTATTGGCCATTTAGCCATTGGTAAAAAAGAGAAAAAATATCGCAACCTGTGGAAGCGTTTAATGAAGGTTTCGGGAGAGCTTATTCAAGCGTAATAATAACCATTAACTGAGTCTCCTTCTCAGAATCACCGTGAATTGCGTTTCAAGCCATTGTGTCTTTGAATAACTTTCATGTCCCACTGTTACATTCTGCGAGCTAGTAATATACTAGGTGAATTATTGCACCAACTTTTTTTTTTTTTACTTTCTCTACCACATTTTTAATAGGTAGGGAAGGTATTGCATTCCACCCAAAAATTCGATACCGGGATTTCAATGGAAATACACGTTTTAAGGCCCCTTGATAAAAAAAGCATAGTGTTTAAGTTCACTATGTTCCAAAAATGCGACACGAAAATTTTGAAAAATATCCTCCTACCCCAACTTCCCTTTACAGGGAAAATGTTGATTTCCTAAAATCTGGCTCTACGATTTGTATTAAAATACCATATATTAAAGGTATTCGTATGAAAATAAAATGTATATCTTGAATTTTCTGGGAATTGCCTATTGAAGCCCACTTTATTCGGAAACAATTTTTTATAATCGTGTATAACTGATAAACGTTAAGTGATAGACGAAAACTTACTAAAAAAAAAAATATAGATCTCTTTAAACGCATACTTTATTTTAAATATTTTTTTTGTGATGCAAGCCATTTCTCAGATATCCTTATTAAAGTTTCAAATTGTTCATTTCTTGGTAATTTTCTTAAAGTTCTGTCAACTTTCAGTTGTTTCTCGCGATTGCATGGAAGCAGTATAGAATTTTAAGGCCGGCATATAACGTCCAGTTCTTAAAGGGGACAACTGACGATCTGTTTATTCGTCAGTCGAAATTAATCATCGCTCCATATTTGTGCAATTATTTGTTAGTTATCCAAAGTATTTTATTAGTATTACTGAAATATATAGACTCGTGCAACGTTCATCAGTGTTTGCGGAATCCTGCATTACGCAATTCTGCGTTTTTGTGCTTCCGTACTGCGAAACTTGTGTGTCTAAATTCAGCTTTGTTTATTCTTGTGTGTATTCAACTTTTTCTTACCACATCTATCATCTCTCCAGCTGGAAGATACCGCCCAACTAATGATACTGCGCTTAATACTTTAGAAGAAAATTTCAATCTAACTCGCATAATATAGTGGCATCAGCTCAATATTACCTACCTGAACCGTCATCGCATGCGTAGCAGCAAGCTTCTTCACACCATTCTGCCTCTGGTACAACTGCTGATACTCCTGTAAGTAAACCAATACTTCGGCCTGCTCAATTACAGTTATATCCATCTAATTCAATTGACAATGGTGTACAGGAAGATGACAAATTTTGTCAGCTCTAACTGCCAAAGTTTACGAGACCAACGTTCTCCAAACCTCTCATTCCGGGAGTCAGTGTTGTATAGACCACCCACACAACCACCCAGTGGTTCATGATATGCATACTCTATTCCGACAACTAATCGTTTCCATCCACTATCTGATAACAATGATTGTGATCAGGAAATTTCTGATTCTGCTACCGCACCCAAAGAGAAAATTCTACCCATTTGCGTACACAATGTACAAAATTATCAGTTGTTTCTGCAGGATATAAAACGTGCGTTCTCTCTTATTTTCGCATAGCATTCCGTGGAGCGCTTATAACAGTATATCTTGCTACGTTAGCCGACATTCGCTGTCTTACAGCCTACTTTAACTCTAAATATTACTTAAAAACCCTGCCGATAAACTTCTCTCCGTAATCATTCGTAATCTCCTGTGTTCTGTCAGCGATCATGAAATTTATAGCGAACTCTGTTCTTTAAAGTATCCGGTAAAAAGGTTACATGTCTGCTAGGAAGAAAAATCCATTCATTCCTATCTGTGCTATTGAACTTGCCAACAATGATGAGGGTAGAGTTATTCTTAATCTTACACGGTTACTGTACGGCGTTGTAAAAGTTGAACATCGACGCCATAATTCAGAACTGCCGCAGTACACTCGTTGGCAGCATTATGGGCACACTAAGAATTAAAGTCAGCTGGACCCCCGCTGTGTGTGTGATGCATTAGCGATCAGCACTTCTCCAACTGCGGCTAATCACCCATCACTTCAGCTCAATGTGTAAACTGCGGACAAGATCATTCAGCAAACTTTCGGGGATGTCCTCACAAACTGTAACTCAAACGCATCTCACAGCAACCTCAGCGGCAAGGTGACTTACATCCACAACCTAAAAGTCAGCTATCGCAATCACAACCACCACGGTAACAACAGCAACCACGACGACGACATCATCACCACCACAATAGCGCCAACAGCAAACCTCACAGAATAATATATCACGACTCAGCGTCTATATTTCCAGGTAGCGAGATCTTCAAACTCTTCTTTCTCTGCTGCTCCCTCTCCTCCAGTACATCCACAGAATGAAACGCCTGCCGATACCACCTCGTCATCTTCCTGGAGCTCTTTTGCGGATCTTTTAGCATATCTCTTCGCGTTTCTCCGTCCATTCTTTCTCCATTTGTCACAAATAACACTATTCTACGTTGTCCTCTTTATTTTGTGCTTCAAAGTGGTAGCACGTGAGATTCTCACCCTTAATCGACTCACTATCCTTAACTGGGAATCTAATGAATTCCTTAGTTTATTAGCTTTCTTACAATGCATAACCTCGACGTCATTTGTGTCAATGAAACCCATCTGGTCCGAATGAGACCTTTACTCTTCCTGGTTACAGTATTTATCGCCAAGATCAAGCGGCTACAAAAGCATCTGGAGGTGTGGTTATTCTAGTCCTGCGTAATCTTATTCATCGTGCCATTTTTTTAACAGGCGTCTCTAACATTGAAGGGTGGGAATAAAACTGCCTACATCTGATACAATTGGTCTCATTGTTATTAGCGCCTACAAGTCTCCCAATTCTTAGTTTAACAGTGACCATCTTTCATTATTTTTTCCGGCCGGCAGTAGCACTCTTCTAATTGAGGTTTTAGCTGAAAGCATTCCTCATAAAGTTGCCAGTATACTAATCCCAAAGGCCGACATCTCTACAATATATTGAGTACATGCGGATTATCCGTCTTAGCTTCTACGGATCCTACTTACTATCTCAGCAATCCGCTATCCGCTTCCGATATTCGCAAAATATATATCTTCCAGCATTTTTAATTACTTTAGCAGAACTTGATTCTGATTAGTGTCCAGTCCTGATTAGTTTTCAGCTCACTTCAAACATACTACTCGTAGCTCCATGATTTATTAATGGTTATGTAAAATGGGATTTATTCCATAATCATCTAGATTCAGTATTACATACAGCTTATTCCCTTGCCACTAGGGTCCATATTTATGCTGCCGTTCAGCACTACACCGATACCATAAGTCACTGTGTGCGCATTTCTACTAGCTACTCAAAGCGGCTCCCGTTAGCTCCTTCCTTGACGTCTGCCATCCTACATCTTATTCGCGAAAACAACAGTGTTCGTCGGAAATGGCAACAGGAAAGACGTCCTTGGCTGCGTCGAAAATTATTGGATTAACACGTCTCGTGAAAACTGAACTCGAACGCCATCACCTTGACACCAATCAACGTCAGCTAGCAAGCATTTCACCCCACGATCACATACTATGGGATGCTACTAGACGACTTCTTCGTGAATCAAGTTTCCTACCAGCTCTTTCTTGGTCATGGTTTTGTTACACAATGTCGTAAGATAAGCAGATATAAAATATTCCAGCGTCATTGCTTTCTTCTTTATTCCAAAACTCACCACTAACAAGAAACAAACACTTTTTACAATCCAAAAGAAAAACATGTGAATATCAATAAGAGAATCTAAGAAGGAAAGAGAATTAATTTCCAGGCACAGGAGTTAAAAATAAATATGACATTCTGGCTTATCACTATGAACAGACATTCACTCCAAATCCTTATTTGATGCTAGTATTCGAGACGAGCAAGAATTCCATGCTCTTCGACATCAACGCACTACTCCACACAGGATCTCCTTCACGACCCCCAGTGAACTACGCTATTTGACTCGATGTCTTCCTTTTAAAAAATATCCAGTATAGGATCTGCTACCTAATATAATTCTAAAAAACCTGACAACCGGACAATTAAAGCACTTACTTATCATCCATCTTGAATACCTCCTTTTAATTTCCGCACAATTGGAAGTTGGCTCATATCATAGTATTGCAAAACCAAAAAGCCTAAAAATCTTCCTGGCAGCTATCTTTTAGTTAGTTTATTACCAACGTTATCCAAACCCCTTGAAAAGGTAATAATTCGGCGTCTCTTTAAATATGTCTCTCACAATAATATAATTCCAGTCTTCCAGTTTGGGTTCGGTTCTAAACATTCTATTACGCATCAGTTGTTACGTTTAACTCAAACAATTGTTCAGGTTTTGAAAATGGTCAGAACACAATGGCCCTGTTCCAAGACGTAGTACAAGCTTTCGATAAAGGTATGACACGATGGCTTAATCCTCAAACTCTATCGTATCGGTCTTCCTCAATATCTACTCACTACCATCTGCAGTTTCCTATCAGAACGCACCTTTGAAGTTGTATTGATTGGTATTCGGTCGTCTCAGCGCTCTATTAAAGCAGGGGCTCTACAGGGGCCGATACTCGCTCTGATCCTGTTCAGCATCTACATATACGATTTTCCTGATTTGGTCCCCACTTCTACAGCTTTATACGCCGACGATACTGTTTTAATCTATTCACACGCAGATCCCCTTGAGGCTATTCGCACAATTAAAGCTTCTCTTAATCGTCTTGCAGAGCAGTTCCACGCTTGGAGCATACATCTCAACACCAAAAAATGAAATTATGATTTTTTTTCCTTACGACGCACCGCTATCCCTCTGTTCTGCATATTCATAATAAACAAATCCTTTGGCTACCTTCTACAACTCTTGTCAACATCTTGGAATAATGCTGGACACTAAACTCTCTTGGCCTGCCCTTATTGATCGGCTTATTTAATTAGCATCTGAAAGACTTTCTAAACTCTACCCACTGCTTCATAAACACACACTTCTTGCACTTGAATGCTCTCTCTTACTTTAGAAATCTCTTGTTCGACCCATCCTCGCATATGCTTTCCTGGTCTATGGCACTGCTAGGAACACTCATCTCCGCCGTCTACAAGTGCTCCTAAACAGATTCTTGAGGATCACTACTAATGCTCCTTGGTATGTCAGGAACCAACAGCTACATCAAGAACTCGGTGTCCTTCCTGTTCACCAGCTTATACGCAAGATCGCCTCTCGCTTCTTCTCACACTTGCCAGACATTCCAGGAGCTGTAACGTATAACATCGACGTGCGTACCCGCCAGGCCTCACGGCTAAAGAGACTACTGCCACAGGACGCCCCCCTACTGAGTAACTCCGATGACTCACTACATTAATTTTCTCTTTGAGTATCACTTTTAATCGCGCAATATTTACTCCATATTCCATAGTTAAAAAGGAGCCACTTTGGGCTTCCTTAAGTGTTAATAATCATTTATGTATTCACAGAGATGTGTAAAGCGTGTGAATTGATCGATCATAATAAGTTAAAAAATGTTCTTAAACATTTGACTATCGCTGTTTTCTTTGTATCTATAACGAAATGTGTAATGTAGCTATTTCTGCAAAGGTTTATTGAGGTTAAAATGTAGTAGAAAGAGAACTAAGATTTAGTAAGAGTAGTTTGTATACCCACTAATAAAGATAGAGGGTAGAGAAAGTCATGTAAATGTATCACATCAGAGTAATACAGTACATATTCTCAAAAGTGACCGATCTGTTAATTTTCTAAATGCTAATTTGGATTTTTTTAACATACCTTACATCTGTATAAAGAAATGTTGCAAAGTATTGTGCCTATAATATGTTAAGGATTTTCGATTTATTATGTGTATATAAAAGTTTAGGCTGTTTTGTAAAAAAATATTTTTACGGTGGAATTGTAATAATTTTTAAACAAAACTTCGCATTTAGAGAACATTATTGAGATATAAAATAAGCTTGCTAAGAAATAAACTTTTAAAATTAACTGAGATATTAAAATTGCTTTTATTTATTTTCAGTTTCAACTTTTGCTTATCTGTACAAGTTTTAGTTAGCATGTATTGGGGAAACCATTTCAAAAAGTTAACCATTTCAAGTTAAGCTCTTGATAGCTTAAAATATCATGCCAAAATGTAGTATTTATACGACTGGTAGCAGTACTTTAATGGGCCTCATTAAAGTACACCTGTTCATTGAAGTATTGGTTTTCGACCAAACAGAAGTGGCCACGTAATACTGTGAAAGCGCAAGTATAAATTATTCTGCGTAGTACGTCTCACAACGCTAGCAACTTTGTTTAACACAGGTGCTACAAGGTAATTGTATTGTAACCATAGATAAAGGGATAACGATTGTAACACATCACTCAAACCAGAAACGAATATTTATGAAACCTTTAATTTAGATACATGGTCGAGCATAAACAGTCGTATGAAACTTTACTATAATGGTGATTAAAACGCTCCTATGATAATTATTAACTTCGCTTCTCTCGCTCGGTTATTAATAATACTTGCGTTTTAATTATACCATTACAGTTTCGTTTCATAATATACTATTATATGGAGGATTTTAAATCTTGAAAAATATTTAAACTATAACAAAAAAAAAATAAACCACGATTAAACATTCGCACTTACCAATTGATCTGAAACACTGATTATTTATATTTCATAAAACAGTTATTCTTTTCTTGCATAATCACAATTGCAAGACTTATTAATATATAAAGACCAAACTTTATAGTAATGCCTCTATAAAATTAAAGTAGTATCTGATATATTACATTAACGAAAAGCTTATTCTTCACTTACTTCAAATCTATTCAGATAAATGTTTGCATGAATAGTTTGATTCTACATTTGTTTATAATTACAAAGGGGATAACAATGGTCAAATATGAAAAAACAGGTCGCAGCATACTGGTGTTGAAGCTCCATCCTCTTTTCATAACATCGTAAGAAACAACTGAAGGTTTACAATACTAAAGGAAAATTATTGATATATTACATTTGCATGACTACACCATCGCGAGAAACAATTAGATTGTGATGACACTTCAACAAATAAAGTACACCAATAACAACGGGTATATTGGACATGTCTGGTGCCAAAGAGATATTGTGGCGTATTAATAATTTGAGGGGTTATATTAGTGTTCTACATTGTCATTACCAGACACATTGTTGTTTACGTTACTCTTGGCTGGTAGCTTTTGCTAACCACGAGTATTGGGGGATAGCGACAGTCTCAGCTTGGATTCCGTGAGAAACGAACCGCGTGTGTAAGCCGGGCTTTGGATCGGTGGACATCTCCTACATGTAGGAACCCCAAACGGCTGCGAAACAAATCTAGGAATGTGTGAGTAGATTTGTGTTATGGATTTTGTACAGTAATAACCCACGCCTTCCTCTTAACCTCCGCACCACGTTTCGGTCCTCCGCAGCCAAGTAAGTATACGTCCCCTCAATGTGCGTGCTGGGCATTAGAAATTATTTTAATTTTCCTGTGAACGTTTAGGTCATCCACCCAGCATGTAACAATATTTGAAATAAATTGTATGCTTTAAAGAGATTTACAGTGTTTGTGCAATACCTAAGGGTTGTCCATTTCTATTGGTTCAATAATTATACAAAATTCCTTTGTATATAGCGAACTTCATAAGCTAATATCCTCCCCATAAGATCAAGATATACATTTTATTTGTGATCTAAATATCTTATATATATGGTATTTTAATCAAAACCGATAAAGCCATTTTTGAGAAAATAAAACAAATTGTAAATATTTCTATGTAAGGTGCAGTTTGGGGTTGGGGATATTCCCGAAAGTCTGCGTTTCGCACCTTTGCAAGACAGTGAACTCAAATTCCAAGTTTGCTGTTTTTCCGACATTTGCTTTTGAGTTATGCTGTTCAAAGGGACACACGTGGACCTTTTTATATCGTTTTATTCAGGTTGCCTTAAAATATATATTTCTGGTGAAATTTCGATTTCTAGTTTTTGGGTTGAATGCAATACATTCTCTATCCACTAGGTGCATACTTGGTAGAGAAGGTAAAAATGATCATTATGCAATGCTTTCTAGCCGACTAAATTAAGTCAACAAGACCACAAAAATCTGATGTGATACATTCACATGATTTTCTCTACCCTCTATCGTTTATTAGTGGGCATACAAACTGTTCTTACTAAAGATTACTTTTATATCTACTTCATTTTAATCCAAATAAACCATTACAGAAATAGCTGCATTACATATGTATTTCGTTATACATACAAAGGGCCAGCGAAGGTAAAATGTTTAAGAACTGGACGATATATGCTGGCTTTAAAATTCATACCTTTTTCTATGCAGTTGCGAGAAACAACTGAATTTGAAAGGACTTGAAGAGAATGACTAAGTAGTGAACAATTCGAGGCATTCATATCGTATATCTCAGAAATGGCTTATGCCACATAAACGATTTTTGGAATAAAATGTGTTTTAATGAGATCTACATTTTTTGTGTAGTACGTATTCATCTATCGGTGGACATTTACCAGTTATACGCGATTATACAAAATACAAGGACTTCACAGGCTATTCCAGAAAATTCAAGATACACACTTTGTACGGAATTTTACTCAAAATTGTTAGAGCAATTTTTTAGAAAATAAAAAAAATTGGGAAGTATTCCATGCAAAAGGTAGTTTGGGGTGGGGAGATTTACTTCAAAAATCTTCTCTCTCTCTCACACACACATTTTTTTCTAAAAATGCCATTTTGAGTTCAGGGGACAAAAACGTATCTTTCCATTGAAATCTCGAATGTTTGGGTAGAACACAATATCTTCCCTACTTACTATATGTAGTAGAGAAAGTAAAAATTATTTTAAGACACTGGTATAAGTAACAAGAAAGCAACGCTTGCTATATCGAAACACGAGTTGCCAAACAATTTTAATAGGGCAATCTAGCAGCATTTGCTGTCCCAATCAGCAAGTTTGTAAAGACATGAAATCAATTTATGAATTTACTGCAGTGTGGTGTTCATGAATAATTACATGTAATATAACGGAGTTTACAATTCTCCCAGCTTCAGTATTTTAAATAATTGAAGAGCGTGTAGCTAATTACCTCGGATAATTAAAGAGGTAAATGAAAGGAGTTAATTCTCTTTTGAGGATCTCATCGTCCAGTGCATTAATCTCGTGTTTCCTGACTCACGTTTTGTTTAAATCACAACATTGCTACCTAATACTGTAGTTAGTGTGTTAAGATACAGATCTAGGATGTTTATGTTTTAAAACTAGCTATTATGAACAAGATATTCCATTGCATGCAATATTTATGTATTTCCTACTGAGGGATCTGTGTGCAATCAAACAAACTTGCAAACTTTATCTCTAGTCTTTTCGGAAATATTGCTGTTATTTTTACTTTCTCCATCATTTACCAACGGTAAGAGTGGAGGAAGTACCGTATTCCATCCTTATGAGATTTCACCTACATACTTGTTTAGAGCTCCACTGAAACTAAAAAGCCATTTTTAATGAAGGGTATGTTCTAAAACACCAATTTGTATGTCTGTATCTGTATGTTTGTGAACAGCAGAACACAAAAATAAAAGTTGGATAAATACCAAATTTTATAGCCGAGTCTACTCAGGGGAAAGTTTAAAAGACAATTCCCCCGTCACAAACATTTGTTAAAAAAACAGTTCATAAATGCCTCAAATGATTTGAATAGAAACGTTTTTATATATTAATACAGCTAATTAGGTTTATATTCTATTTTATATGAATAGCTTTTGAACCCTCTTCATATTGACTGAATTTTTTATAGATTTGTATAGCTGAGAGATCATAGAAGACAAAAACTTACTACATATAAAATTTAGAGCTCATTAAAACACACAATTTGTTTCAAACAGTCGTACATTTTTACGTGGCGTAGCTTTTGCATGTTTACAGTCTCCAAACTACGTCACCTGACTGACATATTTGAAAATGATCGATTATTTTTTATTTTTATCGTGAGAGCTTGTTCGATAGCTATTTCAATGCCGTTTCCGCGTATAAAATTACACAGTGAATAATGTAACGTGGATAGAGGAATAACGTGTTGTATAAATAGTGTAATACATAAGGGATAAAAGTGAATTTGTCAGCTCTAGAGAAAATTATATAAATGCGTCAAAGGATATTTGTTTTAAACAACCACCTCCTGGATATTCAAATAGAATGTGACCTGAATTTTAATTGCACTTGCACAATGGGTATATATTCTGCAAAAATGTTATTCTAATTGGTTTTAGCCTCAACAGTTCTAAAATAAACCACGCTACTTCATCTGTCTCTGTCGTATAAAATCTATCAATATAACTTATTGAATTTTCCTTTAATTTTCAAGCAATAAAAAAACAACAACAACAACAAAACTTTTGTCTCTTGTAGCAGCATACCTAATGTGTCTGTCTGTATCCTCAAATCTGCGTCTAATCATCTCCCAAAAGCTATATATTAAATTGGCTACTGCAAATAACTCTAACGTTCTGCTGAAGTAGATACCTGAACTTTCAAACATTCGTGGCATGGGTTGCATTCTGAACGAAATTTGGTTACTGTCTTCATCAGGCATCCTCTCATCTGGCCCTCACCATTTCTAAAACAGTACCGATATTACAGTGAAAACACCTGACCCCATTACTGAATAGTATTTGATGGAAAAATAAAACATTTACAAAATTATTGAATATTTTATCCGTTTCTCTCCGGCTATCTCTCATTCACCATATCCTTATTCCTAGGCCAGCTCAGTTGCACTAGTACAGTTATTACCAAATTATATTCATATTTGGAGAAAAAATATAAAAAATATTCTTAAAATAAATCCGATGTGTTAGATTCATATGGCATCCATTATTGTTTATTTTTATCTTCCACAAGTTACACTTACAAAAATTTACTTCTCCATCTACTTCATGATAATCAAGATCAATGTTTGCAGAAATGATATTTTAATCCACATTTAGTTGTAGTCCAATGTTAAAAAAGTGGGTCGCTATAGGCTGGCGTTGAAATTACAGACTCTTTACACGAGCATGAGAAGCAAACGAATGGCGACTTAGCACTTCAAAAAACTATTTGAATATTCAAACGAAGAATAAAGGATACTTTAGACATGGTTAATGCGGCAAAATTTATTTGATATAAATTGTGTGTTTTAAAGAGACCAACATTTCTCTCTCTCTCTCTCTCTCTCTCTCTCTCTCTCTTATTGTTTACAAGTTATTAAACGCCCACAAAATTCATCGCGCGAAATTCGTTATAAATTCTAGATATAAATCTCATTTTATAGGAAACCATATTTTAAACGCATAGTATACTAAGAAAAATTGTTAAAGATTTATTTCTGAGAAAATAAGAAATTAGCGAAACATTTTCCATGTAAAGCGTGGTACAGTATAGAGTGATTTCTTGAAAATCTTCTTGAAAGATGCTGAACTTAAATACCAAGTGTGGTACGCATTGCAGCCTAGGCTTTCTAATTATGCTGTTAAAAGGCCCACACGCGCGTAAGTTTATGAATTCGCGGGACCTCACAACATGTATTTGCGGTGAAATCCAGTTTTCGAACTCTGTATTGAATATAAAATTGCCTCTAACTATTACAGGGGGCGGTAGCGAAAATAAGAATCAGTTATGAGAAAACGTCACCCGAAATGCTTCGTCATGCAAAACTTAAGAGCCTATTGTGACGCAAATTGGATTTCAGCTATCACGTAGAAGGAACCGAACGAACGAACGAACGAACGAACGAACGAACGAACGAACGGCCGGCCGTCCGGCCGGTTGGAGAGACTAGTCCCTCTTATCCACCATAACAGGATTATTATGGAAGCTTCTTTCTCTCCCTCCCGTGAACATTCTAGAACTATCCGGAAATCTCCAGTGGCTATATAAGCTCGCGAGGGAGTCAGTAAGTTAGTGAGTGAGTCAGTGAGTGCGTTTCTAATGCGACAAAGTGCTAGTAACTCATTGCGCTCTATGAGCGAGGTTGTGACAAAGCGAGTGCTGCGTGGTAAATGCCCAAGCGAGTGAAGCCGAAGAAAAAAAAGGTGCTTCGAGTGTGTTTCATTGCATCGTGATGTCGCGAGGAAACATGAAGTGACAGTGAAAACTGAACATCACACTATGTTCCATTCATATTTACCTTAATCACGAGTCAAACATTATTCACGATGGAAGTCGTTTCTCTCGAACCTATGGGAGTCAACTTTCCTTTCTTAATAACCTCATTAGTCTGTTAGGATTCAGCTTACACATGCGCTTATAAATATAATGAAAAGAGTGAACAAATGAGCTCTGGGATCTAAAGATATTCGATACTCATCCTAAGGACCGAGGGGTCAGAAGTTAAGGTCTTAGGCAGCTTGAGCTAACAAGGATTTCAAGCAGCATTTAATTTATGTGAAAACTAGCAGTAAAGGAAGGCTGAAAAAAATAGTATGTTTTTTAAAGTTACAGGCTAATACAGGACGATTCAATGAAACCGAATTTTCACAATTGTGCAGTGAACATTATATATAGTACCCTTATGAATTAACAAACATACCTGTAAGATTAATGACAAAATTTTGCACTTATGCCACACTAAAATACATTCAGTTCTTGAAAATTATGTCCCACAAGCAGCTCGCATTTCGGCAATGTAAATTGTCAGCCTACAATACAATTCATCAAACGATTTTCATAAGATTTATTGTTGAATTTCATACCCAATTTATTAAAAAAAATATTATACAGCGTGGTTAGAAAAGCAGTCAATTATTGGACACGTTTATAGTGCAAAGTTTTACTATTGTTAAATAATGTAAAAAACAGGCGCTATGATACTTATTGAGCATTTTATGTATATAAGAAAACGAACTACAGTAATCTGGCAGATCAATATTTCTGCTTTGTTCAGCATATTTGATGTTTTAAACAAAACCGTAGATTTTATCTTAAAAAAACTCAGTTTAGCATGTACAGATATATCGAAATTATCATTAATTACAAGGGTAGATCTAATAATTAATTTTCTGGCCACAAATGTCTTTAATTCTCTAGCCAATTAAACTTTTTCCGTAATGGTTTCACATTTTGCTTAAATACTCATTGTTTAAAATGTTTGTATGTTACTTCATTTAAATTTCGAGACTTTTGCTGCACTAACTTATATTGGAGCTATTTACCGCTTGTCAGAAAAATTCTTTATAACTAAAATATTTTCCATCGGCAAAAATGACAACATTCAATGACTATAATGATTTTTAGTAAATGTAATCTTACCAACTATATCAACAGTCAAGCTGACGTCATGAATAAAAAGAATAAAGCTGTTTTCTGATATAACAAATTTAGTAATCATAATTTTATCTTATTTTCTTCTAGCTTTTCACAAATAGCGAACAAAGTAAGATAAAACACTGTATACAACCCATACACATGTAGTCTTATTGCTCCGTGGGTCTTAAGCTACTCCCTCCGGGCCTCATCTCACAGGACTTCCTCTTTATAGGTGGGTAAAAAGGTAAATGTACGAATCAACGGAGGAGGCCCCCGAAAGCGGGACAGAGCGCCGTACACAGGCCAGTCGGCCCCTGGTGCTTCCCACTAGGAGAGAGGGATGAGGGTAGAGACCCGAAGGACGACCGGATGCAGACGAGGTCCCTAACGTTTCCACATGTGACGCATCCGACTCACCCGGACCCATCCACAAGCCACTAACCTCTTGCGGGACCACAGGGGCGAGCCCACTCGGAGGAGAGACTTAACTTTGCAGAACCTGCAACGACGCCAGGAAAGAAACCTATACAGACAGCAAGCCACCGTCCAGCCGCAATCTGCCGTAAACCGTCGCCTGGTCCTACAACCCTCAAAGCGATGACGGGGAAGATAATAGTTACAGGAAATGGGAGGGAGGAGAGACGTGATAGAAGATGTACCACCTCATCATTCGACTAACGAACCGGGATAACCACGAAAAACCCACGGGTCAGAGAGGGCTACGTCAGACATCGAACTGGGACCTCCCGAAATGAGGGCCACAGACGTTTCGCTCGGTTTTATAGGTGGATAAATAGTATATTATATAGTATAATCCAAAGTGCATAAGTGCATCAGGAGAACATAATACAACACCCCAGCATATAGACATTTCACGTCTAAAAGTTCAAGCATTATATGTATTATCACAAGATTTCAAGTTTAAAATTTCATGTATGGAATTTAAAGTATGTTCAGATAAGCGAATACATACTCCTTTGTTACCTAGGTGTTTTGAATTATCAGGCAAATTCTTATAAAATTTAGATTCTGGTTACTACATGTAACTATATACCAGGTGGCCCAACCGCGCTATTTTGACGTGCGCAGATAACCCTTCGTCCGTTAAGAGTTGCATAACTCCACGTGGAAATTACAAGTAAAAATAGGTCAGTAGGGAACTTGCGCAGTAGTGCCCTAAAAGGCTACTACATACTCCACCAGTGATTCTCAGAAACGTCCATATGGGTACACGGAGATGGTTGGAACATGGTATCAATCAACAGGGACATTTCGAGCGCCTATTCAACAAGCGAAGTCAACACAACAGTATCATTAGCTGATGAAGAAGATGATGATCATAATAATAATAATAATAATAATAATAATAATAATAATAATAATAATAATAATAATAATAAAGTAACAGTAACATTTATAATAGTAAGCAAAAATGACTGAAACATTGCGTGCTCTCATGTTTGTTGCTTATAGTCCGTAATGTTAAACAAGAACAGCGTAAAAATAATTAAAAAAAAGCTATGGGCGGATTTGGATAGGTTAAATAAACACATTTAAATTATTTGCTAGTGAATTTATTCCCTCAAAAATGAAGGCTGTGAGACCGAATTGGAAACTATTCTAAGACCTTTTTGGTCTATTTTGCTATCGTTACGGGCAGTACATCATCATGGATTGTGCACTGTATTGCAAGCTTGGGAAGTGTCTCTCAATAAGCGCGATCCGCTCATTGTCTTTGCTGATAAGCAAGAGAAGTAGAACGGAGATCGGCGCGCCCTATAGCTCAGTCGGTAGAGCGGATCTGCCGGATGTGCGAAGGGTTCGGGTTCGATTCCCGGCTGTGGTGGGAATTTTTCTCCAGCCAAGATTATTCCCTAACCTCCCTAGAGTCTGGGAGTGTGAATGAGAGTGTGAGCCTATGATTAAAGCCCAATGTTTACTAGAAACCCAAAGACAAGTGAATACGAGTTAGTGCCATTGCCTATAGGCAATAATATATTCCATAGGAAAGACGCTGATAAGACCATTGTAGTTAAAGGCGCGGTATAAATTGAACTTAAAAAAAAATAAACGAAGTTCACACACGCTAACTCGCAAGTTCCCCACTGAGCTGTGCTTACTTGGAATTGACCCTTCGAGTTCTGCAACTCTTTTAACGCATGAAGTATGGCGCGGTTGGGCCACCCGATAAAGGTTTAAAAATAAAGGAATGCTCGCATTGGAATTCAAACTAGTGCTACAATTAAGTGTGTTTCTGCTTATATTAAGGTTTTCAGAAGCATCCAGTTCCAAATTTTAATATTAAAAACGGGTAAATTTTCTAAAACAATCATTAAATCTTTAAAAATGAAATGCTATATCAAACAAACACTTTTACTAAGATGTTCGCTCACTTATCAAAAATGATAAAACAACCACCAAAGACAATATATACGAATATCTGAATTCTCAGATTCAAGGAATAATGTTGGCGCAGAAATTTAATGGTCATACTCGGGACCTCTTGAACGTAAGGCAGACATACTATCCCCATACCACAGAGGTGGACTTCAATTATGCCAAATAATTATATATACAGAGAGAAAGTGTCCAGTTTACTTCAGAAACTATTTAATATTTTAACGAAAAGTATTTTTCGCAGCAGGTTAAGTACCATAAAGATTTCATAATGGTTAATGGCCTAGGAGAGGGAACCTTTACAAGTTTCACCCCTATTTCTGACATATTGATGTCAGGGTTATTTCTATTGTATGAAAACTGTGTAAATTTATGTTATTACATATCTTCATCACCAAAGATAGGGTACGTGTGGCTATCCTAAAATTATTCGATCTTCCGATAATCGTTTCATCGCTAGAATATATTTATAGGCTAGGTACACAATATTTCCATTGTCAGTTTATCGTACATTAACATCATTAGAAGTATCACGGGGCTTTGCGAAATTACGGTTCTAAGTGGAAAAGGAGAGGATTCACCATTAAAATATCGCAATTATTTATTCAAGAATACACAGAAAGATATATGATCTTAATTAAAGTTCCTTCGTG
Source organism: Deroplatys truncata (assembly GCA_030765065.1). NCBI lineage: Eukaryota > Metazoa > Arthropoda > Insecta > Mantodea > Mantidae > Deroplatys > Deroplatys truncata. The sequence continues at coordinate 225,708,094 of CM060975.1, forward strand.
CTTTAAAAGGCCACCCTCGCAAGGAGTAAACCATTTAGTAAATTAAAATGGCTAGAGAATGTCATTTCACTGATAAACGTGTGATTTTTACTTTCTCTAGTGCTTACTTATAGCGATCTAGCCAAAAATTCAACATTGGTTCCACAAAAAATAGGTGTTTTGTGGTGCCCTGAAAGCGAAAAAAAGGCACTTTTAGAAAAATTCCTGTGTGTGTGTGGTGTGTGTGTATGCGCGCGCGTGAACAGCATAACTCGTAAGCCAAATTGGTTAAATACTAAAATTGATATTTAAGTCCAGCATTTCCAAGAATGCGAACCTTGGTTTTTAAGAAAATACCTTCACTACAATTACTTATTTTTTCAAAAAATAGCTCTAACGATTTTTATTAAAATATCACTAAGTTATTTACATAACTAATAAAATGTATATCTTGAACATGTGGCGAATAGCCTATGAAGACCTCTTCATTCGAAATGAGTTTGTGTAATCTTTATAACTGGTAAACCTTAAGAGATAGACCAAAACACATTGCACAAAATTTAGTTCTCTAAACGAAATGTTTAATCGAACTATTTCTGTTTACATTTATCTCAGTTAACAGAATGTAGACAGAAGAATAAGCTTTTACAAGAAGTTTGTAGAAGCCTTCTAAATTAAACGACATTGCCTGGAGAAAGCCATGGGAATATAACACATCAGATGTTTTTTAAGTACCTAAGTACCTTGTTTTAAGTCGTGTAACACAGTTTTGTGTCTAAGAGAAACGGTAATGAATGCCATTTCCCTGAAAAGCTACACATTATGGAGTTTCTCCTTCCTATGATAATTTTTAGAGCATTTAAGGTAGTTATAGGAGAATGATTAAAATCGGTTTTCTTCCCTGCTTGAAATGCTGCAATTAAATGAACGGCTGCAGGAATGTAGCCTTTGAGGCACAGACTAACAAATACCTAATTAAGACAAGCTCTCAAGGGACTCGAGGGTTTGAATAGCTTCAGGTTAACTAGCGGCGGGCATTCAAGGACCTCGAACAATCAAGTCGGACAAATAAGCGATCTGTCAATTGAGTATTCAGTGCACACAGACATAAGGGATGTTCTGAGAAGAGGAGTAATAGGTAGTGCACCAGGAGTTGAGAGCACTCAATTAGGCTAATCCAAATAGGTTGTTTTTAACCTCAGATGTACCGTCATTCAAAACTAATATAGTTCTTCAGTTAATGTGTTTACATTCAGTTTCTGAGACTTTCCTTTTCCTGCGGTTACCGAGTCTGCATGGAGGTTATCTAGTGTTCCTCTTACGAAAGAGCTAAGTCTTGTTTAGAAGCTTGAGGAAGAGACCTTCTTCGACTTTATCGTGTGCGGTAACTATTGCCTAACTAGGCAGTTATTAGAAATTCATTTAGCGACTTTTAATTGATTAAAAAAATGTAATATGGGGGTGCGCTAAGGATGTCCATTGTCCTCCTACTTTATTTAACATATCTACTTTTGTAAATATTTATTGATGCAGGGAAAGGAGCTATGTTAGAATTAACCAAAACGAGTACAGGAATGTTTATGGAAAGTGCTGAAATATTGGTTAGGAATTTATCACTTTTGAAAGATTGTTTAAGTGTTCAAGAAAATTGTATTCACCAACAAATGTCTAGATGATATTAGGTACCACAGTATGCGTGATATATGTCTAGGAAGAGAGTACATGTTGTTATGGGAATTGGTTAGATGCCAGCTGCAAGGTATGGACAGACAGAACTTATGGGAAATATTGGAAAGGAAAAGTTCTCTAAAACTTTATAGGGATTTTGGAAGTAATGATTGTCAGAGACGTATATTGAGAGGAGTAATAGGGAGCAAAGAGAGGGTATTGCATGGTTTAAACTGGGGGTTTGGAGATTGGAAGGTTACGGGGAAGGCACAGAAGAAATCTGCCCTATATGCGGGAGTAAAGAAGATGCAATTCACATTTTATTAGATTGCAAAAGCACGGAAGTTTATTCAAAATAATTGTTGACCATTTAAAAAAAATTAATAATTAAAAAATGTAAAGAACCTCAGATTGTCAGTTTAGGATAGTTCTTATTTAGAGTTAAGTGGAAATGGATCTGACGGTAAATTAAATTGAAGTGAAGAGCTAAATATTGTGGCATAACAATGATGACGACACCATCAGCGCCTCCACCAGATGTTACGTAAAGGATGGGGACGTAGCACAGGATGACACTGAAAGGGTTGTATGTTGCGGTAGCTGAAAGGGTGGCACTATCAGACGTGCAATTCTGTTCCCAATAGAAACTTTAATCTTTCTAATAACAAACTAAACTACATTTCACGAGAGAGAGACAGAGAGAGGGAGAGAGCTTGTGGGTTATCTGGTGAACAGAAGAAGACCGGCGTTCCATATTAGTCGTGTCTGGGGTCCACTCGATGTTGGAAGTTAGCACAAAATAAATTTAAGCAACTGACCAGTATAAAGTCCTGCTAGGCAATTGATAGGCCGAGAGACAGTTGTCTAAAAACTAAGTTTAAATATCCGACAGAATGCTGACTGGTGCCTAGCTAGTAACTGACGTAACAGTTTGTCAGCAGAAATTATATAACTCATCCGCGTGTCGGACATGAGGTGAACTTTCCAATAAATATCACGCCACCAACCCCCTTCTTTACATCAGCATCTGGGAAATGACTCGCTAGAATTCTAAAGCCAATTTCCTAGATTTATTTAAAAAAAGTCCGTCCTGAATATTTCGAATTTTATAACATTATATTTATCACATTCTTTTAAAAATAAAACTATAACCGTCACAATATATGGATATAGAATAGAAGGAAACATTAACAACATAAATTGTTGCTTCAGCGTATAGAAAGAATGGATAATTGGTTCACCAAAAGAGTTCTTTAATACAGATGGTCGGCGTTCGATGTGACAACCAATCTAGACATGCAACGGAACAGGCTCGATAGTCTAGCCTTGGAATGAAAGGAGAAAAAGAAATTTGATTTATTTAAACCAGAAAGTAGGTAATACTTTTAATTATTTGTCTTATCACTAGTGTTATATTATGCCAATGTTTTACCTTAGGTTTCTGTATTACAATAACGTTCAATTTTAGATGTGTTCGCTGCTATGGAGTATGTATTGGCATCGTTTTGTCCTTCTGTCCATCGGCATGCTTCAAGCAATTTCCCACATTCTAAAAGTACGAAATTTAGAGCGGAATGTTATATTTAGGAGTTCGAGGAACATTTGTCGACACATTTCAAGTTTGCTTTAAATGAGTACAAAATTGAGGTTAGTTTAGATGTAGACTCTACAAATTTTCATCTTTTAGCCGAAACAGTACATGTATGGAGTTTCAATTTTATACATGAGTGTGATCATTTTTGGATACGTTCCAAAATTTGTAAAAATTAAGGAAAAATATTTATAGTAGTACCATTACAATTTATTGTGTAGCATTTTAAGATTGCTTCCTAATACATTTACTAAATATAAGAATATGGGCTTAAAACATTACGAACGCAACTGAAGTGTAACACTATGTGTACATTTATGAAATTTTCCCTTGTTGTGTAACCAGTAATTCTTTAAGTAGATATCCTCTTTAAAGATTCCTAGTTTGCACAAAGGCTATTAATATAACGACGGCTATTGCTATTGTAACGCACCGGCCATGGTCCAAGGTTAAAGGTGCCGAGCTTTTGGAGTAAACAGCGATAATGTCACTTGCCAGTGTAAACACAGGGTGCGCTATCGGGAGATAACTAGAACTTTCTGGAGGCTTTTACTTCCCCACCCCTCCTCCAGAAAGAGTGTCCAAATAGTTCTAGAATGTTTGAGAACCTCGTGGAAAACTTCCACTGACTATATAAGCGAGCGCTCTCGCAGCAGTCAGTGCGAGTAAGGAGGCAAGTTGAGTTGCGAGTCAATTGCGAGTCGAGTGCGAGAAAGCTAGTCAGTCAGTCAGTCAGTCAGTCAGTCAGTGTGTGAGTGAGTTAGCGACTACGTTCTTGGTGCATCAATAGCGATTCTCCAAGCGAGTTGGTGACGACTGCTGTGACGTGTAGCGAGTGCTACTGCGGAGCAATGGGTTGTGGAGATCTTGTGTTCGACTCCGAGTGAAGTAAACCGTCCAGCATGAAGAGGCTACGTCTAGAAAGAAGTGAAGTGACGGAGAATTGAACTAGTTCACCTTAGTGATGTGACATTAGTTAAGTGACTCCCAGTGAAGGTGGACTACATAAAAACAGTGATAGATGAAAACGAAATAGTGACATTGAGAACTGAGAAAAGTAATAGTTGAAAACTGGTACTTTCTTTTCAAGTATCTTCTTAGAAAGCATGTCTAACCATGTAAATGGCTCAAGCCACCTATTTCATACTCTCAATATACATCACGACTACTGCTTGTAATATTTTGCATGGCATGTGCTTTTTACATCGTTTTGATATATTTACACTGAAGGAACAGAATTCGTTTTCAAGGAAATCCTTGTCAACCAAGGTAAATTTGGTGTCTGTAATAACATGCAACATTCAATAGGGTGGGAAATAATATATAACAGAATTTTCTATGACTGTTCAATGTCTGTGTCTCCATAATCTACGTTTTCAACTTAGAACTTTTCTTAAAATACTAAATATGTATTTATTATTATATTATTACTTTCAAACAACATGCTTTTAGTCACGGCATTAACCACCGAACAATTGACTCAAAGCCTCCCATTAAATTATAGTATTTTATTAAGTAATCTATTAATTATAGCAGTTTAATTGGCAGCATTACTGGAAATCCAAGATGACGATGACTAAGTTCATTAGAAATTGGGCTTTTTAGTTAACTCATTAAAATAATACATAGTGCAACACAAAAAGTACAATGCATTACATCTGTGAAAGGCATAAGGGAATCTCAAAAATGAAAAATGTATACTGTTTTAGGTGATTGTATTTTTTTCATGAACTTGCCATTCTGGAAACTCAGTTTCCCCGCATTCGTTATGGTCAACCTAACCTAACCTAACCTAACCTAACCTCCTGTTTTGCTGTTTTTTAAGCCTTAGGATTTACTCACTTCACATCCATAAGGCTTGAATGTCTTTTTTATTAATATGGCCATTTAGTTAAATGTTTAATATTTCAGACTTTGGTTTGTCTTAAACTATGCTTTTATTCTTAAATGTGCATCGTGTTCATTTTCACATTAGAAAATTTGGGGGTAGATAATCTCTGCCACCTTGTATAGTGTGTTAAGGCTGGCAACGCCACGTTATCATTACAGCATGTTTATGTTGGCAACGCCACATCAGCATTACGTGGCACGTTTCCACCTCCGTTTCTTACCACGCTGTCTGGCCTGTGTGTGAATTTATACGGGGAGAGCTACACCAAGTCTCTCTCGGTTCTGTCTACGTTACGTTGCAATGAGCAAGACCAGAGAAAGCATATTTTGTATCAATAGTTTTGGTAATGTATTCAACTTTACTGATTTACACAGATAGACGTTTTACATATCTCTCATTAGGATATGGTCTACTGCGTGACGTTTCTAAATTCTGCATTCCATGGTAAATAAAAAAATAAATCCTAGTGCCCACAAAGATACTACACTATAAATTATTTTTGTTAAATTTAATTTCATTTTTTTGAGAGTAGTTTAATTCCGACTTTATTTTTAATTTTTAGGTAATATAATAATAACAATAATAATAACAACAATGATAATGGTGATACCTTCATAATGTTTTAGCTGTGTTAACAGCTAATTAGTTAACTGGGCAAATTTAAGGCTAATGTAAATTCATCATCAAATTGTTGTGAGAAACCGAATTGAATATTACGTAAGCTAATATACGCGAATATAATTGGCATTAATTTAAATTTTATCTGTTCGTGTAACTGAATTGGTAATTAAAATGTGAATGTATTATATTCGCTTTGGCATGAGTGATTAGTTGCTGATGGATTCAGTGCGCCCGTTAAATTGTAATTTGTGAGTGTTAATGTTATTGTAATCTGCTAGCTCAATGCGCGACAATACCCTATGAAAGGATTATGAATACTTAAAGAACTTCAATCATTAACTTCATTGTACTTGTCATATGTAATAGCTCATGGCTCATTTTGCATTTTAATTACTTCTTGCTAGAGCACAGAACAAATATATTTATATTTATAATTATTGGTTGAATAACTATTGCTTAAAAGCGATCTTACTATATTACCTCTTCGTTTCCCTTTTGATCCCGGATTTTATTTATACCTCTTCCCAATACAAATCCTCATACAAAACTCCAACATATTTAAAGATCTGCGGAAGGCGCTCATGCGATTTCCATATGTCTTGGCAAGCGATTTACGTAACTTGCCAAAAACGTGGTGCACATATCAGGCGAAACTAGGCCAAACAATCTTCTTCTTCTTGAATATAGCATATGCTCTGTCGTCCCTTGATTTGAATTAATTAGGAACCAAGGAAGTACATCCTATGTGTCTTCAGTTTCCGACTCAAGAGATAGCAACTCTTCTTAATTTGTTTTAATAATACTAGACAGAGGTACTGGAGGATGATGAACTATCGTGGCTCGACTTCAATCGACCGGCGCTTTTTTAAAACTAAAGTTGGTCATGCAAGAAGCATTCATATCCACCATATTTAAGGTTGGACAGGAACTATTTTGCATTCTGTTAAAAAGCAATCTATCATGTTTATATCGTAGTATACTATTACAGTTTCTCAGTTTCGGTTGAGTGCACAATTGACCCTACCCAGTAAATGGAACTATCGCAAAGAATAGGGTATACATCGGAGGGGACCCTACACGAGATCTATTACAGCTGTCCTATTACAGCTGTCACCTTCCAGGAGGAAGGGATGAAATGAAGGGACCACAGGAGGCTGCAGGCCTTAGACAGACAGGCTACAGAGAGGCGGGAAGTCTGCGGGGTTACAGATGTTGAGAGCCAATTTTGCGGCACAGGATTTGCAGGAATGGCCCCGGGTTCGATGCTAGCTCAAGGATTTGCATGGATCTTGGATTTAGGGTTAGTGGTTAATACGACTGGTTCATTTTCCTGCCCATTTATTTCCTATCACCGTTTTAAAGTTTGACTCCTGATATTACCTCGCCCCCCCACACACACCTACAGGCGCGCGCGCATTTCATTATTGCTGTGCTTGATACTATCGCCCCTATTGTTGTTTGCGTCTTCTCAGCTCTGCTGTTTCTTTATTTAAAAATTCCCATCTCCCCATTTCATTAACACCCGATTTCTACTTTCTTTCTTATTGGATTCCTGGGGCTGACGGGGAGCACTGACCGTTTTCTACAAATGTGATTTTCAGGTGACCTAACGGTACACTAACAAAGCATATTCTCTTCTCACTCGGTTATAATAAGGGAAAAACCACTCCATTTCCGGTCTGCCGTTAGCACTGTCTTTTCAACCCATTTCATCTGTGGATGTAATATTCACTTCTTAGTCTTATTTAATAATACTATTTATACTGTTATTAATATTTATTTTACCTATGGTTATAATTTTATATTTAGCTACTTAAAACGTACTGCTGCAAGTCCCCAACAGCTCTTGGCTCAAAGACCCGCCTCAGTACTGGAGATGCCCAGAGAGAGAGAGAGAGCGATAAATGACGCGTCCAACGAGGCAGTTCTCTAGTGTCCACGAATACTTTCCTTGGAGCAAACAACCGCGCCATTTGTCCACGAAACCTAGTAGCACACCTAAAAAATGACAGGGAAACGGAATGAAAGAGAAATGAGGGAAGCGAAATCGTGGTAGATGAGAAACCACCATGACATTCGCCTACCAACCAGAGAAAATCAAGAAAAGCTCAGTGTGGGTGGTCGATAGGAATCGAATTTGGGACCTCCCGAATGCGAGCCTCACACGTTAGCACGAGTCAGTTCGCTCGGTATCGCAAAGGATAATCCAGGAAATAAAGTAAATATTGAGTTCTTAATAGAGCTTCTGTTGAATGTGCCCCATTTAACCATTCGTTACAAGTACAAAGTTTAACACGTTAGAAAAACCAAAACCTCTACCCAAGTGAGCAGGGTTTTGAGTCGCTATTATATTTCGATGTGGATGGCGCAGGCAGCAGATCTTCTCGACATACCTATACCAAGTTCTTGATATTTCCCCCTCCCCTCAAAAGAGGGAGTAATGTCTTGCTTGCGTGGTGGGCATTCAATCCATGTGTTGGAATTGCAATTCTAAACTTGCACGAGTGCAGCACCGTCATGATGGAAAAGATCAATCCAGCATGTATCTGTTACAATTGATCGTATTCATTGAACCGAATAACACACCGTGCTTTCTGCCGCGGAGCTGCACGCTAACTGCTAAGGAAAACTGAAATGGTAGAACGAACAACTGATTCTACATTTCTGCTCCAAGCGTGCCAACTGATGTTTCATAAATTTGTCTGGTAACTGAACATGCTTGAAAGCATGGGAGTATTCTACCCCCTTTTTACTTTCTCTACTACGTAGAGTAAGTAGGGAAAGTATTGCACTCCACCCAAAAATTCGCTACCGACATTCCACCGGAAATATATGTTTTGAGACCCCCTGAATAAGAAAAACATTTTTGGAAACATGTACGAGTGTGTGCCTGTGGTCTGTGAACAGCATAACTCAGAAACGAACAGTTGGATAAACACCAAACTTGGTATTTAGGTTCAGTATCTTACAGAGATGCGACACAAAGGTTTTCAAGAAAATCCCCCCACCCCAGATTATCCTTTACATGGAACATTTTTCGAAAATTTTAATTTTCTCAAAAATGGCTCTAATGATTTTGATTAAAATATCATATGTTTAAGATATTTTCATGGAATAAAATGTATATCTTGAATTTTCTGGGAATGTCTCCAAAAGTATTCATTGTGAATGGCTTTTGCATAACTGGTAAACCATAAGAGTTAGACAAAATTTTACTATACAAAAAATGTAGATCGCGTTAAAATACAGAATTTATGTCATATACATTTTTTGTTGTTGAGTGAACCATTTTCGAGATATTGCTTGTTATTCCCTTATATTTTTCAATACTTATTTTCTCAAATAGGAATTCATTATTCATTATTTTGTGTTGGATATGCAAAGAGTATTAATCTGTTTCGAAGAGAATGGTGCTGCACCTAGCAACCAGCTATTAAGAGATATGTCTATGCTTAAAGGCTACTATATTTCTATATTGCCCTTGCAAATACAAAACAAGGGGAACATAGTACGCCTTAAGCGATAGTCAAATATTTTTAGAACTGGTTGCTATCTGTAAAATGTAATTCTCTTTGCATGTCAAAAGATCGTTTCTGCAAATGTTTATCTCGATTAATGTGAAATAGATGGATAATAAGAGTTTGTAAAAATAGTTTGTACAAGAGTAGAGAAAGTCATGTGAGTGTAACACATCAGATTTTTCTGTTTGTTATGCTGTTTAAAACCGGAGTTATTTGTTTATTTTGGGGAAAATTCTGTATAAATGTACCCACAAAAATACAGAAGACATAGGACTTGTCTTTGGTGTTAACGTTTTCGAGCATCCTAATGCTGTCACTTGAAAACTGTATTCTAGTTTGCGATGGATATATTTTGAATTCCAAAGTAGGTGTAAATTCGCTGCTACTCGAATATAAAACTTAATTAAAAAGGTAGTTATTTCACATTTTAGCAATGCAGGATGGAGCTATGCCTATATAATTCACTGCTTTACAAATATATATCTAATTCCTTTCTTGCTTATTAGTTCTTAAAATGTCTAAAGCAACTTATTTCCCTTCAACAATATTTCATAGTTTCATTTCGAACCATTTTATGACATATTTATTATTTCTGTCAAGTAACTGATAAAGGCAACTGGGTTAGGTACTAAGAAAACGCACAGTTCCTTTAGACGGTTTGGCTTTTAATATTTAACCGAAGAGGTGGGCTCTGAAATATCAATATTATTATTAAATAAAGGAAACAACGCGCGTGTTGAGAAATGGAGGTCGCAGATTTATAACTTATACTTCATGGTTGAAATTCTGACTACTCTTGTCTTCAACATTTTTAAAGATTCTTTGAAAGTGATTTTTAAAATCCAAAATCATGTTTCCTTCGCTCTCAGCCCCTAAACTTTACTTGATCTAATTCCCTTCAAAATTCATGTTCTCATTATTCATTTTCATTTTCTAAATGATTGAAAATTTGCGCTCACGCCTTATTAGCTCCTTGTGATATATTAGTGAATACCAGAATTCTAACCCTTGGATTGGGATGTAATTAAAAACTTTTATCCTAAACTGTAACAGGATTTTATTGGTCTTTTCCCTAAGAGGGGATTTTCCTAAATGTAAACAGGTGCATCAGAAATTTTGCCATATACATATACTAAAATATAGTTCATAACAAAAGTAGAGTTGCAACATTTTTAAGATAAATTCAATATTTATCCATAACTATGTTATATGCCATGTGATATTACAAAAAATGTAAATACTTTTGCATGTTTGGAGGCTTTTTGAAAACAGGATATTTTGATTTCCTTCCAATTTCCAATTACATAAGAGGTTTTATTACAAAGTGTCCGCTCTTACGAAGTCATGTGTTATATTTAAATGGCGTTCTGTATCCCATATCGCTTATTTTTATATTTCTTCTCCAAACTATTTTTACAAAAGCTTATTTTTCTATATATTTTATGTTAAACGAATTAAGCGTTCACAGGAAAGGTTGCATTAGAAATTTCGTTGTAGGTACAACAGGGACAAAGGAGAACGAAGAGATAGTTAAATTTTTAAAAGTGGGTCGCTATATGCTGTCCTTGATATACCATACTTTTTCCATAGCACCGAGAGAGAAAAAACTGAATGTTACAGCACTTCAAAAAATAACAAAGTATTGACTAATTCAAAGCAATAACAAGCGAGTTCATGGATATGGCTAATGTCAAAACAAAGCTATTTGAAATAAATTGTGTGTTTTAAAGAGATGTTCGTTTTTGTATAGTAAAAAGGTAAATGATGAATGTTGGAACTCCCGCAACCAGGGCAGAGCACCGCAAGTAGGCCACAACTTGCTTCTACCGTGACTTCTGAGAGGGAGGGATTAGTGGAGAGACCCAGGCGCAAGCATGGACGGAGTCCCTAATGTTTCCAGATCGAACACATCCAAGCCACCGAAACCCTAGCAGTTTCCCGGGGCGGGGCCCACTCGAAGGTGAGACCTAACAGCAATCCCGCAGCGATGCCAGGGAAGAAACCTCTACAGAGTGCTCAAACACCGCCCACCCACAACACGCCGAACACCGTCGCCTGGTCCTACAACCCCGAAAAAGACAAGTCGTGGTAGAAGACGCACCACCCTAGAATTCGCCTGCTGAACTGGGAAAACCACAACAAACCATAGTCAGAGTGTGCGTTCGCCGGGGTTTGCACCCGGGACCTTCTGAATGCGATTCACACGTTTACGTGATGCCACCTCGCTCGGTTTGTATAGCAAGTTTTTGTCTAGTTTATGGTTTACCAGTTATGTAAAATTATATAAAATCCACTCTGAAAGAAGAGGACTTCAGAATCTATGCCCAGAAAGTTCTAGATATACATTTTAGTTTTTATGCAAATATCTTTTGCTAATTTATATTATTTCGGACTAAATTTAGGAAAGAAAACCTTACGATACGATTAAATCCTATGGTCACAATGAATATCCTCTATTCGACGCCTATGTTGTAACGCCTAGGCCTAGACAGTCCCATTATCTCTCTTAGTAGTCAGCCAGCTCGCTTTCTCTGTTTAGTTGCTTATCTATCTCGCTGTGAGGAAATCCGAATATTACCTTTCAAAGCCAAATGGGGAACTACTCTTATTATTTATAAAATTTGCGGATAGAATTAACTCAGGCTGTTACCTTACTCAGCTGATTCAGCAATCTTAAACAGATATCAAAGAAAGGATGAACGACGTTTGATAAGATATGTGTGTGTGTGATGATGGGTTACTAATCATTCCTATTCTGTCAAATTTTACATTCAGAAAAAAAAATATTAGTAATGTAACGCTGCGATGCAAATTAAAAACTGAAAATAAAATTATAGAAGTAGTTATGCACTTCAATTATCTAGGTGTTAATATTACAAGCGAAGGAAATATAGTTCAAGAAATTAACCATCAAATTTTAAAAGCACCAAACATTTCTGACTGTATTAATGATTCGGTGTGGAAAATAAATACAAGGTTATTCAAAAAGAAGGAAGAGACTTTAAATATTTACTTCTAATGAATGGCAATAGATGGCAACATTGCGATGCATCACTAAATAGAGTAAAGTTTAAAATTTAATTTTGAGTATTCAAAATGAGCACCATGTGTTATGCGAGGACGAGCAGTGCTTTTCCGTTTGCATACGCAACCATCTTCCACTTGTTTACTGTACCAATTGTAATTTTTTTGTGACCAGGTGGCTCTTTGTTGAGTTTACAACGAAATGCACGCTGCAATGAAACAATGGATTCACTCATTGCATATGCAGCACACAAAAAGACTTTTCCTGTGGATTTGCCATTTTCTCGTAAACAAACCCAGCGCCGCTGTAGGCACTGAATAGATGGAGGCTTTGAGCTTTCCTCTATACAATGTTGTGTCGTATGAGTTGCTATCTATTGTCGTTCATTAAAAATGTGTTCCTTTTTTGGGGGGATAACCCTGTTTATGAGAAAATAGCAGAAGTTAAAATTTATATAGCGATTGTTCGGCCAATAATGACTTATGCCTTGGAAAAAATGGCAATGACCACATCAACACAACGAATGATCGAAATAAGACTGCCGAGAAAATACCTGGAAAGACATTGTATGGCCGAGTAAGAAACGACGATATTAGAGAGATGTGCAAGATCCAGGCTGTGACAGAATGGGTTCCAAGAAGGAAAAAAGACTAGAATGAATATTCATCCAGGATATCGGAGGAAAGAACTGCACGAATATTAAGGGACAGCACCCAGAAGGGAAAAAAGCCCAGAACGGAAGATGCGAGGAGAGTTCGATTCAACTATAGAACAGGCGACTGCGGTTAACACAAAAAGAAAAATCGGATGTGTTACACTCACATGACTTTCTCTACTCTTGCACAAACTATTTTTACAAACACTTATTCTCCATATACTTCATATTAATCGAGATAAACGTTTGCAGAAACGATCTTTTGACATGCAAAGAGAATTACATTTTACACATAGCGACCAATTCTAAAAATATTTGACCTTTGCTTAAGGCGTACTATGCTCCCCTTGTTTTGTATTTGCAAGGGCAATATAGAAATACAGTAGCCTTTAAGCATAGACATATCTCTTAATGGCTGGTTCCTATGTGCAGCACCATTCTCTTTGCCACAGATTAATACTCTTTGCATATCCAAGACAACAAAGTGAATAACGAATTCCCATTTGCGAAAATAAGTATTGAAAAATTGAAGAGAATAACAAGCAATATCCCGAAAAATTTTCACTCAACAAAAAAAAAGTATATTATTGTGTATTTTAATGCGATTTACATTTTTTGTGTAGTAAAATTTTGTCTATCTCTTATGGTTTACCAGTTATGCAAAAGTCGTTCACAATGAAGAATACTTTTGGAGACATTCCCAGAAAATTCAAGTTATACATTTTATTTGTCATAAAATATCTTAAACATATGATATTTTAATCGTTAGAGCCATTTTTGAGAAAATATTCCATGTAAAGGGTAATTTGGGGTAGGGGGATTTTCTTGAAAACCTTAGTGTCGCATCTCTGGAAGATACTGAACCTAAATACCAAGTTTGGTGTTTATCCGACTGTTCATTTCTGAGTTATGCTGTTCACAAACACACACACACACGAACATGTTTCCAAAAATGCTTTTTTTGGATTCAGGGGGTCTCAAAACATATATTTCCAGTGAAATCTCGGTATCGAACTTTTGGGTGGAATGCAATACTTCCCCTACTTACTATACGTAGTAGAGAAAGTAACAAAGAAAAAAATACATAGATTTTTTCATAGATGTCCTAAATGGAGCGTTCCGCTTTTAAGGATGGACATACACAAACGCTGGGGGGGTGGGTTTCTTACACCAAAACGAGACTAAATGTCATACAGGCATGCACCTAGGACTGCTTCATTTTTTATTTATATAGGACCTACTTATAATAATAGGTACAGGAAGTCTTGCACTCCACCCAAAAAGTCGATATCCGCTCGCGAGCATAAGTGTGTGTGTTCTCCGTAACTTTATCGTAAACTTTATTTTCGAACTTCGTATAAAGTTCAGAATCTTCCAAAGTTGCGACACAAAGATTTTCAAGAAAATTCTACCACTCAAACTATCCTTTACATCGAAAAGTTTTTATACTTTTTGAGTTTCTCAAAAATGACTAACGATTTTCATTAAAAAGCATATGTTTAATATATTTACATGACCAATACAATGCATATCTAAGTTTCCGGGAATACCTGTGAAGTTCACTTTATTTTGAAGGAATTTTGTATAATTTTTATAACTGGTAAACTATAAGAAATAAGCACAATAATTACTACACAAAAGATGAATATGTCTTTAAAAGTCACAGTTTAATTCAAATACCTTTATTTGTGGCATCGGCTATTTCAGAAATATCTGCTGTTATTGGTTTGAATTTTTCAATATTTTTGTTATTTTCTGAATTTCTGTCCCACTTCAGTTGTTTCGCGCTACATCATGAAAAGATTATGGAATTTTAAAGCCAGCTTAAACTGACTCACTTTTAAACATTTTACTGTCACTTCGGTTTCTTGTATCTCTCTTGTATGTACCCATGACAAATGTGTAATGAAACTATTTCTGCAAAGGTGTACGCGTTTAACATGAATTGCGTAGTAAAAAAATCTGATTTGTTGCACTCACGTGACTTTCTCCACTTTTGTACAAACTGTTTTTACAAACGCATGTTGTTCATCTGCTTGATGTTAATCGCGATAAATATTTGCATAAATTACACTAGTGTGCATGATATCGGATGACTGAGAACTAATAAGTGATTCTAACTCACTCTTTTATGCGGATTTCAGAACTACTTTTAGTTTTTTTCCAATACCTACAGTGTTTTCACAATTTCACTTCAAAAATATAGAGATTAGAGATATAAAGATATTGCTTCCGCCACTACACATAAAATTGGGCATGATGAAGCAATTTGTATGGGCTCTACCACAGGATGGACCCTATATCAGGTACCTATTCCAAGAAATTTCCCTTCATTACACAAGACAAATTAAAGGCTGGAGTTTTGGTTGGTCCTCAAATAAAGAAATTGTTGAAGGATGAAGATTTTGAGAGGACAATGAATGAGAGGGAAATAAAAGCATGAACAGCCTTCTGATCAGTTATTGAAAACTTCTTAGGCAATAACAAAGATGATAATTACAAGGCCATTGTCGAAACAATGTTGGAAAATTTCAGTAAGATGGGTTGTAACATGAGTGTAAAGGTGCATTTTCTGCATACACATATCGACTACTTTCCAGAAAATCTGGGACATTATAGTGAAGAACAGGGTGAACGTTTTCACCAAGATATTAAGGAAATGGAGAGGAGGTACCAGGGGAGATGGAATGAAAATATGATGGCCGACTACTGTTGGATGTTGAGGAGGGACAGTCATTTTCAAGGATCTACAAGGAAGTCAAAGTAGAGAAAGTTTGAATAAAATTAAATGAAACCCTTTGGCTTCTTGTTTTGCTAAAATGTAGTCATGAAATAAATTAGGGGAGTTCCTGAGAGTATTCTTAAAATGTTTCTTGAATAAAAACTTACCTTGTGTGAAATGGTATTTAAATACTTTTCTACTCTCATTAGTAAAATTGTCAAAATATTACTTATTTTGTCTAAAAACCTGACGTGGTAGAAAAAATGGAAGTTATTTCTGGAATCAGCATAAAAAACGTGATTCAATAACACCTGCTTTTAAGAAATCATCTAACAAAAAGTTTGAAAATGCAGACTAGTGTTGTCTTATTGCTAATTTTCTTGTAGTTGCAAGGGGAATATGGAAATACAGTAGACTTTAAGCGATAGTCAAATGTTTTAAGAGATAGTTGATATGTGAATCATTCCATTCTCCTTGCATGTCCAGGGCATAAAAGAAAAAAAGAATAACAAATTCCCATTTGATAAAAAAGTATAGGTGTATAAGTACTGGAAACTTAAAACAAATAACAAGGGATATCTTACAAATAATTCCCTGGACAAAAAGATATATGTGACATAAGCTGTGTGTTTTAACGAGATCTACATTTCTAGTGTAGCAAAATATTGTCAATCTCTTACGGTTTACCAGTTGCGCAAAAATAATTGCGAATGAAGACTTTTGGAGAATTCCCAGAACATTCAAGGTATTTTCATGGTAAATAAAATGTATATCTTAAACATAAGATATTTTAATCAAATTCTTTAGAGCCACTTTTGAGAAAATCAACCTTTTCTAAAAATATTTCACGTAAAGGGTAGTTTGGGGTGGGGGATTTCCTTGAAAATCTTCGTGTCGTATCCTTGGAAGATACTAAACTGAAATACTAAGTTTGGTATTTATCCGATTTTTCGTTTTTGAGTTATGCTGTTCACAGACAGATAGACACACATGGACATGTTTCCAAAAATGATTTATTTGGATTCAGGGTACCTCAAAACATGTATTTCTGGCGAAATCTCGATATCCAATTTTTGGGTGGAATACAATACTTCCCCTGCTTACTATACGTAGTAGGGAAAGTAATAGTATTTTGTAAGAATATTTTGCAGAAATTATACAGTGACATCACATAAATAATTTTAAATAATTTGACTACCGCTTCATCCTAGTGTATCCCCCTAACCTACACGAAATGTGTAATATAAGCTTGTTTACAAACGTTTATCATGATGCAGACGTAATAAAAAACTTTAAGGAATATTTTGTGGGTAGAAGTGTGGATAGAGAAATGTGTGTCAATGCAACACCTAGGATTTTTAGAACTAACAAACCTTGTCTTTAAAAATTTAAACGTTGTGGAAAGTTTCGACCATCTAGTGTAGAAACTTCCATTCCATTACAACATCATGGTGCTATGTCTACAGTTTTATATGAAACAGGCAGAAATTATAAGGGTGTTCTGGCATATTTAAAACTTCAGCACCGTTTAAGTTTATGGCTCGTAAGTCCTGCGTACGAAGACAGGAACGATCGATGAGGATAACAGATGTCCTGTTGCAGCACTGAATGCATCTACCACAAAAAAGTATGAGCTGACAAATGGAACTCCAGACTTGAAACACAAAAAAGTGCAACTGTTGGCATTATACATCACTAGAAGCTCATAATCAGGTGAAATTGCTCGTTGCGGATGGTGCTATCCATTATCCAGCTGTAGTAATGGTGCGCAATAAATTAGCTTGGTGTGTTCTATCTCTATTTGAGAACATTGTGTGCATAGTATCAGAGACTCTTTGGGTTTTTATCGCAGCATGCTCGTATAGCTTCCATCACTACCACTGCTGGTAATATTAAATTTGCATATAAAAGTTTAAAAGCACCAGCTAATATACTAACTCTGTGCCTTTTTAGAATCCTTTAGACTATAAAAAGGTGCATTTCCTACGAAAACACTTCATAGGTTTTAGTTTGAGAGCAGCACTTTCTCTTCTTTAGGCAAGCGGTAGGGAGAGTGAAAAGGAGACATCACAAATCTATAACCATAGAAGCATCAGCGTTACATTTCTTTTAAAGTACTTGAATTAAGGCAATACATCCAAGAAATTTAATAAAAAATGATGAAAAATTAAAAAACAAATTTTTCGCAATCAAATAATTTGAAATCTAAAATTTAAGAAAATACATCGTCTTTTTCCAGGCGCATTTGAATTAGGAATTAACTGAAGCTATAAATGGGCAGGTGCATGCTTGTCGATAGGCAAGTCAAAAAAATATTTAACTTTGTCTTCTAGCAAACCTTTTTCAACACTTATCCACTCAAAATGCTTCAAATGAACAATTTATTGCTAATTCATTTTAAAATTGTTGGATTGTCTCTCAAAAGTACATTAAAGAAAATCTTATTTTTTTTTAAAAAAATGCTCCAATTTTGAGACAAATTATTAACTTTTGAAAATTAAATAATTTTAGAGAGTACAAGAACTTATAATTTTTCTACAATAATTAGATATCTGATTAGATATCTGTGTAAAACACATTTGTGAATATTGTGATGCCAAGGTTTTCGGGAGTTCGGCCCCGAGAAGTCGGAGAGATAAACATAGATAAGTAGCGCTCTCACCCAGCTCAAACAGCGGAAGCACTGTCGTTAGATAATCCGACCTTTCTAGAAGTTTCCTTTCTAGAACGTTCTGGAACTCCAACTAGCTGAGCAAGCGCTCTCGTGAGTGCGCTAGTTAGCGAGTGCAATTCTGGTGCGACAAAAAGTGATATTTTCCATATGACTTTATGATGACTACTGACGTGCAGTGAGTCCCGCAAGATATTGGAGAAGTCTCTTGTTCGAAGTGTTGGACTTCCCAGCGAGTGAACCGTCCGGAGGAAGAGGCTACGCCGTGCGTATTCTATTACGTCGCTACGTCACGAAGAAAGAGAAGTGGCATGAAAACTAAGTGAAGTATCCGTGGAAAGTTGATCACATTAACGAAGTGACCGTTAAAAACAGGAGTGTCATTAATATTTTTAAATAGGATGCGTTACATTCAGATGAATCTTTATTAGTGGTAATACAAATTATTATTATTAAAGCTTATTTTTCTATCTACTAGATTTTAATCCAAATAAACCTTTTCAGAAATAGCTACATTAAACATTTCGTTATAGATACAAAGAGAACAGTGATAGTCAAATGTGTAAGAACTGGGCGCTATATGTTGGTCTAAAAATTCCGTACTGTTTCCATGCAATCGCGAGAAACAACTGAATGTTGAAAGGACTTTAAGAGAATGACTAAGTAATGAACAATTTGAACTTTAATCACGGATATCTCTGAAATGGCTGATGCTACAAAAAATTTATACTGAATAAATTGTGGATTTAGAGATATCTACATTTCTTCTGTAGTACGTTTTCGTCTATGGCTTAACGTTTACTAGTTATACAAGATTAAATAAAATTTCTTCCGAATGAAGAGAACTGCAAGGCTATTCTCAGAAAATAAAGATGTACATCTTATTTGTCATGAAAATATAATTAATATGTGGGAGTTTAATCAAAATGGTCTCAAACTACAATCAAACTATTTGGTATGAATGCCGTAAGCAATTTGTTAATCAAGTGATTAGAGCTACACAAAAGCAGAGGTGGATGAGTAAAGCTTCGAGAGTATGCAGATACATGTTTTATTACCATGTTATATCTCCCCCATTTCTATAAGGGTAATTTCTTTTGCGCGCCAGTGTAGTTCGGAAAGAGCAGCGTTTAACGTTATAAGAATCATTTAGGTTATACATTTATAAGCAGTAATTTGTAGGCAGAAAAAGTGCAACTCTCTATCGAGGGTTTGGTTTGAGTGCGATACCTTGTTTCTTTGGCAAGCAGTGCGGAGGGCGAAAAGGAATGTTAAAAATGTATTGAACATAAAAACATCGGAGTTTATTTTTTCTTAAAACATGTGAATTGACAGGGGTATCTCGAACTGTTAAACAAATAAACTATTTGTAATCAAGTCACACTTTTACCAAAAGGGATGGCTCAGGCGGTAACGTCTGTGGCCCGCATTCGGGGAGGTCCTGGGTTCAAATCCCGTGGATCGAACAACGTAACTGAGGATTTCTCGTGGTTTCCCTCAACCAAAAAGATAAATACCGGATAGATATTTAATACCACGACCCAAAGTACCATCTTAAGTCTAAACAATAATCAAAATAAAAAATAAGTGGTAGCGAATGCTTTGCCGTCTATCCACAGACAATGAAAGCAGGTAGACTGGACGAAACATAATACCGTCTGCACGGCACGAAGCAGAAGATCCGGCTGCTATGCGCTAGGGCCTCTGTGGACACGTGTCGAAGCAGGATGGCAGGGTTACACGGTGAAACCTAGAAGGTTAACTGACGCCTTTCTGTGTGAGGGCGGCGGTTGTACTGGACAGCACCCTAAGCCATCTGCACGGCACGCAGAAGATCCAGTTGTGTGCGCACTAGGGTCTCTATGGACACGACGAAGCGGTAGCTACAGGGATGAGACCTAGAAGGCCAATTGTCCGCCTTTCCATATGCGTGCGGCGGTTGGACTGGGCGGCACCTTAATGCCATCTGCACAGCACAGGGCAGGGGATCCGATTGCTATGCGCTAGGGTCACTGTGGACAGAACAGGCTAACTGTTCGCCTCACCTCGGTCTAAGAGTTATCCACTAATAGATCCGCCACAATATGACCCTAGTTAAAGCGACTTAAAATAAATATAGTGATAATAAAAACAATAATAATAATAATGTCACACTTTTTATTTTACCTTGTTCTTTTAAACGCAGACAAGCATTTAGTTTGATGTATCGCTTCAGATATGCCAAATAAGCATACACCTTGAGGCAGTATTGTATATCACAACACTGTGAATGCCAGAGTCATTATAGTGTAAATTAACATTATTGTATGACAATGATTTTAGATGTTTGTTAGCCATAAGACTTGTTAGGAAATAAATTTACACGGCCTCACTTAAACTGACAATAGGAGTGGGCAACGATGAACCGATAGGGTGAGTTGTTTATCACTAAGAAGAGACAAACAAATGACGTTAGGGTAGCGTGCCTTTGTTTAGAAATGGAGGGAATATCTTTCCTTGAGCATGTGTGTTAGTAATTATGATTGGCTGACAAAACAGACGCTAATGTTGGCGCGAATTCGTAACCAATAGTAGCTCTATTATAATGTTTAGGCATTTCGGGGAGAAGGAGTATATATTCTCGAGCTACAAGCATATTTCACGCAGTTCTAAGAAATCTTTCGCGAGGTACACGTCACGCAGTCTTGAAAAGTGATTCGCGAATTACACGTCGCGCAGTTCTAAGAAATCTCTCTTGAAGTACACGTCACGCAGTCTTGAGGAATCTCTCGTGAGGTGCACGTCATACAGTTTGGATTATCTCTCGCGTCGTAAAGTTATTTACAAAATGTGAAGTACGCGGCAATTATTACGACAGTAATTACATTCGGAAATATAACAGTTTCAGTCAGGCGTGTAGAAAGATTAAAGATGTGAACTATTAATTAAGTGTGACGGCAATAAAAGTGTGAAAATAAATTCTTTTATCAGTGTTATCTTTTAGTAACAACTCCTTTCCGTTTACACGCCCTGCTGAGAGATATTTGCTCGACTGGGTAATAATAGCTAGCCGGAGGACAAAGAACCCAAAATCTTAAAATAATAAAACAATAACAGGCGCCAAGCAAATAAGATAACACGAACAGATTACCGCGACAACCTGAAAAGAATTAAAACTTGAGTGATGTCTAGCAAAAAATCTGATATGGTGGGTTCAAATGATTTTATGTACCAATGATAAATTCACATATATTCATTATGTATGATTGTTAATGGTATTTTATATATTACAAGGAGTTGTTTCAAACTACCAGAAGGTTTCAACATAGGGAAACAGTATTCAAATATTTTTTCGTGGCAACCACCTCTTGCGATGGAAAAGAAAAGAAAAAAATCAAATATCCCAGACTTTAATGTATGTCCGTTAGATGGATGGAGGAAAAGCCTAGGTTTGCAATATGAAATATTTCGAAAATGGCTAACAGATGAAAAAGATTACGAGCACAATTGTGTATTTTAATAAGTATTTTTCTCACGGTAAGTTTTAAGCTTTTAAGCTTTTTTTGTTAAAATATTCAACAAAACTTATTCAAATAAATTCATATTCAAATAAATGGAAGGTGTAAAGTTTGCAGGATATTCACAAAAATTGAAGACGCAAGTTTTGTATCTCATGTCACTAATTAAACACGTGCAATTTTAATCAAAATCGTTAAAACTGTTTTTGAAAAAATAACAAATAAACATTTCTTTCTGTATTGGGAAGGGTGGGAGGATTGTTAAATAACAAAGTTTTGTATTTATCCGAAGTTTCGTTTTTGAGTTATGCAGTTAATACACAGAAAGGCTTATTCCAAAGTTTCAATTGTATTCTGAAAAAGATAGAATTAATATATTTTACTATGCTCTTTGAGACACATTTTATATGAAAATAAAATTGTATATGTAACTATTTACAGTCGCTGTACAGTAGATTCATAAAAATTTGTATCACAATCCCTAGTTTGAATTTACGGCAAGGATGTTTAATTCTTTTTTGCTTACAATGGGACTCTAACTACTGTGAACAAAAGACAATTGGAATAACGTGCTTCATTAAGCACTAAATGGTTGTCCATCAAACGAAATTGGAGCTTTAAATCAAATCTTCGATTATTTCACTGCAGCAAATGAAACCACACCCGCGTCCATACCTTTTAATTTATTTCCTCTGAAGTTTTAATGATACCTGGAGGATTATCAGTGGGTTATGAATGAGGCAGCAAATGAAGTTTATTTTTATATGTATATACAGCTACCTGTTCTCCTATTACAAAATAATAATAATAGTAATAACAATAAGCGAATAGTTTATAAGTGTGTTACATTACTTACGCACTTATGTTTTCGACGATGTTTTAATCCACTTCCCGTCCAGCTGTCATGATGTAAATCCTTTCGGGTGTAAGAACCCTTAACGTGGCTTCCTTCGGAAGGGAAGTAAATCCGATGGTCCCATGTTCATAGATTTACGGCTCTTAAAAGCACCTCAAGCCTAATAAAGAAGTCTGTGAGCAAAATCTCCGATCTTTAACGCCAAATATGAATTGGAACGCTAAGGACCACAGTATTTAAGGATCGTCCATAAGTCTAAATAACTAAAAGAATGGTAGTAAGCTGAATTTCCTGTATTCAGTGCTGGTAAACTAACCTACCTGCGTGTTTTGTTTGTTTTGCTGCAAGTATGTACATTAGCTGTATTAAGTCCTCTAACTTTTGATATAGGTATTGATTATTATATACATGGTTGTATGATCTAATTTGATAGCTAAATTTTACCATTTAATTCTTAAACAGAAAGTAAAGATCCAGGTATTTATCATTATTTACTTAATATTAGTATTTACTATTAAGTTTCACTAAATTGCAGCTAAGTACGAGCTGCAATGTATTGATTCTTTTAAGGTCGATATCCCGATTTGGATATTCGATGGTCAGTCCGCCAACTAGGTTAATATTGGCGACTTTGCTACTGGAACCAATGTTCCAAAGCTGGTAATAACCAATTTTATTTTTCTGCAAGTACTGTTTCTATTGTTTAGTACCGAGAAGAATAGTATACAATACACATGCATTAATATTTTATACGGAATCTGGCAAAACTGAGTTTTCAGGTATACAAGGTTTGTAGAAAAGCGTACATTTCTCAAATAGTAACCCATATTTAATATTGCGTATGGATTTGGTCATCCCAACGCCCGGTCTTTTAGACCGCAAACAGCCAGCCGAGGATCGCTGGGATAAATGATCCAACTGCTATGACAACGGTCTTTAAAAGGGCGGAATATCAAGCAGTAGGGTATCGCTTCACCTTGGGGAATTAAAAGGACCCAGAAGAAAGGGTAAGAGCAATGGGGCTCGAAAGTCCAGAAAGACAAGCTATCTAGGAGAGAACTCCAAAAATAAACCGAGGACTCTTGTTAGTCAAAAAGAGGGAAGGACATCCCGACAGAAAACCCTGCTTGACCATAGCCAAGGTGGCGTGCCTACCATTGGCCTAACTATACTCAGCACTCTAATGTGGCTAGAGGACATAATTAGTGGTAAACCTCAGGATGAAGAAACCCGATATCTCAAAATGACATACGAATAATAACCATACGGGAAAAGAAATATTGGAAGACTGATAAAAAATGGAAAGAGAGACGACCGGAACGGAGTTATCTTCTAATCCATGAAAAGATGATTTAATTTTGCATCTCTATAATTTACTTCCATTACACGTGCAAGAAATTAAATATGCTAAATTATGAAACATAGAGCATCTATTACGAAGGTAAGTGCACACAGAAACGCACTCAATTCTGTTAAAGGAATAAACTCGCAACAGAATTGGTGATATATTAGAAAGATGGCAAAGAAACATGGGTTACATGACACGTATCTCTATAACGGAGGACCTGATTATATATGTTCCAAATTTTGTAAACCATACATATACGCGTTTTTAAAAACTGTGGTAGATCACAAAAATGATTTTAGTTCAATAGATTTTATCTATCACTAGATAGTGTTTAGTTCTTATCACTTCTCTCCACAACTGGCAAGAAACAAATTCCTAGAAACAAAATGTGAATCAATAGTAGTGCCCGTTATGAAAGGGGGAGGAACCAGAAAGAGCCTCTCTTAATGAATTCTGCTCCGATCGATGTAACAATTAGAGATGGGTTAGGTCAATGTAATACAATAGAAAGTCGACCTTTTATTGAGAAGACTTGATGTGAAATGAGTTACTTGTGTGATTAAATGGCTCAGCAGTCATGATATTCATGTCAAATGCTTTTCCCGAAGTAAATAAACATGGAAACGGCATTTAAAATTATTACCCTCATCTAATATGGATGCAGCAGTGCAAAGAAGGGAAGAAGGGTCTTATGTCCACATGTTTATCAATTTAATTAACTCCATATCCATTTACTTATCATAAATAAATGGCAATAATGCTGATAATAATAATAATAATAATAATAATAATAATAATAATAATAATAATAATAATAATAATAATAATAATAATAATCATATTAGATATATAACTTATGCTAATATAATGTACACCTTTATTATTATTATTATTATTATTATTATTATTATTATTATTATTAACATTGACATCATTGAACAATAACGACAGTGATATGACAATAGTAAAATATCATAGCTATATAAATGGATTGTAAATTAACATTATCATGGTTATTATTGACAACTTAACGTACCAGCAAGAACATAAGCACTCATAGATAATGTTAAACTTTCATCATTTGAAGTGATATAAGCAACTTATTAATACAATGATTATACAAGAGGGAAGATAGTAGGATAAAGCTTCCAGAGGGCGGAGCTACATATTTCATTGCCAAGTTAGATCTTCCCGTTTCTATAATATGAAAATGGAAGTCCGAAAAATGCAGCCCTTAATGTTTTAAAAATGTTGAGGTTATAATTTGAAAACCATATTCTTTACATTACTCTAAGCACTTACTCGTAAACGTTGGTGGGTACTATAACCTGTAAAATAATTTCTATTTGTAAGTAGAGCAAGAATTTCAAGATTTCATGGTGCAATAATAATCACTTTAGCATAATTCCACACAGTTGAAAGTTTTCTGTTTTCCTTCGATGTTTTAATTTGTAATATAGAATGGTATTTTTATCTTCATAATTTTAAGCATCGTAGTCTAATTGCTGCAACATTTAGATGTTTAAAAATTTTGGAATACCTTTAAAGTACTGCACTAGCTTACATTCAATAGTTACAGGGCTCTAACAGGTATCCGGTGCATTATGCAGTGATATTTATGTAGAACTGACACATTAATTTTTAGCTTCTCTACTACGTATATTAGTATTATATTCCACCCAAAAATTCGATACCGAGATTTCACCGGAAATACATGTTTTGAGAACCCCTGAATACAAAAAATTCTGATGTATTACACTCTAATCACTTTCTCTACTCTCGTACAAACTATTTTTACAAACTCTTATTCTCCACCTATTTCATATTAATCGAGATAAACATTTCCAGAAATGATCTTTTGACATGCAAAGAGAAATACATTTTACACATAGCGACCACTTCTAAGAATATATGACTATTGCTTAAGGCGTACTATGTTCCCCTTGTTTTGTATTTGCAAGGGCAATATAGAAATACAGTAGCCTTTAAGCTACAACATATCTTAATAGCTGGTTGCTAGGTGCAAGACCATTCTCTTTGCCACAGATTAACACTCTTTGCATATCCAAGATAAAAATTGAATAACGAATTCCCATTTGAAAAAATTATTGAAAAATTTAAGGGAATAACAAGGAATATCTCGAAAATGGTTCACTCAACCAAAAAAATGTATGTGACATAAATAGTGTATTTTAACGCAATCTACATTTTGTGTGTAGTAAAAGTTTGTCTATCTCTTATGGTTTACCAGTTATGCAAAAGTCGTTCACAATGAAGAATACTTTTGGAGACATTCCCAGAAAATTCAAGATATGCATTTTATTTGTCATAAAAATATCTTAAAAATATGACATTTTAATCAAAATCGTTAGAGCCATTTTTGGGAAAATTAAAATTTTCGAAAAATGTTCCATGTAAAGGGTAATCTGGGGAGGGGGAATTTTCTTGAAAGCCTTCGTGTCGTATTTCTGGAAAATTCTGAACCTAAATACCAGTTTGGTGTTTATCCAACTGTTCATTTCTGAGTTATGCTGTTCACTGACACACACACACACACACACACACACACACGTTTCCAAAAATGATTTTTTTTTCGATTCAGGGGTCTCAAAACATATATTTCCGGTGAAATGTCGGTATCTAATTTTTGGGTGGTATACAATACTTCCCCTACTTACTATATGTAGTAGAGAAAGTAAAAAGCATTTTTGGAAACATGTCCGTATGTGGGTCTGTGAACAGCATAACTCAGAAATGAAAAGTCGGATAAACACAAAACTTGGTATTTAAGTTCAGTATCTTCCAGAGATGCGACACGAAGGTTTAAAAAAAAAACACCCCAGATTACCCTTTAAATGGAACATTTTTCGAAAATTTTAATTTTGTCAAAAACGGCTCCAAAGATTTTGATTAAAATATCATATGTTTAAGATATTTTCATGACAAATGAAATGTATATCTCGAATTATCTGGGAATGTCTCCTAAAGTATTCTTCATCGTGAACGACTTTTGTATAAATGGTAAACCAAAAGAGATAGACAAAATTTTACTACACAAAAAATGTAGAACGCCTTAAAATACACAATTTAAGTCACATATTTGTTTTTATTGAGTGAACCATTTTCGAGATATTGCTTGCTATTCCCTTAAATTTTCCAATACTTATACTTTTTCTCAAATTCGTTATTCATTTTTTTTGTCCTGGTAATGCAAAGAGAATGGAATACTCCACATAGCAACCAGCTCTTAAAATATTTCACTATAGCTTAAAGCCTACCAATTTCCCTTGCATCTACAAGAAAATTAGCAATACGATTAACATCTCGATATCTCGATTAACATGAAGCATATGGAGAATAAGCGTTTGTGAAAATAGTTTGTACAAGAGTAGAGAAAGTCATGTGAGTGTAACATATCAGATTTTTTAACTGTTTCAAAACGTGTTATGCTAGCGACAACTTATACCTGAGATGCAGAGGAATTTTGAGAGATTATTTACCTCTACAGCAAATGTTGAAAATGTCCTCCATCCTGCATAAGGCACAACTCAACACGTCGTTCCATGTTACTGGCCAATCGTTGGAGGACTCTGTTGTCAATAGCTTGAATCTCCTGTGTAATGTTGTTTTTCGTATCGTCCAATGTCTGGGGACGTGTGGCATAAACCCTGTCTTTTAAGTAACCGCATAGAAAGAAGTGCGGCGATGTCAAATCCGGAGATCTCGGTGGCCACAGGATCTTGGAAATTATCCGGTCGTCAAAGAAACTTGCAATTAGTGCCATAGATTCATTTGATGTATGGCATGTAGCGCCGTCCTGCTGAAAATATCT
Source organism: Deroplatys truncata (assembly GCA_030765065.1). Classification (NCBI taxonomy): domain Eukaryota; kingdom Metazoa; phylum Arthropoda; class Insecta; order Mantodea; family Mantidae; genus Deroplatys; species Deroplatys truncata. The sequence goes on from CM060975.1 coordinate 225,735,971, forward strand.
TTGACTCAGCTCTACGTCGTCCAGTTGCTCAGCAAACTCCATGAAAATCAGTTGGTACTGTGTATTGTTCACATTGTTTAAAAAAATGGTACTACTATTCTTTGTGTGGATATTGCGCACCAAATGCGATTTCAACCGGGTGCATAGGTGCTTTATGAATAACATGTGGATTTTTGCTGGCACAATATCGTGAGTTATTTGAGTTCACATAGCCGGATAAATGGAACCATGCTTCATCTGTGAACCATGTGATGGGCAATATGGTAGGATTTTGCACAATGAACGCCTGAAACCAACGACAATAATTCATTCGTCTATCCTTATCTGGTTCCTGTAACTGATGGATCCGTAATCCTATAAGGCTTTAGGCCAGCAGTTTTCACAGTTCTCTAACACATTGAGTAGATGTACCCTGTCTCTTGCGACAAACGTCTTAATGAATTTTTGGGTAACTGATCCAGTCGTGCTCTTACGTCAACAACAACAACCTGGGAAGCCTAGATGAGCGAGTTTTGCCTTTTTCACTCATCAAAGATCCAGTTGTTTCCAATTTGTTTACTATTCCCAGTATTGTATTTCTTTGGGTAGGATTCCGAACACCAAATACTCTCTCGTATGCCCTTTGAGTAGCTGTAATTGAACGTGTAATCCAGTATTGCTTTACAAGGAAGAGTCGTTCATTTAATGTGTAGTCCATTTTCACGTTGATTAGAAAAGAATCTCAAAAACAGTTGCCCACAATAAAACTAACAATTACGAATAAAACATGAACATCTGCGCATCTAGTGTAAGGCAATCGAAACTCCAGAACATTCTGCTTAATTTGCTGTTAGAATTGAGGCATTGGGTGGATTTCAAACTAAATAATTAAAAAAAGAAGTATGTCAGTTCTTCAGAAATTACCCTGTATTTCTAATTTCCAAAGTTAAATGAAGTCATTGCACATTCCTGCTACAAAATTTTAAAAATTATTAAATTCACTATTTCGATTACGTGTAAACTATCAGGGTTCAAGTTGCAGCAAACGATTAGTTATAAATATTATATGCTGGTACATTCTAGAACACATCCACATATGAAGTATTCCCCAGAGTAATAATTATGCTGCGGAAAAACGTTAGGAAGGAATTAATACAAAGATTTAATACACTTCTTTAGAATAAAACCACTAGTCTCCTTACAGATATGATAATAGATAACTTTAACAGCGTTAACAAAGAAAACTACATTTGTCGTATTCTTAATGTATATTCTGAATTTTGTCATTCTTGCACCATGTTTGCGAATTTAATACAATTTAAATACACACGTAAGAACACGCTCTAGTGAAATATAATTTAACCGTTCCATGCATAAGAAATTGCATTTAGAGTTACTTACAACCAGAATGCTATTTGAGTAATTTACATAAAGCCGAACTGTGTGGAGACGATCGCTTCCAAGACACAGAGAGCGAAGGAGTCTTACCAAGTCGATGGCCCAAACTGAAGTACTTTTTCCTCTGCTGGACGCTGGCTCACCCTCGAGGCACACACGGAGGTAGATCACGTGCGTGGACGTTGCCTCGTCTTTCCTGATTGACAGCGCGCATCTGGTGAGAGCTGAGAAAATATCCTTTAGCCAGTAACGAGGCTTGTTACACCGGCTGCAGCATTGAATGTAGCAGGGACCGAGAGCTTATTCTTGGTAAACTCCAAGTCATTCCTGCTTTAACTTTTGGCAGTGTCTGCTAATACAGTTACTCAGTAACTTGGAGGAAAGGCCATAAATGCCTTAGCGCAAATAGTTTTCTTAATAGTACTGGGATTTTTGTTCGTTTATTTCATTTGTGTAGTCCCCTCCATATCGGTAGCTTTGGCTTTAGAAACAACTATCTCGTTAACTGTAAGTTTTTAAATGTTGGTTTTACTGAATTTCATTAGGAAACACAGTCACATTCATACTTCCGGACTCCCCGGAAGATAGGTAATGATTCTAATTAAAGAACTCGGTATTTCTGTATTGAGAAGGCGGAACGCTGACTACTCGACTACAGAGGCAGTCTTCTGGGAAATCTTAGACAGTATTACGTACAAACAAGAATCTGGCACATTAAGTGACTACTCCAACACTTGAATTTTAAAGATAAATAAGAAGGCTTATACAATAAGTTATAACATTTTCTGCACAAGGCCGTTATATTTAGGTATTACATTCTATTTTTAATTCAATTGTTCTCTGTGAAACTGCCGGAATATTTTAAAGACTTCTATGTACTCACAATACATCTATTATGCGGGCAATATGCCTTCTAAAGTCAAGTATTATCCTTTGGGAAGTGTATTACCTTCTCAGTGCTTGTAAGAACTCGAATTCCTTGAGATGAACATTTCTCATCGGTTTCGAACCATAATAATAGTTTAGGTACCTCTCTTCAGTTTGGCTTAGCGCTCTTAACTGTGTTGTATAATGGACTTCTTTGCCTTTCTCCAAATAGAGCTGCAGCGTGATTGTTGGAAAGTAAATGGGTGCTTATTCAGAGGATCCTATACGCTGGCTTTGTGTCTCAAATTAACAAGAAAGTCATTCGAGAACAAGATTCTCTGACAAGGTCTGAAGTTCATTCTTTTCTTTACTGGACCCACTCACCTAAAATGTAGACAAACACCTTTATGGGCACGATCCCTCAGGCCTATTGGCATGACCTGATCAGATAAATTACATTATATTTAAAAAGGATAAAAAACCCATATTCGTGTCAGTTGTTCTAGATTCGCTTGACTAATAACAGTGACACAGAAATTACCATAATCAGATTCAGGAATTTACTGTACAGTTGAGTGCATGGAAACGTTCCGATGCTTTTGGGATCCTATAATGTAAGTAGGGGAAGTATTGTATTCCACCCAAAAATTCTATACCGAGATTTTACCGGAAATATATGTTTTGAGGCCCTCTGAATCCAAAAAAGCATTTTTGGAAACATGTCCGTGTGTGTGTGAACAGCATAACCAAGAAACGAACAGTCGGATAAACACCAAACTTGGTATTTAGGTTCAGTATCTAGCAGAGATGCGACACGAAGGTTTTCAAGAAAATCCCCTTACCCCAGATTACCCTTTACACGGAACATTTTTCGAAAATTTTAATTTTCTCAAAAATTGCTCTAATGATTTTGATTAAAATATCATACGTTTAAGATATTTTTATGACAAATGAAATGTATATCTTGAATTTTCTGGGAATGTCTCTAAAAGTATTCTTCATTGTGAACGACTTTTGCATAACTGGTAAACCATAAGAGATAGACAAAATTTTACTGCACACAAAATGTAGATCGTGTCAAAATACACAGTTTATGTCATATACATTTTGTTTGCTGAGTGAACCATTTTCGAGATATTGCTTGTTATTCCCTTAAATTTGTCAATACTTATTTTCTCAAATGGGAATTCGTTATTCATTTCTTGTCTAGGATATGCAAAGAGTATTAATCTGTGGCAAAGAGAATGGTGCTGCACCTAGCAACCAGCTATTAAGAGATATGTATATTCTAAAAGGCTACTGTATTTCTATATTGCCCTTGCAAATACAAAACAAGGGAAACATAGTACGCCTTAAGGGATAGTCAAATATTTTTAGAACTGGTCGCTATGTATAAAATCAATTCTCTTTGCATGTCAAAAGATCGTTTCTGCAAATGTTTATCTCGATTAACATGAAATAGATGGAGAATAAGAGTTTGTATAAATAGTTTGTACAAGAGTAGAGAAAGTCATGTGAGTGTAACACATCAGATTTTTCTTTATTTAATTGATGCAAAAGTTCATGATCATATATGTTCCATACCAACCCTGAGTAAACCAATCTATTAATGGTTTGAATTCAAGTCCACCACGCACGCATTAGCCTATGAAGAAAGGTCAGGCCTAGGTGAGCGCCGAAAGAGGAGTAAGGAAGCATTTTACCTGAAAGGCTGGAAGGCTTCTTCACTACCACGGTTCACACCAGCCTCCGGATGAGTCTGTGTATGTATTGGTTTTTTGTTAAAGGTCTCGCTCTCACACAGTAACTTATGAATACAGGTCAGTTATCGAGCAGGATAGCTCAAGCGGTAACGTCTATCTCCCACATTCAAGAAGTCGTGGGTTCGATTCCCGTGGCTAACCCTCCTGAAACATGGGTTATTTCGGGGATTTCCCCGGGTCACTAGGCGAATGCTGTAAAGTCCCCCGAATTTCTTGTCCCTCCATTTCACCTTTCATAGGTCTCTTTCAGGGCTGTACATGTCAGCGAGAGGTATCGGTGTGTGCATGGCATGGGAAAAGGATGCTCTGTGGAAACCTTCGTCCTCTGGATTCCGGGCTCCCCAGGGAGGAAGGGAAGTGGAGCCGCCTGCACCAGTGCCCATCCGAGGAGCTTAAATCTGTAAATGGTAGAGACCCCGCCCTTTGCCAGTCGTGCCCCTGGTCCAGCGCCCTTTGTCTCCTCTCACCTCATGCCTGCCTCCTGTGGGCGACCCGCTCGTGGCATAGGTACAAAATAGCTATGTAAATCGACGTGCTAAGGCCCATCCGCGTTGAATCCTAAACCTAATCCCGGTCGGTTTCAGGTTCAGAAGCGAAGGAAAAGGGAGGTAAGACATATATTAAGTGGAAAGCTAGAACCAGTGAGGACTGGGGGAGTGGCAGAGGCGATTTAGCATTCCCTTACTAAGATAAACCACTGCGAGTTATTTCGGCACGATTCCTTGTACTCGACTGTACATTACTAGCAGAACACACAGCTCTATTCGCAATGTCTTTCTCTCCCTCTCTTACCCTCACATTGCTTCTACCCCCCTTTCTCTTCCTCCACCGTTCACTACACCACACTTCCTCTCTGCGTTTCTCTGAACAAATACGCATCATGTGAACGTGTAATAAAACGACTACTCTCTGTGGTGTTATACAAACTCTGACAGAAGTATGTTCGCTATGTACGTTATGAGATTGGTCAGCTATCCCGTGGTAGATAGTTTACATACACGAATGATAGCAATGAATAATTGGTATAACTTCCAAAGTATTGGTCCTACCTTACATTTGTAAATATCAAAACCTATCCTTATAAGGTTTTGTTTATAATGTTATATGTTTGAATTCATTCCCCTTTAAGGACTTAAGATACTTATAGTCCAAGTTTACCAACTGGTCCCGCCATTCTCGAGTGAGAGAATGTCAATATTGCGAGCGTACACGCTTTGAAAAGGTTATCTGTACCTTCAGGTTGGCCATCACACACACACACACACACACACACACACACACACACACACACACAGACACACACACACACTATCAGCAATTATTCGTCCAAAATTAAAAATCGGCAGCAAAGTTTCGATTAGGGCTTTATCCTATAACTTAAAGCCATAACTTAGCAGCAATAAATACACAAACTTATACATGTACACTGCCGTAAACGTATGATAAATGAGCGACATGAATGTGGGAATGATCATAGAGACTAAAGGCCTAAAGACTTGCGACAATCTATATGAACGATTTGTTCTATATGGATGAAGAATGCATATAGAAAGTTGAACACACGTAGGCTTTACCCACGTAGGACTCCAATCTGGGTCCTTTGGGTTTCAAAATTGTCCTTGTTTGTGCTTCAGTAATCGGGCAATAGCTGTGACCTATGAAAAGCAATAGATTTAAATTGGCTTTCGTAGCTCGACTTCAATCGATCTTGCGTTTATTTGAAAATAAAGTTGGTCATGGAAAAGGCATTCATTCCTATGCGGAATTTTTAAGGTTGATATTGGCCCAGCATTTTGATACTGTAACCACTGTTGATGAGCCACTAAGTAGATAATGTTACAATTTACATCACACATTATCACCGATCGCTCCAAAACATATACAATATACATGTGATAACTGTATAACAAAGTCTCGGAAATAAAAAATACTCGATTTCGTGTCATATTTTCAAACTATTTCTTGATTGTTATAAACCACTTACTTTCCTTATGTTACAATATACTATTAAGACGTTGCAACACTTTTACCTATCTTTAGCTAAGCGTTCTTAACTTACCTCTGGTGCAGCAAATATCCATTTGAGTTCCTCATAGATTGTTTCATAAATGCGGTGCTTACCTGTAACAAATAAGAAAAATCGTATAATGTAACAGTCACACGAATTTCTAATTTATTTTTTAATTCAGAAGTATTCCTTATATATTATACAATGAAAAGAAAAAGAAAATATTCTTTGCAATTATGTTAATTGCGACAAATGTATGTCTAAAATTAGGCAGTATGCAGGTGGTTTCAGGAAAAATGCTGAAACAACACTGTAATGTCCATATTATAAGACTGTTTCAAACAGTAATAAGCTGAAGTACTGGCCACTTGACCTTACAAGAGCACAAACGCATTAGACACACAATTGCGATTGGAGGGGAAGGGATAACATACAACAAATTACTAAACCAATGATATTATTAATAAGAACATTTTTATTTAAATAAATGATGTGGAAATCACAGAATAAACTTAAACTTTCAGAAAACTTGCTCACCTTTACGAAAAGCCCAAAACCATAACATTCAAATATGGCTTATTAAAATAGAAGTTGACATGCCCAGGATTGCCAACTAGATTAAAAAGCTGCTGTGCCCACCTTACCCCTCAAGCGGGAGTTTTCTCACTCATCAGACGGGTGGAGTTACAGCCATAGTTCAATCGTTAGAACCCTGCTTACTGTGCGAGGAGCCCCGGGTTCGATTCCCAGGTAGGGGTGGGAATTCTCTAGTCAAGATTATTCCCTATCCTCCCCAGAGTCTGGAAGTATGAATGAGAGTGTGAATGTGTGTGATCTAATCTATATAACCCAAAGAAAAACCAGAAATCCAATGACAACTGTAAGTGTTAAAAGCATTACCGATAGGCAGTATGTTCCAAAAGTAAAAGCCGCTGACCTCACCATTGCGGTTAATGACGGGATGTTTGATGAATATTAAACTTGGTATTTAAGTTAAGTATCTTCCAAGGATGCGACACAAGTTTTTAAGAAAATCTGCCACTCCAAATTAACTTTGATAGAAAGTTGTTCATTTCTTTGATTTTCTAAAAAATTATTCGAAAGATTTTGGTTAAAACACCATGCATATTTGTATGAGAAATAAGGTGCAAAGGTTGCGCACGCACACACAAACACCATAGCACAGGACCTTTTTCTAAAAATCCTTTCTTTTAGATTAAGGAAATCTCGAAACGTGTATTTTCGTGAAATTCGATACCAATTTTTTGGATGAATACAATACTTCTCTACTTACTGCGGTAAGCAGTAGAGAAAGTAATAACTGTTATGTAACAACAAATTCCAGAAGAGTATAAAAATAAACATAGTGGGTAGAGAACATAACTCGAGTATAACGCAGATTTGTTGAAGTGCTTACTTTGTATTCTGTTTCTACTTCTAATGATTTAGAAAGAGTGCAAATTCAAAGCCATCACATAGTGACTCGCTTTTTGAAATATATTTGGATATCGCTTCTGCCTCATGCATTACTTTTTTACCTACAACATAAAACTTGGTAGCAAAACAATTTCTGCAAACATTAGCTCCATTAATGAGAAGCAGACAGAAGAATACCTAAGATTTTGTAAAAGTAGTTATTGAACAGTAATGTAGAGAAAGTTATCAGATGTTTATTCGTATGGCCCAATCACGAGTTTTACAATATATTAACATTAATTTCATTGTGAGTGATAGGGTTAATAGGATAGTGCACCGAGCGAGTTGGCTCTGCGGTAGCGTGTGCGACTCGCATTCGGAAGGTCCCGGGTTCGATCCCCGGCAATAACCCACTCTGACCTATGAGCTGTTCGTGGTTTCTTCGGGGTCGGCAGGTGAATGCTGGAGTGGTTTCTTCCATACCACGATTTCCTTTTCATTATTTCCCTTTCATTCCGTTTCCTTCTACTGCTCATGCACATGCTTATAGGTGGCATATGGCGGTGCCGGATAGATGGTCCGGATGTACGCTCTTTGAATAAATGGCTACTTGATGTGGGGGATCATCGCCCTCTCTCGGCGGCTCCAGCAGTGGGACGGGTCTGCGAGCTTGGAAATGTTAGGGACTTCGCGCTTCTCTGTGTGTCTGCCTACGTCCTGTAGCCTCTTGTGGTTCCTTCACCTCATCCTTTTCTCCTGGAGGGTGGTAGCCACAATAGACGGTGCGCGATGTGTCCCTCTCAGTTGAATAACCTATACCTAATGGAGCAGTATCTTGCTTGTAGCAATATTCAGTGTGTATGTTTATATACAAGGGCGGATCGAAAAGTAACTCACAATAGTTTTTTTTTACAAAGAAGTTTCATAGTTAAAACAACAAAAATCGCACCTTTTGCCTACTTTTCGACATAGTCAGCAAGTTTCTCAACACATTTCTCCCATCGTGATCCCGGTTTCAATACGCCCTGTTCGTAGAAGTCAGTTTCCTTGGACTATAGCCATCTGTGGACTGCTGATTTCACTTCCGCACTTCATCTGTTGCAAAGCGTTGGCCGGCCAGGAATTTCTTCATGGGATCAAACAGATGAAAGTCCGACAGTGCAGGGTTCGGACTGTATGGTGGATGCTGAAGCACCTCCCAACCAAATCTCGTGATTTTCTGAAGAACAGCAGCAGCAACATGGGGCGAGCATTGTCATGAAGAATTTTGACATCGTCAGCATTGATGTTGTGGCGTTTGTCACGAAGGGCACAACGCAACCTCAGCAAGGTTTTTATGTAGGCTGCAGCATTCACAGTGGACCCGTGTTCAGCAAAGTACACCAATACAACACCATGCATGTCCCACAATACCGTCACAAGCACTTTCCTAGCAGATTGAGTCACTTTGAATTTTCTCTTCACTGGGGGACCCGTATGTTTCCACTCCATACTTGCCTGCTTGGTTTCGGGCGTGTAGTGGTATGCCCAAGACTCATCACCATTGACGATTCCTTTCAGAAAGTCATGCCCTTCTGCGGTGTACCGTTAGGTCATCATTTGTTAGCCCTTGTGGTTGTGTGTCAGGTTCTTAGGCACCCAGCGAGCACTAACTTTACGAAATTTCATCCTGTCATGAACAATATCGTGCACTGCACCATAAGAAATGTTGAACTGTTGCAATAAGGTTCGCAGATGCACACGCCGGTCGTTCAAAATTGCCGCCTCAGTGCCTCCGACATTCTGCGGGGTTGCAGCTGTTACTGACCTCCCGGAGCGTAACGAATTACTAAGGTTCACACGGCCCTCTAGAGAATGCACACAACCTGGAGACATTGCTACGGTCCATACAATCATCCCGACACACGCTACGAATGTCCCTGTGAATATCACTCGGTTTATGCCCTTTGGCCCACAAATATCGAACCACACCTCTTTGCTCTTCACACTGGACGACAGTAACATGCGCGCCATCTTTGTTGCACAGTTCACGCTTCTCTCGTTAGAGCTGCGCATGAAACAAAAAAATACCCTCCGTAGTGAAAACTTCAAACTATATCTGGGTGAAATTGCAACATTCCAGCTGCAATGCCAAGGCAGAAAAAAATATTGTACGTTACTTTTCGATCCGCCCTCGTATTTATATTTATTTACTTTTTACTAAAATTTTAATGTACTTTAATCCGTTAGGTCATATCGGACGGTGAATGGAGGAAATGCTTGCAATGAACCTCAAATGGGCTCCGAATCCCCAGAGCTTATAGTTACCCGACATCGCATTCTCAGAATAAGGGAAAATCCCGGAGCAACCTTATTCAGGTCACTCATACTAACCAAAATTCTAAGCCGGGACTTCTTGAATGTGAAGCAGACATGCTAACCGTATACTACGGAAGTGGGCTTATTCATTTATTGTTTAACGTTTCAGCATGTGAAGCATATGTTGTTATTATAACACGATTCCTAATTGTTCAAATGTCGGAAGATCCTTCTCTTTTAGGACTCATGGGTATCAAAGCTTGTTTTTCATTTGGATGTTTTCTAGTATCCAAGTTTATTTCTTTTTCTTTTTTTTTAAAATCGCTGTAAGTATTTACTAGTGAGTAAGAAATTTGCAATGCACTCTCCTTTAAAACAATACTATGTATGCTGTGTAAGATCTTCAAGTAATTTAAAAAGCGATACATGCAAGTAGTTATAGTAACGGAAGCTTCATGTACCTTGTAAACATAGTGGCCAGAGAACTTGAGTTGGTGCTTGTATACCATTACATAAACCGTATAGAAGCGTAGTGAATTCACGCAACATGAAGGTTTACAATAGTGAAGTACAGGAAGTCTGGTTTATTCTTATGCTTAAACATAAGAAAATACCTTTCCAAATGATATTAATGTAGCTAATTAAAAAAATTCCCAGTCATATTTAAATGTATTTTTTCATTGTCATGGAAGTCTGTGTTACATACCCAAACAACTATTTCACAGAATTTATGATCTGATGTCAATCTACCAGGTTCTTTTCCACCACAGAAATGCAAGACCTGGGAACCTAAATGGATGCCTTTTCTCCTCTTCCAAATCCGTAGTTTTCCATCCCAAAAAGTTTGTATGCTTCCATCCCGTAGTATTGCGTGTTGGCTGCCTAGAAAAATAATATCAGAGCTGTCGATCCATCTTGGAGTAGGTTACAACCAAAGTGAAGATTGAGACACAAAGGATGCAGTTTATTTACCTACCTTTTCTATATTTTGTAGCTTATTAACATAATATGTACATAAACACAATGCTTTTTAAAACATAATATAACAGCATTTCTACGTGTTCAACATAATTAATTATACAGACATATTTTTAAGATCATGCCTTTATCATCATTGTCGTCTTTATTGTAATAAAGGCTATAGATGGGCTTTCCGTTTGGCCCAGTAACAAATCAGAAAGTCAAGTTCAGTCTTAAAATCAAAAGAGCCACCACTGTTGGAGACATTTTATTCAGCCCGTTTCTTAAGGCTGCACTACTTCATTGACATCGATTCGCATTTCTGATATACGTGTGGCAGATGCCGATTCCTAGACTCCCTATCTGCGCCATACTTGTGATTGTATAATTATGATACTTCATCAACTTCTAACACTAGTTCAGAGAGTTAAGCGTATGCTAAGTTGGCACACTTACAACGTTGGCGCCAACACAGAAGTGGTTTCTTTAGAACATCAAAATTCAATTCTGCTCGCCATACAGTCAACATGAAATGGAGCCCTAAAGAGAATCACAACCGGAAATTTGCATTAGGCAAGTACAATATACAGTTGAGATTTTTGATGCTAATAACCAAAACCTTCGTGAACAAACGAGATGTTTTCTGTTGATGACGGAGCTAGAATTGGTCGTCCTTGTCAGAGTAGGTCTCTGTTGCCGGAAGAATCCGAAGGAATATACTCCGGAAATATACATTAATCAAAACGACAATGAAACATTTCATCTGAATCCGTTGTGCATAATAAAATAAGACTAATCAGGGAGATACCGAAGGGACTACCGGCAGCTTTGCAGAATATGACACCAAAAGAGGAAACAGCTTGCTGACCAAACTCGTGAATGCTTCACAGATGCAAAATCGATGAAAAATAATAAAAATATCCCATGTGTTGCATTTACATGATTTTCTCTACTCTGTCTTCCACAAACTATTCATACAAAAGCTTATTACTCTAGCTACTTCTTGTTAATCCATATAAACTTTCAATTAACATTTACGTATTTCGTTGCTGGGCACAGTAGGTAAAGTGGTAGTCAGATTTTTAAAAAACATGTCGCTATGTGATGGGTTTGAAATTCCATGCTCTGTGCATGACCACGGGAGCAAAAGAATAACCATTTCTTTTGAGAAAAGTGTAAGTATTTGAAAATTAAAACTAATGAGAAAGAATACCTTGAAAATAGTTAACTCCACAACAAAAATCTATGACATAAATCGTGTGCTTTAACGAGATCTACATTTTTTTTGTGTAGTACGATTTTGTCTGTCTCCTACGGTTTATCAGTTATACAAAAGCCTTTAGAATAAAGAGGGCTTCAGAGACTATTCCCAGAAAATTAAAGAAAATGTCTTATATGCTATTTTAATCAAAATCATCGAGCCATTTTTGAGAAAATGAACATTTTGGAAACGCTTTCCATATAAAGGTTAGTTTGGGGTAGGGGAATTTTCTTGAAAATCGTGGTGTCGCATCCTTATAGTTATAGTTTGAGAAGGGGTGGGTTTTATGCCCAAGCACTGCGACCTTAAGATCTATTGCGCATCCCCCCTTTCATCAGTTAAGTAGTCTGTTGCTCGATATGAACTTAACCAGACTGCTAACTGAGGCTTTCGATAGTTCATCTATCTTTGGAAAGTGACTGCCAAAAATACTTGCTCTTTGACTCGCAAGAGCAGGGCAATCACATAGTGGATGAGTAACAGTCTCATCTCCTTCTAGACATCTACTACAGATAGGGTTGTTAAACAATCCCATTCTGTATAGATTAAACTTTAGGGCACAGTGTCCTGTAATGAATCCTGTTGCCCATGCAAGTCTTCTTCTACTAAGACCGCGCAAGTATTTTGCCCGGCTGTTATCCAGGTCTGTAATGAACAACTTGGAATGTCTGCAACCCTCAATGGAGTTCCAGTAGTTCTTGTGTTCTGCTTGAGCCCAGCACTTAATAGCCTGTTTCACTGGTCTGTAGGACACTCCCAGTACAGGCTCCGGACCAAAAAATGGGATTTCACTGCCAATCTTGGCTGCTTCATCTGCTTTCTCATTGCCTGGTATACCTATATGTCCTGGCACCCACATAAGTTGAACCTTATTGTGTTCAGCCAGTGCCATTAAGGATTCCCGGCATTCTGAGACAAGCTTTAATTTTATTGATGGTGATTCAAGTGCTTTAAGAGCAGCTTGACTGTCTGAGAGGATAAGAACACTTCTATTCTTATATCTCCTTTTAATGCTTTCCATGACACTGGCTAGGATTGCATAAACCTCAGCCTGGAAAACTGTAGTTAAGGTACCAAGACTATAAGAAATCTTGGTACTGTTACCGTAAAGCCCAGCCCCCGTTCCCGATTTGGTTCTAGAACCATCAGTATACCAGATTGGGCCTTTGTTATTATGAGGTTTTACCAGTCTTTCCCATTCACTCCGCTGTGGATAGGATACCGTAAATTTCAAATCAAACTTGAATCTTGTTTCAAGAATGTCAGTCCCCATGTTGAGTATCTGTTGTACATTCTTATCCCAAGGAAGCTTGAGATGATTAATATGTCCAGTGTTAGACACTTTGGTTTGGCGACAAATACGGTGATACGCGATCATGGCTTCTGCCTTCATCCATAAGTGGAGAGGTGTGAGCCCAATCAGCATCTCCATAGCCGCAGTTGGAGTAGTTTTGAAGGCTCCCATAATTGAAATGCAGAAGGTCCTCTGTAATTTACAGAGTTCCTTTCTGCACACCTTTAAATTAACTCTAGGCCACCACATCAGTGCGGCATAAGAGAATATAGGTCTCACCATAGCAGTGTATATCCAATACACTATGCTAGGTTTCAGACCCCATGTCTTGCCAAGCATACCTCTACATGTCCAAAAGACTCTGTAGGCTTTGGTAATACATAATTCCATATGATGTTTCCAAGTTAATTTCTTGTCTAAAACAAGCCCAAGATATTTAACTTGTGTTGAATAGGGCACTACCTCACCAAAGAGAGAGAGTCTGGTTAAATCAGGCCCCCTTCTCCTGGTGAAGGGTACCACTACTGTTTTGCTTGGATTAACAGTTAGATTATTCATCTTGCACCAAGCTTCCACTTTCTCAAGCGCCATTTGTAGCACTTGAGAAACTGTGTGAGGAAATTTACCTCTTATGATTATTGCAATATCATCTGCAAAACCTACTGTGAAGTAACCATCACTATTGAGTGCGCAAAGAAGTGTGTCCACTACAAGGTTCCATAGCAGGGGTGATTAAACACCCCCCTGCGGGCAGCCCCTCTCCGTGGACACATCCAGCGTCTCCCCACATAGATTCATGGTTATCTTCCTATGTTGTAAGACAAAACGTATCCACTCACAAAGAAGTGAAGGTACATCGTGTCCATAGAGGGCGTTCGTCACGACATCACAAGATGTCGTGTCAAACGCACCTTCAATATCAAGAAAAGCACCAATGGCTATTTCTCTGGTATTAAGTGCCTTCTCAATAGTCGAGACCACTTGATGAAGTGCTGCTTCCGTTGATTTCCCTGTTTGATAGGCAAATTGGTACTTGTTTAATGGATGTTCCATTAAAACGTAATCCCTAATGTGCCTATCCACTAACCTCTCCAAAGTTTTAAGCATAAAAGAGGAGAGACTTATAGGGCGATAAGCCTTAGCCTGGGCGTAACTAGGACGCCCTGGTTTAGGTATAAACACCACATTTGTTTGTCTCCAAGCCATGGGTATATATCCATAAGCTAGACAAACTCTAAATATACCACAAAGTAGGGATTGAACTGAATCAATACCATATTGTAGAAATGCAGGGATGATTAAATCTGGGCCTGCCGATTTATATGGTCCGAACGACTTGACAGCCCATCGTATTTTAGTGACATTGACTACGCTCCTGATTAGGTTCCAATCCTCTCTGTCCAAAGAAAGATGGTCCAGATTTGGTTGCCCCTTCATAGAATTGCTGTCATTGTCTACCTTAAAGTCTGGAAAGTGAGCCCTCGCAAGTTGCAGGAGCGTCTAGGAACCAGACTGTGTGTACGTGCCATCAGGCAGTTTAATAGTGCTCACAATTTTTTTAACACCCTTTGCCATATGTTTCATGAATCTTGCACTGCTGGGAACATTCTCCACCCCCTGGCAGTACTCCCTCCACGAAATCCTTTTGGCTTTACGTATTTCTTTGTTATAATTGGTGAGGGCTTGTCTATATGAATCCCAATCACCAGTTCTTTTTGCAAGTCTAAATAACTTCCTTGCTTTCTTCCTAAGTCTGCTTAACTCTTGAGTCCACCAAGGCACAAGCCTTGGCGAGTAAGCTACCTTAGGCTTGTCGCATCCTTGGAAGATACCAGTTTTGGTATTTAACCGACATTTCGTTTTTGAGTTACGGTTCACACACAGACCATTTTCTATTTTTTTATTCAGCTAGTTGTATATTTACAGTGAAATCTCGTATTGAATTATTACGATATTATTATTTCGAGTTAATAATTCCTATACATTACGCGTAAAGGGTAGTACCTCTATCCAAAATTATCCTTTACATTCAAAATTGTTTCTTGTTGTTTATTTTTACTTTCTCTACTATGTATAGTGGGGGAAGTATTGTAATTCACCGAAAAATTCGATGCCGAGTGTTCACCGGAAATATATATGCTTTGAGGCTCCCTGAGAAATACTTCCTCTATCTACTACAGGTAAGCAGCAGAGAAAGTAAAAGGAAAAAGAAAATTAGTTGCCAGAATTTATCATTATATTCCTAGAGAACTGCTACAAAATTCAATAAATGAAAATAGGCCACCGTTGGGTTTATTTTACAATTAGTAGGAAAAGCAATTTGAGGATGTCAGTCATAAATTTCTCCGAACAAGGGATGAATAGACGTGTCCACAACTACGAGGTGGAGAAGCCCTTAAGCACCATCTTATATGCGGCTCCCAGGTGCATTGCTTCGGAAATCCTCGCCTGAATTTGCTGTACTTGCCTGTGTATTATTTTGGGGTTTAATTTCCCCTCAAAACCCATTGAAATACACATTTGAAGCCCCAAGTATGTCTAAAGCGAGTTGCAGTATACGAATGGTGTGATCCTCTGAAGTGTGTATTCATGTAAAGGGTAAACATTTTGGGTAGAACGTGTCTCAGGCATATTTGCCATGTAAATTATAAGAATGCCTAATATATCCATTACTTACTGCTTTACTTAATATGCCAGAGACAGGTCTAGGTATTTCTGCATCAGAAAGGAACTCATTTTAAGTTGTGTAGGTATATCCCTTCAGTAGTTGTATTTACGGACATGTTAACACAGAAATCTTTAGAAGTCTGTAATATGCTGCAGCTATCAGTTTAAATGACTTGTTTGCATCAGCTATAATTCTTGAGATACCTTCTCAATAATCAAATTTAGATACATTTTTAATAAAACAGAGATTAGATCAATGCTCTTATCTTATTACATCACAAGACAAATCCTTCGCAGGTATCTCCGAATCATGCTCCACGTGACCACAGTGCACTTCCAACACAACTTCTAGCGTCGCATGTTGCATTGAAGGTGTGATGTTGAGCGCCTCATATGTTCCATTGGAAACAGTGGATACATCGTACAACCGACAACACAGCCACCTCTTATCTGGAGATGTTGGAGGCGTTTCTTTAATCATAATTGGAGCAGCATGACATCTTGGAAACGTCTGTTTTCCAACAGCATGGAAACCGCCTTCATTCCATATCAAGCTAACCGCGGGGGACTCAGAGAAGGTATTGCCAGTATTAGTTTTAAATATGCTGTCGCAGTAATCTGTTCGTGTTATCTTTTTTTGCTGAGCGCCTGTTACTGTTATACTATTTTGAATTTTGGGTTCTTTGTCCTCCGGCTAGCTATTATTCCTCAGTCGAGCAAATATCTCTTGAGCAGGGCGTGTAAACGGAAAGGAGTTGTTACTAAAAGATAACACTGATAACAGAATTTGTTTTTACACTTTTATTGCCATCACACTTAATTAATTTCACATATTTAATCTTGATACACGCCTGACTAAAACTGTTATATTTTCGAATGTAAACTACAATCACTTATTTGCCGCGCACTATTAATTCGCGTATTTCACATTTTGTAACTAACTTTACGACGCGAGAGATTCTTTAAAATGCGTAATATGTACTTCGTGAATGCTTCCTTAGAACTGCCTGACGTGTAACTCGCGAGAGAGATTTCTTAGAACTGCGCAACTTTTACCTCGTGAATGATTCTGTTGAACTGCGCGATACTTGCTTTTGACTCAAGAATTTATACTCCCTCACCCCGATATGCCTAAACATTATAATAGACCTGCTATTGGTTAATAAATCGCGACAACATTAATGTCTGTTTTATAAGCCAATCATAATTACTAAAACATATGCTCTAGGGAAGATATTCTCTCCATTTCTAAAGAAAGGCGCGCTACCCTGACGGCATTTGTTTGTCTCTTCTAATTAATAAACAACTCACCCCATCGCTTCATTGTTACCCATTCCTATTGTCAGTTTCAGTGAGGCCGTGTAAACTTATTTTCTAACAATGCTTATAGCTAACAAACATCTAAAATCATTGTCATACACTAATGCTAATTTACACACAATCACTCTGGCATTCACAGTGTTGTGATATAAAATACTGCCTCAATGCAAACACTGGAATAGCTATCTAAGGAATACAAGAACGCCCGGGAGCAGAAACGATTGCTCATTCTCCTAGCTCGCAAGGCTTTCACATTTTCTAGCCAACACTAGATTCAACCTACCGTGTCTCTATGATTACCTTGGAATAAATCCCCCCCAAAACAAATATGAGCAATGAGAGGTGTTATACTCGGCGTGAAACAAGGAGGGATCAGAAACAAACCTCTTAATTAATCCTACTTTGATTCGTGTAAACAAGTAGACGTAATTAGCCCAATGTAACATGATTAACTAATCGGCTACATAGAGGGAGGGTTGGATAAGAGTTTGTCAAACGTTTCATCTGAAGTAGATATGGAAATGGGATCTAAAATTATTGCCATCATCGAATGATTGCTGCAAAGAGGATATTATTTCGATGTATATTTATAAATGTCAGTAATTATAGAGTATACAACGGAAGGGGAATCCACGCACACTGCGACCTAGGAAGATCTATTGCGGCTACTACCCCCAGGAGGAAGGGATGAAGTGGAGGAACAAGGAGGCTAAGGCAGCTGACAGGCAGGGAGACGCGCGGATGCCACTAGCGTTCCTGGCTCGAAGACCTGTCTCACTATTGGGGCTGATTAGGGAGAGCGATGAACGACCAGCCGAACTAGGCAGCCCTTTAGTGTCCACGGGGAATACTCTTTCCTTGGAGCAAGCATCCACGACATCAGTCCGGCACCGCCTAACGCCACGAAACCTATAAGTACACCTGAAACATGAGAACGAAACGGAATGAAAAGGAAATGAGGGAAAGGATATCGCGATAGATAAGCAACCACCTCAGGTTCGCCTACTGACCAGGGAAAACTACAGAAAACCCAAGGTTGTAATGATGGAAATTGAACCAGGAGCTCCCGAATACGAACCTCACACGTTAGCGCGGACCCAACTCGCTTGGTAATTGTAGTCATTACTTTGGTCCAAAACAAAATAATAACGGCCTCTCTCTGTTCCTGTACTCTCTTGGCATGGCAAAATAGAAGCTTTAGTAACCCGGAAGGCATTTGTTGTTGTTATTATTGTCTAATGATACGTGACACTGATAGCAAAAAAATAGTTTTAATAAATTGACTACTATATCATCAGCCTTATTAATATTATCAATTAATAGGTATTAACTTAATATAGACAGCTCACTGTCAGTATACTTTTGGGAAGACCTAAACAACTTGCCAATCAGCTCTCTGGTATTATGCAAGAGCATAACTGGCAAGGTGACTTAGAGAACCCAGCTATGTATTTCAGTACCAGCTTAAATCCCCTCGTTTCTATGTGGCCACTTTTTGTGCTTCCAAGTTTACGTATTCTAGCTTAGTTTATTCATCCGTTAACTATTAGTTTAGTTAGGTTATAATTACAAATTACTTTTTTCTTAGGTAGAATCTTTTTATGTTCCCTGTTCAAGTTTACCGCAGCTCTCTCCCACACTCGCACAGTCAAACGTTTGCTTTTTATCCAGCATTCCTTCACCCACTCTTTCATCTTGATAGAAACTCTTCTGTACTGCAGCACCCATAATGGAGTTACAGCAGCTTCAGTTGTTAGATTGCAGTCATTCTCTACGTTGTTAGAGAAACTTGAAAGAAAGTGCAGACGTACAGAACCTACTGCCTCAAGCAAAGGCCCATTCCTATGCAAAACTTGCATTTCTCTTCTGCTCCAACCAGAGAAACTTGAATTTCGCTATAATGGGAAGTGCACTGAGCACAATAAATGAATATCTGAAAAGTGTACTGCTTCAAAAAATATCTTCTGGAAAACTAGAGAGCATGATGAATGGAGATTTCACTGTCGCAATTTTCATAAGTAGTGCCAAGCGTGGTTTTGGATGTATAAAAGGATGTTCAAAATCACAGAATGCATTGACTGTAACTCTTACTATATGAAAATGAATTGTGTTATAAATTATAAATTAATAACATCTATCAAATACTAGTTACGTAACACATTGCTATGCTTTAAATAGAATCGCAATTGACACTTATTGACACATATTTATGGAACCCTGTTGGTGACACGGAACACAGCATACATGCTTTGGCATTTTAGGGCAGAAGATTTTTTGAAGATTCCAAACCAATTACATACCTACATGAACATTCGATTAACATTTGTTAACACTAGGTACTTATTTGGCACATTCACCTAGTTTTTGTCATTTAAAGACACAAATATAACCGATATAACGTTTCCTTATATACATCATTTGTAGTTTCCACCTACCTTAGTGGGTTTTTATAGTTATCTTGTGTGTTAGGATGTTTTGTAAATTTAGGAGACTACTCAACATTTTATTTCAGTTAATTATAATTTAATAGTGTTTTAATTTCTGAATACGTCTTAAGGAAGCTGAAAAAATACAGCATTTCTGGTCGCATATAGATGAATTAGGGCTGAAAGGCCAGTTCATGACAACAAATTTAAAATATAAACGGTAATTATTTCTTCAGGAAAGTTACAGACAATTAAAAATAAGTTTAACCCTTTTAGGTTTTAATAAGTTATAATAAAATATAAAATCCGGTATTTTTCTTCGCAAGCACGTATGCCATTAAACGACGAAGATACTGATTGCAAAGGAACTCTAAAAATGTTTTAAGAGCGTCTCTGCTATTTTATTGAAATATATCACGGTATTATTCCACTCTTTATGACAATAAGATTTAAATAAACGGATATATTTATTTCTTCACACCGGGCTTCAGTCAGTTACGTATGTATCAAATTAATATTTATTTTAGCTTTCGTTCGGAAAACTTCAATTCGAAAGCAATATTTTATGACATATTCTTTGGAGGTTCTCATTCCAAACATCCCTTAATTACGCAACATTTCAACCAAAATTGAAATATTTTGGGACATTTTCTTCAAACGTCATGTTGTCATGCGTACGGGCGAATTTGTCGGACGAAGCGGCGCTAATAAGTGTTCTACAGCAGCGAATGTATCCAAAAACGAAATATATCCCTAGTCTAGGTAGGAACGGCTCAGAGATTTTTTTCTGTTGCACCATTTCTAAGGATTCCTGAAACTACCCTTTGACACTAAACCGCCGCACCTAAGCGCGCCACAACAATTCTTTGTGTGTGCAAAAATTCTATATGTACAATACATGTTAAAATAGTATAGTTATTGTATTTTATCATATTCTTTAATCTTGTTCTTTAATATCAAAATTAGATGTCCAAGTTGCAGAATAATGTTTTTCTTTATGTAATTATTTAACAGTACATAGGATTTTAAAGCCAAGGATAACATTTGTTATACACCTTACACCGAAATTCTGATTCTCAAAGCGTGTGTAACTCTTTTGTCTGTTAAAGGGGTTAGTTGCCCTTTCAGAACCATTGTATTTATTGGCATTCCGGAATTGCCGCTGCCACCGCCACCACCACTCTCACTTCGGATTTTCGTTGGGTTGTAGTTCAAGGAACTTAAAATTATTTCTGTATATCATATTCCATTTTATTTCGATTTAAAGACAATTTAAAGAAATGAAGTTGAAATAATTAAACGTGTATTTTTTGCACGAAATAAACTTTCTTCTCCACTCCATACCGGTTTAAAGTTGTTCTGTATGTTATGTAAACCATTTTTTGTTAAGTAGCTTAATTTCTCATAATTTCGTTTTATAATTTACATTTGGTTAATCCTACAACTTAAGGTTTAATCGATTTGATTCAAATAAAATACCTAAAATACGACTACACGTAAGAGACTAACGTATTTGCATGCATCCATTTTATGGCAAACAACAAAGATAATATAATCAAGTGGAGCTATGGGTTTATTCTGAATAATGTTTAAGATTTCTTAGTTCCTCGGATTTTAAACCTCGAATTCTTGCTGCTTTTATTTAATTTCTCCATTACAATTATCTACCAACCACAAACAAAGGGTAAATGTGGACTGCTAATCAACACAAAGGAATAGCTGGAACCATATAAGGGCGGCTAGAACTGTTTTAATATTCCATTACCAAACACAAAGAATCATTGTTAACTCCCTATGTGGTAGAGTGGTCAGCATTCTGGCTTCTCAACCGATTGCTCCTGTTTCATTCTCGTCAAGGGCAGGGGAGTTCTTTGCTTAAGTAGGATCAGTCCCTACCCTCTGGAAATACGAATGAGGTAACGAATGTGAATTCATTTCCTAATTAAAATTAATAAAATAAAAGTTAAATATCTAGAGTCAAAGAGTTAGCTATACCATCAGTAAGTAATACTTCTAAGGTTAAAGGTTCCGAATGACTATACAAGCTAAGGGAGGCTAAACAAATGATACAATAAATGAGATTTTTCAGAGAAATGATTTAAAGTTGTATAATAAGCTAGCGGAACTTGGCAAACAGGAGTGGAAGGGATAACAGAAATAGGTGATGATTAAAAGAAATAATTTAACTACGTCAAACTGAACAGGTCAAATTCTGGTTGGTTTTATAAGGAAATTGAGTTCAGCGACACTTAATATGGGTTATAAAAGGATTAAACATACGAGAGCATATAATAAAAACAGGGAATAAAGGAAGTAATAATGACTTCGACACTAGCAAGGAGTTTAAATAAGGCTGCATGCTTTTCTCAGTTTCATTCAACTTATACATGAATGATAAGATTAAAAAGTGGAATGAGGAAACAAATAAAGAGTAGAGCAATTTGGCTTTAAGGCACACAACTGAAATAAAGAAATAAAACTAGATAATATACGTTACTTCAAAAGATTCGAATATGCTAATAACCAGACAATTATAACACTAAAGAAGAATGTTTGCAAGGAAATATTTTTAACCAATTTGTCAAAAATCTAATTTTAAGGTATAAACAGAAAAAGCAAAACTAATGGCATTTTGAAGAAAACAAATACGATAAGAAACAATGATAGGAAATAACATAATTGAACAAGTCGTTTCAAATATCTAGGTTGTGATACTCCATTCGATTATGTTAAATGCAATGAACAAAACAACACTTTTAAGTCTGAGGGCGATACGGAATGTTTTTAGAATGCCATGTTTCTAAAACAAATTAAATTTGTTTATGAAAGCTACTTTGTAATGTTTTGCGAGTTGATTGCCGTGTAATTTGTTCGATTTTATCTAATAATTTGCTAATTATTATCATTTAAAGCCCTTGTGTTCACCCAAAAATGATTTTCACTAGAAAACATTTCCGGCCTAAGATTTGTTACGATTTTAAATCGTCATTAATGTCTAAACATGTGTAGATGGGCTTAGAAATGCGTTTGGTGAAGAAGCCCCATATAAGGTAACAATTTATAATTGGTGCAACGAGTTCAAAAGAGATAGGTTGTTTCTTAATGACGAATTTCGTGAAGGACGCCCAAGAACTACTGTTACTGATAGAAATATACTGCTGTTCGAGTAATGCTTAAAGAAGATCGACGGACATTTTATGAATTTTTCGGGTGACTTTGAGCATTGGTATGAATCAAATCCAAAACATTTTACATCAACAGACTTTGTTGAGAAAACTTTGTCGATGGATTCCACATAAATTGACTCACGATAAAAAAAAAACAAAAAAACAACGTACTGAATGGTTTAGAAAATAGCTGGAAACATTCCAAGGAGGCACTTCAAATTTGGTTTGGAATATCGATACTGGTGATGAATGTTGGATTTATTGTTATGATCCTGAAAAAAAAGTCAATCGGTTCAATGGTCTTTCAAACAGAACCTAAGCCTACAAAGGTCCGACAAATTTGCAGTGCTGGTAAGAAGATGGTTGCTAGCTTTCTTTTCCTAAAAAGGGCCATATTGCCAATATAGCATTAGTAGATAGAAGTACCGTTACTGCCGATTGGTACGCAAATGTCAGTTTACTACAAATTTTTGAAAATGTTTGTGAAAAACGCCCAAAAGTTCAAGTAATTTTACATTATCACAACGCATTGTGGCATATAGCAAAACTAACAACTGAGTACCTGGATGCCCTAAAGGTCTGCACCATGGACCATCCACCAATCAGCGTTGACCTAGAAACGTGTGACTTGTTTTTGTTTAAAAATATTAAAGATAAAATGCGGGAATCACTTTTTCGTCAACAGATGAAGCAGTGGTTGTATCATAAATAATGTTGGTTTTTAAATTTGGTGTTTTATAAGATAGAATTTATAGTATGCCATGGCGAAATTGCGTATATTGCGAGAATACGTCAGTCGTTAGTTGTTAACACACAATCTTTAACACACAACCTAAAATGGAAGTTACAAAGTTTGAGATTAGAGTCTTCTAAAGCACTACTGGAAACAAGATTATAGAGCTGCTGCCGCGGCTCTAAAAATGTGTGAAGTGGAAGGAAAAGGTGCCGTTAGTGAGCGTGTGACACAACGATGGTTCCAACGTTTCAACTCAGGAGAAGAAAACGCTAAAGATTTACCACTTCCTAGAAGACCTAAATCATGGGATATTGAGAATACATGCAGCATTTTGAAAGAAAATCAGCAGAAAAGAGCTCATAGGCTGTCAGAAGAGTTCGGGCAATCGAAAGATACTGTACGTCGTCATATCAAGAAACTTGTAAAATCAAACACAAGCTGTAGATCTGTACCTCATAAATTGACACCAACAGGATCAACATAGAGTGGATATCTGTTGCCAGCATATCGATAATCCCATGGATGATGGATTTATTAGGAAAATTGTCACCTGCGATGAAAAATAGGTCTATTACCGCAAATCTGACGTCTCGAAACAGTGGCTCAGGCCCCTCAACCTGCCAAAGTCGTTAAAAATATCAATTCGGCCTTAAAGTAATGTTGCGTGTCTAGTGAAATTTTGAAGGGGTGATTCACTGGGAGTTTGTTCCAAACGGGCGTGCAGTCAATGCGGATCTTTATTCTCAACAACCGAGTTCATGAACTTTTGAGACGGAGATACCCAGCATTAGTTAACCGAAATAAGAGTTCTCTTGCAGCAACACAATGCAATACTACAATACTACACGAACAACCAGGACAAAAATTCAGGAATTGGAAGGAGTTGAGCTACTACCACACCCAGTATACAGCCCTGATCTTGCGCCTTCAGATTACCATCTGTGTCGATCTATGGCCCATTTCTTGCGTGGAAGAAATTTCGAAAACATTAAAGCTGTGGAAGTGGGTCTCACCGAATTATTCGCAACAAAAACCAGAGACTGGTACCGTCGCGGGATAATAAACCTCGCTGAAAGATGGCTAAAGACCATAGAATCTGATGGTCTCTGCTGTGAAGAGTAGTTTAATTTCTTGTCAGAAGACGTTCCAAATAAAGCTTAAAAGCCAATACAACTCGTGAGACACCATCTATAAAAACCCGGTTTCTAAAGTGCCTCAGGAAGAATGGCATCATTGCTTTAAGAACTGGCTTCATCGAATGCAAAAATGCATTGGTGTTAAAGGGGAATATTTTGAAAAACAATAAAATCTTTTTAACTTTTAAAACTAATCCTTGTTTTATTTTCTAAAACGTTCAGTATCGCCCACGTATCTATGGAACGCTTAAAAGAACACCAGGCAAACAGACAACTGAAATTTTATAAAAAACTGGTACTCTATGAATCAGAGATATCAAGGAAGAGACACTGATCGACTAGTGGTAACAGAAATGAAATTCTTGTTTCAGTTAAAGGTGCAAACTAGAAGACAGATTAAGAAACATAGACACTAGGGATGAACTTAAAATATTCGTTATAACAGACAGTCTTCATGCATATAAACAGAATTGGAAAACACATATAAGTAGAATGGAACAAGTAGATACCCTAAGCTAGTTTTACAGTACGCACCGAAAGGAATGAGAGATGTTTGTCGGCTTAGCAAACGAAGTTAAGAAGCTCAAGCTGCAATGGGTTTTTAAGAGCCTAATCCACGGATGTTAATGATGATTATGTGATAAGTGCAGTCGGACTTTGAGTGCTTCAATAAAAGCGTTCATTAGTATGAAACCCTCCCCTAAATGAACCCTCCTACCGCCCTACCGTCCCCAGGAGGAATAGATGAGGCTATAGACCGCAGGTAGCCCAGTCGACAGAGACACGAAGAGAGGTCTCTAATAATTCCAAGCTCGATGACCCGGTCACACAGGTGGGCTACTCAAATAAGGCTACCCCCAGGCGGAACCGAGAACTCGGCCCACTTGAGGCGACTCAAAGAAGGCTGCCATCTGGCAGAGCCGAGAAGGATTTTCCAACGAACAAGCTTCTGCGCCATCTGTCCGACCGACACTGCACAGCACCTAGGCCCACCTGAAACATCAAAGGGGAAGTGAAATTATAGGAAATGGGGCGAAGGAAATTCTTAGTTAGAAGAGAAACGCATTCTTCCAGCCAACCAGAGAAAATCACGAAAAATACATGCTCAGAGTGGCCGACTCCAGGAATCAAACCCAGGACCTCTCACGCTCCCTGGGAGCCATCTCGCTTGTTCTCGCCCCCGTCCCCAATAAGAAATCAATACATTCTAAACGTGAGGCAATAACGGTGACCACCGGTACATCTCCCTAGACACTTATACTAGTCCTTTTGGCTGCCTCCTCATGGTAATGTTACAAATGATCAGGATTAGTTTCGCTTGTGTTATCTGTGATGCAATCCATTTCCAAGAAACTGTTTAGATGAGTTACTCTGCGAGCTTCAAATATTCCTTTGATCTTTGCACTTGCAGATTAGCCCAAGTACCAATATTTTACTTGAGCTTCAATGTTCCATTGGAGACATTTCACCTGATTGCACTGTGGTGGATGGATTTATCTGTCACTAGCTAGCTTCCACGATGTTTCATTGCGGCTTTTTAAATACAATTTAATTTAATTGAGTTACTACCCTCCCAAAAGCTATTGTGCAATAATCCCGAAAATGCTTCTTGGCCGTTGTACTTTTTATCTTAATCTCACCCAGATAATCCTATTAATTCCGTTTATATTAGGCTATTATTATACTGTAAGCGCCTTTTAAAATGGAGGAATTACCCAAATGGCCCACCTCTGTGGTGTGGGGGGTAGCGTGTCTACCTCACATTCAAGAGGTCCCGAGTTACTTGGTTAAGGTTTTTTTACCGGTGTTTCTCTTATCCTGAAAGATGAATGTCTAGTAACCCCAAGCTATGCGGACCCCGGATTCATTTGAGCATTAATTCACCCATTTCCTTCATCGTCCGATATTAACTAACCAGTTAAAAGACGTTAAGCATAAAAAACAACAAAAAATAGGTTATCCAAATGGAAAAGTAATTTTTGTACATGAGAAGAATATTTGAGTCTTTAAAATTTTGTACCTTCTCTTTGGCACCTATTTATTAGCACAAATCCACCATCATCCTACACAAAAGGAATATGTAACTCACCGGCTTGCGTGCTCAAGGAAATAAAGAGAAAGTGGCGGATTTAAAGGTTGCCTATCCGCAAGCCACTAGTTTAATCTTTCTAGATAGAATTATTATCTGTGGCCATCAAGAAAAATAATCTTCTGAGTTGTTAATTTCTACCCTGAAATTGATCATATCACACAGAGAAAATACAACAAAATTGTGTGCATAGGACTATCTAAAATTTGCTTGGTACATCTTTAGAACTAGGCCCTAAGAGGATTTGATGCTAATAGCAAATTGTGTTGCACATATTTCCAATATTTGAATAAAATATCAACTAAAGAAATAACTGTCGCATACATTATGCCAAGCCGTTCAAGTAGGCTAGATTGCCTTTTGTTTTGTTATTTCTTCTGTTTGCTTAGCTTTTAGATCGTGGTTATTGTAAATATTGCAATAAAATACATCGCCTTTGTTTTAGTTTCAGATACATTCTCTATGGAGTAACCTCAGTGGTACATTCACATTGTTTTCTCCAAGGCAATCTCAATAGAATGTCAAAGTCATCTTAATAATTATGGGTATTATGACTGAATCATGTTAATATTACAATATCCAGGACCAATACATACTTATTAGTCTGCCAATCACTTAAGATTAACTGAAACTGACCTTTTCTTGGATAAAAGTTTTTTCCGTTTGTATTTAAATCTTCGTCTATAGTACACTCGTGCATTAATGCAAGTAAATAGCAAAACAGTGAAATTTATTCAGAAGAAGTTGGTGTGTCTTAATAGACTTCTTAAAATGCTTTAAGTATAGCATGATAAGCGGTTTCAAATTTATGAGACTAATAATATCAATTCAAACGACGATTTATAAAACAAAAATAGGATTTAATCCGGTAAGTGTTATTATACCAAATTTGAAAATACCTTATTTTTATGCTGACACAATCTATTAAATGTACGAAATCGATTTAACATGGTATTGCAATTTTGCATCAGACAGGAATAGAGGTGCTGTCGTACGAGTAAAACTCAGGTGGAATTGAGGAGGCTATGCAACCAGGATGGACTATGGAAGATGGGCCCACGCAACCACAGTTTACGACAACAGGCTCTGGAAAAGAAACAAAGGTCACCTATATCAGGGATGATCGGACGAACTGGTAGCAGTAGCCGGAATATGAACCACTCTAGCCAAGGACCGACAATTATTATAAAAGGAAGTCGCCGCCAAGGACTAAAACTATAGCAGCCAACTACAGGCGTTGGATTAAACTTTTCATCAAAGACAAGTAAGGGCTAAATTCTTTCACAGACTGGCTCACCTTGGGAGCTTACACTAAGCTAACCTCCCTAGAGTAGGATGCCTTGCCATGAAGGGATACAGGCTATCTCTTATCTTTATAAAATCTAAAGATAGAAATACAAATCTTCAAAAAACATTAGATAAAACTAAACAAACGATAAATGAAGTTAAACCGCTTAAATTGATGATGCAGTTAGATTGCCTATAAATGGACAATTAAGAGAGTGTTCTTAGGCCCTACACTTAAAAAAGATGCAGGCAATCATAATTTTTATTATCTTTTTAGCTTTTATTTGTAACTCTACCTTTAAAAAATAAAAATGTCGAATTTAAAACAAAACTCTTTGGTTTTATCTCCATAATCTGACAGTAATGCATAGTTACCATAATTTATTTTAGTATGCTTTTTGGGGATTCTTATTTTAGGGAAATAAATACTCATAGCTCTGACATGGGACACAAGAGATTATAAAAATTCTGAGTGAGAGACTAGACCCTGAGCTGTGCACTCTTTTATTGTTGGATTGTATTGTGAAGCTGAGGAGATTCAGCACCGATCAAGGAATGAGGATAATCTACCGACGCCCCACCACAGGACAACCCCAAAAGGGAAGGATGAGGTGAAAGGAGACAACGGGCAATCGGAATCAGGAGTGACGGCACACAATAATAGGGTACCTACAATTTCAGATTGAGACGCCTTGGCAGTCGAATGGGTAGACTGGGGACCCCGCTTTATAAAATGGGTCCAACGTCCCCACAACGGGTGGTCCTTATACCCCGGCTAACAGCCGAAGGCCGAGGGATGGAGAAAGTTCACAGAGAGCATCTTGTTTTTCCTGTCACGCTGTACCGAAACACCATTGCCAACATTCAACCCTGAAACAGACCAAATGGGTTAAAGATGAATGAAATGATAAAATGGAACGAAATGAAGGGTCAGGAAATTCGGGGAATGAAATAAACCACTTCCAGCATTCGCTTGGCGACCCGGGAAAACCTCCGAAAACATCCATGGGTGACAGAGGGCTGTCGCCGGAAATCGAACACGGGACTTTCCGAATGCGCGTTACCACGGCGCCACCTGCTCGGTATTTTACTGTTAATAATCGCTGAAACATTAAGGTGCACCTTTTTAAGCTGTGGTTGTACCGTTTGTAGAGACTAATATGAGACAGGGCTTTAGTTTTTTTTTTGTTTCATATTGATACACAAATATCACTAAAGGAATTAAGAGTATTTGTTTTAATATTTTTATTTGGGGTTTCAATGAATGGATTTATAGCCAAGATCAAAAGCCCACATCAGCCCCGGTTGACCGTAACATATAAAATATTATTATCCACAGTAACATATTTCATTTCAGATGCAAAGAAAGCTTTAAGATTAAGAATTACTGAAGGAACAGGAAACATTTCTCAGAATTTTGGGGTTAACATTCTATGGCTTTTTAAGCGTAGTCGCACACTTTGTGAACTCTACGTATATGTGAAGTGGCATCAGCCGAAAGCAATTTTACTCAGAATATTATACCGCCTAACGGACTGATGAAATTATTCGTAGTAGAATAACTTTTTCTAATTCAGTGCGCACTTCTCTGAGTGTATGTAATGTCACTTCGAGACCCGTTTGAAGTTTTTCTGATAAAAGAATTCCAGAACAGTACCATACCCACTTTAAATTCCCAAGCTTTTGCAGGAAAATGATAACTGAGTTTGATTCTTTTTATCTTAAACTGAGTACGGAGAATAATGATCGGTTCTAGTGACTGTGGCACAAAATATACCTTCTAATATTTTCACAATTTATGCTCTACTTCAACTGATTTTTAGAGCAAAGATCAAAACGAAACATAACTTTTTAGCCTGCAGCAACTGCTGAAAACACAAACGTCTGATCTCTGCAGATATTTGACAAGGGATCAAACTTCGAGTTACTGACTTCTGAGATATAAAATAACTACAAATACAAACGATGGTCCATGCCAGTTCATTCATGGTAACTATTTTATACGTTTTCAAAGTTATTGTGTCTGTATGAAGTAGTTCTGAAAAATGACATACGAAAAGTAATTTATCACTCACAAATTAATTCTTTCACCCCACGGCACCGTCATACCTAATGTTGTAACCAAGCAGCTTAGTTCTCCGGTATTGTGTGAGGCTCGCATTTGGAACGTCTGGGGTTAAAAAAGATTGAGTTTTATTTATGGACGCTCTTTAGCTGTTGTGGTTCTTAGCGTCCCATTATATATTGGGCGTGAAAGGCCGAAAATTTTGCTCAGGCGCCTCTTTATCGGGCTTGAAGTTTTTTTACGTGGCATAAATCTACGACACGGGACCATCGGCTTTACTTCGCTTCGGAAGAAAGCCATGCTATGGATTTTTACGCCGAAAAACCCCATCGTCCTCCGCCGGGTTTGAACCTGCGACTAGCATGATAACCACTACACCACGGAGAATGACAGGTCTCGGGTTCGATTTCCGTTGATCACCCACTCCGACCTTGTGTTTTCGTGGTTTTCCCTTGTCGGTAGGCTAATCTGGGATGGTTTATCACCTACCGCGATTTTCTAACCGCCCATTACCTTTCATTTCTTCTCATGTTTCAGATTTGATTTAGATTTCGTGGCATATATCGGTACCGGGCAGATGGCGCGTATGTTTGCTCAAGGAAAAGAGTATTCCCCTTGGACACTAGAGGGCTGCTTGGTTGAACGGGTCGTTCGTCGCCCTTTCTGTGCAGCTCCAATAATGGGAGGGGTCTTCCAGCCAGTAACTGTTAGGCACTTCCGCGCGTCTGCCCGCGGCCTGTAGCCACCCGTGTGGCGCCTTCACTTCGTTCATTTCTCTTGGGGGTTGGTACCCGCAGTGGTCTCGCAGTGGCAGTGTGCGAGGCGTCTTCCTCCGTTGCATACCCTATCTCTAATATCGTAACCAAACAGATGACAGCTGTTTGTACTCGTGTACCCCAAAATACATTACAGAACAGAGCATACGGCTATGGGGAGTTACCTCTGTTCTTACATTAGTAGTGTTATTACAAAACCCACACAATAGAAGTAACTTATAATTATTCTACTTCTACTGTCTGTTTTAGAACAAAGCTGCGCTATGTCAGGTATTGTATTATCAAGTTAACTGTTGAATTATGACATGCCTCAAAAGCAACGGTAAAATCGTAAATCGGTAGGATAAAGATACAAAATCCTCTGGAATAATATTTATTTTAAATAAAATTATTTATGGGTGAAATTTGACAAAATCTCAACAACGTATGAGAGAGGGTAATCAAACGAAGATTTCTACTCGCTCTAGATGCGATAAATAATTGGCATGTGCCGCGATCGGCTAATATTCAAGGCGTTTTATGCGTTACTCCTCCATGTCGTCCTTAAATTAAATGAGTGGAAATTTCATTGTAATTTTAGTTTTAATTAATAGTTTTTTCGATATCATTTGATTGTTCTTCTATACTACCATCTACCACATCCGATCCGCCGGAAGTTACCACGCTGACTCCACCCTATGCTAGCCATTAAACAAACGATAATGCCAAGAAAGATCTGCCGCTTTCAAGTCAAATATATCTTAGGTATGAACATTTTTATAATATGTATTAAAACATTACATGTATGCAGAAGGCTTAAAAACTTTTTGCGTTGAATATATTCCGATTTAACAGAGAATTTCAATAAAGGAATTACAGTACATTTGGCAACTATTTAATATGCATTACACGCCAAAATAGCAATTCAACTGCTGCTGGCGCATATGGATTACGTGATATACTCCAGAAAGTATTTATCTCCACTAAAAATTATAGCAGCAAAATTAACAGAGAAAAACTTTCACTTTTAAGATGTATAAACAACAAACTATATTATAGCTTACTTGTTCTGGCGTGTTTTAAGAATTTTAATCTATTTTTAGTTTCTCTATTACATATAGTAAGTAGGGGAAGTATTGAATTCCACCCAAAAATTCGATACCAAGATTTCATCGGAAATGCCTGCTTTGAGAACCCCTGAATCCAAATAAAGAATTTTTTGAAACATGTCTGTTTCTGTCGGTGTGTCTGTGTACAGCATTAGCTCAAAAACAAAAGTCGGGTAAGTACGAAATTTGGTATTTGAGTTCAGTATCTTCCAAGGATGCGACACGAAGATTTTCAAGAGATATCCTCACCCCAACTACCCTTTACATGGAACATTTTTCGACAATTTTGATTTACTGAAAGATGGCTCTAACAATTTTGATTAAAATACCATATATTAAAGATACTAACATGACAAATAAGTGTGTATCTTTAACTTTCTGGGAATAGCCTTTGAAGTTCGTTTCATTCAAAGGAATTTTCTATAATCTTGTATAACCGGTAAACGTTAAGCGATAGACGAAAACATACTACACAAAAAATGTAGACCTGTATAAAACACATCTTATTTCAAATACATTTTTGTGGAAAAACCTCTTCTGAGACTTTTTCATTTCTTGGTCATTCTTTAAAGTCCTTTCAACATTCAAGTGTTTCTCGCGATTGCATGGAAACAATATAGAATTTTAAGACCAGCATAAGCGTCCAGTTACTAAACATTTCACTATCGCTGTTCTCTTTGTACCCTAAAGATGTGTAATGTAGCCATTTCTGCAAAGGTTTATTTTGATAAAAGTGTAGTAGATAGGAAAATAAGCCTTATTAAGAAGAGTTTGTATACCTACTAATAAACGATAGAGGGTAAAGAAAGTCATGTGAATATATCACATCATGGTTTTTAATTTAATTTTATTTATTTTATAAGTTTTATATGTATTCTTCACAAAATAAATCCATAGCATTTAGTAAAATAGTATTTTGGGGGCCACGTCCAAAATTACGGTGAAAATTATTTTTCAACCGATGAAGGTAAGAATGTTAAAATCAGGAATTATTAACCTGTTTGCTGAACTCTCTCTTTAAAGCCTCAGTTTTTACGCCTTCACAAATTGATTTCTCTGTCAGTGTGAATCATCAGTCCGTGACATTGTCAGGTGGTATATAAGCAAAGAGCTCTAATAAATACACATGAAATAATTTTGTATATACCACACAGGAAAAAGTTAATATATTAGGGCTATTTTGTAAGCAGTATGTAATGAATAAACGAGAAAACTGTATAGAAAAAGAATATATCACGTAAGCTGTATGCTCTTGGTCTGTCTGTATACTAAGAATGGGACTTTTATCTCGGTTAATTTTGCTGCTAGAATTTTTTACTTTTTCTGCCATACACTTGGTAGGTAGAGAAGGTATTGCATTTCACCCAAAGTTCGATATTGAGATTTCACCGGAAATATTTTGTTTTGAGGCTCCCTGAATCCAAATAAAGCATTTTTAGAAAAATATCCCTGTGTGTGTCTATGAACAGCATAACACAAAAACGAAAAGTTGGATAAATACTAAACCTGGTGTTTAGGTTTAGTATCTTCCCAAGATGGGAGACAAAGATTTTCAAGAAAATCCCGCCCACCCCAAAATAATTCTCTCTAACGCTTTTGATTAAAGTACCACATATGAAATATATTTACATGCCAAATAAAACATATATCTTGAATTTTCCGGGAACAGCCTGTGAAGTCCTCTTCATGCGGAAGGTGTTTTGTATAATCTTGTATAATGGTAAACGTTCAGCGATAGACCTACACAAAAAATGTAGATCTCTAAAACACACAATTTATTTCAAATAAGCTTTTTTGTGTCATACGCCATTTCTGAGATATCGTTATTAAAGGTTCGAATTATTCATTTCTTGGTCATTCTCTTAAGTCCCGTTAACATTCAGTTGTTTCTCGCGATTGCATGGAAACGGTATGGAATTTTAAGGCCAGCGTATAGCGTTCAGTTCTTAAACATTTGACTATAGCTGTTCCCTTTGTATCTATAATAAAATCTCATGTAGCTATTCCTGTAAAGGTTTATTTGGATTAAAATGCAGTAGATGCTTTCGTAAGAGTAGTTTGTATGTGAATGTATTACATTAGATTCTTTTAAAATGGAATCTAATACTTTCTGGAATCTGCTAACAAATTTCTTTATAGATGTAGTACTATATCATGAAAACAACTCTATCCCGAGGCTTAATAAGGCACAGGAAGCACTGTTAGCTTTTAGCAAGAGGCACCATGGAAACATTTTCACGGGATGGGAAGTAATTATTACTTAATGTGCTCATTAATTCTTCATTGTGACCGGAATTAATCCTGTTGAGTGTTCATATACACAGAAGAGATAATTACCTTAATATTTAATGGAACCAGATGAGCAAAGTGGTAATTACTAGCTATACCTGCAACAATAGATGGTGACTTAAGGTTAATATAGATATTCACCCTTTCCTTGTGATTTTATTTGTTTCCATGTCAGGCATCAGAAATTCCTTATCAAGAAGAATGTGTTCTAAGGTCTTCTTAGTCTAAAGGAAACAAAATATATAAGAGAAATACGTCTCTCTTAGTGCTGTGAGCACGAAGCCGCTGATATGTATAAGTGTGTGAAAAGCAGCTCAACTTAAAAAAATGTTTAAATGAAAATTTAGTATTCAAGCCGGGAAGTTTCTGGAGGTACGTAATGAGAATACTCAGGGATTCTCCGAAATCCTTGTTGTGTATAGCATTGTAGTCAATTTATTTCCTCTACCCCTTACTTATGGTAGTTGAAGTAATGTAATGCATCCAAAATTTGATCACAATATTTCATCAAAAGTATAGTTTTAGGGTCCTTTAAATGCAAAAGACATCTTTAGGAAATTGTCCCTTACTTTTTCTCTTTCAGTCAATCAGTCCTAATTCCAAAGTGCATGTTACGAGGGTAAACCTTCCTTATTTTTTATTTACCCAAAGTTACATTAAAAGTTGATTAAAATATAATACGTTTGGGATATTAAAGTAACAAATTAAATGTAATTGAATTTTCTGGGAATAGCTCTTCATTCTCACTGTATTTTATAAAATTTCGCATAACTAGAAAGCGGTACACAAATAAATGACCACTCACAAGGCAATCCTAATTTCCGACCACTTATTTTTTTGCAAAAATAAAATAGATATTAGATTTACATAATAGTATGGTGAAACTGTATAAGATATTTTCATTTTATTATCTTTAGGTTTTTTTTAAATTGCAACGACTTTTTTGTCAGTGGTGTTTAAAATAATTTTATATACGGAACATTTGATACAAGTCTACGCAATCCACTGATATATCGTTAAAACCAATAGAAAAATAAATCTGTGAAGTTATAAAAACTGAGGAGTTAATGGGGAAGTTCAATGAAAACGCTGATCATTCCCGACTTTCATCTTTTTCCTCGGTTTGATCAAAAGCCACTCTCATAGCAGTTTAAACAATTCTTTAATAAATGCACTTTTCAAAAAAATTATAAAAGCAATAAAATGAAACATCTTATAAAACACTAACACTGTAGGTAACTACCTAGATACAGCCAAGATTTGAATTACAGATCTCCAGGTTTTGGTCCGGTTGCTCCAACTAACTGAGCTACCATGACAGTATGGCGGCACGATATTAAAATTCCCCAACTGATTCATATTTTTCCCGGTAAGCTCTCAAATTCATTTTGAGATGACATATGCCAATAGCGATTTACAATGTTGTAAGTACTCAACTACCAGGTGAGTCAATGGTAATTAATTAGTTAGAGCAACCGGACGGAAACCGGAAGATCCGTGCTTCAAATCCCTGCTTGGCATTGCACTTTTGAGTCTGATTCTACCTGTCCAACCTTGTCCTACACACGACTTGTGTGAAAGAACAATTATGAATTACCAACTGAAATGTCGTTTGTTGTTTCTGCATGTTAAGAGGTGAGAATTTTCCCTCAGTTAAGTTGGCTGCTAGAATTTTTAAATTGGAATCAAATAATTTCTGAAATCGCTGTAGATTTCGTAGTTGTATTTGGGCCATGCTTACTGGCAGATACAGTGAACTACAGGAGAGCGAACATGCTAAAAACGATCTTTTCGAACTAGAAGCCCTGGAAATCTGCAACATTGGGGTCACCATGAAACTGAACTTTGAAGTCAAATGAGGGAGAAACGGAAACAAACTGAACAGGCCTTGATAAACAATATTACACAGCTACGATGTCTTATATACATTGTACCAGCATTTTAAATTAAGTATGCTGATTAGCAATCAGATTGCAAGTCCTCTTGTAATAACTGTGAAAGACTCTCAAAATGGAATCTCATATATAATTATACGAAAGCGTGGTTCAATTCATAAAACGACCTCATCTGCTTTTCTATATTTTCATTCTACCTCAACTCGGGAAGAGCTTCAGCGCAGCGTTACCCCAATTAGTACACTAACACAAAGGAATGAAAAAAAAGGAGTTATGAAAGAGGCTTAGATACTTCTCCACAGATATTTTCCCCTATCTTCAAGCTTCCAAAAATCTGAAGCATTTCCTGTATATTTTTTTAAGAAACCTCTTGACATAAAAACATATACCGGTTATAATTTTATCCTTGCAAATGCAAATTAGAATTGGCGTATTACAGAATCTAAAACAGCACTTTTTGTATTAGTGTTTTCAAGAGTGGTGTCAAAAACCCAGTGATCGGTAACTGGTGTCTCATTTTGTGTTAAACATATGCTGTTAATACAATAAGGGATTAGTGGTGACCTTGACTAATAAACATGTACCTTTGTACACCAGGCCTCCCCTGACAGAAGCAGAGTAACACATGACAATCGTGCTTAGTGAACGCCAAAAATGGCGTTTCGAAGCAGCTTGCTTTCGTGAACATTTATTCAAGTAACTCGTGAAGGATCAATAATTATTTTATTATCTTTGTCCTTCGGTGTGTTCGGAAGAAGCTCGTCAATAAGATGCGGCCTACCCCGGAATACCAAGATAATAACAGTAACATGGGAAGGGAGAGTCTTCGCAAGCATTTACTGGAACAATAGCTAAATTGGAGTTCTATGGAACGTGGCAGGCTTGTGAAACGACTTCTGTCAAGGCGGTGTCCTCTCAACACGCTGCAGCGGGTTTGCTGTTCTAAGAGAAGCGGGTTGCTCCACTCGGAAGTAATGTAGGCCTGATCTACCTGAAACGAAGAGGCCGAAACTCTTGCAAAGGCCTCTGTGTTGACACGTTCTCTGTCAGACAGCTGCAACACTTCTGCAGAAGTGGGATTGGGAAACACAACTTCTTATGTAGAATTCGTGCCGTTTTAACATATTTTGGAAGATGAACAACAGAAGATTTTGGAAGATTCCCAACAATAAAGAGCATCATAATAACAAAGCGGTACTTAATTTGCTATATCCAGGAAAACGACAATGCTAACGGTAATATCTAGTGGCACAAAAGCTTTAGTTGGCATAAATTGTGTATTTTAACAAGGTCTATATTTTACCTGTAGTAGCTTTCTGTATACTTTCCCATTTATATACAATTAAAGGAGAATGAAGAGGCCTTCACAAGCTATTAACTATAAAATTCAGATACAAATTTTCTTTGATATGCAAATCTGTTGATACTTTAACCAAGATTATTATTATTATTATTATTACCGTCTTTTTAAAGCATTTTATGAGTCTTTCATACGACTTTCTCTACCCATTAGAACTTTACATTCTAGAACTAGCATTCTATTCACGTTACATTACTGAATAAAATTTTATAATAATTTCAAAATAAAAAGTATGTGCTTGGTTGCATCCACAAAACGAAAAACAATACACATGTGTTCGCATATTGTAAGGCAGTTTTGTTACTAGTGAACTCGTACAAATATCTCAAACATGCAATATTTTGCACAAAATTGCCAGAAAAATTTTGAGAAATGAAACGATAAAAAATGCTTCCCTTTGAAGGGCAGTTTGGTTTGGGGAAGTTTCTTTAAAATCTTCTTAAACATCAAGTATGGTATTTATCCGGGTTGTTTTTGAGGTATGCTGCTTACAGGTTTTTCTAAAAACGCTTTTATTTTGGATTCAAGGAGTCTAAAAGCGTGTATTTCCGGTAAAATCTTGATATCGAATTTTTTATGGAATGCCATATTCACCATAGGAAATCAGCAGATAATGCGAAAATCCCTCATCGAAGTGTGAAATTAGATATACGTAAATTTTTTTCTTTGAAGACTTTGTTCACAGACAGACAGACAGACTTTAGCAGACTTGGATATTTTTCTAAACATGCTTTACTTTTAATTTAGGGGGCTCAAAACGTATATATAATGTAAAATGTCGATTACAATGCTTTGGGTTTAATAGAATAGTTCCTTTAGGCAAATAAATCGCAGGGAAAGTGCAAATGGCGGTTAATATAGTGTTGAGTCACACAGAAAAGCACATCCTACGGGAATGAAGATTAGGACACCCGAACTGCAGTAGAAAACACATCTTAGTTCCTTTTCTTCAACCACTATATTAAATTCCTCCTTATTTTAATTAAACATTTGAGTGTTTGCTCTTAGGAATCCAATATTCTCCAGACGCACATTTTTCTCTGAAACTACACTCCGTGTAAAAGAAAGTTAAGTTTGCAGCAGAGAACCTTCAGATATTTGAAGAATCTCCAGACGGGTCCCTAGACTAAGTAAGCATACAAACGAGTACACTAAAATGATCTAACGTTTTATTCTCGAGGTTATTTAAGATTCCAACCCGAATGTGTCTTGCTTAATGATGACCGACTTTATAAAAGTATAATCTTATAAAGTTGAAACTTTTGAAACTAAAGTTAAAGTGACTGTCCAATAACTGTGAAGCTATTGTTAGTTTAAAATCGGTCTGGGTTATCTGCGATTTAGCTAGATTGAATCATTTATCGTTTAGATTTAACGCATTCTTAGACGCTAAATAGTCCGGGTCTAAATTAGAGTTTGAGTCATCTACACACCGTTGTTACGCAATGCGGAATGTTGTGCTTATTAAATATGCATAAGACATTCATGAACTATGAGAGTACGTACCTTAGGGAGCGATATAATATACCTGAAAATTCATGGGAGTATACTGTCGTGCATAAAAGTTGGCCCATAATGGAACGCAGCTGTTTATGTTTGTATAGACAAATCTAGTCTAACCCTGTGTCAGAGTGGCCTCCTCTATTTCTCAAAAATAATGTAGTGTACCTCCACCAAAATATGACCAAGCTGCCGAAGGGTAACATTACAAGCTAGCTGTCCAGGTTTTCACCAGTGGAGCACAGTTAAGGCAATGCTTCTACGAATTTTTACGCAAAAAATATAATACAATAAGAATGTAAAAATAAACATGAAAGCTCAGAAGTTTTTTGTTTTTGTTTTGTTTTTGATTGTTTTTAATTTTTTAAGCTAATGCAAACGTGAAATTTATTTAAAAAATCTGATGTGTTACACTCACATGACTTTCTCTACTCTTGTACAAACTATTTTTACAAACGCTTATTCTCCATATGCTTCATGTTAATGGAGATATCGAGATGTCAATCTTATTGATAATTTTCTTGTAGATGCAAGGGGGATATGGTAGGTTTTAAGCGATAGTCAAATATTTTAACGCTGGTTGCTATGTGGCGCATTTGATTCTCTTTGCATGTCCAGAACATAAAAAAAATGAATAACGAATTTGAGAAAAAGTATAAGTATTGGAAAATTTAAGGGAATAACAAGAAATATCTCGCAAACGGTTCACTCAACAAAAGAAATGTATATGACATAAACTGTGTATTTTAACGCGATCTACATTTTTCGTGTAGTAAAATTTTGTCTATCTCTTATGGTTTACCAGTTATGAAAAAGTCGTTCATAATGAAGAATACTTTTGGAGACATTCCCAGAAAATTCGAGATATACATTTTATTTGTCATGACAATATCTTAAACATATGATATTTTAATCAAAATCGTTAGATCCGTTTTTGAGAAAATTAAAATTTTCGAAAAATGTTCCATGTAAAGGGTAGTCTGGGGTGGGGGGATTTTCTTGAAAACCTTCGTGTCGCATCTCTGAAAGATACTGAACCTAAATACCAAGTTTGGTGTTTATTCAACTCTTCGTTTTTGAGTTATGCTGTTCACAGACACACAGACAGACACACACACACACACACACGGACATGTTTCCAAAAATGCTTTTTTTGGATTCAGTGAGTCTCAAAACATGTATTTCCGATGAAATCTCGGTATCGAAATTTTGGGTGGAATACAATACTTCCCCTACTTACTATACGTAGTAGAGAAAGTAAAAATGTTAAAAAGTTTATTTCTCTACCACGTACCTAGTAGATAGAAAAGGTATTGCATTCTACGCAAAAATTCTGCATTGAGATTTCACCGGAAATACATGTTTTGAGGCACCCTAAATCCAAATAAAGCATTTTTGGAAAATGTCCGTGTGTGCGTCTGTAGGTATGTGTGTCTGTGAATAGCATAACTGAAAAACGCAAAGTCGGATAAACACCAAACTTTGTATTTGAGTTTAGTAGCTTCCAAGGATGTGACACGAAGATTTTAAAAAAACCACCCACCCCAGACTGTCGTTTATCTGGAACATTTTTCGAACATTTTGAATTTCTAAAAAATGGCTCTAACGATTTTGATTAAAATACTATATATGAATGATATTTACATGACAAACAAAATGTATATTTTGAATTTTTTGGAAACAGCCTAGGAACTCCTGTTCATTCGGAAGGAATTTTGTATAACCTTGTATAACTTGTAAACATTAAGCGATAGACGAAAACGTACCACACAAAAATGTAGATCTCTTTAAAACACACAGTTTGCTTAAAATAAGTTTTTTGTGCAATAAGACGTTTCTAAGGTTATTAAAGGTTCGAATTGTTCAATATGTGTCGTTCTTTTAAAGTCCCACCGATATTCAGTTGGTTCTCGCGATTCCATGGAAACAGTATGGAATTTTAAGGCCAGCATAAGGTCTAGTATGTTCTATTTGTATTTATAATGAAACGTGTAATGTAGCTCTTTTTGCAAAGGTTTATTTGTATTAAATGAAGTAGATAGAAAAAAATAGGCTTTAGTAAGAATAGTTTGTATACACACTAACAAAGTAGAGGGTGGAGAAAATTATTGAATGTATCACATCAGATTTTTATAAAATGGTCCGTGTGTATGTTTTTTTGACTGAACAGCATAACTCAAAAACGAAACTTCAGATAAGTACCATACTTGTATTTAGGTTATCTTCCAAATGTGCGACATCAAGATTTTCAAGAAAATTCCCACGTCCAAAACTACCCTTTACTAGGAAAATTTTTTGAAACTGTTGATTTTTTAAAAAAAATGGCTAACGATTTTGCTTAAAATACCACATATTAAAGATTTTTGCATGACATATAAAATGCATATTTTGAATTTTTTGCAATAGCTTGTGAAGACCTCTTCATTCGGAAGGAATTTTGTATAATATTGTAAAACTGACAAAGGTTAAACGATAAACGAAAGCGGCTACACAAAATATGTAGATCTCTTTAAAATGCACAATTTTTTCAAATTACGTTTTTGTGATATCAGCCATTTCCGAGATATTCTTATTAATGGTTAGATATGTTCAATCCTTTGCATAACGTTTCAAGTCTCATCGATTTTCAGTTGTTTCTGTTTAGTGCATGGAAACCAGAAATTTTAAGGCCAGGTGTAGCGTCCAGTTCTTAAACATTTGACTTTTGTTCTTTTTATATCCCAACGGGATGTGTAATGTAGGTATTTCTGCAAAGGTTCATCTGGATTAAAATGAAGTAGATGGACAAATAAAATGTTGTAAGAATTACTTGTATACCCACTATAAACGACAGAGGGTAGAGAAAGCTATGTGAATGTAACAAGATTTTTTATTGTTGGTTTTTTCATACAGAAACTTGAAAGTCACAAATGACCATTTAGATAAAACATCGTGTTGAACTTTAAACTCTAATTTCTCAGTTCCTTTTTTTCAGCATTTTTCACTTTCAATATACTCCGTGGATGACAGCTAATAACTCACTGGCTTGAATTTTTTAGGGAACTTCAGGAATTATGGAGTGTGCACTAGTTGAAATATTATATACCTCAGCCAAAATTATTTTCCATAACTCAAATTCAAAAAATTGAAAAATTCAATAGCATGTGAATAAAACAATTGTTCTCTCCTAACCTAATTAATATAGAGGTACGCATTCACAAAAATTTCTTTATATTTATAAACTGAGTTTAATTTGAACATTTTTGAGTAATACGATAAACCTTAGGGTCCAAGGAGTTTATTATTAATTATGAATAAAAGAATTAATATTTTAACAACAATATTTTAGCTCATTAAAATTGTATGTGCGTTTGACATGTTATGTTCTGAGGATATGGTAAAAAGTCGAACTAATCAAAAGAAAAATGCTGATTTTTTAATTTTTACAGATGCATTACCTTAATACACTTAAGCGGTGTAATTCCATGCTACATTAACATTTTCTTAATGTCGGTTTTATTTTCGTTTGATGGCGACAATAACAGCTGTAACCCTCGTCTCCATGTCGCTAAAAATTAAATTGAGTTTTATTTATGGACGCTCTTTAACTACTGTGGTCTTTAGCGTCCCATTCTATATTGGGCGTGAAAGACCGATAATTTTGCTCAGAGGCCTCTTTATCAGGCTTGATTACAGCACAGTTCATTGGTTTTAGTCCCTAAATTGTTTTTCAAGCCAGTCGCTTAGAGAACTTAATACCGGAGTCAAAAGTTGATTACATGATGTAGAAATTTTATGGACGGAAAATCATATTGCGATTTAGAGGATTCGACCACATTTTATGCACTTCAGTGTACTGTTTGATGCCTGTGGAACCGGCTTTAAATTGGTAAAATAATATCTGAAAGCACGGATGTGCATTGGGCTGATATGGGAAATATTTGTCACCATAGTTTAAAATATTCTTATATGCTTCAAATAATCTGTTTTATAGTCAATGTTAGTTTTAATCTTCTATTATTTCATATTTATATTTATTTATCAGATTTAATTACTAATTACATTTTAAATACCGAAATGTTTTATACCGCAAGTATGAGTTTTTAGTTTTTTTCTTGCTTAAAAAGAAAAAAATGGCAATGTTTATTTAATTGAAGCATCATTAACCCAAAATTGTATTCAGATATATCAGATCAGGTTTTATTTCTGCAATTCTTTTAACAAAATGGAAAAAAAACATAAAAATTAATAACGGTCTTTGGTTAATTGAAATACCCCGAATCCGAATCTATGTTCCTAATTTATGTATCGGTTTTTGTTTTGAAATGAAGACTTAAAATGCCAAACCAAACTAACAGTTTAGAAACTTGGAACGAAATTTGAAATATATACAGTACAGTTCGACATGCTTCTTTTAGACACCTCATAATGGTTCATAAAATAGGACCGTCCCTCCCTTGCTCCCGTTTGCAGGGTTGCAACCTCTTTTAACATGTCTCTTTCAACTGACGTTTTCTTGCAAACAACACGTGAAGTGGGGGGGTATCGCCCAATATTCATCGGAAGCTTTTGCCTTGGTCACCATTTTCATATATTCAACGATATGTAGTTTATACCTACAACAAAATAACTTTAATATTTAACTTTGGCAACTGAGGCTTCACTTGGAGTAAACATAGAGCTGATAGTTCTTTGAAATAAGGATTGCCATTGGTCTTTAAGGACAAGAAATGACGATTTTTCTACTTTGGGGCG
The DNA here is from genome assembly GCA_030765065.1 of Deroplatys truncata. NCBI lineage: Eukaryota > Metazoa > Arthropoda > Insecta > Mantodea > Mantidae > Deroplatys > Deroplatys truncata. The sequence continues at coordinate 225,779,750 of CM060975.1, forward strand.
AGACGTACTATAATATATAACAAAACTGAGGAATACTTCGATTTCTAATTATGTACCTACTGTTTTATAATATTTTTGTGATTTGATCAATTCTATATTGCGGCATATAACATTATAATAATTTGATAATATAATTATCTGTAAAGATATATCAATTAAATACAGATTACTAGGAATTTTGAAACCCGTATTTCTAGAAAGAAATATTAAATATGGGTTTAGTACAATCCAAAGTGGAAAACTAAAAACCGTAAACGGTTTCTCGGAAGTAAAATTATTGCATACCATTGTCAGATGTTTGTAAACAAAAAAAGGTTTTAAGCTTCGTTATGCCTCTCAAAGCTCAAAGATTGAGATGGTTTACACTCTATATTCCCTATATTTTTGCATATTTGTTATATATAGCGACAAAACGATATATAGCACAGTTGAGGTAACCATAAAATATAAACTGCATTAATCATGATTTTCAGTAATAAATTAATATTGTGGTGTGTATCTGTGTATATTGTCACCAGACACATTATTGCATCGTTGGCGATAGCATTGTTGGGGTAATTCTTTTGGCTTGGGTTTTGAAGTTTTGTCTGGCGTGGCGACTCGCCACCTTCTAGCTGGTGATCCTAGCTAGCGGCGGAGAGTGGGGGAAGTGAGCGTTATTTATTTGTGTCTTGAGCGTCACTTTTGATCGAGTGTTGAGCCTGAAAGGCTGTATGTGAAGTGTGTGTGAATGTAACCTCGTGGGTGTAGCCTCTCACCTCAATTTCTTCCTTTATTTTTGTTTGTGATATAGGGGTATCATGTTTGTATTGAATAAATCACAGGTAATGTGATTAATGAGAAATTCGGTGTAATTTGTTATAAATATCCCACGCCTGCTGTGGAATATGTTGTTTATGATTCTAGTCCTCTTGCTGCCTCTGCAGGTATGTCTTCCAATATGCATGCTGGTGTAACTACAATTTAATATTTAGCTGTAAACCTTTTGGTCCCATCCCAGTATGTAAAAATATTTTGTATAATTTACAACTATAATAAGACAATATCTTCTGGTGAAACAAAATCAGTGGTATTTCGAATAAAAGAAGCTCTATTTAGAACGAAGTACGCAGAGGGACAAAACAAAGTTTACGAAGGCATCACCACTTCTGTACTGTTCTATAGAAACAAACACTATAAATTAACTCTATAAATCAAGTAAGAAACAAGAAGAATGATATTGAGTCTTCAGAAATTACTTTTTTAAGCGGAGTTAAATGATGCAACAAATTAGATTACTAAAAATGAAGTCACTGAAGAAGATTTGTAGAGTTTTAATAACAACCACAAAATGAAAATTCTTAAGCGGCATTGAAAGGAACACAGAATGTCATATACGAGACTATCAAAACAAATATGAAGATGCAGTCCGATAGGGAGAACATTTGTGGGCAGAACTCAGAGAGAGATGTCTGTAGTATGTTTGAAAGCTGGAAGGTCATCTACCTTGAAATGTAGAAGAAAAAAGAAAAATTTATATTCCGCCTTTAATATCTAAGGTCATATCGACGGCTTTATCTTGGAAACAATTGCTCATCGGCAAGGACGTTCACTCACTGACTATTGTGATAATATTTGGGCATCTTTAATTTGGGTATTCCTTTATAAATATTAAATTTACACTCACTCATAGTTCCAATCTCAACGGATGAATAATCCTGCCTAAAGAAAAATTGTCATTACAAAATTTTTTTGGAATCGAACCCGAAAATTGATATTTTTTTCTTTTGAAATTTTAAAACAATAACCTATTTTTGGTTTACAAGACCAATGTTTTATTTTAAAGTAAGCTTATTTCTTAGGCTTATAACTGACTTTTTGTTGATAAAGGATATAATTTCAAGTGTTAATTAGAGAATTCGGCACAAATATTTTGCTTTATTTCTTATAACAAATTTAATAAAAAGTCTATAGCATATAAAGGACGTAGAAATTGTGGGATTGTGGAATTTTTTTATCGAATATGAACCAGCAGAAAGTAGTTTTTCTCCTTCTGCAGGCATTGATGAAAATTCCATTTATACAGCCACCTCAGCAATGACATTGTCCATTAAGAGCAAAGTTCCTCCGTGTATAAAACTCTTAATGAATGCTGCACGGGTATAGAACTGGAAACTCTTCCAGTCAGTGCCGACACCTGCATTGTTATACCAAATTAATGAGTTTCACGAGCTAGTTTGGAATCAATCAAGTACAGGTTTACAGCGTTAATTATCATATTTTCTAAAAGTTGTCTTATTCGAGTATTATGACTGAACTGAACATATTTCTGAAGAAGAAACTTTAGACAGAAGCCTCTGGCATTGTGGAAAATAACTAGATGAATGAACAAAGCACGCAGCTCCGATGTTTCGAAAGCATAATGACCAGTTTCCTTGACAACATACAGCACTGCCTCTGTCAGGATGTGGATCGTATTTCACTCATTCGCTTTTCTGAATCTAAAGGTATGCTGCACATTTGTAGTTAATGCCTTCCAAATATGTGTATAAGCTCTATAGATAAAACAACTAATAGCATTACAACGACAGTGTTTAAACCCTTGTTTCTATTAATCTAGCATATTCCTTCAAAGGAACTATGAAGAAACATCTGATATATATTATAATTTACTTTATGCAATCCCACACTAATAAACAGGTTAACGATGTATTGAATTACATATTTGTATATATTCAAATTCAATATATACAATAACTGACTCAGTATGACACGCGTGCCAAAAATAGCAATGAACTACATTCTAAGTTGCCATAGCTTATAGAGAGAAAATCAAACCATTTTTGATATTCCTTTCTGTGAGAATGATTAAGATCTGAATTTATAATTACTTAGTTTGCTGCACTGATAATAGGCTACACCATAGTCCGTTAGATCTCCTCAATTCTCCCCAAGGAAGGGAATGCATGTATGTAGTGTCTTGTTTATCGGTTCAATACGCCAGGTAATAACAAATTAAATGCAGTGATAGCTAACGTCTCATAACATATGAGACACATTTATGTCACCTAGAAATGCCGATTCATTTCATGATTTATTTCCTACAATTTATAATGCTAAGATTCCAATGTTAAAATTATCCAACTCCTGGATTATCTTAATATAATAATGGTAAACATTGTGCGTTCACTCATGTCATAATCATCAAAATTATCCAGTTGTTACATAAATTATTATGCTTGCCTTTTATAGATTCAGTTACACACGTACAAAAATCATGTTTTCTTTTTTGACGAATTTGAATATGCTGTAGTAAGCGCACTATGAGATATAAAAGTACTAAAGTAATAGAGCATAATTATGACTTGCTCACTGCAAATTATTGAGAGTTCTCTTTTATTTCCCATTATGCATTTCAAGTGATCCCCTCGGAATATTTTGTTACAATCCTATACGAAAATCGTCACACACTTTGCAACAAACCTACGAGTGTTTATACAGAAATGTGTTTCTCCAACATCAAACATGTTCGTTGACCAAGCGAAATAATTTATATGAACCATAAAAAACTAAGTAATTTAAACTGTAATAAAGGTATGCGATTTATAATAAGCAATAACATAATTACGAGTATTACGTATTATTTATTGTATCAAAAGTCTTCTTTTTAAACAAATTACTCAACATGCTATCACTCTCTTGAAGAAAGCCGGTAAGTTAGCTTGCAACATGAAGTTCAAGTGACCTGATCTTTTGATTCCTGCTCTTGAACAAACTTAATCTTGTACGGATCCTTAAGCATAATCTGACGAACTGTCCTGTTAGATATTCGTAAGATTTTGTAGAGCTTTGTTGTACAGCCAAACTCTCTCTTTGGATATTTTCTGGAATACAAAGATTACAGCCACTGCCATAGTGCTTTAAATTCACTGTATCACCAACATGTTAAGTGTACACGGTACTGAAATTGTTACCAATTTAGGCGAACATTGTAATTAAAATAGAAAATTAACTTTCGTGGTCCAATCTACCCAACTTTCCAAAATAAATATTTACAAAGATTATAATCGAATCGTAATGTACACTCCTCGCGACAGCATATTTAAACATTTTAAACTTTGCATTTTACCTCTCAAATATACTTATTTGCGATGAAAAATTAAATTGTGTGCAACATTAAAACCTTTTTCCACTACCTAACTCAAAAGTATATCATTCTTGAGCTGATTTGCGTTACAAAAGTTATCGGTGGCGGTTTTCCTTTTCTTTTCTTTCCCACTAACAACCTTGTAACAATGAACAAGGAAATATAAAGTTACTGAATCTAAGGGGAAACCAAAAGGGGAAGCATCAAAAGCTCATGTTAGCAAAATAATTCTTTGTTCATTAAACCATAAAATTGCCCAAAATCCCAACAAACTGCACAATAAAAATGAAATAAAAGTAACTTTTGCAAAGTTTGTGATCAAATTTAGCATAAATATTGCCTAAACTCATAAAATAGGAAATTTTCACAGCGTACTGAGCACCAAGTTAAAGGACTTTCCTTTCGCAATTTGGTCAACTGTTAATCATGCTCTGTAAACAAACATTATTTAACGGCATGTAACAAACTTGCGTTTTCTATAAACTAATGTTCTTAAGTTCAAAGGCAATCTCTTCAAAGCCACGTTACTTTATTTGCCTGCGAACAATTACCCTTTTCCCCAAACTACTGCCAGCAATTAATTTTAGAATATGTGCACCTGCCAAACATGATACAACAGTTTCATACTACACCATAACCCTTGTTGTCATGCTTTCCTTTGTGTGCGGCAATGTCCAAGTTTCCCTAATGTAAGAATAATTCGCCCCATTCGAGCACTTGAGGGCTCAGAGTAGACTTCCTTATAATGCGATGAACTGTTCTGCGTTGTTCCTTCTGCGTGTACTGTCGAGTACTCATCCTTACCACTTTTTTGGGTGGTGGACAGGAATAAAGGTATAAGGAAAAACAAGAGCAAAAGGTAATTGGAAGGAAAACGGAAGAGGAATAGAAAGGATTTAATACTGTGATGGCACTATTTAATTGGTGCATAATGGTGGCATGGTGGCTGGTACCGCCGAAGCAAACCCGCTGATTGTGAGTGATGAATACGATGTGGCAGAGTTGTCCGCAGTGGTGATTAGGTAACTGTCATTGCCGAAGCCCTGAAAGGGACCTATGAACTGTGGTGAGGTAACAGTTTGTGGATGCTCCGTACGCGGGCCTGTTACCTCCGGGCATTCGGTGTGTATCCAGGAAGATCTGGGCAGTGTTGTCGAGTGTGGTGGTGCGGTGGTCCGAAGTCGTCTCTTGGAGCTGTCGGGATATAGGGCTGGAGAATCCTAATCACTCTGTTCGCATGGTTTGCGATCCTCTCACGTAGGTAGTCGTTTCCCATGCGAATGGTGGTGCAGTGTGTTGAATCTATATCTGTGATGGTTTTCGTGTGTTCGGGTGTTATGGTGTCTGTGATGGAGGTGAACTGTGTGGTGAACTGCTCTTCAAGTGCGGTGAACCGGCTGGCTAGGTCCAACAACTCGGCGTGTAGATCCTGAATCGCTTCAAGTATGCTTGCTGCTGGCCGTGTTCTGCTCAACTAGAGTGTTGGTATTCGCCAACTGGAGTTCTAGTTGGGAGGTGTCGATCTGCGGTGGTGGTATGTAGTTCTGCGTTGCGTGTGCCTGCGGTGTCGTAAAGGTGCGTTGGTCCGGCGAAGCTCTACCCGGGTAGAGTGAGTAGATGGCCTGGCCGGTGAAGTGCCCTTTGCCCCCGCGGGAGGCGCAGCAGCGGCGGCGATGGGCAAGATCGTGTGCCCTGCAGTCAGCGGTGAGTTCCCCATTGCCACAATAATGGCAGCGGGGAGCGGCGTCGCATGAAGCGTCGTTATGCCTGCATAGGCAGCAGCGTCGGCATGGAGTTGAGCGCACACTGCGGCTGGCCACGAGCAACAGGGTTTGACCTAACAAGGGCAGTCCTGCGCCTAGGGCCCCGAGTATTCGTCCTCATCCAAGAAGATCAGTCTGACCAGCGGCGTTGGACCTTTGATGTTCCGAATTCTGATCACTTTGGCCGCAGACGGCCAAACGCTCTGTGCGGCGGTGAGCAGTAGCATGTCGGGGAGCTGGCGATGCACTCCCCGGACAACTGCGGAGTAGCGTGTAGGCACGCGGGTCAACGGCGTGTGGCTGCTGCGCTGGCTGGTAAGATGGCGCTAGGCGCTTCGGCTGCTGGCAGCGAAGAGGCGGGAAGCTGTTCTTCTTCGGCGGCGTTGGTGATGGTTTCCTCCCGAGGAGGAAGCTTGTCGGCTGCGGCTGTCTTCTTCCGTCCCATGTTGCTTGGAGTAGAGCTCGAAGCGAAAGACCAGGCTTTGGCTGGACGGTTATATATCCCCACGCGGGGTGAAATGAGGGAGAGGAGAGTTGGCCACCAACCAAGGTACCCACTTGTTGCAACAGCTATTCTGGAAGATCACGTACCGCCATATTTGGGGAGTGCTTTATGGCGGTGATACGGTGACGCAGTCATATTGGACGTGTACTTGGTCACCGGGGATAGTCCCTTGGGATGGGATGGTCACCGTATTATTAGTTGATGTTCAATAATGGTATATTCAAGAACCGCTACAAAAAGTTTGTCAATTTTGCATTCCGTGCAAACAAACATTTTTGCACGCTATCTGCAAAAGAAAATAAATTAAGTTACAAACGTTTTATTCAAGGTAACATTCAACAGAAGTTTCATTCATTTACCAGATTGTTATTATACTGCTCATTTCTGTATGTAATGTGGATAACACTTTCGTTGCTTTTGGAGTTCATGTTATTTAAATTTTAATATAAGAAACTCGTCTGTCTCAGTAACTGTAAAATGGCAACCACACGGAACTTTATTCATTTACGATTATTTTCACAGCAACGGCCTCTAGCAACGCAGTTTTCACTAAACAGATTCTTACTAACTGCAGGAGACTTCGAATATTAATTCCTATTGCGTCTCCTACATTTAAAAATGACAAACTACGGACACATTTACATACTTTTGAGATAGGTAGCGGATAAAGTTATGTATGTAACTTTTATTGAAAACTTCTTTTCGCGAGTTTTCAGAACGAGTCACTTTCCATATTTTCTGGATAAATAACTATCCTTGGAAAAACGAATAAGATATAAAGCTTTTAAGTTTCTAAAAATCGATCATGTTTCAAATTTGAAAGCCCTAAATCCATAAACAGGCCTGTTTTAAAGAATTTTTTTGATGTACTTTCAAAGAAGGTATACTGAAAATTTGAAACAAATTGCGCAAAAATTTAATCATGAAGAACATTTTAAAGCAAACATGTATGAAAACAAGATTACGAGAGGCACCAATTCTCTAAGTATACCTTGCAGCACCAGCAATTATAATACAGGCATGCAGTTTTTACACGACGCTAAGAGTCTAATCAATACCACTTTTGACTCTGGTGAAGAAACATACGTCTAGATCTTCGCTCATCAAAACATTACAGGCAATGATGAAGCTGACAAAGCTGCTAAAGGTGACACTATCACCACAAGAAATGAATATCCCCACACCGAATACCGATGAAATGAATCACTCTCTAAGATACTAGCTGAGAAATGGAAATGCCATTGGAGTCAACATCCCCTGGAAAACTACACGCTGTACGCAATGGATCTACAGCTCCTCATTACAAAAATGTACTTATCAGTAAAGAACAAGATATAGGGTGTAGGATATGCAAAGGAAGGGGACACCTCGCAAACTACACCTATGGGACATCTATCGAGGTACCAACCCCCAGAAGGAAGGGGTGAAGTGAAGGAGTCATACAGGTGCGGTGTATTGAAAACAAGTCAGTTTTGGTGTATTTAAAACAAGTCACTTTTTACAAGAGTAAGTCAGTTTGCACAGTTTAGTGTGTGTGCATTTTGCGGAATAAAAATGACTTTAAGCTTGCCTAAAACTAAACAGAACGATGGCGCTGCGATATCATACTCTTCCGTCTCTGTTTCGCCACAGTGCACCAGAAAACAGTTGCTGGAGGATTTCCAGAGGAAAACCTATATGACACTAGGTAAACGAAAAACGCAAGCACTCGCGGACATACACGCACATTGAAGACGTTTGTTGCTATATCTTTACGTTATTTGCCCCACGTTTTGGGAGCCAATTTTGAAGTTGTTTTGTTTGCTGCTACGTATGGAAAGCCGACTTTGGAGACATGAATGTCTTAGCAGGGAGGTGGTGCGACTGAAGAATGTAGGCTTACACAGATTATAATTTTACTTCACTCCTTTTATTAATGCTTGACACCATTTAAATAACACTTCACTGATATAGAGAAAGAGAGCTGTGAGAGTTTCTTTTATTAATTACTTGCACTTTTTAACACGTAAACTATTTTTGTCTCACACAAAATACGTATTAAATTTATCGAGGACGTGTTTCCCGTCCGGTTAGAAACGCTGTCTACAACAAACGTGTCCAGTTATGAGCACTGTCTACAAGCAGCTGACTTGATTTCTACCTCCACATTTGTAAATTTCTGTATTTCTAGTCTCTGATTGGCTATTCCTAATCCAATAGAATACTTTTATTTAATTTAAGCCTTTTTTTAGTGTTTGATTGGCTATGTCTCTAAATTTAAATTATTGTTGCTCCAATAATGACTAGTAGCATTATTAAACATTCTTACTCATTATTGCCTCAAGGTTACCTCATTGTTAGCTCATTGTTAGCAACTTTTAGCCTATTATTCTCACAGCTCCTACATTATTAAATTACGTAATACATTCACATAACATTATTAAATGTATACAATAATATAAACATATACAATGACTGTAATATACACTTTTTATATATTGTTACATGCATATTGCTTTAATGCGGGCTGTTATTGAATTTATATATTATTTAATAAGACTGAAATTATTTAAGTGTTAAAAATACTGCCTCAACATCTTTGGCTATTTTTTTATTCAGGGAGCCTGAAAAGATTTAATTGTGTTGAAATCTCAATATCGAATTATCGGATCGAATATATTAATTTTTCTAATTTTCAAGTCACTCTGTGTCCGAGGTTTCAGTTTCTATAATCACGCTTAATCTGAAAGCATGCATATTTTGAATACTAAATTATAAAAACTCTTTATATTGGTTATTAACAGGCAGGTGAACCATATTATTTCAATTACTAAGGAGGCGTGATACCATTCCTATATAATTTTTACTTTCTCTAGCACAAACCTAGTAGGTACAGAAGGTATTGCATTCCACCCAAAAATTCGATACTAGGATTTCACTGGAATTTTGAGGCTCCCTATTTTAAGGCTACCTAAATCCAAAACAAGAAAAGACAATTTAGAAAAAATCCGTATGTGCGTGTGTGTCTGAACAACATAACTCAAAAACGAAAAGTTGGATAAATTCCAAACTAGGTATTTTAGTTCACTCCCTTCCAAAGATGGGACACAAAGATTTTAAAAAAAAATTGGGGAATAGCCTTTGATGTCCTCTTCATTCGGAAGGAATTTTGTGTAATCTTTTATAATTGGTAAATGTTAAGCGATAGACGAAAACGTGCTACACGTACTCCAAAATTTCTACACAAGAAACGTAGTTCTTTTTGACACACACAGTTGATTTCAAATAACCTTTTTGTGGCATCAACCAAATCTGAGATATCGGCTCGAATTTTTCAATACTTACACATTCTTTTAAAGTCTTGAGGAGTTTCAGCTGTTTCTCGCATGTCATGGAAACAGTATGGACGCATATAGCGTCCAGTTCTAAAACATTTGACTATCGCTGTTCTCTTTTGTATCTGTAGCCAAAATGGTAATGTAACTATTTCGGAAAGGTTGGTCTCGATTAAAATGAAGTAGATAGGAAAATACGTTTTGGCAAGAATAATTTGTATACCAATTAATAAACGATAGATGGTAGAGAAATTCATGTGATTGAAACATCTCAGGTTTTTAACTCTAGCTTTAACATGAATTTCGGAGTAAGAAAATTCAACTAATTCGCTAACCCACAACATATTTTCACTTCTTCACATTTTCACTAAGTTCCCTGTTTCAGATTGCTTATCTATGATTCTCAACATACCTGAAAACTTTTCCATACTACATTAACGTCTACTAAAACGGAGTATAAAATGAGGCAAAATATTATTCAGTTGTTTGAAATAAGTTTTGTTTCTTTCCCACGCATGGAAGCCAATTTGAAATAGATGTTGTATTGTATTTTGACTGTGGGGAGCCGAACTTGAAGTAGCTGCAACCGCACGTATAGTACCCGGTTTACGGTAGCCTTCGCCCCAAATGTACTTTCCGGTGGCCTTTGCCCCAAATGTTTAAAAAATATTAACTTTGTAATTTTGACTGTTTCTTTAAATATTATATATTTATGTTTTCCTCGGCTGCGTCAGTATTTATATTTTTTTAGAGACATGAATGTCTTAGCAGGGAGTGGTGCGACTGAAGAATGTAGGCGTACACAGATTATAATTTTACTTCATTCCTTTTATTAATGCTTGACACGATTTTAAACAACACTTCACTGATATAGAGAGAGAACTGTGAGATTCTTTTTATTAATTACTTGCACTTTATAACACGTAAACTATTTTTGTCTCACACAAAATACGGATTAAATTTCTCGAGGACGCATCTTGCATCCGGTTAGAAACACTGTCTACAAGCAACTGACTTCTGGATTTGTAAATTTTCTATATTTCAGTTTCTGATTGGCTAATCCTAGTCCAATAGAATACCTTCATTTAACTAAAGCTTTTTCGTGTTGTTGATTGGCAATTTTATAAACTGTCTCAAAAACTACGTTATTGTTACTGCAAGAATTACCAGTAGCATTTAAGCTTTCTAATTCGTTATTGCCTCAAGGTTACCTCATTGTTAGCAACTTTTGACTTATTTCTCACAGCTCCTACATTACTAAATTGCATAATACATTCACATAACATTATTAAACATGTATATAATAATATAAACATTTACAATGACTGTAACATACACTTTTTATATATTGTTACATACACATTGCTTTAAGGCGGGCTGTTATTGAATTTATGTATTATATAATTAGACTGAAATCATATGTGTTAAAAATACTGCCTCATGTTTAAATTATCAACACGTAGCTTCCGACTAATTGCCAGTCATGCGCTCTGCATCTCCCAAGCCTACAGGAGACTTTGAAGGCTGTGTGCGCCTTCAGCACCACTTGCATATGTTTGAACTATAGTCTCTGCTCCGAGGTGGCCATGGTAGCCCTTAACTTTGATAGGTTCATAATCTTCTGAACACAGAGAAACTTGTGATTAATTCTTCTGTGAATCTTCTGTACATTTCTTGCGGTGCCTGTATTTCGTTAAAAGCTATAACATTGGACGTAATAGGTAATTTCCATCATCATCATTATCCAAACAGGGAATAGATTACTGGTGATCTATTCTGAATCTAAACTAAATTGGTAAATTCCCTTGAAGAAAGATCTGAGATTTAAATTTTATCATGCTGGATACAGAAGTCCTTCGGATTTCATCGTAAAAGCTTTTAGAATTAGCTTAAAAGAGAACTTTTGAGTGATGTAATCCAATATACTGTAACATATAGAACTATTATGGTTTGCCATTTGGTTTCCATTATTAGTATTTTGAATTGGGAATAATTAGCCATTAGACAAAAGAATCAAGGGTAACTTGATGTCTAACTGGGCGAATGGCCGTTAATCACTTGGTAGGATGGGGCAAAGAGACCTGGTGCTAGCGCGTCGCTTGGTGAGAAGTCGCTCAAGAGGAGATATGAATGGCAAAACGTTTTAAAAGGGACGTCTTCCAACGCCCGGAATGCCATTATGTACGTTAATGATTTAATAACATAGTAAATGCACTTTTTTCGCCATTTGTCGGTGCACCTTTTTCTAAGCATGTGCTCATAATTTGTAAGAGAGTTTAAATAAAAAGCGCGTACGAGAGCATGCTAACATACTGCACAGTACTTTCTACAACTCTCGATGTACAGTGCTTCAAATACATATATCCACTTAATTGGTTTGCCTAAATAATACTTGCTTTGGAGAATCAAATTTATAACTAAAATCTCTGATTGTCGACAACTTCCCTACTTTTGCCTATTAAGTGAGATTAAGAGGGCTTTAAATATCAAATGTTATTCTTCAAAGCGGCTATCTGGTAGCAAAAACAACTGAGCTGTATGTATCTGAAGCACATTGTATATACTATGTAGTACGAGTATATATATGCATTACCCATATATGTATATGCATTTATAATACACATATACCTTTGCGAAACTGTCAAAAGTAGTAATAGCGGTTTGAGTGGCGCAAAACTGCGGCGGTCTTCAGCGCCACCCTCTGGCTATAAATTTATTCAAGTCAGTACATCAGTACAATAAAAATAAAAGAAGTACATGTTAAGCAACTCAGATTACAGAAGCAGCTCTGGTTATATAGATAATCACATTCTGGTACAAAACCAATACACTCAGAGCATTCACAGAGAGAAACACCAGGATTACAAAAATAGAAATAGTAAATCAACAAATGCAAAAATTAAACAATAGAAATCACAAAGATCATGGTAAATAAGAACTAACCCTGAGCAAATGTAAGCGTACAATGTATTTCTACACGGTTATAAAAACAATACCACACGAGAAACTTTCTCCTTAATAATCCAATTAATTCCAATCACAAAATGTCCATGCAAGGCACCAACCTCGACACCTAGTTCATGCAACACTTGCCTCCCCCCACTCCAGCACCAAAATCATCCAAGAACATCAATGTATCCTTAAACTCCTTCACCACACTCTCCTTCCAAACTCTCACGAAAACTCCTCCCTGTCAACTCGCCTTTTCCTCCACAATGCATACAGAGAAAATATAGTCACATTTCGAAATTGGACCTTAAGTCTATTTTACACAATCCCTCATTAACTGGGTCCAACTCTATTAGGCTCTTCTTTATTCCCTTTGCGATACTAAATCCTATCTTGTGTAGTCCAAGTTCAGTTGATCCACAATATAATAATGTGTAATTCTGTTTATCTATTCTTCCTTCTCCACTCCAACTTTTTTCTTGCAACACTACCTTTAGAGTTATTTGCGACTACTTTCATTTTTCCAGCTCACATCATAGTTTGAACATTCCAAGTTGCCGGCAACAAACCATCCATCTTAACAAGGTTTTTACAAGTGGGGTTGAGAGCCCCATGCTTAACCCCCAACCTGGAGGACCAGGTCTCTATTTCTGACCCCAGGAGACAGGGTGGACGGGTTATACCTCCAGACACTGGGTGCCTCGGGTACCTCAGGGTCGCCACTACCGTACTCAGCAAGGTGAGCTCCTGAGGGTGAAACTGGCGAAAGCTACAAAGCTCAACACATAGACATCAGCAATGCGTATTCTTCAGAATTTTCTAAAAGTGTTGAATGCTTTACCGGCACGAATTACACATTGTATGTTAACATTTCTTTCTTTTTTAGTACCTTCTAAAATATGGTTTCTAACTTTACTTTTAAAGCCATGTTTTTATACAGTGATATATGTTCCCACATGGCCCACTGCCAATTGGTGAAATGTTGTCTTACACGTAAACAAAAAGTTTGGGCGCCCCTGGCTTGGCGCCACAGCAGTTAATTCATAGTGCTGCCATCAGTAAGGCGCCAAATTGGCACTCACTCTGAGACAGTTCAGTTTTCCCTCTGTGGTTGCAATAAATAAGTTATAATTGGACTGCTCATTTATGTAGCCAATGCATCAGGTGCAATTATTACTTCCCACAATGCATTGCACATTACTAAACCTAACTTCGCTATTGATTACCCCAGGATGTATCGCCACTCACGTCCCGAGACTGCAAATTCCACTGCATCACATGGTTGCATACATGATGGATATTGAATACTTTTAGTGTCTTATGCTATAGAGAACCCATGGGCTCTCGCGGCACTTACCAGTAATGGTGATGCATTGGAGTCGCATTATCTCTTGGACCGTGACAGACGGATTTCTATTTTACAGATAATATAATCAACTATACGTTTTCTTTCTGACTTTTGCAAAATCATTTATGTAATCTTACCATTATAAACAGTCCGTTACTTTATTATGTATCGTGCATAACTAGCTCATTATGTCACGCATGCCAATAATAGAAATGACGTAATACGGGTATTTCAAGTTTCCTGGCTTGCAGAGATGAAATCACTTTTTGGGATTATTTTCTCGTAGCAACGAAAATGTAAAAACCGCTGCACATTATAAAATAAAAATAATTAAAATCTTAATTATAATTATTTACCACGCTGTGCTGGTAATATGTTATATCACAGTCCGTAACAGCTACATATAAGTTGCTGTCTTACTTATAGGTTCAATATGCCAAGTAATTCAAATAAAATGTAGGGAGAGAAGCTAACATTTCATTTACGAACACATGTAGACGCTCTCACTTATGACAGCTATGGATGCCGAATTATTTCACTTTATAATGCTAAGATTGCATAAAATATTGTATTGAACTCATGGATAATGTTAATACCAGGCATGATTTGAAACTAAGTACCGTTTTAACATTTTGCGCCGCAGCCGCAATTTTGAACATGCGCGATCACTTTATCCATCCATTAGTAAGCCAGATGCAGCTGTGAGCTATCGTCACTTTGTGTTTTCCTGTTGTTAGAGCATTATGATGTTCAACGAACCGCCGACTGTGAAGTCGGGTCGGTGATTCGTTTTTTGAATGGGAGAAATGTTACGCCAGCATACATTCATCGCCAGTTGTATGACATTTATGGAGAAACAACAATGAGTGACAATGCCCGGCCACACACAGTCAAAGAAACTCGAGATCTTTTCGGATTATTTGGTTGGGAACAACCCTCCCTACAGTCCGGATTTGGCAACAAGTGATTTTCTTAATCTGAAGAAATTCCTTGGTGGAAAACGAAATCAACGACGTTGACATTGTGAAGCAGAAGTGCAGACTTGGCTTTCGTTACAGACGGCATCATTCTTTGTCGAAGGCGTACAGAAACTGGTTCCCTGTTACGAAAAGTGCCTAAATAGCGGTGGTGACTATGTGAAGAGGTAGTGTAAGGTGTAAGGTATGAATAACAATAAAATATTTGGAAAATAATGTTCTGATATTTTTGAAAAAAATATCGGTACTCACTTTAAAAACACGTCTCCTCGTCTGGCACTCGTGAAAATTATCGCACGAAGAACAGTGAATGCGACAAACGTTTACTCGTGCCATAATCTCATCAATATTATGTACATGTTGCATAATTTTCTGTTGAATAATATTATCAAACGAATGATTAATGCAAAAAAAAAGAAAAGAAATACCATAGGCAGATAACGTATTCTTTTTAGATTGCTGTTCGCTGTTCAGAACCTGTTTTTTTAATACGCTCTACACGACCATTTCTTTAAAATAGCTATTCAAAACAATTACCATCACAAACAACTTGGTATAAATGAGGTGCTAGCGGAAAAGAGAACTTATCTTAGTTTATTTTAATGAAAAGCGTTAGGGAACACGTTTATTAATTCGTATGTGAAATCCTCATAGTTCAAAAAAGCTTCTAGAAACGTGTTGAAAATAACATTCTGTATTGAGCTTCAATGCATTCCTACCTGTTCCTACGCTATATAGAATTAAACAAAAGTTTCTATGTTGAACTGTTATCCTGTTATTGATTTGGCAAACAAAAACGAATGATAAAGATACAACGAATACTTCGAAAACGGTTAATGCTACGAAAAATATTTGACTCGAACAGTATATATTTCAAATACCAGTGCATTCTTCGTGTAATAATTGTTTAGTATAAAACTACGCAAAACTACACAAAGTTCATTTAGATGAAGAGGACATCACAGGCTATTCACTGAAAATTCAAGGAAACGGTTTATTAATAATGTAAATTTCTAGCATAACAGTTAGAGGCATGTTTGGAGAAAATGAAAAACAATGAAACGTTTCTCCATTTAAAGGGTGATTTGGGTTGGGAAAGCTCCCTTAAAAATCTTGACCTGACATTGCTAAAATGGTGTCCGAATAAAATATGAATTTTTTATTTTTTTTCAGATTTTGTACAGACACACAGAGGGATTTAACATTGATTTATGGGTTCAGTATGAAATACTGGCATTGAAATTTTTGGATGAAATGCAATATTTCTACATAACCTTGGCTTGTCTCCTCGGAGACGTTTACTATGGACGTATGTGAATTCCTGAAAATTCATCTCAAATTCACCTACATGTAAGTAGGTTTATAACTAGAGAGTTGAAAAGTCCATGTAACCTACTAGAAATGTGCATCTTCAGTGTTGTATATATTCCAAGCTCTTAAGCAACAATGTGGATAAAATAAAAAATAAAACATTTATAATTAAGTTAAGCAATACAAACGTGAAGAAAATTTGATGTTTTGCATTCACATGTCTTTCTCCAATAATTATTCTACAAAACATTTATACAAAAGTTTATTCTTCTATGTGGTTCTTGTTATCAAAGTAAACTTTCGTTATAATCTTAGATATGTCGTATTAGGTTATAGCAATAGTCAATTTTAAAATGGTTTTGAGTTTCCATCCTCTTTGCATGACCCTCATTTCAAATAGGTTTAAAGGATTGAATTCTGTTTTTAAGATTTTCTTTTAAGCAGGTAAATAATTATATGGTACAATACTGAGTTAAGTACAAAATTAGGATACTGATTAAATATTCCATTAGCGACTTGACCCTAGCAAAAAGCATAAGCATTTGGACATTCAAACTAATAACAAAGAATATCTCGTAAATGGTTAACGCAACAAAAGTTTTTTGACATAAAATGTACATTTTTCGTGTGCTAAGATTTCATCTATCTCTCATGGTTTATCAGTTATATAAAAGTCATTGCGAATGAAATGGTTCCCAGGAAATTGAACATATACATTTTATTTGCTATAAAAATATCCTAAACGTATGGCATTTTAATAAAAATTATTAGAGCCATTCTTTGAGAAAACTACAAATAACGAACATTTGTCCAAGTAAAGGGTAGTTTGGTTTGGGAGGATTTTCTTGAAAATCTTCGTGTGGAATTCTTGGAAGACACTGAACTTAAATACCAAGTTTGATATTTCACTGAGTTTTCGATTTTGAGTTTGATTTTATTTTGGATTCAAGGAGTGTCAAAACTTGTATAGGGTCTTTCAACAAGAGTGTCCTATCTTTGAACTTAAATAAAACACGTTCTATAAATGATAGATGTTTATTTCTTTTTTTTATTTTGGAACATAATTAATGTACCGCCGCGACTTCGTTGGGTTCCGCGTATACGTTGACCCAGTTTTCAATGACAGAAGAACGTAAATTAGGTCCAACTTCACGAATAACAAACGTGATGTTATTAATAAGATCATTTACTGTTTCTGGTTTGTTGACATAAACTCGAGGTTTAACATAACCCCACAAGAAGTAATCCAACGGCATTAAATCACATGACCTTGGGGGCCAGTTAACATCATCACCACGGGAAATGATGAAACCTCTGAACTTCTCCTTCAAAATATCGATTGTTTCGAGAGTAGTATGGCATGTGGCACCATCTAGCTGGAACCAGATGTTTCCGAGATCCATACCATCCAATTGAGGCCAAAACTAGTCCCTTATAAGAGCCCGTTATCTTTCTCCATTGGTAGTTAGAGCTTCTCCATCTTCATCTTGGAAAAAATATGGACCAATGATTCCACCATACCAAAATGAATACCACACAGTACCCTTTTGGGGATGAAGTGGCCGTTCTTGAATCTGAATTGGATTGTGATTGCTCCAATAGCGGCAATTTTGTTTCTTAACACAACCAGCCATCCAAAAGTGGGTTTCGTCGCTGAAGATGGTTTTTCGACAAAAATCCGGGTCAGCTTCCAATTGCTCCAATTGCCAATGCACGGCGCAACGTATGGTCGTTGGGCTTTAGTTCTTGAGTTAAAACCATTTTGTAAGCGTGAAACCTCAAGTCCAGATGCAGAATTCACCAAGTTGTGGTCGGCGAAAGCCTCAATTCTTGCGCTCGACGAGCAATTGATTGGCATCCGTTCTTGCGTAAACTCTCACGAACGGCGCCTATGTTTTCGTTGGAGCGCTTACGTCCATTACGTACAGGCGTTCTTTGATCGCTGATAGAACCACTTCTTTCAAATTTATCGATCAAACGCCGAATCGTTCTCTCGCAGGGACGATTATGCACACCGTAAGCTTCACGCAATACACGGAAGATTTGGCGAACAGAAGATCCATTTTGATAATAAATGTTCACAATCTCTACGCATTGCTGAATGCTGTAACGTTTCATGGATATTTGTCAATAACAACGGTAACCACATGAAAAAAATGACTACTGTAACTCAATAACAACGGCAACATTCACATGTTAAAGATAAGACACACTTGTTGAAAGGCCCTATATTTCCGATGTATAGAATTTTTGATTGGAATGAAATACTTGCTCTAATTACTACGGGTGAGCAATAGACAAATAAATATTAGGAAAAAATAAAAAAGGAACAAAGAAAAACAATGAATATAATAATCAAAATGTCATATTACCACTTTTCAATGCAACATGTTTTAATTCAGGTGTAATTTTCCTTCGATATTAAGGGCATTTATCCAAATAAAAATAGCTAGATATTTAGAATTTGTAGATTGTATAATTCCAAGACCTGATGACGGCAAAAATCGTACCCTGTGTACTTCTATATTTTTGACGTATGTCTGTTTGGAAGCTTAGAGAGAATATTCGTAAGCCATGTTGTCACACATCCATTTGGCCTGCGTCAATCGTACCCCACTGTGACAGAACGAGAATTTATCTGCATTGCTACTTGCCGGTCGATATCAGCGATTTGTTACTTTTTCTTCCTTTGTTTTTTTGTTTTCCTTTTATCATACTGGAACCGACATATTTCATTTCCTGGCAATTTACTGCTGCAACTCCTCTTCGACATTTTTACCTTTTAATGCGATTATCGAAGTGCATGTGATAGAGGAGAGGACTTAATCAGTTGAAAGGTCAACAGGACATCGTCAATGCGAATAGCATAATAAAATTATTTGGGCTTTCATTTTGTGAGTGTGGAGTGTTGAAGTAAAGCCCCTAAATGCAATTACTCTTCTGGCACATTTTTATAAAGATCACTGAAGGATAGGTGTCCAAAAACTGAGTATCGCTGAAGACAAACGTTAAATAGCAGTGGTTTTATTACATCTGAGTACATGGCACATGCAGTCACACACGCACGCGCGCACGCGCACGCGCACGCACACGCACACGCGCACGCACACATACATACATTCATACATACGAACCACACGCCTGTCCATTCGCAGATGGCTAACCTTGACCACCCACTCGAGAAGTTTTCCTCCTATAGTAATGTGTCTATGTAAATGAAGTAATGTGGTAAATTCCTGGCTGTTGTCAGACCCAATGGAATATAAGAAGCACTGCACATGAAATGATACTATATCCAGCCTTTTCCTAGCTTCAGCTTCAACTGGCTGTGAAATACAGCTGTTACTGTGTACGAGTTCCGGTATACATAATGCAGGTGTCCGAAATCCTAAGGCAAAATGTGGCGTTATTCTCAACGGTATATAAGGTATATGTGATTCAACGGAAAACTTAAATTAAATTGAGTTTTATTTATGGACGCTCTTTAACTGCTGTGGTCCTTAGCGTTCCATGCATTATTGGGCGTGAAAGACCGGTAATTTTGCTCAGAGGCCTCTTTATCAGGCTTGAGGTTCTTTTACATGCCATAAATCTAGGACACGGAAACACCGGCTTTACTTCCCTTCCGAAGGAAGCCATGCTAAGGATTTTTATGCCCGAAAAAATCCATCGCCCTCCGCCGGATTTGAACCCGCGACCTCAGGAACTAGAAGCTAGCATGGTAACCACTACACCGCGGAGGACAAATTCAACGGAGGGGGACACTTCGTACACTGCGACTTACAGATGTCTATTGTGGCTACCACCCCCCGGAGGAAGGGATGAAGTGAAGGAATCAAAGGAGACTGCAGGCCTTATGCAACAGGCCACAGAGACGCGCGGAAGTCCTTAACAATTCAAGCTCGCAGAGCCGTCCCATGGCTGGAGCCGCCTAGAGAAGGCGATGAACGACCCTCCAATCAAGCAGACCTCTAGGTGTTCCCATTGAGCATGCATCCGCGCTATTTGTACGGCACAGCCATACACCACGGAACCTGCACACCTGAAAGATGAGAAGGAAATGGAATTAAAGGCAAATGATCGTTGTAGAGAATAAACCACCCCAGTATTCGCCTGCCGACCCCGGGGAAATCACGAAAAACCGATGGGTCAGAGTTAGTGGTCGCCGGGAATCGAAATCGGGGCCTCCTGAGTGCCAGACTCACATGTTACTGCGGCGCCAGCTGCTCGGTTTTCTCAACGGTAAATTGATATAATTAAATTTTAGTTACATAGTAACGATTAGGCTGATGACTTGGAGGTGCATAAACTATAACTGTAACTGTGAGAAATAAACCTTAGGTTTTAACAACACGAAATCAAAAGATTACTCAATACTTAATCATATTTTCTTGAATTATCTTATTAGTGTACAAGTCGCTGAATGATGTAACGTTGGAAAATATCTTGTACTATCTAACTTTGGTGCAAATTGATACTTTAGTGAGTACAATTAACGCTATTCTTCAGAAAATGGATTGTAGTAATTGGGGAATAACTTTAGAAGTTTACATAACCTCCAAAACGGCCATTTTATAAGCTTACAATTTCTAGAAGTTCACCAATATCGACTCCAATCACTCGGCTCGGTGCGCAGCAGTGGAAACCTTGTCACATCGTCGCATAGCTGAACAGACCGGCGTTGTGGTTTGGCAGGTTGAAATAAGCGCATTAAGGGCTGCTGTCGCGAAGTTAACCTTTACAGTCTCAAGGATGCCAGCGTTTTTAGGAATAGTTTAGGAGTTGAAATATAGGTAACATAACATGAGTATAGAATGGCAGAATATGATAATACAACGGTGTTAAAATACAATGGAATCAATGTGTACTAATACTATATAGAGATAAAATGTGTCTATGTGTGCGTGTGCGTGTAAAGGATAAACCCAAAAACAACTCAACCAATTTTGATAATTCTTTTACCACTAAAAGAATAACCACTGTTATTTTCAAACGACATAGAATAAAAAAATGTAAAATAGGATGTTTAGGGAGGATTTTAATTTTCATATCTCGCCCAATTTCAATCCTTTTTCATTTCAAATGTATATTGTCGGATATTGTTTGACCCTTCATTGTGAACGTGTAATATTTTTCATGATTGCTAACTCAAAGGGGTAAAGGGAAGGCTTAAAATATTTTAAATCGGATTATTGGGGCGAGTGTTGCATATCATGTTCATGCCAACATTTTCCTGTAATTCTTGAACGTTATCGTCAACAAGTATTTTTGGTATGATTGTTACAAAGGTTGATAAATTTGGGTTTCAACATCTGAAAAAATAAGCTGCAATGCAACCTTCTGAAACTTCCAAAATCTTATTTGTAAATGAACAGAGATGTATTTAGACGTACCTTTGCACACTTATACTATTGTATCCAATAAAAACTGTAGACCACTTAAAATTGTCAAAAACCCTCTCAGAACGCCTTATGTAGCAATCTATACTGTTTTAACCCACTTGCAAAAATATTGTACAACTATGCTATAGGATCTGGAAGATCATACAAGGTCTGATCAACAAAGACTGAGACTGATTTTTTCCTGTAGCTTCCGTGATAGTTTCGTATCTGTAACATAAATATTTGAAAAGAGCGAGTTTTTATGTATAATGTTGGTAGGCGGCAGCACTCTCGTATTGGTAGGTTAGTAGTAATGCTCTATTTTGTAGACCCTACGTGCATTTCGCATACCAGACAATGGGGGTGATGCATTTTTTAAATCGATTATCACCGGTGATGAGTCATGACTGCATCATTATGATCCTGAAGGAAAACAAGCCAGCACAGTGTGGAAATCGCCAGGTTCTCCAACACCAAAAAAGGCAGAATTGTTCCATCTGAAAGGAAAGTGATGGTGATCATATTTTTTTACTGTAATGGAATGATTTACCAGCATGCAGTTCCCCCTCACACTACTGTTACAGCAGCATAATACACGTCAGTATTGGCTACACTCAGGAAGCACATTGCAAAGAAACGACCAGAGCTTTCTCGGACTGGGTGGCGATTTCATCATGACAATGCACGACCTCACGTCGCAAATCAAGTCATGCAGTTTCTGGCTCGATTCAACATTACCTGTGTACCACATCCACGTTATAGCCGCGATCTTGCACCCTGTGACTTTTTTTATTCCCATCACTAAAGGCAAAGCTTAGGGGTATTCGATTTGAGAACTCTGAAGCAGTGCTCAAGAAAAGTGAGGCGATTCTCAAGGACCTGACAAAGAATGGTCTGCAGCACGTGTTCAAGGACTGGCATAGACGTATAAAAAGTGCATTGATGTAGGAGGGGACTACTTTGAAAAAGATCATGTAAACATTGAATTGGAGTAATAAACATCTGTGAAAAAAAATCAGTCTCAGTCTTTGTTGATCAGCCCTCGTATTATCTTACGCATTCCGAAAACTATCCCAAACCTTATTTTTAAGTATATATAGTATCTTGAAAAGGTTAAAAACTATACATACTTTTGCAATACCTTTTAGATATATGTTACAACGCTTGGCCATTCTGGCCAATATTTTGAACACTTTAGGTTCCAGCATAAATGTACGCTACTTCCAGAACATAAGCCGTTCTACTACTTGGAGAGTTTACATTTTTGTTATCATTTGGATAGACCTTTGTACATATATGATGTACGTTCCATAAAAAATTATGCACCACCTTACAATAATAATTTCTGAAAGTATCTTTTCGCAAATTTTCAACCCTTTGTGTTAATATCTATAGCATTCAACTTTTATGGGATAAAATACTATACCATCAATTTATAGGAACCGGAAAAATCCTTTAAAGTTCCAACAATTACCTTGTACCTTGACTTTTTTAAAGTTCATCTTTAGTCTTATTTTGAACTCCTTATATTTAAAAGTGCATCCCTTGGCCAATAGGGGTTTAAATTTTTGCATCTGCACTATAGGATTCAGCGAAAATTATAGTGCTAATGCTAACCATATTCAGATTACAACCACTTGCGTAACATTTTGCACCATTTAACTAACATGGACGAAAGTTTAGACACATGTTTTAGTTCTCAGTGAAAATAAAAGGTTCTTATGCTTTTTAAAGTCGACCCTTTCCTTATTTTCAGTACCTTACTTAAGATTCCTTCCGCCGGATAACAACTGGAATTTGATAAAGGGGGAAAATTGTGTCCAGCATAACATCAGTAACCGCTTAACCGATATTTGTAATTATCAACTAAGGAGAATACTTTTCTTGATATAGAATATGTGTTATAGAATATAATAATTTCAAACTCCTTGAATTCTTCGTGTAGGCGTGGAGAATATTCATATTCTGAAGTTTGACCTAAGTCGTTGAATATTTAATTCAGGAGTTTTTGCACTATGTAAATATTTTATTACAAAACTTAAAATCTCATTTACTGTGATATATCTGACGTTACATAACTATTCCTATACTTCCTTCATCGCCACACTATACTTGCTTAGACGCTACACAACTATTCCAGAACTGGAGGACTTCGGAGGGAGGTTAAGGGATTTCATAATGCATCATCTGTGATATTTCACGATTGTTTCCGTATCTATTGAAGCAGAAAAGAATAGTCCGACCTTTGAAGCCGTTTGCTATACCTGCTTCCTTGTTGATTTTGTTGCCGTAATCTCGTAGTTCTTTCTCTCAGGGTAAGCCTGGATGTATTGTAAAGGACAACACCAGTTTAAGTTGACTGAGAAATTTATTATGAACTAATATTTGAATTCTGGAAGTGAGCTGCCCACCGTTTGAGATAAAGACATAGAACTGATTATGAATCGTAGCATCGAGATTATAACATTATTATATCTGCTAACTTCTGCAGCATCAATTTTACGATTTGAAATAACTATTTCCGCGATAAAAAAAAAACCCTAGCGCAACTTACCGTGAGTGACTAAAATGCTTATCGGCGAGACGTCTCGCATTGTCCGCGGAATTTTACTCACACAAACGCGTCACTAGGCGCTTAAAATATCACACATGCGTTACGTACCGGAGACGGTACCAGATGGAGTATATGCGCAACTATGTGCACGAATGTGTGCTCGAACGACAAAGTACCAGTGCCGGTACCAGAGAGAGAGTTACCCTCTGAATTAGATGTACGTCTCTATACTACTTAAGCCACACCTACATTTGAACTACTCCCACCAAACTTTTTCACGTCCGGGCCAATATTTACCTCCCTTCATGCGCGTCTCTATTTTGGTTACTAGGAGGCCTGGCTAAAATCTCGGAAATACCTTTCAGTTCCCTTTTTTCAGAATTTTGTCCTGCTTGCCTGTGTAAGCGTACTGAACTTATAACCTAACTGCGTTCCCAGAAGTCCTTAAGCTAATGTTTTCTCTATTCGGCTGATACTAATGACCTTCGTTACATGGCTCGCTAATTACCTTCATGTCTTTGCAAATCTTTTCAACTCAAGCTTTTTACATTATAATTTGACTTAATAAACCGAAATTAATTATTGGAATTGTTTCTCTATCTTTATATTATTTATTTATTTAATTATTTATATATTTCTATCAATAATTACCGTACCAATATCAAGGGATTATCGTACATTATTACTTTATCACGGGGATTTAATAAAATCACAGTTATATAGGGAAAAGGAGAGCATTCAATAAAAATCTTCTGGATCACTATTTCAATGAACAGGTAAATGAAATTACGTAAAACGTACATTCAGGGTTTGAAAACCAGACGTGTTACGCCAGGTAATATTATATTATTAAATATTTTTATAAAAAATAAAAAATGACAGGAAAATAATATATAGCTATAATATATGCTTAAAGTTACGTTTCACAAGGCTGAAGAAAACAAAAGAAAAATATTTTTACTGTCATTGCTCATTT
Source organism: Deroplatys truncata (assembly GCA_030765065.1). Taxonomy (NCBI): domain Eukaryota; kingdom Metazoa; phylum Arthropoda; class Insecta; order Mantodea; family Mantidae; genus Deroplatys; species Deroplatys truncata. The sequence goes on from CM060975.1 coordinate 225,804,954, forward strand.
ACATATATATTCACTCTTTAATAACCACTGCCATTAAGAAAATGATCTTAAATAAAAGGATTAATACAGAAAGCAAGTAAATAAAGATACATTAAATCAGGCTTTAAATTCTAAATTCCACTATTTCACACCCCATGCGAAATTATATTATGTACACAAGTAATTATCACAGCACCTAAACAATTCTAATTGGTTTTATATTCATTCATTATCTGTTTACCCTCCTCTTATGTAGGACTTACAAGCGGGTGCCTGGGGTCAGAGGCCCGTCGAGGAGCAGACACTCATGGATCAGACAGAGCATCCAGGATGGGTGATCAGCCGGATGGCTGGTATGGGATGAAAGGAAAGGTGATGATGGAGCAGTTGGTGGAATGAATGGCGGGGGAAACCGGAGAACCCGGAGAAAACCCGCCCAGACGCCGCTTTGTCCACCACAAATCCCACATGCTGGTCCCTGGGATTGAACCCAGGCCGCCTCGGTGGGAGGCGAGCGGTCTAACCACTCGGCCACGGCGCCGCCTAATTGGTTTTATAAACAACATATAGTGTGATTAGCATTGAACAATGTTTTTTTTAGCTATAAATTTTAACATTTTTAAATGTCATACTTATTAGATAAATGAACAACAGATGAGGTTTTCACCAGCAATTCTAGCAGTATGTTTTGAGGAGTACGGATACGGCTTTTTAACATACACATCTCGTTTAAAGCACAGGACAAACCATCCATTTGGGCTAGCTGATTACGTCCCATACTTACCTGGGCATACCAAGGATATCCCAACCTTCTTGTTTAGTTTCCTTCTTGCTTGTTACATAGCATAGCAGTTTGGTTGTACACTTCGGAGTATAAAAAGTGGCCTATTTTCTTATATCAAAATATTTTTTTCCGTAAGGTCTCCACATTTATTTAACGCTAGTTTCTACCTAGCATTTATGACGCATCAGTATGACTGGATTGAAACAAAACTCAAGAAACAAACATGATGCAATGAGCGATGTTATACTCAATGTGAAGTGAATCAAGAGTAAAAATAACCTCTCTAAATGAATTCAACTAATTGTGTGAACAGGCAGGCATGATTAGCCATATATTGTAAAATGATTAGCGAATCGAGCTTTTAGAGGGAGGGGCGTATGAGAAATGCGTTACCTGCAGCATTGAAATGCACAACAGCCATATTATTTATGTCAAAGTTAGACATGGAAATGAGATCTACTATTGGCATTATCGTGTATTTGTCCACAGGACGATGTAACTTCTATGTATTTGTCAGTTTCGCGAGTACTTTGTCCATAAGCATTAACTAGCCGGCCACGATATAAATTGCGCTTGAGGGAGGCGTCACTGTTTTTGTTTACGATCAAGGTTAGGAACCTGAGGGGAGTGAGGAACAAGGCGATGGATAAATGTACAGTCGCACAATGAAAACAGTACTGCACGTGCAGGCCTGAGCCCCACTAGTAAATGCAAATGGGAACTGCGGACGTTTTCTTTATGCAACTGTCCTTCCGACGCCCCGCCCACTTGTTTCGTAACCGTTTAGTTCCTCTTCCCACCACACACATTCATTTCGTGGCCGACTAGGATTAGGTTGTCTCGTCTGCTCCGACTTCAAAATGTTAATGCTGGTAAACAGTGTTCCTCTGTCACGTTACCCTGTTCAAATATGACAAAATTACCTTTCACCCCTATTTAAGGCAACGCATGGATGGTAAAAATGGTAAGAAAGGTCACAATTTTTACTTTCTCTACTACGTATGGTAAGTAGGGGAAGTATAGCATTCCACCAAAATTTCGAGATTTCACCGGGAATACATGCATTTTTGGAAACATGTCCGTGTGTGTGTCTCTGTGTCTGTGAACAGCATAACTCAGAAACGAACAGTCGGATAAACACCAAACTTGATATTTAGGTTCAGTACCTTCCAGAGAGAGTTTTCAAGAAAATGTCCCTACCCCAGATTACCCTTTACATGGAACATTTTTCGAAAACTTTAATTTTCTCAAAAATGGCTCTAATGATTTTGATTAAAATATCATATGTTTAAGATATTTTTATGACAAATGAAATGTATATCTCGAATTTTCGGGAATGTCTCCAAAGGTATTCTTCATTGTGAACGACTTTTGCATAACTGGTAAACCATAAGAGATACACAATTTTACTACACAAAAATGTGGATCGCGTTAAAATATACAATTTATATCATATACTTTTTTTTGATGAGTGAACCGTTTTCGAGATATTGCTTGTTATTCCCTTAAATATTCCAATACTTATACTTTTTCTCAAATTCGTTATTCATTTTTTTGTCCTGGTAATGCAAAGAGAGTGGAATACTCCACATAGCAACCAGCTCTTAAAATATTTGTCTATCGCTTAAAGCCTACCGTATTCCCTTTGCATCTACAAGAAAATAAGCAATAAGATTAACATCTCGATATCTCGATTAACATGAAGCATATAGAGAATAAGCGTTTGTAAAAATTGTTTGTACAAGAGTAGAGAAAGTCATGTGAGTGTAACGCATCAGACTTTTTTATGTCCTGGTAATGCAATGAAAATGGAATACCTCACAAGCAACCAGTTCTTAAAATATTTGACTATCGCTTATAACCTACCGTATTCCCCTTGCATCTACAAAAAAATTAGCAATAAGATTAACATCTCGATATTGATGAGAAGCATATGGAGAATAAGCGTTTGTAAAAATAGTTTGTACAAGAGTAGAGAAAGTCATTTGAGTGTAACATATCAGATTTTTTATTTTATTTTATGTTTGCATTCCTAATTACACTTATAACTGGTACTTTCATACTACACATTGTTTTGTTAATTTCAAATGGAAACTTAATGGTTATTGTACCACTTAGGTAAAGCATTACGCTGAACTTTAAACTCCAGTTTTTCAGCACTTTTCGCTTTCTAAAATGCTCCTTGGATCACCCTTTATGGCTTATAAGTTTAACATTTTCAGAAAAGCTTCAGAAATGATGGATTTAAAAGTTGCTGTACACTAGAAAAAGTATGAAACGGTTCCGCTGAAATTATTTTCCTAAATGAAATTGAAAAATTCAATAGTATATGAATAAAAGGTTCTTTTCTGTTAAACTATGAAATACATGCACAACAATTTCTTTATATTTGTATACTAAGCCGAAATTAAAAATTTGGGGGCGATGTGATAAACCGAAGAGTCTAAGGAGCATTTAATAATACCATATCAAACAGTGATTAATGATGGAAAAAAATTAACATCTTAATAATAATTTCACATAGCTCGTTAACATTTTGTGTATAAAATATGCTTTATGTTCCGAGTACATTGTAAACAATTCAAAGCAATCAGAAGAAAATGTTGGATTTTTTAGCATTTTCACAAATGCATTACCTTAAGGATTTTTTATTTTATTATCCTATTAAATCCCTCTTATCCCTAAGAGGATCTTATAGTTTCGTAGAAAAATTTCTTAGTTACGTAACTTGGAATAATTATTATTGCATAATAACATATAATGGACCTAGTTGTCAACAATTGTCATTAATAATTGTCTAGTAATGAAAGTACTTTTAATATTAACATGGTAATTAAGTAGTAACGTCACAGATAGCTCATTAGCAGTATTACGCTCCGCTCATAGTAACTTGGCAATCAACTGTCAATCAACGACGGCATCGACGCGGAGGTCGTTAACACACGGACTCGTGACAGGAAGTCAGCTGTCCAAATCCCGCAAAAACCGTCCTCTCTGATATTAATTTTTTCGGGTTTTCATCAGTCCTCATAAATTCCTAGTGCCTCACTCTTCTCTACAATAATTTTTTCGGTTTTCATCAGTCCTCATAAATTCCTAATGCCTCACTTATCTCTAGAGTAGTTTAGCCTTGATTGTTTACTCATAACTGTCTCGATGAAATAAAAACTTCATTGAGATTGCTACACATAATATAATATGGTGAAAGACAATGAAAGTTGGCAATTCACTAGCAGTTCACAAATCATTTTTAATTTCTCTATTGCTTACCTTAGTAAGTAGAGGAGGTATTGTATTCCACCCCAAAATTCAATACTGATATTTCACGGAAATGTGTTTCGATGTTCCATGAATCCCCCCAAAAACAGTTTTGGAGAAATCTGTGTGTGTGTTCGTGAACAGCATAACGCAAAAACGAAAAGTCGGTTAAATGCGAAACTTGCTTTTAAGTTCAGAGTACTCTAAGGATGCGACACGAAGATCTTCAAGAAATTATCTCAACCCAATCTAACTTTGAATTAAATAATTTTAGTTGTCTTTTATTTTCTTCAAAATGGCTAACAATTTTCATTAAAACATCATATGTTTAAGATATTTGCATGATAATTAAAATGTGATAGGATGTTCAATTTTCTGGGAATAGCCTGTGAAGCCCTCTTCTGAATGACCGTTTTATAGACAGATAAGATATTTTTATTGGTTTCAAATTATTGAAGTTATTACACAAGTATTTAGTGCATGGGTCATTGACCGTACATAATATTTAAGATACAATACGGTGACAAAATAAACAACAGAGAAAGAAAACGCAACAAAAAGGAACAAGAAAAAGGGAAATGGAGATAAATTACCTTTGTCTAGCTGAACAAATTTGATCTAGCTTCGCGCACTTTAGCTAAAAAAATTGCCCATATTTTGCCAGTTCCTCTGGTCAGCCAGTAGATCCCAAAATGCCAATCTATTTCTTGAGAGACTTAAGAATTTTTCTTTCAGTTTAATCGTTGGTTGGTTCTCCCACTGTGCACATTCCGCCAAAATATGTACCCAATCCTCATCCAAATCACAGAATGGGTAGATTCTCCTGCCTGAATCGTCAGTCATTTTCTGTGCTCTCCAGCCCCCCAGTCTAAACCATGCCATTCCTGATCTTTCCTTTCTTCCTAAATTAAGCATATATGCCTCTTTACCCCAGTTCAAGTTTATTTCATTAGCTAGACTTAGAGAAGGTTTAACTTTACAATCCGATTTTATTTCCTATTGGTTGTTGCCTCTTAGTCTTCTTTTAACACCTTTCCGTATGTTTGGTCATTTTTTTCAGCTCTTAGCCATACTGACCCCATTCCTATTCTCCTCAAACCTCTTTCCAAATCAGCTGCTCAAAGCTTAGGAGACAGGTTTTTTCGCTGGTATTTATAACATTTGGATCATAGTTTGGAGTTATCCCCATGCATCAGCCTTAGCCAGTACTTCACTGCTCTTATTTTACAGTGTATTGTGTCTTCATAACATCCCACCTCCCTCAATACCACCGAATTTGATGTGCCTTGTGAAACTCCAAGAACTCTTTTCCAAAATGCTACCTGTGTTTTATTTACATGTTCTGCTCTTTCCCATCCCCAGATTTCACTTCCGTATAACAAAACCGGCCTTATCATAGAGTTATACATCTTTTCTAATGTATCTACAGGTATCCGGTATCCGCGAGAGGGTACGTAATAATTCATTTAACTGCCCTCGTGCTTTGTAATTAGTTACTGATAGAAGTTTGTTCCATTTTCCTCTCATATTAAACATTACTCCTAAATAGGAGAAATGTTTAACGTTTTGTAGTTCTAGCCTCTTGTAATACCATTTCTCATCTCTGCCATACACATAGCCATTTTTGAAAGCCATTGTTATTGTTTTATTAATGTTTACCACCAGACCCCATTGTTTACAATATTCTTCCAACCTATCAACATCTTTCTGTAAGCCTTCTATCGTCACTGACAAAATTGTCATGTTATTCGCGTATAAAAGTACAGAAGTGCAGACATCCTCTACTTTTGGGCCATTCATTTCCTCTGCTATATCGTTGATGAATAAATTGAACAATAGGGGCGATAAAATACATCCTTGACGAACTCCTCTACTGGCCAATTTAGATTCAGTTATTGTGTTTTGGTCTATTTTTATGCTGAAATTCACACTGTTGTAAATTTGCATCAGAGCTTTCATCATTTTACCAGAGAGTCCTTTTGGTGAAGTTTCGCCCTAAGGGCATTCCTCTGCACGCTATCAATCGCCATTATAAAATCAACAAAAGCACAATAAAGTTCCTCCCTCTTTCTGTTCAAATTTGAATCAATTAATGTTTTTAATACGAGAATATCTGCAGTAGAGAACCCTTCCCTGAAATCCGCCGGAAATTTAGAAATTATATCTAACTCTTTTACCCAACCCCTTAACCGGTCATAGATGATTTTGCAATATACCTTACCCAGTATAGCTAACAGTGCAATTCCTCTATAATTTTCTGGTTGCTGACTGCTGCCCTTGCCCTTAAATATTGGCTGAATAATTGCTGTTGTCCAAACTTCAGGATACTTCTCTCCGTTAAATAATTTGTTAAATGCCACCCGCAGAAGGTCTAATATTTCAGGGACTTCTATGGAGCATTTAAAAAATTCGCTCGGAATTCCTTTTATTACCAGTGCTTTGTGATTATTTAGGCTTTTTATTGCCCGAACAATTTCCCCGTCAGTTATTTCTCCATAGAATTGGTAATGTAGGATTTAAGCATAGTTCAGCGAAAGACATCCGGGGTCCCTCCCACCAACTTCAGCGTACACACTATTAAAATACGCTAACCATATTTCTGGTTTGATGCTTACTTATCCCGTCTTCGCAGTTTAATTTTCTTAACTATCTTCCACATGTATATAGAATCTCTCCGTTCTGTCGCTATTCTTAAATCCGCCGCCATTATGTTTTGCCATTCCGCCTTTAAGCTTACTAATACATCTTCATACTGCTTTCTAATTTGGGTGTACGAAAGACGTTTTTTCTCAGTACCTTCTCTTCTATACACCTTAAGGGCTATTTCAGCTGTTTTCTTCGCTTCTTTATATGTACCGTTGTACCAGCCTGTAGCTTTCGAGATTCTTTTGTTATTTCGTATTCTCATGCTTCTACCAGCTATTTGTAGATTGTTTGTTATTGTTTTAATAACATGTTCCACGCTTCTTTCCCCCACTTCAGGTTTACCTGTCCGATCACGCAAAACGGCAAGAAATTCCTCGCTTCCCTCTGGGTTCCATCGATATCTCACCGTAGATGAGAAAGCAATTTTTTTATTTGTTTCCCCTATGTTGTTTGGGTGTCTTTTTAGAGTGAGTAAAATGGGTGAGTGATGTGATTCGACTCTATTTACAGTTTGGTGGTCCTCTATTAATGGTATTTCCTATGAACAAATTACATAATTTATAACACTTCACCCAATACTATTGATAAAAGTTAATTCCCTACCTTATCTGACCCATACTTGCCGTTTAGGATTTCCAATTTAAACTCGTCACAAAAGGCTAGCAATTCTTTTCCATCTGAATTTAGCACTGTATCCTTACTTCGCCGCACTTCTCTCCTACAGTCTGCTTCCCCCCTTTCTACCGCAATATTTTTGCTTCCAATTCTGCATTAAAATCTCCCATTATGATTAAGTCTGCTTTTGGGTGTATTTTCTGAATTTCTACAATCATGTCGGCCAAATTGATAAATAAGTTGGGGTTGCTATATTGGGATGCTGCTGGTTGGCGATGTAATACAATAATACAAACTCAAGTTCACTTAATTTACGGTATACGCATAATGTTCCAAATACCTTAATATTTATCTGATGAAAAGTTAATCATGCTGGTCCTTAGTGTAAACGGCAGCACCCCCCGGATATCTGCCTCCAATATTTACATTTTCCCAGTTTTAAGCCATATCTCTGTGAAGCCCAATATATCTACACTATTTACAAAGTCAATGAACCTATCATTAGCCAATATCTTCTTTAGACCTTCAACATTCCAAAGGCCGACTGTCACATTGGCGGCTACTTCCTAGTTCCTTCTCATACCTGCCCTGGGTTCCCTGCTGGTGAGTCCCTTACCCCCGTTGCCTATGTCGTCCCTCTGGTTACAGTTAGGTAAACCGTAAGGGATATACCAAATCTTACTAAAGCAAACATATAGATCTCGTTAGATCACCCAATTTTTGTCAAATAAAAAAAATTGTGACTTTAACCACTTGCTGGATATTCTTTGTTATTGTTTTGAATTTTCTAATAGTTATACTTTCTTTAAGCGCTAAGACCTTATTCGTTTCTTACTTTCTCCACTGCGTACAGTAAGTAGGGGAAGAATTGCATTCCACCCAAAAATTCGGTACCGAAATTTCACCGGAAATACATGTTTGGAACTGCCTGAATCCAAATAAAACATTTTTGGAAACAGTCCATATGAGTGTCAAAAATTAAATTGAGTTTTATTTATGGACGCTCTTTAACTGCTATGATTCTTAGCGTCCCGTTCTATATTGGGCGTGACAAATAATTTTGCTCGGAATCCTCTTTATCAAGCTTGAGGTTCTTTAACGTGCCGTAAATCCCGTGTTGCCTTCATTTTCGAAGGAAGCCATGCTAAGGATTTTTACGCTCGAAACAATCCATCGCTCTCCACCCTCGATCTCGGGAACCAGAGGCTGGCATGGTACCCCTAATGTGTGTATCTGTAAACAGCATAACTCAAAAATGAAAAATCGGTTAAATACTTAATTTAATATTTGAGTTTAATATCTTCCAAGGATGCGACACGAAGTTTTTCAAGACAATTCCCCCATCGCAGACTACCCTTTAAATGGAACATTTTCTGAGATTTTTTTCAAAAATAGCCCAAACGATTTTCATTAAAATATCATATATTTAAGATATTTTCCTCACAAATAAAGTGGATATCTTGAATTTTCTGGGAATGTCCCCAAAAATCGCCCCTATTTTGTATTTCTTTTGCATAATTGGTAAACAGTAAGAGAATGGTAAATTGTGAAGAATTTAGATCTCATTAAAACACACAATTTATGTCACATACATTTTTATTTCGAGATATTCCGTATTATTTGTTTGCATTTTCCATACTTATAGTTTTTCCCCAATGGGAATTCGTTATCCGCTTTTTTATGGCCTGGATATGCAAAGAGAATGGCATGTTACATATAGCAACCATCTTTTAAAAAATTTGACTATCGCTTAAAGCCTACCATATTCCCCTTGCACCTACAAGAAAATTGGCCATACGATTTACGATATGCTTTTTTATATATAGCTGAAGTTTCAGATGTTCTACCTGGTGCTCGGTGTATGGATCCACTCACAGTGCGCTATCCTGTCGTTGACTTTGCCCGGTCTACCTATATCTACGTTTCCTAAAAGCGTCGGTCACAAAGTCGAAATTAGTCATTTCAGTGTTTGAGAAGTACCCTATCACAGCTGGCTATCTTTACAATACGATGTCGAAAGACTTGGGTGTTCCTAGTAAGAGAAATATTAAGAAAACAATACTGTTACAGTGAGATATGCTACGATTGTCGATGTTACAGGATGAATATTCAGATCAAAGTTTATAGGAACCAACAACACTAATGAAAGCAATGCAATTCCTCCTTACCATCTGTGATTTAATCTCACTTGAAAAGGCATTTGTGAATGCATAAGCCCCTAACTTGGGTAGAAGGTAAAGTTTACATTCAAGAAAAAGACAATACATTGAGAATATCAAAACGGATGTGAATCAGGATTAAATAGAGGCTTGTATTTTAAGCAGCTTTTGAAAATGTGGTATGCAGCAACTAGATATCCAGTGGAGTTTATGACGTCATTCTGAAGAGAATACACCATTGATAGGTATTCAGTGTACACATCGAAAAGTCACTCATCATTAAACGTGAAATTTCCCTCGGGAAGCGGGGATTTGTGGTCGTAGGATTTGCAGACCGCTGCGTAGGCTATCGCATAATGAAGCCGATGTAGTTCAAAGCCTTTTTGTCTACAAAATAATGGGAAAATCGAAGGATATGTAATATATTTGAGTAGGTGAAACTGAAAACTCAAACGCATTTGTAGGAAAATGAAAAGCTTCTACCATGCATATTAATTAGTATTTCCTTGAAAATCCTCTTATCTAATATTGATTACGTTTAGTAGTTGGTGGAAACACTAGGTTAAAATTATTTGTCACGAGATTTCTTTTAAAGAAAAAAATATAGTTGGGCTAAGGAGAGTTTTCAGGAAAAAAACAATGAGTTGAGAGTTTTGAAAGTAACTTCTGTAAACAGACAGTTTTGTTAATTATTCCAGAAAATGGAAGCTGTTATGAATAAATACATTAACTTCATTTCTACACATTTACTGATTAAAAATATTCTCAATACCAACAGAACCACCAAAGTTATTCTTTATAATAAAACTGAAACCAACATCATTTTAACTTAAACATGACAAAGATTGACCAAATGATAGCAGAGTCTGTAAGTAAATGGCATTTGAAATAAATGTAAATAGCTCCAAACATAGTGTTACAAAATATTGTAATAAGTTATACACACAAAACATACTTACTATTGAGTATCAAGATATTAGGATAACACAGGACAATTAGATCTTGCTTCATCGACATTGTCAGTAGTCATTGTCAAATAACCTTCTTCTGGAACTTCATCTATCTCAGCTTTGTGGTAGACGAAATCAGCTTCTCTCCAGTTACCTTCAAATGACTTGCAAGAAGATTAACAACTTAATTTAACTTGGCACATTTAACCTGTGCTACATTACTTAGTCTTGCCCCTCCTAAACATCGATCTTGAGACTCCTTTGTCCCAGCTGTAGTGGACTTCACCTTACACCAATACCCTTCCATTGGTGTTCTTTTTTAATACAATCTTTTACAGAAGGATAACTTAAACTGTCACTATCGTGTAGGTTTTATAACTACTTGGATGGCGGACTTCCAATCACGGTCCAGCATGTCTTAACTTCTTCGCTGCACGAAAATGCTGAAAAACTGCCTTGTATTAACTGTCAAAAGTGTGTCTTATCCCGCCATGTCTAATTCCATTCTGTTGTATCTCAAATACTCTCTCGGGAGGAAGGAAAGGATGTCCTACAAAAATACATTTAAATTTGACCATCTTTATTGTTTTTGCCGTTTTTCTTCAAATCATTTCTTCATTGTACGATCACAGCTGTATTTCTGTTTTGTCCAAATCAGACATCTGAATAGGGCCGAACTTAGTAAAAATTAAATTTTTACCTTCGCATTCTTCGGTACATACAGTAGAGCTGACGCTATTTAATTAGATTTTTCGGAATTTACCCTGTTCTTTCGAATCTAGGACTTCGTTCAGATTGTAGGCTAATCTGAATAAGGAGATACACTTCTCAGAATTGTAAACGGTTTTGACTCAAAATTATATTAAGGGTAGATTTCGATCATTGAAGTTTTGAGTGATCGACTCTGCTCTTGGCAAGATGAACTATTTACCAAAGCGGAAACTTCTGAAGTCGCCAACGTTACGTATCCTCAGGTGCCTTCATCGCGTCAAGTACAAGGTGATGGTACTTAGTTTGTATACCTGAGCTACAGTGGGCTAATCAATTTAGAAAAGGAGGATTCTGATAAGCATTAATACATTTTTGATTGGGAGAATACTTGTTCATGTTGTTTATTGTTGTTTATGAACCAGGGCACCGAAGTGGAAGGTCAGCTATCACCAAAGCTATAGAAAACTACCTATAGATCAGAAAACTTCTTCAGATGCTCTTCACAAAAACCTTATGCCAACGTCTGACAGTTGCTTACAAAGCCATGACATTCAAATCCACACCGGCAGAAGTCCGTAAATAAAGTAATTCTTGGTATCCTATATGTCTCCAGATTCTTCTTCCTCTTTTACTGCCAAGGAAATGCAATGTAGTGAGGAAAGGGCTGATAAGAAAATTCGTGAATCAAATTATTCAACCCAGCATTCGTCTAGCTACCGAGGAAAACCTTCGGTCAGATTAGTCGACCTCGAGGGTTTGAACCCAGCATCTCCCAAATGTGAGTCGCACACGTTACCGTGGCGCCACCTTGCTCGGTGTTCCAGATTCTAAGTAACATAAATATCCGAGACCATTGGAAATAATAAATCAAAGGAAGGAGGACGCATTTCCAAAACTTTGGGATGACATGCTTTCCATTTCCTTTTATAGTCTTAACGTTTCTTGCCAACAGCTAGTTCGAGATGGGAAACCTAGAGGTAGAAACAAGGAAATTGAGCGTAAAATGCAATGGAAGGAGGAGAAGATGGCAGGTAAATTGGAAGTCAATGCAGTGTTTTATGGATTTCGTTTTTCAGATAGTCTTCGAGCTGCGACGTTTTAAACTATGTTGCTGAGCAAGAAGTCGTGCATGGAAGAACGGTAAAAAACTGGGGAAAAATGCAGAAAAATAATAAAATTAGCGGAAATAGTTGAGATTTGCCTACGACGAAAATTAGAGTATTTAAGTGTAGCTGAAGAATTTTCAAAATAGGAGCAAATATAACAGTTTGTTTTATCTTTAAGCTGTAAATTAGAAGTGTGCATAAGACAAATATCACACCTCATAACGAACTTTTTGAAGTGAGGTAAAGTGAATACTTTCTCTAAGTATCTTAGATATAAATTAAAACTGCAATTTCCTGCATAAAAAAGCTTAGATTTGCTGCAGCATATGACGTTTTGAAATATCATTGGTTTCCTTACTTCAAATATATGCACTAGTATTGATGCTAAATGGTAATTGTATGTTTACATTTTATTTGCATTTTAGTTGTGTTTGAAAAATAAAACACGAATGTTAACACTCAAACGATCTTCTCTGCCCATGAAAAATTCACATACATCCATTATGTATTATGTTATTTTTGGTAGTGTTTAACGCCCATTCTTACTACATACGGCACCACAGGCGGTGGTCACTGGTGATGATATATGAAATGAAATGATAATTGGGAAAGGAAACTTGGGAAGGAAACGTTTCAAGCCTATGTTTAGGGTACTTCCCCGGCATTTGCTAGTTACGATGCCTGGCGACAATCAGGAAAAAACTGTTAGGGAGGACGGTTCTGTTGGAATTTGAACCGCGGACCTCCCGTTCAAGAGTCCATGCTTTAACAACCTCGGCTAATCCTGTAGTTATTCATTCATGTATAAAAAGTGTATTCGTGTATTAATGTATGTGTTACATTGCGATATTTTTTACTTGGAATTATTTTTTAGCCGCATACTGTATTCAAATGTTTAGTAGTAGCAACGAACGTTTACGATGGAAATAAAAAAGAAGAATCGCAAGCTTTCAAGCATATCCTTTAATGATGTGGTAAAAGTGTTAAACGTAGCATGGAATATTTTGAAAACGGCTAACGCTGCGAGGAAAGTTTGAAACAAATTGGTATTTTTATGTCTACTTTTTCTTTAGACCACATTTTGTCTACCTCTTACAACTTCTGGTTTTACAAAACTATTACTAAATGCAATTACTATGTAGAGAGCTTTACAGTTTATTCCCAGAAAATGTAAGATATATAATGTGATATATTTGGGATATCACATTAATATCCCAAATATATTATTTTGAAATCAAAATTGCCAGAGCTACTTTTCAGAAAATGAAAAACGATTAAAACTCCATCTGAAGAGTGTTTAAATCTGGGTGAATTTTCTTAAAAAAACTAATCTATGTGCTTAAACAGTGTCTTATTCAGGTATGAAACTTGCTATTTATCCTATTTTTCTTTTTTGAGCTATGCTTTCACATACACACAGGCACAACTCATACACCGCTTTCTGTAAAATGACATTTTTGGGCTCAGTGCAGTTTAAGACGTGTATTGTGGTGAACATTTGATTTTGTTTTTGTTTTTTGTAAGAATATTCCTAGAAAAGGATTATTTGCTTGCAAGAGTCTACACGAGTTACTTTGTCTCAAGACTCTACAAATTATGTGGAAAATATTATTAGTTCCTTATTTTTTAATTCATAAGTTACCGTAGATAAAAGCACCTGTGTATGATAAAATGATACCAAAACTATATACTTTGTGGTTATCAAGAGTGGTTTATACGAGATAAGGTTCCTTCTAATTATGTAACTTTTGTACGCCGGTGATTGGACGACGTTTACCCCGGACGTTGGATTGGATTAAGGGGTCCTGTTGAATGAGCAGCTCCATCACCCAGTTTGAATCCCTTGGATTTCGCAATATGGAAGACATTGAAAGCCGAGGTGTATACTACAAAAATTCGAGATGAAATTGAACTTCGAGAAAACATAACCACTAGAGAATCTGCATGGAATCCTCATATGTTGAAGACCGTTCAAAGAAACAGGTTAAACATTTGAGAAAGTGTGTTGAGATTGGTGGAGAACTTATGGAACACATTATTTATTACAAGTATACTGTTGTGTGAGCACTCTGTGACATAAGCTTCTATAATATCTGTGATTTCAGACACGACAATATAAATAAAATGGTTTATAGCTTGAAGTTGGTGATTTGTTACGTTATTTGCATCACGATTTGGGCGTCAATTTGAAGTAGGTCGCATTGAAGGAGTTGTATTATAGTTCAACTATTGGGGAGCCGAACTTGTAGTAGTTGCAACCGCACGTATAAACAGTTTCCGGTAGCCTTCGCTACAAATGTACTTTCAGGTGGCCTTTGCCCCAAGTTTAAAAAAAATATTAACTTTGTAATTTGACTGTTTCTTTAAATATTATATATTTATGTTTGTCTAGGCTGCGTCAGTATTATTGTTTGAGACACGTTTCTCTTAGCAGGGTTGTGATGTGACTAAAGAATGTAGGTTTACACATATTATAATTTTACTTCACTCCTTTTATTAAGACTTGATATGATCAAAATAACACTTCCTTGATATAGAGAGCAGTGAGATTCTTTTTATTAATTAATTACACTTTTTAACACGTAAAGTTATTTTTCGTCTTACACGAAAACGTATTAAATCTCTCGAGGACGCATCTCGCATCCGGTTACAAACACTATCTGCATGCAACTGAACTGATTTCAACCTCCTAAACTTGTAAATTTCTGTATTTCAAGTCTCTGATTGGCTATTCGTAATCCAATAGAATACCTTCATTTAACTAAAGCTCTTTCTGGTTGTTGATTGGCTATTTTTATAAACTGTCACTAAAATTACATTATTGCTTCCAAGAATCACAAGCAGTATTGTTAAACTTTCAAATTCATTATTGCCTCAAAGTTACCCCATTGTTAGCAACTTTTAACCTATTATTCTCATAGCTCCTACATTATTAAATTACGTAATATATTTACATAACATTATTACACATGGATACAATAATATAAACATATACAATGACTGTAATATACACTTTTTATATATTGTTACATACACTTATTGCTTTAAGGCGGGCTGTTATTGAATTTATATATTATATAATTTCACTGAAATCATTTAAGTGTTAAAAATATTGCCTCAAGCTAACCAGGACAATGGTAGAAATTATGCTGTAATTTCCATCTCTATAAGTAATGATAGAAAAGGCTACATCTGTACCATTGTAACACAAACCCTACAAAATATTCTTAGAGCTAGCGCCTTCACCCAAATTGTATCTTCTTAGAAATCTCAAAATTTGTAAAACAATTCACCAGATACATACTTTGAAATCCAAAACACTGAAACGCTTAGGTGTGTCATTATCAAAAATAATTTCATATGAGGTAGTTCAATCTCTCTAGTAAGTTTCTTTACAAATTCCGGTCACGCTCTTTGTTCAAAGTCAAAGCAGAGATAAGCAATGAAAAAGGACTTAAAAACCAAAATTACATCTCCCTGGGTGCAAATTGACTGATTTGACCACACAGTTAGATAACAAGAAATTTTGGAATGCTGCGATATAGGTTTGATAAACCAAAAAGTCAGCTTTCTAGAGTAAACATTATGGGAAGTGAGCAGCTTTGTATCATAGTGATCTTCAAAGATACACCAGGACATTGAGGTAAATACTCCGCATTCTTTCCTTCATTACAGTAACTAATGAAGCATGCCTCTTGCATGTTATACAAATTGTTTTAAACACCCAAGAGACGCATGAATGCTGCAGCATAGTGACTAGATAATGTGATGAGTTCACGACCCCTGTGTGGGTATACGTGATGGGAGCATGGTTGCGACATGTTCTGAATAAAAACGGCCTCTAACTCTGCAGAAGTGAACTTAGCAGATTCACTTTTGCTATCTACCTAGGGAGAGAAACTGGATTATTGCTATCACCTTCTGGTGGATAGCTTTCATATTTTATAACCTTTGGTAAATTATTCATATTTAAAAGCTTTTTAAAATAATGTTTTATACTTAGTGCATTTTTCACCCTTATTATTTTTATAACTATGTACTTTACAGAAACGGCACGCTTCCGCTTTAGAAACATTGAGTTTTTCGACATACCAGGACATTGAATGCCATTTTATAGTGTTATGTGTAGGTATTACTTAAATTACGATGTACACTAACAGAGTGGCAGAGTGCTGCAGAGTCTGTCAGAGGCCAGAAGTCCGAGGAAATGAGGCGAGTATACAACATTTCTGAAATCTTTAATAGCTTGCACTGGAACTTCATAAAATGTTTAAATCTGCACAAAGCCAGTGCCCATGTAGGCCATAGGCTATATAACGAAGGGGACATTTCGCGCACTGCGATCTACATAATCTATTGTGGCTACCATCCCCCTGGAGGACGGGATGAAGTGAAGGAACCAACAGGAGACTACATGCCGGAGGCAAATGCCACAGAGACACGTGGAAGTTTCTAACAGCTCCATGCTCGAAGACGCGTCCTTTAGAGCTGCCTAGATAGGGCGATGAACGACCTGACGACCAAGCAGCCCGACCAAGTGCCCATGGGGAGCATTCTTTCCATTTGAGCAAGCATCCGCGCATCCGTGGCCATATGCCAAGAAACCTAGCACACCTGAAAGATGAGAAGGAAATGGTATGAAAGGAAATGCTCAGCACCCGTATACAGCTGTAGCTGGCATGCGAGTGATCAGGCAGTCATTGTCGGTTAGTGTAGGTTATTGCACTAATTTAAACCAGATCAGGTCTCATTATTTAGAGAAACAACATTATACATTTTGTAACTTCCTTTTTTTCTATGATCATTTCCTACGGAGATATTTTAGGTTTATCGAGAACATAAAACAGACATCTAGAAACGTTGCAGGGTTTGCGACCCATGGGGTGTCACTTTTGCATTCAAAGCCAGTTGGAGGACACCGCGTAAACAGATTTCACTTTCGCTTTCACAGTAGCGTGTGTCTCACGACAAACAAACATTTCGTATCTGCTACCTCATAACAATTGGATCTGAATCTTTCAATGACGTAGCTTGTGAGTTTAATTTACAAACTGCAGGTGTTTTTATGAGCTCGTTAAACATTTAACTTAAATACGTTTTGCAATTGATACTGCTGTAATGTAATAAAACAATGTAAACACAAAATAACCACATTTTTAGGTTCTTATTGGGCGCTGAAGTCATTCATTCCATTTTACACTGTTCTAGTTAGGCCAATAGCTTGCCAGTTTCACTTGTTATTTCGCCATAACATTACATGACTTTTCGTGCTATTTGTTTGGATTAAGGGACGTATGGAAAACTAAACTGCCAGTCACGCTTCAGGCACTGGAGGGGAGTGAGGTAGACTATGTTTTGTTTACGCCCGGAAGCTAGTTCAGATTGTGTGACCTAAGTCGATTTGTTTTCAATGTTGCAGAGTTCTATAGCCACATTACGTCTACAAAAAGTTGTGCAAAATGTCTTTTAAGTGATTATTGTTTAAAAAGACTTATGTTATGTCATAGTTACTACCTAAATTATATCAGGAATAGATTACTCTAATCATATTACAAGTAACAAACTATTATGTTCATACATCCTCGTTGAATTAAATATGTAATTTGGAACAAACACCATTTGTTTTTTTCGAAAACGATTGATCAAAGGACAAAATTCCATTATACCTTTTAGTTTGTAATACTTCTATGAAGGATAAAATTCTATTGGAAGGAATGCAAACAGTACCCTTCCACAAGCAGGAGGGAGACGGTAAGCCGATTCGAGAGTAAAAGAAATGATTTGAGATGTAACAAAGTGAAGGGAAGGGTGATTTTCGGAAGCGAGTCAGCATGGTCTTCAGTTTCAGTCACATAAGAATTACGCAATAAAGGATCAGTTGTGTTGCAGAGATATTTTGGAGGATATAATAACATAACACTGAATTTAACGCAGCATTTTGTTGACTCCAGTTGGGTACTGCATTCAGTTAGTATAAAATGATAACATCAGCAAGGTTTGCTATTCAGAGTTTAAAATATGAATAAAAATAAACGTCCATAGAAAAACTTTAAAGATATGGAAAGTAATATTAAGATAGAAATCAGTTGTTGGATATAACTTTGGTATAGCTCTCAAACAATGAGAAATATTGCCTAAAATAATAATACTTTTTATTTTGTGTTTACAATGAAATGAAACACGTGAAAAACTGTACACTTAAAACATGAATATCAGGTTAGAAAACTCTAAATGTTCGACACATATTGCTTACAGGGGAATTTTGCACAATATTTTAAAATTAAATTATTGGTGCTCAGCTGTATAGAGTTGAGAATAATAAAATGAAATAACTCATATTGCAACAGTGCTAGGAATACTGTGTTGAAGCTACAAATATCTTCCTGTTGAATAAAACAGAAGCTCAAATGTGTGACGCGTCATATCAACGGAAGAAGTTTGATTCCATTTATTAAAAGTAATAGGGTACTCAACTGCATAAAGTGTAATAGTATATAAAATGCACTCAAAATGAAATTAATATTGCAACAATGCTAGAAATCATAGAATTGGCATTGGACTAAGCAGGTGATCTAAATGTTCATTTGAGGTAAGGAAGAATTTTGCATATTTAATTAAAGTAAAAGAAGATCATAAATGTACACATAGCATTGTATTTAAAGTACATTCGCAACATTTCGTGTCTTGCATTCTGGTATTTTGTAAACATTTTAGGAATCATCTAAATATCATAGATCTGCTTGCAGATTTCCCATATTGACAGCTCAAAACTCTGCTTTTTTTAAACAGCTTATATCCATGAATATTTACTCTCTTCAAACTTTCGCTTGTTATCACTCGTGATAGGTCGTTTTGTAAATTTACGGGATTATCCAAAGTTTTATTCAATTTTAACAGCGGATCTTGCATTGTTTTAATTTCTGAAAATATTTTATGGTCTATCTGGGTAAACCTGGCATTTTCGAGAGCATGCCGATGGACCCGAGATGTTTTCAAATGTCTCAATTCCTGATAGCAACATTAAAATAAAAAAGCATAATTATGTCCTTCAGTCCATTCTTAGATATTTAAAACTCCACTAAAGAATTATCAGATAGATTAAAAGTTTAATATCTGGAGCTATGATCTTCCGCACAATTGGGAACACAAATCACATAGGTGTTTGAGAATAGTCTATGAACACGTTTAACAGTGTTTTGGTGAATGTTATGGTCTGCTTCTAATGGAATAAAAATAAATACAAATAAAATCAGTGTATTTATTTTCTCCCATGGTGCAGTTATTTAGGTTCATACAGGGTGTTAAAACGTATTCCATATTTTGAGAGGTGGTAGTAGGACAGAAACAAGAAACAAATGTTCAGTAAACATGGGCTCTAAAATGCATACCTTAAGAGCTATGGGCACTTGTTCATCTTCACTACTGTGAAACATCTCTTCTACTGCAAGTCCTCTGATGCTATGTTATGACCTACAGAATGCAGTAAACAAATGAGGACACGCTACTCCGTTACTGTGAAACAGCACAGCTGCTAATATAATCTACTTGCATTAATACGACCTGCACTTATGAAGCATCGTTAAAGGAGGTAATCAATATGGTGCTCATTCATAGTAAGGCATGCTTCTGTCCGACGTCTTAGGGAACCACGCGCTCTCTGAAATACTCCAGGTTGTCCACAGATGCTCCGACAGGCATTAATGACGCTTTTCTGCGGTGATTGTACATAATAGTTTTCAGATAAAACTACAATGTAAAAGCATTTTACAAACTTATCAAAACACAAACTGATTCCACTAGAACTAATAAAAATATGCCTTGCACTTACCCAGAACTGCGAATACGGTTTACAGTAACAACACTAACAGATGTTTATTGCATGCCGTATCCATAGACAGTAACGGTCCTGATTTGTTTACTCCTTCTATATGTCGTACGTAATAGTAAAGAGCTTGCGGTAGAAGAGATGTTTCACAGTAGCAAAGATGAACACGTGCCCATAGCTCTTAAGGTATGAATTTCACAGCCCAGACTTACTGGACATTTTTTTCTTCTTGTTTTGGTCCATACTATCACCTCTCAAAATATGGATACTTTTTAAACACCTGGTATTTTATTGTAGTATTTCCTTATAAGCCTTTAGCCTTATAAGTTATAGGTATGGAACAACTCAGCTACAACCTCAATTCGAAGGCTCTCTATTTGAACTACTCTTTTTATATCCTCTCCCAGTTAACTTAATTGTAGATTTTTATATGTATTACCTTTGCAAATGACAGGTTCTCATACCTAACCAGAGAATGATTTATAGAGGGGTTTATTTAAATATGCAATATTACTGACCATTAAATGTTTAATGCATTATACCGAAACTTAATTTTTAGTCTTTAAAAAACCAGACAAATAAAGAGCCAAAGCCATACTATATGGCAACCCTCTGAAAAAGTAAATTATTTAAACTATCTTGAATGTAATGTCATTTTCAGTTTTATATATGGCGTAACTGAGAGATCCTTAGAAATTCTATAGGAGGAACCAAACTAAAATTTTGTGGGATGATATATATTTTTTCTTTTTGCTAATGTATTTCTTTACTTCATTAGGTAAAGAACAGAAAAAATCAAAGAAATAACGAAATTAAGTGTATAAAAGGTATTGCTAGTTTTTGCTTTTGGATGAAATGTGAAGATATTCGAAATGAACAAATGATTTTAAAGTGGTATACAAACATTACTTTAATACAAACATAAAGGGTCGAACAAATGCTGGTAAACAAAGGAAAACATGGATCAAACCTTTCAGTGAATATCTTTAATCTTTAAAACCAGAATATTGATTGCTATTATTATTGAATATTATTATTATTATTATTATTATTATTATTATTATTACAAAACATGCTTCTATGAAGTAACATTTTTGTGTAGTTTCAGGTCTTGAAGGCGTTTTTTCTGGTATTTGGCTGTTAACAACAATTATCTTCTCTGCATAGTTTATGGAGGATTTTAATATAACCTATTCATGTATTAATAATATTTAGAATTTCGAACGGTTTCCTTCGTGAGCTTTATTTAATTTTCTGCTTTCTCTGTGTAATATTAAAGCTACAGCTACAGCAATGACCATAAGTGGGAATACATAAGGTTCAAAACCTAGAGAACCTTTATTTATCCATGCAGAGTTAAATAATAAAAATGCTCAATAACGCCTAAATCATTAATCCAATCATTATTAATCATTAAACCATTAAAATTATCTACTCACACTTATAAATTTCAGTTTCTGTATAGTTACACTGCGAAACATAAAATGAAAAGTGAATTTTTATTCTTAAATTAATAGTGAAACTGTCTGAGGTATTTTAATCCTCATAATTATAGCATAGGATGTCCTTTCTTTGCTAGAAATACATTTACAAATGCTTTACTATTTCAGTTTATTGGCGGGGTAGGAGTGGCGGGAACGGTCAATCCAAATTATGACAGAATTGAACTTCCAATAATGCACGCAGAAGTTTACAAGGGACATCTTGTGCGTGATTAATATATTGGGTATCGGTAAGAACACATGAGCATCTTAGAGCTACGGCCAATGCAGGGCCTATTGCACATTAAATGGGAGACGGAAAGCTCATGATAGGAAATAATCCGGTCAGCATTCGCCTACCGAGCTGGGAAAACCAAGAAGAAATCCAAGTTCAGGTGACCTGTCCAATAGGAATCTAAACCGAGACCTCCGGACAAGCCTCATAAGCCAATAACTGAGCTATCAGGCTCGGTGTGATGAAATACAGATGATTGCATGAAACGAAATTCTTGAAATTGTTTAGTGAACATTAATTATATTATCCTGCAAATTTAAATATATAATATACAGCGACTATTTTGTGTAACGCAGTAAACATTATTCTACAAATTATCTCCATTTTTACGACGACAATCTCTCACTTTGTAACCGTTTAACTACGGTAGCATTAAGTTATCTGTGAATATTGTCTGTAAGGTCTACAAACCTTGCTCTTCAAACAGAGCAAGTACCGTCAGAGAAAGTAGTCATAGATACTGGGGATCTTGGAGGCCATTGAATGTCTCCACTTTTAAACATGTATTCATTTTTAAATAGCCGACGTACCAAAATTTTTCGAAGTGTGTACTGCGACACAATGTTGCTGGAATCAGTTTGAATGCTCTCTTGCAGGCAGTATTTGCAGAGAAATTAGTGCCATTACAGTTGAAATACTACAAACATCGTTTGAAAATATACAGCTCTGCAGATTGTCATCGCAGAAATAGAGGCATGCTGCGGTCCGTTTTATCAGAAATGAAATGTTTTCCCGCAATGCAAAAAATGACGCATGATTAGCGTTCGTATAACATATGTTAATTTACTTAAACAAATAGTTAATGTTTACTACAAAATTGTAAACATTTGGTTTCAATACAACACCTGTACAGTATCTCCACCAGCAAAATATTTTAAGAAGGATGCTGAAAGAAAAGCTTCAGTTTTACATCGTTAAAAACGAAACACACGAAGGAGATGCTTGTGACTTTATTTGCCCGTTGTTTACAGCACGACTGCTCTCCTTATCGTCTACGTGTTTGAGATAGGGGTTCGTTAACAAGGTGCGGCGAGCAATGGATTTTAATGAGGATAATTCAATTGTCAATATTGAAATTCCACTCCTGCGGCTCCGTAATTGATTGACCTTTAGGAACTTGTAAGCAATAGGCTGCTCTCCTGCAGTCAGTTTTATGAAATTTAAAACAATGATTACAAGTCTAGAAGTACTTACATAGCCTGGATATTATAATGGGTTTACGTTAGAACATAAAAGAACATAAGTGTGAGGATGATACAAGGAAGGAAAGGATAATGGGTTCCTGCCTATTACGGTACCATATGGACGTGATATGTAATACTTTTCTTGAAATTTGTTTTTTATTAACTAAAAAGCACTTTTATTGATCTGTAATTTATATGGAACAATGAAAAATGCCAATATAATTAATAACAAATTATTATAACATATAACATTTTGCAAAATAAATTCTATATGCTTATTCTACAGCCACAGTTTGTTGTATAGTGATGTAGGGTAAAGAAATTGAGGCAGTATTTTATATCATAACATGCTGTGAGTGCCAGAGTGATTGTAGTGTAAATTAATATTATTGTATGTACAGGATTTTAGATGATTGTTAGCCATAAGCATTGTTAGGAAATAAGTTTACACGGCCTCACTGAAACTGACAATGGAAGTGGGTAACAATAAGTGAGGGGGTGAGTTGTTTATCACTAAGAAGAGACAAACAAATGACGTCAGGGTAGCGTGACTTTCTTTAGAAATGGAGGGAATATCTTCCCTAGAGCATATATGTTAGTGGTAGTGATTGGCTGACAAAACAGACGCTAATATTGGCGCGATTTGGTAATCAATAGCAGCTCTATTATAATGTTTAGGCATTTCGAGGTGAAGGAGTATATATTCTCGAACCATAAGCAAGTTTCGTGCAGTCTTGAAGAGTCTTTAGCGAGGTACACGTCATGCAGTCTTGAAAAGTTATTCGCGAGGTACACGTCGCACAGTTTGGAAGGATCTCTCGCGAAGTACACGTCGCAAAGTTAGTTACAAAATGTGAAGTGCGCGAAGTAATTGGTACGCGGTAAATAAAGCCATTGTAGTTATATTAGGAAATATCACAGTTTCAGTCAGGCGTGTATAATATTAAATATGTGAATTATTAAATTAAGTGTGATGGCAATAAAAGTGTAGAAACAAATTATTTTATCAGTGTTACCTTACCTTTTAGCAACAACTCCTTTCCGTTTACACGCCCTGCTCAGAGACACTTGCTTGACTGAGTAAATAATACCTAGCCGGAGGACAATGAACCCAAATTTAAAATAATAAAACAATAACAGGCCAGCAGTAAATAAGATAACACGAACCGATTACCGCGACAAAATTTAAGAATAGTTTGGATCATTTTTGAGTCATTGAATAATTATAATATTGCAAAATAGCCTGTTTTATCGCCGGCACTTTTCTTTTTGCTCATATGCTGCACATTCTGTTAAGAAGTGCTTGATGATTAAGGTTTGTCGACAATGTTGGTATTCAGGTGGCAGTTCTTTGCGTAACTGACAGTATGTGCGATTCTTGTGTGTCCAACGCGGTTTGATTTTTATTTCATGACAGAGTTTTAAATTTATTATCATAGCAGGCGATAAGAATTTAGTAGATATGTCGTGTAATTCGGTTTGGGCATTACTAAACCATTTATTAGCCCACTCACTTTTATTTTATTGTTCAGTGTGAGTTATGACATCCTGCTAGGTGAATCTATTACTTTAATTGCTGTTTTACTCAAATTCTGTGGATGTGTGCAGGATATAGCATCAAACCCACAACATAAACTTTATTCTAATACCACAGGTATGTGTAATGTCAAAATGTTTTAAAAATCTTTATGCAAGAAAGTTTTGCTCGTTTTCTGTACTTCTCGTAATCAAGTGCAATTCCTTGATATATTAAATAATGATATAAACATTATATAAAATTGTCTCCAGAGTAACATCAGAAACTAAATAAGCGACAATAAGAGTTAACGGTTAAGAATATAACGTCTCTTGAACGTTAGAGACTATATGCCGCTTCCAAAATGTTTCAATTGATGACCTGAGATTAGGGAATATTTATATTTAAAAGTTGCGCCCCTGTTGCGTTGAACATTGTGTCAGGGATTTCTGCTTTATGTAAAATTGTGGAGTCATGTTGTCAAATAACTACGGGATCAAAAAATGCTATAAGGGCTTAAAATGTCATCTGTGATTATGTAAAAAGTACTGGCCCATCTACATAATTGTTTTACCGCTGAAAGATGCAAGTTTTACAACATTTTCAGAATTTTAATTCTTGAGCGGAGGTTAAGGAAATCAAGAGTAAAAGATTCCAATATATTTCCCACCTCTTTTCTTAAGTTTAGGCGATGGTTTCGTTCTTTATTTTGAATATCAGGGGACTTTACTCTATTAAATAAACAGGCAATAAAAATGGTATAAAATAAGAACATTTTTCGGGGAGCTAAATTAAACATGCAAGGAAACTTTAGCTGAATAATTAAGGCTTATAAAACAACTAAACATAGAAACTGAAATATTTGCGTTAATCTTATCTCTTTCATTAAACTCTCCCAGCAGAGTTGCTTTAGTAACTACAATGTAAATGCATAAGCACAGTCGTAATAAAATACACATAACCTAACCTATGTTTCATTTCCTTTCAGAAAACGTTGTGCTCCAAGTTATGTTTTAATTGTCTGGAATAAAAAGGAAATTTTTCTTTGCTGTAGCACAAATTATTTTGGCTACAGGTTTAATTAAAACTTAATTAAAATTCTAGCGCGATTTTGAATGTTACCAGTTTTATTGCGGCTGTTGTAAAGGGTTGTATTTGTGTAAGCTTAAACAGGTCTGACTTCCGCCAAATAGGTATTCCTAATAGGTTTTATGGAATACACATTGAAAATACCTTTTGTTTTTCTTTTAAGTGTTGTACCTATTCTTTCTTTTAGTTAACATATCTAACACTACATATTACAGATTTGTTGCACATATTGTGTTTTCTGACCTTAAGTATTATTCAGATGAACAATATTTCATTAGTGTATTAAAGAGACAACTTCAAATAATTCAAAATTTGCTTTTAAAATGCTCAATAAAAATTTCGCGAATCTGTAGAATACGACCGAGTTGACAAGGACTACAAAACTGATCCATCAAAGCCATGAAAAGGACAGTTATCGCGCGTTGAAAAAAGAAGTTCAGACACAGGATGCATTGGAAATAAGATCAATCCTTTAAGTCCATGATACTTAACACCATTATAGGTCAGTTTTATTTTAGTAGTGTTTATTGACTGGTTTTACTAAAAACGGCATCATAGGCGGCGGACATGAAATTATGTTTGGGAAAGAAACTTGGGAGGGAAACGTTCCAGGCCTAACTTTAGGGTAACTCCCAGGCATTTGCCAGTTATGAAGACTGAGGAAAACCTGGAAAATTCCTCAGTCAAGAGAGGACATGCCTGGCGGGATTTGAATGGCGGACCTCTCGTGTCTTAACGACTTCGGCCATCCATATCGGCATTAGTTTTGTTAATAAAATTTCTTGTTTTGCGATTGGAGAGTCGGTCGAAGTAAGTCATTCCGGGGTTAGGAATTACCCCTGACTTGATTCCTTGAGATAGGTTATCATGTAAACAAGCATGAACCGGCTGGTGTCGGAGGGCTTGGACCTGGCATAAAAATTGAAAGATCCGACATAAAAAAGTCGAAACCTTTACTGAGAATGGTGCATAATGTAATGGTTTTAAACGAACTTTATTTCAATGATATTCTGCATATGCTATCAGATATATCCATGCACTTGAATTCTATCAAGGAATCAGTCTGTATTCACCCCGAAAAGCCTTGGGTTTTCTTTAATATGTCTCTGAATAACATGTCTTTAGTTGTAAATATTGTTTTCCGTATGCGTTCTGCATTATTTGTAAGAAGAAAGCAAATACACCAGCTTTTCTGAACAATTCTAAAGCCGGAATGCACTTTTCCTAAGGATATTACATTATGTTTTAAGCTACGGATGAGTAACGTAATTAAAATGTTAGATGTTGTTTTTACCTCATTTTTCTAATCATATTCTATATTAATTGGAAGTAGGAAACAAATTCCACCGATTCTTTTATGCTTTACTAGGAAGAATGCAACACTTGAAAGTTGTACACTACCAAAGGGATCAGAATAGCATTCGCAATATTCATCAAATATATTTGATTTCAGTCCCTGTTATATGTTTTACTACTATAATATTATTATACACCATAATCATTTCTTGACAACTGCTTATCCTTACTGAGGCAAACCTACCTTAACCTTTTTATCCATAAATAATTATTTCATTATTAGGTTACTTTGCAGAATAGCAAATATGGCATAAAAATGTGTCATGTATGACCGAGATCAATTAATTCATCTCCTTGCTTAATGGCTCGAACTTCTCCTGGCAGATCTGAGTGGTTAATTGAGTGAATATCTTCCAGTAGATCCTGATATACGTCTCTGATCTAATACCAAGTTTTTAATTAGATTTAAGACTTCCTATTATTCTTCGTCTTTATTTCAGGGATTATGTGTATGCTTCTGGGGTATCTAATGTAGGTAACTTCTCCTATGTGGTTATATGTTGCTTTACTTGTTTATTTATTGAAGCAGGATCTTTGTGATGCCGCGATGGTGCGACAATTTGAAGCAGTAACATTGGTCGGTACTTTGAAGCCTTTACTTTACCTACTTGTTGATTTTGCTGTCGGGATCTCGTAGCTCGTTCTGTAATCTCATGCGCCAGCTGCTCCAGTGGTAAGCTAGGAGATATTTCTCTCAGGGTATGCGTGGGTATATTGTTAAAGGATAACACCAGTTTAAATTGACTAAGGCGTTTATTGTGAACTAACATTTGGATTATTGAAGTGAGTTGCGGACCGTTTGAGATGAAGCGTCTTGTAAAGCTAACTTTTTTAAATAAAGGTATTTTGCATTTAGCGAGCAAAATAACTCAGTAATAACGCTAAGATTCGCACCCGAAAAGAATTAGGGTAAAATCCTTGCTCCGACCAAACTCTAATTTGCTGATATCCTTAGAAGAGCTGGTGAATGATACACACTTTCAGATACCTCCAAAGTCCATGACTTGGGGAAAGGTCTAAGGTGAACAGAACAGAGGAATTTCGAAATCCTATCAGCAAAGCGGAAATTAAACAAACGACTAATCTAAAGCCTTTCTTCTAAAATAAGTTAAATGCACCCAGTAAGTAAAAGGAAAAATACAGCTGAAGATGTCACAATTTAGTCTCGATAGTTCACTCTATAGTAAACGGAAACAAATAAATAGGTATAAATATTATTTTCTTATGTGTATACTTTAAATAACACTGGTCAAAAAGATTTAAGGTTTTTAATGTTAAAAGAAGTACATAATGATTCCTACTGACTTATTTGTGCTGATTTAAAATCTTTTACGAACTTTTCCATCACCCATAATGTTTAAGTAATTGCATGAATAATATTTTCGGTAGTTATACATTTTAATATGTGTTATACCTTAGCTAGAATATAATTTACGTATCTAAAATAAATGTGAAGTAGATTTTCGACTGTACTTTGCTCGAGGACCATCTCTCTTGAGTGTCTAACAGTAGTTTGTGAACATGCTTGGAGTTCATTTTCTCTGGTAGCGTATTTCCATTTCAGCGATGTCCCGATGGGAGCGCTCACCATGTTCGTTGCTGACAGTGCCGAGGTTCTCAGGGAAGAATTCAAGATGGGAGTCCCACATGTGTATTTTCAAATACGTATTACATCCTATGACCTTGTAGTTCTCAATCAGCTCATTGACAAGTTTTCTGTAATGTTCAGACATGCAGTTTCCTAGAAAGTTTATGACAATGTTGTTGAAAGAGAACCGTGCAACTCATTCTTGCATATTTAATTAGAAAACTTATGAGCTGTGAATCGTTTATAAATTCTGTAATTTGAAGACTAAAAATATTCCCTCTTTTAGTTTTGCTTCACTTATCTTTGGAAACTTAGTTTTCTAGAACAGAAAAATACTCCCGTCACGATTCATTGTTTTCACAAACTTCTTAATCAAACCTAGTTTGATATTAATGGAGCCAATAGGATTTTTTCAGCACTTACAGGTAGTTGATGAACAACACTTGCCTATCTTGGAATGAAAGATTCTCTCTCTCTTTGGCCGGCTTTTTTTTAAACATAATTATTGCTTTTATCTCTACTATTGCACATGCAAAGAAACAGCAAAATTTTGTATAGCGAAGTTGTAATCCAAGCACGTAAGATAGCTATCACTTTAAAATTTGCACATATCTGCTATTAAATAGTAGTCATACCGGATACTAGAAACCAAGAAATTCACGTTCATGTAACGCTCCTTCACACCAACTGCGTGGGCTATAGGAATGAATGGAAACTTGTTTCCATTATGTAGCAAGGTTATTATCGAGGAGTCAATGAACAAATATCAATCTTCAGGTTTATGTTGAACACCCAGGGACTGCATCAAAGAATCAACATTACAGAAAACTAGTTCCTCTTGTTTAGAAAATAAATGCTCAAATTCCTTTTGAGGTTGACGGAAAGAACCATCTGCAGGTGGTTCCAGCCTTCAATCTTGAAGCAGTAACTCGGCTTTACTTTTAGATAACCAACACCACGCACCACATAATTTAGATCCTCCTGTGTTAGAAAGTGCTTATTCCACAAATCTGGGCCACTCTATTGTTATAACTCACAGTGTCATCAACACTTTCAAAATATTCAGTCGCTTTTCTGTCGTTTGGTGGAAGTTGGTATTTGAAGGTCTGGTCCATAAGGCAATGGTCGAGTTGCTCATTTCAAAAATATTTAACAGTATGTTTGGACCTACAATTTATTCCAGATATATTTGTCAAGCAGAAATAGCAGTCTGTTATAGGATCCTTAGGTTCCCACCATATCATAAGAACTGCAAAATCCATAAGATGGAACCTTTTTAACCAGCCGGTTAATAGTGTAACACGTTTGACACAACAGGTTTCCGGAGCTCAAAACTTATTCTGTTCTTTTTATTGTCAAAACAACACTCATAAGTTCTTTTAATTGGAGGAGTTTAAGTGAACTCGCCACAAATGTAAAAAAAAAGAAGTTTTTATCATTTACACATTTGCGAGACATTATCCTTCTTCTAATTCGCAATGCTTAAGAAAACACACTATTAGCTAACACTATACTTATTAATACACAACTGAAAACATACAGAATTAGCTTCCTCCATTAAACAAAGCTTCTACTCCTCTGGCAACAATGCGGGACCTTCCTTATCTGTTGACGTAAACATTGATCTGGGCGGCAAAGCCATAGTTTTGTGAGAAGCTCATTGTTGAACATTGTCAATCCTGAATTCACAAACAATCGCCTGAAGCAAATATGTCATTTGTTGGTCTAATGAAATAAATTATTTTCTTTTAATCAGTATATTTATGACCCCATGCTAATAAAAATGAAAAAAAAAGCTTTTTTAATGTAAAAAAATTGACGGAACATTCCTTGCTTCATTTATGGGTTTGGCAGATGCAAATACATAAGAATCAACAGAATTATTTAATATTTTCATTGTTGACCAGTGTAATAAGGCAACACTGAAATCAAATTGTCTTCCTTTTTTGGAATACATTCTAATTATGCTTTTTAAACGTAAAGTCATCTAAACTATAATGAATGGGCAAGAAAGACTAAAATAAAGAATTTGAGGAATTAGCTCGGTTACAGTACGATCTTTCAAACTTAATTTTACGTTTTGATGAAACAGAAAAATGATAACATACATTAATACAGGGTAATTCTGAACTGATTCTGAACCTCTCCAAGAAACTTTCTGGAATGGCAGCTGTCCCAAACAGGATAATTTTTGTCAAATAAAAAATGGTGGCCGATATTTGAAGAGCCATATGATTGAGAGAAGACAAGATCAGAGGTTATCAAGGTCATTTATTGCTGTAAACAATGCAAATTAATTGAACAGGTAATTCAGAGAAGACCTTCAAAGTGTCTACCAATGGCCTCAATGCATTCACGATACCGTCGTTCCATTGACTGTCCAAACCTCTCCAGCATGTGTGCTCTCTGATGAATGCCATCAAAGGCAGTGTAAAATCAATTCTTCTTTGATGGCAACTGGGGTGGTATAAACGACACTCTTTACTTGCCTACAAAAGAAAGAAGTGAAACGGCGTCAAGTCGGACGATCGCCCTGGTCATTTAATAGATTCTCTTCTCCCTATGCACTTCTCCTTGCAGGTGTTGAGAAATCCAGCATGGGTGAGGTATGGCGGAGCCCGTCATGCTGGAACGTATACATTTTGCTTAGCAAGGGACATATTCTTCATGAGTAGTGGTACTGGTTAAAAGTCCCTAGGGTACACAGTTGCATTTAAATGTGGTGGCAACGAAGATGATAAGGTGGGAATAACTGTAGTACGCAGTAATGTGGTCAAACGAGTGCGTACTCGTGGAATGGCGTTCAAAATATCCGCGTTGAATATTCAATCATTGGCTCCTAAGCCAGCGATCTTCAACGTTTTTTCACTTGTGACCCACATGACTTGTAAATAAATTTCCAAGACCCCCCAAAATTAATGTAACAATAATCGTAATACAGACATACTTTGAGTTAGCGAGACACCTGTACTTGGACCTGGTGACAGACCTGATCTCACCTGGGTAGAAAATAGTTGTTTATAATCACTTTTTGAACTGACGTTTGACCAAATTTTTCCAAGGTCATTTCATGGAAAACTGACTTTGGTCCACTGTCACATGAAAGTTCGATCAGTTGGTTCCCCATTTCGTTGTTCAGGCACGTACTTATCACATCCATCGAAAATGGATTTTCAATCCAATCGCCCCCTATTCTTGTTATGAGAAGAGTATGACTGGAATGCCTTCTGTAGCTGTTCCAGATGCTGTTCTGCTACGCATGCATTGTCTTCTAACTTTACCGAAGTATCTTCCTCTAAAAACTGTGAATAGAGCTTAGCCATGTATGGACAGGATGTGGGGGTGGCGCCTTATTTCATCCACTATGTAAAGAAGAGATAAGGCTACGTGAGCAGTTCTCACGGGAAAGGGGTGGCAAACAGCATAGGTAGCCCAAAGGTGCCTATTCCGCAGCCGCTGAAGAAGCTGCAGAACTCGCAGGCATATAATAAGATGCTCTGAAAAGTGCCCTCAAATGGCGTAGCTTTAGTAGAACAGGCATCTCTGACCTCAGCATGAAGTACAATGAGGCCGTCGCTCCAGTGGCCCAATGCGAGAGGTTTCTGATGTGTTCTCCAAACGTTAGACCCTTATCTAGCCTTAATCCTAAGTAGATAATGGTATTCATCCATTCAATCCTTCTCCTAAGGTATGTAAATGCGGGAAAGCGGCGCTTGATGAACAAAATTGTGTGGTTTTTCTCCGGGTTGAAGGACAATCGCCAACGCCTACAACCCTCTTGGTGGAGGCGGAGGTGCGTGTCACTGGGCTTGAAGGCTCTGCGTGAGTTTTTATTGGCACAGTACAGGAGCACGTCGTCAGCATACTGTGCTATATTGACGTGCTGCTCTGTAGGGAGGTCGGCCACATACATGCTGAATAGCGTGGGGAATAGCACAGAGCCTTTGGGGACTCTGCCTCCTACTGGACTTTGTGTAGATTTATACCTCGCAACTGAAACTACAAAAGATCTGTGTTTTAGATCGTGTGTAGCAGGTGGTTTGTGAGTATTGGGATCACCAAGTGAATAAGCCTGAGCAGGAAACCTGCATGCTAGGTTGCAAAGAAGGCCTTCTCGACGTCCAGATAGGCCACCGAGGTAAATGCCTCCTTTTTGGTATCCCAGGAAATCAAACTAGTGTTTGGGGATGGCTTGAATGTCTACAGTAGCATCTCGAAGACCTTTGAGAGAACTGACAGGAGACTGATGGACAGGTAGTTAGCCGGATGGATCGGATCTTTCCCAGGTCTCAAAATGCAGATCGCCCTGGCCTCCCTCTACTCACGTGGAAAGTGCAACAATGTGAGACGCATGTTTAAAACCCTGATTTGAAAGAGCACGGCCCGGAAGGGAAGGATTCACGACCTGCACACCACACGGATATGTAACAAATTGTTTGAGCCATGGCAATAGGTTTGTACGTTAAGGGATGCGCCAATATACTTCCCACTAAAGAGCACGAGTTCAGTAGCTGCTTGAGAATGCATGTAGCTTGGTTAGCGGCTAAGGCCTCTCCTCAGTTTAGACTGAGTAAAGTTTGTAACAACATATCCTAGGGTTACTCGCATTAGCCTTATGCAATACAGTTCCTAATTATTCAAGTTGAATTTCAGTTATTGAGCACATTAGAAAGCTAAGACACGTGGACTTGTGGTAGTGTTTCTTTATGAACTGTGAGGATTTCAGCGCACAAATAAACAATATAGTATCATAAAACTTCCGTCATAAAAGCGCCACTGGTAGAGGGGGAGAGCATTCTGCTGCTACAGCTTTCTTGTTTACTTCCAGATACCAATAGCACACTGCCCATTATGCAGTGGGTATAGTATTCAGAAAACAAAGATGGTTCGGAGAAAACTATAGTTTATAGAAACCAAAGAAGGGGCAGATCTGTGTTACAAATTTAATATACATAAACTTATTTCTGTTAATTCCAAAAAAAAAACAACAAAAAACAACAAAAAACAGCCAAATGTGCTTATTTCTACACGTTTAGTGCAAAGCTTCGTGACCCAACTGAAAATGTTTAGCGACCAACCGGTTGAAGAACACTGTCCTAAACAGCCCATCAGCCAATATCGGTTGTAGACAAAAATAATCCTGTATATGAGACCTATCATTCCATAAAGTTTGTTGCAGAGGTTTTGAATCACTCTGTATTACCTCGAGTTGAACAAAACAGAAGTAACTCTGTTTTGAGAAACCACCACCACCACCACCACCACCACCACCACCACCACCACCACCACCACCACATTTTTAATCCAATATTATTTTAAATTAAGTCCCTTGGTCCATATTGTGTATAATAGTAACCATTATTTACTATATGTGTTAGTTGCAAGCATGCTATTTTAAGCAGTGTTAATTGATTAAAATTATTTAATTAATTTAACAACTATTTTGAAAAATATTCTGAAAAAAGTACAAGATCAGTACGAAATACTTTGGACATGATGGAGTTAAAGCTTAAGTATGCTTTTTGAAGTGTGATCGTTGATTCCTGGGAAAAATAACAATTTTGGCTTTAGAATCTCTGCCAGGGTTCTAGGAGCTGATGTTGAGAAACTGCCAGCGATTACGTCGAGTTGCGCACGCAACCACCCCCTCTCAATCGACCTGACTGGAACTGATGTTGCTTTTCAGGCTAGGAGAGTCGCCCGTTGGCCTGGTGCGAGGTCAGAAGTGGACTTCTCCGCTCTTTAGTGAGACTAATTAAATTCACGCGATATTTAACACGTGGTCTTACCGAGGTATTTTGGCCTTGTCTAGGACATGGTTGAAAATGTCATTTGAGATATAAAGTCCTATTTTGGGTTTACAAATTATAAATGTTACCTTTTTTCTGAAATACTTGTCACAGATCAAACTTTCCTTTTTTCTTTTATTAGGTGAAGTACGTTGAATGGAACAAATAAAGTAACAAATATTTAGCTCAACATATTTATATCCTGCTAT
This sequence comes from Deroplatys truncata, assembly GCA_030765065.1. Taxonomy (NCBI): domain Eukaryota; kingdom Metazoa; phylum Arthropoda; class Insecta; order Mantodea; family Mantidae; genus Deroplatys; species Deroplatys truncata. Next base: position 225,839,494 of record CM060975.1, read on the forward strand.
TGTTAAGGAAAAATGCAAAGTTTAATGGATTATACCGAAAGTAGATCGTATGGAAGAATTTAAAAATGAGAATATGCCGACGAATGAAATCCCTAGAAAAGAGAGTTTAAAAATTATAACGCTAAAGTAACACTTTCTGACTTTATGTTGTTCAAAAAGCATTTAGTTCATATACAGGTTCCTCTGTATATAATTTGCCCTCCTCCGTGGTATAGTCGTTACCATGCTAGCCCCTAGTTCCCGAGGTCGCGGGTTCAAATTCGGCGGAGGGCGATGGAGTTTTTCGTGCGTAAAAATCCTTAGCATGGTTTCCTTCGGAAGGGAAGTAAAGCCGGTGGTCGCGTGTCGTAGATTTCCGGCACGTAAAAGAACCTCAAGCCTCAAAGCTGCCTCTGAGCAAAATTACCGGTCTTTCACGCCACATAGAGAATGGAACACTAAGGACCACTGCAGCAGAGAGCGTCCATATATTAAAAATAAGCTCAATATATCTAATTTAACATTTGAAGATTGCTGAGGCCCTTCTGGTTCACTTTGAGATGGACCAAACATGTTTTTTACTATAATTTTGTACTTAGCTAGGCTTATAGGCAAACATTTAAATCGCTATATGATATTCTTTTAAAAGGTAGTACAGCACTATAAGCTAAGTAGAAATAAGGTAGAAGGTATGCAGTGTTTAATAACACTAAAATACATTTTATGAATTTTGGCAATCTCTGCGTATTTTTCACCGATGGGTGTGTTTAAGCGTTTTGGGCTTTAATAAGTTCACAGCTAACTGAGGGCGGGAACAGGAAATTATATCTATCTTTATATGCATAACAAAATACAGAATCGATTTTGCGCGCAAGCAGATATTTATTTGAAACCGCACAATAACCTTTTTTTTTCATTTGAAATGCTAATTAGCCACATTTGAAATTCAATAACATAAAACGTTTTAAAAAGGGATAGAGTTGCCGTTTCGGATTCATAAACTAAATGCTCCTATCAACAGCAGGAACGAACCTGGGAATGGAAGCACGTGCAGCTGCCAGGATTTTTTCCCAAGCATGCTACTAGAGAGAGGTAGTTCGGTACTGCCTGCGAATAATTAAAGGTGATCAAAAACTCAGAGCAATATATTATCGTCATCAAATGAACAACATAGGGCATCCAAAATGGTGGGCGGCGGCATTACAACGGGAATTGTCAAAAATTGGCTTAAACGATATCTGGCAAAGGGGCAATGAAAATACACACAGTGCCGTGAAAAAGTCACAAGACGACTATATGATATAACAGGCAGCAAATAGAATCTAAATGTAGACAAAAAGCAACATTGGGGCTACAAAATGAAATAAAAACTGGTGGGGTAAGGAAACATATGTTTTGGTATTGGGTATAAAACAGAGGACGGGAATAGCATGGCTTAGGCTGAAAGGGTGGAAAGCTCGCAAGATTGTTGATGATGATGGCAGGAGGATTTGCCCATCATGCGGGGTACAAGAAGACTGGACGCATATTTTGGCAGCATGCGTGCAGATGGAGGGTATCAGGAAAAAATTATTACCGGAAGTATTTTTGGCTTCCAACAGACGGAGGGCAGCATGCAGGGAGTTGATTCTAAACAGCCAAAATTGGCCAAGCTTGGGCACATACTTAATGGAAGTACGTGTACTAAGAGATTAAGGTGTTGATGTAAATTTTCTTTAAATATATGTGGTGCCTGAGCACTTGTGCGTGTGTGTGTGATTCGGAGTAGTTTTCATTTTATATGTATATAGTGTGGCGGTTATAAAAATAGTTGTTTTCTGGTCGATTCTGCAAGTATTGTTTCTAGTCCAGGTATTTTTCTAGAGAGCCGCCGCCGCCGCCGCCGCCGCCACCGCCACCACCACCACCACCACCACTACTACTACTAGGGAGAACTCTAGCGGCTGTTATGGGTCACAGTCTCTTTGATTATCTCATACAATGAATACAACGGCATACAATATCATAGTGCGTTATTACTGGGAACGGTAAGCATTAAAATTGAACGGTTTACCCATTGACGTTTCCGGTCTAAGGAAACCTTCCCGTCGATTGTACATGCTCATATTTCAAAACCGGTGTTTTAGCTTCTTTTCTGTCCTGGTTGCGTTCCCAGCCTGGGGCAATTGCGTACCGAATTGCGAACGGTGAATTTCCAAATATTGCTCTAAGCAAGGAGCTTTATGTCTTTTAAATGTAATCAGGAATTTAAAACATCAGAAAAACACAAACAATAGAGAAAAAAACTGACGTGATACATTCACATGACCTTTTTACCCTCTATAATGTATTAGTGGGTATATAAACTATTTTTACTGAAGCTTATTTTTCTATCTACTAATTTTAATCCAAAATAAACCTTTGCAGAAATATTTGCATTACACATTACGTTATAGATTCAAAGGTAACAACTATAGTACTGAACGCTATATACTGACCTTAAAATTCCATAGTGTTTCCATGCAATAGCGAGAAACAGCTGAATGTTGAAAGGATTTGACAGAATGACCAAGTAACGAACAATTCGAACATATCTCAGAAATGGCATATACCACTAAAAATCTTATTTGAAGTAAATTGTATATTTTAGAGAGATCTACATTTTTTTGTGTAGCAGTTTTCGTCTATCTTAGCGTTAGCAGATGTACAAGATTATACAAAATTTCCTCCAACTGAAGTGGAAGAATTGTATTTTAATCAATATCGAGGGAGCCATTTTTTAGAAATTAAATAATTTCGAAAAATGTTCCGCGTAAAGGGTAGTTTGGGGTAGGGGATTTTCTTGAAAATCATTGTGTTGTATCCTTCGAAGGTACTAAACCTATATACCAAGTTTGGTACTTAAACGACTTTTCGTTTTTGAGTTATCGTGTCCATAGACACACACACACACACACACACACACACACACACATACGGACCTTTTCTGTTTTTTTTATTCAGAGTCCTCAAAACACGTATTTCCTTTGAGATCCGGGTATAGAGTTTTTAGTGGAATACTACTTACTATACGTAGTAGAGAAAATAATAAAAACGAGTCTGTCAAGGAGAATAAAACAAGAACCTACCTTGCCGAGTTCCAGGACAAACATTTCAAGAGGATAGAGTATTCAGGTAGTAAGTATTTCCTTTCAAAAACAGTATTGCTGTGTCAAAGCTACCTCTATTCACATATACCGGGTGTTTGAAAACAACACCGATAATACTTATTTTTGCGGGATGGCAGACTGATTGTATTGATATCCCAATAAGTACGTGACTAATGAACCAGCATTTTAAGGCAGATTAACTGCATCAGATAACTTTCCTGCACAGGAGTGATATTATTCAGCAGCGCATGGATCACACTCTAACCATGCACAAGATCAGTTATAGCAGTTACAGGCTCTGTAATGAAGTAGCAGGCCGACAGTTCGAACCCCTTTATAAATTATAGGTTACACAACGGAGGAGAATATATCGACACTTAGACCTACATAGATCTATTACGGCTACCACCACTAGGAGGAAGGGATAAAGTGAAGGACTCGCAGGAGGCTACAGGCCGCATGCAGACAGGCAACAAGACGTGTGAAAGTCGTTAACAGTTCCAGGCTCGAAGAAGTCCCACTCCTAGAGCTCCTATAGAGGGCGATCAACAGCCCTGCGTCCAAGCAACTCTCCAGTGTCCAAGGGGAGTAGCTACTATTTCCTTTCAGTAGGCACCGCGACATCTGTCCATCACTGCCATACGCCATGAAACCTTGAAGCACACTTGAAGAACGAGCGGACGTAATAAAAGGGAAATTATAGAAAATAAATTTGGAAGATGAGAAACCACCCCTGCATTCGCCTACTGATCAGGGAAAACCACAAAAACCCAAGGTCAGAGTGGGAGGTCGACGGGAATCGAACCTGGGCCCTTCCAAATGCGAGCCTCGAACCCCTTTTGTAATTTAATGCCCAACGTGATGCTCTTGCTGGTCTGGTGGAAATTTACTGATAAAACGTGGCATGCATACCCAACACCATATGCGAAGAGTTATCAAAGTTTGACGGCCCACGAAGACTAAACTGTGCTTTGGTGGAGATGGATCTTCTTTTGAAAATTTGTGAGTTTGTCATTCCGCACTACATATTAAGTTTTGTTATTGCTGCTTGGAGTCTCACTGTGTTTGAACTGATTTGCTTGAATTCTTGCTCATTGTTCTACATATTTATGTGCTTCCAGCTTTTACCGCCCGTTTTGGTTGATTTTATTTATATACAGGAATAAATTTATGTAAGAAAACCAGATCTGATCAAAATTTATTATCAAACTAGAACAGAGGTTCATATTCGTCATACCAAAACAAACTGAACTAATATGAAAAACTGCGTCAGTTAAGGGTATAATGCTGTAGCTAACTCGTAATGTTAATTTATTATGCTAACATCTACCATCTTATTATGCTATAATAAACTTTTTCTGTTATAATACTCTTCTTAAGTCTATTTTCTTTGAGCACAAAAGTGTGTGTCTTTAGTTATTTGTATTAGTGGTCTAAAGTAATAAAACAATTCTACTTTAGTATCATTAAGCAACCACATTTTCAATGATCCTATTTCTACTTATTTTATAACAGCATTCTCTTATTTCACCAATATTTTGCATACACCAATAGGAACTGCTATACTATGCTAAATATTCGACTTATCAATTATTCATTCTATAAATTAATCAGTTTGTTATACTAAGTCTTTGATTAAAAGACCGTATTTACTTTACAAATAAATTAGTATTGAATCTCTCTTTGAGAAAATACGGGTATATTGAACACCTTGACCACCTCTTAAACTTCCTAATTTTATTCTTACCTTCCTTACTTAACATAGGCAGACTGGTTTTAGTAAGTAAACCATCAAGTTAGGAACGCACCGAAGGTTGGTGATGGGGGAAGGTGGATGCGACTACGACTTTACATTGTTGTCTGTGAACGGATATGAAGAGTTGAAGTCGCTACACCCTGCTCCGGAAGCAGGTGATCAGGGTTATTGAGTATCGGAAGAAAACAATGTGGATATGTTTAGCTATTGTTAGTGTTCAATAATGTATTTTCGAAATACATGGAACATAAATCACATGTGACTAGCACGTAGACGTTTGTTATATTTTGAAAAACTATGTACTACATCCCCTACATAGTAAGAGCAAATAAACAACAAAATATTAGACTTTCTTGGGATTCCCTGTCTCAGTAACCCGTTTTACACATTTCTGCGTACCCTAAATTCTTCTCTAGAATACGTTTAAGTTTCTTTGTCACCCTTTCCTTAAAGTTCCAGCTTTATACCTTATTTGGTGTTTCTTAAACCTATTGTATTGCCTCAAGAACTTCTGGTATTTTTAGTGTCCTTACTTGAACATGCATATGTAATTGTAGTTGCAGTGTTACTAAAATGATTCTGAATATATTTAGGATACTAAAAGTTTAAGCTATTTCCTTCACTACAGGTAAAGCGGCAGTGAAGGAACAGTCGCAATGAAACCGGCTGTTCTCAAGGAAAAGGGAAGAGTATGTCCATCACAGTACCTGATGTCACCTATACTCCGTGCGGCAACACGATTGCTCTATTTACTTACTAAAACCCCTCTGCCTGCTTATCATAAGCTTCAACATACCTCTATGTAGCCCATTCTAGTTTTAAAATCCCACAGTATAAAAATCAACCGCTGCTTGCTTATCTGAAAGATAAACTATCTGTTAAGTGATAAGCGACAAGAGTGTGGATATTCAACTTGCCTCACATAAAGTAGCATACCACTTCAGGCGTAATTTTAAAAACCAATTGATATTTATGGATCACTGAAGCAATTAGTCCATTTGGAAACGCATATTGCTAATTCGGGCAGTTACAAATAGAACTGTCCTAAGAGATAATCCCAGATGATCGTCTCAAATAATAAAGACAAGCTATGTACAACGTATAATCTCCGTAACTTGCCCCTTTAGACAGCTCAGTGACGTTCACTGCAGCTATGTGTGTGACGATACCGCACAACTCCCCTTCGACCATTCCGCTTATAACCTCCAGCATAACATAACACTTAACATTTCCACTGTTGACGGATTTATTTATACTGCTGGAAAATGGTAATATGTATAGTAGGGGCAGTAGTTCTTGCCGCTGACCTACTTTCCTAACGCACTGAAGAGAATCTATGCCCAATGCCAGTAACTTTTCTACAGGCAGCTGTCTGTCTGCTGGAAGACGTGGGACTTCCCTGGCATGATACAAACACACATTAACTCATTACGCATGACTGGTTTATTGTCACTATGTTCAGGTTGCTCTATCGTTCTTTTGTATTTACACATTACACTTTACACGCGAATGCTTTGTCTTAAACTAGTAGGGGCTTTATTAGTGTGATAAGCACTCTACACAGAAATATCACCATAGTCGATTTCTTGTGCAGGATTTTCCCTTTCATCGTCTTCACTTTTATTCTCCTTCGCTGTCACTATATTCTCTATCTTGGATTACAAACCGTGTATGACATTTTCAAGCAGGCCTTCTTCTTCAATATATATTTGTCTTCCTATTTAATAACTTGTTGACAGGCATTTTCCCACTTTTTCCACGCTAATGTCGCCAACATATTGTTAGTTAAGCTTCATAAATAACATCATCTTATTTAAAAGTTGTGTTCTGCCAAGCTAACCATTGCTTTATATCAGCCCAGATGAGTTATATTCGGTAAGACCTGATGGATAGGCGGTAATCGGAGAACTGTGCACATGGCCTACAAATTTTCAACGTAAATTTTCTGAACAGGCTTTGACGCTTGCTTAAGTTGTAAAGCCTCAAATTTATCATCCTTTCGTGGATGGGGCAGATCCTGAATCTTATTTTGGTATGGGACGTTGGGGCCTTTTTCAACTATGGTGCGGTGCGTTATCAATCACCGAAGCAGATCTGGGAGGCAAGATAAGAATTCATTTTTCTATTAGCCATTTTTGTATTTTTTTCATTCATTTTGTGGTAGTTTTAACTTTTTTATTTTTACATAAAATACACAATATATAGAATCCAACTTTAATTACACGGGGGTTGTCATTTAGGGGGGCAGGGGGAATTACCTACCTAAGTTACAAGAAGTAATTATGTTACTGGTTATTATTGCTCTACCGAAAGAAAAATTACGACATCCGTACTTTAAAAACAACTATTTCATATTTAACAAATAAAAGATCATGAAAATTCGGGAACCTGCTTCAGGCAATCTTTCATGCAGAAACGAAAAGACGCTACAAAAAGAAACATATAGGAACTTCATTCATTATCTGTTTACCCTCTTCTTATGTAGGACTTACACCCCCCAGGACTTACAGGCAGGTAGGTGCCTGGGGTCAGAGGCCCGTCGAGGAGCAGACACTCATGGATCAGACAGAACAGCCAGGATGGGTGATCAGCCCGATGCCTGGTATGGGATGAAGGAAGTAGATGAAACGAAATGTTGGTGAAATGGATGAAACAAAAGGTGGTGGTGGAGCAGTTGGTGGAATGAATGGCGGGGGAAACCGGAGAACCCGGAGAAAACCCGCCCAGACGCCGCATCGTCCACCACACATCCCACAAATCCCACTCGGCCACGGCGCCGCCTAAACATATAGGAACTAATTTATAAACAGAAAGTTCAAGATAGCATAAAGTCATAAACAGACGGCTCGCAAGAGAGATATTACTTGGACTACTGCTTCCGCTAGACTAAACTGATTGCACTCACTGGGCATACCCGAGAATTGGGGCTCGCTCACTGTCCAGATAACCATCCAGGCATCCAGGCCCCACCGGCACAGAACCAGCGTCCCTACTATATATGTGTTGATCTCGTCAACCCTGGCAGGAATGCATGCGCGTATAAACAAAATACATACCGCCTTGAGTAATAATGTATAACAAACAGTTGGCAAGTGTTATTATTATTATTATTATTATTAATAATAATAATAATAATAATAATAATAAAGTGAAATACGGACAAGTGTGCAAGGATGAAACACATTTTTACTTTTCAGCTCTGAGTTCTGTCGCTATTTGAGCACTTAGTGCAATATAGCACTTGGTACTTGTCCAATGTTTAATTTACAGAGTTTACAAATGCATTTATCCGTTACTACATGAAAATTGAATTATTATGCAGCACATTTTATGCATGACTTGTTACGACGTTCGTCATGGTTGATTTGGTTCTGCTTTCAAATGTATGTTGTGTTATCAGAAATGCTACTCATTTAATAACATGTAGCTTCCCTCTTCCTGTTATCTCACCTCGCAATGCTACAGCTAAATATATAATTATAATAGGGGTAATTAATATGGCTTTTGATAATAACATTAGTAGTTTCGCGTATAAACGTTAAATTATACTTTCTTCTTTCGCTATCAGTGTGAGAAAAATATTCATTTTAGTTATGTATAATAATCAATCAACTATTAACATCCTCAACTAAACGCGGCAGATACCAATTCGCCCTCCTGTTCTCCATTCAAAAGGTTGCTTCAACACAGCTCTCCCACCACTTCACACATTCCACGTGGTGCCAGAGCTGCTTAAGGTACAAGTTATAACACGGTGATTACAATAACACGGAATTATTGCACAAAATATTTGAAAATAAAGAGTAAGTTGAGAAAGCTCTGTAATTTTTACATATCAAAATGCTTCTTATGTATTTGCAAAACTAAGAAGACGGTAAAATTAAAACATTAAATAATGATATTACAAAGTGCTTAAATATCCTAAAATACTTTTACTGCATGATGATAGTACATGAGTAGGAATAAAAAGCCGATTCCAGCACACAAAGGATTTGCCGCCATCTGATAAGGTTCTTTGTTCTATGCCGCTAGCCCCGCCCCCTCCCTTTGTGTGCTACTATTTGCCGCCCGGTCGCGTGCCGCTAGCCCCACCCCCTTCCCTTTGTGTGCTGATCTAATGCCGACAGGGTCTGTGCCGGCAGGTCCTCCCCCCTCCCCCCTGCGGTCACGTGACGGTGACCCGCCCCCCTCCCTCCCCCATACGCGTACCCTCCCTCCCCTTTGTGTTCTGGTTGGTTCCCTGTGGATAGGTGGGAGAGTGTGTATTGTTCCTATACGGTGACTACATTCCCGCCCCCTCATTGTGACTTGTCTAAATCCCTGCCGTGTGATTGGCTTGGGGTAGGGGATGTGCCGCTCGGGTGATGGGGTATAAGGGAATGGCGTTCTCGGTGCGTGACGTTGGCGGTGTGGGAATGCGATTCTCGATGCCTGCCGCACATCGGCAAATCGTTTGAGTACATAATTGTGTCAATCAATTAGGTAATGTGTGTTATTGAAAAAAGAATCGCCATCATATTACTACTAATGCAATTAAACGCTATTCTTCGAGCAATTAAGTATTTTTGATTGAATCGCGCGCACCTGTCCCTAAACCGTTATTTATAACCTACTATTGTCAATAAATTACACGTCTAATGAAACAAGGCTAGTCTGTCGATGAAAACAATTAAGTATTTTTGAATGATTAATTGAATCGCCCGCAACTGTTCGTTATCGTATATGTGTGGTAGCATGTGTATAATTATTACGAGTAATAACATTTATTTAATTCTACTTTTGAGGGAAAATATATTTTGGATTTATAAGAATATTACAACACTTAGATGAAAGGACAGACTTGACGTAACACTCGTTATCGCGTGATAATTGCGGTGGAACACCGCACGCAACCTTCCGCTGCGAGACGTTTCACTGGAATGACTAGCTCACGGTGCTTTCAAGCGACAAGTCGACTAGCGCACCCCCTCCACTCACGCTTCAGTTCGCTACCTACACTAGCGCGCCAAGTGGTAATATGAGTGAAACTCCAGCGAGTGTTCCCACACAGCGCCCCTGGTGGTCATACCCGAAAGTTGTGAATTCACCATATTTAAACTCATTATGGGCGCAAGACGGCCATCTTAACTCTATATAATTCTGCGAAATATGATTCCGGAAAAAAAATAAAGGGGAATTAACATGCAAGGGGCGTTCATGTTGGCTCCGGAGGAATTGATTATGAAATAAATAAAAAATAAATAAGACTCTCGCTGATCGATGAATACAATTAAATATTTTTATTAATTAATGTAATTGACTCGCGCTCCTAGAGATATCTCACCCAATTATTCATCTACCATGAATATCTCACTTCTAATGAAACGACGCAGTCTATCGATTAAAAACAATTAAGTTTTTTTTGATTGATTAATGTAATTGACTCGCGCGCAACTGTTCGTTATCGTATATGCGCGATTATTACGCGTATATAACTATTACGGCTAATAACGTGTGTTTAATTCTTCTTTTGACTGGAGGGTTTATAAAAAATATTACATTGCTTAGATGAATTAAAAAGCAACTTAAAGCGAAATTGCAAATAGCTTGTATGAGACGTTAACACGAGAACCCTTTACGAAAAAACAAGACGCAATGTGACAGCAATGCCCCGTCCATCATGAGAAGCGGTTAAACCAGGACGCTTGGGTTTTCCCTCAGTACCTGCTCTTAATGGCTAGGGGTATCCAGCACATGGGAGTATGCTTCACCTGATGTTAAAAATAAAAGCCCTCTATGTCTCTTCTCACACGAGAGAAGTAATAATTACAATTCAAAACAGGCGTACCTGTAAGTAACACGCACGAAGACTTCAAATATAAATTTTATATTCGTTTTAAATGTTCTTTCTAAAGACGTAGCGAACTTTGAGAAATTCAACGAATTATTCACTTGCGTACACTGCTTGAAAGAAATATGGTGTACACCCCTGAAGAATGCGTGTGTAGACACATTAGCAGGCGACAGTCCCTTTCGCATCATTAATTTTCTTCAGACGAAGTTAAAACCAAGGTCTTGTATAGAGCTCTTAGCGAACAATGAAGGGTGTTTCCAGTTCATTAAGCAGGCTAAGTGCTCTGAAAAACCACAGACCCTCGGGGTAAATAACTATTAGCGACACAAAAGATTTTCTTAAGAGCTTCCCCCGTGCAGAAATTCCATCATAGTCAGGGGAAAACCAAGTCTAGACATGTTTTAAGCTTACCACAAAAAATGTTTTCCCGATAATTAATATAATTCTACATGAAGAATATTAATGATTAAGTTTTCAATTAAACGTATACTGTATAGATTCTGTACTTAAACATTCGATTGTATCTTTGTCATTATTTAAATACTCGCGTACAAGAAATGCAAACATGATATCAAAAAATTAAACTGATTTTTTTTCGGAATGTTAAACAAAGAAATATGATTTGGCGAGAGTAATATGAAGAATAAAAAGTATTCAGAATGATAGATATTACATACGTTATTAAAATAAATAAGGCTCTCGCTGATCGATGAAAACAATTAAATATTTTTTTATTAATTAATTGTATATGAATTGACTTGCGCATTTGCTTGCTGTCGTATGTGCATGATTATTACGACTAATAGCATTTGTTTAATTCTAAATAATGAAATATGGAGCCTTGCCTAAACAATCCTCGTTACTCTTAATTTATTCCATTTTAAAAAGATTGGGCTTAGTAAACATAGGACGAGTACGATTTTAAATACCCCGTCCATTCGAGAGATATTTTTCGAATATTCCAGCATGTTAATATAAACTTAATACACACACACAAAAAATTCATTTCAAGTAATATTTGTGCGACATTAAGTATTTGCGACTGAGTTTTTACTTTCTATACTACGTATAGTAAGTAGAGGAAGTGTTGTATTCCACCCGAAAAAAATCGATACCGAGATTTCACCGGAAATACATGTTTTGAGACCCTCTGAATCCGAAAAACATGGTTGTCTGCGAGTGTGCCTGTGAAACATAACTCAGAAACGAAGAGGCGGATAAAACACCAAACTTGGTATTTAGGTTCAGGATCTTCCAGAGATGCGACACGAAGGTTTTAAAGAAAATGCCTCACACCAGACTACCCTTTACATGGAACATTTCTCGAAAATTTTAATTTTCTCAAAAATGACTCTAACGATATTGAATAAAATATTATATGTTTAAGATATTTTCATGACAAATAAAATACATCTCTTGAATTTTCTGGGAATAGCCTGTGAAGTCCTCTTCATTCTAATTACTTTTGTATAGTTAGTAAACTTACTACAGAAAAAAAATGGAGATCACGTTAAAATACATAATTTATAACATATACATTCTTGTTGATGAGTAAATCGTTTTCGAGATATTGCTTGTTATTCCCTTAAAATTTCCAATACTTATACTTTTTCTCAAATTCGTTATTCTTGTTTTTATGTTCTGGACATGCAAAGAGAATGGAATGCGGCACATAGCAATCAGCGTTAAAATAATTTGACTATCGCTTAAAACCTACCATATTCACCTTGTATCGTCATGAAAATTACCAATAACATTGACATCTCGATATCTCGATTAACATGAAGCCTATAGGGAATAAGTGTTTGTAAAAATAGTTTGTACAAGAGTAGAGAAACTCATGTGAGTGTAACACATCAGAATTTTTGATATTGGTTTAAATTTTCAAATACTTTTAACTTTTCTCAAATGGTAACTTGCTATTCATTTTTCCAACGGTAATGCATAGAGAATAGAATTCTAAAGCCATCACATAGCATCAGACATTTTTTAAACATCTGTAACGTATCTATTCACAATCGAAAGGTCGCTGGTTCGAGGACAATTATATCTACAGAAACAATACATTATTTTCACTCTGTGATTAATTTGGTAATGTAACAATAATTAACAATGAATTTTAATGGTACATGTAAAAAATAAAATATATTTTTATTTCTAGCGTCATACGCAGAAACATTCCCCTTAAGGAACGCTGGCGTGATCGAAGGATTTCCCCCATAACAGGTTTAGACGTGCTTACGAAATGTCCCTGTGCGAGGCTAGCATTTCCCTCTACTTCTCCTCGAATTTTTGGAGTAGCCAATCAAAATTACTGTATTATATACCGTCACATCTCTCACCCCTTCAGATTTTTATCAGGCGAATCGATATAAAAGCAGTAGCTTCCCCAGCGATTTCACTGTATTGTGACAACACAGCGAGCTAAGATCTCTGCAAACTTTTCTCATTCAAAGTGAAATTTCAACGAACATCATGTCTGGTAAGTTGTAACAAAACACTTCATTTACTTTAAAAGTTAAATTATTACTCTGTACATTTAACTTATATTCGCGTTCTTGTTTTTAATGCATGGCATTTATATGCGAATAACTGAGCATTCTAAAAGTTAATAGCTAGACAAGTGAATTTTCTGAAATGTGAACAGTTTAGTTAAGTATTCATTTTAGGCAAGCTTATTCTACATTTAATAGCTAACTGCGGGAATTCTCAAAATGGGGACAATTTAGTTAAGTATTCACCTTGTTGAGTATATATTATTCCAGATATTTAAATACAGGATTTCACAGAGTGAATTATATTCCTTTTGGAGAAAATACAATTATTTGAAAACCTTGTTAACGTTTTTGCTTTAGAATATTACAAAAAGTCTGTTGCGCGAATCATTTGCTCTAACAAAGTAAATATCTACATTATATTAAAACATTTAAATCGAAAAATACAGTACTTAATGAACTTCATTAGTGAATCAGAACCTCAATTATATTTACACATATTATCATTTTCAGAAAAAAGTTAATAATTTTGTAACTTTCAAATAAATGAAATTTTGTTATGCAACACATTCTCTAATAAAGAATATGTTTTCTTTCTCTTCCTAATGCAGAAAGTTTGACATCTCAACTTAACACATTGGCTGAGGGTAGCATTTACCCAGCCGTTCAAAGACTACAAGATCTTTAGCCCGAGGAGCCTTATAATATAAAATCCTTAAGAAAAATCGATACTCGATACGGTGCTAGAGTCGTTGCACTTTTAGAGAATAAGCAAGTGTTTCTTCCGACAAGATATTCAACCCTAACAACCCAACAGCTGGAGGAAATGCCAGGGAAGTTTCAAATGGTATATCATGGAGTAGTACCAGCCGGCAAGTTTAAGACATGTAAATTGTCTTTTCTTCCTATTAAGGTTTGTAGAAATAATTCAACTACCCTTTCCAAGCTTCATTTAGAGTTACATTCGTTGAGTTTATAAATTCACACTTCAGTAGGATAACATTTGTCTAAAGTATACATCAATATGTAAAAAAATAACGTCCAGGATGTAGTCTGAGCGAGGATCTGCAGAAAGAAGTTTAATAGTCTATTCACTGATTCTTTACCTCAAAGCAGATACCTAAGCAAGTTTCAAATAATTTCCAGCGGGATAGCATTTGTCAAAAGCATGCATCACTGTATTAAAAAAATATGTGTAAATAATGTCTAGATTGTACTCTGTGTGATTTCGTGCAGAAAGAAGTTTAATACCCCTTGCAATGATTCTCCACATCGAAGTATATACCTACAAGAAGCTGCAAATAATGTGAATGTGTGTGTTACAGGAATGCCCAGATGAATGTAAATGAAGAGGAAGAACGAGATAGCTTAAAACATCATAAACAGAAATGTGATAGGAACATTCTCAACACCTCCCAGTAACCTCAATCAATGAAGAATTGCAGCAGCGCGGAACATACATGGAAAAAACATCAGCGTGTGTAGAATATAACAATAATATATATATAAATTATGTACTCATTATTACTGCTATACCAGCCTATACCATTGATTTCATAAATAATTTCATAATTGTTTAAGGAGAATGCCTATCTTAAAAACATTGATGCTACATGAAATCTAAACAAAAAGATTATTGAACTAGTACTGAAAGAGACTTGAATAAATGGGAATCTAGAAGCTAGAACCATCTTAATATTGGGCTGTATGATATGAGATGTATAAAAAGATTAATAAAAAATGAGGTCTATGTAATATAAACAACATTTATTCTTTATAAACATTTTCCTATTACATTCCTATACAAAAAAACATACATATTTCCTAAAGACAAAGGTGATAGTCTAGACATTCTAAAACACTCAGTTATATAATCATATACATCACACAGAAAGAGACCTACATTATCCATAAAAACTAAACATCTCAAGAATGTCTGGATGATGTATTTTATAAGTACAAGGTTTTGATATTTCAAAGTTCCTGTTAACCATGACTGTAATTGATTAACACAATTTCTCGATCCTGTCATGCTATAACTTTAGAAGCTTTCAGCTTACTTATAATCTCCTCAATCTCTCGTGTGTGACTATTATTACCAGCATTCCTCGATGCAATTAGTAACCTCAATATATTTACTAGTCTTTTTGGATTTTCAAGCGTAGATATCACTGAATCATCATCATATGAAGATTTCATATTCTCGCGACTCCCGCTGTATCCAGATTTTTCACCATCAGTAGTCTCCAGTGAAGGACAGAGGCTTGATCCGGTATAACATCCCCCTCTATACATCTTCGGATCTTCGAGTGTAGGAGAGAGAGTCGATCCAGTATAACATGTTGCTCTATGAAGCTTAAATCTTGACAAAGAACGATTCTTAAAAATCCGCGCGCATATACAGCATCTAATGACGTGTTTTCCTCCATGTGTAATGTATGAAAAATTGAGTTTCTCATTCGCTAGTTGCACAGATTTTCTCCGGCAGGAACTCATGCTAAAACTAAAAGAAATTAAATGAATACGGGAATGCTAACGCTCGAAGGAATTAAAAGCGAATGAATGAATTCATAACACGCAGCTATGTATATATCCAGGGCAAGGACGCCGGAGGGAATCGCGATCTACGCATAGCAGAGGGAAAAGGATGCTCTCTGGAAACATTTGTGGAGAAGGAGGCTCTCAACAGAACATGGCGACTGCGAGCATGGAAAAAGGATGCTCTCTGGAAACATTCGTGGAAAAGGATGCTCTCAACAGAACATGGCGACTGCGAGCATGGAAAAAGGATTCTCTCTGGAAACATTCGTGGAAAAGGATGCTCTCAACAGAACATGGCGACTGCGAGCATGGAAAAAGGATGCTCTCTGGAAACATTCGTGGAAAAGGATGCTCTCAACAGAACATGGCGACTGCGAGCATGGAAAAAGGATGCTCTCTGGAAACATTCGTGGAAAAGGATGCTCTCAACAGAACATGGCGACTGCGAGCATGGAAAAAGGATGCTCTCTGGAAACATTCGTGGAAAAGGATGCTCTCAACAGAACATGGCGACTGCGAGCATGGAAAAAGGATGCTCTGGTTACAAAGCGTGATCACTTTGTTACATAGCGTGATTCCTTTGTTACATAGCGTGATTCCTTTGTTACATAGCGTGATTCCTTTGTTACATAGCGTGATTCCTTTGTTACATAGCGTGATTCCTTTGTTACATAGCGTGATCCCTTTGTTACATAGCGTGATGAGCTTGTTACATAGCTTGATTCCTTTGTTACATAGCGTGATCAGTTTGTTACATAGCGTGATGAGCTTGTTACATAGCGTGATTCCTTTGTTACATAGCGTGATCTGTTTGTTACATAGCGTGATTCCTTTGTTACATTGCGTGATTCCTTTGTTACATAGCGCGAACAGGTTGTTACATAGCGTGAATCCTTTGTTACATAGCGTGATTCCTTTGTTACATAGCGTGATCTGTTTGTTACATAGCGTGATTCCTTTGTTACATAGCGTGATTCTTTTGTTACATAGCGCGAACAGGTTGTTACATAGCGTGATTCCTTTGTTACATAGCGTGATTCCTTTGTTACATAGCGTGATTCCTTTGTTACATAGCGCGAACAGGTTGTTACATAGTGTGATTCGATTGTTACATAGCGTGATTCCTTTGTTACATAGCGTGATTCCTTTGTTACATAGCGTGATCAGTTTGTTACATAGCGTGATGAGCTTGTTACATAGCTTGATTCCTTTGTTACATAGCGTGATCCCTTTGTTACATAGCGTGATGAGCTTGTTACATAGCGTGATTCCTTTGTTACATAGCGTGATTCCTTTGTTACATAGCGTGATCCCTTTGTTACATAGCGTGATCCCTTTGTTACATAGCGTGATTCCTTTGTTACATAGCGTGATTCCTTTGTTACATAGCGTGATTCCTTTGTTACATAGCGTGATTCCTTTGTTACATAGCGCGAACAGGTTGTTACATAGCGTGATTCCATTGTTACATAGCGTGATTCCTTTGTTACATAGCGTGATTCCTTTGTTACATAACGTGATCCCTTTGTTACATAGCGTGATGAGCTTGTTACATGGCGTGAATCCTTTGTTACATAGCGTGATTCCTTTCTTACATAGCGTGATCCCTTTGTTACATAGCGTGATGAGCTTGTTACATAGCTTGATTCCTTTGTTACATAGCGTGATCAGTTTGTTACATAGCGTGAAAAGCTTGTTACATAGCGTGATCTGTTTGTTACATAGCGTGATTCCTTTGTTACATAGCGTGATTCCTTTGTTACATAGCGTGATTCCTTTGTTACATAGCGCGAACAGGTTGTTACATCGCGTGATTCCATTGTTACATATCGTGATTCCTTTGTTACATAGCGTGATTCCTTTGTTACATAGCGTGATTCCTTTGTTACATAGCGTGATTCCTTTGTTACATAGCGTGTTTCCTTTGTTACATAGCGTGATTCCTTTGTTACATAGCGTGATCCCTTTGTTACATAGCGTGATGAGCTTGTTACATAGCTTGATTCCTTTGTTACATAGCGTGATCAGTTTGTTACATAGCGTGATGAGCTTGTTACATAGCGTGATTCCTTTGTTACATAGCGTGATCTGTTTGTTACATAGCGTGATTCCTTTGTTACATTGCGTGATTCCTTTGTTACATAGCGCGAACAGGTTGTTACATAGCGTGAATCCTTTGTTACATAGCGTGATTCCTTTGTTACATAGCGTGATCTGTTTGTTACATAGCGTGATTCCTTTGTTACATAGCGTGATTCTTTTGTTACATAGCGTGATTCCTTTTGTTACATAGCGTGATTCCTTTTGTTACATAGCGTGATCTGTTTGTTACATAGCGTGATTCCTTTGTTACATAGCGTGATTCCTTTGTTACATAGCGTGATTCCTTTTGTTACATAGCGTGATTCCTTTTGTTACATAGCGTGATCCCTTTGTTACATAGCGTGATTCCTTTGTTACATAGCGTGATTCCTTTGTTACATAGCGTGATTCCTTTGTTACATAGCGTGATCCCTTTGTTACATAGCGTGATTCCTTTGTTACATAGAGTGATTCCTTTGTTACATAGCCTGATCAGTTTGTTACATAGCGTGATCAGTTTGTTACATAGCGTGATTCCTTTGTTACATAGCGTGATTCCTTTGTTACATAGCGTGATCAGTTTGTTACATAGCGTGATGAGCTTGTTACATAGCTTGATTCCTTTGTTACATAGCGTGATCAGTTTGTTACATAGCGTGATGAGCTTGTTACATAGCGTGATTCCTTTGTTACATAGCGTGATCTGTTTGTTACATAGCGTGATTCCTTTGTTACATAGCGTGATTCCTTTGTTACATAGCGCGAACAGGTTGTTACATAGCGTGAATCCTTTGTTACATAGCGTGATTCCTTTGTTACATAGCGTGATTCTTTTGTAACATAGCGTGATGAGCTTGTTACATAGCGTGATCACTTTGTTACATAGCGTGATCCCTTTGTTACATAGCGTGATTCCTTTGTTACATAGCGTGATCAGTTTGTTACATAGCGTGATTCCTTTGTTACATAGCGTGATTCCTTTGTTGCATAGCGTGATTCCTTTGTTACATAGCGTGATTCCTGTGTTACATAGCGTGATCAGCACGAATGTTTCCAGAGAGCATCCTTTTTCCATGCTCGCAGTCGCCATGTTCTGTTGAGAGCATCCATTTCCACGAATGTTTCCAGAGAGCATCCTTTTTCCATGCTCGCAGTCGCCATGTTCTGTTGAGAGCATCCTTTTCCACGAATGTTTCCAGAGAGCATCCTTTTTCCATGCTCGCAGTCGCCATGTTCTGTTGAGAGCATCCTTTTCCACGAATGTTTCCAGAGAGCATCCTTTTTCCATGTTCGCAGTCGCCATGTTCTGTTGAGAGCATCCTTTTCCACGAATGTTTCCAGAGAGCATCCTTTTTCCATGCTCGCAGTCGCCATGTTCTGTTGAGAGCATCCTTTTCCACGAATGTTTCCAGAGAGCATCCTTTTTCCATGCTCGCAGTCGCCATGTTCTGTTGAGAGCATCCTTTTCCACGAATGTTTCCAGAGAGCATCCTTTTTCCATGTTCGCAGTCGCCATGTTCTGTTGAGAGCCTCCTTCTCCACAAATGTTTCCAGAGAGCATCCTTTTCCCTCTGCTATGCGTAGATCGCGATTCCCTCCGGCGTCCTTACCCTGGATATATACATAGCTGCGTGTTATGAATTTATTCATTCGCTTTTAATTCCTTCGAGCGTTAGCATTCCCGTATTCATTTAATTTCTTTTAGTTTTAGCATGAGTTCCTGCCGGAGAA
This sequence comes from Deroplatys truncata, assembly GCA_030765065.1. Classification (NCBI taxonomy): domain Eukaryota; kingdom Metazoa; phylum Arthropoda; class Insecta; order Mantodea; family Mantidae; genus Deroplatys; species Deroplatys truncata. The sequence continues at coordinate 225,859,039 of CM060975.1, forward strand.
AATCTGTGCAACTAGCGAATGAGAAACTCAATTTTTCATACATTACACATGGAGGAAAACACGTCATTAGATGCTGTATATGCGCGCGGATTTTTAAGAATCGTTCTTTGTCAAGATTTAAGCTTCATAGAGCAACATGTTATACTGGATCGACTCTCTCTCCTACACTCGAAGATCCGAAGATGTATAGAGGGGGATGTTATACCGGATCAAGCCTCTGTCCTTCACTGGAGACTACTGATGGTGAAAAATCTGGATACAGCGGGAGTCGCGAGAATATGAAATCTTCATATGATGATGATTCAGTGATATCTACGCTTGAAAATCCAAATAGACTAGTAAATATATTGAGGTTACTAATTGCATCGAGGAATGCTGGTAATAATAGTCACACACGAGAGATTGAGGAGATTATAAGTAAGCTGAAAGCTTCTAAAGTTATAGCATGACAGGATCGAGAAATTGTGTTAATCAATTACAGTCATGGTTAACAGGAACTTTGAAATATCAAAACCTTGTACTTATAAAATACATCATCCAGACATTCTTGAGTTGTTTAGTTTTTTATGGATAATGTAGGTCTCTTTCTGTGTGATGTATATGATTATATAACTGAGTGTTTTAGAATGTCTAGACTATCACCTTTGTCTTTAGGAAATATGTATGTTTTTTGTATAGGAATGTAATAGGAAAATGTTTATAAAGAATAAATGTTGTTTATATTACATAGACCTCATTTTTTATTAATCTTTTTATACATCTCATATCATACAGCCCAATATTAAGATGGTTCTAGCTTCTAGATTCCCATTTATTCAAGTCTCTTTCAGTAATAGTTCAATAATCTATTTGTTTAGATTTCATGTAGCATCAATGTTTTTAAGATAGGCATTCTCCTTAAACAATTATGAAATTATTTATGAAATCAATGGTATAGGCTGTTATAGCAGTAATAATGAGTACATAATTTATATATATATATATATATATATATTATTGTTATATTCTACACACGCTGATGTTTTTCCATGTATGTTCCGCGCTGCTGCAATTCTTCATTGATTGAGGTTACTGGGAGGTGTTGAGAATGTTCCTATCACATTTCTGTTTATGATGTTTTAAGCTATCTCGTTCTTCCTCTTCATTTACATTCATCTGGGCATTCCTGTAACACACACATTCACATTATTTGCAGCTTCTTGTAGGTATATACTTCGATGTGGAGAATCATTGCAAGGGGTATTAAACTTCTTTCTGCACGAAATCACACAGAGTACAATCTAGACATTATTTACACACATTTTTTTAATACAGTGATGCATGCTTTTGACAACTGCTATCCCGCTGGAAATTATTTGAAACTTGCTGTAGGTATCTGCTTTGAGGTATAGAATCAGTGAATAGACTATTAAACTTCTTTCTGCAGTTCCTCGCTCAGACTACATCCTGGACGTTATTTTTTTACATATTGATGTATACTTTAGACAAATGTTATCCTACTGAAGTGTGAATTTATAAACTCAACGAATGTAACTCTAAATGAAGCTTTGAAAGGGTAGTTGAATTATTTCTACAAACCTTAATAGGAAGAAAAGACAATTTACATGTCTTAAACTTGCCGGCTCGTACTACTCCATGATATACCATTTGAAACTTCCCTGGCATTTCCTCCAGCTGTTGGGTTGTTAGGGTTGAATATCTTGTCGGAAGAAACACTTGCTTATTCTCTAAAAGTGCAACGACTCTAGCACCGTATCGAGTATCGATTTTTCTTAAGGATTTTATATTATAAGGCTCCTCGGGCTGAAGATCTTGTAGTCTTTGAACGGCTGGGTAAATGCTACCCTCAGCCAATGTGTTAAGTTGAGATGTCAACTTTCTGCATTAGGAAGAGAAAAAAAACATATTCTTTATTAGAGAATGTGTTGCATAACAAAATTTCATTTATTTGAAAGTTACAAAATTATTACCTTTTTTCTGAAAATGATAATATGTGTAAATATAATTGAGGTTCTGATTCACTAATGAAGTTCATTAAGTACTGTATTTTTCGATTTAAATGTTTTAATATAATGTAGATATTTACTTTGTTAGAGCAAATGATTCGCGCAACAGACTTTTTGTAATATTCTAAAGCAAAAACGTTAACAAGGTTTTCAAATAATTGTATTTTCTCCAAAAGGAATATAATTCTCTCTGTGAAATCCTGTATTTAAATATCTGGAATAATATATACTCAACAAGGTGAATACTTAACTAAATTGTCCCCATTTTGAGAATTCCCGCAGTTAGCTATTAAATGTAGAATAAGCTTGCCTAAAATGAATACTTAACTAAACTGTTCACATTTCAGAAAATTCACTTGTCTAGCTATTAACTTTTAGAATGCTCAGCTATTCGCATATAAATGCCATGCATTAAAAACAAGAACGCGAATATAAGTTAAATGTACAGAGTAATAATTTAACTTTTAAAGTAAATGAAGTGTTTTGTTACAACTTACCAGACATGATGTTCGTTGAAATTTCACTTTGAATGAGAAAAGTTTGCAGAGATCTTAGCTCGCTGTGTTGTCACAATACAGTGAAATCGCTGGGGAAGCTACTGCTTTTATATCGATTCGCCTGATAAAAATCTGAAGGGGTGAGAGATGTGACGGTATATAATACAGTAATTTTGATTGGCTACTCCAAAAATTCGAGGAGAAGTAGAGGGAAATGCTAGCCTCGCACAGGGACATTTCGTAAGCACGTCTAAACCTGTTATGGGGGAAATCCTTCGATCACGCCAGCGTTCCTTAAGGGGAATGTTTCTGCGTATGACGCTAGAAATAAAAATATATTTTATTTTTTACATGTACCATTAAAATTCATTGTTAATTATTGCTACATTACCAAATTAATCACAGAGTGAAAATAATGTATTGTTTCTGTAGATATAATTGTCCTCGAACCAGCGACCTTTCGATTGTGAATAGATACGTTACAGATGTTTAAAAAACGTCTGATGCTATGTGATGGCTTTAGAATTCTATTCTCTATGCATTACCGTTGGAAAAATGAATAGCAAGTTACCATTTGAGAAAAGTTAAAAGTATTTGAAAATTTAAACCAATATCAAAAATTCTGATGTGTTACACTCACATGACTTTCTCTACTCTTGTACAAACTATTTTTACAAACACTTATTCCCTATAGGCTTCATGTTAATCGAGATATCGAGATGTCAATGTTATTGGTAATTTTCATGACGATACAAGGTGAATATGGTAGCTTTAAGCGATAGTCAAATTATTTTAACGCTGATTGCTATGTGCCGCATTCCATTCTCTTTGCATGTCCAGAACATAAAAACAAGAATAACGAATTTGAGAAAAAGTATAAGTATTGGAAATTTTAAGGGAATAACAAGCAATATCTCGAAAACGATTTACTCATCAACAAGAATGTATATGTTATAAATTATGTATTTTAACGCGATCTCCATTTTTTTTCTGTAGTAAGTTTACTAACTATACAAAAGTAATTAGAATGAAGAGGACTTCACAGGCTATTCCCAGAAAATTCAAGAGATGTATTTTATTTGTCATGAAAATATCTTAAACATATAATATTTTATTCAATATCGTTAGTGTCATTTTTGAGAAAATTAAAATTTTCGAGAAATGTTCCATGTAAAGGGTAGTCTGGTGTGAGGCATTTTCTTTAAAACCTTCGTGTCGCATCTCTGGAAGATCCTGAACCTAAATACCAAGTTTGGTGTTTTATCCGCCTCTTCGTTTCTGAGTTATGTTTCACAGGCACACTCGCAGACAACCATGTTTTTCGGATTCAGAGGGTCTCAAAACATGTATTTCCGGTGAAATCTCGGTATCGATTTTTTTCGGGTGGAATACAACACTTCCTCTACTTACTATACGTAGTATAGAAAGTAAAAACTCAGTCGCAAATACTTAATGTCGCACAAATATTACTTGAAATGAATTTTTTGTGTGTGTGTATTAAGTTTATATTAACATGCTGGAATATTCGAAAAAAATCTCTCGAATGGACGGGGTATTTAAAATCGTACTCGTCCTATGTTTACTAAGCCCAATCTTTTTAAAATGGAATAAATTAAGAGTAACGAGGATTGTTTAGGCAAGGCTCCATATTTCATTATTTAGAATTAAACAAATGCTATTAGTCGTAATAATCATGCACATACGACAGCAAGCAAATGCGCAAGTCAATTCATATACAATTAATTAATAAAAAAATATTTAATTGTTTTCATCGATCAGCGAGAGCCTTATTTATTTTAATAACGTATGTAATATCTATCATTCTGAATACTTTTTATTCTTCATATTACTCTCGCCAAATCATATTTCTTTGTTTAACATTCCGAAAAAAAATCAGTTTAATTTTTTGATATCATGTTTGCATTTCTTGTACGCGAGTATTTAAATAATGACAAAGATACAATCGAATGTTTAAGTACAGAATCTATACAGTATACGTTTAATTGAAAACTTAATCATTAATATTCTTCATGTAGAATTATATTAATTATCGGGAAAACATTTTTTGTGGTAAGCTTAAAACATGTCTAGACTTGGTTTTCCCCTGACTATGATGGAATTTCTGCACGGGGGAAGCTCTTAAGAAAATCTTTTGTGTCGCTAATAGTTATTTACCCCGAGGGTCTGTGGTTTTTCAGAGCACTTAGCCTGCTTAATGAACTGGAAACACCCTTCATTGTTCGCTAAGAGCTCTATACAAGACCTTGGTTTTAACTTCGTCTGAAGAAAATTAATGATGCGGAAGGGACTGTCGCCTGCTAATGTGTCTATAAACGCATTCTTCAGGGGTGTACACCATATTTCTTTCAAGCAGTGTACGCAAGTGAATAATTCGTTGAATTTCTCAAAGTTCGCTACGTCTTTAGAAAGAACATTTAAAACGAATATAAAATTTATATTTGAAGTCTTCGTGCGTGTTACTTACAGGTACGCCTGTTTTGAATTGTAATTATTACTTCTCTCGTGTGAGAAGAGACATAGAGGGCTTTTATTTTTAACATCAGGTGAAGCATACTCCCATGTGCTGGATACCCCTAGACATTAAGAGCAGGTACTGAGGGAAAACCCAAGCGTCCTGGTTTAACCGCTTCTCATGATGGACGGGGCATTGCTGTCACATTGCGTCTTGTTTTTTCGTAAAGGGTTCTCGTGTTAACGTCTCATACAAGCTATTTGCAATTTCGCTTTAAGTTGCTTTTTAATTCATCTAAGCAATGTAATATTTTTTATAAACCCTCCAGTCAAAAGAAGAATTAAACACACGTTATTAGCCGTAATAGTTATATACGCGTAATAATCGCGCATATACGATAACGAACAGTTGCGCGCGAGTCAATTACATTAATCAATCAAAAAAAACTTAATTGTTTTTAATCGATAGACTGCGTCGTTTCATTAGAAGTGAGATATTCATGGTAGATGAATAATTGGGTGAGATATCTCTAGGAGCGCGAGTCAATTACATTAATTAATAAAAATATTTAATTGTATTCATCGATCAGCGAGAGTCTTATTTATTTTTTATTTATTTCATAATCAATTCCTCCGGAGCCAACATGAACGCCCCTTGCATGTTAATTCCCCTTTATTTTTTTCCGGAATCATATTTCGCAGAATTATATAGAGTTAAGATGGCCGTCTTGCGCCCATAATGAGTTTAAATATGGTGAATTCACAACTTTCGGGTATGACCACCAGGGGCGCTGTGTGGGAACACTCGCTGGAGTTTCACTCATATTACCACTTGGCGCGCTAGTGTAGGTAGCGAACTGAAGCGTGAGTGGAGGGGGTGCGCTAGTCGACTTGTCACTTGAAAGCACCGTGAGCTAGTCATTCCAGTGAAACGTCTCGCAGCGGAAGGTTGCGTTCGGTGTTCCACCGCAATTATCACGCGATAACGAGTGTTACGTCAAGTCTGTCCTTTCATCTAAGTGTTGTAATATTCTTATAAATCCAAAATATATTTTCCCTCAAAAGTAGAATTAAATAAATGTTATTACTCGTAATAATTATACACATGCTACCACACATATACGATAACGAACAGTTGCGGGCGATTCAATTAATCATTCAAAAATACTTAATTGTTTTCATCGACAGACTAGCCTTGTTTCATTAGACGTGTAATTTATTGACAATAGTAGGTTATAAATAACGGTTTAGGGACAGGTGCGCGCGATTCAATCAAAAATACTTAATTGCTCGAAGAATAGCGTTTAATTGCATTAGTAGTAATATGATGGCGATTCTTTTTTCAATAACACACATTACCTAATTGATTGACACAATTATGTACTCAAACGATTTGCCGATGTGCGGCAGGCATCGAGAATCGCATTCCCACACCGCCAACGTCACGCACCGAGAACGCCATTCCCTTATACCCCATCACCCGAGCGGCACATCCCCTACCACAAGCCAATCACACGGCAGGGATTTAGACAAGTCACAATGAGGGGGCGGGAAATGTAGTCACCGTATAGGAACAATACACACTCTCCCACCTATCCACAGGGAACCAACCAGAACACAAAGGGGAGGGAGGGTACGCGTATGGGGGAGGGAGGGGGGCGGGTCACCTTCACGTGACCGCAGGGGGGAGGGGGGAGGACCTGCCGGCACAGACCCTGTCGGCATTAGATCAGCACACAAAGGGAAGGGGGCGGGGCTAGCGGCACGCGGCCGGTCGGCAAATAGTAGCACACAAAGGGAGGGGGCGGGGCTAGCGGCATAGAACAAAGAACCTTATCAGATGGCGGCAAATCCTTTGTGTGCTGGAATCGGCTTTTTATTTCTACTTACATGCTAAACAGGTAAATTGCATCGTTTTAAAATCCATAGTTTTCCAAAAAAATGGTACTTCAACTATTAAACAGCATGGCAATAAAATGCAGAGACTCTGAATGCGTATAAAATACATAACATTGTTATTGGACTTGAATCAATAATACTTAAATAGAACAAACATATTCCGAATCTGTTTGCATTAACTAACCAGTTAAGGTGAAGTGAGTCTGCAGGAAACCTATTTATTGCGTCACCACTGTAATCTCGCCGTTGCAAAATCAATTGGTCTATCCTTAATTAGAAAAACGACTTTAAACGCAGAGAAATTTGTCAACGGCGCACTTTTTCTTGAAGGTGGTGACAAAAATACCACACTTGACGGTTAAGGTCAGGTCTGCTGTATAATAGAATACGTGCTCTGTTTTCGATGCCTCTGGGAATTGATTAACGCATTACGTAACGAAATTAACCTTGTTAGTGTTGTTTTTCTATAAACACATGTCAGTGAAATGCTTAGTGTTTAATGGAAGCAGTTGAAATGGAAATGAAATTGCTTAGTTTTGAATGAAACAACAAAAGAAAATATTTTATTTTTAACTTTTTTATGTAAAACCAAATAGGTACATACATAGAACTCTAAATGCTTATGAAGTATTCATGAAACAAATAAATGGAATAAGAAAATGTAACAAAAGTTAAGTTATTTAATTCAAACGCTTAATAAATGAAACTAATATATGGAGGGCATTATTTGAATTTAAACATTCAATAAAAAGAAACGATGTTTATACAGCGACACGAACACCCGTTAATGAGTGTGTAAGAGATAAGCAGGGCCATACGAGACCTGTGTGTTCAGTTTTTCAGTTGCTGTTCCAATGTCTTATTTTCAACATCAATTACTATTTGTAAACAAAATGTTCAAATGTAGTAAAACGAGGTGCTTGAGGAGGAACGTAAAGATAACAAAAATATAGATTTGTCGTACTGTCACATACTTTAATACGGCTTACCTAATCGTTCTTTACGTGAATTATGTCAGGAAAAGCGTTATAAGATTAAAATGGTGTTATAATAGGATTAAGCTCTATACACCTTCCATTTGGTATACACGAGAATAAAACCAGGGCTCACTGTTGATGCAAGACACAAATGTTCGTTTTACTTACAAAGACTGAAAAAGGACGGAGCGCATCCGATATATCCAAAGACTGTAGGAGTGTTTTGTTTCTTACATCAACGAAAACATTCTTATCATATACTCGTGCAACTATCATGCAGGTAACTCCTCTCTGTTAATAGAGATTATACTCTATGTAACGCAGTGAGTCGTTTCATTTTTTAACCCACATCACACATAAAATTATTTATTTTTTTAATACAAACCTATTTTACACCAACATGCAGTACTTAGAAGTCTAGTTTTCAGGCTAATAAATATAACCTTGGAAAACGAAGGCTGATACTGAATTAGAATATACTAAGAGTGTGGCTATTGAAAAGTTTTTAACCCACAACTTATTAATAATTTAATTACTAAATACAAAATGAAACATTCTACATACAGCCAGTACCTTATAGAGCCCTAATAAAAAGCCCTGGTGTACACGAAATTCACATACCATTCTGTTATGTTCAAATATTTTGACAAATTATTTAGAAAATATAACCATCCGTTTGCACCACGGAATACTTATAACTTGAGAAATATGTTGAATACACCTTTGTCTAATACAATAGATAGTATAAAAAATCAGGTATATACCAGATTCCATGCCAAGATTGCAGGGTTCGTACATTGGTAGAACAAAGAGAAATTTAAAAACACGTTTGGATAAAAAAAAAGGAATATTAAATGAAGACAAATAGATAAATATGCAGTTGTCAACCACTCCTGGACTTCTAACCGTGAGATAGGACGTGACATAAAGCTATTAAAATCATACACATCCCTTCACATCTGAGAATTTGGGGAAAGATCTTTATCCATATAACATCAAGAATATTCTGAATTTTTAAATTCCATCAGCAGATTCCTTGATGCAGCTCATCCAATCGGCTCACAGGATACAAGAGAGAAGATAAGTGAGTTCCTAACCATCACCACAGATGGCAGTAATTTCAACACAACCATATTACAACTTTTCCCAACAGAGAACAGCAACACCTGTTGACAAAAAATAAATGTTCAGGGGCCAAGGGGGGAGAGCTGAAATTAGTCGTTCTTCAACGAGGATGGGAGAAAGTCTTCTTCCGAAAGCACTTCTTAGTAGAAACCTAAACGCAGATGGGATGCGAGTTAAAAAACGAACCGACTCACCGTATTACATAATGGACATAACATCACAGTTAATAATACTTCTCTCAAAAATAAAAAAAAAGAGATTGTACTTTTTAATGTGCTCAGTGTTTTATGCCATAGTACGTTTTGGGGTATTTTACAGATTTGTCATATAACATTCAGTAATATTAAAGAAAATGCAAGGATACACGTTTCATTCTGCATGACAACGTCTTAAGCAGAGGCTGTTTGAATCAAAGTTTTAGAACAATGCTTTCAGAAAACAAAGATTGTGAAGCATTTTCGAAGTAAAGGAAGGGGAGAACTCCTCAAGAGCACAAATGCATCCTCTTGCATGCTTAAGAGATGACCTGGGTACGAAGTTTGGAATTTACCCGAGTTTTGCTTTCATAGACAGAGTGACACACACATTCAAGGATTTTCTTCAAAGTTCAAAGTAATGAATTTTCGCCCCTGACAAATTTTATGAACTAAATACTTCCTCGATCTGGGTAAGCGTATACAAAGTAAAAATAATGAACTTTCCTAAGAGACAAGCAGCGTTTTCATGGTGCCGCCATTTATTGTGTACAGCCCCGTTGTAGCTGAGCTGCGTAGCCCGAATGTTACGTTCTCACCAAAGAGCGCTTTATTAGCAATCAGGACGATATGTATAACTTCTTGCGTATGTGCATTCCTGTTCAATATGTGCATATTGTGTATTATAGGGACCTAGGTTTCCACACAGACTGCAACATTCAGGGTTTCATAAAACTACAAAATAAACGATAGGCAACTCATCTGCTACAACCCAAGATAATTATCTTCCTTAAAATACACTGCCGTTTGTGAAAATTGCAACACCAAGAAAGAAACGCATGAATTCAATGAATTTAATACCACAGGTTAGATACATGACAAGTAACAAATGATAAGCTTTTGAAATCCACACATGACCTTTGAGCCCTAATATTCAGTATTTGGTGCAGCCTCCATGCGCTGTATTGAATCAAAAAGGTTCTCAATAAGTTCCTGAGGGATTTCCCTCCTCGAGCCCACAAATCCGTGATACTGTTACTGGAGGACCCTGACGCACCAGGTGCCGACCAACCATTTCCCAGACATGTTCGATGATCGACATGTCAGGCGAACAATGGTATCCGTCGCTCTTCGAAGAAGGCTTGTACATTCCTCGCAATATGTGGCCGGGCATTGTCCTGTTGAAATGTGGCCTGTGGAGATGCCTGAAGCAGGGGGAGAGCCTCGGGCTATACAACCACCGTTATGTACCGGTTGCTGTTCAAAGCGCCCTCAATTCGTAGGAGGCGAGATCGGTTGTCGTAACCAATGGCGCCCCAAACAGGTTCCGCTATGCCGCTCAACATTGCAGCCCTCCAGATTGCGCTCACCATGGTACCGCCGGACACGTATGCGGCCATCACTAAAGGACACGCTGAAGCGGAACTCGTCCAAAAAGACTACATTTTTTCCACTCAGCACCCCAGTGAGGGTATTCAGGTGCCCATTGCAGTCGGAGGAGCTTGTGGTTTCTGTACAATGGAAGCCGACGTAATGACATGCATGCAAGCAGTCCAACCTGCAGCAGATAGCGACGAACCGTTGATGCAGTCAAGTTCACACCTGTTGCAGTGCTCTAGCGTTGAGCTAACACTGTGGATGAAGCGGTACGGTCGGTTATGATCATGCAGACAAGATGACGGTCATCCCGTGCTGTGGTCATGTTCCGTGGTCCAGTACCCGCTCTTCGCTGCGTACGACCTTCATCTACCCACTGCTTCCACACACGCATCACTGTCGTAGCAGCATTCCCTTTACGAGCCAAAATATCACGGTATGACAAACCCGCTTCCGGGGAGACCGATCATTCTGCCCCGTTCGAACTCACTCACATGCCAATATGGCTCCCTTTGACGTCGACGAGGCATACTGGCACTCACTTTATAGTTTCCACCTTGTTGACAGCTTTGTACTGACCACACTGGGCGCAACACTGACCTTGTCCGACCGACACGAGAGGGCTCTGCTCGGCCTACGTGTACCCCATCTCTCTGCAAACCTAATCACTTATTGCTTGCACACTCTTCTACACTTCGACCAAGTTTGCAGTTATTCGGGAAATTCTTTCTTGGTGTTGCAATTTTCACAAACGGCAGTGTAGTAATAAACAGGTTCAAACGCGTTCGTTCAGCTTTAGTGCGATGAGAATGCGAAAGGAAGAACAATAAATCCTATGTTTTTGGTTCGTTTAGTTTACTATGGAGTTGAACCTATTTTTGCTTTCTTTACCTTCTCTTAAGTTGTCATTTCCAGATGGAAATCGACAGAGAGGTGTATGATGGATTGGCACTAACGACATTAATATTATCCTCCTGGGAAGAACAAGGCACCGCTTCATGCAACTTTATTCATAACATGCAGCGTTTTACGACGCAGACCTAGGTAAAATATGCGTCACCTCCCTTATTGTGTTCTAAGAGAACATGCGTCATGAATAATCTTTGATGAGAACGCTGCTTCAGAAACTTGCAAGTTTACGCAGTGGCAACTGGTGACATTTTCTGGCTACAAGAAGCAATAAGCCTACTGATTTATGGATAGGACTTTAAAAAATAGCTAAATCCCTGTCGTTTCAAATGCATTCCATTAAATTAAAAGAAAAGACAGAAAGCGGAGATATTACAAAATAAAGATAAATATAACAGTAATATCGAGGAACGCGGAAACGTGTTACATAATAGCATTTACTTAACTCATTGTGACCACTTATGGTTTTATTATTTTTTATATGTATACCATAATATTATTACATACCATACAGTAGTTGTTCTAAAAGTCGCTGATAATACGGGTTATTCAAAAAGAAGGAACAGACTTTAAATATTTATTTCTAATGAACGACAACAGATGGCGACACATGCGAAACATTACTGAATAGAGAAAAGTTCAACATTTTATTTTGTTTCTTCAAAATGAGAACCATTTGTTATGTGAGGACGACATGTGCTTTTCCGTTTGCATACGCAACCAGCTGCTAGGAATTTATTGTATCAATTTTAATTTTTTTTTATGACGAGAGGTGGCTCGTTGCTGAACTTACATCAAAATGCACGCTGCACTGAAACAATGGATTCGCTCTGCATAATGCAGCACACAAAACGAATTTTCCTGTGGCGTCACCATTTTCTCGTAAACAAACACACTGTAGGCACTGAATGGAACTAATAGATGGGGCTTAAAACTTCTACTTCCTTCTATTCAATGATGTGCCGTATGTGTCGCTATCTATTGTCGTTCATTAAAAATGAATATTTAAAATCGTTTCCTTCTTTTTTAATAACCCTATATTATTACTCCATAAATCCCTATCCTCTGCATCTTCATCTGTAGGTCCTCTAGTTGCCATGTTTCTTCGAACCCTATTCATCAATGGTTTTCTTGTTCTTCCCCTCTCCCGTTTCCTTCAGGTTCGCATTCTAGCACCATTCTTACTATTCTATTGTTTTTCATTCTTTTCAAATGGCCGAATCATTTTAACATTTTCTATTCCATTATTTCCAATACGTTCGTTTTTAATCCGTTATTTCCCGAATTTTTGCATTTCTAATTTACTCATTCTTGAAATTCGAGAAGCCGTTCGGCTAAAATCCATCTCTCTTGCTAATAATTTTCTTTCTCGCTGTCTATTCATTGTTCACGTTTCTGCTCCGTTTCTTCACCATTGAATTATAAATGAGCCTTTTAATTTTATTTAAAATGTTTCTGCTCCATAATATCGAGTTCAACATTCCAATTGTTTTTATTCCCTCACCTATTCGTTTTTCTATTTCTAATCCACTAGTTTCATCTGCTTTTATGACCGATTCCAAATACTTAAACTAATCTTCTCATGATAATCTCTAATTTTTCATCCGTGTTCATTGCTGATAATACATATTCTGTTGCTTTATTAATTTACTTTCCGAAAAAGAGATGTCAAATGTTTAGCGTATACAGAGCCTGTTTATTTCCTTGATAAAGGTTTAGGAGTTCGGTCACTCTTCATTGCAATTGAAATTATGTTTTAAGGCACTACACCGTGAAACTGGGCGACATTATTGAAATATTCCAGACTATGTCTCTGGTTCTTATGTTTACACGCTATATTCACTGTGCACTCTTGATATTATCATTTCGCCAATACTGAAATTTCTGTGTGGCCATTTAAATACTCCTCAGTATTGTACAGTAATGTAGAGTATAATTTTAAAGGTATCTTATTTCTTTCTATTTTCTCACTCGTATGGCTTTTGGCGTTTATTGTTAAGGATACTAACCTGTAAAAATGTCGAAAATTCTGAAAAATACAAAAATATAGAATTTGTGCAGTAATAAATTTTAAGGAATATATATACACACGCGCGCGCGCTGGAAGATTTGAGCCGATACTGTACAATATCTCCAAAACTAAGCGTTGTAGAAAGCAATGTTTTTAATAAAATTAGCTTGATATTATGGGGGGAATAAATGCCATTAGTTGTGTTTTGTTTGGAGGACGTTATGATGGTTACTTTAGGGTAAATTTAATTTTTTTTTAAATAGGAACCTACAATTAGGGTCAAATTAAATTGAGACCTAAAATGACTATCCCAACGTCCTCCAAATAAAATCCGACAAATCATTTACTTTCTCCCATAATATCAAACAACTTTTATTCAAGGCATTTCTTTCTACAACACTTAGTTATGGAGATATTGTACAGTCTCAACTTAAATGGTCCACCGTGTGTGTGTATATATGTGTGTGTGTGTATATATGTGTGTGTGTGTGTGTTCTACTTCACTGCTTGGATGTTATGTATACACAACATCTAAGCGATGAAATAGAATAACAAATAAAGAGCTGGAAGAAATACTTAGATGGAACGAGTGGAAAGAAAATACCCAAACTCATTCTCTTCATCATCATCATCATCATCATCATCATCATCATCATCATCATCAGGGCATAAGTATTGTGCTTATTCGTCTTCAAGAAAACTGATCTGCCAACACACCTTCTACCTACTGGTTTACACTTTTGTATGATTTGCGGTGATTGATATATATCCATTTCGTCTACACGATCCGGCCATTTTCTCTGTATTCAGTTATTATTTCATTTGTACTAGATCTCCAACTCTCTTTTAATGTCCTCGTTCCTTTTCTCATCTGTCTGTCTGTAACTCACCGCAAATCTAAAAAATCTCATCTCGGTAACTTCTATCATTTTCTTTGTGAGGTGGTCAGCACCCAACTCTCACATCCATAGGTCAGTGTTGGCATAGCCATCACTTGAAAGTTTTAACATAGTTGCTTTATTACAATTTTAAAATGTATTTGTATCGCATCACATATTATTTGGGATTTATTACTTTTATTTCACATATTCCTTTTATTAATATATTACAATATATCCAACATAGTTAAAATCACTTAGTTGTTGGATAATTTTATTGTTTATACCTACAGCACCAATTTTTGCTCTTACATGGGTTATCGTAGGAATGACTAAGATAATCAAACGACGATGTTGTGCGTCTTTGAAAGCAGTGGAGCTAGATTATTAAATTATTGAAAAGAATGTAATCCTAGATTGATTTTATTCATTAAAATATAAAAGAATGTGAAATTTAGCCTACTCTTACCTTCCTAATCTCACCATCGTGACACTTTTAAGGAGAGAGGCTACAGTACCAATAATTCAGTTTTTGCTTCTCAGAAAGTAAGACCCATTTCCTGCAACGTATTCCATAGTTATATCTGTACAGTAGAATCTGCATGGATCAACGCCTTTCAGTCAAGTTGTCACGAAAACAAGTTATGATCACGTTTTGTTTGAGGTAATTAACGCTTATCACATCAGTGTAAACACATCAAAGCATTATTTGCCGCTATCAGATTAGCATCATCATCATAATAGGTTTTTTGCCCTCCGTGTTCAATATTGGCATTAATACTCAGTTATACCAACCTAGCCGACAAAAACAGTCCGATACAACGGCTCAATACGAAGTATAGTGTAACGTTATGCAGCAGAACAATTCCTATCTAGCAAAAAGCGTTGGGATGGTCTCAAGAGAAGCAGAGAAAAGCGTAACAACTTGGAAAAGTGTGATATCCATGTTTTCTGGACTGTATAGCGCTGAGGTCTGCTGGAAACGCTAAGTACTTTTTCTTCAATGTGCATACACGATCCTTATGAACGAGTCCACCTTGCTTATTGACCATTGAGAATAAAAACTAAGCCTTTGAGGAATCACGAAGTTTTAGCACATATTTGAGATTAGGTTTAGGACAAGCCGGGAGGGAGTCCCAGTCACTGGAACTCAACATCGCACACTTTGTAGGCCCGTTGTGACTTAACCCTTGGGAGGAAGAGATAAAGGGGAGACCGCAAGCTCGTCCACTTCCACACGATGATATCCGCTAGCAAAAACGGGGTCGCTAACGATTCCAGAATGACACCAATACTGCCACCAGCCTGCCCAGGGATCCCGGGAATGAGCACCAAGAATGGGCACCAGCTCGCCAGCCAAGCGCTAGAGAGAAATCCTCACACAACGCAAACTCCACCGCCCAACCGCAGCGCTTCGTCTGGTCCTAAAGCCCTGAAATATATGAAGGTGAAACAGATAAAAGGAAATGGTAGGGATACGAAATTCATGTTAGGAAAGAACACCCTAACATTCACCAGAAGACCAGGTGAAACCGCGACAAAACCTTACCTCGATGGGAATAGAAACCGGAACGTTTCGTATGTGAGCCTCACACTTTACCGTGGCCAAATATCGCTCGGTTTTTCTAAAGATTACAATTATATAAAAATAATTATGTCACCTGCAGTTTCAAGACCGCATAGAGATGCTATTCATACCTAGTAACATCCCGAATTTGTCCAAAAAGAAAATGGTTAAGTGGGTTTACACCACGAGGTGTTTATGAACTCTTAAAGTATTGATTTATTAACTCTGAGTTAATTAATTATGTAAGCGTTTTGCATCAGTATGTCAACTGTATCAGAGTGTGCAAGGTTGAGTAGTTGTAATTCGACATAGTTGAACTCGTAGATCAATACCAAGTAAGCATGTCTTAGTTCAACCAATCTGAGCCGCGATTTACTTATAAATAATCGCTCAGTAGGGACTGTTTTATGAACGTACCAACCTTTTTTCTTTAACTTTAATTAGTTTGGAGAATCTCTTTTGTAGTTACTTTTAGTTAATCACTAAAGAAGTACAGGACAGAAATGGGATGGGATGGAATATGTATCGGAGGGGGATTCGGCACTGATCCAGGAAATGCGGATATTGTACCTTCGTCCCGCGAGGCGACACTCCCGGAAGGGAGGTGAACCAAGAGCGGCGACACAGCAATTACAGGGTCTCTACATTTGCGAGACAAGCAAGCACAGGACAAACACGTATATTTGCTCGAAAAACTTTTGGATTTTTTCCTGTAAGATTTTAGTTTCTCTTATTTTTCAACTTAGAAATTCTCTCATTTCCTTCTATTCATAATAACTCTCCGACATATGGGAGCGTCTTTCTTTTAAAAATAGAAATTCTCTATTAAGATTCAAAATACAGGAACTGCTATTTTAAATCATCTAATATATTTTGTGGTTATTTTTAATAGATTGCTATACAAAGATAGGTTAAACAAAGTTCACTAATTAATTATTTTGAAGTAAGATTTTAGGTTCTCTTACTTTTGATACCAGACGTGTTCTCATTTTCTTCTGTCGGTATTAACTATCTGGCATATGAGTCATAGTTATTTTCTTTGAAATAACAGGACTTCTCCATCAGTATTATAAATAATAGAACGTCTATTTAGATCATGTATTTTAATTTAATTGGAAATGGAAGAGAATTTATTAACAAATTCATCCTCCCCAATTGAAGGCTGCTATAAACAAAGTATACGAAACAACAAAACGATATGAATATTGTAGATTTACATTAATATATGATAATACATTTTAATACATATTATTTATATAATTAGTTGCATGCTATTCCTGAAATGGAGTTAATAAATGCAATAAGTGGTTTCTAACAGTCTCAGAGATATTAAAGCGGATGAAATATGGCCGTTGTTAAAGACAGCGTAACCCCGCATTGAAATTCTGTTTTGAAAACCAGTTTCTGCTAACGTTTTAATCAACTGAAGTGCAGATGTTTGCCACTTCTGTTCATGGAGTATTCGATTAATGGAAGTCTTGTTGAGTCCTAAATCGACTGTTACTTTTCAGATGCTCGCATGTGATTTTCACAAAAGAAAGCCAAAACCTCTTCTTGACAACCATCAACAACTACCCTTAGTGCAAAGACTGCGCATCTCCAGTCCCATAGTGGTGCACCGAAAGTCTTTCGGCCGGCTTTTTTTTTTTTTTTTTGTTAAAGTTCCCTTGTTGTACCCAGTTTATGCTACTGTGTTTTTTACTGTTTTCATACCGCTTATTTCCGCAACACACACACACACACACCCATGCCCATGGCGGGACTCGAACACGCTACCCTCAGCTTGGCGGAGCGCCGGAGCGACTACTCCAGCGACTACGGCTACGAGGGCCGGCATCCTTGATACCGTCCAATATAAAGGTTTACCACAACATCAACGGTTTTTACTCTCGTTATCTGTTCTTCGTATGTGTCATCTTCGTTACACTACAGTTATAATACGCTCTCTCTGGAGAGAAGCATTGCTTTTATACCCTGCGGAAATATTCTGGAAACCTGCTATTCTGGACTAGGGAGACATGTTTGTCGAAACCTCTAGAAATATGACCAATTAGTAGATATAAGTGTATGTATTATAGCTTATTATTATTTATTAGTATTTTATACCTAGATGTAGAAGTACAAGTATTAACAACAATAAAACATACGTCAGTCATATTTAAGTTAGAATCAAAACTCAATAGCAGTGTGCCCAATCATTTCCCTCGTACGCGGCAATATTAGCAGAGTCGATAAGTCAGTTTTAAATATAAGATGCAAGTAGCACTACTTTATATACAGGAAGAACCAAAAGGCTACAAACCGGCTGCGCGGTGTTTTTCCTGTCCGCGTCCTCGGTGCTCGTTGCCGCCTACCGCTAGCGTAGAAAGTGCAGATAAAACTATACAACATTTTTAAAAATACTTTTAAAGGCTTTACTTAACAAGTTTATGAAAGTGTGTTTGAGTGCAGAATTATTAGTAGAGATTTGTGGCCCCCTCGGTCCCCCGACCTAACCCCCTGCGCTTTCTATCTCTGGGGTAACTTAAAACAAAGTGTACAAGACAAACCCACACCCCTGGAAGAATTAAAACAGAATATCCCCTAGGAAATGGCCAGCATTTCTCAACGTGAACTACGGTGAGTGATGGATAGTTTCCTAAAGAGGTGCCAAAAATGTATGGACAACGACGGTGGCCAGTTTCAGCATTTCCTTTCTTAAAGTTGGTATGTAAAGTCTTTAAAAGTAGGTTTTAAAAATGTTTTGGTTTCATCCGCGTCTTTCTATGATAGCGGCAGACGCCAACGAGCGCCGAGGACGCGGACAGTAAAAACACCGCGCAGCTGCTTCGTAGTTTTTTGGTTCTCTCTGTAGCAGAGATGTTACATTAAAGGATTTCACCATCCTTTATGCCGTCGTTTGAGTTGACTATTGGAAAGAACGGACGGCTTTATATTTCTTGTTTATAGGGTGGACCATTTAAGCTGAGACTGTACAATTTCTCCAAAACTAATGACGTAGAAGAAAACGTCTTGAATAAAGGTTGCTTGATATTATGGGGGAAAGTAAATGCCATTAGTATTTTTTTATTTGGAGTACGTTGTGATGGTCATTTTAGTGTCAATTTAATTTTTTAGAATGGAAACCTACCCTTTTATGTTGTTTTCTCACTCATAAAAAACTAAACAACATTTATATAAAGCACTTTGCAATTGTTCTTACAGCAACGTAAATAACAACGAAAATTCTGAATTTCTGAAACACTCAGTTTTGGAGATATTGTAACCAGTCTCAACTTAAATGTTCCACTCTGTATATCTTGTAAATATGAATTTGAGGAAACGCTGTCGACACAAATTAAAATTAGTAGAAATCGGTACAACTTTAAGCGTAGCTTATATGCCGAAATATGAAAGTCCATTGGAATTTTATAATACATATACTGAAGAAAATATATGGATAACATACTAATTTGTTTGAATTTATTCAACATTAAATTATTTTATATGCTGAGACATACATTTGCACTTATAGGATTGTTTCTAAATATCTATAACATCTGTCGCAATTTAGTTTTAATTTATACCGCTTAATAAGCGGCAGATGCGCCTTAGATCCGTTTTCGTTGTCAACTTTCGGCTGATTTACTTATTTCAAAGTGGTTTAAGGGACACGATTGTTTGAGCGAGGTACTTCACAAGAACATAGTACCTTCTACTAGGCCTACACTAGCATTATAGACGATTTTATACATGTTTATTATACAACGTATTTTGATGTCCATCTGCGAAACTGCCTAATAAATGAAATACCTATCAAATGCGTCCAGTATCAAAATCAGCTAAAAATCAAAATGCCTCATCTAAACAACTAGTGGACCTATAGAAACACATCTATACTCAAAACAAGTGCTGTACAATCATACAGAAGAAATTAAATTCATATTTCAATTCTGGCGCAATCACACCTCAAACATTTGATACAACATAATGTGATGTTTTTATGAAGATATACTTAGTCACCTTAGAAGAAAATATACAGGAAAAGTTGCGAATGATTAGTAGGAGTTCGTTTAGTATAAAGCTAGACTAGAGTTATTTAAAATGGACTGTGATTCCAAGCAGCAACTGGGAGAGTAGTAATAATGAAGTATTTATTGATTTAGAGTTAATTTAGGATATTCCCACTCAAAATACAGTAGAAAAATTACAAATAAGCTAATCCCATTAAGGTATTAGGTTTAAAGAAATTAATCTTAAGAGTTTTGATCGTTTCCTGGGTGAAATTGAGAAATAAGTTATATTAAATCACTAAAAGGTTTGATAGTGCACTTAAAAAGCAGGTGGAATTATATAATCACATATTAATTATTAATATATAGGCAAACGTCTTCTGCACAGGCGACAAAGGATTAAATTGAAAAAATATAAAAAGTATTTGATGGATCAGTAACGTTCAGTACTCTCCCAAAACGGCGGCCGCATTCCCTGCCCAAGGCACCATTTCTATTGTAACAAAGGATGTGAATGATGTTCATTTTAAGGTGAATTTAATTTTTTTTTAAATGGGAACCTACAGTTTGTATGACCCTAAAGCGACCATCACAAGGCTCCAAATAAAGTACGATAATGGCATTTACTTTCCCCCATAATATCAAGCAACGTTTATTCATAATATTTCTTTATACAACGCTTAGTTTTGGAGGTATTGTACAGTCTAAACTTAAATGGTCCTCCCTGCATTTGCTTAGGGTAAAGGAATAATCTGCGGGAAGCGAAAATGCAGAATCCTAAGGGCAGGTGTAAATAAGATATTTTCGTAATTCTATAATCGTTTGATTAACATTTTAGTAATTATTTTGTAAAGAAGTATACATATCATTAAGATCAAAGCATACTCACAATGGCATTATAAAATTATTTTTATAATGCAACAATTAAAAAAACTCACGTATATTTACAAAGAAAGAAACCTCCTGATTTGAGCACAAAGAAGCTGACTGTGCTTAAAAGTAGTATCAATTTGTAGAGCAAAATGTCCTGTAAAATATGGCTTAAAGTTTACCACTATAGTTCACAGTGTGTGTAAGTTATTTGTTTTTGTGAAGTGCGGAATTCACAGTACAGAATGGATTATGTAGTACCTTTTTTTAAAAGCATTTAAAATATGAGTACTGTGTCTACAGTGATAAAATATATGTCAAATAAAACAGGAAATTACAATTAATAAGGCTACACAAAAAGCTAAAAGTGTTATTTATTGGCAATTTTTGTCATTTAGTCTCGCCTTAAAGCGATGCATATGTTGACAATCTGGTTTAAGATGTACAAAAAGCTAAAAAAGTCAGGAATCTTAATTATTTTAATAAAGTTTAGTGTATATATAATTCAACAACTCATATGAACTATAAGTAGCAAAATCTCCAACCTCATAACGCCAGAATTTGTAAAGTAAACCATTACTAAGTATGACTTACTTGGAATCTGTGGATTAAAGCCAAGGTTAAAATAACATGCATCACTTACCGTTGCTATAAATACAAATTTTAATCTCAATATGTGCTGTGGAGCTTGACTACCTTTCATTAACGCTTCCCGCACAGTTCGCATACCAGTTGAAATTACAAATAGAGAGGATTAAACTAATTAAACATTTTGATAGATTAATGTGAAAGCTTTTCCTCTTCATTTGATTAGTAGTCATAACTGAAACGCGTTCAGTTCTCTCTGACATTTCGTTAAGGCATTAAAATAGCTTTCAAAATAGAACTATAAAAAATACGCAACGATTAAATTTGGGTTCCGAGAATTACGTTAATATACTTTTAAAAAGGTAGGCGTTTTATTCTGGGGAACTATTACAATAAAATACAGGGTGGACCATTTAAGTTGAGACTTACAGTATCTGCAAAAGTAAGCGTTGTAAAAAGAAATGTCTTTAATAAAAGTTGCTTGTTATTATGAAGGAAAGTAAATGCCATTAGTCGTGTTTTATTTGGAGGGCGCTGTGGTGGTCATTTTAGGGTAAGTTAATTTTTTTAAAATGGAAATCTACCTGTTTATGTGTTTTCTCACTCCTCATAAAAAGTAAACATCCTTTGTATAAAGCACTTTGCAATTCTTCTTACACCAACGTAAACAACAACGGAAATTCTAATGACTGTGTACAAGGAGTGCAATGAACGGTTGGACCATCCATGGATGGTCATTTGAGGGTCAAGTTACGTTTCGAAATTGGCAACCAACATATTTTATTTTGTTTCCTTATTCCTCACTACAAAATAAACAGATCTTTATAAACCATTTTCTAATGAGAAAACTATAAAAGAAATTAAATTGAACCTAAAACGACCATCACAACGTCCTCCAAATAAAGCATGGCTAATGGCATTTACTTTCCCCCATATCAAGCAATTTCTATTTAAGACATTTCTTTCTACAGCGCTTAGTTTTGGAGATACTGAACAGTCTCAAATTAAATGGTCCATCCTGTATAACACAAATTAAAATCCAAATATTCACTACTTAATGATTTTTGTCATTTCACAAAACAATGACTACTAAAGTGATTGAACAGTGAAGGTTTTAATTCTAGTAGATAATGCATGCATGGATTACTGCAGCAATAAGTTATCAATTTATCAAATTGAAACTCATTTCACAATAGAAATGCATAGTAAATTTTTCCCTATTGTTTTCTCTTTGTGCCTTTCATTATATTAGAAGTACACAGAGGATTAATACGGCAAAGCAAAGTATTCAATTTTCATAATTATTCTGTCAATTGAAATGTAATGAATTAACCATAATTGCAGAAATATTATTTTGTGGTAGTACGGAGAAATGAGAGCGCAAGAATATTTTCAAAAGCAAACTTTTGTCTGAATGTATAAATTTCAATGATTCTCTAACGGTACAATAAACATTTTATGTGAAAGAATATCATGATAAGTAGCTTTAAACACTAAGCTATTTCTAAAAATCTTAACTGTAGTTACGTAACTCAGTTATAGGACTTTATATAAAGATTGTGAAAATGTAGAAGTAGGCTAGGTTTAATAATAGGATACGATATTATAGTATACATAACAATCGTTGCTGTGTGCGGGTGGGGAATTTGTCATAGTTTATAATTTAGGATATTTAATGTATATTACAAGCCAATTGAAAGAACTAAAAAATTGAGAACTAACAATAAATATGGACAAAGTTAAGTATATGACAATTGAAAGTATTTGAATAATAAAGTTAAATGGAATCTTATGGGATAAAAATTCTGAAATAGGAAAACTAAAGTTTGCGTAGGTCATTAGTTCAGAGCGTGATAACTTAAGGCGTAATAAATTCATGGGTTATAAATTCAAACTTAAAATCTAAATTGGAATCCACAGAGATAGTTATTCTCGGAAGTCTATCTGACGTTTCAGGATTAGATAAGTTGAGAAGAGAGAAATAAGAAGAAAAACAGAATATCAAAATTCTAAACTTGATTGTGTCCATAATAAACACGTTAACCTGGTATGGCTACGTGCGGAGAATACAGAATAGACTACCAAGACAGCTGTTGGAATGGAACTGAGAAGGAAGGACACGGAGAACATGGATGGAATAAATTATTAAAACCACGAAACAAATTACAGAAGGAGTCTGGCATGATAGAGGAAAATGAACAAGAACAATTTGCACACAAGAAGATGTTTAAGCACTGTTACTATTAATGATTATCATTATTATTATCATCATCATCATCATCATTGTCATTATTATTAAATCTGAAGTGTTTATTAAAATGGCTTTCTCTAACCACCATCCCTTTCTTGTATATCGTTCAATTTCTCTTCCTACAAAAGCTCATTTTTGTACCTACTTTATGGTAATCGGGATAAATCTTAGTGCGTATACATCATATGAGATGTTTAAAAGTTGTATTCAGAAATCGTTTGAGCTTTTATAAAGCTTTCCTTTTTACATTATTCTGAAAATCAAATCCTTTCCATTGATGTACGACACTTAGCTAGCAATTAAAATTTTTATGAGCGGTCCTTCGAAGAACTTTAAATTATATAAAGGAGCTATTTGTTCTTTGTTAGGGATATATCATTTTGTAGAACAAATAATAATGTTCAGAGGTAAAGTTTAAAATGTTAGTTACAAGTTTCTTTATTATAATAATAATAGTACAGCCTTAAGAATGTTTAATTAGTATGAGTTGTGTTTATTTGATTAAAAAACGTACATTGTAATAAACTACTATTTTGCTTCGAACAGAAACAATGCATTAATTCAATAAGTGCTTGTTGCAATTATTTCGCTCTGTTTCGGTGAAAATTTCCAGAGAAGCGCTGTCGGAACTTCAACTTCTGAGTGTTTTGTTCAGAAGTACTTACCAGATAGTTTCTATATGGAGAGTGAAACACAATGTTACCAGAAGGCAATAATTACGCACTTCTGAACAGAGGCATATGCTCTTTATTTTGAGCGGTTTTTGAGGGATTTAGCTGTGGTTTCGATGCAAGAGCCAGAAAAAATATGTAAACAGCCCAGTAGTTACAAGAATGTGAAACTACAGAAACTATATTCGGCGTAAATCACGGGGCTACATTTTCAACATAACAAAGCTCAGAAAGTAACACATTATTAAATTAATTTGGTTTGTACCTACATAGATGGTAAGTTTCGATTTTAGGTGCAAAATTGAAACTAGTGTGTATAGCGGTCGAATCTTCTAAAGCAGAAAATGACATTACAAGTTATCTGCATATAATCTGCACTCTGGCGCGCGCGTGTATGTATATGTTCAATTGTTGTGAAAAGTATATTACATACCTTAAGCTCCCCTTAAAAGAAAGGGAATATGGTATATTAAATATTTTGCCCAAAGGTGGTTCTAATAGGCCGTAAAATATCGGCATCTCTCGCCTGTTATACAGTTTCATTGGATGAATAAGAATTTCTAAAAATTTTTGTTACTATTATTCGCGTGCGTAAGCTAGTTACAGTGAGAAACAGCGTACTTTCGACAGCATTGCAAGCACAGGTAATAAACAATAGATACACGTTGTGGCAGTAATTTGTATCACAATAATGTAAATGCCAGAGTGATTGTAGTGTAAATAAGCATTATTGTATGACATGGATTTGAGATGTTTGTTAGTTATAAGCATTGTTAGGAAATAAGTTTACACGGCCTCACTGAAATTGACAATAAGAGCGAGTAACAATGAGCGAGGGGGCGAGTTGTTTATCAATTAGAAGAGACAAACAAATGACGTCATATTGGCGCGCTTTTCTGTAGAAATGGAGGGAATATCTTCCTTAGAGCATATGTTTTCGTAATTTTTGATTGGATATAAAAAATAGACACTAATGTTGGCGCGTTTTATTAACCAATAGCAGCTCGGTTATAATCTTTAGGCATATTAGGGTGTGGGAGTATAAAAAGCTAAAGTCAGAGGCAGATTTCGTCAGTCCAACAGAAGCATTCGCGTGTAATACGTCGATCAGTTCAACATAAGTATTCGTGAGTTATACGTCGCGTAGTTCAACGGAAGCATACATAAAGTACACGTTACGCAATTCTACAGAATCTCTCGCGTCGTAAAGCTAGTTATAAATGTGAAATACGCGAATTAATAAGGTGCGGCAAATAAGTGATTATAGTGATATTAGAAAATATAACAGTTTCAATCTGGTGTGTATCAAAAGTCAATATATGAAATTGAATAATGTGTGACGACAATGAAAGTGTAAAAACAAATTCTTTTATCAGTGTTATCTTTTAGTAACAAGTCCTTTCCGTTTACACACCCTGTTCAAGAGATGTGCTCGACCGAGAAATAATAGCTAGCCGGAGGACAACTAACCCAACATTCAAAGTAGTAAAACAATAACAGGCGCTCAGAAATAAGATAACACGAAGTGACCGCGACAAATTGGCTTCCATACGTGGTGCAGATAAACATGAAGCATCGTCCAACCAACTACAAATATACTACTTCAACGTTTATGTCCTATTAAACAGTTTACTTATGTTTTCACCTTTATCAGCACTTGAGAAAAAGTAGTTTTATTATCGTTTTTAAAACATTGCATGACATCTAAAACGCACAGAAAGGAGAAAGAGGGTTGAAGGCAGGATTAGAAAAGAATGAGGGAGTTGGCAAGGCGAGTGGAAGGATAGGGAGGGGTAATAATGAGGAAGGTATAGGGAGAAAAAAGAGGGAGAGAGACGGAGATGTATGGAGAGAAGAGGGGCAGGAGAAACAGTGAGAAAACGGGAGATGACCGCCGCGTTTAACGCATTAACGCAAGCAGAACCGCGGTTTCCGCTAGCGTTAAAATGCGGTATTTTTCGATATAGGAGTGGTAAGTGGTTTGTAACAGAACCAAGGAAAAGTTGAAAATACGAGACGAATGAAGTATTTATATACGTAAAATATGTATATTGCATTCTATTTTAGGGGGATCGATGATCACTATATTAATTTTGTTGTTATCTGTACATAAACATCCTAATCCAAAATTACTACTAAATTCGTTTTTCCATTACAATGCCCCAACATGTGTTGAATAATACGAGAAGTGAACAATCGTGTTGTAGTTTTGACTTCATTATTACTTCTTCGTCATATGATTGAATAATAGAGTTGATTGTATGTTCATGTACAGAATGTTGCATAATTCAACCGACAAACTTTCAGGGCATTACAGAGGAAGTTATTGGAGCACTTTGATATAGGACTCTTATGGCCCGTGGTGTAGATTTACGGCATGTAAAAGAACCTCAAGCCTGATAAAGAGGCCTCTGAGCAAAATTACCGGTCTTTCACGCCCAATATGGAATGGGACGCTAAGAACCATAGTAGTTAAAGAGCGTCCATAACTAAAAAAAAAATAATAATAATAAAAAAGACACTTATGGTCTTTGATTTCATGGGTTTTTGCAGTAGATGAAAATCAATAATGAGCCAGCATACCAAAAAACTTCCGAGTTACCGCCACTTGCAGGTAATTGTGGCCGTGCTACGAGCTACATACGTGCTCGTAATTTCAAACATTTATGTGAATGTCTCAATAACACGTACTAGTCGGCCACGTTAAGAATGCGCTTGGAAGAGGGCGTCAGTGCTTTATTGACACTGCTAAACGTCATCAAGGCTAGGGATTAGAGGGAAGTGAGGGGTAAAGTGGTAGGGAAATTAACAGTTGTACAAACTACCAAATTTTGCAGCCTCAGCCTTGTTAGTAACTGCAACACAGAACTGCGGATGGTTTCTTTCCTGACTGTCCTTCCGATGCCCCATCTAATTGTTCCGTAGCTGTTTATAGTTCCTCTTCCCACCGCACGTATTCATATCGTGGCCGATTAGTACTTAAATTTTGAAAGAAACGCGAGAAATTAAAATTGGACACCCCAAATGTACTCCATCTGTTTGGAAAAAAGAATGTTTAACTGCCTGTACGGGTTTTGAATCGAGCACCTCCAGATTGACATGCGCATGCTAATGACTGCGCTATTACTACAACTAACTGTCGTTTGTCTCTTTGGTAGTATGATTCTGCATGTTAAAGTCAAGGTATCAGTGGTGCACTAGCCCCAGCAGTTGAAGCATTTTTCTAGAGCAAGCAAGGCTTACAATTTTGAAAAATACTGCAATTGAAGCTATTTTCGCACTTTTGGAAGAGAAATCAATAAGTTCAGAGTAGAAATCAGTCCTGTGCCTCCTTTTGTAACACCTGACATTTTTCGGTTTAATTGTATAACATGTTATGTATTTCGCCTATTTTAATTCAGAGAAAAAGTTGTACTCTTTATATATATAATATTCTAGGTGTTTATACTACTATTTAGAAGCCAATTGTATTTTCAGGAAGTTTGGGAGCGGAGAGAAGAGGCGTATCAGATTTGGAAATTTGCACGAGATCTAGGATTTTCAATCCTTTGGGTCTTCTTTGCTTTCTCATCTGATCCTATGCAAAACACAGTATACGGCTATCTGAAATGTAAGATAATTATACCCTATGAGAGCGGTAATATCGAATTCTAGAAGCAAATATTTATTGATACTTTAACATTTTCAGTAACAAACCTCATAAGCAAAATTATGACAGGTTATTCTGAAGAAAAGGATCACATTAAAAGAATTGTTTGTTCATTTGTGTGTATGTGTGTGTTTATCCTTTCAACGAAGAATGATTGAACCTAAACTTGGCATAGTTTAAGCCATCTTAATAATAGTTTGACACTAAATATATTCTCTAAAACGGAATTAAAATGGAACACAATAAACAATTCTGATATGAAAGTGTCACATGTTGTTCTCTACTCTTTGTATTTTATTAGTGGGTATACAAATTACTCTTACTCAAGCTTATTTTTCTATCTACTACATTTTAATCCAAATAAACCTTTGCATGCAATCGCGAGAAACAACTGAAAGTTGAAAGGACTTTAAGAGAATTACCAAGAAATGTACAATTCGAATCTTTAATAACGAATATCTCAGAAAAGGTTTATGCCACAAAAGATTATTTTAAATAAATTGTGAATTTTAAAAAAACTACATTTCTTGTGCAGTCATTTTCGTCTTTCGTAACGTTTACCAGTTATACAAAATTATACACAATTACTTCCAAATAACGTACACTTCATAGGCTATTCCCAGAAAATTCAAGATATACATTTTATTTGTCATGAAAATATATTTCATGTATGGTACTATAATCAAGTTAGAGCCTTTTAGAAAATCAACATTTTGAAACATGTTCCATGTAAATGGTAGTCTGGGGTGGGAGGACGTTCCTGAAAATCCTCGTGTCGCATCTTTGGAAGGTGCTGAACTTCAATATCAAGTTTGGTGTTGATCCAAATTTTCGTTTCTGAGTTATGCTCTTCACAGGCACACATACACAGACCTTTTTTTAAAGCGTTTTTTTATTCAGAGGCCTCAAGACATGCATTGTCGGTGAAATCTCGGTATCGAATTTTTAGGTAGTATACAGTACTTCCCCTACTTACTATAATAGTAAAAAAAGTAAGAATCGAAAGTATTGCACTTATTATTGAGTTTTGTAAAGAATATAATTAAAAGTCATTTTTTAACAGTTTGAA
The DNA here is from genome assembly GCA_030765065.1 of Deroplatys truncata. NCBI lineage: Eukaryota > Metazoa > Arthropoda > Insecta > Mantodea > Mantidae > Deroplatys > Deroplatys truncata. The sequence continues at coordinate 225,888,041 of CM060975.1, forward strand.
TTTTAAGACGAATGTTTAAGGAAATTTATTATTATTATAATTATTATTATATTATTATTATTTCACAAAACCTTATACATGACCAACTAGTGTTTGATCACCTCAGTAAAGAGTATTTAGGCTTATTAAGCAATAGTTTATGAAGTTAAATTAAGTAACCCGTTTTGATTTACTACATGTGTTCAATACGTAACACAACAATAAACATTTAAAGGACAATCTCTTCATTTAAATTTTTGTTACTTCTGCACTTTCAGTTCCCACCTAGGACTGGCCTTTGTTCATAGCCTAAGAGCGTGTGTTTTTTGGGATTTAGACACAGGTCTATCAAAGGTTGATTTGCATTCCAAATGATAAGTTTCAGCACTAGACAAAAAAAAAAAATACTGTAGACAACTGGATATATCGGCATGTTTCCATGCACTGAGTGTGAGTGAAGTGATAGAAATTTATGGACTACTTATCCATATATGGCTTGTACGACTATTATGGCGACTACAATAAAGATCTTCACCATTTTGCGATAAACTAAATATTAGCTGATTAATTTCATGTTGATATAAAGCGCATTTAAGCGGAAAAACCAAGAACATTTATGGGTATAATAAGCAATGAGCTGTTGCTGCTGATTTTCTTCATAACGGTACTTCAGTCAATGTAAATCGCTTCCCAGAAGTTTTCGTAGAAATAGCACGATCATTCTTACCAACGATAATACAAGAATGTGTATCTGTGAGTCGGGGAGCCTTATATTGACCGATTACAATTGAGAAACACCCCCTCACTGAGACCACTGTTGGCAGGTGCCCACCTTTCCATCCATAAAAAATCATATCACGGTGCGTATTTTATGAAGCTAAATGGCCTTAAACAGTTGTGAACGTAAGAATATTTCTTCAGAGAGGAATTAAACGGCATTTAATAGCTATTGCAACTTTGACAAGCAGGTATTAAGCCCTAAATGATTTATATTCAGTGATACTGATATAAGTAGATTGAAGAAATAGATGTGCGACAATTAAATCCCTTTGTGCATTATTTCTGGGTTCAAAAGCTGCTGACAATATCATTGTACCACAATGCTGTTAATCAAAATGACGCCAAATAATACCAGCAAGCTTAAAATCACATACAGAAATTACACACTGTTCTATTCACAAAGAGTTTTATATATCATTGAATCTGTTCCAAAGGCTGCTAGCATGATAAATGAACAATTATTGATGAATGCATAAATAAATTTTAAATCCATTAGTGTACATTATTGCCGGAGGTATTTTATTTCAAAGCGAGAAAATACAATCTGTTATACTCACGTGACCTTCTCCGCCCAACATTATTTATTTTTATACAACTTCTACAAACAATAGCTGCAAAAGTTTATTTTTCTATCTATTTCATGTCCATTTATATAAATGTTTGCAGAAATAATTTCATTACACATTTCGTTGTAGGCAAAAATCTATAGTCAAATGTAAACGGCCGCTGAAATTCGTTACTCTCTCCACGGTATCATGAAAAACAACTGAAGGCGACAGCATGTCAAAAAGGACAATAGTACTCAAATATTCTGACCAGTAACAATGCTTATCTTGGAAATGACTAATATCTCATAAACGTTATTTGGAGTAAACTGTGTACTTTAAAAAGGTCTATACTTTTTTGCAGTGCTTTCATCGAAAATGCATGTTTTGAGACCGCCTGAATAAAAAAGCTTTTTAGGAAAAGGTACCATGTTTGTGTGTCAACAGCAGTTCAAAAACGAGAAATGGTTTAGTCACCAAGCTGGGTATTTAACTCCAACCACTTCTAAGGATGCGACATGAAGATTTTCAAAAACACTCCCACCCTACACTATGCTTTATACGGGAAAAAATCGTTATATTTTATTTTCTCAGTAATGACTAACGATTTTTATTAACATGTCATACGTTTTTACACATTGCTTTTAGAAATAAAGTGTATATTTTGAACTTTGAGGCAGTATTTTTAACATTTAAATGATTTCAATCTAATTATATAATACATAAATTCAATAACAGCCCGCCTTAAAGCAATATGTGTATGCAACAATATATAAAAGTGTATATTACAGTCTTTGTGTAAGTTTATATTATTATTTACATGTTTAATAATATTATGTGAAAGTATTAAGTAATTTAACAATATAGGAGCTGTGATAATATAGGTCAAAAGTTGCTAACTATGAGGTAACATTCAGGCAATAATGAATTGGAAAGTTTAATAATGCTACCAGTAATTCTTGGAGCAACAATGGTGTAATTTTTGAGACAGTTTATAAATAGCCATCAACATTTAGAAAAACCTGAAAGTTAAATAAAAGTATTCTATTGGATTAGGAATAGCCAATCAGAGACTTGAAATAGACGAAATATGCAAATTCAGGCGGTAGAAATCAGTTCAGTTGCTATACTCGGCGCCAATCAAGAAGGTGATTGACAGTTACTAACCACGTGGCGGAAAGCTTTAAATGAATAGGAGAGGATGAATACGTCACAGCGGTCGTCATAGCAGCCATTAGAAGGACCAATTAGAACTAAGACGTTTCTATAGCAACGATAGACGCAAATGCGTTGTTGCGATATCGTAACACGTAATTGGCATGACGTGCCGGGCGAGCGACCATTGCAGTAACATGAACTGAAGTCTTATCTTTTGCTGTGGCTGCAGTTATAAACAATACCTCCTTTTAGCCCCAGCTTGCTTGTGAGTTTGTATAAGTTTAGAGTTTACCTGCGTACTGAAAAGTTCTTTTGCGTCGTCCTATTTGTATGGTATTTGCCTTGTGTTACGTGTATTTGAGTTCGTGTATTTGTGCGTGTGTGTGTTGTGTGAGCATTTATAATTGTGTTTAATATTTAACAAGCTCCAAAAATAGTGACAAAGATAGCGTAGCCAAACAAAAAGCTGGGCACACTCAGGAACCGAATAAGTCTATCAAGCGAGCAGCAGACGCAAAAACAGCGATGCAAGCGATTCGGAAATTAGTGGAATTTTTCCATTAGAATAAGCATCAATACTTCACAGGTATGTTTCTTCTGTTAACGCAGATCTTTACACTGATATATTCTTGCATGATCTATCCTCTGCACGTAGATTCATTATTTTATAATTGTCTTCGTATACGAATATAAATAGTATCCGCTCTGCAATGCAGGCGCAACCCAGTCTCCTTCGACACGCTCTCCACGTGGTCGCGATGAGCGACAACGTCGCCTGTTTCGCTCCGCGAAATGTCAATCACCATCTTGATTGGCGCCAGGTATAGTAGACAGCGTTTCTAACTGGACGCGAGAGGCGTCCTCGAGAAGTTCAATACGTATCCAGTGTGAGACAAAAAATTCAATAAGGCGAGAATACTAAAAGTTTACGTGTTTAAAAAGTGCAAGTAATTAATAAATAATCTCACAGCTCCCTATATCAGTGAAGTTTTATTAAATCGTGTCAAGGATTAAAAAAAGGAATGAAGTAAAAATTATAATTTGTGTAAGCCTACAATACTTCCTCAAATTGGCACCTTTAACGTGGAGCAAGTCGGGCGAGAATAGCTTAAAAGAGACCAACGAATATCAGAGAACTCCAGGGAACATCAGAGAACTTAAAAATCATCATCATCCAAGGACAGCAACAGTTCTTTCAGGAGTACGGGGCACGCAGTCAACAATTCAACTACAATCTACGTGGAAACACCTGAGAAAAGGTCAGAAAATTCCAATACTAAATATTTATATAATTATCCAAGCAGTTACGAATATATTGTTAAGATAATTTCATGCTGTTAAGAAGTGGTAAATTAAAATTGAGCAATTCTTAACCAAATATAACAAAAGAAAATATACAAAATAAAGTGGAAACAGAAAGCAATGAAAATATGGAAGTAGTAGAGAATAGGTCAGCCATTACAGATTACAATGTAAATTTATAATCAGAGCTAGATGAAACAAATAGATTAGATGTAGAAGAACAGTAATCTGTAAATTCACAGGTAGGCATAGAAAATGATAGCAGTAGTATGCAAGGTCAATCACCTTTACATATATTAATGCAGGGAACAACAATAGAAATTCTATCCCTCATACATCTAGCCAACAAGAGCAAGAAAACTTATCACAACATTTTATGTGCATTCTAAAAGCAATATCTGAAATGAGAGTATATTTAAAAACAGAATTTAATAATAAGCTAACTGAATCTAGTACAGACTTAAGTAATAAGATAGCTGAAACTAATAATAAGATAACAAACTAATAATAAGATAACTGAAATAATACAGAGCTGAGAAAAGACTTAAATAATAAGCTAACTGAAACTAATACAGAGCTATCTAGTATCAAAAAAGATCTAGCTAACCAGATAGAAAATTGTATGAAAGAAGGCAAAGCTGAAAGTAGGAGGTTAGAAATAAAAATAGAACAATATTCTAAAGCACTTCAAAAAAATATACATTTAAAAGTAAATAAAGGTTGTAAACAGCTAGAACAAAAATTGTCAAGTCATATTGATAAAACTATAACTGAAATGGTGTTAAAGGTTACAAATACTAAACAAGGTATTTGTAATACTTAAGATAAACAGGATGAAGAATTAAAAACAATTCTAGAAAATACAAATGCAGATATTGTACAAATACATATAGATTTAACAGGGGAAATAAATAAAATGCATGAAATGGCTAAAACAAATGTAGAAGCAATACAAGAAGCAAATACAGGGCAAGGACAAGTAATGTCAATGATTGACGAAATTAAAGATTAAGTACAAGAAAGTAGCAAAGAAATAGATAAACCTAGAAATAGTTTTGAAAATTTAAGTACCAGTATACCAAAGGTAAATGCAAATGTAACTAGTTCTGTAAATGCTAATCAAAATTATGACAACAATACAAGTACAGAACGAAGTGTATCACCTTTGTTAACTAATAATACAAGAGACGCTACTGCTTTTTCCATAGCATCAGCCTCTCAAACACAAAACAATAATGATGACACACATGTGCATGTAACAAATCAAATATAAAACTATTATTCTGTGCTTAATGAATTACCCTTAACTTACTTTAATGCTTCCTCAAGTCCAGTACAATTTATTAATGATCTAGTAGAATATTTTAAATTGAAAAATGTGCCTGAAGCATTAAAAATGATACCTGATAACAAAACCTTAGAGTGGTTACATATGCTAGCAGAGAGTGAAATGAATTTTGAAACATTTAGAGTTTTATTTATGAATAAATTTTGGAATATCACTGTGCAACATAAGATTAGGGCAAGCCTAAATTATTCACAATATAGTAGAGATGACAACTTATCAATGACAGATTATCTTATAAAATATGCAGGATATGTCGGAAATTTAACTCCAGCCATCATGAGGAATATTTTATTACCAGACATTACCCTCTACACATGCAAAACTAAGTCTTATTGCAAGACCTAAAACTATTTATGAGATGACAGAGCTAATATCATCATTAGAACAGCAAGGAAATAATAATAGTAATGAAATTTGGAGTCCACACAGACGAGATAGGCAAATTAGACGCGATAGACGTAATGAAATGCCTTACAATACACACTATCGCCATGAAAATACGAGAAATAATGAATTTCAGGGCCAAAACAGATTCAATTACCATATACAAAATATCAGAGTTTCAAGACAACAAGGGAGACAAGAGCACATAAATTATGTAAGAATGGAAAGGATGAATCAGCGGAATTCTACTTCACCTAGCGGTAATAATCGATTTCAGCATAGAGGAAGTATGCAAAACAGGGGAAACTTCCACAACTATAATCATACAGACAATACAAATACAGAAATATATACACGTGGAGGACATAGCAATTATTGTGGGAGGACAAGAGCTAGGGGGCGTGGCTCATACACAAATGTTAATGACAATGAAATAATAGTAACTGCGGTACAAAATCCTGTAAGTGCTGAAAATACTCACCAGGAAAACTAAATTATGTATTGCCTGACGTAGATTCTGGTAATACAGTACCTTCTGCTCTAAGTGGCAAGAATAAAATATCTACACACTTTGATTGTTACCGTCTAAATACAAACAGAGGGAATTGTGAAAACAACCATGAATCACCATATACACAAACTATTATAGCAGGAAGGGAAGTAAATGTTGCAATAGATTCAGGATCATCAAGCTCTATCTGCTCAAAGAAATTTTATAACTGTTAAATGAAGGGATAAAACTTATGTCAGCCCCAATAATGTATGTAGGGTAGTCATAGGTACAATGACCCAAACTATTAAATCTCCAGCATTGACACCTATACTGAAGAAGTTATGTTCTTCAACTGTTTGGAGTTTATTGTTGTTGAAGTTTTACTGTTGTTGTTAGCCACACGCTTGGGAAGCCAACTTGAGAAGGTATATTGTTTATGTAGTTGTTACTGATGTTTAAGGAGTTTGCACCACGCTTTGGGCGTTAATTTGAAGTAGATATTGTTTGTTAAGTAATATGCTGCTACGTATGTAACACCGATTTGAAGATGTATTTTTTTTTTGTTACACTCCAAGTTTAAAAAAAATTAACTTTGTTATTAAACTGGTTCTATGCATATTATTTATGTTTGTTTTGCCTCGGCTGCTTCAGTATTATTTTAGAGTCATGTATCTCTTAAACAGGGCGTGGTACGACAAGAATGTAGGCTTACACAGATTTTAAGCTTAAATTCACTTCTTTTTGTTAATTTTTGGCACAAATTAAATAGCACTACACTGATATTAAGAGCTGTGAGATTCTTTTACTTGATACTTGCACTTAGTTAACGCGTATATTTAATTTTCGTTACACACGAATACGTAATATTTCTTTAGAGAACACATCTTCCATCCGGTCACTACCAAGGTCTACAGGCAACTGAACATATTTCAACCGTATAAACTTTTAACTTTTTGTATTTCAAGTCTCTGATTGGCTAATCCTAGTCCAATGGAATACCTGCATTTTACTAAAGCTTTTTCTGGCTGTTGATTCGCTATTTTAAAAACTATCACAAAATTTACGTTATTGCTGCCCTAATCATGACTAGTAGTATTCAAACTCTCAAACTCATCATTGCCTCAAGGTTACCTCATTGTTACCTCATTATTAGCAACTTTAAACTTATTATTCCCACAGCTCTTACATTATTAAATTACGTAATGCATTCACATAACATTACTGAACACGTTTACAATAATATAAGCATATGGAATGACTATTATATACATTTTAAAAAGTATTACATACATATTGCTTCAAGGCGGGCTGTTATTGAATTTACATATTATATAATTCAAGTGTTACAAATACTGCCTAAATACAAATAGCAGATATTACATTGGAAGTCATTTTTTAACAGTTCCAAACTTAATATGTGAAGTTATAATTGGGTGTGATGTATTAATAGAGTTCTCTGCGATAGTTGATTTTAAGGACAGACTTATATTAAATAAAGAAGAAAAGAACATATACGTGCCTTTTATAAAATATAAAGTATGTAGAGCGCAAAGAATGGAACAAGAAAATGCAGAATATGAAGAAGAATGCAAATAGTAAATGTCCACGCAAGCAGGGAAAACAATGAAACGTTATTCACCCTTAACTTCAAAGAACAGAAAACTGACCTTACCAAAGGAAACCCTAATACAAAGAAACCAATGGCAGAAGAAAATATGCTAGACCAGGTAGAAAATAGTTTTTCAACAGAGATAGAAGACAAGAAAATACACACAGATACATTAATGACAAATACAATACTGACTGACCGTTAAAAGATAATGGAAAAGGTATTAGAAGACAATAAGTGTGTATTTAATGAAATTCCAGGACGGTGTACATCACATATTCACACATTCACAGTAGAAAATGTACCAACATTCAGAAGAAAATACAATAAACTACCAGTATACCTAAGAAACGAGGCTAAAAAAATTAATAGCTAGTATGCTAGAAAATAACATCATTGAGCTTAGCAATTCACAATTTATAAATAGTGCTTGTTGGACGGTAAAGAAAGATAATAGTTTAAGAATCAATATAGATATTTAAATAAATTCATGCTACCAGATCACTTTCAAAATGAAAGTATAGAACAAACAATTGCAAAGTTATCACGTGGCAAATATATTTCTTCTATAGGTCTTACAGCTTCATTTTGGCAAGTTGAGCTAGATCCAAAAGTACGTGATTATACAATCTTTCAAGTTTTTGGATTACAATATAGGTATTGTATAAACCCATATGGATTAAAGAATAGTGCTAATGGATTCCTGAGAGCAATACATAGTATCTTTGGCGACTCATCAGATGATTTCTTAATTAGATACACTGATGATTTTCTAATAATAAGTCAAACCTTTGGGAAACATTAAGAAATGTAATTTATGTATTAAATAAATTACATGAACATACCATGACCGTAAATATTAAAAAGTCAAAATTCTGTTTACCTGAAATTAAATTCCTAGGATATGTAATAAATAAGGAAGGCATTCGACCAGATGAAGAAAGAATAGAAACCATATTAAAAATACCACCACCTAAAAATATTCGACAGCTACGACACTTATTTGGAATTTAGTATTATGAAAGTAAATTTTTACGAAGGTATGCTATAGAAGTAGAACCTTTAAGACAACTCCTATAGAATACAAATAAATGGAAGTGGACAGCAGAGCTACAAAAATGTTTTGAAAAGGTAAGAAATTTGTTTGCAAATGCAATACTGCTGGAACGTCCAAGACATGGATTTTAAGACATATGTAATTCAGAAGAAAGTGAAAATATATACAGATCATATTAGCTTAACTTTCATTCAGAAATGTAAGTTATATAGTGGCAAGATAGCTAGAATGGTTCTCGCTATAATGGAATTTCATGTAGAAATTATACATATTCCAGGCAAACAAAATACATTCAGTGATTTAATATCAAGAATCAACCACAATAAACAATTTCCTGAAAGGTGTCCTAGACAACAATATGAAACTAAAGTTCCTAAGATATACATTCCAATGAAGAAAGAATTGAAGAACAAATTTAAAAATATTAAAGAAGAGCAAGACAAAGACATTAAATTAGCAAGTTTGAAAGAAAAAGATCTGGAGATAGAAGAGGCAAAGAATAGTACAGTCGCTGTTGAAAATGATGTATTATGTAAGAAATATGGAAAGGAGATAAAGAGGTGAAAAATATATATTCCAACAAGTATGGAATTAGTAGTAATAGAACAACTTCATTTAGGATTATACATGCAGGTACAGAGAAGACAACCCTAACTATTTTGGAAAATTTATATATCTCTAAACTAGGACATAAAGTAAGAAAATACATATCATGTTGCGATCTTTGTCAGATAGGAACCAAATTAATGTAGCTTATGAATATACAACGAACTCAGTACTTAGAGATAAACCAAGATGTTTATTAAGTTTAGATTTGCATGGTCCAATGCCTGTAAGTACATTTGTATGCTATGACATACTTAGCAAATATGTACGAATATATGCACTCAAGAATTCAACCAGCACAACATGTTTAAACAAATTAACAAAATCATATTTCCCAGAGGAAGGAATAGTTCAGACCATACTTTATGTTAATGCATCAGTGTTCACCAGTTCTATATTTCTGAATGGAATTAAAGATTTGGGAGTCAAACAATATTTCTCATCAAGATATAGACCTAATGCCAATCCAGTAGAGAGAGAGAGAGAGAGAGAGAGAGAGATAAAGGAATTTCAAATTATCTACGTGTAGTGTGTCATAAAAAGCAGAGTAGTTGGTAACCATACATCAACATTATTCAAAATCTACTTAATCAATCCATAAATACAGTGACAGGATTTAAACCAACAGAACTTCATCATGGAAAATTATACGACACTTTGAGTCCTAATGTACCAGAAGTTATTGAAGACCAATCAGTTAAATTGCCAGAAAAAGAGGAAATTTTTAAGTTAGCATTTTTAAAAATACAAACAAAAGTCCTGAAGAGAAAACAAAACATGAAGAAAGAAAGAGAAGAGTTTGAAAAGTAAATGGTAGAAGATCAAGTGTTAGTGAAGAACAAGAGGTTGTCAAATAAGCTTCGTAAAGGAAATTGGAGGTTGTTTCTGCGCTATCATGGTCCTTATGAAATAATAAATATATTTGGAACGGATACCTATGAACTTAGGAACAATAAGACAAATAAAATAATTGGAAGATTCCACAAACAAATGTTAAAGCCGTATAAATGTAGTCAGTGGCACAAAAAGAAAAAGGCAAAGTAAATAAAGTATCTGGAACATAAAAGGGGAGAGGAGTGCAATTTTAAAGAAAAATTTATAATAATATCTTTACTAAATGCAACCAATTGCCAATATAACAAAAGAGAGTTTAGATAAAAATATATAATAGAAGAAAATTCATTGTTAGTAAGAAAAACATAATAAATCTAAATAGCAACTGCATTTATATTGTATAAGATATAAATTGTTAGAAATTTTAAGAAAATAATAAAAATGCTTAAGAAATAAGTTGTAAATAAGGGTAACAAATGTTAATATGCCTAATTAAGTGTTAAATGTGTAGCACATAGTGGCTGTGTTAGTGAATGAACGAACTTTACTCAGATCATTGAGCACCGGATCATTGACCTTGCACCAGGTCGGTGACCTTAAAGTGTCGAACATGTGGCAGAAAGATAAATTGTTCTGTTACACGAGTGTAGTGAAAAATCAGTGAGCGTTAAATAAAAGTGACAGCGAAAAATAGCAAGTGTTATAAAAAAAGGTTATGTTCCTTTGTTTCAAGAGACTTTCAGAAAATATTTAAAATTTTAAAAAAAAGACAAAACAAAAAAAACATACTTCTGGAATATTTCTACAAGGGGCAATTTGAGACAGTATTTTTAACACTTAAATGATTACAGTCTAATTATTACCTTGCTATAGGTAAAATATAGAATCTCATTAAAATATGGAGTTTGTCTCAAACCATATTTTGGTAGCTTAGCTGTTTTCAAATATTCCACGTTGCAAGTTTAGAGCTTGCCTAAGCGTCAGATAATGGACATTTTGAAAGTTTATTATCTTTCCTCATTTTTAACCTTTCCTTTCTATTCAACACAATTGATTGTTACCATAAGGCTCTTCTCACACGTTGAAGCCTCTTTGTTTAATTTGAAACAATTTCTATGTAAAAATATATCGTAGCTTAGCGAGGGTAGAAGAATAATTTTTATGTGGATCCTACAGAATATAACAGATGCATTGAATTTGTTATTGGTAGAGAGTGTCGTGCCAGCCCGCCTTAAAGCAATATCTGTATGTAACAATATATAAAATTGTATATTACAGCCATAGTATATGTTTATATTATTATGTACATGTTTAATGATGTTATGTGAATGTATTAAGTAATTTAACAATATAGGAGCTGTGATAATATAGGTCAAAAGTTGCTAACAATGAGGTAACAATGAGGCAATAATGAACTGGAAAGTTTAATAATGCTACTGGTAATTCTTGGAGCAACAATACGTAATTTTTGAGACAGCTTACAAATAGCCAATCAACACCCAGAAAAAACTGAAAGTTAAATAAAGGTATTCTATTGGATTAGGAATAACCAATCAGAGACTTGAAATAGATTAAATTTGCAAATTCAGGCGGTAGAAATCATTTCAGCTGCTAGTAGACAGCGTTCCTAGCTGGACGCGAGACGCGTCCTCGAGAAGTTTAATACGTATCCATTGTGTGACAAAAAATTCAATAAGGCGAGAATATTATAAAGTTTACGTGTTTAAAAAGTGCAAGTAATTAATAAATTTTCTCACAGATCTGTATATCAGTGAAGTGTTATTTAATCGTGTCGAGGATTAATAAAAGGAGTGAAGTAAAAATTATAATTTGTGTAAGCCTACATTCTTTAGCCGCACTACTCCCTGCAAAGAGACACATGTTTCTACAAATTAATACTGCCGCAGCCAAGGCAAACCTAAATATATATAATATTTAAAGAAACATTAAAATATAAAGTTGAAAAGTAAAGTTTGGGCAAAGGCCAGCGGAAACTTTGTACCATACGTGGGGCAGTTACTTCATCAAGTTTGGCTCCCCAACAGTTGAACTTCAATACAATACAACTCCAAAAATAAACCTACTTCAATTTCATATGAATATCCCGTGAACTTCCCTTTATTAGTTGATTTTTGTAGCATTTGGTTTGATAAGTAAGTCAGAACAGAAACACAAGTAGTTGTAGGTAAAATATAGAATCTCATTCAAATATGGAGTTTGTCTCAAACCATATTTTGGTAGCTTAGCTGTTTTCAAATATTCCACGCTGCAAGTTTAGAGCTTGCCTAAGCGTCAGATAATGGACATTTTGAAAGTTTATGATCTTTCCTCATTTTTAACCTTTCCTTTCTATTCATCACAATTGATTGTTACCATAAGGCTCTTCTCACATGTTGAAGTCACTTTGTTTAATTTGAAACAATTTCTATGTAAAAATATATCGTAGCTTAGCGAGGGCAGAAGAATAATTTTTATGTGGATCCTACAGCATATAACAGATGCATGTGAATTTGTTATTGGTAGAGAGTGTCGTGCCGGTGAATCATCTCGAGTTTTTTAGCATATACAAATTATTTTCGTAATATTGAATACACTAATTTATTGCAATAATTATTATAACATTTCACTGAGGTTTGTTTTAACTATTGTATTCTATAGTGCTTTTCCTTCAGATTGTGGCCACTGCAGTGCAGTTCGAGCGCCGGCCGGCGCAGCTCGGACTCCCACCTAAACTTTCCCCGCAACCGCCTCACGTTCTCATAGTTATAATTACAGAAATAATAAGCTCATACCTTATCATATGAGATGCTGGAAGTATTGTCCTTTTCTATCTACACATTTCTGGCATCCTCTCAGGAAATTTTCATTTACACTGGAGAGTTCAATATCAGAAAGTGAGTGTTTTTTTTGGGCTGATGTTTTCTTCAAGTGCATGGGATTTCTTGCATACACCTTAATTTTATTATGTGATAATCACAGTTGGGTAAATCCTGCAATTGAATTCTGCGAAATGATAGGGTAAATGACCGACGCTTAATATTCTTCTGTGACGAAGCATGGCTATGTTTCGTCACAAAATAATAGATATTGGAGTACAGAGTAATCCGATTTTACAGAAGAGATTCCTTTGTATGACGCAAAAGTTGGTGTACACTAAACACACATATTATAATAGGTTTATAGGCCCTAAGTTTTTATGAATAAACAATAAATTCAAATACAGGTATGTCATACTTAAACCATTCCATGTCAGTCTGCCACCGCGCATACGGCTGATGAGTCGTTAAATTTAGTTCAGGAACTTTTTGAAGATCGGATAATTAGTAAAGCCCTCACGGTCCGCTGATTTAATTTTATGCGAATTTTATCTATGGGAAAACTTGAAAATTAAAACATATACAAAAAATCTCCACACACTGGAAGAACTAAAACAAAACATCGGGGAGAAAATCACGCACTTTTATATATTGAACTCTCCAGTGTGAAAGCAAATTTCCGAGAATTTATCAGAAATGTATGGATAGAGAGAGATAACATTTCCAACGTCTCTTATGATAAGCTATTGGCTTATTATTATTATTATTATTATTATTATTATTATTATTATTATTATTGTTATTCTAACGATAATTTTGAGAAGGTGAAGCGGTTGCAGGGATATTATACCTCTTTCGGCGGTAGACCGAGCCGAGGTAGCCGGCGCGCGAGCCGACGAGCGGTGGCTACAGTGTAAGGGAAAAATACTGTATATGAAGCGTAGAATTCTGTAAAAACACAACATCAACGGGGTTGTTTTCAGTGAATTATAACGAGTTTGATTGTGGAAGAAGGCGAACATAGACACAAGTATGTCTCTCTTTGCATTAGTGAATGTCACATGCTTCTCTGCTGCAAGATCTGTTAGTGTTCCTGCACCTGCAGATCAAAGGGAGGAAGAGGAATGAGTACCGTCGCCTTGGTTCAGAAAAAACGCGCGCTGTTCTTGCGACCAGAATGCGAGCTTAATTGCAGACGCGGAAAGGAAAATCTTCCAATCTACTTCTTTGAAGTAAATTTGCAGTTCCTTGGATCAGCTGGAGCAGTTTGCTGCGTATAAATGACGTAGTACTCTTCACACGTTTATTACTTTCTTTACAGTTAGAAGAAATATTGTAAACCATAAAAATCATGATATTTGGAGATTTTACTCGAAATAGACGTTTTGAGGTCTGCACCCAAAAAAGTGCCGGCGCGTGTGTATGTGAAGAACTTACATAGGTCAAAAACGAAATTTTGGATAAATACCCAACGTGTTATCTAAGTTCAGCATTGTCCACGAATTTTCAAGGAAATTCTCCCAGCCCAGACTACCTTTACATAGCAAATTCTTCCTTAGTGTTTATTTTCTCAAAAATAGCTATAGCCATTTAGATTAAAACCCCATATGTTTAACATTTTTGGTTTACTAACAATATATTGAATATTTTATGAATAACTCTGTTCATTCTGAATGAATTTTAAATAATTTTTAGACAAAGACTACAGGTTAAATGTTCAAACATTATTTGTGTCAAATACTAAAATATTCGAGATATTCGCTGCTATTGGTTTAAACGGTTTAATATTTTATCATATATTTTTTGAAGTGCTAGATTATCTCTGTTTTATTTTTTGATGTTATGCAAGGATTATGGCATTTCAAGTCCAGCATATAGCAACCGGTTTGTTTAATAATATGTATATATCTTCATCCCTCATTACCTAAAACAAAATGTATAATGGAATATTTCTTCAAACAATTATCTCGATTAGCACGAAGTAAATAGAAAAGTACGTCTTTGAAAGATTAGTTTGTAGACGAGATAGAAAATAAACATTGAAAAACTCCCGAATATGTAACGCGTAATATCGTTTATTCATTCTGCATATTAATAATGATAATTTTCTGTCCATTAATTTGGATTCTGCAGTTTATTAATCAGACGTGATTGGTAGATGGTATTAAACATAAGGCTTTTGTTTCGTCTGCTCATTGTTTCCTTTTTAATACATTTTAAGCAGCTGTAACCGTACTAACATTTTAGGAACTCTATATGCTGCAATTTTCTCCTAAATTGTTACGACGTTAGCTCTTATGAAAGTAGGCTATGAAGAAATACTTCGTTCTTATGCCGGTCTGTTCGTTTCGGTTAAAGGAAAAAGATTTATTCGCCGTGATATAACACTGGCTTCTCAGAAATGCATCACGATTTGCCCATGTTTCTTGTTCCGGACCATCATTCACCTTAACCTTCTCAACTTCTGGCCCTCTAAAGAAATCGTGATTAATGTGAACCATCGCCCTAACGTGCCTCACTTTATATCATTGTATAGAAATGTTTTGACAACTAATCGTAATAAAAGTTTATAGATGGAATGCCTATGGAATTGATGTGCTAATACATGTAAATGTTGTAAAAAAGTTAATACTGTTGATTTTATTACAAATAATTGCTTCTAGAATAGTCCATTAATTCTGACTTTTCACACACTTAATATTTAACAGGCGCTTTGAAAACTCTGCAGTTCAAGTAATAATTTAATTAATTTAATTTTCCTCCCATATTATGAAGTTATTGTACAACGTCCTGAATTTTTTTTAGACAGCAAAGCCTAACAGTAGAACTTCTAACACCAGCTAAAAGCTTTAGGTTATCGCACTAGTGCAATAATCTCCATCATGACCAACTTTGGTTACAGGTCCAATCACATGGAATTAACCTTTGTATTTGCAAAATTTCAAGAACTCGGCTTGGTTTGATTAGGTTTTAGTTTTTATTATGTGTTTTAAATGATTAATTTCTGATGGTGCTCGCATTCTCTGTTCACAACACAAATCGTCATACTTCAAATTATCACAATTCGTTGTAGAGTTAACATATAGGTTGTATTGGCAACATTCTGCTTTCTTTGATCTAAATCGTTATTCTTTTAGTATACATAAAGATTAAATGGCGAAAATTATGAATTCAGAAGAAACTGAAATGGAAGGGTTAGGTAAAATTACAGAAGCAGCAGAAAAAATAACACTAAAGTACTTATCCAAAAAATCCAGAAAGCAATATGATACAGCATTTAATCGCTTCATTGCCTGGTGTAAAGTAAACATCTTGAAAATAGTTTCACCGAAAATGACTGCTAGCGAATCAACAAAACATCAAAACATCTCATTTTTTAACGTCATTTATCTTGTTTCAAGAACTGCGTTTTAAATGCAATCTCTGTTAGTTTCAGGAATTCATATAATATTATTGATATTTTGCAGTTTCGAGCGCTGTCTAAAACATGGCATATGCCACCTATGTTAAAAATGGTTTGCAAACCCTATTTTCGCCCCTTATATCATAATATACTATTAATTTAAATCTTCTACTTTACTTCTTACACGCAAATTCGTTAAGTCAGTGTAATATTCCTAATAACAGACGAAAAATAGCTTAATATCCATGCAAAGGGTTATCAATTATCGCGGATGTTGTATTTTCGATTTCGTTAACATCGCTCCAACAGTATTTTAAATTCTAGAAATAGTATAGTCTGTAAGTAAATATGCTTTTTTGAAATGGTAGAATAATTTTTAGACTGCAGCAGCAAATAAAATTGTTAAATATTGTACCTTCTCTTTAGTCCTGTAGTTTCAATTGACATCCTGAGAATGAGGATGTAAAGCTACAGAAGGTTTGCCAGGATTAATTGCTTACTTCAATGAGGTCTGCACCTTTTCTGTCATAAGTTTTTTTCTAGTATGGTTTCGCAGTTGCAAAACCGTACACATAATTCAATCCGGATGAAGTGGACTTCTCAGGTTATTCGAAGAAAATTCAAAATATAAGTTTTCTTTGTCATATGGATACCTATAACTTATAATATTTTTAACAAATTAAAAATAATGACTTTTCAATATAAAGCGTTGTTTGTAATAGCGAGATTATTTTGAAAATATTATTTGGCATCCTTGAATAATGTATAACTCAAGTATGAAATTAGTATTTATCAGACTTTTATTTATCGTTTTGAGTTCACACATTGCCAGACACGCACAACCACACACGTATAGGCAGTGAACTAGTTATTTACTATAGGTCATGTTATACAGTTTTATATATATAATATATATATATGCCTTTGGAACGATTGCCTATCACAATGATGTTCATTCGTCGTATTAATAGTTTCGCTTTGTATTACTCCTGCTGTTTACATCTAAACTCTTAGGAAAGACAGGGAGGAATCCTGGCTATAACCGGGAATCGAACTCCAGATCTTTGAATTTGGAGGCTAACATGCTAACCAATAAAGAGAGGCAGTCCAAAATATTTCAATTGACATTGAGAACGAGGAATATACATACAACTTTTTGAAATTACATAGTCTATATTCGCCTGAAAAATAATCTTCTCAGTTGTTAATTATAGACTTCGGTTTAGCAATTTCTTTTGTTGCATTCGATAAATTTTATCTATAAATAGTTATATTATAGCATATGCTAGTAACAAAATTGATTAGACATGCAGAGGAAATACAGCAAAACCTTCTTACATAAGTATTATTAAAAGGTCTTGGCAACCCAGATACATAATTACATACCTCTATACACATACATCCACAGTATTTAATTAAAATGCAAATTATTAAAGAGATGCGCATACATATGTTTGACTATAACCAGAATATAATAGTCGTGACTATCTCAAGAAGAACATAACTTTCGCATCACATTTAAGAGGAACAAAAGCTATAACAAGGAATATTCTGAGAAAAACTGCTAAAGCTAAAGAAAGGGCTTACCTGACAGTAACTGTAATTAGTCTCATCTATAAAAACGTATACAAAATTCAAATTCATTTAAGTGGATTTCAAAGAAAATTCAAAACATACATTTTATACAAGATACTTAACTTACAATATTTTAAACAAAATTAAAAGCAATGATTTTCTAAATATACTGCTTTGTTTTTAATGATGAGATTATTTTGAAAATTTTCCTTTGGCATCCTTGAACGCCTCATGACACAAGTATGACATTTGTTAGACTCTACGTTTTTTTTGAGTTAAGCTGTTAGCACATCCAGACACGCACAAGCAAACAAAATAGAAAAGAAAACAACTATAGGTGAAGTTATTCGATTCCAGCATAACTCCAATTTGAACCAACGCAATTATTCAAGTATTTTTGTAAGCGGTTCCAAAAGTATCGCTCTGATCCCAGAGAACTCGTTGCGTTACATTTTAACAGTTATAGGGATGCATATGTTGCGAGACCTCGGAACAGTCCCGATTCCAAATTCGATTGGAGTACAAGACCCACACTACGGCCATCAGATCTGCTTATGCGTTTGAGCATCAACATTGATGCCAATTGCCAATTTGGAAGAAATAATAATTACCATTATGGAATATGATGCATGATAGTATAATATGAATTCGTGCTGTATGGCAGCAGGGAGAGAATACGGGAGCGGAGCGTCGGCTTCCCATATTCCGGACGAATATTCACGATGAAAAAAGCAGAGTTATAGTGGTTTAACTCTAGCCAGTCCAGTCAAGGTCACGCATGGTAATATCCGCTCTTGCCCTATACATCTCTTTCTACACTTTCCCCTCCAGTCCCTCCCTTCCACAAAGCTTTAGACCAGGATTACAAGACCAAGACCAAGACCACTACCACTACCACTACCACTACTACTGAATAGGAGAACTTAGTGGAGCAAAGAAGATGGACTTGAGTGGACTGGCGAAAATGAACACTATAGCAATAGTTGATCAAGGTATCTTGCGGTTACGGGTGCCTAAATATTAAACAATAATAATATCAATAATAATAATTCCGTGACGCTGCAGCATATGAAGTGTACTGCAAGTGGGCAATCATCCGACTGATCCGGGGAGGTGATGTGGCCAGCATCACGCATCCCCCAGTCAGAATGTTGGCTGGGTACCTAAATATTGGTGGAGATAATTTACTTACTTGGAAACGGCTATTTGGAACCTAGAGCCTTTTTTGGACTAGAACGATGGAAGCTGTTACTGACAAATAACCATTTTTCCTAACTCTTCATCTGTGTTTAATGGATGTAGCTTTGATAAAATCTGGATATCGTAAATGAAATGGATAGAGTACAATGCTACACCTCCCAACTTAGGTAGTGGAAGAGAAACTAATAATGCAAAGGAAATCAAATTAAGAATAGGATAATTATTTAACTTAATATTAACCATTATCTAAGTGTTATAGCTCTATAAAACGCTTGAGGAATTTATCCTTATTGATTACAGACATTGCAACACCAGCCAATAATCATTTGCTTTTGGAATGGTCGTAGATACGGTTGCTAAACTATGTTTTGTTTAAACAGAAAGTATAATTTACTTGACTAGTGTACCTATAGTGGGTCAGTAGAATAATATTGACCTAATCAACCCGGGACATTGAGTGCTATATATCTCTCTAATTATAAGGAGGTAATGTAACAGATGACTAGGCCTCAGTGTTACTAAAGCTTGCAATAAAAATTAGGCAAAGGTGCTAATTTTTATTGCATAAGGTATTTTTACTTTCGTTAGCATCTTATTACACTAGGTAGATAAATATTGTAGCCACACAAAAATTCAGTATCGAGTTTTCATAATAAATACGAGTTTGTGGTCCCTGAATCCAAGAAACAATTTTTTAGAAAAAAAGTCTGGAGTGTATGTGTGTGTCTGTATGTGAACAGCAATACCCAAAAACTAAATTTAGGATCAATATCAATTCTCTTGTGTAAACACATCATCTTCCAAGAATTCGACACGAAGATTTTCAATAAAATCTCTCTATTTTAAACTACCTTTAAAAATAGAACACTTTCTGTTATTGTTTATTTTCACTAAAATGGCTCTAACGATATTGCATAAAATACTACATGCTTATGCCTGCAAAGTCATCCATATTTGGAATGAATTTTGTACATATTTGTATAACTGGCAAGCCATAAGAAATAGACGGAAATTTACCACAAAAAACTGTATATCTCTTAAAGACATACCACGTATTTAAAATAGTCTTTTTGTTACTTTAGTCATTTTCGATGTATTTTATTCACAGTTTTGTTTTTCAATACCTAGGCATCATTAGGGAGTAGACTGGTTGCTCAGCGAGTGACGTGGCTCTGCAGAACCTGACGGCTTTTGCAGTTTTTACTCGTTAAGATTACCGCTAGAGATGTATATCTCTGAGATTTGTACTACCTCACCTGCTGGCCTCGGCACGTAGGTTTCCGCGGGCCAACCTACGCATAGGCAGGCAGTTTGCCTCAATGCTTAGCAGGTCATATACTACTGACGGCAGGAGGGAAGGTTTAGAGACATGGGATAGGGTTGCTTTCTCTCACATTCTTGACTGCTGATGGTGGTAAATAGGCTAAGTATTACTTCAGGCATGACCTAACGATAATGCTTATTTCTGTCAAATTTAAGTTGTTTTCCATAAATATATGCGCCAAACTGATTATTATCTATTATTATTATTATTATTATTATTATTATTATTATTATTATTAACGCTAATATTATTGTGCTTAAACTATTCAAAATGTATGCTTTTAAAAAAGTGCACAGATGACCTAAATGTCTTGATTATCTAAAATTTTTCCGCCTTAATTGTCGCCGGTTTAATAATCCTCACTCCCATAGAATGTGATTTACAATTTGATCTCCGTCACCATAAAACATCCCTTTAAACTGAATGGAATCTAATAAAATGGTAAGAATGTAAAAAGCGTAAAAGATCAAAGCAAGTATATTTCTAACAATTTCGAAAAATTGTAATGCACAGTAATGTGGGAACCAGGAACAAATTTTGGCGAAGTGTGAAAGGTTAAACGTAAAATTGTATAACATTATTTATAAACATAAAAAACGCTTTAAAATATTAAGAAAGAAATAATTATAGAAATTCCACAAAATATAACGCTGTATATTAAGCTAGGATGAAAGTACAATAGGAAAGTTTGCGCTTCACTAACTCCTAATGCATCTCCAAAGTAAGCATTGTTTTATTTGATGTATGAATCTAGCAAGGTTCCAGGTTCTGTAGGCATATAGCAATATTAGGTCTGGTCTGTAGTGATCGTCATGGTGAGGAGGGTGGAGAAGAGTAAAAACTCTGCCTTGCCTCACTCCAGGACTTGATATTGTGCGTGTTGCCTAAGCAAGCACGCTTAGGCAGGAGTAGACAAACTGCATACCTCTAATTACATAGATCACATAGCAATTAGTGATAAATGTGTCGTACAAACCCATTTTTAAGGAGAATCTGGTGCCCAAAGCTGAAAAAAGAAGTTGCTATAATATACCATTCAGAATGTTGCATGTCATCAGTTGCATCTATACCGTTCCATTCT
The DNA here is from genome assembly GCA_030765065.1 of Deroplatys truncata. NCBI lineage: Eukaryota > Metazoa > Arthropoda > Insecta > Mantodea > Mantidae > Deroplatys > Deroplatys truncata. The sequence goes on from CM060975.1 coordinate 225,909,535, forward strand.
GTATTCAATGAATTGGTTTTATCTTAAGAAACGAGGTCTGCAGATTTAATGTTCGTGTGTGAAGTTATTGCCTAGAGGAGTGGAAATAAGTCCACGGCGCAGGTTCGCAACAGAGTAAATTAAATAAACTCTAAAATTCAGTAATGGAAAGAGATAGGAGGCTCGTATACTTGTCTCGAACGAAAAGTCTTTCCTTTAAAAATCACTTACATTGAATTCACTTAAGTACTGCCCCTCTCGCGATTCTCCCAATCCGCGTGACTAATAGCAAGGAAAATATAGTAGCGTTCCCGGTTAGTGCACTTCATTTGAGCTAGTGCAGTAAACCAAATCCATTTCCATCGGTTAGCAGTCGTTTCCTCCAGCAACCGCGTGCTACATGCATAATGGGATCATTAATGGCGTCTCTCCTTAGCTCCGCATTCAAAGCATCAACATTCACCGCTGCACTTTGATGTTACTACTTCAGCCATGTACGTAGTTTACATGCCACTTTCTTTTAGTCTGTCTTACTTGCCTGAAACAACACTAAAGGAAACGTTCTAAAACAAAAATGACTAAACTCACAAGGCATTAAGGGTTCAGAGAAAAAATGCACAGATCGTTTTCTTTCAATGCAGTATGTAAAGTTTAGAAACAACTGCAGGTTAATAGGGAATGAATCAATTAGTGCAAACCAGTGGAGTGCACAGGTACACAAACGTTTAGTGTAAATGGTTCTCAATGTTTTTCTTTTTCTTGTTTCACTGTTCCCTTCTCTCTCTCTCTCTCTCTCTCTTACTCTTCCAAATCTAAATACTTCTTCCTCCCATCTAACGTTCTCACTAATTTCCTTCCTCTCCGTCATGTGATGTTTCAAAAGCTTTTACTGCGTTGATACGTGTAAAGGGTTTAGCCTTATATAAACTTGTACCTCTTCCTTTTGCTTTGGGTGATCGGAACTGTACCGTTTTTCATGGTAACAGGGCTATGTAAATAAAAAGAGGTATTTATAACACTGAATTTTCAGTAGGTTGAAATTTACAACGTAACCAAACTTTTTGGAATCATAATGCTTATAACGTTTGCTATGTAGCATTAAAAAATCTTAATAATATGCGAGATATTTCAATTCTTTGATTTTGGCAAACTAATTAAGTTATTACATTTTCTATGAAGAACCTGAGGTACGGTAAATACCAAGTTTCATAACAATCGGCTCACTCATTCTTGCATGAGAATCACACACACACACACACACACACACACACAAGCACGAATTTTAAAAATGGGATTTTTGACTTCCGGGTGGATCATTATTATATACGTCAGCATCAATCATTCATCCAAATTCGAAAATAAACAAAGAATTTTCGATTGCAGTTTCATCGTATGTGTAGACAACTGAATATACTTACCCTTCATGGTGAAGTTACAGACGAAGCATTTATAAATATAATAGTATTTGTGAATTCTACAATTATAAATAGGTTATTACTTTATTTAACATCATGCATAACTGGCTCATTATGGCACGCGTGCCAGTGATAGCAATGATATATTTCCTATAGCAATGACGGAATAACAGTATTCCAAGTTACTGTAGCTGTTACAGAAAATAGGAAAGAATTTGTGATATTTTTTTCTCTGAGCACCGAAGTTGCAAAAAGCTGTGTACATAATTAAATATAGAATCATTAATATCTGAATTTATAATTACTCACTACGCTGTGCTGATAAAGAGCTACGTGACGTCATAAAACCTACTCAGTTTTCTTCCAGGAAGGGAATGCATGCAAGGGCTGTCTTGTTTATGGGTTCCATACGCCAGGCAATAACAAGCGAAATTTAGGGAGAGAAGCTAACCTCCCATAACAAATGAAGACACACTCACTTATGTCAGCTATGGATGCCGAATTATTATAGAATTTATTTGGCACAACTTGTAATGCCGAGCCTGCATAAAATATTGTATCTAACATGTGAATCATCTTAATATGAAAGTTGTGAAAATTGTCGTGTGCGATAAATATTCACTCGTGCCATATTTCTCAAGATTATCCACTATACATTACTATTATGTTTTAGCGATGAAACGTCAACCAGTTAAAAGGCGCCATATTACATCACAGTTTAGCGCTACGCACTTATCAATCAATCTGCTGCTGATAGCACCCATGCAAGTTGGTCTGACTACTTGGCTAAGGTCAACTTGTCGCTGTTCAGCTCCTCTTCAGTGCCACAGTGTTCAAAATAATTGCGCAGCGAGGTAACCGGACCAGCCCGCATCGTGTTTTCAACAGCAGTCCGGTAAGTGTCTAGCTCTAACTGTGATGTAATATCATGCCTTTTCATTGGTTATCTTTTCACTCCTAGAACCTGAGAAAATAAATAAACTGTATTTTATTTATGAACGCTCTTTTTTTAAAACCACTTGGTTCTTAGCGTCCCATTCTATATTGGGCGCGAAGACCAGAAATTTTCCTCAGAGACCTCTTTATCAGGCTTGAGGTTCCCTTACGTGCCATATATCTACGACACGGGGCTACCAGCTTTACTTCCCTTCCGAAAGAAGCCATGCTAAGGTTTTTTACGCCCGAAAAAAAATTCTTCACCGTCCGCCGAGTTTGAATCCGCCACCTCGGGAACTAGAGGCTATGCATGGTACCGCAATACCACGGAGGACGACATATAACCTGAGAAGAGTAACATTTAGAGCATATGTTCTGTAAACGTTTTGTCTACAATTTGTCTTAGATGTCCTGGAGACCTGTCCTGGTGACTTAGTAGACAAATTCATGGGCATCATTTGCAGCTGAATACACACATACGTGGGCGCGCGCGCACACACACTTTATATATATACGTTAGATATAAAACCCAATTAACAACCAAAATATTTTCAAAGAATTAAAGTGGTATTAATCCAAACTTAAAACTTATATTCGTATTCGCTTTTGCTATTAAAGATTTATAGTTACTGTTTTTAACGTCAACGTCTAGGTCATATCACGATGGTTACCTGTAGGTTCTTTGTCATCCTATGTGGTCTAGGGGTACCATGGAAGCCTAGTTCCCGAGGTCGCGAGTTTAAACCTGGTGGAGGTCAATGGATTCTTTCAGGCGTAAAAATCTTAGCATGACTTCTTTCGGAAGGGAAGTAAAGCCGGTGGTCCCGTGTCGTAGATTTACGATACGTAAATGAACTTCAGGCCTGATAAAGGGGCATCTGAGCAAAATTTCCGGTTTTTCACGCCCAATATAGAATGGCACGCTAAGGGCCATAGTAGTTAAAGAGCGTCCATAAATAAAACTCAATTTAATTAGCTTCTTTAACCCCTCGGAATAGAAGTCTGCCGACTGGGACTTGAACCAGTTGGTAACGCTCGTCTTGAGTTAATCGTCGTTTTAAAATTGTTGTCCACCCAGCCACGTTTCAAATGCAAGAAGAGGTAACAATCGCTTGGTGACAGGTCGGGACTGTACGGGGGTGGTCAAAGAGTTCACAACAAAACTCTTGAATCTTCTCTTTGGTTTTGGCAGCGTTGTGCGGGCATGCATTACTGTTTTTTCGATTCTGCGTTGGTGGACGTTATCCATGTCTTGTCGCCCGTAACAATGTGGGAAAATAAACCATCTCCATCTTGTCTATAGCGCTCCAAAAACTGTCGTGCACTACGCAATTGTTGCTGACCGGTGAGCAGTTTCGGCACCCATCTCGCACAAACTTTCCGATATCCAAGCTGTTCGGTGTCAATCCTGTAAAGCGAGGTTCGAGCAACATTTGGGAATTCACCAGCTAGAGCACTAATCGTCAAACGCCGATCACTTCGAAATTTTTGGTTTATTTGCTCAATAATGTCGTCGGTCCGAATGCTGGACCTATCACTCCGCTGTTCATCGTGGACATTTGTGCGGCTATTTCGAAATTCTCGACACCAATGTCGAGGCTGTTTGTCCGGTCCATACACGAGGCACAACTCAGGATGGCTATCCGCAGTTGACGCTTACTGCGTCACACCAATATTGCTGTAGGTTCCTCAGGAGTCGGTAGACAGTGCTGCAGGCGTGAAACGTCATTCAGGCGTACCGTCCGTTAAATATTCTTCACCGGACCTTAGTTTTGGAATACACCTCGTAACTGGATGCCAGAGGGACTTGATTGCGCAGTCGAGTTATTCATTTCCATTTTCTTTTATTCTCTAGGTGGAACTCTGGATCCCGATACTGAACACTCAATGAGGTATTTACCTAGAGAATAAAGGAAACCACGGAATACCATTGAAAAGTTTGCGGGATTTGAACTCACAACCTCCAAAATGCGCACTATAGGTGCTAACTCCTGAATTATATCTCTCAGTGTTTTAGTTTTCTTGCTATACTGTAAAATGGATACATTTTACTTGCGTTTTCATTCTCGTGGGCCTTACACAATCTCGCTCAAGAACTTTCTGAGAAAAAAATATTGTGCCTTTAACATAAATTCAGTTAAATGTGATGGTAAATCCTTTATGAGTAGCAAAATGACTTCAGATTTAGATTTATTTTAATCCTAAATAAGATATTTTGAGCAAATGTTATTGTAATGAGCAGGTTTTAAAAATACATAATATACAGATATAGTAAGTGGACTTGAAAACTGCGAAAATCAAGCTGGAGAAAAACAGGCTATTTGGATTACCTAGACAACCTGTCCCCAATTAGTCCCACTCCGGCTTCATTAACTTCAGATTAATGTACAGCGAACATAACACTAAATAATTCCATCAGTAATAGCAAAAAGTTTGTTTTAACTGTGATTTTCAACCATATAGTTAACACTGAATATAGTAGCATCGAGTAACATGTTTCAGCAAAAAAAAAAAAAAAAAAAAAGTTGCTCCCATTCTACAAATGCAATGTCTGATTTCATCTTCTGCAGCACTACCCATAAAGAAACGACACTTATAAAGTGAGAATGAGAAATAAAGCATAGAAATTATGATACCTTATTACCAAAACTGATCAAAATAATAACTCTCTGCCAAACATAGCCAGCAATATCTTCATGATGTAGTAAAGTACTATTGGAATATGCCCGCTGTGGTAATAGTTCTATAATTGCCTTTGCAGTCTATAATAGGCTTTGAGTTGGAATATATAAGGTGCCATTGTATATAAAGTATCATTGGAATGTGCACGCTATGGTAATGACCCTACCTATAATCGCCTCTTAGGAATTAATTATTTCTTAACTGGACATACTGTATACAATGTTAATTAACTTCTTATAAATTACTCTTTTCCCTGTATGCTTTTTGAGGTTTGAAAATATGCTTGATGATATGCGTTTTAGCATATTTATCTTAAATTTTACTTTCTCTACTGCTTACCTATAATAAGTAGAGCCGGTATTGTATTCCACTTAAACATTCCGTTTCGAAATTTAACCAGAAGTACACGTTTTGAGGTATCATGTATAAATGCAAAAATATTTCTAAGAAATGTGTGTTTTCTGTATATAAGCAGCATAATTCTAAAAGCAAAGGACAACTCTTATTTAATTTCAGCATCTTCCAAGGATGCCAAATGGTTGTTCAGTTTTGAGCACGGTATAAACGGTCCTGTAGCGATGTTGAGCAGCAGGCGGGCAGTGTTCCCTTGTAGCAGCAGGTTGACTAACAAATATAGGGAATGACAAAATAAATCAGCAATAACCAGAGAGGGAATTCAATTCTGAAAACGTCGGAAGCATTCGCTGACGCTGCGTTCACAATACACGATTTAATACCACCCTGCTTCATTTCAAAGCTATGGGATAAGAAGGAAGATGCCTTCATTGTGGGTATGCATGGTAGTCGAACATGAAACGCATGTGTGTAATTGGAACAACCTGCGTTCTGTACATGCGTTTATTATTATTATTATTATTATTATTATTATTATTATTTAAATGTTCATTTCTTAAACACATGTCAATGCCCTGTTTTCCATGGATTAGGTATTTATTAATTTTAAGATATTCATACATAAAAATACAAACAAATTACTCTTTTCATTTTCAAAATAAATGCTATATTTGTAAAGTCAAAAACTAAACCAAATATTTAATGACTTAATATTGGATGTAAACACTCCTTGTCGCGTTCTTCAATTATGCATGGCGCCGGTGCGATCATGCATGTGCATCTCATAGCGTTGGAGTTCTGCATGCTATGTTAGCAATCATAGTGACTTTTGTTATGGCTGAGCGCACACATAAAGATGAAGCTACAAGGATATCTCTCCTTTTGTTAGTGAACGTTGCGGAGTTTTCTATGTCGTAGGCTGCAAGAACACTTAAAGTCCCTATATCTATAGCTACGAGGCGGGTGCGGTTATCCAGGGAAGGGATGGTTCGTCTTCGACCTGGTTCGAATCGAAAACGTTTGTTCCACTCCTCAGTAGGACATTGCACTGTAGAAGAGGCAGACAGGAATCGCATCCAGCATGTGTCTACAATTAGAAGTAATTCTAATTTTCTGGATCGAACCGCACAGCCTAGCTGCTCAGATCCCGGGTTCAAACCCGGCGGAGAGCGACGGACTTTTTGGGCGTAAAACCCTTAGCATGGCTTTTTTTAGGAAGAGAAGTAAAGCCGGTAGTCCCGTGTCGTAGATTTATGGCACGTAAAACAATCTCAAGGGTGATAGAGAGATCCCTGAGCAAAATTGCTGGTCTTTCATGCCCAATATAATATGGGACGCTAAGGACTACAGCAGTTCAAGAGCGTCTATAAATAAATAAATAAAAAAATAATAATGCATCGTTTGACTACAGCACGGCTCTTTGCTAGATTGGCGGCTAAGAAGCAGCGTCTTACAGACTATCACAGATTTTCTCGCCGCGCATTTGCAGAAGAAAACGGCAACCAGAACTTATCTACAAATGAGGTGGATAGTAATTGTCTACCGCTCCAGAGGAAAACGTCACGACGCAAAATACGTAGCACAAATGGAACGTCAAGGTTGCATATCTGAGTATTATCGGGGTTGAATGTCACGAGAATGGCCTAGGTGTGTTGTGACAGCTTAATGGCATATTAAATAGCCAGCAGTATACGTATAAAGACATCCTCGAAAACATTATAGTTCCTTCTGTAAGAACTACATATCTCAAATGGAATGATTGAATTTCATTAGGACAACCTCTTTGTTCACACAAGTCAGCAAGTTACAAATTGGTTTCCGCAAAGGCAAGATTATAACAGTAATTGTTTGTCCTCTTGCTTACCAGATTTGAATACTATTGAAAATGTGTGGGCAGAGGTGAAGAAACCTTTGGAGTTAAATTGGCCTACAAGACAACTCAAGGCAAGAGATTTTGTGGGATCAAATAGAGGATTATCTCGTGAAAATTTGACTAGGCATTTGATATCATTCATGCACGTAGAATGAGGGTAGTTATAGAAGCAGATGATTTACACATCCTATGTTAAGTTATATATTTATGTTTGATTTTTTATTTAGGAATGTAATGTTTACTTATTTCCTATTTAATTTGAAAAGAAAAGGAGAGTATTTCAGCTTTTATGTGTGAGCATAACTGCCTTGAAATAAAATAAACCGCATCAATTGAAAATTATATTATAATATGCATAGTAAACACTACGTTTTTCTACAAAAAAGCACTACGCTCGGGATACGAACCTCGGTATTGTTACGCACCTGCTTATTGGCAGCACCTGCTGGTTGTCAGCACATGTTCAGTAACTGGAATTCAATATGAAAGGTGATAATAGAACGAAAGGCACGCGTCCCGAGACACCATTGTGAACCGGCCGCGGAAACGATTTGGACTTCCACAAATGTACTCTTCGAGAGTCTGTTCGTATTCGTTTTCTTTTTTTTCTTAGGGTTTACGTTGAGATGGTTGTGAAAAGCAATATACTTTACATAAGAATTCCATGTTACAAATAAATCTATATTATCATCGTCACCATTATCATTTTACTTACGTCAAAACGACTTTAAAGAAATTTCTTGCTTATTTTAGCTTCTTGCGGGGAATAATAGCTGTGAATTAAGAATAGAAGTACATTTTATGATTTAATTATATTCTAAGTTTCGAATTAATTTAATTCCAGTATAATGTAATGGTATACTCAACTCGGATATTCAGAGCTCGTTTCCTTTCTATGAGAGATGCGATTAGATTAGTCAAGTGGGAGAGAACGAAGTGGCTGACAGATAGGAATAAAGATATTGCAGGGGCAGCTAAGGACAATTACAATACGAAACCTGCAAATTACACGCTGCTAATGGATACAGAGTACATGAGAGCTTATTGGTGAAGCTGACAGTAGACGATAAGGGCTCAAGTGCATCTGTACTGTATAGTCTGACCAGAACAATCCTTGTATTGCCAGCCATACATAAATTATACTTGGTCAAAGAACCGCGGTACGTAAGGACACTGGTTGGTGCTGTGAATTATATGCTTCAGTGCCCACTCCATGCACCCGCCACCATCTTGACTGCTAATTAACTACGTGGTCATGGATTCTCAATAATCTCCAATTAAGCACATTAGGACCACTAGACACAAAATGCTTATCTGGCACCACTATTAGCTTCGTTGCAAAATTAAAGCAATAATTGAAATGACAGCTCACTTTATTAGTGACAGAATGGATTATGATAAGTAATGTGATTTACTGTTTTAATAATAATAATTCATGCATGGAAGTTTTAATTTCCCTTATCGCTGAAACTCGCCACATTTAAAACCAGTACATAATTTTAGTTAACCTGAAATAATCCTGAGAGCATTTCTATAATTTATGCGGTGTAATGAATTGTTTTCATAGTAAATTGTTCAATAGTATTTAGATGGCATTAAATAAAACCATTGGTATACTACCATACTATGTTATTTTTTTTACTCAAACCACAATAATTGAACCTATAGTTTTACTTTTTCACTACGTGCTTAGTAGGCAGAGGATGTATTTCATTCAGCGCAAAAGTCCATACTAAGATTTCTCCAGAAATGCACGTTTAGGCTTCTGAATAAGAAAAAACAACAAAACATAAGAATTTTTCGAAAAGGCATGTGTGTGTGTGTGTGTGTGAACTTCATAACTCAAAAACATAATTCAATTACCTATATACTAATCTTGTTATTTAACTTCGTCTTCCAAAGGTGCAACTAAATATTTTCAATAAAAATAAACTTTACAGAAATACTTTTTAAGACTCTAAATTTTCTCAAAAATACCTAGCGATTTTGATTAAAATATCACAAGTTTAAGATATTTACTAGAACAAATAAATTGTATATGCTGAATTTTCTGGAATAGCCAGTGATGTCTTTATTGCTAAGTATTTTTTGATAATTTTGCATAACTGGTAAACCATATCAGATAGACAAAAACGTACTAGAAAAAAATTCAGATGTCTTTAAAATATACAGTATATCTGGAATACCTTTTTTGTGGCATTAGCCATTTACGAGATATCCGTTGTTACTGGTTTCAGCTTCCTAATACCTCCATAATTTTTTTAAGTACCTCACTATTCAGCCGTTTGCTGTAATGTCATGGAAAGATTATGACATTTTTAGCCAGTATATAGCGACTAGTTTTTAATCAACTGATTATCGATTCGGTTTCCTATATTCGCAACGAAATCTGCGTGAAATTATTTCTACAAAAGTTTATTTTGGTTACATAAAGTAGATAGAAAAATAATCTTTCGTAAGAATAGTTTGTGGAAGCTATATACACATAAATGTAGAGCAAATGCTACGACTGTAACACAAGAAATTTTTTCAATATATGCAATAAAGGAAATCTCTTTCCTCGGAGCTTTGTCATCCAATACCGCTCCTCTCCTCATACGCCGAGTGTCTCTCGCTTCGTAAGGATATACTCTAAATTGGAGTTCACAATAGATCGATTCAGATGTGACAGCCAGATGCGTATAAGTTATTCACGCAACTACGAAAGATATGGCGCAGTTTATTACAAGTGAGATGCTTATGAGCGAGTGGTATGCGAGTTCCGCATTTCAATTCGAATATGTTGCACGATGCGTTTTCTCGATATTATGCTGAAACTACATTAACTCTTTTAAATAGTGGAATCTAAGTTTGTAAACGTAGAAAGACATGGAGCTTATTATACAATAATATAAACATCTTAATCCAGCCCTGTTTTGTTTTCTGCGAATTGCCTTAACAAAACTTTTTATCCTAACTACGTCTTTTCGCAATGATTGAAACATCTAAAATATTTGAGTGAAAATAGTAGGACACAAGTACTCTTCTTTAATTTATTTTGTATTATTGCGAAGCGTTATCTTGTTGTAATCTGTTACTTTTTGTGTTTTAATAAACCCGAAGTATGAAAAATGGCTTAGAAAGCATAAAATTGAATGTTGCGTACTATCTTACTGGTAGTTGTTTGTATTGGTATATTGACGATGTCTTCCTCCAGTGGCCCCACGGTATACAACAACTCGCAAACTTTTTGGAACATCTTAACTATATGAATTCTAAGATCCAATTCAATGCGGAAATAGGAAACAACAATCAGATAAATATTCCAATCACCATCCATAACAAAAGAGAGGAATAATTTAAATTTTATGGAAAGAGTTAAACATATTTAAGTGAGAAGATACAGCACCTTAGGTTGGCTATGTTACAAAACGGATTTACGAGCAAAGATTCTAACAGAGCAATTTGCCCCAAGAGAAATCACAACAAGGCCAAGAATTACCTGCATATAAGGGGAAGTTTTCTTACCTTATGTTAAAGCTACAGTCCGCATTGGGAAAAATATTTAAAAAGCACAAAATAAACACAATATGTACAATAAGAAAACATTATCAATAATAAAATATATGAAAAAATATACCAATAAGAAAAATCTGCCAAAGATGAGAAAGAGCCATTATGTGTTCCTGGTGTGTACAGATTATCCTGCACATGCGGTTCTGTTTACATCGGAACAACGAACATCCGAATAACAGAGCATAAACGATATTGTCGACTTGCACAAATAGATAGGTCTGGAGTCGCCGAACACTTTGTTTATATGGGTCATCGTATCCTCGATGAAGACACGAAAGTATTAGCTTCAACAAAATATCATGCTAGACTACATAGAGAAGTGATTGAAATATATAAAACATTCCAACAACTTCAATAAAAAGCAGGAAAAATTTAGGCTCAACCGCACATGACATACCACAGCAGACTCGCCAATCATGAGGCAGTTCTGACCTTGGCGTGAGCTATAAATTGTGAAGCATCTGCCGCTTGAAGATGGCAACCAAAGAGTTTACCGAAAGTGGGATGTAAATAATTTTACCCTTAGACCACGGCCTTCCAGCTCAGAAGATGTTAATATTTTATTGATTAACTTCCATCAAGAAAGTCTTTTCGCACTTATTTAATGAAAGAAATGTTTGGAAAAACCAGTCGAGGTTCTAAGGTTCAGTGAAAAAACGTTTTGTGCTATCATGGTTATATTGCATTTACACCCGACGATTTTAACAAAAATATTAATCATGTTCAATAATGTGTATAAATTTTATCCTTAAAATAAATGAAACCGAACGATTAAAGTTGTGGTTTGGAGGATTTGCTTTGAAATGTAGGCGGCGACAAAAAACAATTATTTTTGTAATTATTGAGGCGGAAACAAATAACTCAACTCAACTCAACATTCAAGGAACGCATCACCGTTACTCCGTTGGCAAATTATCTGCCTGGTTGTGGCTTACCAGTTCCAAGACCATTACTTCACAATCTAGCACTACTCATTAACCGACCACGCCTACTGAAAATAACGCGCCAAGCTACAAATTTCTCCACTATTTTGGAAAGTTGAATCAGACTTGTAAAACCCAATGCCAAGCTGGAACTCGGGAATTATCAGTACTTGTAACTTATGCTAAACACCTCGTCAGATTGCTGGAACAACACATAAAATAAACGAAGCATCTATGATGAAATTATTCTTTCCACTTTTAAAATTTAACCCTATACACAGTGTCTCTCCAGTTGTTTCTCCCATACCTTTCACTTTCTGAAGGCTTACGGGAGGCGGTATCTCGCATTTTTGTATGCGGCTGATACGTGATGAATTTTCCACCACCTTTTCTACACCATTTGGTTGAAGATTAGTGGGCTGGAATAGCAAGATTCCCGCTGATCTTATGACTTGCAGCTCCCTGGATGCACCGGCAAGCCTGCAGCAATATTTCACTGCTTTTGCCAGGCACAATCTTATCTCTTTACTTCGGTTAACACAAATTGTGCTTCCTGAAACTTTTAGAAGACGAAAACAGCTCCCCATCAATTTTGCTCTACAAGATGAAACTGATGCAGACACTGTAGTCAAGGTTATGCATGAAGGCGAGGTGTTCTGTGAAATTTTTACTCCTTGGCAGTTTTTATGAGTAGCTCTTTCTTTACCCTTTTTGTCAGGCACTTCATAGAGGTCTGTGTGTCAACTTTCATAGCTAAGTTAATATTTATTAGCATATCACTGAAAAATGACCTTATTAAGAGAAGAAAAAACAATAAAATAAAAATGTCAGCTGGCAGTAGAGGAAGTTTGCATCTAAGCAAAACTTCGACCGGAATTTAAATGAAATTAAATGTTTTCGTTTCGGAGGAAACGAAAAGGCTAAGTGTAAGCTTTCTTTTGGCTCTCCGCAATACATAGAGAGTACTAAATGCGATTTCTGAGGCAATCTCAAGTATAACTTCATTTTATACCCAGATATTTCTAATAAACTCGAAGATTTCTCAACCATGCACATTACAACAATTCAAAAACCTCGTGCAGAAGTATTCTCGTTCTATTTATAACAAAATTGGTGAAATAATTGCGCATATTAATAAAAATGATTTATAACAGTCTTTTATTCTTACTGTAAACATAAGCGGCACAACGCATTAATGAATCGTATATAATTTCTAATTTCTAATTTCAGGTGTATAATAATGATTATAACGTATCATGTTTGTCTGAGGCGATGGATTTAAAAACTCGTTTAAATTTTTTCATATATATTCAGATAATTACATCGAAAAAAAAGAATTGGTCAAATTTAAATTTTTGGTACTGTCCAGAAAAAATTATTAAATAGCATATAAAGGCTTTTCAATAGGTTTATCCAATATGCTCTTAAGAATACCTTGATTAACTCGCTAAACTTGAAACAAAATTATTGGAATTTGAGGAAAACATTTTTGTGTTTCCTAGGTATAGTTTAATTATCAAGTAAAACCCTCTCTTGAATGTGTAACGGGACTTATGATATAGTTATTTATATATTATCAATTAAAACGTTATTTAACAAAGCCATGGTTAATCCAATGTAACTAAAAATGCAATATATATGTAATGCTACATTTTTGTATAAGCTTAATATGTTATAGAAGTAAGTCATGTCATACGAGTCGTTAAGGCGAAACACGACACTGTTTGCCACAAACACACACAATGGTAAGGGAGAGAAACCCAAAGTACAAAGGAACAAATCAAGGTCTCGCGGTATCTCTTAACAATAACCCACTCTCTCGAGAAAGCTGGGTGACAGTTTCGTCAACAAACCAATAAATATGGAAGAACTTTGCTGTTATTGGTTATATCGAGGAACACGCCATCCATAGAGTCAATCATGGTTAAGCTACAAGTTTAAGTTCAAACATTGAAACAATGTTACGACATTCTTACTGAAACAACACGATCACGTAGTTGGTTTCTCTCAGTGCAGACGTGTATAAACAATCGCGTAGCTTGTTACTCTTAGTGCAGACATGTATAAATAGTCACGTAATTGTTATCCTCAGCGCAGAAGTGTATAACTCGTGTCATGGAATGACCTTAACAATAGACATACATACTAGTTCATTACGACTCACAGACAGGCTTCATAAGATCTGTATAAACGTTTTCATCTTTTTTGTGTGTAAACAACAAAAAACAATCTTAATATATAAGTGTTGATACATATGCCTAACCTACATAACAGTGTACTAGTTATTCTACATAACTCCTGTGTATTCCCACTCCCTGCAAGAGCAAAGTGCCTCCCTGAGCTACCGCAACATATAAACAAAAACATACATTTTAATAATATACACCCACATGAACCACACAAGTAACTCACACCAACTGGAAGGAGAAGATTAACCCCAGGCTACGACTACGGAGATGACCAACATGCACCACTAGACCTTCAGCACTTTTATCAGGTACGTGCCACACCATATCATCACACTGCACAACAATTACGCGGCAAATGCCAAGATAAGTTGGTCGTTAAGGAGGTCAAAAATTGCATATTTTTTAATGTCTCATGTGAATAAGCACTCTTTTCTGAACAATTTGATATTTAGTAATCATATTTCTAAAGGTATTTAACTGTATAAATAGCGAATATTTAAACTGACGGGCCATATTGACCACGGCCCCCCACACCTGTCACTTCACACAAAATTTCTCAACATTCTACACTCTATGGTATTAGGTATATTTCTGTTTGTGCTTGTGGATACTCCGATTGACAAAGGAAGGTATTCTACCGCATGCAGCATTGACGATGGAAAGCAAGCAGCCTTGCTACAATCAAAACAAAGTTTGACTTATGTTAGCACGTGTAGTTTGTGATTTTTTGGGTTTTTGTTCAATTATGAAGCTAAAATACAGTGAAATGGGAAGAAATGAGAAATTCAATCTCAAATGTAAGCTTAGAGGCAATCGTTATGTAAAAACGTCTTGAACTTGACACCTGTTTCTTCCTCTTTTAAAGCAGGACCTTCTAACCCCACCACCACTCCCCCAAGTGCCCCTAGAATAAAATTAACCTACTTGGATGAAAAATCAATGTTCCTGAAGAGGAATGCAGATTAGAGAGCCAAGGAAATATTATTATACATCTCGCTATCCTTCCTTTATTTGTAATTTGTTCCAAGTGTTTTTATGTAAATGGTGTACATATAAGAGAAGATAAACAAAGTAGGAGAGGGCTAGCCACCAAGATAAAATTATTGCCAATTTGAGAAATGTATTAGTACATCAACTGTAAATAGCAAAAAGGTATTTAATGTAAATCTGAGATTTATATATGCCATGAAATGCATCGGAAAAGGTCCAACGGTCTACACGCATATTTTGTGCTATTATGGATCTCCCTCCACCAGCAAGCAAATTTGGCAGATGTAATGAGATAATATTAGAAAGTTTAGAGAATGTAGCATTAGGATCTATACGGAATGCTGACGAAGAAACTAAAGAACTTGAAGGAGGTGCAAATATTACAGCAATATTTTACAGAACATGATAAAAAAAGAGGCCACAATTCCCATAATGCACTAATAACTGCTAATTCATTTCTTTCAGGCAAAGTCTAGATGTTATTACTATGAAAAAAAATACTGTAGTGGCTGTGTAAGAGATAAAGAACATAAAATTTTGAAAAACCTTGAAGGTTACAATGGAGGAATAGAAGTGGAAGGTGTGTTGCAATTATATGCCAGATCTGCTTTAAAATATGTTTGATACCTGGGAGATGGAGATTCCAAAGCCTTCAACAGTTTTGAGGCAGCAAGGCCTTAGGAAATTCTGTAATATTAGAAAAACTTGAGTGTGTGGGGCATGTACAGAAGAGAATGGGCATTTGAAAAAAAAATGTGAAGACTTGAATGGTGTAAAACCTTTTGACGGTCGACTCACAGCAGCAGAAATTGATAAGCTATAGAATTATTATGGAGTGGCAATTCGCAGCAATGTAGGAAATATTGAAGCAATGAGGCTACTTTCTTCCACAAGTACTCAACAGAGGAGAACCCAAATCATGGTCTCTGTCCTGCAGGAGCCGAGTCTGGTGTGGCTATCAGCGTTCACCAGCAACAGGTTCTCAATACGAGCACAAGCACACTCTGCCATGTGCTGTACTTGAGAAAATTAAGCCAGTATATGATCTTTATGATCCAAAACTACTCCAGCAATCTCTCTATGGCAAGACACAGAATCAGAAAGAAGCATTCAATTGTTGTTAATGGCAACGACTTCCTAAAACAGTGTATGTTGGAGCAACAGCACTGAAAATTTGTGTTCTAGTTGCACTGATTTGCTTCAACGATGGTTCATACAACAGGGTGCTAGTGATGCAGAGAATGGACCGTGTTACCAAGTCTGAAAAAGCAGCACACATGATGACCAAGGAGGCAAGAATGAAGAAAAGAGGTCGAAAAAGAGAAGACAGGGAAGCCCTAACACAGGATTCCTATCACCCAGGAGATTTTTAACATGGTTAGTGCAATATTATACACTTGTTTAACTTTATATTTAACTTTCTCAAAACCACATTTTGCAAGATATTTGAATATTTTTTACAAAACTTATTTTAGATAGACTTATGAAATTTTCAGGTTATGTTACTAGAACCATGGCAAGGCTTCTCTACTAGAATCATTGCACTGTGTTGGATAGTTTCAGGTTTTCAGTACTTTGTATGCAATTTTTTTGTTTTCCTTCCATAACAATCTTTTTATTTCTCTCATTACCATAATAATGAAGGTAGTTAATTTATGCTAGCAAGGAAACCTTCCATAGCTTATAGGTAGATTTGAATAAAATTTTAATATATTCTAACAAGTAGGAGTGGAGAAAAGTGCACATAAGCACACACATCTGATGCAATTTTTATGAACAAAAGATTTTGTTAAAATATTTTTTAAAAACTAGTCATGTGATTCAGAACAACTTTCTGTGCATATTTATAAAGTAGAAAGAACAGTGAATTGCCTTCCAAAAATCATGTCTCTGTGACTAATAGTATTCATAGTATGCTGAAGTGAATATAATCTTAATATTTGCCAATTTCTTATGGCTTAAGTACCGACTGCGACGGTATTATTTATAATGTTTGTGTATTTGTGTTTACTCCACGTGGTGAATCCATCTTGTGACGTGATTCATTTGTTAGGTTTGTTAGCTCCATCTGGTGTTAGCAATTTGCGGCAGTATTAGTGTTGGTTTGAAAGAATGCTACTGTTATTTTATTTAATTTTTGTTCACTGTCCTCCGGCTAGCTATGATCTTTTGGTCAAGCACTTCTCTTTATACAGGTTGTGTAAACGAAAGGGAGTCTCTTATCCAAAAATAACACTGATGAAAGAATTTGTTTTACACTTTTATTGTTGAACACATTTACTATCACATTTACACATTGATATTGACACTCGCCAAACTGAAACTGTTATAATAACTTCATTACTGATAATTCTTAATTCGCGTACTTCAACTTTTTGTATAATTAACTTTACAACATTTAAGATTTTTCATAACTCTGTTACGCGTAACCTGCAAATTGATATCCGACGTGCGCCGTACAAATATTTTCGACGAACTGACAGACTTTACCTCCAACCTACCTGTTTTATACTCCTACACCCCGATATGCCTAAAGATTATAACTGAGTTGCTATTGGCTAATAAAACGCGCCAACATTAGCGTCTATTTTTATATCCAATGAAAATTATGAATACATATGCTTTAGGAAAAATATTCCAGCAAATTCTAAAAGAAAAACGCGCCAATATTACGTAACTTCCTCGTCTCTAATAATGATAAACAGCTCACCCCCTCGCTGCATTATTGCACGCTATTATTGTCAGTTTCAGTAAGGCCGTATAAACTTACTTCTCAACAATAATTACAATCAACAAACATCTCAAATTAATGTCACATAAAAATGCATATTCATACTATAATCATTCTTTACATTTAAATAATTTATGATACAAATTACTGCATCACGACTTACCTTAACCTATCAAAGCTTATATTACCTTTTATGTTCTATAAAAAGTTCTAGCGCTCACTATAAAATCCATGAAGCTTAACGGAAATAGGTGGTATTGAATGTCATAGTCTTAGTTTAAACTAAAAACGGCAAATAAGACACGACATGAATTAAATTACATGCATTAGAAATAATAAATGCAATTGTTAAGACTTATAAGCCAACATCTGGCTTTACGTCTTCACCGGTGGTTCTAAAGTTGATGAAATGAAATTCAGGCGCAAGGATATATTACGAACTATTCTACTGCTCATACCTTGGGAAGGCATACAATTGCCTTTGATGGAGAAAAGAAAGCAACGCGCATTGCCTTGCATTGTTGGGTAAAACATCAAAACAAATTTCATAGGACTGCCATACCTGCCATATTATTTTTATCACATGAAGGCCTATAATGTCTATAGTTGATTAAGTGATTGAAGATAAATTCATTACAGTGAATACCTGGCGCAATGGATTAAAATAAAAAGAATATGCTAATGCACTTGCAAATGACGGGATCAGAATACTGCAACTATTTGGCACTTTATTAAACTCTTACTAAAACAAACAAATACTGCAATGAATTACAAGTGAACATGTTTAATAAAGCCTGGAGGCACTGCATAACCAACATCTCCGATTGAAAATAGATGATGAATTTTACCTCTTTGTTGGACACGACGGCTAGGATCACATCTCCAACGAATTGGTATCAACACCAGCCGAAACTCTGTGCTGGTGCTGTCCTTTATAAATCAGAATACATCGAGAGACAATATATATTTAACATTTCAAGTTTTTTTATTCAAACTATTTTATTTGTATGGTGGATTGTATAATTTTTTCGCTGTTCTACTTGTTCTAAGTTTCCTACTATTAGAAGTACAAAAAAGTTCTAGCGGTCAATGACATTATAGCACACACGCATTCATGTCCTGAATTTTCTATACATATCTATGATTTTTGTTTCATCCTTTTTTCAGGAAGAGGTAAGCACTAAGCCAAGGCTGGGCGTGAATGTAACCCATTAGGAGCTGAACAGCTGACAAGTGGAGCATGAAGAGAAGACAAAAAAATTTGATGTGTTACACTCGCATGACTTTCTCTACTCTTGTACAAACTATTTTTACAAACGCTTATTCTCCATCTACTTCATGTTAATCGAGATAAACATTTGCAGACTCTATCTTACTGCTAATTTTCTTGTAGACGTAAGGGGAAAATATATTTCCAAGGGCAATATAGAAATATAGTAGCCTTTAAGCGCATACATATCTCTTAATAGCTGGTTGCTAGGTGCAGCACCATTGTCTTTGCCACAGATTATAACTCTTTGCATATACACGACAAAAAAATGAATAACGAATTCCCATTTAGAAAATAAGTATTGAAAAATTTAAGGGAATAACAAGCAATATCTCGAAAATGGTTCACTCAACAAAAAAATGTATATGACATAAATTGTGTATTTTAACGCGATCTACATTTTTTGTGTAGTAAAATTTTGTCTATCTCTTATGGTTTACCAGTTATGCAAAAGTCGTTCACAACGGAGAATACTTTTGGAGACATTCCCAGAAAATTCAAGATACATTTTATTTGTCATGAAAATATCTTAAACATATGATATTTTAATCAAAAACGTTAGAGCCATTTTTGAGAAAATTAAACTTTTCGAAAATTTTCCATGTAAAGGGTAATCTGGGGTGGGGGGATTTTCTTGAAAACCTTCGTGTCGCATCTCTGGAAGATACTGAACCTAAATACCAAGTTTGGTGTTTATGCGACTGTTCGTTTCTGAGTTATGCTGTTCACAGGCAGACACACGGACATGTTTTCAAAGATGCTTTTTTTGGATTCTGGGGGTCTCAAAACATGTATTTCCGGTGAAATCTCGGTATCGAATTTTTGGGTGGAATACAATACTTCCCCTACTTACTATACGTAGTAGAGAAAGTAAAAAGGTCGTTTATCCATGATGAATGATAAATACGGGTATCATTCAAGGTTTGCATTAAGAGAAGTGCGAAGGCTCGTCATCTCTAGCAGTACTGCCGGTTATCCTTCATTCGCTTCTTGCTACGAAGACAAGAGTACTGCTGGACTGCTTACGTCATTAAAACCGCACCACATCAATGGATCTAGTTCATTTAGTTTGATTAGAGATAAGCAAAAAGCCTTCTCAGGCTTGTCTGGGCTGACAACAATCCTAGCTGCGAGTAGGGTGGGCTTGCACCACACGAATATTCAAGTTCTTAGGCCAAGGTAAGATTATTGTAGACATTTTCAAATACTTTTCTTATAACTGTGTGGCGGGGAAACGTTGTTCCTCTGGTTGATGCCCTTTGCTGCAGCGTTCTTGTCTCCGGCTATTGCTGCTCGTCGGCTGCTGTATTCTCCATTCCTAATCATTACCTATGTAGCTAATTTCACGGGTCTCGGGGTTTTCGTAGGTGAGGTAAATTAAAATACACTGCATTTCTTTAAGAATGGGTTTATTATCCAATAAATAATTATGGCGGCTAGCTTTTCGCCATTATAACAATTCCCACCATTATAATCAATTAGGAGCCTAGTCTAACTGGACACACTTCCTACCCAATGCACACACGTGCATCTGCCGTACAAAGAGTATCACTGTGTATCGACGAGATTCTATAAGAGTACAAATCTGGGGCTTTCTTTCCCCTTTTATACCTAAGCCTAATGGCGTTCACCTTCGCGCCTCAAAGTGCAACATTTCTAATTGGTCCTCAGACCGCGTTACCTTATTATGTATGAGAATATTCTGCTCCAAAAGATTTTGCGTACGCGTTCTAGAGACGCGCCCGGAGGCAGGTTCAATCTCTCTGTCTCTTTCCTTTCTCTATCTGTCTTTCTATTTCTCCTTACTGCTACCAGTTCCCTGCTCATTAGCTTGGTGAAAGGTGGGCTTTACCTAGAATTATCTTTTATCTGGAATTAGCTAGCTCGCCAGTAGTAATAGTCCCGGATGAGCCAATTGTTTTAACGATAATCCTGCCGCTAGGGGCGCTCGTGTCGCTAGTGTCGCTGCGTGCGACGGCGGCGGCGGTAAGTTTGAAAAGCGCCCTGAGCGGTAGGATTATCGTTATTGCAATTGGCTCATCCGGGACTGTTTTCTTTATTTATACTTTGAATACAGTACATTGGATAAAGATATGTATACATAGTTTTTTGATTAACATGATGTATTATTTGCTTAACATATGAATACATAGTTTGAGAATAAAATAATGGATTATTTGATTACAGGAGATTAACATATGAATACAATAAATGGACAATATAAGAAATATTAGGAGAAAAAAAGCACATTAAAATTCATAGTTTTTGTTTGAGGCATTAGGACACACAGATTTCGCGCACAACAATGATTTTAAAGTACGTGGTGCACTTTGAGTCCTCGTCATCGCTGCTGCTGCTATCGGCGGTAAATTGGTGGATAGGTTTGGTGATGCAGGTGACGAGCAGGTGTGAGAAACTTTCGTTGACGAACTCGGTGAAGGTTGGTATATAGATGGGGATGGTAAATTCGCTGTAATGGCTGGTTGAGAAGCATCCTGCGAATGTGACTTTGTTGCTTAGAGCAGGAATGTTGCTGTTGCCGAGGTATATGACGCATAGTGCGTCTTGTTTATGCTGGTGCACTTTGGTAGGTACGCATTTGACGTGGACGGCGTGAGCCCCTTGGACGTCGAGTGTGATGGTGACAACTCTGCTGTTGCGGAAATAGGAGTTGGAGATGCAGAGGATACGGATAGGTGAAGCTGCGTTGAGAATGAGTTGTAGGTCAAAATTGTTCCCCACGGGGACGGGGTAGGTTTCGTCGGACATTATTTAGGGTTATATGGGGAGAACGTGACGATGTGGCGTTTGAAACCGCTGCGTAGTTTTTCCTCGCCTGCGTATATGATGCAGAATGAGGTAGAGTTGAGTTTGTTGACGAGTTCTGGAGAGGCTTTTGCAAATCTTGTTGGTAGGAAAACTTCTGTGTCGTTGTCGAGTTTGGCGACGAGCTTTGTACCGTGAACGGTGTCGATTGTTTTGACGCCGACGACGCGATATGGTACGTGCTGTTGAAGCGTAGATACGCTGAGAGTGTGGGCGCTGCTGGAAAGTTCTTCTAGCTCTTTAAGGACGTCCTGTGACATTCTGACGGCACAGATGGCAGTTTTTGATAAACGGGGGAGGACCGTCTATATGAGTGGTTTGATGAGGAAGGTTGTAGTGTTGTTTACACCTGCGATAAGGTGCGCAAACTACCTGTGCGTCTGCGGGAAGTTGGTTCCACACAAGGTCGACGTCGCTTGGGGGATAACGTTCGAAGATGTATATGCCGTTCTGCAGCAGCACTTGGCGTTCCCTTGGCAGTAGCAGGTGGATTCTTCGTCCGTTATCGAGATACCGAAAGAGCACGATGAAGCAGTTCATGTGGTGTTTCTAGCGGAGTACCTTCGAAGGAATTGCTGAATTTGCTTGTTGAGATGATCGAGGTCTTCGTAGAAACCGTGTTGACACTGCGTGCACAGGAGGGTGAGACGGTGCTTAAGTTCGCAGCTGCACGTTTGGTGAAAGCAAAACGAGCAGTGGAAGTCTTTACACGACGGTCCTGGCATTCCCCACGGCTGGCTAGCACCGAATGAAGGGGTAAAGAATGCGCGTGCATAAATATAGCCCAACTGCCGGAAGCAGGAAATCACTGGTGGGGGAAAAGTTCGTTGGAGATTTACCACATCAGGGGAAGCACTGGTGGGGGAAAAGTTCGTTGGAGAAACACCACATCAGGGGAAGCACTGGTGGGGGAAAAGTTCGTTGGAGAAACACCACATCAGGGGAAGCAGTGGTGGGGGAAACGTTCGTTGGAGGTTGGCTACATCCGCCGGAAGCGCTTAGCGATTATTGCACAACATCCGCAGGAAAAACACTGTGTCCGTTGATTTAACGGTTTTCGTCTTGGAGGAGAACTCTGTTTTGAACGGTGCTGAACATGCAAACGACCACATCAGGGGGAAGCACTGGTGGGGGAAAAGTTGGTTGGAGAATTACCACATCAGGGGAAGCACTGGTGGGGGAACGTTCGTTGGAGGTTCACTACATCCGCCGGAAGCGCTTAGCGATTATTGCACAACATCCGCAGGAAAAACACTGTGTCCGTTGATTTAACGGTTTTCGACTTGGAGGAGAACTCTGTTTTGAACGGTGCTGAACATGCAAACGCCGTGAATGTGATCGGGTATGATATAGGATGCTTCGCGACCCGAATGCGGGGGCGAAGGGCGCGAGATGTTTGGGTGAGGTGCGGTTGGAACGCTGGTAGAAATAGATGCGCACTAAGGACTATTTTGTGAGATGCGCAGTGCGAAACGGGTGTTGAGGAAATGATGAACCTCGAGGAATGTTCTAAAATTGGCGCACCGTATGTACTTGGTGAACTGCGTGAAATTCATGTCATGTAAGGGAACGTTGGAGGCATGGTTGTGAAGCATGTACTTGCGGTATGCCATGATTTGATTTTGCACGTCCGTCTCTTCCTTCTTTTTGTGATAGATGATGTCGGTAATGATGCGCTGCAGTGTATGCAACACGTGCCCTTCTTGTTGGTTGAGCGTAACGGATGCGCCTTGCGGTTCTTTGAAAACGAGCTTTAGCTTTCCGAACACAAACTTAAACACGATGGTGACGCTGTCGCTGAACTGAAATTGCTGTAGACGTCCCTGCGGGTCATTCAAGCGTTTGTGAATGATGGGGATGGCTTCGACGAGTTTGTGCCACTGCGAGGAACTCATGACGACTGCGTTGTGCTGTCCACATTTGGCAATGGTGACGACGAGATGGTGCGGCGGCCGGGAGTAGAATCCCACACTGACGAATTTAGTTTGTTGCGGGTTGAGGAAGTAGATATCCGCCAGAGGACCCACAACTGCACTGTGTTGGAACTGTGCTGGCGGAGCAGGGCTGTCGGGATGCTGTTGGAGGTCGAAGATGGGTAGTTTCCTTTTTTCCCCGGGTTTCGAGGTGGTCGGGGTTTGACATCCGGTTATACTGGAACACACAAAACAATAATAATAATGTGAGGGATAGAGAGATAAACGGGGTAGAAAAAAGCAAGCTAATACATAGGTGCGGACCTACCTGGTCGGCGTGCTGCATGGCAGCAGGACTGTATCCGCGCGCTGCATGGTACACTCTGAATGAGGCGAGCGGCACCGTAACTTTGCTTTTTATATGCGCAGGAGCGTCTTCTGAAAGCACGTGCAAGACGATGGATTAGCTTAGATGTGCTGAATAGTGACACACACACACACACACACACACACACACGTACTCACCTTCAAGGGTTGACAAGTTTGCTGAGCGTCAGAGCACTTTGCGCGGCATGCGTTTTTGAACGTTTTGCGAATGACGACATCATTATGCGCGTGATTGCTGACGTGAAATTTTGAGAAGAATGTATGCTTAGGCAAGCCGGAGCAGCGGTGGGTGAGGTAGGCGATGACGTAATGACCGCACGTGGTGCTGTCGAAACCTTGCAGCCTTCTGGCGTTGGTGGACCAACGCGTCCCGCAGACCGAATTTAAGAACCGGAGAAAATGGGGCGAAAGCGGTCCTATGCCGTAACTGTCAAAATATTCTGCATGCGAGTTTTTGTCCACAAAGATGCAAACCCAGTGTTGCCCTGATTTGGTGCTGGGGTCGGTGTTAGCCACTAGCGCCAAGGGAGGCGTTCGAATGCCGTGAAGTACGGGTAGTTTATCGCAGGGGTAGACGCCTAAAAAGTGAGAGCGCGTAGAGGGGCATGTCGATAGAAACCGTTGAATTTGAAAGGTGTTCATGATACCAAAATGGATCGGTTGGCGTCGATTTCGACCGTGCGATGTATTTCCGCTAGCAGCAGAAGTATGACCGGTTCTGTCAATTTATCGGCAAAACCGATGCTTATAGAGACGGTTCCGTGGCGCTGACCCGAGATGTGAGACTCGTTAGCGCTCATGTCTGCAGTGAGATCGAAAACCATTATCGTATACCCTTGCGGGTAGGTTTCTCTGGAGATGGAGTGTCCCTCGTCCTTGAAATGAATGCCTAGGCCGTCCTGCAGGGTTTGAAAGCATTGCAAATAGTGCCCCTTTGTAAAGTCGGGTTGCAGAGGTTGGGAGGGAACGGGTTGCCCGTTGACGTAGAGCTGAAAGAAGTTCATTTTAAAATGTTTCAAGTTGTACGGATATGAGTTAAAATGGCCGGAATAGGCCTTGTCGGTGACCATGGCTACTACCACTCTCCTTGGAACTTGCCCTACGCACACGTCGCTAAACGTCATTGCCCTGGACTCCTTGGGGATGCTGAGAGCGTGAAAGCTGACGTCTTTGAGATGGTACTTTGCGTTGCCCTTTGCGAGCACGGCCTGGTGCGCGAGCTTTATGGTCGGCGAGGGCCGCACCGATTTTAAGCGCAGCGTGGCAGACACGATGTCGGCGTACCCCTTAAAGGTATCTACGTCGGAAAACAGATAAAACTGGGGAGAGGCGGGAGTGAGCTTGACGGTCATGCTAACGTTGTTCAAAAGCAGCTTCTCCTGTCTAAAAAGAGCGTCGGAAAGGAGGACCGATGAGCTGCACGACGTTGCTCCCTTTGGTAAACCCCTGACGCCACTGAAAACCCGCATTGGCGATAAAAGTGTCCATGATGCCTGCCGTGTCCTTTCTCCAGAGGGTAGATTCTAGTTTGGTGTTCATGGCATCTTCGGAGTAATTGAGAAGCGTCTCGAGGTAGGTTCTATAGGGGTAACCGGCTTGCGGCATGGAGACGATGACGTTATTGAGGGTTACCTCCATCTGTTGAAACAGGGAATTTAAGGCGTTGTTGACCAGAGTGGCGTTAGCGTCAGCGTTTAAGGCCTCTCCTTTGTCATCTACAATGCGCACCATGAGTTCGAGTACGACGTAGGTCAGGTCTAGGTAATCGTCCGCATTTCCGGAATAATGAAAGGTGATGGGGGCATTTTTCATTAAAGTGTTTTGAGGGTTTAGGTATAGGAACCGTGACTCCTCGATGCTCATCTGAACCGGCACCTCTGTAAAGAGGTCCAGTTCGGAACTCATGTGGACGGTCGCGTCTGCCATTACGAAAATACGTCTTGCACCTTGCGCCTACCGCGTTTCAGCTTGGACTGCTTGCTCTTTCTGGATTTGCTCGGTTTTATTCTCTTGAGACGCCTGGCGCCGGAACCGAGCATGGCATCGAGCTTTTCGTCGGCTTTTCGCTTTAAATTGTATCCGGACTCCTTGAGCCTCCGCTGGAGCGCTTGCTTCGGCGCTGCTCCCGCCACAGTCACATCGGACAGAACGTGAGCGCCCGCCTTTAAGGCCTCCATTCCGACTGCTTTTGCTCCGCTCTTTAAAAACGGTAGCAACCTTCTGAAGTCCTCCGAGGGCTGAAAAGAGACCGCTGCCTCTTTGGTAGCGCTTGCCCCTGTAGAGAGTGAAATCGCGATGGTGGAACGCTCCGCCGGTCTGATTGAGGTAGTACCGCGTCCATTACGCCTGTTTCGGACGAAAAGCGAGAACTACAGTAGAGGAAAATCCGTCGGCGAATGGCAAGAGATCGCCGTAACCGTTCCTTAAATCTATGTTGACCGTCTTGAAGTCTTGCTGAATCAAGGGTACCCAATTTTGGGGAAAAACGTCTTTTCGTCGCTCATGTAAGTGTTGTTGCTTCTTTCGTATTCCACGGCCGCGCTCTCTATGACTTGGGCGAAGGTGTCGCCCACGACTTGCGGGGACACTAGATTACAATAGACGAACATTTCGTAAGGAAACCCCATATAAGGATCTACGGGGTGTTTAGCAGCTTTTTCGAGAACGACGTTGACGTAGGGATCGAAACCCAACATTTTTGCCATAGCGGGCGTTAAGAGCAAACTGTGGATGCGGTGTAGAGGTCCCGGAGGGTCCTCCGATTTTGAAACGTCTCGTTTGGGTCTGACGGAACGAGCCGCCGCGGGTTTCTGCTGCCCCGAAGCCCGGGGCTTCGGTTTCGGTTTCGGATTGGGTCTCTGGTGGGGCGCATCGTTGAGAGCTTCGTATTCGCCGACCGCGTACGGTACGACCGTGCGCGCGACATTTTCCACAAACCCGTCGAACGGAATGTCGGGTAGTGGTTCGGGATGGGCGACGGCGGCATTCACGCCCACCGTCTGCTTGCGCTCGTCGAAGAGGAAGAAGTTTTCCACGTGCAAGTGTTCGAGTAGAGCGGCGTTGACGAGGTTCACCAAGTCTTTGGGATTGTGCACGATGCCTTGCGGCATTTGCAAACTGAATTTGGAATGCGTGGGGAGGAGCGTCATGGTGTACTTGGTGCCCGCCAGACGGGCATCGTCTGGCGAAAGGTTATAAAATTTCACCGGATACCTGACCTTTTGCAGGGCGACCTCCCATTCTCCCTGCAGAACGATTCTCTCGGGCAAGATGTTAGAAAATCTGGCCGTGGTGTTGTCGGAAAAGTGTTCCATGGAAGCGTTGCTCACGAGAGTGATGGAGAAGGGCTCGGTCTTAATCATGTCGAATCGACGGTCGAAGCCAGAACCCACGAGTTAAACTTTGCCGGATACCCCTTCCACTTTACCAAGACCTGCTTGCGGCGCCCTCGGCCCTTGGTCTGTAAAACGCGCTCGATCTTAAACGTCCGAGGTAGCGCGACCTTTTGTAGCTCCTGGGTGTAAAATGTGCCGTCTATGGCTTCTCCGGCCAGATCCTTCAACTTATATACCACCGGCCGACCGCGCACCACCTCGGCTATCCGAAATATTTCGTCCGTCCAATTCTGCTCGTAGCCCTTGTCGAATTTCATTTTTTCTTTAGAGATGCGCACGTGATCGCCGACGGAAAATGCGGGTCTCCCTGCGCGAGGTAGGGTCCTATTTCCGTAGAGATTGCGGTACACTCGTAAAATGTTAGATTCGTTCACGTCCTTCGGAGCCATTTTTATGGACCTGTGATGCGAGCTATTGTACGACTCGAGTAAGGCCGGAAGGACTTCCAGGTATCTGTAACTGTTTTTGTGCGTGAAATACCTCCACATCTTGGTTTTTAAGGTGCGGTTGAAGCGCTCCACGACGCTGGCTTTAACGTTATTTTTGGTCGTGTAATGTTTCACGTCGTGTTTCTTCAGAAAGTCGCGAAAAGTCTTGTTGGTGAACTCGGTTCCCTTGTCCGTCTGGAGGACCCTGGGGACGCGCTGGGAGAATATGGAGCGAAACGCTTGCGCGACCTCGGTACCCAGCTTCGATTTCAGGGGTACGGCCCAAGCATATTTGGAAAATACGTCGATAACGGTCAGAATGTACACGTAAGGTTTGTTATGTTCCCTCACGCTGTTCATGACGTTTAGATCGGCATCCCAAAGATCGTCCATATTCGTCACGTGATAGCATCTGGTGGGGAACCGCTTTCTGACCGGTTTGTGCAGAGTGTAACTGTCCCGGGTTCGAAGGAAGGACTCGATGTTCGCCTTAGACGCGCCCGTGGCCTTTCGAAGGGGCTCGACCGTGCCCAAACCGGCATAGTGTTCCGGTCTGGCATAGTATCGCCTTAGCGCCTTCCATTCCTTCATGCTTTACTTGTACAGGGGCTGCCAGACGCGCTTGCGAAAATGGTACGACGCGGAAGGCGATTTCGATTTCTTTTTCGGAGTGGCAGGGTTCGCCCTCTTCTTTTTGCGAGGCGAGAGGAGGTTGACCTTTATGGTTCGGGGATCGACCTCCTGCTTCACCGGCACGCGCTCGTGCACGTCTTCGTAATCGTCGTCGTCGTCGTCGTCGCCGAGGAAGGGCTTTCTGACTTGTGCCACGAGATCGAGGTAGTTGTCCAATTTATGTTTTACGAGCCGCCACTTTTCGTCGGCAGAGAGCTTTGCGCTCTGCAGGTTCCGAATTTCTTTGGCCAATCTGGATATGGTGCGGTCTACAGCGTGAAGCTTGTCGACGGTCTTCGGTTGCGGTGCAACGAGGATCTGCCTGCCGTACTTCATCCTGTTAATTTCGACACTAGCGCGCCGCCGAGCGAGGCCAAGACGGGTAGGAGGAATGCCGGCAAAAAACCTCCTTTTTGAACCAAGATGCTCTTCTTCTTCTTCAGAGGAACCCGTCTATCCGTCAACTTCCTCCAAGAAGCCATGTGCTTCTTTAGGCGAGCCAAGCACTTTGCGGGAAGTTGCACGTGACCTCTGCACACGTTGAGCATGCATTCGCTAATGGCCTTGATCAGATCGCCGTCGGCATTTTTTAACAACTTTTTGCGCAGAGGGGCCTTCGCCTTGGCCAGAGCCGCCAAATTACCGTGCTGTCTCGCTATGCGAGGACTGGTCAGCGTCGCGAGCCTTGACCTACCTCTAGCCATGCTTGCGCGATAATGACGTTCGCTCCGAAAGCGGTACTTTTTATTTAGACTCGACGGCCTCAATCGGGCAAGACCCTGCCGGGATGATACGGAACGAAACGAACCCGAGTCCTCTCGGCGGTCTCAGTTGGGTACGAAATAAGAGAGGTTTTCCCCCGGCAGCACGCCGGTTCGATACCTGTATCGGGCGGGCGTGTACTGGGTGCAGTCCAACACGAGATACCCGTGAGGGCGTTCGGTGGCCTTCTCGAAGGCCTCCAAGAGAAACCTAGAGTTCCTGGGTTCGATCTGCTGGCACAGTCTCTCGATCTGCATCTTGTCCCGGTTGTTCTTGAAGACCACGACGTAGTTCGCATTCAGAGAGATGTTGCGATATTTCTGACCCTGCGGAAACACGTTCTGCAGGATGTAGACGATGCCGAAGCGCTTGTGATGGGAGTCTCTGGTGAAAAAATTGGACACGTCCTTCCCGCCACCCTCCAGCATCAGATCGTCGAGGACGACGAGGTCGTTCTCGCCCACCGAAGCAAGTTCGGGTATGCCCGCGTGGGTCTCGCAACGCAGTGCCGAGGGTTCGAGTCTCGGCGAATACTCCGGAGGGTGGCACCACAGCACCCTCCTGGGGCACACGTCGAACATCCGGTGCGCGTGGCGCAACAGGTTTTTCACGAAGGTCTACTTGCCGCAGCGCGATGGCCCCGCCACGAGCATCGTGCTGGGAAACTCGAATCGCCCCAGGTCTCGGGGACCGGGCATCGTCTCCTCAGGGGCGCCCGGTTCGAAATGACTTTGGCGCGGCTGCGGACGTCTCATTTATGCGTTCCTCTTGAACCCGTAGGGATAAGAATCGTGATCGCCGGCGAGCACGCGCTTGTTGACCACCATCCTAAACGTCTTCGAGCTGGGTTCGGTGACGACCGTCCAAGACGGTTTCCGCGAGATCTGCGTGCCCGCCAGGTTCACCGCGCGGTCGTTGTCCCTGAGCACCACGTCGCGGATCACCTCCGCGTTCACCAGCTCCAGGTTGCCCGAATTGAGCGTGATCCCCTTCACCTTGCACACCGAGAAGGTCTTGCCCGTCTCGGGGCAAACGATCTCCATGCAGTAGCTCTTGGGCCCCGTGGAGGCGAACCGGGCGATGTAAGAGCCCCGCCCGTACTTCTCCAGCTCGTCCGTCATGTCCCCCAGGAGGCGTCCGACGGACGGCGTCCAGTCGCCCGGAGCGGCGGCGACGACGACGGAATCGGTGTCGAAGTAGCAGACCCGTTCTCCCAGCCTCTTGAGGTAGGAGTAGAGCACCAGGCGCGCGTGAGCCGTGGTGTAGGCCGCCAGGACGGCGTTGACGCTGGTGTTGACCTTGCGGCACTGCTCGCGGTACCTCCACACCGCGTACACGATCCGGTCGGTGACGGGCACGTAGGTCTGCACTTCCACGCCCGGGTCGTTGAGCAGCTCCAGGAGGCGGTCGTACCGGTCCACCAGCTCGCACGTGGGGAGGTTTTCCCTCTGCCCCAGTTTGCCCCAGAAGCTGTTGAGCATCAGCTTGGCCAGCTCCCGCCTGCCGGGGTTGGTGGCGACGGCCTGGGGATCCAGGGCCACGCCTTCGTGTTCGAAGAATTGCTCCACGTACTGCTGCTTTGCGGCAGGGTCGTCGCAATCCGAGGGCCAGCCGGAGGCTTCGGTCTTGATCTTCAGGAACTGATTCACGTAGTCCTCGAAGAGACCCTTGGCTCCAGTGGTCGGTTCGTGCCGCACCACTTCGTACTCCCAGATCTCGTGGACCCTGAGGAGGCGGTACCCCTCCTCCAGGGCGACCTTCATCTCGTCGACCACCCAGGTACCCGACAACGCCCTCTCGCGCTCTCCGTGGTGGCACTCGTCTTGGTTCTCCGCCTCCGCGCAAGCGCGGCATAGCGGGAACATGAGCTTGCCGCCGATGCGCGCCGGTAGCACCGGGTGGTACAGGTGTTGCGGCGGTAGAACCTCGCACTTCACCAACCCGCCCCCCACGTCTTCCAAGCGCGGGAATCGATCCACCTGGATCTTGGGGTGGCCCGCGGGGTAGGGTTTCGTCTTGTTCACGTACGGGTACAGGCTGCACACGTCGTAGTAGTAGATCTTGCTATCCCCCTTCGCCTCGCAGTACGTCTTGGTGCAGTTGGTGCGACCTCCGTAGAAGGCGTCTCTGGGGTTCAGGGGTTCGGGTACCGGAAATTCCCTTGAGTGGCGCGCGAGGTCCTGGTCGGCCTTCGTCGCGGCGTCGAACTCGCACTCCCACATTTCCACCACGGCGTAGCCGGCGGCCTTGATCTTGGCCGTGACCTTCTCGGTGCTCTCTAACCTGGAGGCCATGGTTTCGTGTCCCGAGTTGTATATCGCCGCATGGCGATTGTGAAAGCACCGCCTGCAGCCGTGGTGAAAGCAGCCGTGGAAAAAGTACGCGGTTTTTTCGGCCTCTCTGTACCCGTCCACCTTGTGCCCCGCGATTTTGACTTCGCGTCCTCGCATGGCGTGCTGGATGACGATGCGGTTTTGCGTCTCTAGCCAGGTTAGCCATATGCACGCGGCGCGAGACTGACGGTCCGCTAGTCGATACCCGCCCGCTGGCAAGAGGGCAATTTTTTTAAGCGGCATGAAGCGCTTTCTATACACGCACATGCACGCCTGCGCGATGGTGACGCATTCTCTGAACGGGTCTATTCCGTTCTCGTCCAAGAATTCCCTTCTGAATTTGGAAACTCCCTGACTGAGTAGAAATACGTCCATCTTGCAATACGCCGCCGTTTCCGCCCCTTTTCTTCGTGCCACTGCTCGAAGGCTTTCCGACCCTCCGCCGACATGCCCTCCGGGCAGTAATGCCTTTTGTCGGGAATCGAACCCACGTACCGCTCGTTTTCCTTCGTGTTAAACAGGTACGGGAAATAACCTTTGCATTCCTTCAATCCGAAGGTCTTGGAAAAGCGGGAGAGTGGCATGGGTATGAAGTTGAGCGAGTCTAGAAATGTGACGTCACCGTACCTCATCCTGTAGATCTTGTTACCGTTCATGATGAGCTCCGGCATCCAGTCTAAGTGCGCCACCATGTACTTTAATAGAAACTGCCCGTCGTAAGCTCTGAGGTTATGTGCCACGACGTAGACGTCCCAGGCTTCGAACCTCGCCTGTGCGATGTGTTCGAAAAGCTGCTTCACGGGTTCGTCCGTGAACACCCATTCTTTGCAACCGCATTCGGTGCAGTATGCCGTCTTGCGGCGTTCGTCGATGCAGTGCGGGCAGGCTTGGTACAACACGCACAAGTTAGGTACATGCTCGTATGTGTCCTTTTTGCCGGTATATGGAATGTTTTGCGTGCATTCGAAGTCGATGAACATAAACACGTACCGGTTTCTTTTGTTCTTTGCGGCGTACGGCTGCATATAGCACATGTGGCTAGAATTCACGTGTGTCTTGCAATGATAGCAGTACTTTTCCCCGCACTCGTGCGCGGTTTTTCTGTACCTCGCATTCACGAGCTTGTTGCAAGACGTGCACACCTTTTCTACGTCGCACACCGACAGCGCCTTTGGGTAAAAAACGCCTTTCTTTGCGTGGTTTGCAAAGCATGCCGGTCCCTTAAAATCTCTGTTGCACCCGGCGCAGCGTATGCAGGCGTCGAATCGCGCATCGCACTGCTGATGGCATTTAGCGCACCTGGCGTCGCACCTGTGAAATTCTTTTTTGTGTGCCGAGGGATGATGACACCGGCGGCAATACCATTTGCATTTAAAGCACTTGTGAAGGTTCACGATGGCGTTAAAGTGCCCGGCGTGGAGCATGACGTCGATGTATTTATCGCATTTCTTATCCGACGCGTACAGCACGTGCTTCCCCGTATGATCGCCAAACACCGTCACAGCGTAGCCCTTTAACGCAGCGTCAAAGCGTCTGACGTCATCTATGGTGCAGCCGTCGTGGCCTTGACCGATGCTCGCGCACAAGGCTACGGCCTTCGATTTTTGCAGATAGTCGGAACGCGTCATCGTTCTATAGTTGACGTCGCGATCCACTTTGGCTTTGACTACAACGATGGCTCTTGCTAAACACAAGTTGTCTTTGTTGGCTATTTCGACAATGCCTTTATTGCCCCTACAGGCATCGCAAGGTTGGTGGCACGAACCCGAGACCTCCTTGGTCCACACAAACGTCACGTGAAGAGGCCCGCTTAGCAAGAATTGTTGGTTACTTTGCATTACTTTTTCGATGCTTCCAACAATGACATCTGCATTCAATTGGTCTACGCGCCTAACGCTCATGTTGAAGGCTTTGGACGTCTCCTTTTCGTCTGTTATGGTTATGCCTAAATATCCGGGTTCGTTTTCTAACAGGTTCTCTTTCGCAAAGTTTAGAATATCGTTAAACAGATGCGATACCCATTGCTCGGGGTTGACATCTCTTGGGACCGGGTTTACGGTAATTTGAGACTCTGTAAAGCCGGAAAAAAGCTTTGGCAGCCTTCTCTGCTTGTGTCCTATAATGTCGAACGTAGGCTGCAAGGTGCCATCGCGACTTCCCCCGGATTGCAGCTCCATCTTATCGTCCGAATGCGCCGATCGCTCTTTCCCCCTGCAAAGTGCTGCTGCTATTTTGTTTTTTATTTTAAACTATTTTTTCGTCAAATAGAACGATTTTGTAGAAAAACCCGCTATCGCACCCGTCTCTCACTACGGGCGTCTGATCTTGGCACCGGGTTTTTATAAGCTCGCTTATCAAAACCGATGTTTCATCATGCGCGTCGAGTTAAATGCCTCGTTTCGCCACAAAATTGTCACGTTTGTAAAAAACGCGGTCATCCTATCACGAGCCGCCACTGCGCGACCGCGACCAACGGCAATAAGGCTGCATAAAAACGCTGACGAGTATCCTTTCTCACGCTCGATTTACACCTACGTCGCCACACGTTTCTTGCGCGGTGCTGTGCGTGAGAAATGCCAGGCGAGCGGGGTTTTAACGTTTTTGTACACTCGCATCAGTGCAATATTTAAAAAACTACGAGTGCCGTGTGTGGTGTTTTTTGTGTCGTGCAGTGCGTACGTGTTATGTAAAATGCGATACTTCCTTTCTAAGGAGTAACACCAACTGTTGAATGAAAATTCTCAAGTGTTACGTTCGTATGACCTCTACCCTCTATCTCTTATAGGTGAGTACGAAAGTTTATTTTCATATCCACTTATTTTTAATCCGGATAAACTTTTCGGGAAATGGTTGCATCCGAAGGGACGGTATACACTGGCCTTAAAATTCTAAATTCTTTCCATCAACATGGCGGGCAAGAACTGAAAAGCGACATGCCTTTAAAAAGAATGGCTAAGCATTGTACAATTCGAACCATTTATAACAGATATCTCGGAAATGGCTGACGTCACAAAAAAGTTATTTCAAATAAATTGTGTGTGTTTTTTTTAAAAGAGATCTAAATTTTTTGTATTGTATGTTTTTTCTCAAACCTTAGCAGTTATACAAGATCGTAGAAAATTTCTTCCGAATCAAGAGGACTTCGCAGGCTATTTCCGCAAAATTCGAGATATACATTTTATTTTTTTTTCATATAAATGTCTTTAATATATGGTGTTGTAATTAAAATCGTCAGAGGCAGTTTTAGAAAATAAAACATTTCGGAAAATAGTTCATGTAAAGGGTAGTTTGGGGTGGAGGGACTTTCTTGAAAATCTCTGTGTCGTATCTTTGGAAGGTACTCAACCTAAATACCAAGTTTAGTATTTATCCGACTTTTCATTTTTGGGTTATGTTGCTCTGACACATACACACAGAATTTTCTAAAAATGTTTTTTATTCAGGGGACCTCGAAACAAGTATTTAGTTTTCCGGTGAAATCTCAATATTGAATATTTGGATGCAATGCATACCTCCTCTACCTACTATTTTACGTGGTAGAGAAAGCCCCTAAATCAATATTATTACATGCAGTTGTGAAAAATATTACAGCATTACGAGAAATTTGTGAATATTAGTTTATACGTATATAGTTTGCAAGAAAAGTGAGTAAGCTAGCTCGAAACTTAGCGTTGTTGTCACAAATAAACGTTATAGAGAAAACTCTGATTTTCATAAAAGTAAGATTAAAACTACTTGCTTAAGGTAAAATGCTTGTCTCATATTAAGAATATTCTCGGATATTCGGAGAATGGCGCGAAAGTTGAGTCTGACGCCTTGTTATTTTTATTCCGTTTTTTCTTCAAGTGGGGTTTCTCTATTGTTACATCTGTATAAGCACTGTAACTATTTTTACTTTCTCTACCACGTACATAGCAGATACAGGAGAAATTGCATTGCACTCAAAAATTCCATACCGGGATTTCGCCAGAAATACATCTATAGATTTGCACATTTCAACTTATTACATAATTGGCTTATATTGTGCACGATGTTTCATTTAAATACCCACAAACTGGGTCTGTGATTATTACTTTTTTTTATGTGTTTCAGTGGGTGAATAATAATTAGTTTGTTGGTATCGTTATCACAGTACTGTTTCACTTGCGAAATTCCGTTCTCTTTGTATGAAAATGAGTGTGGGAATTTTCTTGAAAATCTACGGTTTGTTAAATTTTTTTTATACGCTACTATTTTAGTGTGTGTGTGTGTGTGTGTGTGTGCGCGCGCGCGAGTACGTGCCTAGTATCCGTGCGCCACAAGCCAAAACGACGACATTATAGAAAAACTTTATCATTTGCCTACCGGACAGGGGCAACCGCGAAAAACCTGAAAAAAGCTCTAAGAGTATTCTAACGCTTACCGATCTGGAAAACCCGTGAAAACAAGATAGTACACTTTTTTTTTTAATTTTCTCAAAAATGGCTATAACGATTTTGATGAAAATATCATATGTTTAAGATAATGTCGTGAGAAATGAAATGTATATCTCAAATTTCTGGGAATGTCTCCAAAAGTATTTTTCATTGTGAACGCCTTTTGCATAACTGGTAAACCATAAGAGATAGACAAAATTTTACTACACAAAAAATGTAGTTCGCGTTAAAATACACAACTTATGCCATATACATTTCTTTTGTTGAGTGAACCGCTTTCGAGATATTGCTTGTTATTTCCTTAAATTTTTCAATACTGATACTTTTTTTTTTACTTTCTCTACTACGTATAGTAAGTAGGGGAAGTATTGCATTCCACCCAAAATTCGATACCGAGATTTCACCGGAAATACACGTTTTAAGACCTAACTTTATCATTTGCCTACCGGACAGGGACAACCGCGAAAAAACCTGAAAAAAAGCTCTAAGAGTATTCTAACGCTTACCGATCTGGAAAACCCATGAAAACAAGATAGTACGCTTTTTTAATTTTCTCAAAAATGGCTATAACGATTTTGATGAAAATATCATATGTTTAAGATAATGTCGTGAGAAATAAAATGTATATCTCAAATTTTCTGGGGATGTCTCCAAAAGTATTCTTCATTGCGAACGCCTTTTGCATAACTGGTAAACCATAAGAGATAGACAAAATTTTACTACACAAAAAAAAATGTAGATCGCGTTAAAATACACAACTTATGCCATATACATTTCTGTTGTTGAGTGAACCGCTTTTCGAAATAATGCTTGTTTTTTCCTTAAATTTTCCAATACTTATACTTTTTCTTTCTCTACTACGTATAGTAAGTAGGGGAAGTGTTGCATTCCACTGCAATGGTTCCGCTGTTTGACTGAGTTAGGGAACCCCGGCCAAACGAAAAGGGAAGCCCTAACGAGTGCCGTAGGGGAAAACAAAAGGAAACCAGAACTCTCAAAAATATACTACTATTGATAAGTTTGTTTTTGGGTACTTTAATGATAATAATAAACAAACATTAATAACCAGAACCGTAAAGCAACCATAAAAGAATAACTGTAAAACAAAAATGGCTTAAAGAGTAAAGCAACCAAAACCAATTGAGCAGAGCAGTAAAGGCAAGTTTTAAATACAGCAAAAATAATTAAATCCAAAAATTCAACAAACCAAATCAATTTAGAAAGTTTATAAAACAAGGCCACTATAAACATCAGACCAAAAAATTTAATTATGTTTAGCTAGTCAAAGACTAGCTAAGAATGTTGAACAAGACCGAAACAGACTTTAATGAAATTCAGGAAACCGAGAGCTTCAAAGTCCAGCTAAGCTAGATGTAGATAGCTTTACAACCCAACCGTTTTCAGTTACAAAGTTCAGCATAAATGGGTTCAGCATAACTGGGTTTTAACTGCAATTACTGCTCTCATAATTTACACAACAGAATATCTGTAATTCTGAATTAACTATGCATTTTTAAAGTGCCCAAAATATGTAAAGCTCTACTCACAAATTTCTACTTATATTGCTTCTTGCCCTCCTTTTATCAAACTATGCAATTTCAGACGACAAATGCCAAAAGCTTTTCTCACAAATTTCACACTACTGATGCTTTTTACCTTCATGAATCAAAATATGCATTTTCAAATTGCACAACTGAGTAAAGCTCTTATCACAAATTTTAAACTAACTATACACTGAAAATCACGTACTGAAAATATAACTCAACTGGAAAAGAAACAAAACACACTAAACCTATGAACAACTCCAAGAGCCAGTCACTTTACGAACTCTTATTTTCAAACACACATAACGTTTTCCGCCCCAAAATTCACTCACCATTACCAGGACACAAAACTGATAATAAAGCCTACCTTTACATAAGGTCGATCCACCGAAAATCACAAAGACGTTCCTTAAAAATTCATTACAAAAACTTCCACAATCCGCATCAGTAGTTGCCGGGCAGAGAGCTATCCCTGCAATGCGGACAGAAATCCACCACTCAGCGCGTACGGCCCAAGCACATGCCACGTCAGCAGACCACAGAGGAAAAAAAATGAGAGCACCAAAGAGAGCGTTAAGCAAAGGGGACAAGCAACGTAAAGTGACTGGCTGGATGTATAATACAGAAACAAAACATAAAAAGAACACATAACAGCACAATAGCCCCCCCCCAATCTGCGAGCTTGCGAGAAGAAAAAAAAACCATTTATAGGAACTCGAGGAAAGGGAACAATAAAAAGCCACAAGGGGAAACAACTAGGAAAACAGAAGGAACATGCTACACTGTAAGTAGACGAAGAAGGTAACTCCACACATACAGTCCGCAAACTTCAGTAGCTGACACTGAACACACAAGGAGAAGACCATAATTGAGGCAAGCAAACCCCAACAGTATATATCCCACGACGTAGCAACCGGGCAGCCATCCAAGGTGATGATAAAAGCTTAAGTATATAACTCCCAGGAACAGTCACAGGCGAAAATTTGCATCATAATTTTGGCAGCAATATTAAGCGGACAAGCCGCTAACCAGGAGTATAGATTTTTCTTTACTTATAACGTCGACACTGCAGACGGATGACGCTAAGGCAGAAACTGAAGCGGGCCAGAACATGTATAAAGTTGTCAGGATCCGGAAGAGGAGGCACAGGCTTCAGTATTTTAAACCACCAAATAGCGTCCGACGGTGAAATTCCCACGTAGGACCACCCGGTGGCACACACCACCAGAGCAGAAGAAACTTGCACAGCAGTCAGCACATCACAACTCAGAAGGTTCAGAACGTGTTCACACAGAGTAGCACGAGGAAAGAAAAAGGGAAGGTAGCCGAGAAGGATAAAAATCTGAAACATAATAAAACAAAGCAGCAGAGGGGGCTCTCAAAGCAAAACATAAACTTACATATACAAACTAAATCATCTTCAATCAATTATAATTTTATATACATATAAATATTGAATTTCATAATAAACCATGTTCTTTTTAAATTAGACAAGTATAGCATTACAATTATAGAACAAGAAATAAACATGGTATGCAATGAAACAGCTATGAGACATAATGCACTATATAACAACTATGTACAACAAAATAATAATTCACTTGCCCCGACCCCACACAAACTATAACTGGGGAGAGGCAGGTGAACAGGGCATACCGACAGGGCATCACCGGTGTGGAAGCATGAAAATTTTCCCAATAAGAACAATTTAATTAAGCTGACACCCACTGAAATTAAGTGACCTTATAAATATATATAATTATAATTTAAAATATTACCCCCAAAAATTAAATAAAAAAACAAAGGATATTAAATTCGAGCCAAATTTATAGAAACGCAAAAGGTCACTCGAAATAACAGGATCAACAGCAAAGGTAGGCTCTGCGCAACAGCTAAATATCCCAGCAAGGGCGAATGGAAATGAGGCAAAACTTTCAGAATTAGGTAACCATACATGTTACCATATTTATCTTGCACACTGACTTGAAAAGGAAATCATAAATTCCTCCAAAATATTCAGGAACTCGCAAGTGACTGACTCTTGAATAGCCCTAGCACACGGACATAACCATACATTTTACGGGCAAACAGTAAAAGTTGGCAAGTATGCAATAGTGATATTCTCATGTGTCAAAGATCTGAAGACAAATCACTGGAGTTCTATATGCTAACATCCGAAAAGATACCATTACTGTAGGAGGAAAGGAAAGTATAATTGGGAGCTTTCATGAATATGGAAGGGATAAGAAAGGATGATTGGGAGAGGAATGGGACAGGATTTATCCCGGTTAAGGGAATGGGACAAATCAAGAGCTCGCATGGGGCAGGATCGCTAATTCCTGAAAGTGAGTCACCCATCATCAGGACAATGCCAAGTGACTCACTTGCTACCCCGAGTTATACAATTTAAGCTGCGACAGGTGAGCGCGGCGCCTGCAGGAGGAAGACAATTCTTGCAAAAGAACAGACACCCCCTTATAAATTCTGAGAATCTTAAACGGGCCAAGATAGCGAGGAGCTAACTTCGCGGCAAACGCATCTGCTTTCGAGGACTGAGGATAGTTACGGCACAT
The DNA here is from genome assembly GCA_030765065.1 of Deroplatys truncata. Lineage (NCBI taxonomy): Eukaryota > Metazoa > Arthropoda > Insecta > Mantodea > Mantidae > Deroplatys > Deroplatys truncata. The sequence goes on from CM060975.1 coordinate 225,949,680, forward strand.
AACAACATCTCCCACTTTGAATGGGGAGGGACGACGGGACGCATCGTATCGCTGCTTTCTCATAGAGTGGCCTCTACGCAGATTATTCAAGGCAGCCTTCCAATTAGTACGAATGGTATGCGGAGAATTGTCAGCCGGTAATAAATCATTTAACGCCCACAAATTAGCCAAAGGAGACGAAGGTTGGTAGGCAAATAACAATGAAAATGGCGTCGTCTTATGAACCTCATGTCTCGCAGAATTGAAAGCAAACTGAAGTTGCTTCAAGTATTTATCCCAGCAATTGTGCTGCTGGTGATGATAAGCAATTAAAGCGGACTTAAGGTTACGGTTGACCCGTTCCACTAATGAGGGGTTAGGGTAATAAGGGGTAGTAGTAAAATGCTTAATACCCCAATCAAAACAAAAGGAACGAAAGAGACGCGACTTAAATTGCGAACCGTTGTCAGAGACCAGATATTGAGGAGCACCAAAAGATCCAAATATTGTTCCAAGTTCCCGAATAGCGAGGCGAGCAGTAGCCGCACTCAGAGGTGAAATCCATACGAACTTTGAGAAAGCATCAGTGAGCACCAATGCAAAAATATTTCCCTGAATAGAACGAGGGAGCGGTCCGATAAAATCTACAAATAGTTTTTCCATGGGCGCGGAGGGAACCTCCGAAGCCAAATATCCCCAATTTGTAGCCTGCGCGGGTTTGGACAATGCGCAAATGCGGCAAGACTTAACATGCTTTCTTACATCGAAATCCATGCCCCGCCACATAAACTGTTCACGAATTCGATTTCTAGTTTTGGCAATGCCTAAATGACCCCCGAAAGGAGAATCGTGAAAATAACTGAGAATCATGGGAATAGCTGCCTTCGGAACTATGACTTTATAACGCCGATCAAAACTAGCTCTTCCCATCAAAACACCCTCATGAATCTTATAATCCTGCAGTGAAACTCCCGATTTAATTTGCTCAATAATTGAAGCCAACCCAGAATCGGTAAGTTGAAGTTCAGGTATACTGACAAACATTTCAGGAAATGCCGAAAATGAGAAACTCTCAATCTGAGTATCCGCAGGAGCATCCAAAGTCTCGAAATAAACACACTCCTCAGTAGGTTCGGAAAATACCCGGGTAAGAGCATCCGCAATACAATTTTCTGAACCTCTGATAAAGGAAGGTGTAAACTTAAAGGCACCTATCCGGACACCCCAACGCGCAAGACGACCTGTCTTCCTTGGGACAGCTAACGCCCACGTTAAAGCCTGGTTATCGCACTCTAAAAAGAAATGCACATGTTCTAAGTACACCCTATACTTCTCCAATCCAAAAAGCACCGCTAAGGTTTCTAATTCATATGTAGAAAATTTACGTTCTTCAGGAGATAAAGTACGCGAACTATAATAAATGGGACGACGACCCTCAGGAAATTCCTGCAACAAAACAGCCGCTAGCGCGCTAGCACTAGCATCCGTCTGTAAAATAAAGGGCATAGCAAAATCTGGAAAAGCCAAGACAGGAGGGTTTGAAATAGCCTCTTTTAGATCAACAAATGCCGCTTCCTGCTCCTCGGCCCACGCAAAAGTAACCCCTTTCCTACGTAAGCAATTAAGAGGTTCCGCCCGAGTAGAAAAATTTGAAATAAATTTAGAGAAGAAGTTAACCATTCCCAAAAATCGAGCCACCTCACGCTTATTCTTGGGTGCCGGAAAATTTCTAATAGCCTTAGTGCGATCTGGGTCTATGGTAATACCAGAAGGGGAAACCATATGGCCCAAAAATGATATTTGAGAGGTAGCAAAATGAACTTTAGACTGCTTAACTGATAACCCGGCGCTCTGTAGGCGACGAAAGACCTCACGTAAATGAACAAGATGTGAGTCAAAATCCTCGGAATATACTACAAGATCATCTAAGTAATGGTACAAATATTTAAATTTTATGTCCGAAAACAAATTATCCAGCAAACGAGTGAGGACTTGCGCGCCCGTAGCCAAACCAAATGGGACCCTATTGAATTCATAAAGGCGCCAGGGGGTAGCGAAAGCTGTTAGATGCTTGGAATGTTCAGCCAAAGGAATCTGATGATAAGCATTGTTCAAATCCAGGGTCGTAAAAACGCGAGCCTTCGAAAAATGATGAGCAGCTGTATGCAAATCGGGCAAAGGGGTACTTTCAATAAGTATTCTTTTGTTCAAGAGACGATAATCTATGACCGGTCTAAAATCCTGATCTCCCTTCGGTACTAGAAATATGGGGCTGCTGTAATTTGAAGTAGATGGTCTAATAACCCCTTGGTCAAGCATCTTCTGTATTTTCTCTTTTAATATAGCCATCTTCGGTGGTGTGAGCTTATATGGAGATAACTTGACCGGAGTAGAATCAGTTAACTGAATTTCATATTGAGTCAAATGAGTGACCCCTAAAACATCTGTAAACAACGAATCAAATTCCCCAACTAAATGCCCTATTTGCTTTGCCTGTGCAGGGGACAAATGAGACAGAGAAGAAGTAGCGCAATTTTGGGTTACCAAATTAATATCTCCCAAGGTTAGAGGGGGCCCAGGTGGTTTAAAATCCCTCACAAAGTCCAACTTTATCCGGGGAGCAAAATGAAAAGCGATCTGCCTAGTGGAAAAATCAATAGCCATCCCAGTCCTTGACATAAAATCGGCACCTAGGACACATGCATAAGGAAGCTTGGGAACGACAAAAAAACTATGTTTCCACGTAAAACGTGGGAAACGTATAGTACATGATACTTTTTGAGTAACTTGAAAGGCCTGACCATTGACCATCAAACAAACCAACTGACACGTGGTTGCACGCGACATAATACATGGTAAATTTAACCTAAGCCAATCAAGCTGAATCAAAGAGACAGAACTTCCGGAATCTAATAACGCCAATAAAGGCAACTTCTCAAGAGAAACTTGAACTAAGGGTTTACCCGAAAACGGATAACCACAAATACGCCGAGACAAACAAATGGTCGACTTAACCTTCTGGCGTCATAAAGGTCGAAACTGTCGCCCCTGATTAGAAACACGAAGAAAACCCCGATTCACGGTCCTCCTATTGGGACAATTTCGTCGAACATGGCCTTCCTGACCACACTGAAAGCATTTAATAGTGGCCAGACGACGCGAATCCGGAACAATGGCCGAAGAAGGAGCTGATACAGTGGTATTAGGAGTTGCTAATGAGCCCGGAGGCTCTGACAGACGCAGCCTATCAACAAGCATAACTTCATTGAGTTTAGGAACCAATGCTTCCAACTGCTGCAAATTTGACGGCCGAGGTCCTAATACCAAAGCCGACCTGACGACTGGATTGAGTCCTGATAAAATGACATCACAAATTTCCGCTTCCGTATCAGGGAGCACCAACACTAAAGCAATTTCCTTAATCCGAACCATATATTCTGTAAACGGTTCCGTTAGACCCTGAGGACGAAAATATACGTCTTGCATTAGTCTCGTGCATTCCCTACGCGGAATGAACATGTCTAATAGGGCCAAATGAAAGCGAGTCACAGGCTCGGCCAAACCAGCACACCGCATTAACAGGTCCGAAACTATCCCAGACACCTTGATAGATAATAATTCTATCACTTGAGCCGTGGGTACCAAATAACGCTTAGCCATTAGCGTCAATCGAACAAGAAAATAGAGAAACTGTAAAGCCGATGGTACATCAACAATGTCGTTTAACTGAACGCCTTCCACGAATTGCTGGAGAGGATGAGCGAGTCTAAGTGGCCGAAACGCAGACACCGCAATCGAAGGCTGAACCACATCTGACAATCCTTGATTATACAAGGGGGACGACCCAGTATCCTCCTGTGAAGTCCCAAAATCTTCCTCCACTTTACGGGCTAATTCCTTAAACTGATCCTTTAACTTTTGCAACGCTATACATGACTGCAAGGTAGGGAATCTCTGTAAGACATAATCTAAATAGAACAAGTAATGTCGAATTCTAACTTGCCACCGGAGCAACTGTGCCTTAGAGGGAGAATCCTCGCGCCCAAAATCCATTAAATTATCCTGAATCTCTGCTAAGGCCAACGAGCAAGTGGACTCACACTTAGTCACTACCACGTGATCAATAGAAACAGTAATTAATGGAGCATCCTTAATTTGTCGAAAAACTTCCAACATAATAGCCACTTCAGTTGTCATAGAACATTGACCTCCACGTACAACCAACTCTACCCACAATTCACCTTTCCGTAATCTGTCCACATTAGTAACCGATACCGCCATCTTGTAACTACGGATATGGTACAAGTAAGAAAATGAAATCCGGAGAATACAGAGCAAACAACAAACCCAACAATATTCCCTAACCAACACAGACAAATCAATTAACCACGCTCTGCTACCAGTAATTTGCAATGGTTCCGCTGTTTGACTGAGTTAGGGAACCCCGGCCAAACGAAAAGGGAAGCCCTAACGAGTGCCGTAGGGGAAAACAAAAGGAAACCAGAACTCTCAAAAATATACTACTATTGATAAGTTTGTTTTGTAGGAACTTTAATGATAATAATAAACAAACATTAATAACCAGAACCGTAAAGCAACCATAAAAGAATAACTGTAAAACAAAAATGGCTTAAAGAGTAAAGCAACCAAAACCAATTGAGCAGAGCAGTAAAGGCAAGTTTTAAATACAGCAAAATTAAGTAAATCCAAAAATTCAACAAACCAAATCAATTTAGAAAGTTTATAAAACAAGGCCACTATAAACATCAGACCAAAAAATTTAATTATGTTTAGCTAGTCAAAGACTAGCTAAGAATGTTGAACAAGACCGAAACAGACTTTAATGAAATTCAGGAAACCGAGAGCTTCAAAGTCCAGCTAAGCTAGATGTAGATAGCTTTACAACCCAACCGTTTTCAGTTACAAAGTTCAGCATAAATGGGTTCAGCATAACTGGGTTTTAACTGCAATTACTGCTCTCATAATTTACACAACAGAATATCTGTAATTTTGAATTAACTATGCATTTTTAAAGTGCCCAAAATATGTAAAGCTCTACTCACAAATTTCTACTTATATTGCTTCTTGCCCTCCTTTTATCAAACTATGCAATTTCAGACGACAAATGCCAAAAGCTTTTCTCACAAATTTCACACTACTGATGCTTTTTACCTTCATGAATCAAAATATGCATTTTCAAATTGCACAACTGAGTAAAGCTCTTATCACAAATTTTAAACTAACTATACACTGAAAATCACGTACTGAAAATATAACTCAACTGGAAAAGAAACAAAACACACTAAACCTATGAACAACTCCAAGAGCCAGTCACTTTACGAACTCTTATTTTCAAACACACATAACGTTTTCCGCCCCAAAATTCACTCACCATTACCAGGACACAAAACTGATAATAAAGCCTACCTTTACATAAGGTCGATCCACCGAAAATCACAAAGACGTTCCTTAAAAATTCATTACAAAAACTTCCACAATCCGCATCAGTAGTTGCCGGGCAGAGAGCTATCCCTGCAATGCGGACAGAAATCCACCACTCAGCGCGTACGGCCCAAGCACATGCCACGTCAGCAGACCACAGAGGAAAAAAAATGAGAGCACCAAAGAGAGCGTTAAGCAAAGGGGACAAGCAACGTAAAGTGACTGGCTGGATGTATAATACAGAAACAAAACATAAAAAGAACACATAACAGCACACCACCCAAAAATTCGATACCGAGATTTCACCAGAAATACACGTTTTGAGACCTCCTGAATCAAAAAAAAAAAAAGCATTTTTGGAAACATGTCCGTGTGTGTGTGCCTGTCTGTGTGTCTGTCTTTCTGTCTGTGTGTGTGTGTGTGCGCGCGCGAGTACGTGCCTAGTATCCGTGCGCCACAAGCCAAAACGACGACATTATAGAAAAAACTTTATCATTTGCCTACCGGGCAGGGACAACCGCTAAAAAACCTGAGAAAACCTCGAAAATTAGGAAGGGCTTCGTCAACCAGTACAGAAAACGCCTACCAACCAGGGAAAACCTATGAAAAATCAGAAAGAGTTTGCATTCGTTTACCAACCGCAGAAAACTCCCAAAAAAACTAGTTATTTTAAAAAAAAAAGAAAAAAAAAGGAAAAGACGAATAATATAAGTATGGCAACTGCAACGTTTGTGTGTGTGTGTGTGTGTGTGTGTGTGCGCGCGCGAGTACGTGCCTAGTATCCGTGCGCCGACAAGGTAAAACTTCATCATTTGCCTACCGGACAGGGACAACCGCTAAAAAACTGAGAAAACCTCGAAAATTAGAAACGCCTTCGTCAACCAGTACAGAAAACGCCTACCAACCAGGGAAAACCTATGAAAAAGCAGAAAGAGCTCGCATTCGTTTACCATCCGCAGAAAACCCCCAAAAAACCAGTTATTTTTTAAAAAAAAACGAAAAAAAAGGAAAAGACGAATAATATAAGTATGGCAGAAACAGCTTGCATTCGTCTACCAAACGGAGAAAACCCCGAAAACACTAGTTATTTAAATTTGCTGAGTTCTGGATAGGCTTTTGCAAATGTTGTTGGTAGCAAAACTCGCCTTTTCCATCACCTCCAACATACCCCACTCCCACACCTTTTTTCTTTCCACCAATCATAATCTCTCTTATTCTCACCAATCAACAACTTTCATTTGTTCCTTTCCACCAATAACAACACTTCTTATTCCCACCAATCACAACTTCACACGTCACTTTCTGTTATACTTTTTATCCCTCGTTCGCCATCTTTCCCCCTCTTTCAGCCCCCAACCTCCGCACAGACAACGCCTCACCGCTCCTTAACCTCAACTTCGTGCCTCCGTCATCTTATTTAGTTCCCATTTTTACCACCGCGCCTCTCATCTCCCAACCAGATTGCCGGCAAGAACAGATCTCGTTCATTCGCACCTCGACGGTTGACTCGGCAGCAGCTACTGCGAACACCTACGTCGTACACGTTTTTGACCGCTTTCGACCGGCTATGAGAACCCTGCTCCTACGTACGCTAGCGACCATCACGATGGTCCAGTACCAGGTTTTTGGTATAGTTAAATTACGCCTCTGCAAAGGGTGTCTGTACCGCTTTAAAAACCTAGGTATATCAGTGCGTAGTGATGTTGGTTGATCTTAAAGCTGGTTAAGCATTTTCAAAAACAGTTTGCTTTTATTTTTTCGCGTCGCGTATCGCGCTTTTGGTGACGCATCCACACCGGTAACAGGTAAGTACCACACGCATAATTATTTTTCGGACCTGCTTGGCGTAGGAATATATCCTTTCGTGTTTTGGTACTGTAACCTCAAACCTCCTTACCCACCTCTTGCGTCCGCCATCTTGTTTAGTTCTCACCGCATCTCCTTGTCGCAGACCCTCCGCCATTTTTAGTTCCCACTATTTTAACCTCAAAATCTACTCTTCTAAACTCTTGCTACTCCCATCTTCTTTTAGTTCCCATTCTCACCACCGCGTCTCCTTACCCCCCCCCCTCTTGCGACCGCCATGTTCACCACTAACCTCAAAATTTCCTCGTCCTTAAACCTCTTGTCTCAACCACCTTGTTTAGTTCCCATTTTCGCCACCGCATCTCATATCGCCCCCATCTCTCTATCCACTCAAGAAAAAACTACCATCCAACGTTCAAAAAATTGCTGATCAGTTCACGACAGGCTTTTGCAAATCTTGCTGCTAGCAAAACTTACCTTTCCCATCACCTCCAACATACCCCACTCCCACAACTTTTTCTTTTCCACCAATCATAATCCCTCTTATTCCTACCAATCAACAACTCTCATTTGTTCCTTTCCACCAATAAAATCACTTCTTATTCAATCTTCTTAATCAATCACAACTTCACACGTCACTTTCTGTTACACTTTTTATCCCTCGCTCCCCATCTTTACCCCTCTTTCAGTACCGACCTCCGCACAGACAACACCTCGCCACCCAGCTCCTCTCCATCACGCGACCTCCATACTCTTCCATCTTCCTTCCTTCATCTCCCACCCCAAATTAACGAACCAATCAAAACACTCCACGTCACTTCCTCAATTCTTTCAACTCGTCCCGGATGAGCCAACCGATTTAACGATAATCCTACCGCTCAGGGCGCTTTTCAAACTTACCGCCGCCGCCGTCGCACGCAGCGACACTAGCGACACGAGCGCCCCTAGCGGCAGGATTATCGTTAAAACAATTGGCTCATCCGGGACTATTACTACTCTCGCCTCTTCCTTACTTATCTAAGTTACAATCTGGTTTTGTACAAATCCTGGTTGTTAAATTTGTTTCTTGGTGAATTATATTATTATATACAATCTTGTTTAATATTGATTTATATGTGGATGTGTATATGTATATATGTGTAGTATATCCCCTTTCAACAGGTACAAGCTTAATCATTATCAAATGATTTTTTTCCAGTTACACTTTGAACGTAACGTACATGTTTCATTTTCCTGCCAGCCTCTTGGATAATGCTAAATGATTATATAGTTATTATGTGCCATACACGTATGATTTGTTAATTCATGTCATTGAACAGCTCTTTGACACTAATTGTATGTAGCTATAGTTTCCGAAACCTGAAATTAAATCTGAGAAACGTAGTGCCAGGACCGTGATACTACCCACGACTGATCCTCAGCCTTCGGCAGTTCCTCTTTGCATCCAAACTCGCACTGCACTTCTGTCGTCTGATTTCCAAAATTATAAAAATTACTCTGAGTTACAGTAGTGAAGACCTAACGGTAAGCATTCGCAGAGATGTCACATGGGTCTTCGATAAAATAAGATATATCTAGACTAAAAAACTGTCTTAATGTGGTATTTTCTGATATTTTTAATGTATTTAGAAACATTGCTCGTTTAAAATACTAATAACAAGTGGAATCAACGTCTTTAGCCAGTTGGAAGAAAAACTACAATCTTTAAAGACTCTCAGAAGTTTTTAAGAGTTAGTAATGGAGTTTTCTGAAAGAAGCTCACAGCTTTACCAATGTAGTATAGAACATGCTTGTTTAATGAAAAATAAACTCCAACTTCATTATTTAGGATAGCACAAGATTCCCAATCCGCGATGTTCATTAACGATAAAAGACTAGAATTGATTTGAATAGTGCGACAAGTAATTTGAAGTAATATTAGATTTCGAAGGTTCATTAGCAGACGGAAAAAAAAGGAAACGACATAACCTTTTAAAAAAGCTAACGAGTTATCCTTTCAAGGTTAGTTAACCGACTCTTTGAATGCTGATTGCTCTGCTTATGGATAGAACTTCCACATTGCTTTGGAAAGTAGTAGGTATTACCATGGCGCGATGTCCAGAACGTTTTTCGATCTCTCAAAAGAAACATTTATCGCAGTACATAGGTAAAGATGCCTCTATTTGGGGCAATGCCGACTCACACCTTAAAGTAAAAAGCGGATGGAAACAAATTCAATATCTGTACTCGACAATAGCTTCGAAAGAGTTTAGATGTTAAACTACATAACCTATAAAGAAGTAAATATTGTAATTGGATTATGAGGGAAGAATTTCAGTAAAATACCTACCATAGAAGTTAAAAATATTTAATTTAATATACTTTCTCCAAAAATAGCTAGGTAGGTTAATATTCTAGTCAAATTATTAACTATCTATCTTTTACAGTGATCAGGACATAATGCTTTATGAAGAGCAGCAACATCAAAACGACTAGCAAGTCCATTTTCATGGTAGAAGTAGTAATTCGTCAACTACTCAATCTCTTGCAATGTTTACGAAAATATTTTAAAATCTTTTGAAATTGATTCTTTCATAAAATCTACATTAGTGCAATATTTAAGGAATATATATTATAAGGAATATATACTCAAGAAATTATTTTCTACAGCAATTTAAAAAACCGATTCGTTCTAGCTAAATATAAAGCTTTTAATATCAAAGTAAGTACGACTTTTTTCACAACGCATAAGTAGTAGAGAAATTGTGTTTTATCAATTAATGTTTTCATCTTTAAGGTTATTACGAATTTTTTCTTGTAATAATTTACTATTAAAGTTATCGGATTAGGTTCGAATTATTTGTGAGAAAAAATTCAAAGGGACAACAGACCTTATTCACGCATTTACCATATTAAATTAAAACCATTTAACATGCAAATTCTATAGTGCCTAGTAATACTACTCTGACTTTTAAATTAAATTGATACCAGAAAACTGGACTAAAATGTGAAGGTATAAACCTCATCTTTTCTATTTCTTTCTATTTTGAACTAGGCTTCTCTATGTATAAATCACTAGCGTTGTTATTCCACGAGAAACACAATGTGACGTGCATTTGACATTAATTACTCTAAATAGCTATTCAAAGCAAGCAAAGTTCATTTCTTAAGCTTCTGTAACCTACTCCAAAAAGATAGGATTGAGTCATGCTGTCATCTAAATATCAGTTTTGACATGTTTACGCCATTAAATTTATGTTACATTTAAGCTCTTAGATGTAAATCAACCGTGTTATATCGCCATGCTGTGATAGGTATTAACATCACAGATATACTTATGAAGTGTTAGGAAACTAGGGATAATGTATCTTTGTAATAGTTTAAATTATTTAGTTTTTTCATTAATTTGATATAAATAATGTTAAAACAGAAATTACTAATAAGAATTTTAATAATCAATTTGGAAAAGCTCGTCAAATCAGGCAGGCTATTCTTAGTAACCGGAGTTACTGAGCTTGGATAATTGCTAACCGCAAGAAAAAAATATGTTCAAACTCACAGCTGTGTGCATTTGTCTTTGTTTATATTGTGGTTCATTGAACTCTAAATCCTATGGTATTTCTCAATGTTACAAAGAGCACTAAAAGAAACAAGAGACAGAGAATTATGTGCAAGACGCATGTACCGCGGTAAACAGACCCGCAAAGAGATAATTTGAAACTAAACCAGCTTAACTGCATTTTAGATTTATGGGAGGACATGTTCCAGACTCCTTGTGTGTAAAAGCATGAACGCCCACTAACATTCACTACCCCCTACCCTAGAACCGATAAGAGACAATGTAGGAAGCGGAGTGTAGAAGCTCACAATATCCTAGCTTCTGTCTTTATGGCAAGTATACCATAAAGGGTCAATTATGGACAATTTTGGCGGTCATAAAGTATTTATAATGCTGAAATATCATAACATTAATTTATAATGTATTGGTATCGTAGTGATATCTATACTTTTTTTTTCTAAATAAACGAATGTTGTTAAAATTAAAAATAAAGTTGGAATTAAACTTCCCTAAAAAATGTTAAAATAAAATGAAATTATATTCATTCTACAAAAATTACAAATTGATATTAACAATAATATTAAAACAACAAATAAAAATAAATTATTATAAAACTTCCTTTAAATGCTCTTCAAGTTCCCCTTCTTAATACAGCTGTATTGTAATAACATAAATAATCTTCATCATTTTCATCTTGCCATCTTCACAATGACGCAGAATATGGAGATGCTGAGATATGACATTCTGCTTCCAAATGGCGGATATTCTTTTACGTTTTTACTGTTCTCCATATAGTATGCTTTCTTGGGAATGTTGATAACTTTTTGTTACTTTTCCTGATAAAGTACCCAACAGCTTATATGAAAGAAACTTTATCTATTGCATGCGATATAAATAACGATTATTACTGTATGATGATGATGGTGTGATACTCAGTCCATTGTAGACAAAAGGAGCTTTAAATAAATGCACTATACCTTAAGCCTTATGAATATTGTCATGAAATTATCATTAACTCATAGTATTCAGCTAGCAAGCACATAGACAATTAATTGGCAGAGTTATCCTCCACCCATCTTTTGAAATAAAGTAAGTAGTTTATCAATCAAGTGGTCACAATTATCAAGAGGAGTACAGAAAGGTCACATTTGGAAAGGGCGGAATTACCTGTATTAAAGGGATTGGTTTTTATGGACATGTGACATATTTCAGTAGCCCTTGCAGCGCTGGTCACAAAAACTTTAGACTTTGTCTCCATGTTAATTAATCAGAAAGATTTGACACAAATCATGTGAGTGCTGCGCATTTTAATTGTATGTGACTCATTGCTCACAAAATCCTTGCTACTTGGTCAAGTTTCTAAGCATATTACATTGCGCATGCTCACTTATATTTAATATCTCCAATTAGCGTAGAATAGATTGAGAGAGACTAATAATTATCCTCTTTTCGTTTTACTCGAAATATGATGTATTTTTTTAAATATATTTCAAACCAATCATTTAGAGAAATGATACGAGCTATTCGGAATCTAATACTTGGAAAACGTGGAATATTTACAGTAGAAAGAATTCCTATTGTGAGCTGGTGAAATAAGACATATTTTGTGAACGCAAGGGTACAAGCATCTACTTTAAAAATCAAGTTACTGACCAAATATTCAAGTTAAAATAATATTATGTATTTACATATAATTTTAGATACGCAATCGCTTCATTAAATATATTAACAGTGCGCACGTTCTTAAGATTTTACCATTCAAGAGCTGGAGTTTTGATTTAAATGTAAGCCGAATGCAAGCCAAGTCAGCCAACCAGGAAACCGTAAGTTGTTGTCAGGCTTCTAATAAACCAACCTGGAGCATTAAAGGAAGCCGTGACGTGGCAGAAAGTGGAAGGTGTACATGTATTTCTACACTGGCCTGTAGTAAATGTATGGATTTATCGAACTGGAACAACGCAAACTCAGTCCTATGTTTTAATCGGTAAATAAGGATATGCTGTGGACAAACAAGTCCTACACGACCTGTGAAGAAACCCTATTCCCTGATTTTCCTTTGCTGCACTGCATTTATTTATAAATTACACTGCACCATTAGAGAGGAACATTTACAGTTTACAAAACCGGGCTTTTGTTGCATAATATGTATGTAGTTTATGCACTTATAGTGCATAGGACTTGAAATGTTTCTGTACTGAGAATATCAAATATGATATTAAAATATATCAGACGAAAAGTTTCAGTGCCCTTCCTGCTGGGCTGTCTTTATCTGCATTCCAGAAGTACCCTTAAAATCACATTTTGGAGAATTTAGTAGTATAGGGTCTTTCAACAAGAGTGTCCGATCTTTGAACTTAAATAAAACACGATCTGTAATGATAGAGGTTTATTTCTTTTTTATTTTAGAACATAATTAATGTCATTCCGTGTGGAAGAGAACTTCAGTTAAGTGACCTCCGCGACTTCGTTTGGTTGCACGTATACGATTGACCCAATTTTCAATGACAGAAGAATGTAAATTAGGTCCAACTTCACGAATAACACGCGTGATGTTATTCATAAGATCATTTACTGTTTCTGGAATGTTGACATAAACTCGAGATTTAACATAACCCCACAAGAAGTAATCCAACGGCGTTAAATCACATGACCTCTGAACTTCTCCTTCCAAAGATCGATTGTTTCGAGAGCAGTATGACATCTGGCACCATCTTGCTGGAACCAGATGTTTCAGAAATCCATACCATCCGATTGAGGCCAAAAATAGTCCCTTATAAGAGTCCGGTATCTTTCTCCATTTACAGTTAGACCTTCTCCATCTTCATCTTGGAAGAAATATTGACAAAGATGATTCCATCATATCAAAATCCACACCACACAGTAACCTTTTGGGGGATGAAGTGGTCGTTCTTGAATGTGCATTGCATTGTGATTGCTCCAATAGCGGCAATTTTTTTTGTTAGCACAACTATCCATTCAAAAGTGGGCTTCGTCTCTGAAGATGATTTTTCGTCAAAAATCCGGGTCAGCTTCCAATTGCTCCATAGCCCAGTCAGCGAATACACGGCGCAACCTATGGTCGTTGGGCTTTAGTTCTTGAGTTAACATTATTTTGTAAGCGTGAAAATTCAAGTCCAGATGCAGAAGTCGCCAAGTTGTGGTCGGCGAAAGCCCCAATTCTTGCGCTCGACGAGCAATTGATTTGTTTCCGTTCTCGCGTACACTCTCACGAACGGCGCCTATGTTTTCGTTGGAGCGCTTACGTCGATTACGTATAGCGTTCTTTGATCGCTGACAGGACCACTTCTTTCAAATTTATCGATCAAACCCCGAATCGTTCTCTCGCAAGGACGATTAAGCACCCGTAAACTTCACGCAATACACGGAAGGTTTTGCGAACAGATGTTCCATTTTGATAATAAATTTTCACAATTTCTACGCGTTGTTGAATGCTGTAACGTTTCATGCCTATCTGTCCATAACAATTGTAACCACATGAAAAAATGACTGCTGTAACTCAATAACAGCGGCAGCTATCACATATTAAAGATAGGACACTCTTGTTGAAAGACCCTATATGCGCAGTATTTAGATGCAACGGTCTAGTGCTCTTGGTTGCCAAGCACAAACAAAGGTTTTCTAAGGCCTATGTCTAAGTTGCAGTTTTCATCATGCATTTCATTAAACGATGTTGAATAGAATCCGGCTGCTTTCACACTGAACAAAGTGGGGATAGAATCAGATTAAGGTGGTACAATCTGACCTCTGTGGGAAGTGTTTTATTGAAGAATTCCTTAGCTGTTCCGTCCAGTTTGCAAAATAACTGATCCATATAGGAACAAGTGGTTTAGGTTGGTAAAGAAATGTGTAGCCCCACCCTCTTCAAAAGTCACCTTTATTATCTATATGCTTCATACTTCTAGCAACTTCATTCCCTGAATACAAATAACCATTCAGTTGTCTATGTTCTTGCTAGCTGATTACCATTATAGTACACTGGATATAAAGGTGGTAAGCGTTTCACGGCAGAACACTTTGAAAATACGAGACATAGTCGAATATTTTCTATTTACGAGATCCTGTTATACAGTTAACACGTGCATATTGCGTACTATTTCGGGTATAGGATAAACATCCTATTTTCTAGTATTGTGTTGTGCAATGATATCGATTTAATTGGCCATTAACATCTGAGTAAAGTATCAAAATGTTTGGCCAGTACCACCCTTAAAAATACGCATATGAATATCTGTACCAAGACCATTAAGCAATGGGAATATATACAAGAAAAATCACTATTGTGATCTATTAGGCATGACCTAATCCCCCCACCGCCAGCGTACGTATGGGATATAAACATTTTTCAATATCCGATCCCAGGGTAAACGAGAATATATTGTTAGACACATTTCCGATAGGTGATTTTCACACATTGCGGTAGGTACGGGACCGATATTGGTTACATGTTTTCAGTATCCATTTTAAAATTCAAATTTTAATAACGAATGCTACATTATCTTAAAATATCTAAGTTTTCTTTACTGGAATAGGAATTGAGGTTTAATTTAAAAACAGTAATTAAAACATGGCATTATCAATTTTATGTATTTTTACTCCACCTGAATTGGCACCAACTCTCTTTTTCAGAACCAATACCTCAGTTCAGCAATACTTTTTTTAAATATAGGACTTTTAAACCATCTAAAGTGACCGACGTGCCTTTTGGAGCAGAAGAGAATTAAGTTCACAGAAGTAGTGTAACACCTATGGGGTTTTATTCTGCTCCAGGGTTTATATGCTTTTATATATACGTTTTGAAATAAAATATCTAATGGAGCGTATCTGCAAACAAACAGTTTATTTATTTTTGCGTTTATGGCCTATAGTCTTCCACAATTTATATGTATCGTATATACTTAATAAGATTCTGAACTGTGCTGCAAACGCTACTACATAATAGTTGGAACGTATTTTTCTCTCAAGTGAAATTTGATGCAGTAATTTGTACCACAAATTACTTAAATGTAAATAATGATTGTAATATGAATATGCATTTTTATGTGACATTGATTTGAGATATTTGTTTATTGTAATTATTGTTGAGAAGTAAGTTTTTAATGCCTTACTGAAACTGACAATAATAGCGCGCAATAATGCAGCGAGGGGGTGAGCTGTTTATCATTATTGGAAACGAGGAAGTTACGTAATGTTGGCGCGTTTTTTCCTTGAGAATATTCTGGAACGTTTCCCTAGAGCATATGTATTAATAATTTTCATTGGATATAAAAATAGACGCTAATGTTGGCGCGTTTTATTAGCCAATTGCAGTTCAGTTTTAATCTTTAGGCATATCGGTGTGTATGGGTATAAAAAGCAGTAGGTTAGAGGTAAAGTCCGTCATTCGTCCAGTTCATCAAAAATCTGTGTACACTACACGTCGTCTTCAGTCAGTCAGTTCGTCGAAAGTATTTGTACGGCAAACGTCGGGTATCGATTCACAAGTTACGCGCAGCAGAATTATGAATAATCTAAAGTGTTGTAAGGTTAATTATACAAAAAGTTGAAGTACGTGGATTAAAAGTGATCAGTAAGAAGTTATTATAACAGTTTCAGTTTGGCGAGTGTTAAGATCAATGTATAAATGTGATAGTTAACGTGTTCGACAATAAATGTGTAAAACAAATTTCTTCATCAGTGTTATATTTGGATAAAAGATTCCTTTCCGTTTACACACCCTGATCAAGAGACATGTTCGACCGAGAAATAATAGCTAGCCGGAGGACAGTAAACAAAAATTAAATCAAATAACAGTCGCATTCTTTCGAACACTAACACTGCCGCAAATTGCTAACACCAGATGGAGCTACAAACCGAACAAATGAATGACGTCACAAGATGGCTTCACATGAAGTAAACACACATACACAAACAAACTTTATAAGTAATACCGTTACAAATTAAAAAGCATTATAGAACCTAAATATTTTGTGTTTAATAGCTTACCTTAACTTTAAATCTTACCTTAATCCATATTAATACTCCACGCTAGCTTTTAAGTAAGAGTAGAACTATTGAACAATTTGAACATTTTCTAACAGATTATGGTGGCTTCAAAGTGCTAAACATCAAATAAATTAAGAGGATCCTGAGATGAAATAATAGCTATCATAGCTCAAGTCCTCCTTTAAAATAATAACACAACTGTAAAGTAGAACAGGAAATTCTAAAACCCAAGTATTATGAGCTCCAATTTTAGTGACACGTTAATATACGGCCTATTAGTACCCTTTTGCATCAGCCTGTATTACATATGTTATATTGACCTATCTCCGCGGAAGATGTGATGATAACCTTGTTATTCTTGATTGCAGCCAAAATCTTTTATGCCCCATTGTCAAATAGCTTGGTTTTAGTGCTGAATTCACTATTAAGGGTTAACACGTATTTATCAAGAATCACACTGCCACAGGCAAACGCAAAATGATTATGAAGGACATCGGCCAGTAATATGGGATATGTCAATATCATTTCAGAAATAAGACTCTCCTATTACTAATTCATCCAGTACAAAGAGGGTGTTGTTCCTGCCACTGTGTTATGTACGTCAGCATTTAGATCAACAAGTTTTGAAAGGCCTGTCATTCTATGTCCCAAATGACAGGAGACAGAGGAATTATCGCTTCGACCGCGTGAGATGGTGCCACTCCAGTACTTCGCCAAATTGCTAGTTCTGTTATAAACACCCCATTATCCTAGCATGTCATGTGTAGCACACTTCACAGCAATACCTGTCCTGCAGGCAGATATAGATATCGTGAACCAGAATTCAGAAGAGGTAATGATTTTGTCCTCTGACGCACTAAACGACCAAAGCAGCTTAAAATACAGGGTATAACGATTTGAGCTTTGTCACAGAATGGTAATGCATACTAATTCTATAAATATAAAAGTTGAGTATACAGTGGAGCGCATGGAGTACTGCCATATAATGTGCAGTGATTTATTTGGTAAGAAATTACTAAACCGCCTCTGCCAGGTTTAGTCCCCATCCCTTACCTGGTTCTAGCACTCCACTTCCCATTTCCTTTGCTCCTGATCCTGAGATCGACCTGTGTCCATAGGTTAATGTTTGAGTGCCAGGCTTTTAAATTCAAACCAGTACGAGACGGACTCATCCAGGGGATGGTGTGGAACGTCGTTGCGAAACATGATTTCCAGTCACTCGGGTAAAATATTTCTGTACTTCCCCCCTTTCGCCGCTCATCTAGGTCTGATATTTTTCATAGGCTACTGCACGTGTATCTGACTGAGTTCAAATCAATAAGAAATTGGCACATCCAGAACCGCATGATGAGATTCTGCCAATACTAAATCATGAAAACCACTATAGGAAATTATATGCATCGGCAAGATTCCGTGCACTTGCATGTACGTGAAAATAGCGTAATTTGGGAAAGCATATGGGGCATTTTGATAATTCTATCATTACTGAAAGTCACTGCTCTTCCCGATGGATATATGACATAAGACAACTTCTAATTTCAGCTGCGGTAGGTTATTTTTTTATACAGATTCGAGGACCTCAAAGCACGCAATTCCGGTGAAATCTGTATGCCAAATTTTTGTGTGGAAATGCAATACTTTCTCTACTCAGCAAACGTGTATCATGTTTCGAACTTATATGAAAATTCAATTTAGTTACCGAGACAATTAACTGTTCACTATTATTACAAAAGTGTATAAAATGAATCATTTTTGTATTTTAAAGAGGATTTCAGTATCATGTAGAGTAGAGCGAGTGAGGAAAGAGTATTAGGATTCCACTTACCGATGTGCTTGTTAGCTTAATCTAGATCTAGAAGTATTTTCCTGCTTAGAATTAAGAATATGATTCCCTTACCTCAGCCAGCCGTTTTGATCTCCTCGTAGAGTTTTCTTAAATGTAGTTCTTACCTGTAAAAAATAAAAGAGGAAAAAGCATTAGCTCAAAAAGATCAGATTAATTAATAATTATTCCTAACAAATTTCATACAAAATAGAGTGATACAGAAATAAAACCGACAGTGTTTGTATTGATATCACTATATCTTTTCGATCATTACAGTTAGATCATCCGGTACAATGTTTAATAGATAACGAACATTTTGTCGTAAATGAGGCTTCTCAGGCAGTGACGTTTCTGCAATTTTTTCTTCAATTACAAGATTTTTGTCGACAATTTATGATTGCGGAGCATGATGTGTATGCGTTATTGTTAAATGTTGTGGAAGGGAAAACTGTTTTCTTGGTTCGTACGGCGCAAATACAAATAAACTTATTATCGCAATTTCATACAATTTTTCTTTACTCCGCGAGTTCAGATGGAATTGTTACTGCAGCATTTTTATGCACTTCAAGGGGAATTAGCAGATTTACTTCCTTTCATAGAAAGACAAACTGTTTGCACGTGTTTTTCAGTTACCGGATTCGGAATGAAAATTCTGTAAGTCGATTATTTCAGGGTTAAACGATTAGTGTGTATTGCATAAGTTGCCAACCTCGTATTGTGAATTAGATGAAATATTTATAATCTGGTAAGCTTTAGCTCCTCTAAGGGAACTTTTTCAAAAGCAATTATCCACAGCTTTACATTTAAAAATAGTTAGTACAAAGGATAGTGTGATGTAAATTCAAAATCGGTGTTATTAAATAAGGTTTAGGGACAAGTTATCAAGGGTGCACATATTGTGGTAAACGCGGACATTCCTGTTAATTTTTTTTTCAACGTAACAAATCGTGACGTCCTTTATGACTAGGAAACAAAAAGAAGAAACCTATATAGAAATTGTTTATTCTAGGTCGTTAAAATTTGCCGTTAACAATGATAGAAATTTTTTGTTTTCGTCCGGTCACAACTGCGTTGATTGATTTAGGATCGTCATTACATCTGGTAGATAAACATTTTGTCTACAGTATATTTCCAAAATCGGAGCGAATATTAAAAGAATCTACGATAAAAGGGATTATAATTTACGGTTCGGAATGGAATATTATCGGATTAATGGATATGCATATTAAAATTGCAGAGTTTTCGTAGGACATATATTGTGCTGTAGTTGATCACTTGCCCGTTACCCTTATTTTGGTATCCATTTCTTAGGAAAACGCCTGCCTTACTTTATTTTTTTTCACTTACGCTGCATTTTCCGTTTACCCCGAAACAACAAATTCCCTTTGCTTTGGGATCAACCTCGTTTATTTCGGCACCATTTTTATCATTGCAAGTCTCGGACTTATATTCTCAATAATTACATGTTAAATCACAATATCTTCAACGTATTGTAGAAATGGTGTACAAGTTTCAGGATGTTATTACTGACAAAGTAGGACAAGTTAAACTTTTTCAATATCAAATTCAGTTATTGGACACTACATCAGTTTGTTCTTTGCCATATAGATGCACTCCTCCGAAGGTATTACGTACCAAAATTGAGCAGCTCTTACAATCAGATATTATTGAACCATCAACGAATTCATATTCAAGCCCGCGCTTTTTAGTTCCCAAACAGAATGGGGAGGCTCGATTATCGTAAATTAAATCAACATATTTAAGTAGACGCCATGCCTTTGCCAGAGCTTCACACGGCGGCACATTATTTTCGGGAAGCACGAGTTTTTACTACATTAGATCTTAATCAAGCATATTATCAGATATCTTTGGATGAAGTGTTACGTCCCGTTACGGCCTTTTCAACTCCGTGGGACTTGTACCAATTCAAACGCGTTCCGTTTGGTTTATCAACTGTAGCCCAGACCTTATCGCGTATGTTAAATAATATTTTTGGTCAATACAAGTTTCAGTTTCTGTTTAATTATTTGAATGATTTAGTTATTTATTCTCCAGATATTCAATCGCTTTTGCAGAATTTAAGTTAGTGTTTCAATGCTTGCGTCAAGCAGGGTTGACGGTAAGTCCGTCTTAAATTAAATTTGCGGTAAGTCAAATTTCCTTCCTAGGACATATTACTTCTCCTAAGGGAATATCGGTGGATCCCGAAAGAACTATGGCATTTCGGCGTTTTGCAGTTCCTTCATCAACTAAAAGATTGGCATACTTCCTAGGCATAGTAAATTTTTTTCGAAATATATTCCAAATTTTGCAGAAATAGCTGAACCATTAAATGCTCTTCGACAAAAGGGAGCAAAGTTCGAATGGACTTCAATACATAAGAAAACCCTTTGAAAAATTAAAAGAAGTTATAATGACTCCGCCGGTATTGGAGATGCCAAATTTTCAAGAACCTTTTGTCGTTCAAACCGATGCCTTAGATATGCTATTTCGGCTATACTTCTTCAGGGGCCAGAAGGAGCGCGAAGGCCAATTTATTATATTTCAGGTTGCCTTTCTCGGACGGAAAGAAATTACTCGGTATACGAGTTAGAAGCTTTAGCAGTGCTTAGTGCTTGTGAGAGATTTCGCCCGTTTTTGGAACATCGAACCTTCCATTTGGAAATGTGATAATAAAGCATTGACTTGGGTATTGTCACATGCTAGGAAAATGGGGAAATTCGCGCGTTAGGCTACCCAACTTGGTTCTTTTAAATTTACAGTTAAAACCAAACATATTCCTAGTACTGAAAATGTCATAGCGGATGCACTTTAGCGCATGTTTGCTGACCCACCAGTAATAGATCATCTCATTGCGCCAATTTTATTATGCCCAGAAATTTCTAAAGATTTTCCTACGTATTTACGTCCTTGGAGGATCATCAGCGTAAGGATGACATGTTGGGCCCCGTTTGGAAGCAGTGTAGCTTAGGCAATATTCCTAATGGGTATTATTTTAAAGACAAGCTTTGGTATGCAAAACTTTCAAGGTCCAAATTGGCAAGGATATTGCTCCCACGTTCGTTAGTGCCGGTTGTCTTAGAATATTTTCATACGTCGCCACATGGTGCGCATTTGGGTGTTTTTAAAACCAAATGTAAAATACGCACACATTTTGTGTGCAACAGACGTCCACCGACATTAGGAATTACGTTCGGCAATGTGAAAAATTTTTGTATACCAAACCAGCCCAAAATACTCGAGTGGGTCAGTTGCATTCGAAGATACCTATCTATCCCATGGAGAGAGCTTTTTTTGATTATGTGGGCCCATTTCCGCGCTCGTCTAGCGGCAATACATATTTATTAGTTTTAGTAGATGCATTTTCAAACTTTACGTAGTTGCATCCGATTCGTGCTCCAACAGCGTTCACCACAGCATTGGTTTTATCGCGTATATTTGCGGCCTTTGGTAACCCTCAAACACTTGTTTCTGATAATGCATCTTATCTCCGCGCATACGCCTTTCGTACATTTCTATTTGAACGGGGAATACGCTTTGTTAGAACATCACCGTATTATCCGCGACCATCATTAGCGGAACGAAATTTGAAGAGCATGTTGATCGCATTTCATTCTGACCATCATTCATAATGGGATACCCTGTGCGCAGAATTTCAGTTTGCACTGAATACGGCAGATCATGAAGCCCATCAGGCAAACCCCTTTTAAGTTATGTTTCGTCTTCAACCTTCTTGTCCTTTGGTTAATCAATGCAAATTGACCGATCTATTTCCTGAATCGGGAGAGTTAGAAGAAGATCGAAAAACGTGGTTAAATACCTTACAAAACTTGCGTACAGATTATTTACGACGTGAGGTCCGATATAATCGTGACAGAAAAGAAAGTACATTTCATATAGGGGATCTAGTGATGTTACAGGCACACAAGTTAAGTGATTCTAATACAGGATTTACACAGAAACTAGCCCCTGGTTACGTAGGACCGTTTCGCATTATTAAGGTAGTTAATCAAGTTTCATTTCAACTTCCGGATTGTGTTACAGTATAGATTACAACAGCGCATGTGACTCAATTGAAACATGTACCTGGTTTATAATGATTTAAACCCTCGTTTCTTCGCATTTAGGCAGCAAGGGTTATTATGGTGGTCATCGTCAGAATAGGGAGTTCGCTGCCTCGCGGCTGACTATGAGTACTTGGTGACTTTCTGCCTACTTACAGAAGAACTTTTAATATGTTTTGTTTTACTTTTTTAAATTCATTGTGTATATTTTAAAATTCTGTGCATATATCATATTTTCATGTTCATTTTTTTAAGTTGCATATTATATTCATGCTCAGTTTCATTTCTCAAATTGCATATGTATTTTGGAATACGCACATGTTTAAGGTGTTGTATTAATGTTTTTAAGTCCAGTTAATTACATTTAATTGTCCTTGAAAAAAAAACACAACAAAATAGACAAGAAGTATTTGGGCTCTGAATGGCTGATGCATATAGCATGTTTATGTTACATTTTATACTAATGTATTTGGTTAATACCCACTTCTGGCTTTTGTAAATTTCCTTTAGGCATTTCTAAGCTTTATGTTAATTATATCTTGTTATTGTTGTAACATTTTTAATATTTCTTCTCTCACACTAGGCTGATGTTTCAGATGTTATTTTGTTTGGTTCAGACAAATTTGCACACACACACACACAAACACAAACATAACAACCATGTATGGGCCCATCCTGTCGCTTCCGGCAGACCTGATAGCTTCTCAGAGGGGATTCGATCATAGCTAACCGCAACATTGCAATCCCAATCAGTAATATTCAACACTTTAACTAGTTCAACTACAAATACAAGAACAGGTAGTATGTGACATTGTAGTAAACCAAAATCAATATATGGGTATTCGCACTATTCCTGGGTCAAATTAACACAGAGAGTAGGTTTAGAAACAGGGCACTCTGCTCTACGAGAAGAACGTACATCAATTTTTGAACAAACCCTTCTGGCAGTTTGGATGTATCAGTTTACCTACATGTATTGCCAGAGGTCTGTGCCATATTTTTTACTAGGGAATGTGGTTGTCACGCCGGAACACTGGCCACTTCGATGTTGATATCCACATTAACCTGGACAACAGATTCCCTAATGAATGGACTGAAGAGGAAGTGTACTTCAGCTCTCGTCAATGTTGCATTTTACACCTTTCAGTTTCCTTTGTTTTGTTTTCTTTCTTACTTTTTCGGGTACATAAAGTAGTGTCCTACCTATAGTATTTCCTGCCGCCCAAAAGCGCTATTGTGATATCGCCGGAAATACATGCTTTGAGATCCCCTCAATCTAATAAAAGCATTTTAGGAAAGGTTCCCGTATGTGTATGTATATGTGTGAAGAACATAACTCAAAAGCAAAAGGTCGCATAAGTACCAAATTTCGTGTGTAGTTTTAGCATTTACGACAAAACATCCCCGTGTATGGGATAGTAGATATATTTTTAATCTAGTCGAAAAATTGAAGATCGAAAGTAGTTTAGCATTATATGCCTGAATTTAGTTTCCTCCATGTTTTTTTATCTTCATAAGATGAATGTCGGAAAAAACACAGCTCAAAGACCCTGAGCTGATGCTTGCACTCGCCGATTATCACCACGTTAGTTCATGGTCTCCGAGAACGGCAGATACTGCAAAAATATCTAGCATGTTTGGTGTTTTATTTAGTCATTATTTTACAAGTTATTCTAACGAAATTTTATTATCATATTTGCTTTAAAGATAAAATTTTGAAAAATTGGTTTCACAGATGTCATTATAGGTACAAAAGAGGGAAAAAGACACTGAAGTGATAGTTAAATGTTTAACACGTGACGATTGAAATTGCATAATCCTTGCATCATTATGAAAACCAAAACCAGTTAGCTCTTAAAAATTATAAAGCTAATATCTCGGAAATTATCATTTCTATAAGCATTTGATTTTACATACACTGTTTTAACGCGATCTATATTTTTACGCAGGGAGGTTTTATCTATTTCTTACGGTTTATCACTTATAAAAAAGATAGATACTTGATTCTGAATGAAAATATATTTACATTTTATTTGTTATTACAATATCTTAAACATGTGGTATTTAAATCAAACTCGAGAATCATATTGCATTTTTATTTAGTTTTTGGGAAAATAAAAAATAACAAAAGAATTCCATAAAAGGAGTAGGGGATATCCTAGAAAGATGCGTTAATTATATACACACACATACACACATACATACATTACATACATACATACATACATACATACATACATACATACATACATACATACATACATACATACATACATACATACATACATACATACATACATACTAAGTTTGATCTTTATCGAGCATTTCGCTTTTGAGTGTTATACTGTTCAAACACAAACACACATACACACAGGGACATTTAGGATTTCAAAATACATATTTAAATAAAAAAAACATTGCTTTTTTAGCTTCAGTTGTTCATTAACGAATAGGTTTTCTGAAAAACTCGCTAAACAGTAGTGCGACACATTAAGAGCTAAAACTTCTTATTTGAAGAGCTAAATCAGACTTGAAAACTTCAATGTCACGGCGGAGACTCAAACGACGTAACTTCGTCCCTCCGTGCAGATGTGCTTATCACTTGAACTATCAGGAGGGGATATAGCGCGCGAATTAGTTCCTATATATTTAAATGGGCTATAAAGGAGCTTAATCCAGGCAAAGAAGAAAATCCTGTAGGATCAGATAATTGCGCATGTTTAGAATTAGAACAGTTTGTTTGTTTTTGGCCATCTGTGAAATTTACATGGAGTCACTTCAAGCCGTTTACAAGGACATGCGAAGATACACGTAGTAGAGCTGTCAAGGATATGATTTTACTCGTTCCTTCCAAATGGTACATAGTGAGACTAGCTCATTTGTCCGATCTCAACTCCTTCGAAAAACAGCAACGAATATACCGAACTATGATCGAGCTTCTCGTCCATATGCGCTCTCGTGGGAAATGGGCATTTACCCTTTCGAGTATTCGCTCATTCAAGAGTTTACATCACAGCGTTGTTGTCAGACGTATTGCTTTAGTGCATTAGGGCAAATGAATAACAAAATTGTGGCGTTTAAGGTATTTAGCATACGTTATTGAGATTCATTGTCGATAGCCGAACAGTTTGGTAACACATGTACAGTCCATTTGCATTCTTTTCGGCCAGCAAGTAGCGATAGGGAGGGAGGACGCATTTGTAGAGCTAGGCAACCTGCTCCTCCTCCTTCCAGACCTGGCCAAAAAGAATGCGAATGGGCGTATGGAGGGAATTGTTGCTGGGTTCGCGAAGCTTCTGTATGTGTTGTGCACATGCGCTATGGTTAGAGACGCGATACTTTTTGATGTGGATACGCAGCAGTTAGTAGTTGGACATGAGAAAGTATGGAGGTAGCGGCCGACTCCCCGCGTTGAGTTTTCTTTATGGACGTTCTTTAACTGCTGTGGTTCTTAGCGTCCCATTCTGCAGGGTGAATTACCTAAAACTTGCACCGCAAATATTTCGGAAGTAGAAAGTGCTATTAATGTGAAGTTTTCACAGTATTGATTGGTAGTAAGACGCTCGCACATTTAGCCTATAAACAGATTTAAATAATACTAAGAAAATGTATTCTTTGAGCAAACACAAAGTTCTTTTAAATTGAACAATGTCTAGTTACATCAACAGAATAAAGGTAGGGTAAATTGGAACGTCAATGATCTTTGTTGCAGGATTCTAGTGCATGTGGTTTACGAGAAATCGTATTTTGAAAAGTTTCCATCCCGATAATTGTTTGTCCCATTCAACCTGCTTAGTTGCTAGGTACGATGTTATGTTTGTTTGCATTGTGTTTTACTGTTCATTGATTGCATTGCGACTTTCTGGTCAGTTAGTTTGTGACAGTTCAAGCAGTAAGTCGTGAGTGGAAGATGGGGTTTACTAATGCAGAAAAAGCCGGTGTATGGAGAGAGTAGGAAGAACGGTGTACACGGAAACGTATCCCAATAGACGTCAACCATCTCGCAATTATTTATCAAACTCTTTAACCAATTACGTGAAAGTGGTACTGTAACACCTAGAAAACGTAACAGAAACAAACAAGTGACTGGAGAAGAGCCCGAAATTATTGTTTTGGCTCATACTCAGGCGGTTACGTCTGTGGCCCGTATTTGGAAGGTCTCGGGATCGATCCTCGGTGACCGCCCATTCTGGCACATGGGTTTTTCGTGGTTTCCTCGGGTCACCAGTCGAATGTTGGGGTGGTTCATCTTCTACCATGACCCGTTTTCCCCTAATTTCCTGTATCCATCATCTTCCTTGTCATCTGTTTTAGGGTTGTAGGATCAGGCGACGGTGTTCAGCGGGTTACGACTGAGCGGTGGCTTACGCTCTGTAAAGGTTTCTTTCCTGGCGTCACTGCGGTACCGCTCAGTTAGGTCCCTCAGCATGGGGCACCATTCTGGGGGACCCTGTAGGTTGGTGTCTTGTGAACAGGAACCGTGCGGCGTCGGATGCGTTCTATCTGGAAACGTTAGGGATCCCGTTCATGCTTGCGTGTGTCGGCATCCGGATCTGATCGCTTTTCGGGTCTCATCCCTCATCCTTCCCACCCAGGGGTCACGTTGGAAGCACAATGGGCCGACTGGCCTGCGTGCTGTACTCTGCCCTGGTTCCGGGGGCCCTGCCACGGTACGTATCTTTATCTTTACGCACATATGTGTATGTATGTTTTCTGTCTGCCTGCCTGTGATTAGTACGACTTCAAAATCAATGTCCAATAAATACCAAACTAATATTTCAGTTCAGCGGTTTCCAAAGATGCCACACGAAGGTTTTCAAGAAACTTGCCCCGCACCAATCTATCGTTTACATGGAAAGAAATGTATTTTTTTTCTTTCAAAAACGTCTCTAATAGCTAATATAAAAACTACAGATTGTGCATGGCTAAATGAAATGCATATCCCCTTGTAAATAAACTGTGATGTCCCCTCTACTTTGAATGAATTTTATATAACTTATAACACGTAAGGGATAGACAAAAAGAAATTAATACACAAAAGTGTAGATCTCGTTAAAACAAACGGCTTGTAGCGATTCATTTTTTCTCTTGTAGTCGTGCAAAGAGTAGAATTTCAAAGTCAGCATACAGCGATCCGCTAGTGATCTAATAATTTAACTATGGCTTCAGCTTCCTGTATCCCTGTTCTGTTTCCAACCTAATGAGTAATGAAATTCTGCAAATGTTTATCTCAATGAATAAGTAGTTGTAGTTGTAGTAGTAGTAGTAGTAGTAGTAGTAGTAGTAGTAGTAGTAATAGTAGTAGTAGTAGTAGTAGTATGTTTCCTAATATCACTTCCGATTTTTGTTATTGTAATTCATATTTTACGTGCTTTTTAAATATTTAATTCTCCCATCATTAAATTGTAAGAACCACTCAGATAGTGAATAAACTGCGCTTCATTAGCAGCCAAATTTGTGAGACATTGGTTCTTTTTATTCACTAAAACACACAACATTGAACATCCGTTCCTTTGCTTCTAATTTCCAGGAAGCTAAAATAAAACATGTTCCAAAGGACGTTATTAGTAATTCTCTATATAGGCATTAATGGATGCTACAAAGGGATTTGTGCTAATGAACTGGACTGTCATCATTTGCACGGCAATCACAAACAGCAAATTACAGCATTTATGAATAATTTTACAAAAGCCGCTACATGGATTTAGAAATTCTGTATAAATAAAAAACCACTCATAGTCAGCAAAGATTTAAGACATATCGTGACCTGTCACAACTGGCACTTGACTATGATATTTTTTACAGAATTATCTTCAGAAAATACAGAAAATATGCCTGTAACACATGCAGTGTTAAACCGACAAGCAGTGTAAGCCAACCTTAAGATGTGGAGTTGTACACAAACCCCATTAAAAATCTACAAGCATACCTTGACTGCATCAAATATCTAATCGTTTTTCGGGTACTAGTGACGTCATGCCTACAGTTCATTGGCTGGCGTAGTCCGCTTGCAGGTGGAGGTACCCATTCGCTACATATCGCATACATATCGTTTGTATCACCTAGAATGAAATAAAACCTTTCACGTTCTGTAATCGCATTGGCTAGTTGTTAAATGTGCGACTGCAAGACACCTCTTCCACAAGCAAAGCGGTGACAGCTGTTCACTTTTGTATGCAAAACAACACAGCGTGATCTTCGCATGTTCTTTATTAATGTTTTGTGTTTATAAGTTAAAAGGCTTTTAACCGCACACGAGATGGCGACTTACATGCCCATAACATTCTTTTTATGCGTATAAATTATTGTTCGATTTGGTTTTTGTAATTTTACGAGGTAAGTCCAGAAAGTAAGTTCGGTTTCAATTTCTCTCCGCTGCAGCGCTGCGATCGCAGTTCCGCACATGCGCGGTAGACGCTCTGTATCAAGGAGAAGAAACGTGGCCATTTTGAGATCGCTGTCAGCCACGTACGCTTTGTTGTGCTTGTTTACAATGTCGGTGTTGATTGAAAATCCCGCCGCTTGTGAAATCAGATCTGTGATTCGTTTTCTGAATGCTAGGAAAGTGAAACCAATTGAAATTTATCGGCAAATTTGCGAAGTTTACGGACAAAATGCGATGAGTGATTCAATGGTGAGAAGATGGGTCCGACAGTTCAATGAAGGACGTAGTGAAGTGCACGATGAAGAACGAAGTGGGCGTCCATCTTTGGTTACACAAGAACTGGTTCACGCGATTGATGACAAGATCCAGGAAAACCGCAAGTTTACAATTAGTGCTCTCGCTATGGAATTTCCTCAAATCTCACGATCACTAATTCATGAAATTGTTACCGAAAAACTGAAATTTCGTAAACTTTGCTCTCGTTGGGTACCAAAGATTCTTACTGAGCAACACAAAACAAACCGATGGGTAGTGCACTTCAGTTTTTGACCCGTTATGATGAAGGCGGCGAAGAATTTCTGACACAGATAGTCACAGGAGATGAAACTTGGGTTTCTTACGACACCCTTGAAAGTAAGCGGCAATCAATGGAATGGAGGCACACTTCATCCCCAGCAAAGGTTAAGCCGAAACAAATCTTGACATCTCGAAAAATGATGTGCACAGTGTTCTGGGACTGGAAAGGCATCTTACTCATTGATTTCTTACCGCGTGGTCAAACAATCAAAGCAGATGTTTATTGCGAGACACTTAGGAAATTGCACCGCGCAATACAGAATAAGCGCCGAGGATTGCTGTCAAAAGGTGTTTTTTTTTTGTTCACTACAACGCACGACCACACACTGCAAATGTGACGCAAAACCTCCTACAGGGATTTGGCTGGGACGTGTTTGACCATCCTCCGTACAGCCCTGACCTCGCTCCTAGCGACTTTCATCTGTTCTTACATCTCAAGTCTTTCCTTGGCGGTCAACACTTCAACAATGACGAAGAGCTGAAAGAAAATGTTTCCAACTGGTTGAAGACACAGACGGCAAACTTCTATGAAGAAGGTATACAAAAACTTGTGC
This sequence comes from Deroplatys truncata, assembly GCA_030765065.1. Taxonomy (NCBI): domain Eukaryota; kingdom Metazoa; phylum Arthropoda; class Insecta; order Mantodea; family Mantidae; genus Deroplatys; species Deroplatys truncata. Next base: position 225,979,852 of record CM060975.1, read on the forward strand.
CACGCTATGACAAGTGCCTGCAAAATTTCGGCAGTTATGTGGAAAAGCAGTTTAAGTGTTGTAGAATTTTGTGCAATAAATAATTTTTCTGTATCTGTACACAATATAATTTTATTACCAAACGGAACTTAATTTCTGGACGTATCTCGTATTATATTTTAATGGCACGGACATGCCATACAATAATTGGATAAATTAAACGTGCAATGAAATTAGTCAGTGATAATTCAACTCAGTTCGGGAGTTAAACTATAACAAACATTATATCATTAAGCAACTTAATAGGTGCATAACAACAGACTCGCTGCAACCTGTGTCAGTGCTATTTTGCGATTGGCTGATTCAGGTCTGAAATGCACTAGCTTTAAGGTTTGGAAAGTTGCATTCATCATTAAAGTACATTACGCATTCATTGTGCAATAATGTTATTTTAAACGCTCGCTTTTTGCGTTAGAAATATACAGCTATGAATTTCCAGTGCTTCCCAATAAAAAAAATCTGATGTGTTACACTCACATGACTTTCTCTACTCTTGTACAATCTAATTTTACAAACGCCTATTCTCCATATGCTTCATGTTAATCGAGATATCGAGATGTCAATCTTATCGGTAATTCTTGTAGATGCAAGGGAAATATGGTAGCTTTTAAGCGATAGTCAAATATTTTAACGCTGGTTGCTATGTGGCGCATTCCATTCTCTTTGCATGTCCAGGACATAAAAAAATGAATAACGCATTTGAGAAAAAGTATAAGTATTGGAAAATTTAAGGAAATAACAAGCAATATCTCGAAAACGGTTCACTCAACAAAAGAAATGTATATGACATAAGTTGTGTATTTTAACGCGATCTACATTTTTTGTGTAGTAAACGTTTGTCTATCTCTTATGGTTTACCAGTTATGCAAAAGTCGTTCACAATGAAGAATACTTTTGGAGACATTCCCAGAAAATTCGAGATATACATTTCATTTCTCATGACATTATCTTAAACATATGATATTTTCATCAAAATCGTTAGAGCCATTTTTGAGAAAATTAAAATTTTCGAAAAATGTTCCATGTAAAGGGTAGTCTGGGGTGGGGGGATTTTCTTGAAAACCTTCGTGTTGCATCTCTGGAAGATACTGAACCTAAATACCAAGTTTGGTGCTTATCCGACTGTTCGTTTTTGAGTTATGCTGTTCACAGACACACACACACACACACACACACACACACACACACACGGACATGTTTCCAAAAATGCTTTTTTTGGATTCAGGAGGTCTCAAAACATGTATTTCCGGCGAAATCTCGGTATCGAATTTTTGGGTGGAATGCAATACTTCCCCTACTTACTATACGTAGTAGAGAAAGTAATATGCATCACCAAATTGGATCGATTCGAATACTTCCTTTATTTAATATCGTGAACTTAGGAGCAAACATTAATCACAAAACATGTTACTTACATTAAGGATCTATCAGTTACTGTTCTATCCTTCTCTGATCATTAGTATAAATACAGCAAATGTGAATAGAACCTAAATTGTTGCAATTACTCTGTCACTTCTTTTTACTTTCTCTACTACGTATAGTAAGTAGGGGAAGTATTGTATTCCACCCAAAAATTCGAGACCGAGATTTCACCATAAATACATGTTTTGAGACCCCCTGAATCCAAAAAAAAGCATTTTTGGAAACATGTCCGTGTGTGTGTGCCTGTGTGTGTGTCTGTGTGTCTGTGAACAGCATAACTCAGAAACGAACTCGAATAAACACCAAACTTGGTATTTAGGTTCAGTATCTTCCAGAGATGCGACACGAAGCTTTTCAAGAAAATCCCTCCACCCCAGATTACCCTTTACATGGAACATTTTTCGAAAATTTTAATTTCCTCAAAAATGGCTCTAACGATTTGGATTAAAATATCATATGTTTAAGATATTTTTATGACAAATAAAATGTATATCTTGAATTTTCTGGGAATGTCTCCAAAAGTATTCTTCATTGTGAACGACTTTTGCATAACTGGTAAACCATAAGAGATAGACAAAATTTTACTACACAAAAAATGTAGATCGCGTTAAAATACACAATTTATGTCATATACATTTTTTTTGTTGAGTGTACCATTTTCGAGATATTGCTTGTTATTCCCTTAAATTTTTCAATACTAATTTTCTCAAATGGGAATTCGTTATTGATTTTTTTTTGTCTTGTATATGCAAAGAGTATTAATCTGTGGCAAAGGGAATGGTGCTGCACCTAGCAACCAGCTATTAAGAGATATGTATGTGCTTAAAGGCTACTGTATTTCTATATTGCCCTTGCAAATATACATTCCCCTTACATTTACAAGAAAATTAGCAATAAGACACAGTCTGCAAATGTTTATCTCGATTAACATGAAGTAGATGGAGAATAAGGGTTTGTAAAAATAGTTTGTACAAGAGTAGAGAAAGTCATGTGAGTGTAACACATCAGATTTTTATATTAGATAAGCATTTTTATAGAGTTTGCAATAATATTGTGCATTGCGCATACGAACCTTATATTGCTCGAATCCAGTTGGTTTAAAATATCTGCGTTTCAAAGAGTTAAAGCAAAAGGGGACCTCAGTCTTGGAATATAAATATGTATCTTGTTAAATGTCAAACTATATTAAGTCGTTCAAACCACTCATAAAATTGACAAATATACGGAGAAATGTGCTTCTGTTCCTTTTTATAATAACGAATTCAATTAAGATTTTCTCGGGCGTAAAAACTCTTAGCATGATTTCTTTGGAAAGGGAAGTAAAGCCGATGGTACCGTGTAAAACCTCAAGCCTGATCAAGAGGCCTCTAAGCAAAATTCCCGGTCTCTCACGCACAATGGGAATGAGAATGTACTAGATAGTAGTTAAAGTAGTTAAAGAGCGCCCATAAATAAAATTCAATTTAATTTTTTAAAATTTGAATTCAATTAAAACAAAAACAATCAATTTTTTTTCTTTTACTTTAACGTTTAGAAACGCATTTCAGACTTCAATATTAGGCTCACCACCCATTGTTATCTAAGACGCATTCAATCCTTTATTCATTGATTTCACTAGGGACTCGCTTATATTGGGCCTCTCCCTCACATTTTTCCATACTTCAAAAGCGCAGTTTATTAGAGCGTTCCTAGTTTGTTCCTTAAGAGGCTTCCATTCACGAGTCATTAAAACCCAAGTATGCTCAACTGGGTTTAAATCGGGACTCTTGGCAGGCCAGTCGATTACCGAAATTTCTGAGTGCGACTGAATCCAATCTTTGGCTGCTTTAGAAATAGGTATAGACACTGCTGTTATCCTGCACGAAAGTAATGGTGAGCATTTCGCTAGTTGAATAAACAGTTTGAACGCTAATAAGCATATAGTCCTCAAGAACACCTATATATTCTTCAGAATCCATTTGAGATTGTATTTGGATTAGCTTTCCGGATCCCTGAAGAAGCTATCCAGCCCCAAACGCTTATCCGGTCACTTCCTTTTCGGGCGATAATGTGCTCAGGGGCATTACGCGTGTTGTTTGGCCGCCACAGATACATTCTCCCACCCTTATCATCAGATAAAAAATCCTTTTCGTCTGAAAATATCACAAGCTCCCAAAAACTGTGTGGTTTAACCAAGTACTCAAGCGCAAACCCCATTCGTTTATTCGGTGACATTCAGTCATGTGTGTTTTCTTGGCTGCCTTTCTATGATTGATGCCAGCTTGTCGGAGGCGGCTTGTTGCTGTAAAAAAGGAACAGGTTAACTGTAAATTGTGGCGTAATCTTGTAGCAGATTGAATGGAGCGTTTCTGCAAGCATTGACTTTAGTAATGTTACGGGGTTGTCCCGGCTTCGGGTGTTTTATTAGGCAATCAACCCCATGTTCTTGGAATCGTGTAATTCAGTACTTAACCAAAAGCTACAGATTTACACGATATTTAAAATTTCCGTAACTGTGCTTCACTTGCAACCAACAACACGCTCCCGAGTCAGCTGGTTTGTATAAGGCATGTTTAGCTGTCGTCGGATAGTTTTAGCAATGAAATACAAACTGAAGTAAACTACAAAACCCTGTTTCCCCTACGTCTCCCTACTCGAGAGTCCGAGGGAGGACAAGCAACATATTATGGCACGTCCGCAAGTCCCCCGCTTTTTTCTAACACAAAAAGCAATACCGCATAGGAATCATATTGGTCAACGATTCAGTAACATAATATTTTCGAATGTAATTACTCTCAGGTATTTGGTATAAATTCAATAATTTACGAGTATTATTCATTCTACAAACAATGGGAACTACGTTTCACTTTACGATAAAACATCGGATGGTCGCTCATGACCTAGTTGTTCATGCGAGCTGAAATAAATAAATTAAAAAAACATCGTAAAAATATACTGACGTGCATATAACATGACCCTATAATGGAACGCAGCTGTTTATGATGGTACTCGCAAATCTAGGCCCTCCCCTTTACCCACGTAACTTCCTTGGATCCTGGAGCACAACTCTTAGAACATAGTAAACAAGATTAGCATAACAATTTATCTTCTTGAAGTGTGAAGGGAATTTGCGCTGTATTGATGAGACCGCACGGTGAAAGAGTAGGAGTAACTGATACGGAGGAAGCGCTGCGGACTTTGATACAAGGTTGACAGTGATTTAAAGTTTTGTTGCGTAGCTTGGTATTAAAATGAATATACATGTTGCAAAGTACAAGAAGATAGATTAAATATTAAATTGTATAGTGTTGTATGAAATGCGATGTAAATCTTGGTTTTCAAAAGTACATTTGAGTAACAGAAATGATATTTCTCATGAATGTCCTTAGGAGGACATTCTAAAAGCTAAATAAATATCAATTTGTTTATGGAAACTAAAGAAGTTGCCGCAATAAAACAACAAATTAAACACGATTAAAATTCTATAAATCAGTGACATTGCCAATATTGCTTTATGGTGCAGACACTTAGGTAGTTGCAGAAAGAGATAAAAGGTGAGTAGGAGCGTCAGAAATAAGATTTCTGAGACCAGTGGTCGGTGTGTCTTTAATTGAACATAAAAGGAGCTTGGAATAAAAGGAGTACCAGACAATATAGACAATTGGAAGGGTAGAATCAGACAACTGAAAAATACAATACCATCGCGGGATTTGAACCACGTAGTTTCAGACCTGTCGTCTAAATGTTGGAAGAACAATTAATTCAATATAGGCAATTGCCGTAAGAATTGCAAAGAACATTTAGACAAGGTGTACGAAAATAGATTACCTAACAAGCAGCTCATATTATATAAACCACAAGGAAAACGGAATATAGACAGTCCAAAATTAAGGTAAGAATAAGCATTTCCAACGGAACGGTCCTGAGCCTCAAGCCGTATGGGTGATGATGACGACGATGTCAGCCGATTCCTTCCACCAGCAGGTTGAGCTCTCTCTGAAGCAGCAAAAGAATGTGTATGACTTTGATGATTTCCAAGACACAGAAGAGCAGGCAAATCAAAAAATATGTCGGCCGTAAGAATGTAAGTTGGTGACTATATTAATTGGAAAATCCTACTTCCGCCCAGAAAATAAATAACATGAAACAAAAACCACATTTAAACCAAGTGGCACAAATTGTGGTAAGATGAGGTCAATATGGTTTCATCTATGAAACAGGTTTTGGTGGTGATCCTACTTAACTGAATTTTCTTAGTGCGATATTAAAATGTAGGTTTCCAATGTAGGTTCCAGATGTGGACTAAAAGACGCACGCATGGCATTTCACGAGAGAAGAAAGAAGACATTATAAAGAAACTGTTTTATTTTATGTCTAAAAATATACTTCAATTTTTGACTGGCATTGAGGTTTCAGATGTGCCCGACTTTAGTGGATAGTTACGAGATATATAAAGTCCCAAATTGAACGAGTTATAACGGAAAGAATGTTAAAACTACATAACATGTAGACTATCGGTCTTCTGTAAAACAATATTAACATTTAAAACACCTTTCTGTAAATCAAAGCAAAAATGTATGCTTTTAAACAAGTTTATTAATACATGCTTTGGGTTAAATATTTTATATTTTGTTTGTGGGTTTAAAGCCTAATACCTGCCACTAAATTGATCATTAATTTCTTTGGAGTTAAGGCACACTAACAGAAATTTCGCACTGAATGGTAATTAAATCAGAAAAACTTAAGTTCTTTGTATTCTAATTTTCAGACACCCATGTACTTCCAAATGCTCCATGCTGTATATATTTTAAATTGTTTCTATATTAATTCCCTTGAAAGCAGTTTGAAGGTATTCATATGAAAATTTAGGGAAAAAAAACTTGAGTGACTTATATACAAGCCTCTTCTGCAAAATTGTATAAACTGGAGTTAGGGTTATATTGATTATGAGGGCATCCATTATAGTGAAATGTTCCTTTCGGGTTTCTTCCGGAAATTCCTTTTTTTTATTTAACTCCAGGGAAATGAGGTGCTGAACGTCTGTATGAAAATATTGCTAAAGTTTAACGGAGAGAGTATCATGTTATACAGGAGGAACAGGAAGAAGGAGAAGTTTTTGTTAATATCCTCAAAGCATTTTAGCTCATAGCCTACCGCTTTTGCGGCGTCTATCGGTCTTTTCAACTAAAAGATTCCTTCACGCCCATTCAGTAAAATATCATAGCTCATGGATTTCCAGAGTATTGTAGTTACCTGCTTAACCTATGCCCCAAGTTACTATCAGTGCCTACTTTTCCTACGAGGGAGAAATCTTCAACAGAGTGAAGGTGGCGCTAGAGCTTCTCTGCTTTCCACACTTGTAACAAGTCTTTTCATCTAGTAGGTTGAAAATGCTGCTTTGATTACATTACCAGCAAGATTTTTGCGGCAAAGCATCTGATAAGTGATGTTGAATAAATAAGATCTTCTGATTTCAGAAAGGTCACTGCTTTTACGTATCACATACAGTTTTCATGTTAATTGCGATTTACTGTCTCAAAATGTGCCACTGCGAGCTCGGTGCTGCTTTGCAATAGCAGCGAATCGGCAGTTGTTAGGTGGCCATGGTTTGCTTTGTTATATTTTTGCGTGTTTGTCTTCGGTATTAGAGTCTAGTTTTAGAATTGTTACCAAAGAAATGCATAGTTGCATTTTTGTAGTTCGTGGTAGCGGCAAAATTCTTAATGCTGCCTAGTCCAGTGACAATTTGTTACGTCGTGAGTGTGACGGAGGTCTGACCTGTTTTTATATTGTGTTCTGCTGTGAAAATTGCGAGTATGTTTGAATAAACCAGGCTCATTCTGTTACATGTGTGGCTACTACATAATGAAAGGGCAGAGGTGGCCAACAACTGCATGGTTAAGCTTTCATATTGTGCCTATTTTAAAGTAAAATTGGAAGACAATGGACAAGATATGGGCTTCCCACGTAAAATTTAAAACATGCCTTGAAAACCTACGACAGTGGAAATGTTAAGTCTCTTCCATTCGGGGTAGGGATGGTTTGACGCGAGCCCCAGAATCATAGCAGCGACTTATGTTTGCCTGCGTAAAATGGCTGGATTTAATAAGAAAAACAAGGACAGCGTTGTGTATCCGAATTTAAATTCTGTGATGATGTCCATGCCTCATGGACCAGAAATTCTAATACCTTCACTTCCTAGCAGTTTACCTGACTTTGAAGCTTCCTCAGAATCCGCTGACGAGCAAGTTGGTATGAATTTATACACCAGCAATAGAAATATAAATCCAGAATTTTTAACCAGTCTGAGTTGAGAAATCTCATACGAGACCTCGGCTTCACGAAGGAAGCTAGGGTCACGACTAAAAGAAAAGAAACGTTACCCCTGGAGCTAACCTTTCTTGGTATAGACATACAGATAAGGAGCTCAGGAAGCATTTCAAGAAGGAAGATGATCTGATCTAGTGTGGTGACATTCCAAGACTGAGAGCAGTTGGGAAGTGATTACCAGTCGGAATATTGGAGACTGTTTGTGGATTCCTCTAAAAGGAATTTAAAGGCTGCACTACTTCATAATTGAAAGTTCTAGCTTCGATACCTGCAGCACATTTCATTTCACTAAAGTAAAATTGCATCACAATGCAAAGTGTTTTAGACAAAATTAAATATCATGAGCACAGGTGACTGCTTATACGGAATAGTGGAATATGTACATCGTGGACTGTTTTCAAAATATCGTTATTTTTCTCTGTAAATATTTCCAAACTTATTTTAATTTGTTCAACACTTTTATTATTATATTAAATATCTCTCTCATTTTGGTGTACCTATTGCGAAAAAGTGATGTGATACGTAGAAGCGGACAACGGATTCGTGTTTATCGACCCAACATTAGTTAATATCATCTGTCACATCACTTGCCCAAAAGGAAAAGAAAATCAAAATGCTGGGTAGTGCTATCAAACACGACTATTCTGATGTTGCATTCCGCTGCACAGTGATCGGAAAGCTAACCAAGCAGACAAATATGTAGATCTTGTATCCTAACATCCTACACAGATTTCAGGGATGATCAAAACATCTTAAGAGAAGCATTATACATTCAAAAGCCTAAACCAGGTAAAGTTTCGTACATGCTTCTCACAGAGATACAATAGATATTACGAGAGAAACATTCAGAATATTAGTTGATCTTTCTCCGGAGTACTGTGAATAGAATCAGTAGGGTTCTACGCACACATAAGACCAGCAATTCCATACCTCCATGAAAAAGCTTGAAAGTTAAGAGTAACTGGTCGAGTATTGACCCCAAACGGATCTTGGTTGATCCGAGTCTCAGATTTAAGACAGTTCCACAAATTTGTGAGTAAAATGCACATGACACAAACATAAATCCGCGAGATTAACCGTTGATTTATGATACCTCACCCATGAATACATGAACTAAAGCTTAGTTAGCTACCATTCAAAGAGCATCTCGGTGTTCGGCCTAGCATAGCTCCAATGAGTTAAGAAGCCACCGTTGCTGGAGTTGAGTGAAATGTTTACAAAAACTTTTACAACTGCTGAAAAATATATACCGGACTGCAGAAAGGCATAATTACAAGAAAATGAAAAATTGCCACTGGAACATCGAGTCTTAAGGCAAACACATAGCTACTCACTTGACAGAACGACCGTCAGGACAGCCAGTTTGGAAGCGAGACTACTCATCACCAAACGCTTCATTTGTCAGAACGGTTTGTGTTTTCGGAAAATATACATGGTCTGATTCAAAAGCTCACTGCAATAAGTTTAATCAGAGCAATACAACGCGAAAACAGGAAAATGAGAGCACAAATGTGGTTACTACAGAGAAAATCAGTTAATCATTCATTTCTAATGTTTGCATTCATTTTTATGCCTTTTAATATCTGCAAACATGCTGTGCTGGCCTCGTTTTTACTATTCCTGTTTGAACACTGTGGGTATGCCGTACTCTACAAACGCCTCTCGTATATAACCTTTGTAGCAAACAAAGCTTAATAATTTTCCTACTTTCCTTGTCAAATTGCGATATTAAATATTCAGAGCAGCAAATATTACTCTGGTGTTTAGTGCATCAAAAGAACCCAGATTATTTTTGTCCGCCTGTTGACTCAACCGTACTACAGTACAACTACTCGGCGACAGTCAGTTTGGGTGCACAACAACCCTGGAGACTTACGAACTGTCGGGTTGTTTGGATGGTCCGCCCAACAAACTGGATATGTAAAACGAAGCCTTAATATAGGTAATGACAAGTGAATAAATTCCATCCTATGAGAGGAAACTTTCCCGTTTGGAGGTACAGTTACGAGCATTAAAAGTAAACCATGATACCGTAATTATTGACGGACAGATATAAATATGTAAATAAAGAAATAACAGTAAGACAGAGAAACAACTGTAACAAATAATTTAGATATATTAAATCAGTGCATAATGTAACAATCTGAGTTGAAACATTTGTCCGGAGAGATGAAGGTAATTAGTAAGTCAGATTAGCGAAAGTCATTGGTATCAGCCGAAGAGCGAACGCAACAGCTTAAAGATTCTGGGAATTCAGTTAAACGTTCAGTATGTTTGCAGTCTCTAATTCTGTAAATTAGAGAGGCAAAAGAAATTCTGAGAAAGTGAAAGGCTCAGTTAGTAATAAAGTAAGAGACGTGCATGAAGAGGGGTTAAGTATTGGCCCGGAAAAGGTGTAAAGTTGGAAGGGGAAATAATATATAGGCGGAGCTAAAATTAATAAATGTTCTGAAATCAAAATAAGATAATTATTCTGGTGCCGTCACCGGTATGTACTCCTCGTGTGATATTTTAAGTGCCTAGTGACGCACTTGGGTGAGTAAGATTTCACGACTATTGCGAGAGGTCTTGCCGATAAGCATTTTAGCGACTCACGGCAAGTTACACTACTAGTTTCTTTTATTGCAAAACAGTTATTTCTAACTGTAAACTTTGATACTACACAAGTTTGCAGGTATGATAATTCAGTTTTTAGAATTTCGAGTGCTACGATTTGTAATCAATTTCATTTTTTATCGCCAAACGAGTGGCAAATCGCTTCAAATGCTCAAGTATCAGATAAAATTAAATTTCTCATTCAATTTAAACTGGTGTTATCCCTTAACAATACGCCACGCATACCCTCAGTAAAAGGTTTCATAACTTACACTGGAGCAGCTGGCGCATGGAACAACAGAACGAGCTACGAGATTATGGGAGTAGAATCAACAACGAAGCAGGTAAAGTAAATCGACATCAAAAGTTAGATCATCGTTACTGCTTCAAATTGTCGCATCATAGCGGCATGTCAAAAATACTGCTTCATCCATATACAAAGAGGGTATTTATGTTCGCACTGGCAAACATAACTCAACCCTCTCCAGGTTCCTCTTTCTACCGCCACTCTTGCATAATTCCAGGCAGCTGATAGGAAATTTGCTTATGTCTTGCCAAAAGATGACACTGCGAATATCTATGTTCTTACTAATAATAATAATAATAGTAATAATAATAATAATAAGTGATAATAATACTATTTTGTTGGCGTCTAAATGATAATGGGTCATAACAACTACTAAAATTCACTAATACATTGAAATAGAATCTATCATATCCTCTTGATAGCAATGATTAGATAATGGAAAGCATTTCGCTATGCTTAATTCTAAACGTTTGACATAAATATTATGGCTGAACATTTCAGCAAGCACTGCAGATGACTTACCTACCCCTGCCTCTACAAGGTAGAGTCGTTAATCATATTACATCGGGCTAGTTATGACAACTTGTTTACATGAATAGGAGGTTCAATAACAGAGGTTATTTCTGTCCCCTCCTTCGTTTTATAGCAAGTATAGTATGCTCATTGGTTCATGTTTGTTTTTTGGGATTTGTTTCATCCCAGTTATAGAGAGGCGTGATAAGAGCTGGGTAGAAACTAGTGTTGGTTAGGTAATTGTAAAAACCTTACGCAAGAAAAAAACACTATTGTGTTCTAGGGGAGTGGACCATGTTTTCCCATAATGCCTTTAGTCCACTCCATCCAGTTATATCATTGAGTCAGCTGTCCCTAGGTGTTCATATTCATACAATTTGCAGTTTATAGTTCCTTAAGTCGAACAAACTGTTACTGTATATGTGCCCTTGTGTTATGCTTATTCGTTATAATGCACTACTAGTATTAATGATTGAACGCAGGTCAGTACCAAGCAGCTGTGAAAAGCTATAAAAAGGACGACTGTTCATGAATATGAAATTAGGTAGGTGATAGAGAAATGTTTTGCCACTGTCAGTGGGTTAGTTGCCGGAATGTAGTGAGGCAAACGTTAGGTTTAGAGGTTAGGATCTGATACTAATGTTACTTTTACCCTTCCTCTTGTCTTTTATTTTTTGTATTTTATTAGGTATTTTAGCTACCCTGAGATTCAAAGATACACGAATTACAATGAGATAATTGTGTATATGTTTAGCCTGGTGTACTGCACCGTAGCTGGTGCTGTAACTGTGTTACTTATTTAGCTTTATTCTTTTAGGCGTATACCGAATACACTAAATATAACAGTTTTTGTAATCAGCTGTGTTTCATATTTAATGAATATGTTTCACTTATTCTATTGACAAAGTAAACGTCCTGACATGCTATAAATGTCCTTAAGTTCACGGGTAAAAATTAAAGTGCAATTGTTCAAAGGCGTTGACTTCGGTATAATCTGCCTGCATTCTTCCTATATAAATGCCCGTAGATGATTTGGGCTTTGTGGTTCTTACGCGAGACCCGTTCTAAAAATAAACCCACAGAAAGAAATCTGGTGGAGTGCGGTCAGATGATCTAGTGGGCCGTATGATGGGGCACCCTAGTCTAATGACTTTTTATGGATATATCCCATGCAAGTGATTCCCTGCCATCGGTGACTAATGTGGTGTAGCTCCATTCTACTGGAACAAAGTCCTCGTCCATTTCACAAGCGGCACTTCTTCCGGTAGCAATGGCAACGTTTTTTTTGCAGAAATTTAAGGTTTCGTGGTCCAATGAGGTTGATTTCTAAACAGAGTGGTTCAATTAACTGGTCACCTAATATTTCGCACATTGATGTTGTGCTGTATCTGAAATGCAGCTTCTTTTAGCTAGTGAGGATTTCCTATACTCCAGTAGTGCATGTTATGAAGGTTAACAGTTCCGTTGTGAAATGTGGCTTCATCGCCAAAGAGAACATTTTCTAAAAGAATCAGCATCCATTTGCATTCGCTGCAGTTGCCACTGTGTAAACATTTCTCGTGCTTTATAGTTGCGTCCGTGGAGAGCCGGTATGAGGTACGGATGAATTTATTGCGGTGCAATATGCGCATCACTGATATCTGACTGATGTTCCGATCTTGTGCTATGACCCTGGAATTGCTATGTGGGTTGTTTTCTACTGCGTTTCGCATAGCTTCTTCATTGTCTCTAGAGGTAACTGGAGCATGGCGAGTAGGAGGTGTGTTCCAACTGATCCTCTTTCACGAAGCGTCTTTCAACCCTTCGAAAAGGGTCATCCTTCCTGGAAATCGCTCTTCATACAGGTGTCTTTCTGACAGAACACTACACCTTTCTTCTCCATAGATGGACACCATGGAAACATACTCGTCTGTTGAATACACAGTTATGTCTGAACAATAAACGTGTGTCGTAGAATTGTTTAAATACTGAGTAGTTCATAGAAAGTTGTTTCACGGCAGCCATTGACGCAGGCGCCACTTTTACATTTCTAAATGTTTGTAACCGGTTGACTGGGTCAACAATAACACCACAATAGATGCCTAATACAGTATTTATAAATTTATAAAAATAAGTTTATTGTATACATTTATATCCACCTGTCAGTTGAAAACACGAATAATTATTCTATTTTGTATAGAATTATTGTTTGGAATGTTGTCAAAATGGTGATTTTTTCATATCAAATCATAGGCTCAAAGAAGTAAAGACAAGTGTAATAAAATTTAACTTAACACGAAGGATTTTATTCCACCTGAAGCGGCACATTTATAAAGGAGCCAACATAATACCACTCGGTCATTGCTACTATTTTAGCTAATGCTCCTTTACAGAATAAATAACGTGAAAACTTTCCAGCTCCATAGAAGATTAAGCTCGTTTTGGTGATTATTGCTCAAATAAATTGAATCAAGAGCCATTACGCCTACTCTACAAGCCGTAATATGCGCAGTTTGTGCTAGAGTGGAAATTACCTACCTGATACTTAGCATTTTTTCACGTAGCTGTATAACATCCATTTGTTGGCCGAAGGCTTACCTCCAGTCAGTTGCATTGCGTAGATATGGAATTTTGTTTTCAAATATTTCTGTCAATGGGAGTTTTCATAGGTGCAAACGAATGTGTGCTTCGAATTGGTCTAAGAGACTACTTTCCGCATTTTGTAGAACTGCCATTTTGTTTTCAAATATTTTTGTCAACAGATGAATGATACACAACGAACACCTGGCTGAAAATGACGTACAAGTTCGTGGCGCCCTCCATCGGTAATTCTGGAAGTCAAAATGGTGTTGGCCTATTCTTAGCCTTGCTGACAGCGTTCACTATCGCAGGCATACTTTCAATCAGGTGCTGGAAGGTTTCTTTGGGGATGGCAGCCCATTCTTCACGGAGTGCGGAACTGAGGACAGGTATCGATGTAGGTCGGTGAGGCCTGGCACGAAGTCAACGTTCCAAAATATCCCAAAGGTGTTCTATAGAATTCAAGTCAGGACTTTGTGCAGGCCAGTCCATTACAGGGATGTTATTGTCGTTTAACCACTCCGTCACAGCCCGTGCAGTATGAGCAGGTGCTCGAACGTGTTGAAAGCTGCAATCGCCATCCCCGAATTGCTCTTAAACAGTGGGAAGCAAGAAGGTGCTTAAAATATCAATGTAGGGATTGTGCCACGCAAACCAACAAGGAGTGTATGCCCACTCCAGGAAAAACACGACCAAACCATAACCCACCACCTCCGAATTTTGCTGTTGGCACTTCACACGCTGGCAGATGACGTTCACCGGGCAGTTGCCATCCCACACCCTGCCATTCGGATCGCCACATTGTGTACCGTGATTCGTCACTCCACACAACGTTTTGCCACTGTTCAATCGTGTAATGTTGACGCTCCTTACACCAAACGAGGCGTCATTTGGCATTTTCCTGCGTGATGTGTGGCTTATGAGCAGCCGCTCGACCATGGAATCCAAGGTTTCTCACCTCACGCCTGTCATAGTACTTGGAGTGGATCCTGATGTAGTTTGGAATTCCTGTGTGATGGTCTGGATAGATGTCTGCCTATTACTCTTTACGACCCTCTTCAAATGTCGGCGGTCTCTGTCATTCAATAGACGAGGTCGGTCTGTACGCTTTTGTGCTGTACATGTCCCTTCACGTTTCCACTTCACTGTCACATCAGAAACAGTGTACCTAGGGATGTTTAGAGGGTAGAAATCTCGCGTACAGACTTCTGACACAAGTGACACCGGATCACCTGACCAAGTTCGAAGTCCGTGAGTTCCATGGAGAGTCCTATTCTGTTATTACACGATGTCTAATGACTATTGAAGTCGGGAGAATGAGTACCAGGCAGTAGGTGGCAGCACAATGCAACTAAGATGAAAAAACGTATGTTTGTAGGGGTGTCCGGATACTTTTGATCACATAGTGTAGGTTGTTCTTTGAATGAGAGTTTTTATAGGTGTGTACGAATATATACTAAAGAATAAAGTTTAGTAAAATTCGTTAAAGCTACTGCTACAACTCCCAGTGTCAGGGTATGAATTCGCTTTTTACCCCGTAAAATACTTATGTACTGGGCTATCAATAACTCCTCTATAAGATGTTACACCAAATAAACCCTTAGGGCTATGTTGAATATCTTCTAAGACTGATATGTCGCTTAGAATTACATAAATTAAAAAAATACCTAGGGAGAGGTATTTTAGACCTTTGATCTATATCAAAGACGCTATCCAGCTAGTAAAGAGATCCTCGTTAAATCACCCGAGTATAATAGTATAGTGTACAAAATGGGTGTTAAAGGCATCCTTGTAACATTTCATCAGTTAGGTTTGCTCATTACTTTAATGCTGATATTGATGTTTTCATATAAACTCATTAACCCCAATCGGACCTTAGTGGGATGGGGATATTACTCATCTTAATACCAACTTGGGTATCTAATCCATTTTGCTTTGAGATGGCACACGCACGCGCACGCGAAGCTTTCTCACAATGTGTATTCCCGATGAAATCCCGATATCGAAAGTTTTTAATAGAACACGATACTTGCTCTTACCACCGGTAAAACATGGCTCAAAACTCTAGGAAACAAATATGGTAAACATTTTGTAAGAAAAGAACGAAAGCTTACTTTCAGCTGAAAACAATTATTGCATTTCTCACAGGACATACTCCTTGAAAAAGCATCTTAACACGATGGGAGTGTCTCAGGGTAACTTAGATTGCAGATTTTGCAAGAAAGGAACTGAAACAATCCAGCACATTACGTGCTCCTGTGTGGCCTTGGCATTACATGGAATATATTGATTTTGGGAAGACGTTTTTAGAAGCAGATGAATTTGAAACCCTATCTGTTATAAGACGGTATTCCTTGGTAAAGAAATTGGCTTTAGAAAGATACAGGTAGCAAAATAAGCCCAGGGCTGTAGTGCGTCCGGAGCAATGACAGAAATCTGTATCGAACAAGACAAGTAAAATGCAGAGAAAGTGAAACTGAGCGCAAGCATTGCTATTGTGGCTTTTATTCTTGCTATTTTTATTAAAGCAAGAGAAACAAAAAACATTTGCAAGCAAAATTGATAAGATCCGCATACAGGATTTTTCAAAGGGAAAATAAAAAAACAAAAATAAAACTTGGCGAATATTTGTGACCGATTCTGTACTGTAAAAACTGCACTGATTTCTCTTTATGTCTATTATAAATAAATAATTAATAATAATAATACTCTAAGATGACGGGTTACCTAAAGTACACCCTTAGAAGGAGTGTTTTTCGCTAGCGTTTTAGAAATATATATATATTTTTTCAATGCAACATTCATTTCCTGTTTTAATGCACGTGCTAGATAGTATTTGCTATTCGACGCAGTAGCATTAAGTATTTATATAACGTTAATCAGATTGCTTTCTCAGTTTCCTTGCCCACTTGCTACAAAATGATTATTATTTATGGTTGTTATCAATAGCGAATGGGAATATAATAATATATAATTTGAAATTTTAAATGATTTCACACATTAATCTTGAAAGTATGGAATAAGAATACCATACTACTCAAAACTCCTCAGTATCTAAGATTTCATAAATATATTAAATTCTATAATTACTTCGTTAAATTCCAAAATATTTGCAAAATACTCTGGCGTCAATTTCGCAGCGATTAGTTGTTTTAAGTTCACAGCCACTTATATTCGTTGCAATCAAACAGAATAAATGTTTTTTTTTACCGCCGACACTTTGCCCATAACGTACTTTCACTGCTTTCGATTCTGATCACAGCGTTGGTAACCGTGTTACCAAATGTTTATCCGATAAAAAGAAAACAGTGTCACAAGTTTAATAGTTATTTAATAACACAAGTGCTAAAAGTAGGGTTTTAGTTTGCAATAGACAGGGTTTAGCAATACTACGAGCAAAATAAAATTACTTAACATGTGTGGCATACATTATTTTTATACAGCCCTGAAATTTGTAAAATAATACTAATGATAAAATAACTCTATACTGATTTCAGACCTATATGCATCTAAGAAAATTGGCGTCTAGAGCGAGATCAACAGGGGTCTGCAGCAAGAATGTAGATGTTTTGATCTTTTTTACTACTCCGTAGCATTGCTTACCTTACACCAGTCATTGGAGCGATTATGCGCTGCATTATTATTATTATTATTATTATTATTATTATTATTATTATATGCTTTCTGGATTTTTGGTGACAATTCCAATGTTACCCTTTCGGCAGCTTCCAGAATTTGGTCCAGCCCTTGGAATTCCGTTTCATCCATATTATTACCTTATCCCTTATCATCCCTTATTCAGGTCATAGATAAAACAATAACGATTCAGATTAAAGGAATTACAAGGCTGCCAACACAAGGAAAAGGACAATGCATTGCGATAAATTGCGGTATGGCGATTTGAACTGTGAACAGATAATACGACCACCATGAGGAATTAATAATGTAAAAAGACACAATCAGATGTAAAAGCTAATCAAACCATTTCAAAGTGTAACAAAGCCTAATTGCCATTTGATTGGATTTAAAAAGAAAGTTAGTAACAATGTAGTGGCGTAACATTTTCATCGCATTACTGCGATAAAGTGCAAATTTTAATTCATGTGTCTTGTATTAAAAGCTTAATTTTAGTTCCAGATGTCTAAAGTTTATTACGTTCTGTGTGTTATATCGTGCTTTAGTTGATATATGCATTGTTTGTGTTTAATAAGAAGTCATGGTTTAAGAGGACATATACATGTGCATATTGATAATATAGTTAAAAAGGTAGACATTTATTCACAATATTGTGATTTTAGTACTGTGATATTAAGCATATAAACATTCTTGATAGATATATTTCTGCTTTCAACACTTTCAATCTTTAATACTTAGCTAATGCCACTAGTAATATTTCAAATACATAGTTCGTAGACGCCCTGGGAAATGGTAATGGTTACTGAAAGTCTTATGATCTCCTACAGATTAGGGATTAGCGGCGAAGAATAAATTTTATTTGGTAGAATGCAATCTCCTTCGCATTTGTACATATTACAGGCTTTGAGCACTGGATCTGCGCAGTTAACATTGCCAATATAAGAACATAAAAATGTATAATTATACATTAATTTCACTATGAAAGAATTCGTGGATTGAATAAAATGCCTTTTAAAGGCACAATTAAGAATAATTTTTTTAAATGCAGCTTCCCTTAATTTAAATACGAGGGTGAGTATCCGTACATATTATTTTAAATTTATAACTTAACAGAAACTTACAAGTACCTCATTTTTCAACGTAGTTCCGTCCATCGTTTCACAAGCTTTCTGATGCCCTCAGAAAAAAGGTATGCTCTCAGCAATCCATGTATGCAACGCTTCCTTCACTTCTTGGTCTGTGGTGCAGCCACGGCCCCTTAAGGCATTTTTGAGTGAACCAAAAAAAGACATGGTTTGGCACTTCATCGATACTCAAATCTTCGGTTCTCTGAATCAGGATATGGACTTGCTTATTGTTGGCCATCACTAGTCGATATGGATGGGCTCCCTCTATTTCCTCGTCCTTCACAGTTGTCCGACAATTTTTGAATTTTTTCAATCCATCCGTACACATTTCGCTGGGGTAAACATTGCCCCTATTGTGCGAAAAGTTTGATGGATTTTGGCTCCCGGTACATCTTTAGACGACGAAAAATGGATAATCACACGCTGTTCTTCTTTGGTGTAAACGGTGATGGGTGCAGCCATGCTTATTATGCAACAATGCAACACTCGCTGGGGTGATAACGGTCAAACGTTCCACAAGCGGAGACAAAGGAACATGTCGATGTGCGCGTGCACAAACCCATACAGCCAACCTACAAAAAATTAAAAATTGTATGCAGATGCTTATTGACCTACACTAGTATATTAATGAAAATTGATTAGCTATTTTAATACCATAATTGGAGCATTCTTCATGGATATTTTAAGCCTGCTGAAAGAAACATTGATATTGTATTATGTGAATGCAAGTTATTTAGAAAATTAAATGCATTGTAATTATGTTTTACAGAATTTAGCGCATCAAGTATGTACAGGATGTGTCATAATTTTATGTAATAAATAGTGGTATACAATGGTAATTTATAGCTGACTTACTTAACATTCTGATTGCTTTCTTCTGAAGTGGAAACAGTTTAATAATGTGTGTACTTTGCCTCAAATTAAGAATCCAAAGAATCAAATTAAATTTAGTTTTATTTATGGACGCTCTTTAACTGCTGTAGTCCTTAGCGTCCCTCTGTATATTGTGCCTAAAAGTCCATTAATTTTGTTCAGAGGCCTCTATCAGGCTTGAGGCGATTTTACGTGCCGTAAATCTACGACACGAGACCACCGGCTTCACTTCTCTTCTGAAGGAAGTCATGCTAAGGATTTTTACGCCCATACTTAGAGTCCATATTTGATTACATTTTGCAAATGAGAGGAATAAGCAATGTTAGCATATTTATTTAGAGCAATAGTAATTAAATTTCTTAGGAGATATAAAATACGAGACAATCTTTTGCAAAAATTTTCGACATTTCGGCATATGAGGTTGTTTCCAAAAATATATTAAGCATTATTACACTTTTGTCATTTTAATAGATTTTAAAATAAATATAATACACCAGTTTTAATATAATTTATTAAAATCAATTTATCAATTTCCAACTTTCAGAAAAGCATGTTCAGCAATTCATTTTGTTTCCAATACAGTATGACTGAAAGGAAGGTACTCCACAGTGTAAGCTGGAACATTGTACATTAAATCATTATCATAAAGAAAAGGAGTGGACCCAACACGAAACCCTTTGGGACACCATAATTTAAACAAATTGTTCAGATCTTTTAGCATTTACTATGCCACACTGCTTTCGATTTTCTAAGTGTAGACACAAGTATCAAAAGTTAAGCTAAATCCTTGAACACGGAGCTGTGGACACACATTCTTGGCGTCGGTATAAACATCCTGCAGGACATTGCGATTCTGCATATCAAAGCATGCACTGGCGACGTGTGCATATCCGGAATGTATGGTTAGCTGCACGGAAGCTTTTGATATGTGTTCGTCGCATCGTGAACTTGCAGCATACAGAGGATATTGCGTTCCGTCAGCAAGCACAAGTCAGTTTAATAGGACAAATTTAGCTACAACTCCAGCGAGGTATGATAGGAATATCGTAAGCAATGGTATCCTAAGAGTAGCAGCAAACTTCTGAAGTAAAAGTTAAATAAAATACTAATTATAGCATAGCTTCATTCCGTGTTCACAATTGTAACTCTTGAAGAAATCAAGGCCAGTATTTCTAATTCTCTACCCGTTCCGTATCTAAGACAGAGAGAATACAACATTTCATCCAAATGTTCTACATCGAGATTTTACCATAAATACCTTTTAAGCCCATGAATAATTACAAGAAATTTTCGGGAAAAAGTCCATGTTTCACTCTGTGTGTATCTGTTTCGGTATGTCAGCAGAATATGAAATCTGTAGTAATACTAAATGTCATGCACCACTCAGAATTTTTAAAAGCGTATAAGGCAGGGTGTCGTAAATAACCTCTTACTTTCGCATTTCTCCAACAATTCTGATTAATGCACCATAACTTACATACATTTCAAAATGTTCTATAAATACCCGTGAAGCCAACTTCATTGCTTTAAAGTTTATGTATCTCGGAAACCACGAGACAGACAAAAGCCCGCTAGAGCAAAATTAATCTCTCTTTGTTGTTTATATCAAATAACATCTTTTGGTCTTAACTATTTTCGAAGCATCCGCTGTTAACCTTCCATTTTAAGTGGTAGACCCTGAAATGTTCTCATGAGATCATTCTAGGTGTGTGTCTCTAGCATATACAAACTCTGTTTTAAATAGCTTATCTGCCATATTGTACGCTCTTAAGTGCTCCAGTGAGAGAGGGAGTCTTTAACTCTGAATGTGAGGACAAGACACATCAAGCATAGTTCAGATTTTAAAATATTTGAGGACGGGGAAATAAGCACCACTTGGACAAAAATGTAAAGCATGGAATAAACAAATCACCGGTTTTATCACTCCGCGACCACGTGCATTCCAAATGAGGTACGCCCACCCTCTATCAGGTATCAGTAGTTAATTATGTTCAGTTTATTGAACACATTTACCCATACGGTAACTATTACGAGTTTTTTCACCACCAGGACATATTTATTCACTCTAAAAAACATACAGCACGCTAGTAACGGAAATTGCTATTTACTTACGTCATCGCTATTCCTCTAATCTGAGCTTCACATTGATTGGATACCCTCCCAGGTCGGACGTCTCTGTGTCGCTCGATTCATCATCTCCAAGATGTATCACACATTCTTTCACAACGGTGTCAATAATAGCCTCCAAGTCCCACAAATGTTGTTCTTCTCCAACCACATGCTGTATACAAGCACTCCAGTTATATTGTGTTACAACACGGAATCCTGCATCAACCAGCGCACGCACGTCCTGCAGTTTGAAGGTCGTGTTATTTCTGGCGATGTAACCCTTCACCTGACTCAACACCATCTCTATCGGGTTTAAGTAACAGTGATAAGGCGGCAGACGGAGTACAGTGTGACCCGCAAGTTTGGTCATTTCATTAACTACGTATTTTTCGTACTGTTTAGCACGAGACTTGACCATTGCCAACAATTCCTCCTTAAAAAGACCCTCGTCGAAAACTATATTTTTACTTTGCAGCCATGCTATGACGTCAGCTTTTCTCCAAGATTGATTTGGTATGCGCTCTAACCTCACACTGTGGTAGGGGGCATTGTTCATCACAATGACACTATTTGGTTCTAATTTGGGCAGAATCTTTTCAAACCAGCATCTGAAAACGTCGCCATTCATTTCCTCGTGACAGTCTACTGTTGTTTTGGATACGAACACAAGCTCTCACCCTCGACAAAACCATCTCCACTTCCTATGTGCAGCACAATAAGGTGCTTACCCCTCCCCTAGGATTTTTAGCCCTATACTTAAACCCGCCTGCTTTCTTGATTTTACAGTGGTGTCTATTCATACTTTGCTTGTCGTGTGTCCCTCATTTATCCATGTTTCATCCAAATAGTACACCTTTCACGTTTTTCGCAGTTGTTTTATTCTACGTAAAAGACCTCTACGCCATAAAATAATGTCATCTCTGTCCACAATAATACTTTTTCTTTTCCTGCTGACAAACTCGAAACCTATCTCCAGGAGAAACTTGTGGAGGGAGATTCGTTTTATGTTTGGGAGGTCCGGATCAGAGTTAACTGCAAACAGCACTTTGTTTAAGGTGGGGGGTTCATTGTTAACAAAGACCTGGTGAACTTTTCTGGGGATTGCTGACCTCACAAATTCATCACAAACAACATCCAGCACTCGTCTCGCACGTGGTCCTTTCTTGCCAGGAGTTCTAACCTCACCAACTGTGGATTTTTCTTTGCGTTAGCTGCAAACACTTGAAATTGACACAGCGGTAAACTCAGATGTTAATTTCACCACATCATCTATAGCAAGTTCTGCATATTTCTCGCAGTACTTGTTATACACGTTCAAAACTATTATCTTCTCACCACTTCGTAAAGGTTTTCCGCGCCTATGTTTAACAACACCGGTTATTTCCGCCATATTGATACATACTGAGTATTTTGCTTTTCCTCCTTCCCCTTCTACCAGTTCCAGCAAACAATTAGCGCCGTTACAAATTGAGTTACGCTAGTTACAAATTAATTTAGTTATCATTTAACATATTGAGTTGAACTATGCTTAGTACTCAATAGATTGTGCTTTATGAAATTAAGTGAGCTTCAAACCTTCGTATTTAGTAACACTTTTCAAGGAACTATTTAGAGGGCGGAAGCATCAAGCAAACCGTGAAGAAGGCGCGCTGCGGTCTAAACGCACGAGGTTTTGTTTATGTTTACTTTGACCTCTTGATGAACATAGTTTAGTGAGCGCAATACTAATTTATTGTGAGTGCAGAATTGATAATACTCTTGGACTGCATAATGAGTACATAGACGTATTAGAGGCGAAAGGATGTGTCCGTCAGAAAGCACAGTGTACACGAAGGCAAGACGGAGAGGAGCAGCAGCCAAGAGTAAAATCAAGCTACTTTTGCGATTGGCCCTAATTTATATAAGATGCACGTGTATCTAAAATGTTCTCCTTTCACTTCGCCAATAAGGATCCGTACATCATTATCACTCACATAACTACGTGACCTAAACATTAATCTACAGATAAGTTATGTAAGAAGAATGCATATTTCCTTCGCAGTTCCAAAAACCTTGGCGATTGATTCTGAACCTACACCAATGTATCAGTAATACTGTGAATCTTTACATATCGGCTTGTGTATTGGACAAAAAATACTAGCTGTTATATTGAGGATTTCTAAATTAGAAATGAAAATAAGGAATGGGTATAGAAAGTAAAATGTCAAGTTTTTAAAGGCAGAAAAGTACTTGTGAATAGGTGAAACTTATTCCAACAGATATTACATTACAAATTAGCAGATACAAGGTCACTAGAAGTAATATTATCAAACAAAGCCACGCATGCGTTTATTTAAATGCTTACGGTTGTTATGTTGTTTAAAGATAAGATGAATTCCAGGAGTCAAATTTTGGTCTCAGTGTGAGGAAAAAAACTTCCTGTGATATCCTAGAGTGGGTTGTTTTCTTCGAAAAATGAAAAGTAAATTGGAGCAAGGAGCGTTATTTAAGACACATTGATGGGATGTAAAGCAAAATTGTGAATTAATGGCATCTCTTCGTCTTTTTTACTACTCTTTTCTAGCTTGTTTCTTTTTCAGTGATTACAGTAAAGTTGTTCATCTCCGTAGTTGAAGAATTAGGTACTAGAATATTCAAAAAGGTAGCATCCATATTCTGAAGAACATTACACAGAGCGAAAGTGAGTATAATTTTAATAACATCCTATTCAAATAAATAAAAGAACGTCTTTAGTTAAGTACAAATGATATGTTTTCACCAGTGGAAACGACGAAAGATAGTTTTTCTATCATAAAAACGCATTCCACCATCTGCATTCACATCACCCTAATCTTTCTTTGATAATGCAAAGTTCTTCAAAAACCAAAATAATTTGACATATACTTTCCAGAAAATTTAAAAATGCGTGTTACCGGCTACCTCAAATTCAAGACATTTTTATCAAAATATTTATTACATTTTAGAAATAACAAACTATTAAAGTATAATTTTTCAAGTTCAAAGTTGTTTGTAATAGGACACATCATTGAAGGTTTTGCTAGGCATCCTCAAAGTTACCAGATTAAAATAGCAAATTTGGAATTAGGTATTTGCGTTTTTGAATCAGGCTCAGATAGAGGAGCTTCAAGCGTTATGTTTCAGTTTAAATCCGATAGCAAATATTCGGATTGGATCGAACACTTCTGCTCTGGTGAGGGATAGAGAAGTTAAACCAAACTTAGTATAATTTTAGGCAATAATATCCCTCATTCCACAGAGGACTTTGATTTCACTGTTAGAAATAAACAGCCTCTCTCTGGGCACTGCTTATGATGCATTCAAATCAGAAGCATAATGCACTGCTACAAATTGGAATTAGTATTGGGAAACTGGCGTAATGACACTACTTAGTTACGTTATAGTTACAATGAAATCTGATATGCAGATGCACGTAGCTTGGTTATCTAATTCTCGCACAGCGCACACCATTCATTTGCATGATCCGCTGCTCATAATACTCAACGACCTCAGCCGTTTCCATTTACGTGTATTCCATTAATAGGTAGGTATAGTTTATATCGAGCTCTGACATGTGATCCGTTTTTCTACGTTTGAGAAGTGAATACAATTTTCACATTCACCACTAATGCTATAGATTAGATTAAATCTAATACTATTTATCCATATATTTTGCGTCAATTAAATCCATTAATAGGATTTAAAACCAAAGGAATATCTGTAATACGCTGCCTGTATCACAAGCAATTCACCAACAGCTGTTATTTTATAAATAACTTCACGCATCCCCGCATGAGAATTGGAAATGGGAATTAACGAAAGACTAGAGCGTAGATGAAGCGTCCATTTCAGAAATACACTGCCGTTTTTTAAAATAGCAACACCAAGAAAGAAATTTCCCGAATAACTCCGAACTTGGTGGAAGTGTAGAAGAGTGTGCAAGTAATAAGTGATTAGGTTTGCAGAGAGATGGGGTACACGTAGGCCGAGCAGAGCCCTCTCGTGTCGTTCCGACAATGTCAGTGTTGCGCCAGTGTAGTCAGTGCAGAGCTGTCAAACAAGGTGGAAACAACAAAGGGAGTGCCAGCATGCCTCGTCGACGTCAAAGGGAGCCATATCGGCATGTGAGCAGTTCGAACGGGGCAGAATGATCGGTCTCCGGGAAGCCGGTTTGTAATATCGTGACATTTTGCCTCGTACAGGGCATGCTGCCACGACAGTGATGCGTGCGTGGAAACAGTGGATAGATGAAGATCGTACGCAGCGAAGAGCGCGTGCTGGACCACGGAACATGACCACAGCACGGGATGACCGTCATATTGTCCGCATGGCCATAACGGAGCTTACAGCTTCATCCACAGTGTTGGCTCGCAGCTGGAGCGCACTGCAGCAGGTGTGAACTTGTCTGCATCAACGGTTTGTCGCCTCCTTGGACTGGTTGCATGCATGCCATTATGTCGGTTTCCATTGTACGGAAACCACAAGCTCCTCCGAATGCAATGAGCACGTGAACACTGTCACTGAGGTGCTGAGTGGCAAAATGTAGTATTTTCGTACGAGTCCCGCTTCAACGTGTCCTACAGTGATGGACGCATATGTGTCCGGCGGTACCGTGATGAGCGCAACCTGGAGAACTGCATTGTTGAGCGGCATAGCGGACAAACACCAGGTGTGATGGTTTGGAGTACTTCGCCTCCTACGACTTGAGGGCACTTTGAACAGCAACCGGTACCTAACGGTGGTTGCAGAGCTTGAGATACTCCCCCTGCTTCATGCATCTTCACAGGTCACATTTCAACAGGACAATGCCCGGCCACATATTGTGAGAAATGTACAAGCCTTCTTCGGAGAGCGACGGGTACCATTGCTTTCCTGGCCTGCACGATCGCCTGACATGTCGCCCATAGAACATGTGTGGGATATGGTTGGTCGGCACTGGTGCGTCACGGTCCTCCAGTAACCAGCGTCTCGGATTTGTGGTTTCGAATACAAACTGCGTGGAGGGAAATCCCTCAGGAACTTATTCATAAGTTTTTTGATTCAATGCCACGGCGTATAGCAGCTCTAATGGCAGCGTTATGAGGCCACACCAAATACTGAATAATAGGGCTCAAAGGTCATGTATAGATTTGAAAAGTTTATCATTTGTTATTTGTCATGTACCTAACCTGTGGCATTAAATTTATTGAATTCATGCGTTTCCTTCTTGGTGTTACACAGCCGTTTGTGAAAATTGCAAGTCTCTGAGAGGACTGAGAATCTGGCGTCCTCTCTCTAATACTTATAGACCACTATAGAGCGAATACAAACTTTACCAATAAACCTTCATAAATTTCCCAAGGACTCCGAATGACTGTTTTAGAGAAATGATCTCATGTCTCCAATAGAGAAGATTTGGACAAAATGTGGCAGTTGGATAGAAAGGGAAGATCTCGTGTGGTGAATAACATGGGCTACTATCTAGTAGATGAATGGAAGCTGGTTTGTATGTACCATAAGAGCAAATATGTCACTTCTACAGCTATCAGCTCATGCCGCATTGCAACTAATACCTACAGACAGCTTTTATCAATGTAAAGCATTTAATACGCTATTGAGTTGGGACTCAAAGCTACGTGTTCTATTTTAATTTCAACAGGAAGTGAATTATATTGTCGCTAACTATAGTATGCGAAGATATAAAAAGAGATTACACAGAGGTTTAAACAGAATATTAAAACGTTATTTAAATAACATGTGCAAGAGTAGGTGGTAAAATACCACAAGGTAGATTATTGCACCACTATTCTAGGCTTGTTGTTTGTCTCAAAACTCTTAGCGCTTTAGTCAATTACATATTGGGTAGAATGGGGTGGTACTAACTCTATGTATACTTCAGGACAAAGAAACTCCAGAGTTTCATAGAATTAATTGTTCTTCCACACAGGTGTTCGATAAAGTTGTTAAGGTAGAATCAGTCCAGAGTTTCAGTTCAGTCAGTGAAGTCTCTAACTCAGAAAAGCGAATCCGTCAAGATCACTTATTATATAGTTTGTAAATACTGCTCAAAAGGTCTCAAAATAAATAAAAAACAATCCCTGCTCAACCGAGTTAGATGGCTCCGCGGTAACCTGCGAGACTGCATTCGGGAGGTCCAGGATTCGATTCCCGCTGACTGTTCACACTAACAGTGCGAGTTTTCGTGGTTTTCTCTCGTCGGTAGTGAATGCTGCAGTTGCTTCTTATCTGCCTCAATTTCCTTTCCATCATTTCCCTTTTATTCCATTTCCTTCTCATCTTTCACGTGTACTTCTGGCTTTCATGGCCGATGACGGTGCCGGAAAGATGGCGCGGATGCTTGCTGAAAGGAAATAGTACTTCCCGTGAACACTAGGGCTGCTTGGTCGACGGGTCGCTCATAGCCTCTAAGCAACTCCAGCATAGGGACCAATTTTCAAGCCTGGAATTCTTAGGATCTTTAGCGTGTCTCTGTGACCTGTCTGCCTGCTACCTGTAGACTCCTGTGACTCCTTCACTTCATCCTTTCCTCCTGGTAATGGCAGCCACAATAGATTCATGTAGATCACAGTGCGAAGTGTACCGCTCCGTTGTATTATCAATACGTATACTTGCTCACATAAATTCCTTACAAAAATGAAAATATATACGATGTTCTCCTTTCCGACCTCTATTCTCCCATAAAAAATAGATAAACCCTACTGGAAGAATAAAACGCAGATAATATGAGAGTTATGAAGAGTCAAACTTGATGCACAGGTCTTATTGTCTGAAATAAATTCCTGCATGAATAAAGGTTACTACCATGACAGGATAATGAAAACTTTAATTATGGTCACAGGAAAATGCTGCTTCGTAAATGTAATTTTGCGAAGTGAAGCTGGGCAACAAACCTAAACCTATTGCGTTTACACAAAAAAGAATGCACAGGTACTGAGCAGTGTAGTGCATCTCATCATTTTAGATTTCTGAACTACTGAATAAATTAGTGTACAAAGACAACACGTAGTACTAAGTTTGATTAGAATCTACGTAATGGCATTTAATTTTGGTTACATATACTGCAGAAGCTAAAACTTTTATATTATTATTATTATTATTATTATTATTATTATTATTTTGATAGTATTTAAAACAGTGACTCAGTAGTTGTTGAAATTGACAAATATATAAACAGAACAGTCTTTCTCTTGATATCCATAATTCGGTTCGTCAAATTAATAATTTTAGTTCTTATTATATAGTCCTTGAACACTATATTCATATTGAGATTTAATTTAGACTTCGTCTTCAAGACAATTTCAGAAGAAACGTTTAGAACAAAAAATATTGTGTGTTGTGAGGTTTTACAAGTATCCCAACCTGTATAAAGGCGAGTCTCCAATCATATTATATTGGTCTAGCCTACCTGTTGTTATTTACACTAATCACAGCAGAATTCTTTAGGAAAGACAATTTCTAACAACGCCTTCGTTTTAGACAGAGTATAACATTGCTCAATACAGCGTGTTGTGGTAGCGCAGTGGTTTCGTTTCCGGCTCTCATACCGAGTGTCCGGTGTTCGATTCCCGGTCTGGAGTGGCGATTTTAAGTCGGGCTATCCACCCTTCGCCTCTGATTTGCTCATGTGAAATATCCCCAAGGCCCAAAGTGCTCTGGAGTCTACGGCTATCTTCATCAGCACCTTACCATAGGGGGTAAAGGATTCCGCCAGCTGGTGCCTCAACTTCAGAAATGGATCCAAGCATCACTTGGTGAATGAGGTAACACCCGACGGTCATATATGGGGAATGTTAGAGACGGTATTGCTCACTGTTCATTTTAGACGCTTACGCTACAGTGAGCATAATTTGTCGGTATTTTTGCCCTTCCCTAAGCATGAAATACTCACTGACTACTGCAAATATGGAATAAAGATAATATATAGGAAGATTGAAGAAAATTTGTCTACATGTTTCAGATTTGTTTGAAATCAGCACAAAACTTTGCTAGCTAAAAAGAATACAATGACATACGTATATGCAAACCGGCGGGAAAAAGTTTAGTGTTTTCTTCTTTTTACTTTTTTTTTACTAGGTACAGAAGTGTGGGAAGTATTGCATTCCACCCAAAAATTCGACACGGAGATTTCACCAGAAATGCATGTTTTGAGGTCACCCGGATCCCAAAGAAGCATTTTCAGAAAAAAGCTCCCTGTATGTCTGTCTGTGTCTGTGAAAAGCATAACTAAAAAAACGAGAAGTCCGATGAATACCAAACTTGGTAATTAGGATCAACATCTTTCAAAGAAAGACACAAAGATCTTCAAGAAAATCCCCCACCCCCCAGACTATTCTTTACATGGAACATTTTTCATACATTTTAATTTTCTCAAAGATGACTAACGATTTTAATTATCATATATTTAAGATATTTTATGAAAAATAAAATATATATCTTGAATTTTCTGGGAATGTCCCCAAAAGTCCTTTTCTTTCTGAATGGCTTTTGCATAACTGGTAAACCGTAAGAGATAGACAAAATGTTTCTACACAATAAACGTAGAGCTCGTTAAAACACAATTTATGTCATATACATTGTTTTGTGGAGTGAACTATTTCCGAGATATTCTCTATTATTTTTTTTTATTTCTCCAATAATTAGTATTTTTTCTCAAATGGAAATTCATTATTCGCTTTTTATGTCCTGGACATGCAATGAGAATGAAGTGATCCACATAGCAACCAGCTCTTAAGAGATTTGACTATCGCTACCATATTACCCTTGCACCTACAAGAAAATTAGCAATAAGTTTCTGCAAGTGTTTATCTCGATTAACATGAAGTAAATGTTAATATTATGTGTTTGTAAAAATACTTGTACAAGAGTAGAGAAAATCATCTAAGTGCAACAGATCAGATTTTTTATTGCTATTAAAGTTTTATTGCATTAGCAGTGGATAACAAATGTAATGGGATACAGATCAGTCAAGAGGCCGTGCTTATAGACTCGTATTCCAAATATTTCCAGTTTGATGTCCTGGTTTGTGTTGTGTGGTTGTAGACTGAGGATCGATTCCACACCGGATATTAAAGTTTTAGTCTATTTTATTTAATCTAAATGAGTTAAACACTTTATTCATACTCCACAACTCCAATGATGGAAATAACTAGGTTTTTATTTTAAATTTAAAGCTATGAATTGAGAATTCTTGAATATCACAGGTCTATCGTCATGCGAGCGGAAATACCAGGCTTGCCTGGGCATCCCTCGAGATATATTTACAAATTAAAACAATACAGAAGCCTTCATTACGGTAAGTAAAACCATGGTAAATTTCTTAGGTTTAGAACACACCCTATTACTATCGTGACGGTAAAATTCCACTCATGTAAGTATGCTTACAAAATTGAAATTTCACATTGATGCGTGTAACGGAACGAGGTTATCTTGGTATTACTTAAATGAGTAGTGAACAAGTGAAGATGTTAAATAAAGAATAATGATAAATGCTAAGCGAGTATTCATGGCTATCAACAAGAGTAGCTTATATGAGGAGTCTTAAAAAGTACAACTTTTTGAATTGTTTCCAAAAATGACTACTAAATATCAAAACGTAAGACACAAAATATTGCAAATACACCTATAATGTAACACTGTACATGTACATTTATGATTTTGCTGATTCTTGGAATTTGTTTGAAGCCATTCGGAGAGAGAAATCATAATAGTTGGGCGGAGTCCAGTGTAGCTTATTTAAATCTGGAAACTTATGGTAGGAAAATAACTATTGCGAAGTAGGAACCTGGGTCAAACCCTCTACAAATTATACACAAGTGCCCTTGGTGCTGTGGTATTATTTACAGTACTATTACATTACTTAGCACGAATGTTTGTCTTCACATAGATGAGGTCACGAATACCCAGCTTGGTATTGAAGGAAAAGCATGGTTGCAAATGTTTGCAATTATCCGTTAGGTAGGGTACCTCTGAGACAAATATATCTTGCAGACAAGCCATATCAATCATTAAAAGCTATTTAATATGGGACACAGTAATGAATTCTAGGCGAATTCACTAGATAATGAATTGCTGAGTGTCCAGCGCTCTGGCCTCTTAATCCAAAGGTCTAAGTTTAATTGCTGAGAAGGAGGTTTGTTAATTGCAATCATTCTGTATACTCCGCAGAGTCTGTAAGTATGAATGTAGGAGAAAGTGGGGATGTATTTCACTGCAAAATGAATGTAAAGCAATTGAACAAAGCCCACAAACAGCAAACTCCATGGAAGCTAAAGGCGCTAACGCAAATGAAACAATACAAAATAGTTTAAGATCAATAGCCTTAAATGCATTAATGTTTATTTAATGGGTCATTCATTATATTTTTCCAACATATACTGAAGAAATATTTAAATAGTTAGGTTTATTAATTTTTCTATTCATTACCATTTACTTTTATACCTTTTCCATAAACTAATCATTAACGGTTTATTTATCTCACCCTCCTTTTAATTTTGATAAATTTCATCGAGTAATTTCAACTAGATATCACTTTGACTAATACATATTTCGACGGTTTAAATAATGGTCTACTCCTTATAAAGCAAGTCAATAAGTATTTAAAAGTCATGATATTATGTATTCTTCGCGTGTGCTAGTAAGAAAAGAAATATCGGACATTTAACATTCCAAAATGAATTTCATAAAACAAAGGGTATTTTCAACAAATAACAGAAAACACAACAAGAATAATTATTAATGCCGTAGCAATTATTATTTCACATAGCCTATCTCTAAAGTTATACACAAGTCAGTAAGAATGAAGATGACCTCAAAGACTATTGGCAGA
The DNA here is from genome assembly GCA_030765065.1 of Deroplatys truncata. Classification (NCBI taxonomy): domain Eukaryota; kingdom Metazoa; phylum Arthropoda; class Insecta; order Mantodea; family Mantidae; genus Deroplatys; species Deroplatys truncata. Next base: position 226,012,163 of record CM060975.1, read on the forward strand.
AAATTTAAGAGATACAGTGATTCCCGAAGGTATTCATCTCCGCTTTAAAATTATAGCAGCCAAAATAAAGGAGAGAAAATTCTAATTTTTAAAATTCAAACCGAACATATATTACAAATTCGCGTTTTATATTTTTCAATATTTCAACTTATTAGTTTTTCAGCTTTTGAAAATTACACACATTTTTCAAGTGTAGCGTTACAAAATTATTTTACGTGCATTTAGTGCAGCATGGTACCTAAAATTGCAGTGAAAACGGGCTGTTATCTGATAAAGCATGCCAAAATGAGGATTATCAACACTTTTACTGAACTTCCTCATTATCGCCCTCAGGTTTTAGGACTTCAATCTATTTAGCCCTCAGTTCAAATCTTATGTCGGTATTATATTAAAACAACCCTACCTAATGCATGTAAACTGGTTTAGTAAACATCGTACTTGAAAAGGCTGAATAACTGCTGCATTTTTTAATTACAACATTAATACAATTAAAAGCCTTGCAAAACCCCCACACGAAAGATGTAAGACCGTTTGGTGATTGTGCAAATTAAAATTGAGGATTTTCTCCACCATAGTTTGACTGCTGAAAGTTTTAGTAAAATGGAGACAAATACTTTCTGGAGTCACAGTGTACTTTATATTTTGACTCATATCTTAACAAAGTCGGAGGATTTTGTGAAAGATTTCGCCTTGTACGCTTAACTGTTTGAGCTGAGTAATTAATACTTCGATATTTAGCAGACTTCGTTTTTTCGTTGTCATTGGCACCCTGTATGAATTTCAGGGGCCTCAAAGGACATAATTGAAGAAAAATTCTAGATATCGAACTTTGCATCGAATGCGTTACTTCCTCTGCTTACTCATCTAAGCATTGAGGGGAGAAAAATCAATTCTGAAATCTGGTGAATATTTGCCAGAAAACAAATATTTTAAATTCTTTGTTCAAACACAATTACTTTCCCTTCTTATTATTCTTTTTCTTCTCCTCCTACTTTGACAGGGTTTGGACCTCAGCCTTTTCTGGTTGATGCCATATTTTCTTTGGTGTGCCTAGTTTCCCTTTACCACGAGAATTCAAATATGATGTCGGTAACCTATTATTTGTCAGTCTATCTAAGTGCTGTTTCCATTTTTCTTTATACCTTTATTATACTACTAGGTGTTCTACTCTTAGCTCTTACCGAATACTTATATTTGTCTTTTTGTCCTGCTTTATGGTTCCTACTACAGACCTTTAAAATCGCATTTCTACTGTCTGTATTTTACACGTGTGTTATCTGGTATTGATTCATGTTTCGGATGCATATGTGATTGTGAATATTGCCATACATTTACTTTTTAATGTTCATTGAACATTACTCTCAATCTTTTATCAGTTTCAAAAACATTTGAATCTGATGTACGCATTTCAAACTCTTATGGTCGCAGTGTTTGAATGCGTAGATAGGCAGCGAGAGGAACCAATCGACTTACAGGATACACATACAACGAAGAGAGACACTTCGCACTGCAACCTACATAGATTTATTGTGGCTACCACCCCCAGGAGGATGGATGAAGGAAGTAACCACAGGGGACTACAGGTCGAAGACAGAGACCCCAGAATCCCAGGTCGAAGGCTCGACCCAGTGACAGAGCTTGCCAGAGAGAGCGATGAACGACCCATACAACACAGCAGCCCTCTGTAGTCCAGAGGAACACTCTTTTCTTGGGTCAACCATCTGAAATATGAGAAGGAAAGAAAGAAAATGACGGAGAGGAAGCCACAGCAGGAGAAAAAAAAACATCTCATAATTCCCCTACCGATCAGGGAAAACCACAGAAAAACCAAGTCAAGCTGAGCGATCAGAGGGAATTGCACCTGAGACCTCCTCATTGCAAGCCTCACACATTACCGCGAAGTCAACTCGCTCCGAACTGATCGACGCTGATAGTGTTTATCAAGAACAATTACACACAAAAACTTCTTACGTGTTGACACAAGTTTACTTAATTTACAAATTGATAAATGTATATTAGTTTTACGCTATTCATAACACCGGTTATATACCCTTATTAACTTTACACTTCAAAGGTGCTTATCAACTTTTTTCTCCTCTTGATGGCCATTTACACGTAGATGAGCACAAATACACTAAGTAAATGTCATAGAATGCCAACAAATCTTCGTCACAGATCTTCGACACATCTTACAGACTTTCTCACCAAATGAGCTATTATATTTCAGAATACTATGTATAAGCTTATTTCAACAAGTAAAGAACTAAATCCTAAAAGGGTGCTAGAATTACTATTTTACTCCTATACTTACTAATTAACAAAGTGTTGTTTTATGATTACACTATCCTTTCACACTACCTACATCTTTCGGTTTGATTTTTGGTTGCTATTATTTTCCTTTACATATATGTGACGCAAAATAGAAATTTGATTCATACATTGGAGATAATAAGACCACACTAGGTATATCTGAGTTAGTGCAATGTCTATTTCCCAGATATTTAGGACTTCAAATGAAAGGGAAATATGGGTAGAGTATTCGGCGCGTAAAAGGCAATTCCACATAATTACTAAGATAATTTTTACTAAGGCCACAGTGGTAACAGAGGGTAAACGAACACAATTCAACTAAATGCTAAGCAACCCCATTCAGAACTACCAACTTAAATTCCTGCCCACCCGCAAGAGAATGAGTTTATCTTTCGGCGCCTATACACTAACATGTCATTATCTACATCACCAAGTGATACAAACAAAATAAATGCGGGTCAGTGAACTCAAGCTTGGTGTTTACCAACATTTCATTAAACATAGTGTGTTTAACATTCTAAATTCAGAGTTTATATACATGCATTTTTACTAGCAAGTAACAGAGGAAAGATGAAACCTAAGCATTGACAGTTTTGGTGCATTAATGAGATTATAATAGTTTATGATATAGATAGGAGTGTGAATTTTGCATTTTTAAATCAGAAGCTCAATGTCTTAATTTGTATATTTAGCATTTTTTAGCGTTTATACATCTTCAATTTAGCATTTTATGGTATTTCGAGGAAAACATACACCATGCTCCCGAATAAATATACTAGTATGTGGTATTTTGTATAATTTTCACATTTTGAGCCAATTTTGCAACTTAAAAAACACATTAAAGGTGGTTTACATGCCCTAAAATTAAAATACAAGTGATTTTATGAGCATTTCGCTATACATTGCATTTGTGAAACACACCACCCCTACCAATAACATTAGGCTTAAAGGAATACCCCCAGCATATCGATGCAGAAAGTGCCTGTCATTGGGGTTTTGTGTTGCCTGTCTGAAGGAAAGTATCTGGTAAAGGGTGTTCAAAACCTACAATCCGTCGCAACTGCACAGTGCTCATGTGGAGAATTTGAGAGAGAAAACACGGATCATTTGAATAAAAATTAGTACTAATATACTTAATTTTTGGGTAAAAAAATTGATTGCAAAGAATAAAACCTTTCGAGTAATTACTTAATTTTTAATACATACTCAAGTAATGGAAGCAGAATAGAACACATTATACAGATTTCCTACACAGATACCTTTAGCAGATACTAAATCTATATGGACAAAAATGTTTAAAATGTCTATGATACGTATTTAAGTGAATATCCAGTGGTCTGTTAGCAGTTTAAGCTACAACATTTATTTTGATTTTAACCTCTTTAATGTAGTTTGAGAATTGTTTCATGGAGATGGGTGGACAGAGAGATACTGATCGATGCTGTGCAGTAACAAATATCAGTTTATACAGTAAATTGTGCGCTAGCATATGAACAGCGCTACACAAATATATTATTAGAACATCAATAACCAATACAGTGTAGCCGGAGTTCCGGAATTTAAGGAATTAAGTTTTTATGTGAATGGGCTGCTACTGAAGCGGAAAATGCGCCTAAATACACACAATCCGCACATAGGATTAAGTCCTCGTTCTGTAAATTAACATGGGTATCATCTCGTCCTTGATTTATTAGCAGTATACATCCTCCGGTTGTAACAATAATATACGGATCAACAATAGCGCATTAAGAGAGAGGAAAAAATATCTGATGTATTAAAGTGTATTCTTCGATCTGCTTTGTGTTAATCGAGATAAGCATCTGTAGAAGTGATTTTATTTCACGCTAGCTGGCTGTCCGCGTTGCACGAGAACCATTTTAAACTAATTAAATAAAATAAATAAAATCGCCATTAATTTCCCGCTGTTCTTTATGCTATTACTGTGCAATTATCTATAATATGTTCGTGGTGAATCCCCTTTTTCCGTTATCTTTGTAATTTCATAGTCTAGTCTATTCCTCACCAACGGATGAAAAATCTGCTGAAATTTACGCAAAAAATGTGAAAATTGAGGCAGTATTTTTAACACTTAAATGATTTCAGTCAAATTATATGATATACATTCAATAACAGCCCGCCTTAAAGCAATATGTGTATAAATAACATAAAACGTATGTAACAGTCATTGTATTAATGTTTATACTCGTATTATTACAATGTTCAATAATGTTATGTGAATGTATTACGTAATTTAATAATGTAAGAGCTGTGAGAATAATAGGTCAGAAATTGCTAACAATGAGGTAACCTTGAGGCAATAATGAATTAGAAAGTTTAATAATGCTATTCATTCTTGGAGCAACAATAATGTAACTTTTGAGACAGTTTATAAATAGCCAAACAACAACCAGAAAAACCTTAAAGTTAAATACAAGTATTCTACTGGAGTAGGATTCAGAAACTGAAATAGAGCAAATTGTACAAATTCAGAAGTCAGTTGCTAGCAGACAGCGTTCCTAACCGGACGTGAGACGCGTCCTCGAGAAGTTTAATACGTATTCAGTGTGAGACGAAAATTCATTACGGCGAATATTATAAAGTTTACGTGTTAAAAAGTGCAAGTAATTAATAAATAATCTCACAGCTCTCTATATAAGTGAAGTGTTATTTAATCGTGTCAAGGATTAATAAAAGGAGTGAAGTAAGAAATTATAATCGTGTAAGCCTACATTATTCAGCCGCACCACACCCTGTTAAGAAATTCATATCTTTACAAATTACACAAATTAATACTGACGCAGCCGAGGCAAACACACACACACACACACATATATATATATAATACTTAAAGAAACATTCAAAATAAAAAGTTGATTCTTAAACCTGCGGCGAAAGCCACCGAGTACCATATGTGCGGTTGCAACTACTTCAAGTTCGGCTCCCCAACAACGGAAATACAATACAACTCCTCTAAAATTAAACTTCTTCAAAATTGGCCAAAAGTGATTCCTTAACCTCCCACAGACAGTCTTCTAAGTTCTGAAAATTCTGCATAGTCTATACCCTTTGGTGGTGGAACAATTATTGGTCGAATGGTTGAGTATTCATTTTCTTTATTACGTATATAAGTGGGGGAAATAATGCATTCCACCCAAAAACTCAATACCGACATTTCATAGTAAATACATGTTTTTAAGCGCTTTGAATCCAAATAAAGCATTTTTGGAAACATGACCGTATGTATGTCTGTCTGTCTATCTGTGAACATCGTAACTAAAAAACGAATTGTGGGTAAGTACCAAACTTGGTAGATAAGTTCAGTATCTTCCAAGAATGCGACAAGAGGATTTTAAAGAAAATCTCCCACCCCAAAAAGGCCCTTTACGTGGAATATCTTTCTAAAGTTTTATTTTAAAAAGAATACCTGTAACGATTTTGATTAAAATACCACATATTAAAGATATGCACACGACAAATAAAATGTATATCTTGAATTTTCTGGGGATAGCCTTTTGAAGTCCTTTTCATACGGAAGGAAGTTTGTATAATCGTGTATAAATGGTAAACGTAAAACGATAGACGAAAACCTACTACACAAAAAATGTAGATCTCTGTAAAGCACACAATTTATTTCAAATAAACCTTCTTGTGGCATAAACCATTTCTGAAATATCCGTTATTAATAGTTCGAATTGTTCATTTCTTGGCCATTATTTAAAGTTCTTTCAACATTCAGTTGTTTCCCGCGATTGCGTGCTAACTATGGAATTTTAAGACCAGCATATGGCGTACAGTTCTTAAACATTTTTCTATCACTGCTCTCTTTGTACCTTAACGAAATGTGTAATGCATCTACTTCTGCAATGTTTTATTTGGTTATAAATGTAGTAGATAGAAAAATAAGCCTTATTAGGAATAGTTTGTATACTAGTATTACACGATATAAGGTAGAGAAGCTCATGTGAGTGTATCACATCAGATTGGTTTTAGATAATCACAGTAGGTGACATTTTAAACTTTTGTACCTTCCCTTTGGTCCCATAGTTCCCAAGCCGCCAAGTTAATATGTTTTGAAAAGACAGTCTGCGATAATCGAGAAAAATAATGTTCTGAGTTGTAAATTATAAAATATCGATTGACTGATTTCTAATATTATCTGAGCATAATTTTTCTCTGCTTATACATTCATTTAGCACAGGCTGCTAACGATCTTGATTACAATATACAAAGGAAATGTAGCAAAACTTTCTTACTTGAGGGCTATTAAAGTATGTTGGCATTTGCAGATTGTTTAAATCGTGACCCCACCCATACCCATATATAAATATATATATATATATATTTATTTATTTTCAAGTATGTTGCTTGGGGGAATTTTCTTGAAAATCTTCGTCTGGCATCTTTGGAAACGCGACAAAGTTTGATGTTTATCCGATTTTTTATTTATCAGTTATACTGTTCACAGACAAATACATACATAAATGCATACGGCGTTTTTCTAGAATCTTTTTGTTTTAGATTCAGGGGCCTTAAAACTTTTATATCTGCTTTAATCTCGGTATCAATTTTTGAGTTTAATACAATACTTTACTTCACCTACTACGTATACGTATGATAGAGAAAAGTATTGATGCAGTAATTTGTATCACAAATTATTTAAATGTCAAGAGTAATTGTAGTGTGAATATGCATTTTTGTGTGACATTGATTTGAGATGTTTGTTGATTGTAATTATTGTTGAGAAGTGGGTTTATACGGCCTTACTGAAACTGACAATAATAGCATGCAATAATGCAGCGAGGGGGTGAGCTGTTTATCATTATTAGAGACGAGGAAATTACGTAATGTTGGCGCGTTTTATTAGCCAATAGCAGCTCGGTTATAATCTTTAGGCATATCAGGGTGTAGGAGTATAAAAAGGGCTAGGTTAGTGGTAAATTCCTTCAGTCCAGCAGAAATATTTGTACAGTACACGTCGGCTCCAGTTCATCGAAAACATTATACGTCGTCGAGCAGCCATGGTGAATACCTCGCATAGTTTATCGATTCGCAGGTTACGCGTAGCAGAGTTATGAAAAATCTCAAGTGTTGTAAAGTTAATTACACAAAAAGTTGAAGTACGCGAATTAAGAATGATCAGTAATGAAGTTATTATAACAGTTTCTGTTTGGCGAGTGTCAAGATTCATATGTGAAAGTGTATAATATGTTAAGACAATAAAAAGTGTAAAACAAATTCCTTCATCAGTGTTATCTGTGGATAAAAGACTCCTTTCCGTTTACACAACCTGTATAAAGAGAAGTGTTCGACCAAAAAGATCATAGCTAGCCGGAGGACAGTGAACCAAAATTAAATAAAATAACAGGCGCTCAGTATAAGATAACACAAAGTGACCGCGACAAATTATATTCAATACGTGCGGCAAATAAACAGTAGCATTCTTTCAAACAAACACTAATACCGCCGCAAATTGCTACCACCACGTGGAGCTAACAAACTTAACAAAGAATCACGTCACAAAATGGCTTCACAATGTGGGGCAAAACAAAAGTAAATACAAATAACATTAATAATACGTCGCAGTATACATGTTATTATTGTTTATTTTTGGAGCTCGCTTCTGAGTACATACTAAATCTCATTGGTTAAAATAATGTTTGCTGTGCTCAGATTTTGTGACATTATATTCAAGCATAACTACTGGAATGAGGGAATACTCTCCAGATTCAAATATAGCATTAATTAATACACCTGCATTTAGGGGAATTATAGTCAGTTCTTGGAAACTCTCTTCACTTTCGGTATTAACTACTGTGCAGGGCAGAAGGACGGGAGTTAACTATGCAATCTATTTGCCTAATATCTCCATAAATCAGGCGGAGGTATTACCTTAGTCTTGTGTATCAATCTTGATAAGTCAAATGGAAGAGTTATGTGCTCTGTTAAATAAAGCCATATCCTATATAGTACAAATAGTAAACAGCAAATCTGATGTGTTAGATTAACACGGCTTTCTCTACCCTCCATCGTTTATTAGTTTGTGTATAAACTATTTTTATGGAGGCTTTTTTCTGTCCATTTCATTTTAATTGAGATAAACCTTTGCAGGAATAGCTGAATTACACATTTCTTATAGGTACAAAGGGAATAACGATGGTCAGATGTTTAAGAACTGGATGCTATAAGCTGGAAAAATTCTTATCCATGCTTAGTGTGCATGTTTTCCATAAATATCAAACGCTTATTCAGTGATACTTTAGAAAATTAGGATACTCGTAAGATGGGATGATGATGGGATGATAATTTTAAGAAAGAAGTTTGAACCCATGTTACGCCACGCAACATTATGGCATAAACCATAGTATTTGTTAAGATAATGGTATTCTATTTAAGTATTTACACTCTATAATACCCAAAAATTTAGTTCCATTTATTAGAAAAATCAAATCGATATGATTCCACCTCAAGGTAGAATAGTGTGTGTCCGCGCTGCGACTACGCCAATGTTAATTTCGTAAATTACAATGTATTGACATAGACAACAGTCTTTACATGGTAGCGGCTTTAATCTCTCAGGATGAAGCTTTTCTTTTATCCTCACTTCTTCATTTTTCACACAGAACTGACCTATTTCATATGGTTACTTCGAACCAACTAGTGATTGGTTTTTCATGGGCTGTTGTGAATAGGTTTTGCCAATATTTGTAAAACGAAAATATTCTATGAAATTATATGCATCGACAGGATTAGGTGTACTCGAATTTACATAATTTATATACTATAAGACAATCCAATACAGAAGAGTGCTAAAATAATTTGTTTTAAACGTACAAACACTCCTATTTTATTGCTTACACAAATAATGTTATGCGAAGGTGAATCACTCGTTTACAGATAAAACGCAGATAAGGAATGAAAGCTCACCTTAAGGGATTTTTAGCAGTTCCTCTTTATTTCATTTCATTTCAAATGGAGAAGACTTTCTTCAGCATAAAAGTCGCTCTTTACCACTATTAACTTCCATCCTTACTTTCCCTCGATACACTGCAGTAATTATATTACAAATGCCCTTAATGAAGCTTGCTCTATCCTTAGAATAATGAACAAGGATATTAAACAGTATGTGATGCTTTTATTACGACTTTTACTCGAGTCAGCAGCTTTTTCAATGCACCCAAGATAATCTCGGGGGCGTGCAAGCCACAGAAACAGTAAACAAAGACGCATCGGGTATTTACCATGACGTAACGGAGAAAATGAAACGCTCGGGGCGCCATGAATGCAATGCGACCGTATTCTTTGGTGCGTCCTTCATCTCTAAAGACCTCAACAGTAAAAGCAAAACAAAGAAAGAGTAGGAGAGATTCTGCAGTCTGCCTGCAGTTTTATGGCTTTAAAAGGAAATTCCACAAGTTCAGAGATGGTAGATGTGCATCAAAAGGCAACATTAACACTGAGCAACAGATTAAACCGAGCATATCACATGTAGGAGTTCATAACCACAAACGTGATTCTATTAATTCAAGACATGTCTTTGTAAATCTAATAGGTGAAAGCAAGCCCAAACGGATTTAAGTAAATAAAACTCTTAAATTCTGGAAGGATTCAGTAGAATTATCATCACACCTGAAGATAGATTAATGAAATATATCCTTTAGGTAGTGTCTAGTGCACGAAACGTGCCGATGCTTCTGGTTTGGTGTTTTACTTGATGTAATACTGACAGAAACTCCTTATCATATGTGTTACACACTAACCCTGGGTAACCAATCTCTCATTGGTTTGAATTCAGTCTGACACACCCACATTAGCTCATGAAGGAAGATCAGGCCTAGATGAGGAAAGGGAATCGGAAACGTTTTATCTGAGTGGAAGGCATTCTTCGCAACGTCAATCAACACCAGCACTAGTTGAGTCCGTCTCGTATTAGTTTGATGTCAAATGTCTGGCACTCAAACATTAAACTATGAACACAGGTCGGTTTCAGGCTCAGGAGCGAAGGAAACGGGAGGAAGTAAGACAAGTGGAATGCTGAATCCAGGTAAAGTGTGGGTGCTGGGAGTGGCAGAAGCGGTTTAATACTTATTTACCAACATAAACCACTGCGCATTATATCGTCACGATTCCATGCACTCGGTTGCACATGAAACCGATGTTGCACGTGTAAGATAGGGTTGGTACGCTAGTTCAAGCGCAAAATTTCTACCTCTTCCTTTTCTGTTCTAAAACAATTAAACCATTAGGCATCTAATATCAGTATATTTGTTTCACAGAAATGTGCCTATCACATGACGTTATTCAGGCCTGAATTTCCCATGACCAAGCCTACAAGCGGTACGTAAATCTGGTAGTTGGGAATACAGAGAAGAGAAGAGAAGAGAGGAGAGGAGAGGAGAAGAGACACAAATCGAGAAAAACCTATCAATCTCCTGTAGATTAGTCTCCACTGCAGAAGAAATTTCAAGAAATTAGTAGATTCAACTACGGTGTCTTACGCCTTTACCTGATATCCATGGTGGCCACGTAAATTTTTAACAGACTTTTGGAGTGAATACATTCATCACCATTGCTGACAAGCGTAAATAACTCAAAAGTAGTTGCTTATGAAGATTTCTGATAAAACATCAAAAAAGACTCGTGAAACACTTTACTTGTGCAGAATGAAGTTGGTGGGTTTACTAGAAAAGTGATGCCGTTTGACCAAAATATTAGTAATCCCTAATCCCTACTAATTAGTTCGAGATTCAGTAAGCAAGGTACAAAACTGTCGTTCATGTTTTACGACTGCAAGAAGTGCGCATCACTTTCCTGCAATGATTCTAATGGCAAGCGTAGCGGGGTCATCTTGTGAGGTGTTAGAAAAAGTGCTATAAACAGGGAAAAAAGCTGCTTATCGTGATCTTGCGAAAACCTTCAAGAGGTTAGCCAATATGAATTAGTTTTCCGTTAAGCTGTGCTATTTGCCCAGAATTCAAAACATTATCCGAGAGAACGGTGTTGTGGTGTTGTATAATTAGCTATATTGGTGTGCAGGAAAGGAGGAGTGACCTTAAATGTCAACAGAGTTGAGTTTATCTTGGCTCTCTTAGCATAAACTTTAAACTGCAATTGAAAGCAGAGAGAGATGAAACAGTGGTTTGTAAGGTTAAACATATAATAGGAAAATTAACTTGGTAGCACCAAAATTACTATAATTTTAATTACCATGTTGAAAGTACATACATTACTTAAATACATCAAAATCACATGCAAATAATATTTGGAGTATAACGTGCAATAATAAGACAATAACCATTAATTCACCAACACTAACGAAATCAAATGGAGTGCAGCAAATCAATAGCCAAGATGCATGATTGGAGACAAAGAAAGCGTACACGCACTGCCATAATAACAAGTAAGATAAGAGAAAATGGATTAATTAGAACAACCCTGATAAGTAAGTTAGGTTCGTCTATTGCAATGATTGATTCTGAAATGCAGCGCTGCTTAAAGGGACCTGGTTTGCAAATTTTCTATCATGCTGCAAGTGTAAAGAAGTGGGAAAAAGCAAAAAAAAAAAAGTATTTAAAATATGATATATTCACATGATTTTCTCTGCCTCTATCGTTTATTAGTAGGTATACAATCTATTTTTACTAAAGATTATTTTTCTATCTACTTAATTTTATTTAAAATAAGTCTTTGCAGAAATAGCTACATTACACCTTCCTTATAGATACAAGGGATTGGCCACAGTAAAATGTTTAAGAACTGGACGTTATATGGTAGCCTTAAAATTTTATACCATTTCCATGCAATCCTGATAAAAAGCCGAGTCTATGGGACTTAAGGATGGCAAAAGTTTTGAACAAATCGAACCATTAATAACGGATATCTCGTAAGTGGCTGATTTTACCAAAAAATTATTTGAAATGCATTGTCTGTTATAAGTAGGTCTAAATTTTCTGTTGCGTTTTCGTCTATCGCTTAAAGTTTACCAATTATAAGATTATACACAATTTCTTCCAAATAAGGTGGATTTCACAGGCTATTTCCAGAGAATTCAAAATATAAATTTTGTTTATTATTTAAATACTTTTAATATACGGTATTTTAATCATAATCGTTACAGCCATTTTTTAGAAAATAAACAATTTCAAAGCCCTTCCAATTTAAAGAGTAGTCTAGGTTGGGGAAATTTTCTTGAAAGTTTTTGTGTCGCATCTTTAGAAGGTATTGAATCTGAATATCAAGTTTGGTATTTATTTGCCTTCTCGTTTTTGAGTTATGCTATTCACAGACACACATCGACATACACGGACCTTTTTCTAAAAATCTGATGCGATGCATTCACATGACTTTCTGTACCTTCTTATCTTTATTAGTGAATATACAAACTATTCTTACTAAAGCTTATTTTTCTATCTACTACATTTAATCCAAATAACCTTTGCAAAACTAGCTAGTTAGCTATATTACACATTTCGTTATAAATACAAAGAGAACAGCGATGGTCAAATGTGTAAAAACTGGACGCTATATGTTGACCTCAAAATTCCATACCGTTTCAATGCAATCGCAAGAAGCAGCTGAAAATCGATGGGACTTAAAAGAATGACAAGTATTGAACAATGGAAACCTTTAATACCGAATATCTAGAAGCTGCTTTTGCCACAAAAAACTTACTTTAGGTAAACTGTGTATTTTAAAGATATGTACATTTTTTGTGTAGTACGTTTTCGTCCATAGCTTAACGTTTACACGTTATACAAGATTATACAAAATACCCTTCGAATGAAGAAAACTACCTACGCTGTTCCAAGAATATTCAATATATGTATTTTATTTGACATGTAAGTATCCTTCATATAGGGTACTTTAATCAAACTCGTTAAGTCATTTTTTAGAAAATAAAAATGTTCGAAAAGTTTTCCACGTAAAGGCTACTTTGTGGTGGAGGGATTGTTCTGAAAATCTTTGTGTCGCATCCTTCGAAGATACTAAACTCAAATACCAAGTTTGGTATTTATCCAACTTTTCGTTTTTGAGTTATGCTGTTCACAGACAGACAACTCACACACACGAACATGATTCCAAAAACGCCTTATTTGGATTCAGGACACCTCAAAACTTGTATTTTCGGAGAAATCTCGGTATCGATTTTTTTTGGGGTGGAATTCGATACATCCTTACTTACTAGTAGAGGAAGGACAAATCTGATGTGATACATTCACACTACTTTCTCTACCGTCTATGGTTTATTAGTGAGCATACAAATTATTCTTAACCTTAAGTTTTCTATCTACTACATTTTAATCAAGATAAACATTTACAAAAATAGCTGCAATACACATTTCGTTATAGATAAAAAAGAACACCGATGGTCAAATGTCTAAGAACTGCACAGTCTTAAAATTCCATACGGTTTCCATGCAATCGCCAGAAACAGCTGAACAGGACTTTAAGAGAATGATCAAGTAATGGACAACTCGAACCAATAATAAGGATATCTCAGAAATGGCTTATGCCACAAAAAAACTTATTTGAAATAAATTCGGTGTTTTAAAGAGATCTAAATTTCTTGTGTAGTACGTTTACATCCATCGCTTAAGGTTCATCAATTATGCAAGATTATATAAAATTCTTTCCGACTGAAGTGGGCTTCACAGGCTATTCCCAGAAAATTCAAAATATACATTGTATTTGCCACGTACATTTCTTTAATACATGGCAGTTTAATCAAAATCGTTAGGGAATTTATTAGAAAATCAAAGTTTTCGAAAAATGTTTCATATAAGGGGTAGTTGGGGTAGGGGGAGTTTCTTGAAAATCTTCGTTTCGTATACCTGGAAGATACTGAACTTAAATACCAAGTTTAGTACTTATCCAAACTTTTGTTTTTTAGTTATGCGTTCATAGACGGACACACACACACACGCGCGCGCGCACGCACATGTTTCCAAAAATGCTTTAAAAAGCTCAGGGGGCCTCCAAAACATATTTCCGGTGAAACATCAACGTATGTGAATTACAATACGTCCCCTACTTATTATACGTAGTAAAGAAAGTAAAAACGTATTTAAGGAATTTAGGAATATAAACTGTTTGGGAAAATAGAATGGTCTTATTAAGCTATACCTACAAATTTCACCAGGGAGAAAAGTAAAAGGAAAGAAAACTGTGTTTCCTCTAAAACAATGCCTGTACGCCTGTAATCTCAGGCTCGAGATGAAACGATCCAATGATCACCTAAAAGATGTCTCAGGGTACCTCTTACACAAAGACCTGGTAGGAGAAGCTACCCATCGCCAGTTGTACCATACAAATGAAATCAAAAGCCCACTGTTCGAAGAGAACAGAAGGGGTCGGCAGAAATATTCTCTCTGTTTCTTATCCATTGAGTTCTTAAAATTAAATTTGCCATGCCGCGATAACGGCTTTGTGGTAATTGTACGAGTGTTGCAAGGCTGTCCCTGCCTATTTTATTTAATATAATCACAACTGCCTCATAAGAAGATTTTCTCTAGGAGGTTCGAGTGTGCGGGTGTATTGGACAAATACTCAGCAACTCGTAGTTTGGGTGGCCTACGTGGGCAGGCGCTATATATACTCGGGACATATTGTGAAGGTTGGCAACCACGTGAATTGTGTTCCGTTGTGTATTAGTTCTTCACTCGTGTTATGGAGCGCCACTATATGGAAATATCGAAGTAGTTGATACGTTGTTAATGTTTGGAAAGTGTCGGACTAATGGCAGACAAGAACGAGCTCTTTAAAGCCAAAGGCTTCGAGGTAGACGAGACTCAACTGATATTTTTTTCCTCGATGGAACGACTATGATAGTATGGTCAGCTGCATGCATGAAATTGCCACTATGCTTTCGATGCGTCCTGGTCATCCCGCCCGACGAGAAAAAGCATTTTGCGAATGGATATCTGATCAAGCAGTATCAGTGTACATCTGAATTATCAACCTCATTAAATACTGCATGGTTTGGGTCTGTTGGCCCATTCCGACTTTACAACGTTTTCTCGGTCTTACGACCTCTCTTCTTCCCATGGGTTTATAATCATATATGCTCTGGGATATGGGAAGTACAATCCTACAAAGATAGTCATACCATGTTTTCTGCATGTTTTATTACTTCTTATATGTTGGTTACATTTAGTTTTACCGGACTTTCATCCTTTCCCTGAGGATCCAGAAGCAAATATCCAGCCAGAAATCTTAGTAATTTCATTTCTGCTATTTCAACATCCGTTATTAGTTCTTTGTTGATGTCCAATTCTCAGTTCCATAAAGCAAATTGTGTTAGAGTATGCTTAAATCGCCAGCCTCTTTTTGTTAATAATGTCAGTCCCATTAACTTTATAAATATATATGTAGTTTACTGTCTTAAATGTTAACATCTAATACCTTAAATTTCAGGATATACATTCCAAGTATTTGAAACTCGAGGTCTGCTCAATACTTTTATTGCTACTACTATATTTATTTATTTGTATTTTTCTTTCGAAACCCGCGACTTTAGTTTTTCCTGTGGATATTTTCAAGTTATATTGCTTTGCAATTATACTTAGTTCATAAACTAGATCATTTCTTAAACTTCGTATCTGAATTATATTAACAAAAGTTAATTAAATCCCGTTTGTATCTGTAATTTATGAAAACTGAACTTACACTTTCACTGTAAAATTAAGTATCTTTACAACAGCTTAAGTGTTATTCTCTATATTAGCTATCCAAGTGGGTAGTATAAAATAATAAACATACAGAATCCTGCATCATGTAGTTTAATATAATAATACATTTACATATAAATACGTAATTTGTTGTTTTTTATTTTAGGTTGACATGGAAGATGTTGACAATTATACCTCCTAAGAAACATTTTAGGAACAGATGAATGTGAGCTTGGGAACGGTGGTAGCACCAACTGGTGTAACAAACATCACTATGTCGACGGAAACTCTCATTTCCGTAAAGCAGTGCACTTCAAAGACGCTTCATTGTGAACGTTTGGATAAGCATAGTTAACGACCAAATCATTGGCCCCAATAGATATATCAGGCGAGTCAACCGTTCCTACCGATCCTGTTTTATGCAATCCGTAATTCATTCTATAACATGACAAAATCAGGCCCCATGGTATCTAAGAAAATTCTGTAAGGACATTTTTTGTTCCACATTTAGCGAGATAATTAATATGGCAGACGTTATAGTATCGCTTTTAATGCATTTGTAAAACCAGTTATGCTAAGGAAACATTTTCATAACTGAAAATGTGTACTGTAACAAGCACATACTTCATATAGATTAACTTGGTGAGCAAACTCTCATGATACTAGATGCTTCTGGAAGAAGTGTATAGTCGTAAAACATCTGTTTGCAGTAATATGTATTTTGAATCACTTAGGTAAATTAATTTTTGTGGTGTAATATTCATAAATAGCCTTGGTTTAAAGATTATGTTTCACATTGCTAATATGGTTTTAATTTGTAATTATGATTTGTTTTTATTTAGTAGTTTCTTATTGTTTGGTGTTTATTTTTGGTAAACTGCAGTTAGGCAAGCGTTTAAACGCGACATAAGTATGCACATTTGATGTTAATGGAATACGATTCTTCAGATCTGATCTCGGACAATAAGGAAATTACATATCACATAATATTTAGCATGGAAGTTGTAATAGTGTAGTTCTTTTATGCAGTGTACAGAAATGTATTTTGTAATAAATATCACCTCCTGTTGGTATGTTATGGTGGGCCTAAAAGGACCCGATTGTAACAATGTTTTACTTGTTTGAAATCACTAGTAATTAGCAATGCTATAGTAGGACTATTTTAACGAAATATGTGCTCAAAATGAATCCTTGTTGGTTAATGTACACCTGAGTACGCTGTTGCATGGCAATTTTTACTCAGAGCATCATGACGGTGTGATGGATCTACAGGCCACCGTAATAAGTTGGCTAAGGCTCTCTAATCTTGTCGCTTCTCTGCATAAAATTGTTGCTTTAAATAAACCCCGAGGAAACAGTCCAGAGGCATTAGATAAGGTGATCTGGCTGGCCAGGACTAGTCCTTCTTGTCTTGCTTTCCGCATTAGATGATTTTAGACGATTATTGACCTGTGCGGTGGGGTAACATCGCGTTGAAACCCCATCGTTAATCGCTCTTGCAGTGGTACTTTTCTAGTAGCAAGGGAATCTCATTATGGAGAAGTTCCAGGTAGTGTGCTCCCATTAGATGCCCTTCGAAGAAAACTGGTCCAATAAGATGATCACCCGAGATTCCGCACCAGACATTCTCTCCTCACTGCCCTTGGAAAGCTGCCTCCCTTACCTAATGGAATTATTAACACTCCAATAATGCATGTTGTAGTGATTTACGCTCCCGTTGTTGTGGAATTTAGATTTGTCCGATTCGAGACGAATCCCATATTATTTGCCACTCGACCCAGAATCCATTCAAGAAGTACACTTCAGCTTCGATACCTCTCCCATGGAGTCTTTGGTGTAGGTGCAAATGATACGGAGAAACGTATTGGCTCGCAGTACTCGTTCACAGAAGATTGCCTAACGTTTACCTCTTGTGCAATTTCCCGTGTGATAGTATGCGGATTAATTTGTATGGCATTCAAAAAAGCTTCCGCATCAACACCGGAAGTCAGTTGTGCGTCTCTCTCAGGAGGCATCCTTGCAATTGATGCTGTATGCAGACGTCTTTCGACATTGTAGAAAGTTTTTGGTGGTGTATGTCGTCTATTTGGATATCTCTCCTGGTATAAATGCTGAGTTGTTGAGCATTCGCTTTCGCTCTTCGTAGATAAGCGACATATCAACGTACTCGTCTATCGAATTCATAGTGAAGGAGGTACAAATATGAAATATAAGCTGTCACAACTACATACGCATAATGAGTGAAGGCAATCTACATTCAAACCATCACTTAGCGGTGTAATGCCGGTCAAATTGGACAGAATGGTATAAAATCACAATTTGTGCTTAGGTTTTTATATCCAATCCATTACAAAATTTACACAATCAACAACTATTTAGATTAAATTATTTGGATAAGAACTCAGGACTCTAAAACTGCATTATTATGTACTCTATTTCCAAGCGTTAATGAAAAGGACGAAGAAAAAAATCATGAACAACACGAAGACTGAAGCCACGTTACTGGCGACCAACGCTCACCAGTATAGCTCCAATCTCCCACTTGGACGCTTGGTTGAGAGAACCTTCGTAGTTGAAACTTAGCTCTTATTTACCAGACGCCGCAAGTACTACTTCGATACTCTGTATGTTATAACGTTCTAAGAGTGTTTTAATTCTTTGTTGGACGTCTAATATAATATTTAACTTGCATAAGTTATTATGTATGTTATTTGAGATGTACGTGTCATAGGTTACGCCGAAATTGAAATAAGTACTTAATTAATAACCTGTGTATTGATTCTGCAGCGTACATTTTGGATATAGACGTGTGTCTAATTTATCTTAGCCTATCCTGTCTCTATTTGCAAAATTTTGGTATTTTGTTTTAATGGTTTTGATACTGAACACACATGATTGGTTCATTTTATCAGGGGGTGTTTAATGATTTGAGTAGCTACACACTGTAACGTAACAGTTTGTAAAGTCTGCTGGAATCACGGAATTTGCTATAAATAAATGAGGGTATGTTTTTTAACTGTAGTTTAATTTGGAGTACCTTCATGTTTCTTAAACCACTTTCCCCCTGAATGTTGAGGCTTCGTCTATCTATAAATCGTCAGTAAGTTCGCAAGGGAAGAAAATGGACCTAAAGCGCAATTGCGGCTTTAAGGGTCCTATCTTCCAAAATTGGTAGGAACAGCTGACTCGCCTGGTATATTTGAAGAAAAAGCCGCTAATGCCAGATATTCCGTCTTTGTTGAGGAACATTTGGATTCTTTGTTAGAGAAAGTGCCATTAGTCAAGATATGGTCTTTCAAGGAGATGGTCATCCCGCACTCGTGGCTATACGGAATTGAGGGTCATTGCATAGGAAATATTCTGGTAGACGGATTGGACTGCATAGCCCGTTGGAAGCGTGGCCTCCCAGATCTATGCATCTTACGTCCATGACTATTTTCTCTGGAATACACGAGAGATTGTGCAGCTATAATACCTGTAATATTGCAGAAGTTGCGGAGAGGGCTATGAGGAGGGTTGTATTGTGTGCAGGCCAGGGCAGATCTTATTTTGGACATATTTTGGGTTTCCAGTACATCACAATAGAAGCCCCTGAAGCGGCCACCCAAACTACTGCTCAGTATCTATTCGAGCTACCAAGGACATTCGCTCGTCTTCCTAGCGCAGTCTCACACTTGCAACACAATAGTGCACAGTTACAATGAAGATTGACAGTCCCCTAGATAGAAAATAGTTCAGTATACAAAAAGCTAATTAATGGATATATTATCACAGCAGGAAGAACAAATTTTGAAGGTTTCTGTTTTTGGCCGTAAATAAATTCAGCGAGAGCTAGCGTAACTTAAAGGCTCCTTGCCAAGACCTTGTAGATAAGTATGTGTTAATTATACCTATATAGTTAAATGTGCGTTATGTCTGCCGTTAAAAAGCAGGGCGAAAAAACCGCTGCGTGAATACAAAATAAAGGTGCGGCACGATTGGAAAGGCTTTTTTCCCCCTGACTGGGTAACTGGAAGTTTTGAGAATGGGCAAAACTTAAAACTGAGTTTTATTTATGGACGCTCTTCAACTGCTATGGTCTATTCTATATTGGGCATGATAGACCGGTAATTTTGCTCAGAGGCCTCTTTATCAGGCTTGAGGTTCTTTTTACGTGCCGTAAATCTACGACACGGGACCACCAGCTCTACCTTTCTTCCGAAGGAATCCTTGTTAAGGATTTTTACGCCCGGAAAAAATTCATCGCCCTCCGCCGGGTTTGAACCCGCTGTCTCGGGAACTGGAGGCTGGCATGGTAACCACTACACCACGGAGGACGACAGAATGGGCAACAATGAGTAGTAGTAAGCCAAAGCAGCTGTTCCTAACTGCAGATTGAAGTTCAGATAGCAACATGTGCAAGTCTGGGCGCGCTCAACTGTTGCCACGTCATAAGCTAGGTTGGATCTCAAGCGAAAGCATTTCCATGCTATGATTTTCTATGACTTTAAAGTCGGGTTAGGGGAGAGAATGCCTTAAAAGACTGCTTCGTGCATTTCCGGGTCCTTACCCTTTGTAATTCACAATTTATCGGTGGTATGCAGAGTTAAGAAGAGGAAGGGATTCCCTCGAAGAAGAAAACATAGCAGGATGGTTAACTACAGCAACAATGGATGAAAATGTGGTGAAAGAGAGCGCATGTTGCGCAAGATCATCGTTGCACATATGGTAAAATTCAAAAAGCCGTAAATATTGAATCGGCAGCAGTGTAAACAATACTGAGAGAAATAACTTGACGGCAGGAGGCTCTGCATTCGCCGGATCCCCCACCGTCTCAGAAATGAGCAGAAACAAGAACGTGTACAATGGTGCCAGGAAATGATTAAAAATTAAATGGAGGAAGATCCAAAAACATGTTTAACGTTGTAACAGGTGACGAAAACTGGATTTATCACTAAGATCCAGAAAGCAAACGATAGTCATCGATCTGTGTCTTCCAGGAGAAGATTCCCAACAGAAGTGAAGCGAACGAGAAGTGTTGGCATGAAGATGATCCATTCCTTCTAGCCAGCAGGTGGCCATATAGTGACGATTCTGCTCGAGAGACAAAAGATTGTTACTGCCAGAAGGTACACCACAAAATGTCTACCACAAGTGCTCAATGAACTTGTGAATGTGTTAAATGAACGCAATAACCTTCTTAAGACTGGTCTGCGAGGAATTTTGTTGCACCGTGACAACACTTCTGCCAAACACTGCTCAAGAAACAACCCAATTTCTGCAGTAGTCAGGAGTTATATATTTATCCCAACCTCTCTACAGTCCAGATCTGGCCCCAAGCGACTTTTTACAATTCCCTATAATAAAAGAAAAAATTCGAGGTAAACGACTTGAGTCACCTGAAGCCGCAGTAGCTGCTTACGGAGAAAGTATTTGCACGCTCTCCAAAGAAGAATGGCGTTCAGCATTTTAAAAACGCTTTACAAGGATGAGATGGTGTATAGAATGTAATGGAGAATATTTAGAAAGGATGCAATGATCAGATCTAAACTTTTAATATTTTATTGCGTCCATCCTAAAAACTTTTGTAGTGACCCTATATACCTATCATTACGTAGTAATGACGTAAGTGCAATCATCCTACTGCCATCGTCTCTAACGTCCACTTGACATTCAAACATATGTTACACTAAGCCAGTGAATGGGCCAGTAATTAGGACAAGTGAGGCTAAGCTCGGTGCTATCTCAACGTAAATCCCTTGAATAGTGTCCGAACCAACAGATGGACTGATAATTGAGATGAGAGTAGCGGTTTACTCACAATCGTCGAACTTAATGGCCTATAGTTGAAAACGAAACTGATTACAAGTGGTAATGATTGCTTTCTATTTATTAACTATATTATAGATATTTTACTATTATACTTACTACTTATGTATACGTAAGGCTAGCTGTTGAAATTTGGTTCGAATTCTGAATTTGGTTCAAATACAAACGCATATTTAAATCCTCAGACTTCGACATATATATCACAATGAATAAGATTTCATAGGTGTTCACAGAAAGTTCAGGAAATATAACATTATAAATATCTTATTCCTACTGTACTTTAATCAATGCTAGTTTCGAGAAAATAAAAAAATATAGATTTCCATGTTTAGGGTTATTTGGGTTGGACAGATTTTCTTAAAAATGTATGTATAACATACTTGAATACTGTACCACTCAAGTATGAAATCTGATGCTTATTCGAATTTTCGTTATGATGTTTACATACAGAAACGAACTACGCACAGAGGGGCAGATCCAAAATCTCCTTTGAAATGCCTTCTTTGAATTCAGGGGATCTAAAAACATGTATTTCCGATGAAACCCCTATATCGGATTTTAGGGTGGAACACAATACTTCCTGTATATACACTTTACGTCAGTTATGAAATAACCTTGCTTTGGATTATCTTTTGACTTTGCATTACACCCTTGATCACATGAAATATGTGGAACTGTATTAGTTTTTTGTACCTTAAGTCTACCTTTATTGGTAATGAGCGCACAAGGGAATGCGGAAGAACGCCATTTTTAATTTTATATAGATAACGCACGTAAATAAACTTCAACTTGGAAATACTTAAGATTAACTGTTTTGAAGACTTAAAATGGTATTAAAAAGGAAGATTTTTAATTAAGTTCCTAATTTTAATAACCTCCAGGTATTTTCCTACAGTATTTTGTATGTATTTCATGTAGTTTTCCCAATTATAAAATATTCAACGAAAATGGGCAGGACTCAGACTGTTTAGGATA
This sequence comes from Deroplatys truncata, assembly GCA_030765065.1. Taxonomy (NCBI): domain Eukaryota; kingdom Metazoa; phylum Arthropoda; class Insecta; order Mantodea; family Mantidae; genus Deroplatys; species Deroplatys truncata. Next base: position 226,034,920 of record CM060975.1, read on the forward strand.
ATTCAAGGTGTACATTTTATTAATAATAACAGTATTTCAGTATGTGGTGTTTAAATAAAAATAATTAGAGTAGTTATTGATAAAAAGAAATAATGTTTATGTCTCTGAAATAAAAACATGTGTTTTTGGTATGAATTCTTTACTTCCTCTACAATGCATGAGCGACAGATGAAATGATAATGAAGCAACAAAGTAAATTGCTAGTGCAGTTTAGAAGTACACCACAGAACTGAGACAGATTAATAAGTAATAATCCACAAAAGAAATGATACTAGTGATGCTGCTTATTAGTAATAGCCTTTGACCCAAAAATATAACATTGTATTTTCAAGTCTCATTTAGCTTTCTAGGTTTAAGCATAGTTTTAAAATTGTCGAGTCCTGTATGGCTGAAAAATGAGGGATGAGTGGTTTTTGGAAATTTAAGGTATCAAGGAGTTTTACCTACTCCTACAACAGTTTGACCAGGTGTCTTAATGGGTACAGACATATATGGTCGAACATGTGGTAGGGCCAGCTTTTTAGAGCTATAAGATAGCCTATAATTTTTCATACCTTATATTACAGGTGTACAATGCCTTGAGGTAATGGAATGGTTCATGAAGAGCATTTGCATAAATATTAATGGCCATATATTGCATTCCCTGCTTTTCGCCGTTGACCAGGTAATAGTGGGGCAAGACTCAGGTGATATTGAGTTTGTATTTCGAAAATGATACAATAATGTAGTTTACATGGATCGAGAGTTGATTTTAAGAAGAGAGAATATATAGTCGTTGGAGGGAAGGGAGATTATTTGGTTGTGAATGACTTAACAATTAGAAAAGTAAACCACTTCAAATATTTAGGTACAATGATAGACAGTTCCGGTATCTATGAAAAAGAAATTGACAATAGAGTCAACCGTGCTAGAAAAGTAACAAGGTCCTTGAATAGTTTACTATGTAGTAGAGAAATGACAAAAATAACAACAAAAAACGTATCTTGAAAACAATGATGGAGAGCGTCCTTATGTATTGTCAGTTAGCAAGTTTGTAATGGACTTAAAGAGCAATTGCGGCTTGAAGGTTAGCCTGTCTTACAGATCGGTAGGGACAGCTGACCCACCTGGAGCGCGCGCGCGCACGCACGCACACATTCATGTGTACAGAAATAAAACCCAAGATGGAAAACAACAAATACAGATCTGATCATAGTAGCTAGTCGACAAAAACAGACGCGACACAAACCCTATATATCGGACTTTTATGTCCTTCCAGGTCCTTTCAGGGTGGATCATTTAAGTTGAGACTGCACATTATTCCCAAAACTGAGCGTTGTAAAAAGAAATGTCTTGTATAAAAGTTGCTTGATATAATGGGGGAAAGTGAATGCTCTTAGTCGTGTTTTATTTGAAGGACGTTTTGATGGTAATTTTAGGGCCAATTTAATATTTTTAAATGAGAACCTTCAATTAGGGTCAATTTAATTTTACCCTAAAATGTCCATCACAATGACCTCCAAATAAAATACGACCAATGGCATTTATTTTACCCGATAATATCAAGCAACTTCTATTACGACATTTCTTTCTACAACGCTTAGTTTTGGAGATATTGTACAGCCTCAAATGAAATGGTCCACCCTGTATAATAGGACTTTTATAGATCTATTCCACCTTGATATGATAACATTTTAAATCCAATGGACTTCCAGAACAATTCTGATACATGCCACGAAGTCTAATTATGAGAGATATTTAGTTCCGTAAACCCATGCATTTTGAAAACCCATACTCACCTGCTTTATTCTCAACAGAAATTTCACAGTGTGGAATTATTCTGTGCTAGAAATCTTTCTCGTGTTATAAACTTACACAGCTCTGAGAAGCTTTTGTTAATTATAACCGTTCAAATGCGGCAGCGACGTCATTTCACATACTTGTAGACTAATTCAAACAATGCCGATTCCAGCACATGAGGAATTATTCATTCCATTTCAGAAAGCTTTTCCATGTTAGAAACTTATCCCGCAGTGGGATGCCTTTATTAATTATCTCCTTTGAACGTGGAAATGGCGCTATTTCACAGACGTGTTTGCATGTGTTGTTGGCTAGAAAGGTGGGAGAAATATATCGCCTCAAGCTCCATTATATTGCTTTTGATGACAAGGGAATTATCTTAGATAATTACTAATACTTTTGGCAGTCTGGAGCAACATAACAATGACGACAGAAGGTATTTATATAGCAAATCAACAGTATAACAGTTTCCGAATCCACGTTGTAGTAGTATACGTATATGTACATCAATAATTCAGAAAGTCATAAAGAGGAAAACCAAATTTAAGACTGCCTCTGTTGTCTAGTAGTTAGCGTACTAGCTTCCAAATACAGAGGTCACGGTTACGATTTCCGGCTGGAGTGTAGGAATTTTTCTTTAAACAGAATGATTCCCTATCCCGAGTCTGAAAGTATGAATCAGAGTGTGACTGTTTGGGTTAATTTAATGTTTACAAAGGAAAATCAAAGTAACACAAACTCAAAGAATAATACAACTGTAAACGAGTGAACACCATTGCCACTGAACAATTTTTCCTATTTAAAGGCAGCACGACCCGAGATGTTATGAGCGGCATATACATGGAGGGGGAGAAAATGAAGTATCGCAGGTGAGAAAAAGGATAACCAGTATCTAATAGGAATAGCGGGATCTTTTCTTCTATTAAAAGAAAACAATCACATAATGCGTATATAATATTGGGGGTATTTGCTATATATCTTATATAATTACGGCGGAAACGTTTAGGAGAGTTGTGGGGGTGCGTATGAAACAATTTGCCAACCATTGCTTGTACCGGATCGAGCTTTTACTTATAAGAGCTTGACAAAAAATTGGTCGACACATTTCAAATTCGTTTGAAAGCCACAAAACATTAAGGGTAGCTTAGAGAAGAGACTTCTAAAAAAATGTTTAGCTTTATAGGGTTGACATTTTATACACAGGTTTTTGAAGTCGAACCTTTCGAATTGATGTTGCGGCTAGGTCGAGATTAAGATTAATTCCTATGGAAAGATCTAAAAAATTTACGTTTCTTAGCGTTATTTCACAAAGCTCCCAATAAACAACATAATACACGACACTAAATGTTGGGAACACACCTGAAACTAACTTTTGTATATTTATGATCCTCTTCTACTGATTATTTTTGGAAGTACCCATATTTTAATTGCCGTGTCACGCAAACAGATACAGAAATTACATGTTAAAAGCAAGTAATACTTTTCCTAGCCGAGTCTCCTAGACTACTGTCGGGTACTAAAATCACTATAGGTTTTACACTTTCCAGGACTCGGTATTGTTTCTGTTTTGGAAAGGTAGAATCAGACTGAAAAATTCAATGCCATGGATGGGATTTGAATCATGGATCTTCTGGTTTCTGTCCGGTTGTTCTAACCAAGTGGCCTTAGGAAATATAAAAACTTTGAAATTAAGTATTTTTCCCTGCAGTACTGCAGTATAAAATAGCGATGTTATATCTCTCATCAGCATTAACGTGGCGCAATCATGGCATATCCTGCTGTGCCCTGAACAGCGAATAAATAATGATGTGTTATTGAAAGAGTATTGGATATCATATTAATTTACAATGAGGTTGTTATGAACCAATTTATCCATCAATTATTATTTACAACCTCTCTGTAAATCATAATACGAGATGATGCTGAAAATATTTAACGCCATCAACCGTTTTGTTCATTGCCAGTACTCATGGCATTGCTATTGATGGTAATGATAAAATCTCATTGCATTACTTTATAAGCTTTCTTAAACTGGCTCATTAAAAGTATATTGTGATATAAAGGTAGCAAATAGTTTGTAACAGACCAAGAAAAGTTTGAAAATACGAGACTAAGACCAGTATTTTCTATTTCCCAGATTCTGTTATGCACTTAACTCATGTATGTTGCATACCAATTTTTGGATAATTGATAAAAATCATGGTAATCAATTGTTCTTTCCACAAACTGTGCGTAGGATTGGTACATTGCGGGCTTTTTAAGGTAAGGCCACGGATCGCGCAATGCTGAGTACAGCGTGCTACGCATATGTATAGCCGGTCTGTGGCCTTACTTTAAAACGCCCGCACTGTAAAATCAGACTGAATAATTCAATTCCATAACCGGTATTTGAACCACGGATCTTCCTGTTGCTCTAACCAACTGAACCACCATAGTAACATGCTTGCACGGCATTAAATTCCCCTTTTCTGTCTGATTCTACCTTTCCAACGTAGTCTTGCACACGGCTTGTGTTAAAGAACAATTAATTATATTGATTGACCTAATAGCTGGTTAACTATAACGCCTGGGACTTTTAAGTACTTATGACATTGTAAGTTGCCATTGGGGTATATTGTCATCTCAAAAAATGAATTTGTGATCTTTGATACGAGTAATTTGGGGAATTTAATGTCGTGTTGTGAAAATGTCTAAGGTAGGTTAGATGGTTAGAGCAACCGGACGAAACCAGGAGATCCGTGGTTCAAATCCCAGCTGTGGCATTCTATTATTAAATCTGATTCTACCCTTCCAACCATGATAATTGTATTAATTGTAACCTATCTGCTTATTTACTTATTGACAGCTAGTCGAGGTATCAAAAAAGCTGGCCAACACCGACGTAAAAAAATGCTGCAAATGAATGCGTGTTCCATGACTGTTCTTTATTTTCAAACAAACGCCAGTTTGATTGAAGCCGAGGCACGAAATTACAATACCTTCGATTGCTTTCGCTTGGCATTAGGAAGACATTAAGAGGATATCACGACAGAGCTTTGAATCGAAAATTGAAGAGCCTTGGAAAACAGGATGCACTTCTTTGGTTCCTTATAAATCCAAATCAGAGTACGAAACAGCATTAAATTATGCTATATTCAAAAAGCGGTATGAAAAAGTTTCATCTGGTATGATAACGACATGATCACATAATGAGCGAATTAAACCCATATTATGTAATGGCAAAGGAAACGTTAAAATTATAAACGTTTAACTGAAACGAATGCATTATTTTATGCCTATAGATAATAAAAGCATTAATATATTACACCTACAGGCTGTAAATAACAGCAAACATGGTGAGAAGGACAGTATCGTTGCAACGAATGAAGGAACACGACTTCCCAGACATGCTATGATTGATTGTATTTTTATTTTATATACATATAAACACGGCCACCGGTCCTCCACCAAAAATAGTAAGCTTACGTGCAAATTCCATTCCCCTAGATCACATCAGTAGATTTTCCTCTGTAAACCTTATCATCGATATCTTCCATAATATATCCTTCTTTAAGCAAGTGAAGCAGATGTTAATAAAACGATCAAAAATAAATTCTAAAACTTATAAGGAGTGTTAAAACGAAAATCCAATTGTGTGGATAAGGAATGTCATGTATTATATATTTATGTATGCATTGTGATTCACAATTATTATGATGATATTATTATTATTATTGCATTATTGTGTCATAAGTTTTGCCTTGAGTACTTATACATGTTAATTATTAATTACTATTGCATTTACCTATATACTGAAAGAGATAAAAGACTGAATAACGTTAAAATACGTTAAACAAAGCAAAAGAAAAAGATTGACTTCGCAAAAAATAAATAATGTGAAAATAAAGAATCTTTAACAACAAAAGACAAAAAAAGCAAGAACTTAAAAGGTAAAAGGTTTTAATTATAGTATGATTATAAATATAGTATTATTGTGAATCTTATTTATCCATACAAGAATTTTAAATTTCTTTTACGATCGATAGCAACAACGGTAGGTTAAAGTAAACAACTTGCAACTGTTAGGATTGTTAGAAACTTTTCACTAAGGAAGAGGACGCTTACAGAAAAGCGAAAAAAATGGAAGAAATTCACGTACAAATTATATAGTATTATTATCAACAGCAAGTAAAGAAGAAATTGTTATTGCAATACAAAAAGCAGCCTAGAAGAAAAAGCATCAGTGTAAGTGCATTTTTAAATCATGTATCATACATTGTTGTTTGTAAAGCGTTTTAAATAAATAAAACAAAACACATTATAGTGAAATTCGTTTATTGGATTTCTTATTTAAACAGCAAATATCTTGGAAATTTTGCTGCAAAGGTATTATGGCGGACGAAGTTAATACGCAATGTCAGGTATCAACTGTAAAGCCAAGAAAACAAAAAGAAAAAGATAAACTGCGGCTATACGAAACACGGAAATACAACTAAATAATTGCCTACTGCGAAGTAGTAAAAAAATGTAATACAACTCAATAATTACTTGTTGCGACTTAGTAAACAAATGTAATACAACTAAATAATTGCCTACCGCAAAGTAGTATACAAATGTAATACAACTCAATAATTACCTACCGCAAAGTAGTAAACAAATGTAATACAACTCAATAATTACCTACTGCAAAGTAGTATACAAATGTAATACAACTCAATAATTACTTGCTGCGACTTAGTAAACAAATGTAATACAACTAAATAATTGCCTACCGCAAAGTAGTATACAAATGTATTACAACTCAATAATTACCTACCGCGAAGTAGTAAACAAATGTAATACAACTCAATAATTACCTACTGCAAAGTAGTATACAAATGTAATACAACTCAATAATTACTTGCTGCGACTTAGTAAACAAATGTAATACAACTAAATAATTGCCTACCGCAAAGTAGTATACAAATGTATTACAACTCAATAATTACCTACCGCGAAGTAGTAAACAAATGTAATACAACTCAATAATTACCTACCGCGAAGTAGTAAACAAATGTAATACAACTCAATAATTACTTGCTGCGACTTAGTAAACAAATGTAATACAACTAAATAATTGCCTACCGCGAAGTAGTATACAAATGTAATACAACTCAATAATTACCTACCGCGAAGTAGTAAACAAATGTAATACAACTCAATAATTACTTGCTGCGACTTAGTAAACAAATGTAATGCAATTAAATAATTGCCAACCGCGAAGTAGTATACAAATGTAATACAACTCAATACTTACCTACCGCGAAGTAGTAAACAAATGTAATACAACTAAATAATTGCCTACCGTGAAGTAGTATACAAATATAATACAACTCAATAATTACTTGCTGCGACTTAGTAAACAAATGTAAGACAACTAAATAATTGCCTACCGCGAAGTAGTATACCAATGTAATACAACTCAATAATTACTTGCTGCGACTTAGTAAACAAATGTAAGACAACTAAATAATTGCCTACCGCGAAGTAGTAAACAAATGTATTACAACTCAATAATTACCTACCGCGAAGTAGTAAACAAATGTAATACAACTCAATAATTACTTGCTGCGACTTAGTAAACAAATATAATTCAATTAAATAATTACCAACCGCGAAGTAGTGTACAAATGTAATACAACTCAATAATTACCTACCGCGAAGTAGTAAACACTTGTAATACAACTAAATAATTGCCTACCGTGAAGAGGTATACAAATATAATACAACTCAATAATTAGTTGCTGCGACTTAGTAAACAAATGTAAGACAACTAAATAATTGCCTACCGCGAAGTAGTATACCAATGTAATACAACTCAATAATTACTTGCTGCGACTTAGTAAACAAATGTAAGACAACTAAATAATTGCCTACCGCGAAGTAGTATACAAATGTAACACAACTCAATAATTGCCTACCGCGAAGTAGTATACAAATGTAACACAACTAAATAATTGCTTACCGCGAAGTAGTAAACAAATGTAATAAAACACAATAATTACGTACCGCGAAGTAGTAAACAAATTTAATACATCTCAATAATTGCCTTCCGCGAAGTAGTATACAAATGAAATATAACTCAATAATTGCCTACCGCGAAGTAGTAAACAAATGTAATGCAACTAAATAATTATCTACCGCGAAATAGTTAACAATTAATGCAATAGAACCACATAATTACCGCGAAGTAGTAAAAAAGTAATGCAAGTAAATGTTTTAAACTAAGTAGTAAACAAATGTAACACAACTGAATACAAATAAATGCTACTGTAATTATGTCAAAGGTCTTACTTGCTCTTTCGTGATTCAATTGTTAAGCTAAATAAAACTTTTGCGTTAATGCATGTAAAAGGGAAGGAAGATAGTTCTGGAAGACGCATGTAGAAAAATCTGATGTGTTACACTCACATGACTTTCTCTACTCTTTTACAAACTATTTTTACAAACGCTTATTCTCCATATGCTTCATGTTAATCGAGATATCGAGATGTCAATCTTATTGCTAATTTTCTTGTAGATGCAAGGGGAATATGGTAGGTTTTAAGCGATAGTCAAATATTTTAAGCGCTGGTTGCTATGTGGCGCATTCGATGTCCGGGACATAAAAAAAATCAATAACGAATTTGAGAAAATGTATAAGTTTTGGAAAATTTAAGAGAATAACAAGCAATGTCTCGAAAACGGTTCACTCAACAAAAAAAATGCATATGACATGAATTGTGTATTTTAACGCGATCTACATTTTTTGTGTAGTACAATTTTGTCTATCTCTTATGGTTTACCAGTTATGCAAAAGTCGTTCACAATGAAGAATACTTTTGGAGACATTCCCAGGGAATTCAAGATATACATTTTATTTGTCATAAAAATATCTTAAACGTATGATATTTTAATCAAAATCGTTAGAGCCATTTTTGAGAAAATTAAAATTTTCGAAAAATCTTCCATGCAAAGGGTAATCGGGTGGGGGGATTTTCTTGAAAACCTTTGTCGCTATCTCTGGAAGATACTGTACCTAAGTACCAAGTTTTGATGTTTATCCGACTGTTTGTGTCTGAGTTATGCTGTTCACAGACATACAGACACACACACACGCGGACATGTTTCTAAAAATGCTTTTTTTGGATTCAGGGGTCTCAAAACATGTATTTCCAGTGAAATCTCGGTATCGAATTTTTGGGTAGAATACAATAATTAGTAGAGAAAGTAAAAAGAAACCAGAATACTATTCGCGTATTTAAAATGCAAATAAGTCACACATTCAGAGTTTTAGCAATGTTTATTCCTACAAGGTACCCGCCATGACACGTCGATCTCAGCAGCAACATTACCAATATCATACCTTCTATTCACTCCAAACCGTGAGATAATATTTAATTGCTACGACTTAGAGCTAGTAATATTTTAAGTATATCTTAAAAATACACCGGACACAAAGAAAGTTTCAGACATTTGCTAGGCTATGCTTAAGGCTAGAATTAACACTTAGGGAATAAAAGATGCTCATTCAAGAGATCCTTGATTTCATTCATTAAATAAACCAATTGTGTGAATATCTAGATTCTCGTTGCCAATTGGCAAATACTTCAATTTGGCATTGGAATATATAATACAAAATAGGTTTCAGGATACTCAAATTTAGTAATTTTGGGAATATCCTGCCGCTGTTGTATACTTTCCATCAAACTAATACTGCGGCGTAAAAATCAATCCTGCCACGCTAGACACTACTTGCAATACCAGCTGTGTGAGAATTCAAGCCGACCATTTCAAAGTTTACACCATCTGAATCACCAAGATCTTCGAGTAGCAACCAGGAGCCAGAGGCAACACCTACACCTCATGTATCCACATCTATATTCTACTGCAACCTGCACTCCAACCCATATTATTTCTACTTCATAATCGGTCCTACGAAAATATTGGGAACATAACTAAGAAATCCGTTACAATTGGAGGTAGATAATGTGAATGTGGACAAGTATAACTTGGAGAACAAATGCCATGAACTTGTAGGGGTGATAGTGAAAAACGGGTTATTAGTCTGGGTCGGAACTAGAAGTGGGAGACTCTGTCAGACATTTCAATTCTAGCCGAACTGTCACACTCCTATACTCACATTATTATTTTGTTTACGCTACGCATACGGAAATACCATAGTCCGTAGACACCAACGCAAAAACTTCCTTAGCAAGCAAGAGACGCATTTTGGACAGTATACTAACGTGCATAAAAAGTGTCCCATTTCCCAAGATCGTAATGGTGCGTTCCCTCCAAAAGGTGACGTTAACATAGGTACACCTTTCTCACAAACCAATCACTGCAATGCAACCTAATTTAATCATATATTTATTATACAGACTGAGAAAATTCAAGACATTTTTTTTAAAAATGTTTATAAGTTTAATTCGCCTCAAATACAGTGCATTTTTCAAGTCTAACAGCCTAAAACTCAATTATTTGCAAACGAATGCCAGATATTCCAATTCATAAAGATGTGTGCAAAGTTTGAAGAATGTAGCATTTCGGATTTAGGATAAAAGTGTACCTAAAGTTAACATTATCAAGATAGGGAAAAACTTCACCTCCTGGTTCGCTTAATCAAAATAATTTTGTGGTATGAATGTGTCCAATTAAAAGTATACCAGGTGTGATCAAAACGTTTCCGGAATGACGTCATAAATACTACACAACAGCTTGTTTTGTCTAATCTGCACTATCACCCTCGAAGTAGTCTCCTTGGGAGTTGATACACTTGTCCCAGCGCTTCTGCCACTGGTGGAAGCACCTCTGGAAGTTCTCTTCTTCCAACATGTTCAGAGCCTTCTGCGATTCGCGATGGATGACATCAATGTCCTCAAAACGATGTCCTCAGAGCCCCATTTTAAGTCGCGGGAAAAGAAAAAAGTCCGCTTGTGCCAAATCTGGAGAATATGCGAGATCGGGAACAGTATTCATCCTATTTTTATCCAAAAATTGGCGAACAGAAAGGGCTTTGTGCGCGGGCGCATTGTCATGATACAGAAACCAGTCACCACTCCTCCATTTCTCCGGCTGTTTGCGTTGCTCATTCTCCCTTAATGTATGCAGCACTTGTTTGTAGAACACTTGATTCACTGCTTGACCTTGTGGCACAAATTCCTTATGTACAATGCCTTTAATGTCAAAAAACACAATCATCATTGACTTCACTTTGGATCGAACTTGTCTGGCCTTTTTCGGGCGTGGAGATAAAGGACTCCTCCATTGTGAAGATTGTTGCTTCGTTTCTGGATGGTACACATAAATCCATGTTTCATCACCAGTAATAATTTTCTCCATAAACTGTGGGCCATTTTGTAGCTGTTCTTTAAGTTCTGTGCAGACAATCACACGGCTTTCCTTTTGGTCATTTGAAAGCAGGCGGGGCACGAGCCTGGCGGCAATTCTTCTCATGTCCAAATTATCTTTCAAAATGCTTTGAAGACTTCCAAAGGAGAGTCCTAATGAGTCAGAAAGTTCTCTTATTGTATTGCGCCTATCATTTAAGACCATTCGCCCTCACCTGATTGATATGTTCATCAGTTTTGCCGGAACAGGGTCGCCCCGAACGATCTGCATCTTTAACTGATGTCACACCACTTATAAATTTCGAAAACTACTCAAATGTTTGAGTTTTGCCCATAACTTCCTCAACATAAACTGTTCCTAACACTTTATAGGCTTCTGTTGCAGTTTTACCGAGTTTAAAGCAAAATTTGATGTTCGTTCTTTTTCTTCGTAATCTGACATTTTTGCTACGTGGAAAAAATCGCAGCACATGCAAAATACGTGTTCACTTCAGAGCGTCCACCTCGTTACTGCATGGTCACAGGAAGTCACGTGACCTCTCATTTTTATCGGGAAGGAACGCTGCATGTACAGTCTAGGTAAGAATTAAAGAAATCTCAGCGTCAGCATTGTTGTGAAGCCATTCTGCAAACTTTTTGATCACACCTCGTATGTTGAATGTTCTGTGAATAATCGTCAAAATCCTCTTCATACCGGTCGAATTTTGCTCATTTTGCAGGTAAAACTAGAAAGTCATATGGGCGATTACTATAAGAAAAACATGTAGCTCATTAAAATAAACAATTTGTGCTACATAACTTATTTCCCAGCGTATACCATGTTGCATGTTCATACCTTCCTAGGTACACTGTCCTGCACAAAAGGTGGTACATTCCTATATCCCCATAGTGTTTTTCCCTCCGTAAGGTAAACTTTTGACTCCCCCAGCCGGTATCAGTTCTCCATGTGAGTGACCTAAAAGCAATACAGAGATATAGAAGCTAGTCAATAAGCGATGTTTATAACCTATATGGAATAAAGGGGTGGATCGGATACCACCTCTATTAAAGAGTTTCGCTATGATTGGCACACAAGGGAAGGGTAAACCAATTGGAAGTAATTGGCCTTCTAGAACGGGCGAAGAATTATTTGCATGTCTGGTAGAACTAAACGACAGCTACGACCTTTACATATAATATGAGAGCTTTAACTAACGAAATGGTGACGAAGGTTAAAGTTGTTGCCGCTATTAAACGACAATAAGAAAACAGTATCATAGCATGAAACTATAAGGTCTAAGTTGTAATGTTACCCTTTGGCCGTTCGTTCTGTACCTGCTTTCGGGAAGGTAAAGTACCCTGCCAATCCAGTGGCTAGAATTATGCGGGAAAAAATTAAAATTAAATTGGATTGTATTTATGGACGCTCTTTAACTGCTGTGGACCTTAGCGTCCCATTCTGTATTGGGCGTGAAAGACCAGTAATTTTGCCCAGAGGCCTTTTTATCAGGCTTGAGGTTCTTTTACGTGCTATAAATCTACGACACGGGACCACTGGCTTTACTTCCCTTCCGAAGGAAGACATGCTAAGGATTTTTATGCCAGAAAAAATCCATCGCTCTCCGCCGGGTTTGAACCCGCGACCTCCAGAATTAGAGGCTAGCATGGTAACCACTACACCACGGAGAACGACATGCTCGAAAAACAGAGGTGGCCCGTTGGTAGGGGGTGTGGTCATAAACATCTCCGTCACATTATGGGTCACATTTTATGCACGTCAGTATATGAGTGAATGTTTTCGATTAATCTTTTATGCTTACATTTAAATACATTACCGTTTGTGAAAATTGCAACACCAATAAGGAAGCGCTTGAATTCAATGAATTTAATACCACAGGTTAGGTACATGACAAGTAACAAATAATAAACTTTTCAAATCTATACATGACGGTTGAGCCCTAATATTCAGTATTTAGTGTGGCCTCCATGCGCTGCAATTAGAGCTGCTATACGCCGTGGCATTGAATCAAAAAGTTCCGAATAAGTTCCTGAGGGATTTCCCTCCACGCAGTTTGTATTCGAGACCACAAATCCGTGACCTGGTTACTGGAGGAGCGTGACGCACTAGATGCCGACCAACCATATCCCAGACACGTTCGATGGGCGACATGTCAGGCGAACGTGCAGGCCAAGAAAGCAATGGTACCCGTCGCTCTTCGAAGAAGGCTTAAACATTCCTCGCAATATGTGGCCGGGCATTGTCCTGTTGAAATGTGGCCTGTGGAGATGCCCGAAGCAGGGGGAGTACCTCAGGCTCTACAATCACAGTTAGGTACAGGTTGTTGTTCAAAGTGCCCGCAATTCGTAGGAGGCGAGATCGGTTGTTGTAACCAATGGCGCCTCAAACCATCACAACTGGTTTTTGTCCGCTATGCCGCTCAACAATGCAGCCCTCCAGGTTGCGCTCACCACGGTACTGCCGGACACGTATGCGGTTATCACTGTAGGACACGTTGAAGCGGGACTCGTCCGAAAAGACTACATTTTGCCACTCAGCACCCCAGTGGCGGTGCTGTCGAAGCAGCTTGTGGTTTCTGGAAATGGAAGCCGACGTAATGGCACGCATTCAACCAGTCCAACGGCAACGAACCGTTGATGCAGACAAGTTCACACCTGTTGCAGTGCTCCAGCGCCGAGCCAACACTGTGGATGAAGCTGTAAGGTCCGTTATGGCCATGCGGACAAGATGACGTCATCCCGTGTTGTGATAATGTTCCGTGATCCAGTACCCGCTCTTCGCTGCGTACAGACTTTATCTATCCACTGCTTCCACAAACGCATCACTGTCGTAGTAGCATACCCTGTACGAGCTGAAATGTCACGGTATGACAAACCCACTTTCCGGAGACCGATCATTCTGCCTCGTTCGAACTCGCTCACATGCCGTCATGGCTCCCTTTGACGTCTAGGAGGCATACTGGCACTTACTTTATTGTTTCCACCTTGTTCCACACCTCTGTACTGACTACACTGGGCGCAATACTTAGCTTGTCAGACCGACACGAGAGGGCTCTGCTCGACCTACGTGTAACCCATCTCTCTGCAAACCTAATCACTTATTGCTTACACACTCTTCTACACTTCCACCAATTCGGAGTTATTCGGGAAATTCTTTCTTGGTGTTGCAATTTTCACGAACGTCAGTGTGTATCGTTAATCGTTGCCGTGACTAATTATATGAATTTCCGTATGTTGTATATAACTAAGCACTTATTATTTCACTTGCATAGGTAAAACATATTGTGAGTAATGTAACAAGGATAACAGAACCACTTTATATACTATACACTTGTTATGTACAAAACGGATATATGTGAACTTTTCATTGGTGGGAGTCAGCCATGAGAGTGTATCGCATCAGAGTTTGTTTTCAGGAAATTCTCTGAATATTCTGCGGTTCACACAGAATATTGAGTTTATGTGAACATCTTAACTTTTATTAGTAGTGTATGCACGCATCATCTCCACTGAGGATTTTCTTTGGTTGTGGTGGTAGCTTGTAAAGTAGTAAAATAAATAAAGCTTCACTGCTTGCAAATTTTACAAGAGGGTGATACAAGCTTCGCACAGAATGAGATCAAAAGAAGTGAAGCTTTTGGAATTGTTATTTAAAGCACCGTACTTTCCATCTTTAACAGCTCTTGCGGAATTAAAGGGTGAACCGTGTCGGATATTTTTATCATAATATTTATTCCTACTGGCGTTATAAAGCGAGATAAATGACCTACGCTTCAAAGCTACCATCTAAACCTATAAAAATCTTCCTTTTACTTAACACTTCGCACCTGTTTATAGCCGTTGCAAGAACTAGGTCGATCTATCACTACTGGTTTCCAATGGAGGTCCTACATCACTGTCATGTCAAATCTGGAAAGGTGTTACCTCCATTTTTCTTCTTTGTTCTCCCTGTAACACACAAATCCTTGCCAACTATGTATTACATCCAAGAGACCAAAAAGGTATTTTACTTATATACAGACGTAATTTTGTTTCTTCAATTTCTTACATTAGCAGCTACATGCTGCTCGAGTCCTCGAAATTACTTTTTTCATTCGCCAAATTCTAAGAGGCCATTGTAGAAGTAACATTTAGACAATGCTTAAGTTCAAATCATTTTCAAGTATGAAGTTGCAAAGCTGATTTTCAACGTTGAAGTCGTTATTTAAGAGCCGATTTTTAAAAGCAGTCGAGACAATGTTTAACTTTAAATGCTGGTCGCTTCTTCTTCAGACAATTCTGGAAGATTCATGGTTACAAACACAGATGACAGGAGTGTAAAGGAACACAACAATGGGGTCTGAACGAAATAATTACCTATATGAAATTAAACATTTTATACGAATGGAAGATTGCAAGCGGCAAGAAGAAACAAAATTAATCCAGTCTGGGATCTCTAACCGATATAAAAGGAAGATTTAAAGTGATTACACGGTTGCTTCTAACTCGGAACATTTCCGCTCTAACAACTCGGGTATTGCGAAAAATTGTAGTTGAAGGGCTCTGTTGGCTTTTGCGGCTTGCCTTCTTCTTTAAGGTATTGCTATTGCAGTGTTTTCTCTCCACGAAATTGCAAATCTTTTCATTATATATAATACATATATTGTTTTTGGAGATAAACTCTTTTGATCAACTTCCCTTTTATGCTGTCATGGTGGCAAATTGAATTTCCTTTACTTCAATGCTAGTAACCTAACCTACCTGCCTGTTTTGCCTAGTTTACCACACGTGTGTGCAAGAAGCATTTTAAATGTGTGATAAATTTGTTATTGTAAATGGATTGATCTTTACATTCTTCTTATTTGATATGTTTTTGCCATGTAAATCATGTAGCAGCTAAGCATGCTATGGAAATTGCTTTTTTTTAAGATCAATAACCAGATGGGAACAATCGATCACCAGTTCACACCAGAGTTAATGTTGGTGACCACCTTACTGGAACCACTATGTGCAATAGCTGTTGATAATTTATTTTATCTTCGCTTAAGTGGTCTCGTAATTTTAAACTCCCTCTCTGTTCTCCAATGTTGCACTTAGTATCGCAATATACTGTTACTACACATTTAGCCATATATTCTGTAGAAGCGTAACCTCGTAATTAAAGTGAAAACAAGCAATTTTTTCCTGCAGTCCAATCTGCCAGGTCGAAAAGAGTTTTAATGCTTTATTTTAAGGAGAATTTTGTCCAGAGTATAGTTGACAAAAAGATACAATATACATTTATTCCACCTTAGGGCGTTGATATTAAAGTGAACCTTTTAAACACTAGTGCGTGAAGTAAGCAAGTGTGCCTACGATCTGAACTCCTAACCTTATACTCTGGTTTGAAATAAAAACACTTTCTCGACTCTTTCTCAAACAACTCGCTACGATAAACTAAAGGATACAACTTTACGAATTTGTATAATAAAACTTTCTGGATTTTATTTAAAACGCATGCATGACGTTTGAAAACCCAGCACAGTCTTTGTCTACTTAATACTTTCTTAAAATAATGTTTAAAATACTATGTAGACGAAAATTCAACTTTAAGACGTATTTGTTATAAGTTTTTCAATACTTCAGCTCAGTAACGTAATTTGTTTACGTTTTGGCTTAATATTATTACAGAAGTAGTTATAATTATCAAGCATAGGATTTTCTAGCATTAAAGTCAAGATGAAAAGAAATTAAGCTTTAACTTTTACTGGATTTTACACAGTGATGTCGCAGGTAAAAAACTACCCCATCCCTTGCAGTCTGTTGCGTTTGCAGAATAGCACTCACGAGGCTACTTTTACCTGCCGTCGGCGTCTCATGGCTACTGCTGTTTACATTCTTTGAATTGGCAATGGTTTGAGTGCGAGTAACTTGAAGCCAACTGCTCAAGAATTCCTGTACCTCATAATTAAATTACAGCAACGAATGTGACGAAAAGACAGACAGTACCAGTTACTAAAAGACAAACGTTTTAACTTAGTTTTCACTAGCGTACAAATATTCGATTTTAAGCAATGAATGAAAACTTAAATTAGAAACCTAAACTTGTATTAACATCTATCATAGATCCCAACTAATTCAATTCGTAAAAATAAATAGGCCATTCTGTAGAAAAATTCAAACAGCCTTATAGTTGGAAGCACATTTCTGATTCGAAATCATAACAATACTAAGTCTCAAACAAGGGCTATAAACAAATAGAGCACATAACACTCATTGTGTTATGTTTGCAGTTAGGTGCCCTCATGATCTCATAATTTCTCTGTCCC
Organism: Deroplatys truncata; assembly: GCA_030765065.1. Classification (NCBI taxonomy): domain Eukaryota; kingdom Metazoa; phylum Arthropoda; class Insecta; order Mantodea; family Mantidae; genus Deroplatys; species Deroplatys truncata. The sequence goes on from CM060975.1 coordinate 226,052,333, forward strand.
TCATACACACACATACACATCGCTGGATTAATATTGTAATGAAATACAGAGACAATTTTGAAATGGCTATATGACACAGCTTAAGTGGTAAATGTTCATATAGCAGTGAACGAAATTCTATAGTAATATTTTCTACCTAAGCAATAAATTAGCTCTAAATATTAATTTTATCAGATATTCGCCATGTTATTGTTCTGTTGTATCTTTTGCTATGGCGGTTTAAAAAAATAACATTCTTTTCATCTAAATCCTTTGTTGTAAAACCATTAAGCTTCTGTTGTGTAATACATTTTCAACTCCGAAACCTTACTATATCTATATTTTCTAGAGTTGAAATCAGAGCGGTTAGCGACCAAACTCTGTTGCTAATATGCGCGTTTACCTGTTATGTGCATTCGTTAAGATGTAATAATTATGAAACAAACTGTCCAGAGACATCGATGACAATAAATTTTAATCATAGTTATGTAAAGAATGATTCAATAGTAATAGATTTACCGAATGGTACTAGCTAAAATGATAAAGGCAGGGAGCCGTCCAGACCCTCTTGCATGCACTTTGAAGTGCCGAGAAAGGTTCAGGCCATAGGAAATATTATAACTTTACAATAAATTTTTAATTTTAACAGAAAGTTTAACTATGACTATGAGGTAAACATATTAGTCAATAAGAGAAGAATACAGAAATCAAATCATTTAGGCGTATACTTCTGCTACACGGCGCCATTATGCTTAATTTTTTACGAAGACGTAGCCCTAGCGTCAACATACCTACCTGCTAATTCACACTGCCGTCCTCCGTGATGTACTGGTTACCATACTATCCTCTAGTTCCCGAGGTTGCTGGTTCAAAACCGGCGGAGGGCGATGAAAAATCCTTAGCTTGGCTTCCTTCGGAAGGGAAGTAAAGCTGGCAGTCCCGTGTCGTAGATTTACGGCACGTAAAAGAACCTCAAGCCTGATAAAGAGGCCTCTGAGCAAAATTATCGGTCTTTCACGTCCAATATAGAACGGGACGCTAAGGACCAGAGCAGTTAAGGAGCGTGCATAACTAAAACTCAATTTAATTTAATTTTTCTTAATTCGGTGACTGCAAAAGGTTACACACAACAATAATAACCCATACGAAAAAACGGAAAACAACCCCTTTCTCAGAGCATGAGGCTCTAGTTCTTTTGCATATGAATGAACATCACATAAAATAAATAAGATACAGGAGCTGTAATCTGCAGCCTCCGTGATGTATGGTTACTATGCTAGCCTCTAGTTCCCGAGGTCGTGGGTTCAAACCCGGCGGAGGGCGATGGATTTTTTCGGGCGTAAAAATCCTTAGCATGGCTTCCTTTGGATGGGAAGTAAAGCCGGTGGTCCCGTGTCGTAGATTTATGAAACGTAAAAGAACCTCAAACCTGATAAAGAGACCTCTGAGCAAAATTATGAGCTTTTCACGCGCGATATACAATGGCACGCTAAGGACCACAGCAGTTAAAGAGCGTCCATAAATAAAACTCAATTTAATTTAATTTAAGAGCGTAATGCCGAGAGTGAATACATGCCATGAATAACCACGTGTTAATGTGGCGTCGGTAACGCTGGTAACATGGCGGCTGTTGTCATAGCAACGGGCCTGCCACGCTCACTTGTTTTTCCGATTGCAACGTTTTGCTAGACACCAACTCTTGAAAATAGAGGTATAGTGTTTAGCAGATGTCACAAAGGGCTTGAAGTGGATAGCTGCAGCTGCAGTAAGCTTCGCTGGAGTGAAACCTGACGGAGTGCCACGAAGTTTCGGAACCTTTTACAGACAATAATTACAAATATTTTTAAGCGTACGCAAAATTTGGATGCAACACTAGAGATAAGATGAAATGTGGTTAAATTAAATTTCCTAGCAAAAATATCCAGATCACCGCACCAATCTCCTTCTGTTCAAAGCATATTTGGTAACTTGATTATACCAAGAGATTGGATCAGGAAGTTCATGTAGTATTCTCGAAATAAGAACAGACTCTGTAGCTGAATAAACAGCGTTGGGTAAACAGAAACGGAAAACTAAGGAGGGCTTGAGTTTTTCACTGAATTTATTGACTGCTTCTATCTCCCATCATTACATGCTTAGGTACGTTTATAGGCTTTTTTAACCCGGACTGAATTTTATCTGTGTCTGGAGTCATGAGAAAAGTTTCTGATGACAACTTATATAGAGCATGGATTCAGCTTTTGGCAGTTAAGGAATAACCAAAATTTTGATGATTTTTTTACATGTGACGTCTTTATTAGTGTCAAGTCACGTATAACAGCAAATATTCTGAACATAAGTTGCCCTTCGCTTATCCAATGTTGTAAGTGTAAAGTTTAAACACTATGTACTCACAAACCCTTCCTTTTGTGCTAAGTTCACCACAGAATAAAACTGTTTATTTAATATGAGCATCATTGCGTTTCAGTTTATATAATTAATTACATTTAAGTTCACCATTGAATAAAACGTTTACCTAATACGAGCATCACTGCGTTTCAGATATATATTAATTACATTTACGTTCACCACTGAATAAAACTGTTTATTTAATACGAGCATCATCGCGTTTCAGTTTATATAATTACTTACATTTAAGTTCACCACAGAATAAAACTGTTTATTTAATTCGAGCATCACTGCTTTTCAGTTCATATAATTCATTAAATTTAATGCTTAGGGATGAACTAAAGGTTGTAAGAACAACTTTTCACCTTTAAATGCTTTCTTTTGTCTGTTTAAATGTGGACATCTCGTATATATAGTTTAATTTGGAGGCCGAGAATTACTCGGAGCTAAAAGTTAAGGCATAAGTAATTGCTATTTCATATTCTTTGTAAGCCGAATGAAGTGAAACCGCTTAGTCTAAACGTATATCGCCACCTATGAACATTTCAGGAAACTTTCGTTTATTGCTAAAAATGTTTATCCTATCGCAACTCAACGATAAAGCATGTGCCTACATGTTTGTCGTATAGAGATTTCTGAAACAGGGAGATATTACAAATTGTTACTTTCAGCCCTACTAAAACCCTTCTACACGGTGACACTAATGTCGATTTTAAAACCGTGGTGTCTGGTTCATGTGATTCATGTAATAATAGAAAATAACCTCAGCGTAATGTTTTTAGTTTCAGAAACATAAGCAGTACTTTAAAAAATTTCTTGTTACTTAATGAAGTTATTCCTATGAGTAAGTTTTATTTCTAGCAAAACTTCTAAACTTCTTAAACTTAAAAGAAGTCAAAGAATAGGAAAGTAGCAACAAAGTATGCCTATAGAGGGAGCATTTCAGGAATGCACAAATTAGCGACTAACTACGAAGGGGTAAAACAAGGAGGATTGTTGGAGTAGGATGCTAATATTTTACCAGCAGTAACTGATAAAATATAACTCATAAAGTGAAGGACTTTCTTTGTAAATTGTGGCATTAATACATCATTAGTGACAGCAGATGCTTTGATTATTGTAATTATTTGAAAAGGTGACTAATTAATTGGAAATAAATAAAGGGCATTAAAGCGTGGTAGTAATATAAACCATTCAAATGTTTATTCTTCATACAAGAGCAGGAAAATTATAATGAGCCAACCAACACAAGTGGGCAATGCAATCGATTACGTTTTCCTCCTTTTATGCGACGAAACTGCTAACGAAGGTGATTGAAGGAGGGGGAAATAAAATGCTCCACCATAGAGGTTGTATTTTGTTAATGATATACTCGTCTGATAATTACTTTCTCTATCGTACGCATAAGGTAGAGAAAGGATTGCAGAGATTTTAATCTACGTTTGAGGCAGTGAATTGAAAATCCTATGTAAACATTTACACGAGTTATTCTGCCTATCACAAATACATATATGGATTTTATGTTATAATGTTCTTATAAAAATTCTTGTTCTATCCTCGAAACTTTATAAAACTATATAAGTTTTAAAGGTTTAAATATGCTGAAACAGCATTAACATAATCAGGTAATAAGTTCTTACGATGGAAAGAAAACAAGGGGGGGGAGGAGGCAAGAATCGAAAACTTTCAAGCATATTCTTTAGGTGACGATTCTTTAGGAAAGGACTTAAGTTGCAATACGAATATCTAAGAAACGACACTACCGAAATACTTGACAGAAATTGTACATTCTGACAAACTCTACATGTTTCTGTAGTGAGCTTTGTGTAAGTTTTAAGACTAGATTGTTATCCAAAAGTATACAAAAACCGATGAAATAAAGAGAAGTTACAGGATATTCACGCAACATTCAAGGTATAAACTTTATTTCTCATTCAGTACAATTAATATTACATTTTAATAAAAATTTCTAGAGCAGCTTTTGAGAAAATAATAAATAACGAAAATATTCCATGCAAACATTGTGTGGGGCGAGGTTTTCTTGGAAAATCTCCTAGTCTGACATTTGAAATATGTAGAACTTAATTACCAAGTTTAATACTTAAATAAGTTTTCGTATTGGAGCTTTTCTGTTTATAGAAACATTGACAGCAACCCCACAAACGGACCTTTTTCTAAAATGCATTTTTGGTTCTATAGGATCTTGATATTGAATATTTGGAATGCAGTAAAATACATAGATTCCATAGATAATTTAACAATGGAGTAACTGTTGTAGTGCTGGAGACATTTTAAAACATAAAATCTCCAAGTTCAGATATAATTCAGTAGAATTATTTAAATGTGCCCCTGTGGAACCACAAATAGGGCGTTACAGATAATAAAATATGCTGGATTACCATGTAATACCAGAGGATTGGAAGGTGGCTCTTATATACCTCATTTAAAAAAGATATGCAAACAACAAGAAATAATTACCGGGGAATTAGAATTTTAAACATCTTCTATAAGAGTTTTGATAAAATAATTACCACGCGTTTTAATGCGATTGCAGATGTGAATGCAACACAAAACAGCATGGCTATAGAAGGGGGCGCTCTTGTATAGATTCTGTCTTTACAATAAGTCAGATTATATAGAAAAATCGTGAATATAACATGTTTACGTATTCGTTATTTATAAATTATAATAAAGCCTTTGACAAGCATAAGAAGGAAGAAATTCGGGAGTTTTGTACAAGCCAAAAATATTATTAAAATGTTGAAGGCTATGTATGTAGGAACAATGATCAAAATGAAAAGGAACTCTCAACATAATTCAAACGTAAACTCGGGAGTAAGACAGAGTTGCCACATATCTCCAACTTTATTTAACAGTTATATTGACGCACCTGTATTCGAATGGCAAATGCAGCTGAGAGATAAGTTTAGATCCGGAAGTTTTATTATTAATACTATTTTATTCGTAGGCGACCAGGTCATCCTCGCAGATTCGGAAAACAACTAAATCTCGCTCTATATCAAAGAGTTATAGGTCTTCCGGAAACACAACTTAGATTCAAATTTGAAATGTCTTTCCGAAAAACCATGATTATGTATCATTATTCAATAATTACGATAATTGTTACTGTTATTATTACTGCCTTTATTGTATTAATAATATCCAAATGCTTATGGGCCAAAGCAGTTATTTAAATTGACAAATACATCCAAATACTATCCACTTTATTGATAATTTTCCACCAACGGGATACAGCCAGTCCTTGCTGCCCTACAGATCTATTTTATGGGGATAAGGGCAGTTTGGGTTAAATATTGTTGGCATTTTGCGACGCAAATAACTCATTTCTCACTCCACCCACTACAAGCTAGACACTCTAATAATCTTACATTTTACTGTCCCACTTCTCGTTATTTATACCACTCACAGCAGGATTCATTAAGAGAGGCTATTTCTAAACCCCCTTTATTTCACACGGAATAAAACGTTGCCATTGACTATTTGTTTTTCTAAACCAGCCATAAAGAGAGTTTTATTGCTATATTGGAAGAAAATCCATTATTGTGATTAGGAATGAACTCCTTTTTATGCATAGAGATGTACTTTTTCACACCAATTTACTTCTGTGTCATTAAAAGGATATAAATTACGCTAAGAATGAATTGAAATGGCTTTGGGGAATTTTTCACCTTTCGTCTGCACTTACGTTATTCAGTTAATGTATTTTTTGTTTCTTCAACGTTTATGTCTTTAGTACTTCCAACCTAATCTACTTCTATATATCACTTAGTGGTTATTTTATGGGTGCAGTAGCAGTTTGTAGTATATCGACAAGCAGGTAATACATAAAGAAAATAGCCCGAATCTTAGACATCTGTCTTCTACAGTGTTAATGCTTCTTTACAGAATCGAACTTATTTGAAATTTGTATAGAGCTAAATGTATAGGAGTTTTATGATAAAAACGCTGTTAAAGAACAGTGCAAGGTTAGCATATGTTACAGATCCATAAGTTTAGTAGGACTACAAGTGTATGTTGTAGCATACATGGAAATATTTAAAGTTCTGAGTGTTTCGAGAATGCTTAAAGGCGAAGACAGTCTGTTTGATGTTTCTCAAATCTTCTCCTCGTATACACGAGGTATACTGCGCATGTCGGAGCTTGAGGGCAATATGACTCCCAACGGCTAAGAGGCATTCGAAATCATGAAGTGATACAGAACAAATCAGCACCCGTCTACTCTACCGCGGTGTGGGAGGATAGGCAAGGTGTGCATAGAGGCTATTAATTATACAATTAATTTATTTCTCCGCAGTCATAACCCAATCCTGCTGTTTCCGCAAAGGTGTAAGTATGCAACACATTCCCCGTTTTCAGAAAAATGTAAACGTCCCCTAGTGATAATATAAAACATTTAATTAAAAATAAAATAATTAGATTTTATTTAGGGTTGTAGTAATCTTTCCTGCAAATTTGTGAGGAGCCAAAGTAAGGAAGAAAGGAGGTGAGGTGTAATCCAATAAAATATGGCTTGGAAGAACAACTGAAAATCAAAGAAGTGCACAATTTATAAATTGTGGTGTGAACTCATTACATTATTATCAGTGCAAAAGTGGCGTAAATCTATACAAGCGACTCATAATAATTAATAACCAGGAATATATCTAAGAAATGGTACTTTTGGTGAGGCCCTAAGACTCGAAATAGTTAAGAAGAATGTTGTTCATTTTCAATACAGCGTACTCCTATATACTAAACCCGTTTTACTAAATACTAATGCTCTGTTTCTATCCAAATCTGAATATACTCAGCACGAATTTTACAAAGATTGTTATTACACGAGTTCACACAAATCACGTAATTGTTGTAGAGGGAAAGATGAGGTAAATTATCTTGACATAAATACTTAACATATTTTCCCCGTTAAGCCCTTCACCTCACCCTTGCCTAGCCATTAAACAGATCAACACCACTAAGAATAATTTCAGTGATAGCTTAAAGTAGGTCCTCACAAAATATAGATAATTAGACAAACTTTGAACACTTTAAAAATTTGCATAAACTCTGAGCAAACTAATAGTTTGGGTAAAAGCTGAGCAAATTATCAATTCAAATAAACTTCGAACAAATTAATTCGGATAAAGCTTTAAAAAGAATTTACAGTAATTAAAACGATTAAATATTGCCTGGAAGGTTAAGGGAACTCGTACACTACATATAAAAGTCAAATGACCAGCCAGGAACAAAATCAATAATATAAAATTAGCAAATGTAAATCACGTCTTGGCCCCGCAAAATAATTGTATTTTAATGCCGAAACATCTGCTTATCGAAACATGGCAACGGACAAACTCGGACGACTAAGCCAGTGGCAAATGCCTTTTATTAATTTACATATTCGGCTTATTAGCATACAAGAAACTCCAAAGCATAGACGTACCACCCACAGTCACACAATCGAATTACTCGAGTCAGGTGAAGGAGACCGGATCTTGACACCAAAAACAAACGACACGCCTCATTTTGTGGCTAATATTGTAGAAATACAGTCAGTAAATAACACCGCTCAAGGGCAGCTAGGGAAATTCGTTATCAGAAATGACGCAATAAAAAGGTAACTAATGTGCGAAAAGCACAAGAGTACCTGTAAGTAATTAAATAGAAATCAAATCCCCCTCCCCCCCGTTTGTAAGGGGGTGTTGGAAAAACTATGTTCATCGCTGTGTTGCTAAAAACATATTTTGCTTAAACTTCTGAACATTATTGATATAAAGAGTAAATTTAAATTTAGAACAATGAAATCAAGAAAGACAATTATCTCTTTCTCTGATATCTGGGACACTCACTATTAAGTCAGCGGGAGAGTGTTCAATCACTATAACATTATCTCGGGGATCGATCTCTAGTCCCCTGTGTGCGCTGTTCTAACAAAGTGTTCTGCAGTGGCACTCAACATGCAAATGTTATTTGCATAATTTGATGGTGGGAACCACTTTCCTCCTCTGCCACAGTTTAGTAAACAAGAACTACAGGAAAATCTTGCAAAAACGAAGGTCATATGGTGCACATTGTTCAAACGTAGACCAGAATAAAACGCTAACTCAACAGCTACCATTTAAAAAGGGTGATTAGAGAAATAACTTTCAGTTTATAATTACTACAGTTAGTTTAAAATTCAATCCACATTAGCAATGAAATTAAAACGTTACCATGCCTCACTGGCAAAGGCTGTAAAATACACCAAAATTACAAGCTGGGAATGAATACCTAACATTTCGTAGCGGTATTATCATCCGTAATTTATATCAAGCAATAAGTATACATATCATGTCTTTTATTCTGGACGAATAATGAATTGTCCAAAACTGCACGGTAGTTCTAAAACATCGTATTTATTTTGTACATTGAACGTCCCTGGGTTATTTTATTAGAGAGCTGTTCTATTAAAAGCGGACTATCTACGGGTTCATTATAAACGCTTCAAGAAAAATATCGTAAATTTGCCTTCCTTAGTTAATACATATTTATATAATACATGTTTACGTGGAACATGAATGTAATACCGAGATAAACAAATTTCATCACACATTTTAAATAAATACCGATAACTGAGGTTCGATTTATTGGGAAAAGTAGAGAGACAGATGACAATTTCAGCAAAGCTGCCGCATCTATTGCACCTACTGAACGGGAGGAAGGAAAAAAATCTGACGTGTTACACTCACATGACTTTCTCTACTCTTGTACAAACTATTTTTACAAAAGCTTATTCTCCATATGCTTTATGTTAATCGGGATATCGAGATGTCAATCTTATTGGTAATTTTCATGTAGATGCAAGGGGAATATGGTAGGTTCTAAGCGATAGTCAAATATTTTAACGCTGGTTGCTATGTGGCGCATTCCATTCTCTTTGCATGTCCAGGACATAAAAAAATGAATAACGAATTTGAGAAAAGTATAAGTACTGGAAAATTTAAGCAATATCTCGAAAACTTCACTCAACAAAAAAAATGTGTATGACAAATAGTGTATTTTAAGGGGATCTACATTTTTTGTGTAGTAAAATTTTATCTATCTCTTATGGTTTACCAGCTATGCAAAAGTCGTTCACAATGAAGAACACTTTTGGAGACATTCCCAGAAAATTCGAGATATACATTTCATTTGTCATTACAATATGTTAAACATATGATATTTTAATCAAAATCGTTGGAGCCATTTTTGAGAAAATTAAAATTTTCGAAAAATGTTCCATGTAAAGGGTAGTCTGGGGTGAGGGGATTTTCTTGAAAACCTTCGTGTCGCATCTCTGGAAGATACTGAATCTAAATACCAAGTTCGGTGTTTATCCAACTGTTCGTTTCTGAGTTATGCTGTTCATAGCCACACACACACACACACACGGATATGTTTCCAAAAATGCTTTTTTTTGGATTCAGGGGGCCTCAAAACATGTATTTCCGGTGAAATCTCGGTATCGAATTTTTGGGTAGAATATAATACTTCCCCTACTTACTATACGTAGTAGAGAGAGTAAAAATGAAGGAATCCTAGGCCGCAGACGCATCGAACGGGGCTCCTAATGGCTCGAGATGTCACCAGTAGATCGCCCTTTCTAATCCGCCCCATCCACCACATCCCCATGGAAAATTTCAGCAGAAGCTTCTGATGCCGGGCTAGGAAAGTTCTCTCCTCAACACATCCGACACGCTCCGCACATCACTGTCCACTACGCCTAGCTCTGCAACCCTCAAGGATGAAGAAAGAAATGAAATCAGAGGAGTAGGTTAGTATGAGACCTTCTATATCAATTTATGGCTTTTCAATTGGCTTAATTGATTTAAATTGGCTGTAATTGGTCTTTCATGTAAGCCCGACCCAAGTACATGATACCTTCTATATCAATTTATGGCTTTTTAATTGGTTCGCATGGTTCAATTGGTCTTTCAGGCAAAGGGGACCTATAGTGCATGGTACCTTCTGTATCAATTTATGGCTTTTTAATTGGTTCACTTGGTTCATTTGGTCTTTCATGTAAGCCCGACCCAAGTACATGATACCTTCTATATCAATTTATGGCTTTTTAATTGGTTCGCACGGTTCAATTGGTCTTTCAGGCAAAGGGGACCTATAGTGCATGAGTCTTCTGGATATATTAATGGTTACTGCTGGAGTTGGTAATTGCGAGGGTCGCTTACATGTCCACGTGTTGACATTTACTTGAAGCATTTAAAGGCTCGTCCCTCCTCCTCGGCTTTGGGTGAGGGAGGTAATCAAAATAATGTCTGCATTTCCAGTCAGCTATGAGACATGATTCACCCCTATAAAGTACACGGCGTTAATTCTAATCATATACATCAAATAAAAAATACAAGTTTCAATTTTTGTGGCGAACGCTCCTAACAACTGTAGATGTTTAAAAAAATCGAAAGGTTTAATTTTCACCATCCTACCGCGAGTTGTTGCTTTCTACGACATGAATAACATGCTACTTAAAACCGTGTATGTATACAGCGAGGTCTCCCTACACGTCAGTTTAAAAGACAATCGCCTGAGTATTCTGTCGCGACCCCTCTGTCTCCCCTTCTGTATACAATTTAGCGGCTATCGACTCACCCTTCGCATAAGCGGGGAATCTATTCACGGTATTGATTTTTTCCCTCTCATATAAGGACTCCCACACCATTGTAAAAGTTCGCTTTATCTACGCTAGATGCCATAAGGTTACAGAACTAACATTTCTAATTCATATCTGGCACTATAGATGCCGGCAGAATCCGATCCGCTATTGATTTTTTCATTAAAACTACATGAGATTCAAACACATTAGCTAATTACAGTGTTACAAGCTGTATGTACAGTGAAATAAAAACGAATCGCATTTAAAAAAATTCTCATATGTTACACTCACATGACTTTCTCTACTCTTGTACAAACTTTTCTTACAAATGCTTATTCTGCTTGATTTTACTAGCTGCAATAGGAATACGGTAGGCTTTAAGCATTAGTCAAATATTTTAAGAGCGGATGCCATGTGATGCACTCCATTCTCTTTACATGCCTAAGACATAAAAAAATGAATAACGAATTCGAGAAAAAATATAATTATTGGGGAATTTAAGGGAATAACAAGCAATATCTCGAAAATAGTTCTCAATAAAACAGGGGGGGGCTCAAAACATAAATATCCGGTGAAGTCTCGTTATCGAATTTTCGGGTGGAATACCATACTTCCCTTACTTACTCTTCATAGTAGAGAAATTTAAAATACTTAGTTATAACAACGGGAAAGATGTCTTGTATCTTTTTTCCCACGAAGTGTATGATTCATACAAGGTAATTGAACAATGTCTTTATTATTTAATTAACAGCAAGGCAGCTACAACCATCAATAATTTCCCTCCCTTAAGTTACTTAAGTTCATGAAGATTTACAATTTCCTGTCTAAGGGCAATTTATCTTAACAGTTCTCACGAAAAATAGAAGTCCCACCCGTATACATGCTCACACCGTAAAATAATACATGTTAACTTTTGACATTTATCATTCATTTAAAGCCTCCCTCTCAGATGCACGTGGGATATGGATCTCATCCCTATGCTGGCGGCAAGAGTTTCATACTCATTTAGACGGTCTAGGTAATAATAATAATAATAATAAAAATAATTGCATACATTCCCAGATTGTCAAGGGCATGTGACATTCATCCCTCCCTGTTTCTCACCAATGAACTGCCAGAAGCTACTAAAATGATTTTTCTTTCCTTAACCAATGCGGAGGGGGCGTAATATTGAAAGACGCACTATATAAACCCTCTACATTGCCCGCATTTCACAGTTTTCATAAAGGGACTCTATACTTGCGGCAGTTTCTGGACAGAAACCACAGAGTTTAAAAACCTTTTGAAGTGATTCAATACTATTTTTGGAAAAGAGTTCTTCATTTTTATCATCAATTGGATATACACTTTGCAAGGTAAGAAATTGCTTATGTTGCCTTATCATTTAGCCATTCATTTGTAATCATCCTTCATTGCAGGACATTAAATATTTCTCTTTAAGCAACACATTTACAACTACTTAACTACACCAAGTGATACGTTTCATATATATATATATATATATATATATATATATATATAGGCAGGCTAAATGCATACACTGAGCGAGCTATATATTAATCATAAATCATCACATCGATTTCAGCAATCAATAATATCACGATAGAGATAATCGAGACTGTAATACTCATGATGCTTCTAGAATTGATTTTTTACTTCCTCTATTTTTAATTAGCACCTGTAATGAAATTAAATTCAATTTTTAGATTCCTACACATCTTTTGACTTTAATTTTTAAGCAAGTACATGCATTATTACATGAATAAGCTATCAAATCTGAAAGATTCCCTAATTTGAATGTTTCTTTTACGCATACTCTAGAAATGGAGAATACAGTGACAAGGAAACCCTGGAGTGCAGCAGTCGCTTGCGACATCTCCATCATGGAGAAATTTCTCAAGGATTTAGTCCAGTTAGATCAACACTCATCACACTATCATAATCATCAGGAATTTAACCAATACGCAGACACTGCACCAATTCTTTTCACCCGAAGACATTGCCCACCCTCTGAACCAAATCTTTTCACCCGAAGACATTGCCCACCCTCTGAACCAAATCTTTTCACTCGAAGACATTCCCCACCCTCTGAACCAAATCTTTTCACCCGAAGACATTCCCCACCCTCTGAACCAAATCTTTTCACCAGAAGACATTGCCCACCCTCTGAACCAAATCTTTTCACCAGAAGACATTCCCCACCCTCTGAACCAAATCTTTTCACCAGAAGACATTCCCCACCCTCTGAACCAAATCTTTTCACCCGAAGACATCAGCATTTCACAAACATCCGACACCAAAACATAAATCCATACGATTTGAATTCACAAACCACCACCAACACCACCACCACCACCACCACCACCACCACCGCTGCCACCACCGCTGCCACCACCACCAACACCCCCACAACCATCACCATTACTACACGTCCTAGATCAATATCATCCCAAACCACAATTCATATCATTGAGATTTCACCACCCCGCATTAATCACAATAACATAGAGATCATTGATCTCACTCACCCGACGCCGAAAAAAACAAAACACACCCATGCATTATCACCACAGTCACAGCATATTTCACCGCTATCAGGCATTATACCATTACAAGCATCACCACCCCATTTCAGAAATGTACACGCGATTCGAAGGCGTGTCACACGGAGAAGGCTAAATTTTGATCATATGCAACCTCTCCTACCTCCATTACCCCCATTAGTCCGCATCCCCTCCTACGGTAGAAGAAAACACCTCAACAATCCACAATAAAAACAAACAAACAAAAAAAACACAATCACTCTAAATACAGCATACATACATACATACATAAATACATACATACATACACGAAATACACAGCCAGCAATGTTCACACTCACATTCATACATTCACAGTTTCATTAATATCTAACCTGGACTAGACCAAACTAAGGAAAGAAACAAGGTAACATTCATCAAGGCTATTATTTTTTTAAATATTAGAATCATAGAACAATATAAAAACATTACTGATAATGGCCAATATGAGGTCCATCACATCTATTTCTCTACAGGAGAACACTTATTACAACGATAAATGCAATTCTTTCAACACAATGTGTAATGTTTCAGGACTGCCAGCAACGATTCATCTTTACCACAGCAAGCAAAGCACTGTTGCAGACCTTAAGCTGTGTCTCCACAGCATCGCTCAATGCCTGCAATGAATAATACATCAATCATCAATTGTCTCAATCGATTTAAAATACAAAAGGTGAGAATTACTCTTACATTATTTGAACATTGCTCTAGTTACTGTTTCTCCTAATAGCGACATTCCCATTAAAGATCATTCACGCATAAAAGACATCGCCTTATTATCTTTAATCCTATAACGATGTATTTCTTTCAGGACACCTCGCATTTATCTTTCAAATCATGACAACTAATGGTTCATTTGTTATGTTTCAGATCCTCGTTGACTGTCCTCTCCTCTTGCTATGTGGAATGAGTCGTTACAGGGGGACTTGTAAAGTGAGATGTTATAACCTGGAAACGTTAGGGACCTCAGCATGTCTCGAAATCTTCAACTTGTGTACTGCTCACTTTCCCTGTAGTATGGTTCTTCATAGGAAGATCTGTATGGGTGACCTTCTAGTCTTGAAACATTGCATATTCGAGTGCTAACATATTCAATGAGGTTGCGTCATATATCCTCCAATATTACAAGTAAGGGTAGACTTCATTTAATGCATGGTGAGCTTATGTAATTAATGGAGTAGCTGCAATTAATGTGGAATTCTGTCATAGCCCCGTTTCTTATATAACTTGACTGCAAGGTTTATGGTTATCAATGATGTGAGATTACCGATAAAATTAGGAAATAAGCAAATAATTCTACAGTATCCTGATGACATATGCGGGTGCAGCTTCGAAATCATATACAGTATATGATATTCTAGAACAATCGTGGATTCCCTTATTGACATTCAAATACAGCCAGCTTACGAAAAGCTTCATTTTTCCTATATTACCCATGAGAAGAATCGTTCTGTCAAGTGTCGTATGTGCAGTAGCATTTTAAAAAACAGATCTATTTCAAGACTTAAACAACACCAGCAAAGATGTAGTAATGAATCATTGAAGTGTGCAGTGCTTAGAACTCCCGTAAGTGATGCTGAAATCTATTCAAGACCAGGGATGTTAGAGTTAAGCTGTGAAGCGCTTGGATCACCCCTGAGTGCTACTGAAATCTCTTCAAGACCAGGGATGTTAGATGTAAGAAGAGCAGTGTCTTTGGATGATGAAACTCTGAATAATCACCTGAGTGAAAATAAACATTTTAGTGTTAACTCGTCCAGTGTGGGTGATGTATCCAAGGCGAATATTGAGATTTTATATCCCTGTACAGATCCTAATGACTTAGTACACCAACTAAGACTGTTAATGATGTCGCATGAAGCTGGTAAAAACGACTTTTCTATTTAGATTAATAAGATCATCCTAGTATTGAAGAGCACTGGGATTATAGCATGATTGAGACTGAACTCTGTATAATAAAGAGCTTTCACATTTGAATGAAATGAGTGTGTTAAAATTTTGTTTGCTTCTGTTCAATGGTCTAGTGTTTGCTTAATGTAAAATCAAATAATAATAATTCTCAATAAAGATATTTTCACCATTTACTTAAGTGTTTCTTTTGATTTGCCTTTCTAGCCTCTGTCCCTATTCATAATAAAGCCTGATGTTTAGATTTTATCCTTTGTGTATTTTAGGTTTAATACATATATTTCTTTTTAAGATTTTCAGAACATTTTGAATATGCTTTATGATGTTTTTTTAAAGTATCCTTCAAAATACAGACGGAGGGATTGATGTAGGTATTTCGAATATATTTTTCATCCTGTAACAGGCATTGTAGTGTATTCTTAGAAATGTTTGCTTGCATTTTAGCCACTGGAATAGGAACTGTAGAGCATTTAGCTGGCGTTTATGAGCTATTAGACACAGGTTTTTGGAAAATTATGATTGGTTTTATAAGCAGGAGCTGTTATGTTCATGATATTGCCTCAGATCTTTACAGTATTCTGATGGTTCTTTAGGCGCGTTGCAGCTATTTTCAAAGTTTCTGGTAAGAGAATTTGAGCCTCTTTCAGTGTATTTTAAGATGTGAATGAGGAATTGTGACGTGCTTTTAGGATGCTATTGTAATATGGAGAGTGGAATTTCATTTGTAAGTCAGTACATTAAAGCAAGTATTTATTCTAATTTCAAGAGTTAATGTATTTTCCACTGATTTTGATACTTTATGAGCATTTCTTATCCATTATTAGAATAAATATATATACTTTCAGTCCTTTTTTTTTTTCTAGATTTTGTAAGCTTCTATATGTTAAGTAATTAACATGTGAGACCGATAGGCACAATCCCTGAATTGGTTAGTTTTAGGTATTTTGGAGTAGTCTAACCTAGCCACAAGCGACCATCCTAAGCCAATCTATCCCTGCCTTACCTGCTCTGAAAGATCACTAAACTTAACCAACGTAACCACGTAACCAACGTAACCACTAACCACGTAACCAACGTAACCACTAACCACGTAACCAACGTAACCACTAACCACGTAACCAACGTAACCACTAACCACGTAACCAACGTAACCACTAACCACGTAACCAACGTAACCACTAAACTTAACCAACGTAACCACTAAACGTAACCATCGTAACCACTAACCACGTAACCAGTAAACGTAACCACTAACGTAAATAACTTAACCGTGAAACGCAGCCAACCATGACAATCATGACGAATCCATTCCTAAGACATTCTATGGTAGACTGTTCTTCAAACTCGGTCAATCGTGCGAGCCTAACTCTACCTGTTCGCAGACTATCCTAGCGTTATGTTATATTTGTAGGCTGTGTTTGGGATCCATCACCTTTATACAATTTTCCAATGTACTCTAAGTATTGAAGCGGATGATAATGCCTGGAAATGATGTGAAATCTATTATTTTTCACTTTATTGATTTTACATTGATACATGTCAATCATTACAGCAAAATAACTATTTAGCATGTCTTTATACAATATGAGTGAATAAATACAATGTCGTCAATAAATGTCACTGTTATTTTTATTAAATAAAGTTTTTATTTTTTACTGCATTCATTTGTTCAATATGATAAAAGTCTATTTGTTTCATTTCCAGAATCAATGAAATTATATGATAATACAATAAGTTAAGTGAATTAACTGTCCCCTTGCTGTTTCATAATCAGATATTCTTCGAATAGTATGAGCCTTTCCCCCACACAAATAATGAGGCGTATATGATTTCATTATTACATTTTTTATCAGTCACAACGTAGTATTCACTGAATAATCCCATTTGTCACTGCTGCATTGTGATTCGCTGATCTTGGAGCATTGGTGACGTTTTCATCTGGCGACGTGTGAAGACGTGGATATTTCGCTCTTTCAGAAGCGAACTCAGTGGGCATCATTATGGTATTCTTGGCGTTCTTCTTATTTGTTGCTTTTCCTAGGAGTCTGAAACATAACAAATGAACCATTAGTTGTCATGATTTGAAAGATAAATGCCAGGTGTCCTGAAAGAAATACATCGTTATAGGATTAAAGATAATAAGGCGATGTCTTTTATGCGTGAATGATCTTTAATGGGAATGTCGCTATTAGGAGAAACAGTAACTAGAGCAATGTTCAAATAATGTAAGAGTAATTCTCACCTTTTGTATTTTAAATCGATTGAGACAATTGATGATTGATGTATTATTCATTGCAGGCATTGAGCGATGCTGTGGAGACACAGCTTAAGGTCTGCAACAGTGCTTTGCTTGCTGTGGTAAAGATGAATCGTTGCTGGCAGTCCTGAAACATTACACATTGTGTTGAAAGAATTGCATTTATCGTTGTAATAAGTGTTCTCCTGTAGAGAAATAGATGTGATGGACCTCATATTGGCCATTATCAGTAATGTTATTATATTGTTCTATGATTCTAATATTTAAAAAAATAATAGCCTTGATGAATGTTACCTTGTTTCTTTCCTTAGTTTGGTCCAGTCCAGGTTAGATATTAATGAAACTGTGAATGTATGAATGTGAGTGTGAACATTGCTGGCTGTGTATTTCGTGTATGTATGTATGTATGTATTTATGTATGTATGTATGCTGTATTTAGAGTGATTGTGTTTTTTTTTTGTTTGTTTTTATTGTGGATTGTTGAGGTGTTTTCTTCTACCGTAGGAGGGGATGCGGACTAATGGGGGTAATGGAGGTAGGAGAGGTTGCATATGATCAAAATTTAGCCTTCTCCGTGTGACACGCCTTCGAATCGCGTGTACATTTCTGAAATGGGGTGGTGATGCTTGTAATGGTATAATGCCTGATAGCGGTGAAATATGCTGTGACTGTGGTGATAATGCATGGGTGTGTTTTGTTTTTTTCGGCGTCGGGTGAGTGAGATCAATGATCTCTATGTTATTGTGATTAATGCGGGGTGGTGAAATCTCAATGATATGAATTGTGGTTTGGGATGATATTGATCTAGGACGTGTAGTAATGGTGATGGTTGTGGGGGTGTTGGTGGTGGTGGCAGCGGTGGTGGCAGCGGTGGTGGTGGTGGTGTTGGTGGTGATTTGTGAATTCAAATTGTATGGATTTATGTTTTGGTGTCGGATGTTTGTGAAATGCTGATGTCTTCGGGTGAAAAGATTTGGTTCAGAGGGTGGGGAATGTCTTCGGGTGAAAAGATTTGGTTCAGAGGGTGGGGAATGTCTTCTGGTGAAAAGATTTGGTTCAGAGGGTGGGCAATGTCTTCTGGTGAAAAGATTTGGTTCAGAGGGTGGGGAATGTCTTCGGGTGAAAAGATTTGGTTCAGAGGGTGGGGAATGTCTTCGAGTGAAAAGATTTGGTTCAGAGGGTGGGCAATGTCTTCGGGTGAAAGGATTTGGTTCAGAGGGTGGGCAATGTCTTCGGGTGAAAAGAATTGGTGCAGTGTCTGCGTATTGGTTAAATTCCTGATGATTATGATAGTGTGATGAGTGTTGTTCTAACTGCACTAAATCCTTGAGAAATTTCTCCATGATGGAGATGTCGCAAGCGACTGCTGCACTGTAGGGTTTCCTTGTCACTGTATTCTCCATTTCTAGAGTATGCGTAAAAGAAACATTCAAATTAGGGAATCTTTCAGATTTGATAGCTTATTCATGTAATAATGCATGTACTTGCTTAAAAATTAAAGTCAGAAGATGTGTAAGAATCTAAAAATTGAATTTAATTTCATTACAGGTGCTAATTAAAAATAGAGGAAGTAAAAAATCAATTCTAGAAGCATCATGAGTATTACAGTCTCGATTATCTCTATCGTGATATTATTGATTGCTGAAATCGATGTGATGATTTATGATTAATATATATATATATATATATATATATATATATATGAAACGTATCACTTGGTGTAGTTAAGTAGTTGTAAATGTGTTGCTTAAAGAGAAATATTTAATATCCTGCAATGAAGGTTGATTACAAATGAATGGCTAAATGATAAGGCAACATAAGCAATTTCTTACCTTGCAAAGTGTATATCCAATTGATGATAAAAATGAAGAACTCTTTTCCAAAAATAGTATTGAATCACTTCAAAAGGTTTTTAAACTCTGTGGTTTCTGTCCAGAAACTGCCGCAAGTATAGAGTCCCTTTATGAAAACTGTGAAATGCGGGCAATGTAGAGGGTTTATATAGTGCGTCTTTCAATATTACGCCCCCTCCGCATTGGTTAAGGAAAGAAAAATCATTTTAGTAGCTTCTGGCAGTTCATTGGTGAGAAACAGGGAGGGATGAATGTCACATGCCCTTGACAATCTGGGAATGTATGCAATTATTTTTATTATTATTATTATTATTATTATTATTATTATTACCTAGACCGTCTAAATGAGTATGAAACTCTTGCCGCCAGCATAGGGATGAGATCCATATCCCACGTGCATCTGAGAGGGAGGCTTTAAATGAATGATAAATGTCAAAAGTTAACATGTATTATTTTACGGTGTGAGCATGTATACGGGTGGGACTTCTATTTTTCGTGAGAACTGTTAAGATAAATTGCCCTTAGACAGGAAATTGTAAATCTTCATGAACTTAAGTAACTTAAGGGAGGGAAATTATTGATGGTTGCAGCTGCCTTGCTGTTAATTAAATAATAAAGGCATTGTTCAATTACCTTGTATGAATCATACACTTCGTGGGAAAAAAGATACAAGACATCTTTCCCGTTGTTATAACTAAGTATTTTAAATTTCTCTACTATGAAGAGTAAGTAAGGGAAGTACGGTATTCCACCCGAAAATTCGATAACGAGACTTCATCGGATATTTATGTTTTGAGCCCCCCCTGTTTTATTGAGAACTATTTTCGAGATATTGCTTGTTATTCCCTTAAATTCCCCAATAGTTATATTTTTTCTCGAATTCGTTATTCATTTTTTTATGTCTTAGGCATGTAAAGAGAATGGAGTGCATCACATGGCATCCGCTCTTAAAATATTTGACTAATGCTTAAAGCCTACCGTATTCCTATTGCAGCTAGTAAAATCAAGCAGAATAAGCATTTGTAAGAAAAGTTTGTACAAGAGTAGAGAAAGTCATGTGAGTGTAACATATGAGAATTTTTTTAAATGCGATTCGTTTTTATTTCACTGTACATACAGCTTGTAACACTGTAATTAGCTAATGTGTTTGAATCTCATGTAGTTTTAATGAAAAAATCAATAGCGGATCGGATTCTGCCGGCATCTATAATGCCAGATATGAATTAGAAATGTTAGTTCTGTAACCTTATGGCATTTAGCGTAGATAAAGCGAACTTTTACAATGGTGTGGGAGTCCTTATATGAGAGGGAAAAAATCAATACCGTGAATAGATTCCCCGCTTATGCGAAGGGTGAGTCGATAGCCGCTAAATTGTATACAGAAGGGGAGACAGAGGGGTCGCGACAGAATACTCAGGCGATTGTCTTTTAAACTGACGTGTAGGGAGACCTCGCTGTATACATACACGGTTTTAAGTAGCATGTTATTCATGTCGTAGAAAGCAACAACTCGCGGTAGGATGGTGAAAATTAAACCTTTCGATTTTTTTAAACATCTACAGTTGTTAGGAGCGTTCGCCACAAAAATTGAAACTTGTATTTTTTATTTGATGTATATGATTAGAATTAACGCCGTGTACTTTATAGGGGTGAATCATGTCTCATAGCTGACTGGAAATGCAGACATTATTTTGATTACCTCCCTCACCCAAAGCCGAGGAGGAGGGACGAGCCTTTAAATGCTTCAAGTAAATGTCAACACGTGGACATGTAAGCGACCCTCGCAATTACCAACTCCAGCAGTAACCATTAATATATCCAGAAGACTCATGCACTATAGGTCCCCTTTGCCTGAAAGACCAATTGAACCGTGCGAACCAATTAAAAAGCCATAAATTGATATAGAAGGTATCATGTACTTGGGTCGGGCTTACATGAAAGACCAAATGAACCAAGTGAACCAATTAAAAAGCCATAAATTGATACAGAAGGTACCATGCACTATAGGTCCCCTTTGCCTGAAAGACCAATTGAACCATGCGAACCAATTAAAAAGCCATAAATTGATATAGAAGGTATCATGTACTTGGGTCGGGCTTACATGAAAGACCAATTACAGCCAATTTAAATCAATTAAACCAATTAAAAAGCCATAAATTGATATAGAAGGTCTCATACTAACCTACTCAGAGGAAATGAAAAATAGGAAAATTCGTGGTACGTTAGACATCCCTTATCGCAAAAATCATAAAAAAGAAAGAAAAAGAAACTTAATCAGAATGGTCGGTTATCTCGGGGGTGGGACCTGGAAATTCCCAAATGCAATACTCAAACCCTCCGCCTGAGCAATCTCGATCGGACACTTTATATCACGCCTGAGTGAACAAAATTACACATAATTTCCTTTGGATTCAGTTTCAATCGTAAGAAAATGGGTGTTAGTAAGTTAAATTGAGGCATACGAAAATATTGCTGCCAAAATGTCGCCAATTAAGAAAGGACATATTTGTTAGAAATAGTAAGATACATGATTTTGATTTCACTGATTTCCTAAGGCGTCAAACTAAGGAATATCTCTTTTCTCTTTAAACTTCAGTTCACATGCTCAATGGAAGCACGACCGTTTCATAAACCAACCGTGAAGAAACAGATAAGAGCGGTGCATGGTAAGTGACATATGACACTATTTTTAAGATCTGTAAATAACTATTAATGTGAAATTCCTCGAATGTTAGTGACGATTATCCCTTGGAAGCAGTAGACATATAAATTTCCTATAAAATACTAAAGTAACCTAAAATAATCTGAAAAGACCTAATAACTGGGAACAGAAACGCAAAAATATGATGTAATTTTACTAATACTTTAATAATTTTATTTGTAATTAACATGTTTAAATGATGAAGATAATGCTTAAAATTAGGCATTAATTTCATTATATCAGCTATTATTAGGTGGTAATGCGTGTGTCATTTCCCTCCCAAAATTGTGTTATTTATGGATTTTTTATATATATTAACACATACACAGGATGAGATGCACTCAATTTATGACGACATATTGCTTAATGCTTTTTTCTCTGAAATAGAGTAAATTTTTCTTTAAAAATACAACATACTGTTCGTATGAAACAGTAGAGCGAAAACCTTTATAAGTAAATGCTTCTTCTGTCAGTCATATCTTCAGATTAATTTGTTAATCCGTAAAAAACATTGCTGTCCGCTCGAATTGAGAAACAGAAGTAAAATGTAAACGAAAGAAGGGGAAGTTACAAAAACGCCGTTAAGACTTAAAAAGGGTTAAAAAGGACCTATAAGCCCATAAAAACACAATTTTTTTGGCCTAACTTGACTCAAAATGAACATATATTATGTTCGGGCACTCCAAAAGAATAGGATTTTTCTTCAACTTCCGAGCCTTAGCGATAATATAGTTTGCTATTATTATACGTTTGTGCATTTAATCATCTTTTTTCAGTCAACGTAGCTCTTAATTTGCATATAATTAGCCATTGGTTTGTTCTTAGATTTGTGATTGTGTGTTTTGTTATTAATATATGCTTTATTTATTTGATAACTCTTATCATTTGTACTTAGTTTACAGATTTAATAACCCGGTGTTATTACAAAATAATGTTATTATAAAGAATATATTTTATCTTATATCAGGAACGTTGAATTCATTATTTAATTATTTACAAAACTATTTCTCACTTTAATTAATATTTAACCCAGGAATAATTTCAAGCCCACCGTACGAGCACATAATATTTTCCGGTTTAGTAGTTGACATTTTCGGACTACTGTGTCAAGGCACCGCTTTTATACTCCAAAAAGTTAAGTTCAGTTTCTTCAACAGGCAAACTCAACATTGTAATCCTTTTAATTAATTCTATATATATAGAATTAATTGAAATTAATTGTAATTTTTAGAGATCTTAACCTTGTCTTGGCAAGTTTTTAATATAGAGTCAACTGAAAAATTCAATACCACAGCCGGGATTTGAACACGGTTCTCCCACTCTCTGTGAGGTTGCTCTAAACATTGAGTTACTGTGACAACATGCCCGTGGTTTGTCACATGCTACTGTATGTTGTCACAGTAGCCGAATGGTTAAAGCGACCGCACGGAGAGTCGAAGAACGGTGTTCAAAACCCGACTGAGGCATTGACTTTATCAGCTGACTTTATCAAAGTTTGTAAATTTCGCTTAATGCCATGGTTCTTTTTTCTTTCGCGACTACTTACCTATAGTAAGGAGGAAGTACTGCACTCCAACCATAAATTTGATACCGAGATTTCACCGAAAATACATGTTTTGGGCACCCTAGATAAAAAGGCATGTTTAGAGGAGTACGTGTGTGTGTGTGTGTGTGTGTGTGTGTGTGTGTGTGTGTGTGTATGTGCGCGCGGGCAGGCGTCTATCTGCGAACAGCATAATTCAAACCAAAAAATAGGTTAAATACCAACCTTTGGTACTTAAGCTCAGCATTTTCCAAGAATGCGAGAAGATGATTTTCAAGAAAATCCCTCCATCCCAAACTATGGTTAAATGGAACAATTTAGGCTATTTCTTTATTTTCTCAAAAACGACTCTAACCATTTTTATTAAAATACCACTTGATTACGAAATTTGCATAGCCAATAAAATGCATATCTTGAGTTTTCTGCGAATAGTCTATGAAGTTCTCTCTACTCTGAATAACTTCTGTATCATTGGCAAATTGTAAGATATAGACAAAGTTTTATTACACAAAACTGTAGATTTCGTTAAAAAATACAATTCATGTCAAAATATTTGGCGGCGTCAACTGTTTCGGAGGTATTATTTGTTTTTACTTTCAATTTTAATATACTTCCTCCAAGTGACAAGCCGCTATTTATTTTTTCTCAAAGTCATGCAAGGACAATGAATTTCAAAGTCATCACATAGCGACCTGTTTTTTAAAAAATTGACTATCGCTTTAGCTTAGTGTAACTTTCTATCTACAGTAAATATGTAATGGAAATTTATCTCGATTGGACCCTAAAGAAAAACCAAAGGTAGAATGACAACTATTCATGAGTTAACATCATTGCCGATAGGCAATGTGTTTCAAAGGTGAAAGGCGTCAATATGACTGTAGTAGTTAAAGGCAGGGTATAAATGGAACAATGAAAACAAAGGTCGTAGGGAGAAGAAAATGCTTTTTGCTTCCTCTATCACGTACATAGTAGGTAGAGAACGTATTGTATTCCATCCAAAAATTCGATGATTTCACCGGAAATATATGTTCTAGGCGCCCTAAATCCAAATAAAGCAGTTTTGGAAACATGTCCCTGTGTGTGTGTCGAAAAATATGTCAGATAAATACCAAACTTGGCATTTGAGTTTAGTATCTTCCAAGGATGTGACGAACATTTTCTAGAAAATTCTCCCACCCCAACTACACTTTACATCGAACATTTTTCGAAAATTTTTATTTTCTAAGAAATGGCTAACGATTTTGATTAAAATATCATATATGAAGGATAATTACATGTCATATTTAAATATATGTCTTGAATTTTCTGGGAAATAGCTTAGGAAAACCTCTTCATTCGGAAGGAATTTTATATAATCTTTATAACCTGTGAGCGTTAAGCGATAGACGAAAACGTGCCACAGAAAAAAAAATGTAGTTCTCTTTAAAACACACAATTTATTTAAAATATATTGTTTTTTGTGACAGAAGCTGTTTCTGAGATATCCTTATTAAAGTTTCAAGTTGTTCAATACTTGTCATTCTTTGAAAGTACCGTCGATTTTCAGTTGTGTCTTGCGATTGCATGGGAACAGTATAGTATTTTAAGGCCAGCATATAGCGTTCATTTCTTAAACATTTGACTATCGCTGTTCTCTTTGCATTTTTAACGTCGTTTGTATTGTGGCTATTTTTGCAAAGATTTATATGATTAAATGTAGTAGATAGAAAAATAAGCTTTGGTAAGAGTAGTTTGTATATCTACATATAAAGATATAGGGTAGAGAAAGTCATGTCATATTTTTAGAAAAAGGTTCCTGTGTTCGTGTGTGTGTCTGTAAATAGCATAACTCGAAAACGAAAGGTCTGATAAAACACCAAACTTGGTATTGGGATTTAGTACCTTTTAGCTTGAATGTTTTGGGAATAGCTTGTGAAGTCACTTCATTCGGAAGAAATTTGGTATAATCTTGTATAACTATAAATGTTAAGCGATAGACAAAAACATACACAAAAAATGCATATCGCTTTAAAACACTTAACTTATGTGAAATAACTTTTCTGTGACATCAGCCATTTCCAAAATATCCGTTAATAATGGTTCGAATTGTTCAATACTTTTGTCATTCTTTTCAAGTCCTTTTGGTATTCAATTGTTTCTCGCGGTTACATGTCAAAAGTATGGAATTTTAAGGCCTGCACATAGCATCCAGTTCTTAAACATTTTACTATTTCAATTCCCTTTATATTTGTAACGAAATGTGTAGCTCCTTCTGGAAAGTTTTATCTTGGTTAAAATGAAGAAGATAGGAAAATAAACTTTCGTAATTTGTATACCTACTAATTAGCACTAGAGGGCAGAGAAAGTCATGTGATTGTAACGCATCAAATTATATAAACAATGGTTTATAGAAAAGTGATTAAAAATGTCATGTGAATGCAACATATTTTTCTGTATGATATTTCATGACCGTAATATATGGTTTACTTTTAAATCTCAGTTTTCAAAGTAAACATGTGCATACAGTCATATTAATACTTTTCAAAGGATATCGGTGCAATTTGTAGTTTTACTACGGATTTTATTTAAAAATATAAGTAAAATGTTTGTTAGTATATCCGTATATCTAATTGAACGTATCTAGTTTCTGAAATTAATTTAAATATTATATAGTTAGATACTTCTAAAATACGTTACAATATTTAATATTACGTTTAAGACGCTAATAGATACTTAAGTAACTAGTTTCGAAAATATAGCGTGTTAAGCACGAGAAACACGAGTGCTTAACACGTAGTGTGGCATACAGTGTCCTTTAAACAGTCGTCCTAAAATACCCACTAGGTTATATTTTAAAGAGAATAGAATTATAGATTCATTCACTCGCACTTTTGTTTTAAACTCGGGAACTTCTAATGTTTAAGACGAGAGAGTATTAGATGCATATGGAAAGATATACAGTTCACGGCCAGTGGGCAGCTACGATTGTTTTACTGCTTATTAGGTAGTTCTTTGAGTGGAATTCTGCTTGACACATAGTTTTTAAATACACAATTATTAAAATGAAAGTGATAAGAGCAATTAGGAAAATGATGATTCATTGGATTCAGACAAACGATCTTATGTGATAAATTTACATGACTTTCTCTACCCTCCATCCTTATTAGTGCATATACAAACTATTCTTACTAAAGCTTATTTTTTCTTCTAGTATATTTTAATACAAATAAACGTTTGCAGAAGCAGCTGCGTTACACATTTCGTTGTAGTTAAAGAGAACAACGAGAGTCAACTGTTTAGGAACTGGATGCTATATGCGGGCCTTAAAATTTCATACTGTTTCTATGCAATCGCGAGAACAGCTGAATGTTGAAAGGGCTAAAATAATAACAAAAACTAAACAATTCGAACTATTAATAATGGATATCTTAGATATGGCTTATGCCACAAAATAAACTATTGAAATAAATGGTGTGTTTTTTTAAGAGATCTACACTTTTTGTGTAGTACGTTTTCGTCTATGGTTTAAGTTTTTCCAGTTACACAAGATTACCCAAAATTCCTTCCGAAAGAAGATGACTTACAGGCTCTTTCCAGAAAATTAAAGATATACGTTTTATTTATAATTTAAATATCTTTAATTTATGGTATTTTAATCAAAATCGTTAGAGCCATTTTTAGAAAACTTTTTTTTTGAAAAATGTTCCATTTGAAGGATAGTTTGGGGTGGAGGGATTTTCTTTAAAATCTTTGTGTCCCATCTTTGAAAGGTACTGAACCTAAATACCGTTTGGCATTTATCAGACTTTTCGTTTTTTAATTATGCAGTTCATAGACACACACACGCATACGAACATATTTCTAAAATGCTTTTCTTACCGCTTTATTTGGATTCAGGAAGCCTCAAAACATGTATTTCCGGTGAAATCTCGGTATCGAATTTTTGGGTAGAATATAATATCTTCTCTGCCTACTATGTAGGTGGTAGGGAAAGTAAAACTGGAGCAGAAGTTACGATGGGTATGCTGATTCCATAAAAATCATAAAAGCTATGCGATAATAATTGGAACTTATCTTTTCAGTTTTTCCAAATAGCATGCTTAACACTATCTACTTTCTTTTAGGAACGGAAATATACTTTCTAATTTATACATGCCAAAATCAATGACATTTCGATCCGAAAACGAAAACTGAAACCTTTCATTGCTATAAAACGACTGTCTAAAATATGAGCTTTAACACCTCAGAACAGATTACTTTAGGATGCCCTTAAACTGATTTGAACCAGATTTAAGGATGTTAAGATATTCTCTATGCCTGAAATATTTAACGCATGTGGACGGACATGCAAAGAGATAAATATAGAGTAAGAAGATTTAACTTCTGATCTACTTCCTCTCAAGATGAGCGAGTTAGGTATGCGGTGCAGAACGCAATAATATGTCATCCAAAGAACACTTTCCTGAGATTAGGAACAGCAAAAACGAAAACCAACATGCATGTAATAAGACAGCATTCTGTCATTCACAAACACGAAACTGTTGGTATAATCTAGTCAGTTTGCTTGAACTGCACTACAGGCAATTTCCTAAGATCCCATCATGCCTTTGATCAGGCTGATGGGAAATCTTATATATTTGATGAGGTCTAGCTTTAGTGTGGGAGTAATATGTTACCAAAGGCGAATGTAGTAGGGTCGTTTAGCGTGTAGCACTAACAACCAACATGAAAGCCAAGCCAGCATAAGTCCTCCCTAGGTAATTTCTCCTTCTGGTTGGGTCATCGTGCTTACACTTCTGATAAACGCACAGTGTATTTGTGAGCAAATACGCATTATCAGAAAGAAAATGCAGAACTGAAGTGTCAAACAGTTTTCCTGAAGACAATTTTGTAGCTCTACCAAACAGAAATTATGCTATATTTTAGGCAAGAATTCTGCTACACTTTAGTATATAAGGGATTTTATAGGGAATAAAATGGTAATACGCGAATGTAGACGAACTTTTAATTATTAGGTATCCCAGAGGACGATCCCGAATATTTAAGACTATAAAAATTACGCAATCACATGTTCAAGGATGACATAAATAAAGTTATTCTTAGCTTCTCACTCCATATTTCATGACGGCTGTGTCTCTAAATTTAATGTGTATGTATTCATGTACATTTGTTAAAATATGTGAAAGTAAAACACTCAGTTTAAAGAAAATGTTTCTAAAAACACCTGAAGTTTATATATGAGTAGAGATTAACATTTTGTTGAGACATACTTGAATAAGTGGAATGGATATAACGTGGTTTTCACGCACGAGTTGGCGGTCCTCTCGGTCAGCGCGTTACGGCAGAAGCATGTTCAGACTAGTACACCAAGGCAGAATGCTGGTCAGACTAGTTAACTATAAGCACTTCAAGTCCTTTTTTATTTTTTGTTTGCCTCTCCGTCTCAACAAAACTGTGTATTTCGAAGAGAATTTATCGTTTATGTGTTACAAATACTTTAAGTTTGAGCTGTAATAACGTCACGAGATACAATACGTGACCAAAAGTATCCGGACACCTGACTGAAAATGACGTAAAAGTTCGTGGCGCCCTCCATCGGTAATGCTGGAAGTCAACATGGTGTTGGCCTACCCTAGCCTTGATGACAGCGTTCACACTCGCAGGTATACTTTCAATCAGGTGCTGGAAGGTTTCTTGAGGAATGGCAGGCCATTCTTCACGGAGTGCGGAACTGAGGAGAGGTATCGATGTAGGTCGGTGAGTCCTGGCACGAAGTCGGCGTTCCAAAACATACCAAAGGTGTTCTGTAGGATTCAAGTCAGGACTCTGTGCAGGCCAGTCCATTACAGGGATGTTATTGTCGTGTAACCACTCCGCCACATTCCGTGCAGTATGAACAGGTGTTCCAGCGTGTTGAAAGACGCAATCGCCATCCCCGAATTGGTCTTCAGCAGTGGGAAGCAAGAAGGTGCTTAAAATATCAATGTAGGTCTGCGCTGTGATTGTGCCACGCAAAAAACAAGGGGTTCAAGCCCCCTCCAGGATAAACACGACCTCACCATAACACCACCACCTCCGAATTTCACTTTTGGCACTACACACGCTGGCAGATGACGTTCACCAGGCATTCGCCATACCCACACCCTGCCATCGGATCGCCACATTATGTAACGTGATTCTTCACTCGTTTTACCACTGTTCAATCGTGTAATGTTGATGCTCCTTACATCAAGCGAGGCGTCGTTTGGCATTTTCCTGCGCGATGTGTGGCTTATGAGCAGCCGCTCGACCATGGAATCCAAGGTTTCTCACCTCACGCCTAACTGTCATAGTACTTGGAGTGGATCCTGATGCAGTTTGGAATTCTGTGTGATGTCTGGATAGATGTCTGCCTATTACACTTTACAACCCTCTTCAAATGTCGGCGGTCTCTGTCACTCAACAGATGAGGTCGGCCTGTACGCTTTTGTGCTGTACATGTCCCTTCACGTTTCCACTTCACCATCACATCAGAAAAGTGGACCTAGGGATGTTTAGGAGTGTGGAAATCTCGCGTACAGACTTCTGACACAAGTGACACCCAATCACCTGGCCATGTTCGAAGTCCGCGAGTTCCACGGAGCATCCCATTCTGCTATTTCACGATGTCTAATGACTACTGAGGTCGCGGATAATGAGTACCAGGCAGTAGGTGGCAGCACAATGCACCTAAGATGAAGAACGTATGTTTGTGGGGTGTCCGGATACTTTTGATCACATAGTGTATGTACACATTTTCATGTACGGTCCGCATGTGGTTACATAATATTTTGCAGGGATGTTAGAAGACGATTTGTAACAGAATTCCTAGATGTGGGACCTCCAAGAAGAGAAGCCGTGTGAAAACTTTTAAATCAGTTTAGGAAAACGGGTTAGAAGGATATAATGGCGCATGATTACTCAGGAGAAGCTAGGCGAAGCTGGAAAACGTTTAGACAACTCTTCTTAAAAATCTCTGCAAAGAATTTCAAAGGAAATCGAAATTTCAATGAGTTCAGCGTGGCAAGCAACTAAACTCTTAAAATTGTAACCATGTAATTGAAACCATACTCCTGTCCACTAATTGTCACCACGTGATAACGAGAGTTGGCTACATTTCTGTAACAGGATTTTGAGGAATGTTAATGATGATTGATCAAAATTTCATGATCTTCTCCGACAATGTGTGATTCCATTTATACGGTTGTGCGAAACATAGAATAACCGGTACTGGAGATCGCAGAAAACCAATAGTGCAAGAAACCTTTTACATGACGAATAAATCACCGTGTGGTGCGCGGTAAATGCATAAAGAATAAAATGGCATAATATTTTTGCAGTACATAAAAAACAACTTTAAAGGAATGACATTCTCACGCTATTTTTGTATAATTGGCTGATATTGAATATCGGTCTTCCATTGTTTTCAATAAAACAATGCCACCGTGCATAAAGCTGCAGTGTCATTAAATTTCACTCAGGAAATGTTTGAGGATAGGGTAGTTAGTAAGGGGTTATGTCTTGCACGGTCTAAAGCTCTCTCATATCATGTGATTCTGTTTTATAATCTTGAATTATAAAACAAGGTGTATAGGTAAAGTTCTACACCTTAGAAGTAATACAAGAAAATACCAGCATAGGTTTTAGATGTATTTATTACAACTACAATACCAGTTGAATTAAAAATAAGCTTTCATCGTTTTACAAATTTGGGACCATGCAGGAGTGCTAAAATATTTTTAATAAAAGCTTTATCCTCACATTAACAGAAAATATTTCATTGTAAGGTTACATTCGTTTAAAATATTTTCTTCCTTGGTTTCAAAGTCCCATTTCGCAAGACTCTCAAAAGCCCTTTTAACGTAAGCGACTAAGTTATGACGTCACCGTCTAGTACGAGTTGAAGTCGTGCGAGAGGCTTGCGTTGGTGATGGATGTACACTGTTGATTAGAGCTTAAGTTTCTAATTTTTTGAAACTCAAACTGACTGATGATTCTAAAAGAGACATTCGGATAATCCGCTATGTAAGAAGCATTAATGGTAGTATAGTTTTTTTTCAGAAATAACGACTGTGTTGTGGCTGCCGAAATTCCTGGATCAAAAGCACATTTTTATGTAGCATACCCATCTATTATACTCCAGATTATTCCCGTTTGCAAAGTTGCAACACATTTAATGCTTATATTTAAAAATTAAGATGTATTAGTGATTAGTTTTCAGAAGAACTATAGTAATCGTGT
Source organism: Deroplatys truncata (assembly GCA_030765065.1). Taxonomy (NCBI): domain Eukaryota; kingdom Metazoa; phylum Arthropoda; class Insecta; order Mantodea; family Mantidae; genus Deroplatys; species Deroplatys truncata. The sequence continues at coordinate 226,084,408 of CM060975.1, forward strand.
TTCTCATTCGCAACAAAGTATTAAGAAAAAAATTGTGACTTAAAACTGTTTTTCATTAGACTAGCAGCTTTTTTGCCTATTTATTTGTATTACATAAACATAAAACGCCACAGGGATAATGGAGAGATTGAAAGTAGCGGCAACTTGTTGCCCCATAAAACAAATGTAATGCTTAAAAAGCTCCAAGGCACTTCTAATTGTAGTGACAGGATAACATTAAGAGAAGAGCAAATGAATGAGTATGTACTGGTGTACTGTTTTGTTACATGACGATGGTGATCATAATGATAGTGATAAAAATGCGAAACGTTAATTTCTTAACATAAAATGACCAGATGCTTTGATTTTTACCTGATAGTTTCTTAATTTGGCATCAGAAAAGGTAGTTTATGTTATGTAATACTGAATTATTTACAAACTTGTATTAATTACGTATCAGGATCATCTTAAATGCTAAATGCAGTTCTTAAAGAGGTTAACAGTGGCAAACGTAAGGTTTCAACGGCCTGACATTAGAAAGAACATAAAAATAAAAATATAGAAAAGTGTTACAGAACGCTTAACTTACATCAAAATGGTCCTTGCAACAAACAATGCATATTTTGGGGAGATATCATTGACATTTCTTTGCCATGACAGAATTCTTTTTTTTTAGGTTTGTTTGGCACGTGAACAAAACATTTACTGGAGGTATGCAATGTATCACTGCACAGGAGAACCATGTACGATTCAGCCTTTCTGCTTCAATATCTGGCCGGAATTCATGTTGATCTCTTAAGGAAAACGTTTTGCTACTTATGCTGCACAAAATTGCACTTAACTACACCATACATTAAAATAAAAGGGAAATAAGGACAGTGTGTCTCTGTTTCACTTTATACACCGTGTTTTGATTCTTTCTGCTCTGAAGCCAAAAGACAGATGGTGACGCACTAAGGATGCGTTATTGCCTCATATCTTTGCAAATTGTAATTTAATGATGTTTAGTTATTAGTTTTGCTTCCTGATATTATTTTCGGATTCTATGTGACATTTTAAATCGCAATAGCTCACACATGTGCATAATTACATTGCTGCATGTTACCAATTTCCGAACGGAAAGATTTAGGCATATATTACTGAAGCAAACTATACAACAGCGACTAATTGATGTTTTTTAGCTTCACTTTCCTCCATAGGCGTCCCATTTAGCCATAGTTTAACATGCTTGGTTTATACAGATTCTAATTCACGTTGAAGATACGTAGCAACAGCGGCTGAATAACTGATTACATACACGCCTCACACAGCTATTGTGTCTCTCGTTCGGTATAAACATTGTTCCCAAAGTTGTATGCTGTTTCCTTTCCCTATATTACATGTTTAAATAAACCTTTTAGTTGACAGTCTCGTTTATTAACGTTTAAATAGTGATTAACCTAAATTTTCATTTTATCATATAATCCATTTTACCTTATTTTTCCACACTGAATACCTCTAGCACCTGTAGCTTTTTGCTTATTTGATTATCATATTTAGTGCACAGTATGTAAACGTTTATGTTAACATTTATACCCTATTGTTGTTTCATTCAATATTAAATAAGTGTGTTTCAATATTGTTGCTTTTCATTAAACATTATGACCGTCTATTCTGTGCTAGGCAGATACCACCGGTTGAGTCTTTCGTGATAGCTGTCACTATGTTTTTGAGCCGAGTTTTATGGATGTGAAGTAAAGCACTGTTCCACGAAGTTGTAAACAAGTTATAAGTGAGGATTTCACGGTCGGCTGGAAAGAATTGAAAGTACCATTAATGGCAGGTACTATGGTGAATCTGAGAAATAAAATAATTAGCTATAGTGCAGCACGATACAGAAGATTGAATTTGAGAATTATGTGCTCGTTGTTACTATTTTGGGTTAATCTCCTGGACTCAGCATTTAAATGAAAATGGTACCGTAGTATTAATTATATTTCTTTGCCTTAAGAAAAACATAAAAATACATGGCTGTGTAGTCGAGTGGCCAGCGTTCAGGCTTCTCAACACAGAGCTTCCGGGGAATTTTCATTTAACCAGAACGATTCCCTGTTCTCCACAGAGTGTGGAAGTATGAACGTGGAAGTGAATATGAGTATGTTTAATTGTAATAATAATAATAATAATAATAATAATAATAATAATAATAATAATAATAATAATAATAAAAGCATGTTAAGGAAATCTGCAGTTCGGCATGTAAAAGTCACTGTCAGTTGTTTCTAAAGTCAACGGCCCCCGAAATGACAACAGAAGTTAAAGAGGCCTGCAAATGAAACAAAACAAACAATAAACATTTCTTAAGAAGCAGTTTATAGATCTCACGAAGCAGATTACTCTAGGCTGTTAATGCAAGCCGTATCAAAGGATTATGTCGAATGAAATTTGCAGCACGCACGTCTACTCTGAAGGACCGAACACGTATAGCGCCTACGTGTTGGGACATATCTCCTTCCAATAAGAACGTGATATGAATGGAGATGGAATGTAGGATTCTGAAGCCTCTATTGCGGGATTACCAAATATTCGCATCCACTTCTCATGGTTGTTCAATCACGAAACTTCAAACTGCAGCAAACGCTCGAACTTCATACATCTGAATAGGACCGATGAGTTTGAAGCAGTAATTATCTCCATTATACTGACGAAAAACGCAGATTATCTTATTTTTATGGAATTATATCGCAAATTATTAAAATAAATCAATGTTGTTATAAATAAAATTAACCATAAATACATGGCCATTTGGCATGCAGTGTAATTTGAACGTTTCTTGGCTTTAATATGGATATACCATTACCTATTTTCATACGTAAATGGGCGTAGAATGTTTAAATATGTAAAAAGTAACATTAGCTTACTAAATACTCCGATTTATCTCAATCCAAAATTGCGGTATTTTTGTGCATACAAAAATAGTGCAATGGTATTATAGCTTCTCTTGACTACAGGAAAATAGAGTAAAGAAAGTTGCACGTATTGGGTTAATCAAAATACTAGCAAGAACCATGATTGATGTTCAAGTGTTAATCCATAATGTAAAATACTATTCTATAAATTTTTTATACTTCTGTTTAGATGTTAATAAGAGGGCCAAGACCACATACTTAATGTTATAAATAGATATGCTAGCAGAAGAAAATTAAATACTAAGGCAATATCATGGATTAATAATACCTCGAGAACGAAATACGTTCGTATAATAAAGTCGTGACAATCGGCGTAATACATTTTAAAAGCAGATAATATTAATATAAAACAACTTTATAAGACTTTTTGAAATAGCTTAAGCAGAATCGTTGCAATTTACTTCGTGTTTGTAACATAAATGGTAATTAATTGGAATTATCGTCGAAATAAAAGAATTATATTAATTTCATTTGATAAACGATGTATATATATATTATTTAATCGTATTATGAAGACCGAACACTGGAATTATATTGGAATTCTTTTACATGAGGGAAACAACTATTATTACAATATATTGAATATGGGAGCAAGAAGAACATAATTCCATAGACTTGGAATTTATCTGCTTTTGTTAAGTATTATCATTAGGATGATAAAATTTATCAAATAATTTAATGTATCGAACAACATAACGTACTCCAGTTCTGATTACTGATATTCAGTATTTATTTTACTGAGTATCATCAACCCTGAAATAAAAACACCTCCACGCTCTGACTGCAGCAACATCAACCAACGGAATATCTAAACAATAATCAGGAACGAATTAAAACATTATGTCGCCCCAAGTAATAAATTAAGTATTGGTTCCTTAATCGAAAATTAACCAAATAAGTGTTTTGTATTTTTATTTCGTTAAAGATATAAAACATTTTACTTTAGATTAATAAAATCCTTGGTGATGTTCTCATACTGAATCATTTGTTAATTTTATCTACAGAAAGGCAGTAAAATATACACTAAAATTTCCTTTTGTATCCAAAATCAACGCATATGTCAACAGGAGAAACCAATACTTCTAAGCCATTAGAAAAACAAGCATATTACCCAAGTTCTTTTTGTCAAATCAAACTGATGAAATTGCTGACATCAGGAAATAAGTCAATTTTTACCTGTAAAACAACAATGTATATTTATTATTATATAAATATAACATGAATGGAAACCATTATTGAATTTTTTGAACATAAATCAACAATGTTCCCTCGCGCATCAGACACAATAAATCAATACTTCAGGTGATTTATGCGTTCCTTCAAATTGATAAATGAGGTAGCAACAACGATAAGATTCAGCTACTGGGTTTTTCTTTGCAACAAGGGATGTGGATTAGGCATATGGGTATCTTAAGATGAATGGATGGTCAATTTATTACTTCAGGTGGTGAAAATGTTTGACATAATTAACATTTCATGAAATCTGCATTCAATGAAGCAGATTCATTCACCCAAACAGAAAACAAGATACAAGTTGAGCATTAGGAGACATGGAGTATATTATGCCAATACATTAAAATATACTGAGTGTGCTCAAATAGGTATAGGTAATTTTTTATCTATGCAGGAATTTGCACTTAAGATGGGAAAAATATTTTTCTTGAGTTAAAAGTAGCATTCATCAAAAACAATGCTAATTTGTAATATTTATTTTAAGCGTCTTTGTTTCTATTTTTTCTATTTATTTACTTATTTAGTCTTAAAACAATATGACTAAATCTCCATTTATTCATTGGTTTAATAATCATTTAAGCATTAATTCACATATGCTGGGTTACAATGACACATTGTTAATTTAAATAACACATAAAGTTCCAGTTTTGCTTTAAATTATTTACCATGATTTTGATACGACTGGAATGAAAAAAAGAAGTTAGAAGGTGAACAGTGTAGTACTCGCAGTGTTTAGTTTTGTTCAATCTGTGTTGCAAAACTCTGTCTCAAGCTTAATTCTAAGCTTGCTTTCTGAGGATAAGCAATTTATTTGGTTATGCAGGTGTAAATAGATGTTTTATTACTTAGATTTTAATTTCAGAATTTTACTAGAAAGTATACCACTGTCCAGAAAAAGTAGTCCATAATGGAACGCAACTGTTGATGTTGGTGCTGACAAAAACTCACCCTCTGACAGCGCCAGCTCCTCTATTCCGGAAACATAATTCCTGCCACCGAATTGGTAGGATACTTTACCTTCCCCAAAATACGGCCGAACTCTGAAAAGATAAAATTACAAATGGTTGTCCGTGCTCTCTCACTAACCTAGTGCCGTTAAAGCAATGTTTACTTGAATTTCGGTGCAAAAATAAAATATAATAAAAACATAGAAACTAAGACGAGGGTTATGACCCTTTTGCTTTTTAATGCACCTATTTTGTTATTTTCATGCCACAGTATCGTGGTTTGATGGCAGCAATAACGGTAACCTTCGTCTCCATTTGTTGAAGAAAGCTCTCGTTCAGTTTAACAGTTTAACGACACCTACAAATAATTCTTCACATTTCCTCCAGAGGAGTGAATTATGTTGCATTGCCTTAGCCTTTCCTCGTGTACCAATCATAGTGAAACTCTTTCATAGAGGCGGTTGTTCGAAATACCCTTTCCTCTCACATCGATTATAACATCGTTTTTGTGTTTCTTAATTGTTTTTCAGGTTAGTCACAGTCAGAGCTAATGTCTGCTTAGGTAGGGGGGGGCTAAGGGTTGGTTACCTAGAGTAAAAAACGCTACTGCGATCTAGAGGAATGGACCACCTTTTATGCACAGTATTGTACATTCAGCATCTAATACATACATTGAAAATAATCTTGGTACCTAGTATAATACTCAAGAGCAGAAAATTGAGAGGAGTGTAAGAGAAGATTTCCCTATCAAAATTAAACAAGCAATTAGAATGGTGCGTACTCACTGGCATGTCATGTTAACATTGTTAATCAACTCTTTTCATGAAAATGTTTATTAAAATTATATGTTTATCAACAAAAGTTGCCGTTCATTAACATTTTAACCGTGTGAATGGAGTTTTTTTTAATGAAACAGCACATACTTGAGAAAATCAAAGAATAACGAACTTTCCCATGTAAATTCCATTGGATTTTCTTGAAAATCTTGGCATTTTATTGTTAGAAGATGCTGAACTTAAATACCAAGTTTGGTGTCTTCCAGCATTTTATTTTTTAGTTATGCTGTTCAGACACACGCGCACGCGCGGGCCCTAAAGGTGTTTATCTTAATACAGGGGGCCTCAAAAGCTGTATTTTCGATGAAACCTCAATATCGAATTTTTGGGTGGAATACAACAGTCCCTCTGATCACTGTAGGCAAGTGGTAGAGAATGTAAAAATATTCAAATATAAAACATAATACCCCGTTCAGGTCGCACGGTTCAGCTAACAACATAACATGTTGGATAGGTACCATCAGCCAATAGCTGAAACAATTATGGACGAAGGTTCAGGTTATTGATATTTGAAAGGAAAGATATACCGAGGACACTCCAATTAGTCAGGGTGTAAGACAACGTTGCAGAACTTCACAAAGCCTATTTTTAATATATATGGAGACATTCTAACGTAATGGAAAATGTTTCACCAGATGGCATAAAAATTGCCTTTAATTCTACTATTAAGGTGATGCTTTTGTGGATGATCAGATATTAACAAACAAAGGTGAAATGACCTACAGAAATCAAAATATCAACTACAAAGTTTGATGTGTTACACTCGTATGACGTTCTGTACGCCTGTACAAAGTATTTTTACAAACGCTTATTCTCCATCTACTTCATGTTAATCGAGATAAATATTTACTAATTTTCTTGTACGTGCAAGGGGAATATGGTAGACTTTAAGCGATAGTCAAATGTTTTAACAGCTCGTTGCTATGTGGGGTATTTGAATCCTTTTGCATGTTCAGGACATAAAGAAACGAATAACGAATTCCCATTTGAGAGAAAGTATGAACTATTGGAAAGTTCAAACAAATAACAAGGAATATCTCGGAAATGGTTCACTCGACAAAAAAATGTACATTGCATAAATTTTCTGTTTTAATGAGCTCTATATTTTTTGTGTAGAAAAAGTTTGTCTCTCTCTTAAGGTCTACCAGTTATGCCAAAGCCATTTAGAAATAAGAAAACTTTTGGGACATTCCCAGAAAATTCAAGATATACATTTTATTTGTAATGGAAATATCTTAAATATATGATATTTTAATCTAAATTGTTAAATCCTTTTCCAGAAAATCAAAATTTTTGAAAAAGTTTCATGAAAAGGGTAGTCTGGGGTGGGGGTGTGTCGCATCCTTGGAAGATACTAAACTCAAATACCAAGTTTGGTTTTCTCCGACTTTTCGTTTTTGAGTTATGCTGTTCATAGACAGATACCCACACGAACATTTTTCCAAGTATGCTTTATTTGGATTCAGGGTACCTCAAAACATGTATTTCCGGTGAAATATTGTTATTGAGTTTTGAGTGGTATACAATACTTTGCCTACTTACAATAGGTAGTACAGAAAGTAAAAATGAGTAGTATTTATAATTTTAAGATTTTAGAACACAAAACAAAGATAATGGCTTTTAAAGGAACAAAAATCACTTTAAATAATGCCCTTTACAACAAGTTACAAGCTTTAAATATTTAGGATCTGAAGTTACCTCTAAATACATAAGTGAAAGCATAAATCAATTTCCAATGTTCCAGCAGATATCGGTGCAATAAATAAAACTCTTAAAGGAAAATCAAGAAAAGGTACACAAATAATGTTTTATAATGTAAGAACATTACCAGGTTATGCGCCAGTATCATGGACTCTCATAAGTTACAAGCATCCGGAATGCAGTTTCTGAGATCAATTAAAGGTTGTACTAGGATGCATAAAATTAGAAATGAAGATATAGAAAGGAACTTAGGCGTGGTATCACTGGAGTAAATAATACATAATTTTATGAAGAGGAAGGAATGGATTGTAACTGTATCCCTAAGAAAAAAATGTATATACGAAGACGAGACCAGGGAGACGGAAGAAGCGCTGTAAAGAATTTCTGTGAAGCCGGAATAGATAGATAAGGTATCTTTATTATTTTCAAATTATTGAAGTTATTACACAAGTATTTAGTGTATGGGTCACTGACGGTACATGCATATTTAAGATACAAGCAATGGTGACAAAATAAACAGAAAAAGAAACAAATCAAAAACAAGAAAAAGTTAAATAGAGATAAATTACCTTTGTCTTAATTAACAAATTTGACCTAGCTTCGCGCACTTTAGGCAAGCAGTTGCCCATTTTTTTGTTAGTTCCTCTGGTCAGCCAGTAGATCCCAACATGCCAATCTCCTTCTAGAAGGACATAAGAATTTTTCTTTGAGTTTAATTGTTCGCTTGTTCTCCCGCATTCCGCCAAAATATGTGCCCAGTCCTCATCCAAATCACAGAATGGGCAGACTCTCCTGCCAGAATCGTCTGTCATTTTCTGTGCCCTCCAGTCCCCCAGTCTAAACAAAGTAAAAGCCTAATCCTTGAAATGAAGAAGGCTCAAGTTAAAAGCTGTTTCACAATACTGAAACATTTATGAAGTTGGGATACGCTTATTGCCAGGCTCTGTCAGCAACCACAACTGCAGGACACCCAACCACAAACCTAGACAATAATTGCGCGAAACAATGTGACCATCTAGTCGGATTTAGTAACCGTTTGTATACATTGAACATTTTTCTGAATATAAGTTTCTTCTCGTATGTTTATGGAAGTTGAGTGACAAAAGCAGATATAGGTGCATTAAGCTCATTCTTATGATAAGGTAAACAAATACCATTCGACAGAGTATAAGCTGAATGTTTATTTCTCTGCTAATATTTGTTTTACACTGCGGCTCCCTTATTTCCCCACTAAACTAGCAGACATCAGCTCTGCACATTTCAAAAGTTTCCTCCTACCATGGAGATGGAACTTGCATGTCAGGGAAAACAATTATGTCTAACTATATGACATGTGTGCAGCTTCTCTACACGTCTACCGTCTGCATTTTATAGAATTCCCATTTACTGTAACCTTTTCGAAGTTCATAATTTTAATTACTGTATGTCAAGTGGGTTGTGCAAGTTTTAGAATTTAATCATATCGACAAATTTAAATTAATGTTTCGCTGCATCGTCAATTCCAATTAAAATATCACGTAATTAGAGGCAAAAAAAATGAATGTCGATTTCTAAAAGCATTTAACCTTTGAAATTAAATTAATACTCATTGAGTTGCTGTATGAAATAAATAATTAGTCTTACTTAACTTCCTAATTCACTTGTAATATGCTTATTCACCATGCAACAATTATACATGTTTGCATCGTATGGTTACCATAACCATTATGCACAATGCAAGGTGTATGGTTGCATAAATAATGCAGATGATAGAGATTAATAAGCAAATATAATAGCCTAAATATTTGCTTCTTAAGCTCTAATTAATCTCGAGAAATGTATTAGCATAAGTACACGATTTTTCTTAAATGACACTACTGGCTGTCACCGGATGACACTCTTAGCAGGTATCGGCTTTAATGTAATGTCTGCGACAGCCTTCCTCACGTGCACTTTCCGTTCAGTTTAACGGAGTTCGGCATTGTGTATAGTGTAAATAATGTTACCTGAAACTGTATGTTTATTGTGTTTACTGTGTGTAATTATAATGTACCTATATAGCATAGAATAGCGTGTGTTGATTATGTTAAGTTTTGCTCTAACTAAGACATCCGTGGACTGTAGCATAAATTTATACAGAAAATCCCTGATATCACCATTTCAAATAAATTCACAATTTGTAGGCTATTAAGACAAAATTCATGGGACTGGGTATGTGTTAGACAAAAAGAAGCATAAAGCGCCAAGGGATTTAATCGAGGAAAACATAAGACGAGATAGGGGCTGCAGCGGAAAGAATTCCAAGAAAACTGACAACAGTGTGTTTGATAACAGGATAATTGCCTCGCTTTTTCAGATTCTAAATTCCTGTGATCATTATCTATGGGAATGCTTAAAGATAAAGTTAATGCAATAAATCCCTTTACGCTCGAAGAATTAGAAGACAATATCAGGAGTGCGTTTGCAGCAAATGTTAACATTGTTAACAGGACCCTAAAATGACCATCATAACGTCCTCCAAACAAAACACACTAATGGCTTTACTTTCTCCATATAACATCAAGCAACTTTTATTCCAGACATTTCTTTCTACAACGCTTACTTTTGGAGATACTGTACAATTTCAACTTAAATGGTCCACCCTGTATGTGTATTTATATCTAAATACATATGTTGAGGTTTTTAAGTTGTATGGGTTCATAAACTATGTACTCAGTTTCATTCGAATATATTGAACAGAAAGAAAGTCCCCACAAAAAGAATATGATACTTGAAAGAAAATTATAAACATTTTTGAGAAAATCAAAATAACCAGACTTTTTCTTTAGAAAGTGTTTGAGGTATCCTTAAATGGTGTGTGACTCGACACAAAAATTGATTTACCAGATATATTGTTCTAAATTCACACGCGTGCGTGCACTCGCATGGACACGTGAAGTTTTCTAAAGTACTTCAAGATGCGAATTTCCGACGAAATCTCGAAATCTCGATATAAAATTTGTTGGTTTAATGCAACATTTTTATACCTTAGGGATCTGTGCGGTAGAGAAAGAAAGAACAGTTTCAAATGCAAGAATTTAGACATGAAACCGAAATCTTGCTGCAATAAAGCAGACGACCGCTGTCTGGTAGGACCGATGGGAGTCTAGGTGTCTGTCTGTTCAGCGGCGTCTTTGGCTAGGGTTGGGGTGGCTTATCTCCAGGTAAACCTGTAGCTAGTGGGAGAGGTACACAGTATGCTGAACTCGTGGCGCGCGTGACGTATTAAGGCAAACAGGCAGCAGCCTTTCCCCGTCACACGTCTATACTCTTCATTTGCCTTAGACTAAGTAAACACTACCTACTTTCAGTAATTAAACCCGTACATGCTTGAAAGGGCATCCCCACGCCCTAGCTAAAACGTCGCTGAACAAACAGTAGCTTCAGTTTAACTATTGTTAGAGCTTAACCACTGTTGGTTGGGACGATTATAGGGTGTTTGTAGGTTTAGGTTGCGGGTTAGTAAGGAAATAGCGCTAAAATTTAGGTTCCTCAATGCTTACTTTTTCAAGGGGCAGTGTCCTCGGCCGTTGCTCCTCTAATGGCTAAGGCAATATGCTAAATGCGATCTTCAAGGAAGCACACACATTGCAGCGCTGTTTTCATTCAGCTGCCCACAAGTCGCTTTTTAACTTTGATTACTAGATTTTCTTTGGCTTGAGGGACTGGTACTTGGTTAGCTATTAGAATTACCATTAAACGCTTATTTTAAATTCCATAATACTCTTTATAATTTTATGAACTTAATCGATTGCACATAATTTCAGAAGAATTTACGAAAAGATTTGAAATACTAAAATATTTTTAAAGAAATATGTGATAATTTTGTGCCTTTCCATTGTTGCAATTGGAATGTATGAAAGTGGATGCATTAAGATGGTGTAGCACATAAAATAACATACAAATAATTGTTTTTTACTTTCTTTCAGCCAGACAACTGCCAAAATGATATAAGCAAATATTACTACACTGGACTCTTTTGGCCTTTGTGTATCTTCTCTTTACCGCTCACTGGTTCCTTGCGCATACTTCGTCCGCAAACTTTGTTTGCCTGCCACATTATTTACGTTATTTATGTGCACCTACAAAAGCATTAACCCTGTGTTTTAGGGTCCACAGAACTTTTCTCATTAAGTGTGAAGTTGTATTGTAACACAGTCCGGTGTCCTTCTAAAACAAGGACACGAACAAACATATCTCCTCTTCCATGTGAGATGTACTCCAATTGACGATGGCGTTCAGTAAGTGTTTACACTTCAATCTTTGCTTTAGCAAGATTTATCCTCACGGATTACACAACTTAGTGATGCATAATGGCTACTTGGTTAAGGGTGTGACAGCTTTGAGGGACGTAGTGTCAAATGAACGCTTCCTGCTCGGAAATCCATAAGCGACGCTTTAGTGAAGGTACATAATCCTGTGACATTATATGTAGACGTATACCTTTAGTAAACCCTGGGTTTGAGTCCCTGAGAATTTCTTGGAAGCTCGTAAAAGCCGTAGCCATATCCCGTATGATACAATGTTCTTTGAGAATGAACGATTTGATCACTCGTAAGCTACTCTAAAGATACGAATGATGTCAATGTGGCGAAAGGTGGCTCTTGGGCTCAATTCTTGTTCAGAAATTTCTACCTTCTCTACCACGTCCATAGTACGTATGGGAAAAAGTATTGAATTCGAATAAAAATAGTATTTTCAGAAATAAAGGTCCATGTGTGTGTATGAACAGCATACGTCAAAAATTAAATGTCAGTCAATACTAAACTTGATATTTAATCTTCAAATACGTAATATGAAGATTTGAAGAAAATCCCCGAATCTTAACTACCCTTTAGATGCAAAACGTTTCATTATTCTTTTACTTTCTCAAAAATGCCTCTAACGGTTATTTTTTAAAATATCACAGGTTTAAGAAAAGTAAACCATAAGAGACACACATACTTCTTTCTTCTTCAACGGATTACCCTCCTCGTTCTAGACTTGGGCAATTTTCTGGCTAAAGTGCGCGAAGCTAGGTCAAATTTGTTCAGTTAGACAAAGGTAATTTATTTCTATTTCCCTTTTTCTTGTTCCTTTTGTTGTGTTTTCTTTATCTGTTGTTTATTTTGTCACCCTATTGTATCTTAAATATGCATGTACGGTCAATGACCCATGCACTAAATACTTGTGTAATAACTTCAATAATTTGAAACCAATAAAGATACCTTATCTATCTATCTACATCCCCAAGGACTTGCGAACCGATTCCTTGGGTCAGTAGTCTGTCGAAGGACAAGAAAACTCTGGATCACAGCATATACGGGATGGGTGGTCAGCCCAATGCCTGGTATGGCGGTGAAGAAGAAGGAAATGAAATGTAGTGATGAAAGGGATGTTAGGAATTTTCGCGGATCAAATTATCCACCCAGAATTCGCTTAACGAAAAAACCTTCGTCAGATTAGTCGGACCCGGAGTTTGAACCCGGGACCTCCCGAATGCGTGCCACAGACATCGCCTGCGGCGTTCCGCTCAGTAGATACAAAGATACCTGCTAAATAAAAATGCATATACGAGGTGTGATCACAAAGTTTCCGGAATGACGTCATAAATACTAAACAGCAATTATTCTCATGTCCAAATTGTCTTTCAAAATGCTTTGAACACTTCCAATGGAGAGTCCTAATGAGTTCAGAAAGTTCTCTTATTGTAATGTGCCTATCATTTAAGACAATTTCCCTCACCTGATTGATATTTTCATCAGTTTTGCTGAACAAGTTCGCCCCGAATGATCTGCATCTTTAACTGATGTTCCACAACTTTTAAATTTCGAAAAACCACTCAAATGCTTGAGTTTTGCCCATAACGTCCTCCCCATAAGCTATTCTTAACATTTCATAGGCCTCTGTTTCGGTTTCTCCCAGTTTTATGTTCGTTCTTTGTTCTTCGTAATCTGACATTTTTGCTACGCGGAAAAATCGCAGCATGTGCAAAACACGTGTTCACTTCAGAGCGTCTACCTCGTTACTGCATGGTCACAGGAAGTCACGAGACCTCTCATTTTTATCGGGAAGGAGCGCTGCATGTGCAGTCTGGGTAAGAATTAAAGAAATCTCAGCGTCAGCATTGTTGTGAAGCTATTCCGAAAACTTTTTGATCATTCCTTGTATGTTTAAAGCACACAATTTACTTCAAATGGCGCTTTTTGTGGCACCAGGTATTTCCGAGATATTAATTATTTTTGGTTTGAATTGTTCGTTACCTTGTCATTTTTTTAAAGTATTTACCATTCAGTTCTTTCTCGCGGTGTTATGAACAGAATATAGAATTTTAAAGCAAGCATATAGCGACCCACCTTTTTAATGATTTCACAATCCCTTCAGTCTACATGTATTACCATACGGTTTTCAGTAATAGTTTAGAGAAACTATACCGAAATAAACGATAGTGGCTATAGGAGGTCATATGAACCTAACAGAACAGCTTTTATATTATGAACATGCTGAAAAATATAGGCTTCTCTAGAGAACAGCCTTTGCACAATGTTGCAATTTCACTATGTATGACCGATGTAAATACAAAAGCAGTAAGCCTATCTTATGATGCGTAAACACTTTTTTCGCTGACATGAGCCTTTGGGAATGTATTTACGGATAATGTATCTAATAGATTGCATATTAATTCTTCTTCTTCTCCTCTGGGACAGTACAACTAGATGTAATTGAAATTAGTTTACCATGAAGCATCGACAAATAAAACTAATAAGTAATAATAAACAGTAATAAGCCAGCTTCAGGCAAGTAAGCAAAATGCGTAACAGATCTCAGAGGTAAGATACTGTCTTAAGATACAGGAACTGTCGAAAAAAATGTACACACATTTTAACGGATGGTATCTACGTATTGCTTTCAGAGATCCACTGAATTATCTGATTAGTGTAGTATGATATTTTCTCAACAGATGTCGGTACCTGTATGACCCATATGAGTAACACATGACATATGAATAGTGAATCAAACTGCCGGAACGTAGGATGTTTGAAGAATAAATGCTCATTTTTTGCCCTCCGCAGAGGTATTTAAGGAAACAAATATTCTACCATTTTCCTTTTTCTGTAAATATATGAATCCTTACTAAGGTTTAACACTGAAAATAATCTCCTAAACACCAATTGAGTTATAAACGCAAAAAAAACCATTCATTCCTACAAAACAAGATCAACCAATCACATCTTCATAGAATCAGTTAACTCTCCAAATATGGAATAAAATTGATATTACATAGTGCCGCCAAAACGTACAGCAGTCTTCCATTTGACATCAAATTTGACAACTTAGTTAAGAAAACAAACTCTTCAAATACCTACTCAACCAATATTGAATTCCTAATAAGTTAACAACAGAAAATCTTTGTGGTGCTTGTTGAAATATTTAATAAATGGTACCCATACACACTCAAAAGAGGCAATATAGTCGTTTTGCTTTTCTTACTCATGTACTCTTTTTATATGTATTTATTTTTTTGTATTTAACTTAGCCCTCAATTCCAAAGGGCGATCTATACCTAGAGACGTATGCTCCTTGGTACCTTCTTTATAAATAGATAATTAGGTAAAAATAAATAAATGAATAAGTGGTGGCTCAGATATGAAAATGTCGCTGAAGTTCAGCGTGTGTGGAGGGTTTACACCAACATTCACGTTTGAGTTTGAAACAAACGATACCATTTATGAATGTTCATAAGACAGAAGTCTACACGGGTTTGAGCCAAGCCCTTAGGCCAGGTCGGGCTTGAAAATAAAGACGAAGCAATATTAATTTATGTCATTCAATATTGTAGCGTGCATGTATGTGCATTGTCGCGTCGGACAATTTATTGCTTTGTAGCAATGATATTGTTGGGTATAATTATTTCGTTTGGGAGTTTGAATTTTCGTCCGACGCGGCATTTCTCTCCCCACCTCCTAGTCAGGGATGGAGAGGGGAAAGCGGGTGAAGGCAAGTAGAGGTACGAGCTTCTTTGTCAAGTGGCGTCAGTCTAGTAGCGTGGGGTCAGTCGTGTGTGTCTCTTCAGGGCGAGTGGTTGTGTATGTAGAGTGCGTGGATCGAGTGTGTGGAACATCTCCCTCTAATGTTTATCCTGTAATCTTCTGTGAATGAAGTAGTGGCACCGAGGTAAATTTATAATAAACCACATAATGTGAAATTGTGTGTATTTTGTTATGAATATCCCACGCCTACTTTAGAATGTGCAGCTAAGGTCCTGGCCCTCCCGCTGCCTCTGTGTCTACGTCCTCCAATGTTTATGCAGGGGTAACTAAATTTAATATCTACCTGCAAAACCTTTTGGCCTCACCCGGTATAACATTTTTGGTGGTTTGTCGCAGGGTATGAAATAATATTTGTGTTGCAAACGTTATCACATCGCTGTGAAGAGAAATATTTCGTGCGCCTGTAGCGCGTGAGTGTTACTTTTTTGTGTGTGCACGTGGTGGTTATATCTATAATTTTAAGCAAGTTTTTTATATGCGAGTGTGTGAAGGGTTTCTTTTTCTATCTGAATTTGATTTGAGAGTTTTCTTTTCATGTGGGATCGCAGCGATGTGAATCGATTTTTTAAGGGATGGCGTACCACCTGTAGTCAGCACATTTCGACTCAGCAACGTGACCATTACACCGGAAATTCTAAATTATTCCAGGGCTTTGGCGTAGTAAAATTTTATTTTTTTCCTCCATTTCGGCCCTGAAAACTTACATTTCGTAGATTTCATATTTTTTAATATGATGGCTATGTAATTTTTATTAGTGTCTCTGCATTGCCACTTCCTTATTCTTTCTCCTTCTCTGCACTGTTTCCCCTTCCTTTTTTCTCTCTTCTCTTCTTTTTATTCCATTCCCTGTTCCACGTTGTTTGCTGTGTGTATGAGTGTGTGTCTAAGTATAGTTTAAATCTTTGTCAGATATGTGATCCCACTGAATATTTTTTACAAAGCCTCCACTGCATAGTTTTTCTTTAGGTTTGAGGACCACACTCGTAGTGAGTACGAGTATTTTTGTCTACGGTACTATGTGTCTTAATCACCAAAGTCACCTTTTCAGTTTTGCCTGTTTTTTTTTTATTTTTTGAATTACCTTCCATTTAGTAGCTCTATTTCTAGCGCCTACGACAGTGAGTTAGCGACCTATAATTTGATGAATATATTCTGTATGTGAGCAGTGTCTTAGGTATTTCTGTGAAATTTCTGGAGTTTGTATGCCTGATACAACTACATTAATCTTTCAAATTTGAACATTGCCTCGTGATATTGACATTTTTATATGTGTTATGCCACCTTGCTACTATATGTCACGCCTCTGCTAATAACTTGTGCTAGTGAAATTATTGAGAATTATGAATCTTGCTTTCTTATAACAAATTTGTCACTGTAGTGCATTACAGATGTGTTGCATAACCTATTATTTCTGACCAGTGCTCTGATGATTTTTTTTCTTTACAGTCAATGTGCCTACTGTTTTACATTTCGGATACTGTCAGGAACATTTTTTGTATCATTTTAGCACAGGCATGGTTATTTCATGCTAAATACTAGGAACATTTGTTATTTACCTTGCTACCTTGATTTGGTTCATTACAGTTCATTTGACTTTTTTGTACTAATTTTCAGCGTCACATTACTAATTTTAGCATACACTGTTACTTTGTGTACAGTTGTGCTACTGGAATTGTGTTAATTTTGGTCATATTTAGCCTCATTAAGCTTATTTGCCTTTGGCTTCACAGTATAACTATTTTGTTTTTATTACACTGTGATATGGTACGATAATTCTTTGTCACTGTCATATCTGTTTCTGTGAATATTACTGGCCTATACTGCTTTATACTGAGTGATTAATTCTCACCTGTGTGCACCATTGACTTATATATTTGATTCATGGCTAATTTATGGCATATCTATGGAAATTTAGTTTTTTTTAGCTGTGTTGGTTGATGAATACAACCTCTGCCTCTCTTACAGCATTGATATTTATGCATTTTGCTCATACCTATTTTTGTTTCTGTTACAATAATATTTTTACAGGGTGTATGTTTACACATGTTTTTCTTACAGCCATTGTTTGATTACATACTTGTACTTTTACACTAGTTTTATGGATTGGGAATAGTAAGCTAAGAAGGAAATCGACGGCAACTAGGGCAAAGAAAGAAAAGAAATAAAAGGCGAATGTCGCTACAGAAAATAACCATCTCTACAGTAACTAACAAACGTGCATTATATATACAGGGTGGAAGGGATATAGACTTCATTCTATAAACCAGAGAGACATATCGAAGCAATGTAGTGAAACATTCTATGTGCACTTGTCTTCACAGATTTGTAGAAAATCTCCCTGGAAAGACGACACATTTGAAAATCTCACGCTTTAGCTTGTGAGTAGGAATTAAATGTTGGAGGGGTAGGTCACACTTGCCTCGCAACAGAAGCTGCTTGAGATTCCAAAAATGGCTCGTCGTAGATTATAGAAGTTATATTAAGTTGTATTAGTTATATTTAAAGGCAGTTTTTTGCAGGGAATTGACGGAAGTAATTCAAGCCGAAAAGTTTGCTTTAAGTTTGAAAGAAGGGATGAAAGAAAATAAATGCTTTAACCCACGTTTACTTATACACTGTTAAAGTAGAGACAAAAGTTTCGGCAGCTTATAATTGTGAGATAAAAACCAGAAAGTTCACCTGCTTAAATAAACATTTACTAAAAGCTTATAAAAGCAAATGAGAGCTTTAACAGTAAATCAAAATTAAATATTTTATTTAAACATTTAACAAGAACTACAAAAAATACCCTATGTTATTGTTATTTGAACTATCAAAAAAAGGGAGTAATGGTACGGTATAACGTATTAAGTTACATCGTCCGCAAAGGGTGATGCCACAAGTGCCTAGATGAGTGGTAGGTCATGACAGTACAATAGTTTAGCGCTTGGTTTCTATCTACTCTGGCGAAAATTTTTGTTCGTAAAAAAGAAAAATAATAATTTTATTCCGAAAATAGGCACGCAAGAGGAGACATTTATCAACTTCATGAACCATTATCTCCGAAACCCTTTAAAATGGCAGACTAGCAGTTTTACAGGTTATAGATGGATGGTTTTTACGTTAGCTGATGTGCTTTTATATAACAATATGGTTTTTTCCTAAGGATTTCTTATTGAAGTTTATTGAGAATTTTTTGAAACTTAACCATCCAACTTATTTACACGAATGTAGAACAACACTCAGGTATTGATTTTAACATCTCAAAATCCCATTTAGTTAAGTTGAATGATTTTTAAGCAAAAAGGTAATTTATATCAGAAAATCTCATACACAGAAAAAACATGCAAGGTAAAAATTCAGAGGAAATGCTCAAATATATTTAGAAAGAAATACCATATTGCTTGGACATTCGGAAACTGCCATATTCATAACTGGTACCAATTTGTAAAGCAAAACTTCCCCTAAAAGTGGAGCTAAAATCTAATTCTTTACTCTAAAGAGCACAGGAGCTATGATTGTTTCTGTAAAGTGGTGCATGGTTCAAATCACAAAATACAGCACAAGTTTTAAAACTGCATTTAAAATACAAATGTTGTGCTTATAATGATTAATTAAAGAGGAAATTGTAATTCATAAGATTACACAAAAAATAAAAAATAAAAATGTCAGCTTTTGCCAATTTTGTCATTTATTTTCCCCTCAAAAATAGAAGCCAAAATATCAGACATGAATATCAGCTGCAGTTCGGTCAAGTGCTCCGATTTTAATTAGGGTGTCATTAAAAATGCGCGGAACGCATGCTTTTGTCTACTGTAATTAGAGCTCAAACACTAAAATAGAGTTATGATTTGCCATTCATCTCTACTTCCTAATACGATGATTACTACATTTATATCACCTATAAAAATATAATCAAGGATGTGAAACATTGCTGTATTTGTGGATTATACGGATAGATGATTTTGTACAAGCAGTTTAATTTCAAGGGAAAAAATGACGTTTATATATTTCCTCTGTGCTCTTTATGTATATTTGTATATTCCTCTCTGATAAGCTTTTAAGTCTAATCATGTGACTCAAATAGGATTTCGTTCCATTAAAGTTTCAAAAGATCCCAGCTACGCTATATCGCATCAAACGATTGTTATGTACTTATCCTATTGTACAATGCATGCTAAATTCATGAAAAACAACTCTCTTGGAACCCTTTGTCTGTTAATCTGCGCGAATTCATTGCATGCCTCGCTCCGAAATTGACAAAGAAGAAACGTTTGGCTGTTCACATTCTATTTGATAACTTTTTCTGATTTAAAATCTAAATAAAAGAATCTCTATCATTACAAAGCATTGTGCAGGCAGCGCATTTTATTCTAAAAGGAAGGACCTCTTCATGAAAAGCTATGAAACACGCAATCAGCTTCAATTAACTATACTTTGTTCGCCATACGTATTTATAAAACAATTTCTGTTTCGAAAATAAGCCTTAATTCAGCTCACCAAAGAGATTTCATATTAGAATATTAGGGTATTCAAACGTTGATCGTACTGATTATATGTATTTTTATGGCATACTTTCAGACTTTGGAAAATAAATTTGGAGGCTATTCCTCTAGCGTTCAATAGAAAAACTAAAGAATGGCTTATCTTGCAGTGCAGGTAAATTGAAAACAACTTTTAGAGTTAGCCTCACAACAAAGGCACCCCTATGTTGTAATAATATTGACTATTTCATTTGTGGTTAGGCAAGTATGTTTTCGTCCTCTGCACCGCCTTTGGTAGAGGATGTATACAATTTCACCCAAAGAGTTCGATACCACAATTTCAACAGATACTCATGTTCTGAAGCCTCTGAATAATTGAAAAGCTATTGCAAAAATGACTTTTACTGTTCCTCTACGAATAGTGTAGACCATAACTGTAAGACTGTACGGATTATGGCATTGGACGATCTATTAGGGTTACAAGCCGATTATATTCTACATTCCAAATAAAGTTTAAGTGCCCGTTATTTTCCTTTGAATAAGATAAGAGTTTGGGCAATGGCATGAGAAATTATAAAAAGCAGGTCTTTAATTTTCTGAATGGCTGTGAAGTTGGCTTCATTCTTGTTGAATATTATATAGAATGGAAAAACATAAAAAATGAGGCAGTATTTTTAACACTTAAATAATATCAGTCTAATTATATAATATATACATTCAGTAACAGTCCGCCTTAAAGCAATATGTGTATAAATAATATATAAAGTATAAGTATCAGTCGTTGTATTATGTTTATATTGTTATGTACATGTAAAATAATGTTATGTGAATATATTAAGTAATTTAACAATGTAGGAGCTGTGAGAATAGAAGCTGAAAGTTGCTAACAATGAGATAACAAGCAGGTAACCTTGAGGCAATAATGAATTGGAAAGTTTAATAATGCTACTCGTAATTCTTGGAACAATAATGTAATATTTAAAACAGTTTATAAATAGCCAATCAAAAACTAGGAAAGCTAAAACTTGAATAAAAGTATTCTATTGGAGTAAAATTAGCCAATCAGAAACTTGAAATAGAGAAATTTACAAATTTAAGCGCTAAACGCCAGTCGCTAGTAGACAGCGTTCCCAACCGGACGCTAGACGCGTTCCCGAGCAGTTAAATACGTATTCAGTGTAAGACATATAAAATTCATTACTGAGAATATTATATAGTTTACGTGTTAAAAAGTGCAAGTAATTAATAAATAATCTCACAGCTCTCTATATAAGTGAGGTGTTATTTAATCGTGTGAAGGATTGATAAAAGGAGTGAAGTAAAAATTATAATTTGTGTAAGCCTGAATTCTTTAGCCCCATCACTCCCTGCTAAGAGATACATGTTTCTACAATTAATACTGATGCAGCCGAGGCAAACATAAATATATAATATTTAAAGAATCATTAAAATACAAAGTTGATTCCTAAACGTTGGGAGCGAAGGCCACCGTAAACTTTGTACCATATGGGGGCAGTTACTTCATGAAGTTTGGCTCCCCAACAATGGAACTACAATACAATTCTCCTTCAAGTTTGTTGCCCAAAGCGTGGTGCAAATAACGTTAAAGGTTACACACCTACTTCAAAAGTTACAGAGTTAAGCTCCATTCAAGTTTTCTTTGAAACATCTACTGAATTTATAGGCACTTCGGATTTTCTTTGTCACATACCATTTTTCCAGAAAACGTGTTGGCCATTCAAGAAGAGTCAACGTACGATTATTAAACTAAGAAGGAAAATCTGAGAAAAAGAGGCACCATTTTTGGCTAAAGTTGTGTACATTAATTTTAACATAACATTTCCAATGTTTTTCCAGCTTTAATTGCCTATGACTCAACAGTGATCACAGGCATATGCTTTTAAAATATGTTTCCAAAGTCTATCAACAGGTTAATTATTGAGATCAATATGGGATAGTTGGTTTGTGAATGTCAAAGTTCAACAGGTATTCATGCTCTATGAACGTTTATTTTAAAAAATAATACACGGTCTGTAATTTGTCATATTATTCCTGGTTTCATTACTCAAAAATGTATAAGGAGAAGCAGAAGAAATGTAATTTACTCACCTGACATTTTCTAGCCACTATCGTTTATTTTGTATAGTCTCTACAAACTATTCTTACAACGCTTTTCTTTTTCTATACACTTTATCTTAATAGATATAAACGTTTGCAGAAATAGTTTTTCAGATTGAGATAGAGATGTGAGAGGCAGATATTTGAATGACAGTCGCTATAGGTATGCTGGCTTTGAAATTCCACACTCTTTCCATGGCGTCCGGAAAACATCTGAATGATGATAGCACTTAAAAAAAATGAAAGTATTTAAAAGTTCAAACCAATAAAAACGGGTATCTCAAAGATGGCTGACGCTCAAAATTATTTGAAATAATCTGTTTTACAGAGCTTTTTCTATCTATAATGCTTTACAACTTATACAAAATTATATAATTCATTCAGAACGAAGGCGACTTAAGAGGATATTTCTAGAACGTTAAAAATACTCATTTTGAAATCAGAGGCTCTCAAGATAAATATTTTCGGTGAAATCCCTAAATCCAGTTGGGTGGAATGCAATACTTGTCCTTACCACTAGGTACTGTTACAGAAAATATCTGTTTTCTTAGCCGACTTACACAATCTTATTTTTTGAGGTACAGTCGAGTGCTTAAATATTATCGATATATTGCGCAAAGGTTTATGTTGGTAAGGAGATACTAAACCGCCTCTTCATGCCCCTTACCTGGTTCTAGCACTGCACTAATGTTTGTTTTACTATTCCTTCGCTCCCGGATCTGAGAGAGTGCAATATTTTTGACATCAAACCAGTACGAGACGGATTCATCTAGAGGCTGGTGTGGACCGTCGTTGCGAAGCATGCTCTCCAGCTACTAAGGTGAAAGAAATCTTTCCATCATCCTCCCCTTTCGCCGCTCACCTAGGCCTGACCTTTGTTCATAGGCTAACGAGTGTGTGTCGGACTTGAAATTCAAGCTAATAGGAGATTCATTCACCCTGGGTTGGTGTGGAATACAGTTGACTAGGGGTTTCTTCCAAAATTAAATAAAAAAATAACTACAGGAAAGCTGAAACATCGGCAAGTTTTCGTGACTGTACATATACAAAGAGAAAGATACAAATTTAGAAAATAGATTGTTATCTATTGAAAAAGCAAACAACCGCAAAATGCTAAAGTCCACTATTACTTTCTCATATTGCTTAAATTTCAACAGTTAATTTGCACTGGGACGCCGGTAATTTTTCATATACTCCAGACGAATCTCTGAGGCCTCGATCCGCCACCCAGAAGATTTCATTCTGTGCAATCTCCGAAAGGATCACTTCATTGATGTCCCATATAGGAGATGACTTTTGAGTCGCGTCCAGCTACCTCAGAGGTATGGTAACCTTTTTAAGTAGATAGCCTATGTGGGGTAGTGGTCAGCATACTGGCCTTTTAACCCAGAGGTCGTGGTTGTGAAAGGCGGGAGCGTTTCTATATTTACGGTTTTCATATATTATCCAACAGCTCTGGAAGATGTTAATGCGCTTTTCCGTGTTTAATGGGTACTATGAGCGAGAAATATCCAATTTTATTTTTATTTTGGGGTCGTTTATTGTAGATAAAAACTTTAAGAATTACATTATGTATTGCATTATGTATGTATAAAATTTTCATACTACACTATCGTTTCCTTAATGCTGATTTTCTTATTACCGTTTAGTAGCAGCAACAACTTAACCTTCGTCCCCATGTCGCTGATGAAAGTTCTCATATGTGTAAATAACGTAGCTGTTACTCAGTTTAACCACACAGGCAAATAAGTTTTCACCCCTTCCTTTAGAAGTACGAATTATTTGTGATTGGTTTAGCCTTACCTTGTGTGCCAATCGTAACGAAACTCTTTCGTAGAGGGGTATCCGAAGCACTTCACATAAATTATAAACATTGTTCATTGGTTAGTTTTTATTCCCCCGAATTGTTTTTCAGGCCAGTCACGTAGAGAACTGATACCGGCTCGGCGGAGTCAAATGTTTGTTAATTGAAGATGGAAATCGTACGCAGTGCAGTGCGTTTGGGTCGGAACAACCGAAATGTCGTTTGGAACAATTCTGCAATGCGTTTGAACCTGAAATAGTCAAGTTTTACATACCGTTTGGGCATCTTACAGCAACATTTTCGCTCTCATTTGGTGCAGATTTGGTACTGCCTGGAGGAAAAATAATCCTGACATGGTTAAAAATATTGCTATGTTTAGCTTTAAGTATTTTAAAAGGACTTTTGTCATTCCGTCAAGATAGCCTTCCATTTCCGCCCCTATATGCTTTATGCTTTAGCTTAGTAACCAACGTTTTTTAAATACTGTAATAGGGATAGTTTTCCATCTCTGTATGCTTTATACTATGCTATTAGTTGGGTTTGTTTGTTTCTTTATGTTTCTCATTATTACGTGGTGGCTGAGAAAATTATTTTTAATTGAATTAATTTTAAGCTTTGTTTCATATTGCACTGATATAATGATGTTTACTACAGTGTGTATGTTTGGATGCGGGCTGGCTATAAAATTGTTCACTGAAATTTTTGTGGAAAGACTCTGAACCACGGTAGTACGCGGATTTTCGCAAGGTTCGCCTGCCCTAATGACGAATCTTCGGCGATGTAGTTGTCAAATACGTAATCTAGTAAGTGATTGGTGCGATTCATACCAACATGGTAAGAGCATGTCGAACTTCATGTGAGCGTAACAATGACAGTTCAAACAGACAATGAAGCCGTATACTATTTCTGAATCGGAATTAGCATATTCCTTCCTTAAATTCGAGAATGTTGGCAATTTTTGAATACCAGTTCTGTATAAGGTGAAATTTACAACATCGTAATAAGCACTGTGGGAATTGGTACTTCACTGCCGCATGTGCCATCTTTTCAAAATCAACATAGAAGGCTGTTAGGTGCAATGTCAATCCCAACACACACGTTTGTAAATTGTTTTTATTTCCTCCCATAATTATACATAGTTTTCCATTGTTTTATAAATTAGAAAAGCGAATATTACTGATACGTATGTATGTACATGAATGGTGTACAGTTGAGTGAAGTGTTTAGGCGAATATGAAAATGTTCCATATCCAACATATGATATTATACTGCACAATAATTTTAAATTTCTTGAACGCGTAAAAAGAACAACATTTTTTATTGAATTAGCAAAAAAACATTGATCATTTTCAAATAGCATTGAATACTGTCATTGAATTGTACAATGGCCTCGCCTAGACTTTTTGGAATTTTCGCAAGATGTTTACGGCGAGCTCGATACACAGAAAGTCGTATTAACCCTTGTGCACCAAATTACCAGTATTTCATGTAGTTTTGTAGTTAAAATGCGGTCTATACGCAAGTCCATCTTTACGAGTTACTTCATGCTCCCGTTTTACTTTCCCGTCTACAAAGGGGCGTTGTCAACCACGTCACATCTAACCGACCTAGCAGTCCCAAATGATATATCGACCCCTATCCCAAACACACGGTTTTTTTCCATGTACAAACAACTTGACCGTCCCAAACGTATTACACCCATCTTACGGAGTAAAAAACACTATGTCGATCCAGCAGAATAAACCACTTTTTATGCACCACTGTGTACCATTTTTAATTAAATTCAATAAGAGTTGACGTAAGTTTAATTTAAAATGGGGATATATCTAAAAATAAAAATGTTACTTGCGCATATGTTTCGAGTGCAGAAACTCTTGCTTTTGTTCTAGATCCTCCATTTTGGATTCATAATTCGATATATTCATTGTGTATATTGGGCATAATTTGTTTACACCAATATCCATTTGACTTTCACATATTTTTGGAATTTTTAGGGTGAATATTCTTGGAACGATCGCCTTTTTCATGAATTCCATCGCGACAGTCTTGGTAAGTCGGTTTTTCCGCATTCATTGCAGCCAACTTAATCTAACTACCTCTATTGCTGTTCTCATAGCCTATAGGCGCTCCTCATATCACAACCATCAGCTTTTAATGCTTTTATTATTATAGACTTGGGATGTGGTCTTATTTAGTTAAACTTTTACAATTTTAGTCTTACCTCTGCCTTTGATTATATTTTTAATTATCAATTTGTATTTAATTGGCGCATCATTTTTATTTTCACATTAGCATACCAGACGAAACTAGCCGGATGACCATTTCATGCTTTTCATCGAACCACTTCTTGAGGAAAACATACGCTCTCTCATGTGTGTCTTGATTTGAATTTATTAGTAAGCAAAGAAGCCTATCCTGTTTGTTATATCTCTCATTTGCCATGCTGACTCAGCTTCCCGCAATTACAGCATCTTTTTGTTTTCCTAATACCGGGAAAAAATAATCATTAGCAATGAACTTTTGTGGCTAGACTTCAATCGATCTGGCGTTTATTTGAAAATAAATGTGGTCATGGGATAGGCATTCATATGCATTAGTTTTAAGGTAGGTACTCGTCAAAAATTCTGATACTTCAAACACCTGTTAATTTGCAAATTAGTAGACAGTACAAATAATATAATTATCATCGATCGTCCAAAACATAGAAAGTAATATTCAGATGTTAAGTGTATAATAGAATCTCGGAAATAGAAACAACCACTCTTATGTCGTCTTCCGTGCTCTAGTGGTTACCATGCTATCCTCGGGCATAAAAATGCTTAGCTTGGCTCCTTACAGAAGGGAAGTAAAGCCATTGGTTCCGGTAATGTTGATTTGCATGTAAAGCAGCACAATTCCCTGAACATTTCACACTCGCAGCATTCTGTTCCTCTCCCATGGACGATAGGCTAATCACTTGCCACCATGCACGCCTAATGACGTAATCAGTAGCTACAGAAGTTCAAAGAACGCACCGCTAGGTGTGACAGGAAAGTAACTACTACTCATATCTCAACATATTATAAGGATAGAAGAGATTTTTTTCACATGATTATGGCAAGAACATTTTTTAATATGTGTGATTTTTATCATAAAAACATTCTTGCGCTTTTGAAGTTTTAGTAAGTAAAAAGATAGCTATTATAACAGTGTTTTCCTTGGACAATACAAACAGGCTTAATTACTTTACTTCACTAGAAGGAAACCATTTAGGTTATATTAATTTTCTTAAGAAAATGGGCGCAAATAAAGTTGGATTTGTAGGGTATTTTGCAGCCATACTATTAAATTATTTTGCAAGAAACGTATAAATGCTTGGCTTTGCAGTTATTTATTATTATGTATGCCCTCATCTTGAGGTAATTTTCTTACTCCAGAATATAAAAGTAGATAGATTCAAAATATCAACGGTTATAACTGTTAGAATATCTAAAAGATAATTTTCAGAGCGATGTAGAACACTAACGTTTATTTAACCTGGAATGAATCTTTTGAAAGAAAAGTCGGTTATATGACCAACTGTGGCAACCAGAAAAGCATCACATGGTTCTCTATCTTACGCTATCTCGTCCACGCGTAGTCTCGGTATGCGGTTCCCATCCCAAGATGCACTTCCTTTAAATGTTCTGATTAAAATGCAAATTGCAAATTACATTCTCTTTGATCCGGCTATGGGCTAGCATGTTCGTAGGAACTTGATGTTCGACATGTCTTGCATTACTCAATTTGCTCAAATGGGCTTAAAGCTTTTTCTCTGTTCGACATGTCTTGCATTACTCAATTTGCTCAAATGGGCTTAAAACTTTTTCTCTGCATTAAGAAAATAAGATCTCCACGGCTGGAATGATGTTTACTTCTTTACTTACTATGTGTAGTTACCATCACCTGGATTGCACAAATTCTTCCTTGTTAAATGTAGCAAAACCTTCCTGTAACCGGCCATGGATACTCTACTGAAAGGGAAATCCAGGCTTTCCCTTTAGACGGTTCTGCTTGTCTTTACTCGGTTGTTTCCTGGATCTATTTCTAAAGCGCGGATATCAAAGAAGCAGTCTTATATTGTGCTATTGTTTGAGCTACACCTTCATGGAATTTTCTCTCTCTCTTCCTCCCTCCCTCTCTCTCATACATTCTATAGCTTCCTAAATACCTTTTGAACCCTTCTCTTTACTTTCATAAACTGGCTCCTTCAGAATAATTTCATAAACATTTTTACTAAACCAAAAGGAAAGAAATTCAGTGCTCGATAAGTGTAAATGTGTACTATCTAATTCAATACTTGACTATTGCTTTTAAAGTTAATTTTACTGACTTACCATCTATGTGGCCTACAACAATATATTAAACATGCTAAAATCAATTTTATTTCAGGTGAATAAGGAACAAGTATACACAATAATAAAAAATATGTTATGTTACATTCATGCAATTTCTCTATCCTCTGTCGTTTATTTTTATAACCTTCTACAAACCACTCTTGCAAAAGCTTACTTTTCTATATACTTCACGATAATCAAATTAAACGTTTTCAGAAATAGTTTTACTACACACTTCACTGTTTGAGGCACATCTTTAAAAAGTGGGGCGCTATTTACTGGCTTTGAAATTCCACGCTCTTTCAATGAAATAGCCAGAAACCACTGAATAGTGACGGCACTTCAAAAATGACAAAATTATTGATCAATTCAAAACAATAACAGCAAAACTTCTCCGAAATGGCTGATGCCACAAAAAATTCTTTGTAATAAATTGTGTCTTTTAAAGAGATCGACATTTTTATATAGTATGTTTTTGTCCATATCTTATGATTTATCAGTTATACCAAAATATAACACATTTATTTCCAGAAAATTTAAGATATACGATTAATAAATGTATTCACCATATGCTATCTTAATTAAAATAGTTAGACATTTTTGAGCAAATTGAGATTTATAAAATAATGAAATATGTTCCTTGTAAAGGAGTATTTTGCGTCGGGGATTTTCTTGGAAATCTGTGGGTTGAATCCATGGAAGACGCTGAAATAGACACCAAGTTTGGTGTTTAACTGATATCTAGTTTTAGTTATGCCGTTAAGATACGCGTAAGTGCGTGGACCTTTTCCTAAAACTACATTTTATTCAGGGATCCCAAAATGTGCATTTCCGGTGAAATCTGCATGTAGAATTTATGGGTGAAATGTAATACTTCCTCCATATAGTAGGAAGGAGGTAGAGAAAGTAAATATTACAAATTGGGAACTTGAAGATCAAAATATATACAAAAGTTTGATAAATAAAACGAAAAGTGATTTAATAATAAATAGCCTTGTACAATATACTTAAAAGATCTATGATTTTCCTGTAATTTGAATACATGATTTACGGACCAGAAGTGCAACTTCTTTATAAATTTTCTAATCAAATTACAATTTGAGCAGAAATCTACAAGAAAGTTGTTCATTGTGCTGTGAGTAACAATGAAATGCAAGTATCATTACTGCAATTGCTTCCATTCGTATAGAGCTTTGAAATATTCAGCAGTGGCTCGTAGACGGATTTCTTTTCCTTCTTGGCGTCCTCAGATTGTACCAGTGGGATCTCAAATCTTACTGTCAGGCCCAAAATCTAACGGTAACGAAAGTCTCGGATTCAATTTCTGTTGCACCACCACCAAGAGCTTGTGATATGAACATGGTTTTCCCAGGTTATTAGGCGAACGCCTACATTTACCACGAATTTTCCTGTCCGTCATTTCCTCTCATTTCGCTTCTTTTCATCTTGCAGCATAGAGTGGACGGTGGTATTCGGCTTTGCAGTGAATGTGCCTTGAGGAGGAAAATGTTTCTTCTTCCCTGGAATGTAACCCTCTGCTCGAACCTGTCCATAAGGATAGGGGGTGCCTCGAAGGGGAACGGGGGTATCCAGTCTGGAAAACTTAGGGATCCCACTGCAATGGCCTGCCGCCATCAAATCTGGCTGCCTTTCTTACTTTTTCGCCCTCGCCTCACCATTTTCTTTAGGAGGTTTAGTAGGGCAATGAGCCTAGTCTTGGCCGCAATGTCTAATTCTAATCCCTAAACTCCCTAAAAAAGTGAATATTAGTATTCTTGCTTCGCTTCAAAGATTATCATAATCAGGTTTAATTTTGATTAAATGTTGAAACAATAATTATGCATGCTAATTGTTCTTCCACACATGCTAAAGGCTAAAGATGGAAAGGATAATGTCATGCCGACATTTTTCCAGGGTACCTCAGTTGTTTAAAGCAACGGCACGGAAAACCGAATATCCGGACTCAAAATGAGCTTGAGAACCCTTGTGTTTTACCGGAAAAAATGTGTAGATGAGTAAGTTAATGTCGTACTGGCGCGTTGCCATAGTAGCTTAGTTGGTTGGAGCAACGGTAGAAAACCGAGATCCGTGGTTCAAATCCCGGTTATGGATTTCATTTTTCAATCTAGTTCTACTTTTCTGATATGCTGGTTACAAATTTAGCTTTGTTGTTTTGTATACTTTTCTACCAATTGTTACGTGTTATTTTTATTTCTTTTTGATCTTTGCGTTCAGTAGTGGCCCTATACCTACTAGTAACCTTGTAACATTACATTAAGAAAGCGTACAGGTCATGGATCGAAGGAGTAAGCAACATTTACAAAGTACAAGTCAGTTTAAGGTTAACAATAATAAACATTTATTCAATAAAATAATATAAGCTTTGGCTAAATATCTTGGTAAACCCTTTGTAATAAAGATATTTATGATAGACAAATACATTAAGTAATTTTCACGGTGATACTACAAATCCACAATTATATTTACAAAGTATCACATTCAAGTAAATATTGTCTTAAAACGTTAAATGGGATCTTTTCCCTGGATGCCAAGTTAAATATAACTACTACACGGTTTGACTCTTTCATTACGTGTTAGTTTTGTTCTGTTATTTCTTTTAATTTAACTTAAATAATGTCAATAAAACTTCCAAAACCTCTTTTGATTTAGTTCAAAGTTAATAACCCATTAACTACAACAAATGGGATTATCGCCAATTATTTGCTTAAATACCTTTAATGAGTATGTTTGCTTCAAACTATACAACCAAACATGAAAACAGCAGTTTCAGTTATTACTCGTACTATACTATAGACGAAAGTTTCCTTTTCACATGGAATTTGAAATTCCTAACCTCCAAAAAACTTTGTTTTACTTTGTACTTCTTCAGCAACAAACTGCTCAAACGGCCACTAAAGTCCGACAAATCCTAGCACAAATCGCACTAGGCGTCAAATGGGATCCACACCATCAGTGACCGAGTTTTCCTCCTTAGCGAAAAACCACCTAACCTTCTTTTACCTGCAACGTATGGTATTGTTCTTTCACAGAAATTCATACTGTACAAGTAAACATATGAACAGTGCTTTCAGCTGTCACCACTATATTCTAACCTGAAAGTTTGCTTTCCAGATGGAATTCCTAACCTCCGAATAACTTTCAATTTACTATTGTACTTCTTCAGCAACAAAAATTGAAATAGTTCTACTAAAATCGGGCAAACCCAGAACAAATCGCACTAGGCGTTTAATGGGATCCACCCCATCAGTGTCGAGTTTTCCTCCTTACCGTAAGATCAACTATCTTTCATTTACTTGAACCTTATGGTTCTGTTGTTTAATAGAAACACACATTTTCAAATTATTTCAGTAAATTTATATTGTGCTAGCAAACGTTACTATAAGAGCATCGCCATTTTATTACTAGTCATTACTAAATCGAAGATTAAGCTAGAAAATGATCTCGTTCAAAATCGCGTTATTTTGCGGAACAAATACTATAATAATCTATAAATCGTGAAACAACCGAAACGGCAGATAATCAAACTCGGAAAAATATCTAAATCTATCTGGCGTACAATATATAAATAAGCCGCATACTACACCGTAACCCCAGCTGTGGTTTACTCTACAATGGTTCCAGGTTTCCCGATTCTGAAGGTGAATGGCCCGTTTGGGCTCCCCATGACTCTGAGATAGTCTTCCTCAGCGTTGTTCAGTACCATTTAAACAACCTGAGACTCCTGGCATTTCACTCTAAGCAGAAAACTGGGAAATCTGCATTGCCACGTTGTATTAGAGCATGTGTCAGCTGTTTGGCAGTGCGCTGAATAGCAAACAGCTCACAGGAACGTAAGGCTAGTGAGCATTAGTAAACCATGGCAATATGGCAACGTTTAGCCCTCAAAGTTCAGCTTGTGGGAGAAGGGAAAGGAGGGTCGTCGCACCTTACTGGCTAGAGCAACAGCGGAGTGGACGTTGACATGGAAACACACCCCTCCAAGAAATGTCAGAAGTCTCATGTTATTTAAATTCTACCGTAGTGTCGTCTAGTAGTAAGCTGTTCTTCGAAGACTCCTGAGGTGAACATAAGAGTACTGCCCTCTCGGCCTGCCAGGCTAGGCAGGTGTATATTCCCGCCTGGGACGAAGGGAGTGCAGAGGGGTTGACCGCTTGCCAGTTGACCTACTTCCCTCAAACGGCCATCTTGGATGGGTAACCATTGCCATATTGAATGGTATTTATGTCGGGTATTTCTATCACAGCCATACTCGTATTGTTCTTTGTTACGGTGAAGGGCGACTACGTGGAGTTCGATGTATACTTCGTAGCGGGTTCCTCTAAGAACCTCTACACAATAATAATAAATTAATTATGACAAATAAGTAATTCCCAAAGCTATGAAGGATTCCAAAGCTCAAGTGGTAGGTGTTTACTAAGAAGCAAGTTAAACGCCAAGCTCCCACTAAACCACAGAAATCGGTACTGGCATTTGCACTCGTGCAATCTTATTATGTTTGCTCTGTAGTTTAGGCTGTACTTGCTTACAAGAATTTGCACGACTTCGGTCTTAAGGACTGCTTCGGATGAATTTCACCCAAAGGGTGTTTGTTTTTGCGTGATAACTTTGAAAACCAGAAGTAAAATAACTCTGATAAACATAAACCATTAGCAATTATCAGAACAAAAACATTAATGTTATTGATCCCCAATTATTAAACCTATAAAAGCTACAGATGAATAAGTAAATTAATCCTTTATATAAATTTAACGAACAGAATTATGTGACTCTGTGTCTACTCACACTTTCTCACTCTACGCGCAATGGTTCATTTCTTATTCATTATGTGCATGTTAGAGTCTGCAGCTTCAGTGAGATTTTATTGGCTTATAATATTTTACTTTATTTGATCAAAAGAGTTCTAAAAATGACAGTACACTGCCATTAGAGTAAAAATATCTCTGGTGGTCTGGTGATTACATTTTAAGGACTGAAATCTAAGGTTGCATTTTGAATAGCAGCGGATCAGAGAAAAGAAAGCTTGACGCCATTTATGTAATAGCGCCTCTTTACTATCTAGTCTTCGGTAAAAATTTAAATTATTTTTAAGGGAATGAATAGTCTGCCTAAATTATCAAGTTAACAAAGAAGAGACTGCGGACCAAAGCAGAACAGACTGGCTAGAAAAGAGATCAGATGTTTTCAGCGAAGTCCTCTTCGGGCTCATAACAGAATTGTTTATAGTAGCTTTTACGAAATATAATTAAAGTACTCTTGGGAAGTTAACGGAGTTTTATTAATATTTTCTCTAATTGTTAACTTTTAAGTAATAAATACACAATATCTGTTGTTTAAAAGTATTTCTACCTCTGTATATCACATTGTCATATTGTTTCATTTGTAAATACAAGAAAGAAATCGTAGCGTTAAAGTCAGCGTAAGAGTAACGCCTTCATTAAAAAAAAGATAAAACATTTTAGCTCCCTCGAAGGAATTAAGGAACCGTATCCATCGCTATTCCAAAAGGTTTTGAGATTTGTATATATATTGTTGTTCCAAACTAGAATTTCAGTGAGAGAAACGCTTGTCGCAAACTTTTGTTCATTCTGGGCTTTGTCATGCAAACTGCCTGTCATTTTCCATTCTGCAGAAGTTTTGTTTATTTCATTCGTACGTTCACTGTGCCGTACGGATGAGGCAGATTAAGGCGCATATAGAACACTGCTTTCAATAGGAGAAACCTTATAATGCCTGCTGGTCTGCGTTTTTCTTGAACCTCTAAGGATTTTGAAAAATAGGAAGTGTACGCAGATTGGGATTAGTATGACCGCGTAGGAGAGATTGCGCATATGAAAACCAAGATAGCAGTGGGTGACAACTTGATGCAAGTCAAACATCACAGAGAATGCGAAAGAGATGAAGCAGCGCTTGCTTTTTTTGTTCAGCTGATCAGCGATTGTCAACGATAACTGCTGCTAGAGGTAGAGCTTATTCAATGGGGGGGGTACACCTCGCCACTGCGATCAGCTAGATCTATGTGACTACACAGGCAGGGGTGAAGTGAAGGAACCGCAGGGAGTCGCAAGTCCGGAGGTGAACAACACGGAATTCCCTATCATTTCCAGTTTGAAACACCCGCCTTCACCAGCAGAGGCGAAGAATCCCGCGAGAGGGCGACGAAGCGACCCTAGCAGGCAGGCCAATGTACCCTGGTGTTTACGGGGAGAAATCCTTTACAAAGAGCAGCAACCATGCCTTCTGCCCATCAGCAGTCGCATTACGGAACCCGAAGAGACTTCCCGTAACATGAACGGGTGTGAGATGAAATGACAGGAAATGATGGAAAGAAAAATCTTGGTACAATAAATCACCACAGCATTCGCCGAGGCGACAGGAGGAAAACCACGAAAAACTCCATGGTCAGAGTGGGCGGTCACAAGGAATCGAACCCGGGACCTCCGGAATGCGGGCCACAGACGTTGCCGTCCGAGCCATCCCTCTTGGTTAACTGCTGCTAACTCTGAAATTATTTATTTCCTGATGTATTTATAAACACTTCTGATTATTTTATTTCCTAACTTTTATCGACAAATCATTTTCGATCTCTGCTTTTAAATCAACCTCTTTATCTCATTAAATACACTAAGGGCTGATTCTACGAACTTTGAGTAAACTCCTGTTTGATGTAATTCCATGACGTGTTGTATGATAGTTTTCATGCTTCGATAACTTCTTACTCCGAGGTAGCTTATGACAGGCAGGTAAATAAAAGTTGTTACTTAAAACACAATAACATACTTAGAATGCTATCAGCACAAACCATAATTTATGGAAATAATAGTATTATTTATTTATTAGCTAAGATGAACCCATATACAGGGATGTACTAATACAATAGTTGTGTAAAGAGTTAAGCTATCGTCAACTGTAAATTAATTTTATTTACGGAGTTCTTTAACTTCTATGGTTCTTAACATCCTAATGTATATTGGGCGTGAAAGACCGGTAATTTTGCTGAGAGGCTCTTTATAAGGCTTGAGGTTCTTGTACGTGCCGCAAATCTACGACACGGGGCCACCGGTTTTACTTCCCTTCCGAAGGAAGCAATGCTAAGGATTTTTACGCCCGAAAAAATTCATCGCCATTCGTCGG
Organism: Deroplatys truncata; assembly: GCA_030765065.1. Lineage (NCBI taxonomy): Eukaryota > Metazoa > Arthropoda > Insecta > Mantodea > Mantidae > Deroplatys > Deroplatys truncata. The sequence continues at coordinate 226,119,992 of CM060975.1, forward strand.
GTTTGAACCCGCGACATCGGGAACTAGAGGCTAGCATGGTACCCCTAGACCACGGAGGACGAATTATCGTCGACGAATTAGAAAATAGAAAGTAAATGTTGTCAGTAGAATTTGTAGAAAAGATCAGGTTACCGGATTTTTCTTCTTCTACAGAAATCCTTTTATATGACCCATTAATCAGTAGTTTCTTGAGCTGCAGCCACAGCTGTTCTGTTGGCAGTCTGTGCATTAAATAACAAATTTATTCATATATACATATCCTAGTGGAAGGATTTATGGCACCTGATTTTGTTTCCTCTGTGTATTTTTTATAATGTAGCTATCTGCAGAATTATAATTTTGTGTCCAAACTCGTTTGGGAGGACTTCTGCAAAATGGAGCTTCAAATCAGTCGTCATTGCGTACCAATCTGACTGTAAATTAGTCAATATAGCCAGATTAATTTTAAATCTGCTAAGAGTGGAATAGTTATTCAAGCTATAGAAGTACAGTCGGTGGCAGATAGAATGACTCATTCCTCTAGCTCGTGATAGGTTCCGCAAGGTTTTCACATTTATCTAACCAACACTTTGTTCCACCAGCCTTTATTACGTGTCTCTCTGACTGATTTGAAATAATTCCAAGAAAAAAAAAACATTAACCAATGAGGGATGTTACACTGGATGTGAAAAGAAAGAGGGGACAGAAAAAAATTCTTTAAATGAATTCAACTCTTATTCGTGTACACAAGTAGACATAACTAAATGGTATAACATGGTCAGATACTCGACTTGTACAGCAAACTTTATCAATTAGGTGCTATAATGAAAGCTATACGTCACCCCCCCCCCCCAGGGACCTACGGGATTGGCGCTCCCGGGGTCCCGAGCCACACACTCGATTGGATTGGGATCCTCTAAGAGGTGAGAGGGCTTGAGTGCTTGACCAATTTGTAGTTACTTCCCTGAACACAGTCTGGCGGATACCGCAGCGCGGGAGGAAGGAGAAGAGTCGGAAGGAGTGACTGGGTAATGCGTAACTCCCAGCTCCTGAATATCATGTAGAACTGTGTTCGTATCCGCTGATAAAGGTCAGTCCCGGTCTGTTACACTCCTGAAGGCGATTGGGTCCCTCTATCTATGTATTGGGAGGCGAGACCCTAAGATGAGCAAGGTACAAGCCAGGACTCTCACCGAAGCTGGGCCCAGGATGTGAGCATTCCATTGGAGATATTCGTAGTGGAGGAAATTATCGCTATGGATCCTAAAAAGTCCAAAAAAGACACAAAAGTCAGTGTAACAGAAGTAGCCGAGTGTTGTGGTCCTCGCTACTTAGTAATTAATAGAACAGAGGAAGGTAGGAAGTTTACATCGTGAACCCTTTTATAGTGCATCAGAAGTCGCAATGGCACGCTCCTGGTTGAAGCAATATCAGCATCCAGGCAGCGACTATCTTGAAGCCCAACTTGTTAGGAAGCTATCCAGTCAGGGTGGAGCTGCACAAGAACCTTGAAGTCCTCGCGCGGTGTAGTAAATACCTGTGCATTGGACGGTATGTCCAATGAGGACATTCAAGAGAATCTAGAAGATCCAGGTGTGACATCTGTATATCGGGTTCAGCGGCGTCAAGGAGGTAAATTTGTGCCTACTCGTACCCTGTTTCTTGCCTTTGATCGGGTAGAACTACCTCTAAGAATTAAGGCAGGGTATGAAGCCATTGAAGTTAGGCCATATATCCCCAACCCGCTCAGATGCTGTAAGTGCCAGCGCTTTGGTCATACAAGTGATTTCTGTTTCAGTGAAGCTACCTGCGTTAACTATGGAGAATTCTCACACGAGGGAGCATGTATACATCAGCTCCAATATGCGTTAACTGCAGTGGTAAACATCCCTCTAGTTCCCGAGAATACCCCGTTTTACAGAGGAAAGGGCGATCCAGGTGATCCAGGTTAGGGAGAAGGTTTCCTTCTCGGAAGCCCGGAAAGTCCTGCGTGTCCGCCAACGCTCCGTCCCGAGGTCCCGTACCTATAGCTCAGTTGCAGCTAAACCGGTACCGAGTCGGGAAATCGCAATTCCAACCAGCGATATTGACGGGGCCACAATTTCAGAAAAGATTCTCGTAGCCTAATCACATCCAAATCCCACGAAATCCTCATCTATATCTCTACAGCACCTGCGTAGATTCCTTCAGTAAATTCAGTATCAGAACCATCTACTTCAACAATAAGACTGGCAGGCCCATAGCCTTTAATGCACCACAGATAAAGTTTAAGACCAGCTATAACCGAACTTACTTCCTGAAAGAAAATGCAGTCTCTCCCCGGAACATCCAAGGAAAGGAAAAATCCACAAACATCTCCTCGGAGATCCTCTTCTGAGGAGTCTTCTGGGAAGGACTCGGCGATATACATCTTCGCCGATCTCCACTTCCAATCGGTTCCAAGTTCTCGAACCAAGGTTTTCTATTGGAAAGGCGTCCTCCCCTGTGGAGGAGATGGAGCAGGAGGATTCTTCCCACACTGCCAGAACGACAGTGAAAAAGAGGCCGGATAAATCCTCCGTTAAAGGTGTTAGCCCGACACTAAAGAAAAAGGGAAAATTCATTTGACCATCTGAAGTAGTCTGTAGCTTCACGTATGAAAGCCAATTTGAAGTAGGAGTTGTATTATTTACGTTATTAGCACCAAGTATGGTACACACTTCCCGGTGGCATTCGCCCCAGTGTTCACTTTCCGGTGGTCTTCGCCCCAAGTTTACTTTTCGGTGGCCTTCGCCCCAAGTTTAGGAATCAACTTTGTATTTTAATGTTTTCTTTAAATATTATATATTTAGGTTTGCCCCGGTTGTGTCAGAATTAATTTTTAGAAGCATGTGTCTCTTTGCACGGGGTGATGCGGCTAAAGAATGGAGGCTTACACAGGTTATAATTTTTACTTCACTCCTTTTACTAATGCCTGATGTCATTAAATAACGCTTCACTGATATAGAGAGCTGTGGGATTATTTATTAATTACTTCCACCTTTTAACATGTAAACTTTATAATAATCGCCGTAATGAATTTTCGTCTCACACTGAATATGTATTAAACTTCTCGAGGACGCGTTTCGCGTCCAGTTAGGAATGCTGTCTACTAGTAACTAACTTCTAAATTTGTACAATTTGCTCTATTTCAGTTTGTGATTGACTAATCCTACTCCAATAGAATACTTTTATTTAACTTTCAGGTTTTTCTGTTCGTTGATTGGCTATTTATAAACTTTCTCAAAAATTACATTATTGTTGCTGCAAGAATTGCTAGTAGCATCATTAAGCTTTCCAATTCATTAGTGCCTCAAGGTTACCTCATTGTTAGCAACTATTCTCACAGCTCCGACATTATTAAATTACGTAATCATTCATAACATTATTAGGCACGTACATAAGAATATAAACTTAATACAATGACTGTTACATACATTTTATATGTTATTTTATACACATATTGCTTTAACACGGGCTGTTATTATATTTTATATTATATAATTAGACTGAAATCATGTAAGTGTTAAAAATACTGCCTCACACCGCTTTCCACAACGTAGTAGGTTTCTACGATTAAGAACTTATCCCGTTATAATTCTAATGGCTATCCTACAATGGAACATCCGTGGAATTAGAACACATCGTCCAGAGCTTGAACGTTTACTCGTCAATTATGAGCCTATGGTCGTGTGTTTACAAGAGACTAAACTCCGTCCGCAAGACAGCTTTCAGCTTAGACGATATACCCTAGCGCGGTGTGATCTCACACCGGAAGAGGGTGTTCCTGCTCACGGGGGCATTATGATGCTCATCAGAGATGATATATTTTTGGAATCTGTATCCATAGAGTCTGACATCCAGTCAGTGGCTGTAAGAATTAAACTGACATCCATCCGATTTACCATATATAACATTTGCCTGCCTCCATCCGATGACCTCTCGCTCATGGATTTAGAAGATCTAGTCTCTCAGTTACAACCACCTATTCTGTTGGTGGGAGATGTTAGTGCCCATCACCCGCTTTGGGGCTCACCTCGGGCTTGTGCGTTAGGTAAATTAATTGCTGTATTTTGGACAATAATACCCTAGCTCTTCTGAACACCGGAGAGCCTATATTTCTCTCAGACTCCTACAACATGTTTCACGCCTTGATATTGCAGTTTGTTCACCACAGTTAGCAGAATAGAATGTCATCTCCGATTTACACTCTAGTGACCACTTTCCTTGTCTTATTATTCTCTTAACACAGGATATATGTTCCACATGACTATCTAGATGGCACTTGGAATATTTACTCCCAGTTGGCTGTGTTAGTTACAATGAGCACGACTGTGTGGATGTTTTGGTCCAACATCTCAGAGAAGATTATTTCTGCTGCTGAGCAAACTATTCCATGGTCGACTGCTAACCCTCGTCGATTTCCAGACCTTTGGTGGCAGGAAGAGTGCCGAAATGCCATTCGTGCTCGCAGGCGTGCTCTTAGGGCTTTCCAGCGTCGCCCCACACCGGATAACCTAATTGAATAGAAGAAAATGCATGCCAAGTCTAGATATATTATAAAGGATAGCAAAAATACATCATGGAGCAAGTTTGTTGCTTCATTTAATTACACCTTCCTCCGTCGTTTGGGATAAGTTAAGACGTGTGCCCTTAAAATCGACCCATATGCCAATTGCCGGTGTTAAAACAGCTGCAGGAGCTATTGTTGATGCATTTGACGTGTCTAACACATTTGTTTGTTATTTCACTCAAGTGTCTAGCTCAGATAACTATTCGCCGGAGCTCCTTTCTGTTAAGACTCAGGTTGTATCTCAAGGTTTCCTTTTTCGTTCAGGAAATTTTGATGATTACAATGTCTCTTCACCATGGCGGAGTTAGATCACGCTCTTTCATCTTCGCGGCTATCAGCACCAGAACCTGATCGAATTCATGTACAAATGCTCCGACAGCTCCTTTCCGAAGGTAAAGCTTTCCTACTCGAGGTCTGTAATCGTTTTTGGGTTGATCCCACTTTTCCATAAAAGTCGCGGGTGGCCACTGTCATACTCATTTTGAAAGTTGGATAGGATCGTCATCTCCCGTCCAGCTAACGTCCTGTTTCTAACATCAGTTGCATTTGCAAGGTGATGGAACGCATGATCAATGGACGGTTGGTATGGTGGTTGGAAACACTCAACCTGCTGACCAACACCCAGTGAGATTTTCGGAGGCGCCGTTCAGCAATGGACCATCTGGTGTCATTGTCGACACAGATCATGAACGGATTCATGAAAATTTGTCAAACCGTTACGATATTTTTTGACCTCGTGAAGGCTTATGATACGTTCTGGCGAGCAGAGAAACTATGTACGTTCCCTACACGCCTGGAACTTATGTGGACGCTTACCACTGTTCATGCAGGAGTTTATGAAGGACCGCGTTTTCCAAGTAGGAGTCGGTTAGGTTTTCTCGAACCTTTTTGTTCAGGAGAACGGAGTACCTCAGGGATCAGTACTAAGCGTTACACTATTTACTGTAGCAATTACTTCTATCGCTAAATGTGTTCATCCAGGTGTATCGTCATGCTTATTCGTAGACAACTTTGCGTTTATTGTACTTCTCTGCGTACGCCGTTTTTGGAACGCTGTATGCAGCAATGCTTAGATAATCTCCAAGATTGGAGTTCTAAAAACGCCTTTCGTTTCACAACTGAGAAGTCCATCTGCGTGAACTTTTGGCGCCGAGGAGACGAGAACCATCTTCACTCCGATTCGGTCCAGTTTTACTACCATTCGCAGATTCGACGAGATTCCTGGAGTTGACATTTGATAGGAAATTTAGCTGGCCATCGCATATAGCACAGTTGAAAGCGCCTTGTGGCCGTTCTCTGAATATCTTGCGGATATTAAATGGCAAATCTTGGGGAGCGGATTGGACTATTTTGCTGCGACTGTATCGCGCACTGGTCCGATCAAAAATAGGCTATGGGTGTATCATTTATTCCTCAGCACGGCCATATGTGCTGAGGAGATTAGACGCAGTCCATAACTTGGGCATTCGAGTGGCTATTATTGATTTTCCCACTAGCCCAGTTATGAGTCTTTACGCGAATCTGCAGAACCTTCTCTGCGTTATCGGCGTGAAATCCTCTTGGGAAATTATGGCTGCGCGCTTAAATGTATGCCTAAACATCCAACGTTCACTTCGTTTTATCAGACTGCGCTGGACGAACGTTATAGAAAATGCCCCATTAATCCAAGACATGTAGGTGTTCGTTTCCGGGAGCTTCTAAGAAAGCACGACATTGAAATGCATAGCATGTTTGCTAAGTGGAAGAGTGTGTTACCCCCTTGGTATTGTGGGTAATCTCACGTAGATCTTGGGATGACGGTATACAGGAAGTCTACGATGCCTACTTGTATCCGCACCTATTTTTTTTAGAATGTCTGTCCGGTTACAGTGACAGAATTTTGATCTACACCGATGGATCTAAGAACACCAACGGTGTTGGATGTGCTTATGTTCATGGACCCGAAACCTATACATTCTGTTTTCATGATAGCACATCCATTTGTAGTGCAGGGCTGTATGCCATATACCGAGCCATTCTGCATGTGCGCCGTCGAAAATTGGGAGACTGTCTCATTTTGAGTGATTCCCTAAGTGCACTTCAGAGTCTTCGTGAGCTGTCAACTACCAACCCATTGTTCAGCGAATCCAGGTTGTCCATGTTATACATGTTTCTGGCGTTAATGTGGAGTGTGCTTGGATACCTGGTTACGTTGGTTTGCTGGGGAATGAACTTGCGGATTTGGCAGCTAAGGCGGCAATCACAGAACCCAGTATTACAATAACTCGGGTAACGTCGGAAGACTTTAGGCTTGTTGTGCGGAGTGTGTTGCTGTGGTGCTGGCGCGAGGAGTGGTTGGCTCTCCGCGGAAACAAGCTTAGGGTAGTTAAGGACATTCCAATAAACTGGGTAACTTCCTCTCGCATATCTCGTCGTGAAAAGGTGATTTCCGCTCGGTTGCGTATTGGTCACTGCAATTTTACTCACAGTTATCCTTTTAAGAAGGGTGACCCTGCTCCTATTTGTCCGCTTGGTGGTGAGGATCTGTCGGTCCATCACGTGTTGCAAGGGTGTATTGCTCTAGCACATCTTCGGGACTCTCTGCAACTGTCGGACAGTCTTGCAGAGGTCTTAGCGGATGATAAGCAAGCGGATGATAGGGTTTCTGATTTTGTGTCGAAAGTAAATTTCCAAATGCGGATTTAGTCATCCTAATAGCCGGTTTTTCATTCTGATCGGTTTAGTTTTATATATTTATTTATGACTTGTGCTATGTTTTTATATTTATATTTTCCTCCGGCTTTTGCTATGATTTTATATTGGTATTTATCTCTGGCTTTTGCTTTGATTTTATTTATTTTTTTTATTCAGCTTTATCCCTGGCCTTTGCAATGATATTTTCTACTGATCTTTATCTCTGGCCTTTGCCATGATCTGTCTTAGAAGGGCGCTAATGACCTAAAAGTTGAGCGCCCTTAAACAAAACCAAACCAAGCTATACGTTACTGACTTGGCCAGATAGTATGCATATAAATAATGGGACAGTACAAAGTTTCATTGCAGTATCTCCTGTAATTTTGAAGTTTCAATTACTGCATTTTGCACATCCTAAAAATTCCACTAAAATGTTAAAAGCTAGTAAAGAAGATTGTGTAGCAAACAACCTATAAGTTTGCTGCCATCTAAACTTCTGAATGTACGAACATTAGCCGCAAGTGAGCGAAATTGGTCTGCCCATTGGGGAATCCACACAAAAACCAGGAACAAACTTTCTACACCAATAACCGAAAAGCTGGTTTCCGTACACTGGAATTTCCGATCCGAGGATAACCGTGCTGATGCATCAAAACATGTTGGGAATCAACAACAGCAATTGTCGTCTGATGAAGTCGATTAATCTTGGGAATTATTGCAGCTCTTAATAAAAAGAAATTCGCAATTCTGGCATAAAATGTTCTAGTTTTACTTACTGTGTTTTGGTGAAATCTATTGTGAACAGGTAGTTAATGTTAATTTTTGTTTATTTTGCAAGAATAGGTTCAGCTAATTTTAATTAAAGTAGAAGTCACGTCAATGTAATGCGGAATACCGCAATAGTCATTTTATTTTGATTGCTGTTTTATTAGTGTTCTACTTGTACATTAAATATATTAACAAATTGTAATAATGTATTTGTATTTCTAGAAGTGTATACATGATAAGGTTATAATTGTACTGCCATGACGAAATTAACATACTTTAACAAAATGTTCATATTCCTTACAAATATCCATGCCACCAATCCAACAGATTTTACCAATAATATCACATATTATACGGTATAATACGTAATTTTTATTGTACCAGAAATACAACGCTAGTTTCAACACGCCACAATCCTACTCGTAATAAAATCTAAGTGTTCAAAAGTTTTATACAGGGTGTTTAAACTTGTACATAAAGGTATGAAAGATGAGTACTTATAAGTTATGTGTCTGATCAGCCAAGAACAGTTTTGTCTATCATGGGTTGAAAATAAAGGACATTTTTAAAGAATTTTTTAGTATGTATTTGAAAATGAATGTTGGGTAGTTTTCGAAATTTGTAAAGTAACTTTGTCTTGTCCAGCTATGCAAATTTATTACATCAGATTTTTGTAATTAAAGACGATGTGATTATTCTGCTGGACTGGTGGAGATTTCTTCACAGAATGTGGAACGCTGAGCATACTCGGATGCTCCACTGCTACCATGCTACATGCTAACAGTGATTCCAAATCCATAAATGTCAGTTTGGTGGTCATATATGCGCAACATTTAATCATCCTGTATGTGTATCTCACGTGTGCATATTATATCCTATGAAAGTTACGCTTGAGGTTTTGGCAGTTTATTTGCTTAAATGACTGCTTTGACCTTGAAAGCTCTATCCAACATTTTAATTTCAAAGTAATAAAAATACAGCAATTAATCATTAGGAGGGGAAAAAAAGAATGAATCTGGTGCTGATCTATATTTTCTACGAAATGTAATCATCATGCATTTTGAAACGCAAACCTTTCTTTATTTGCTTTGGCTCTGCAATTGCTATGAACGTTTTGAACCATCAATAATCCCCTTCACACAAAAGTTAATTAAACTGTAGCATGGAAAGAGCAATTTCCGGTGATTTTGGCGTCAGACAAATATGAGGGACTAAGAGCCAAAGATCTGATAAAATTATAGGTCTGAAAGGACAATAGTAGGATTTACACTAGTTTTTTTGTGCTGTCGTTTTCTCACAATTTAAATAAAATTACCCCTCTATTAATAACTCACTTGGTATTTACGTTCTTATCGCTTAAAACCACAAGGTGTTAAAATTTATTCGATCATCGTCGTAATTGAATTTGAATACCGTAAGTTACTAACGGATAAAATATACGCGTAAATATGGTTATTGATTAAATAATACTACAGTGATTTTTCTTCAGACTGTGGCCAACGTACGGCTGCTCACGCGCCGGCCGCCACAGCACCGACTCCCGCCGAAACATTTATAGCATTCCCGCAATCTCCGCACGTTCCATATTTATAGTTATAATTACAATGATAATAAACGCATACTACCTTATCATAAGATATGTTGGAAATGTTATCCTTCTCTATCCTCATATTTCTATCAACTTTGTAGGAAATTTTCATTCACACTGAAGAGTTCAACATCCAAGATTGAGTGAATTTCTCACCTGATGTTTTCATTTACTTCTTACAATGTATGGGGTTGTTGCATACACCTTATTTTTCATTTCATCAAAATCGGGTAAAATTCTGCAATTGGATTTTGCGAAATGATGAAGTAACCGAACCTCTTTGAAGAATATGTGGCTATGTTTTATCGCAAAATATCAGATATTGGTGTACAGAGAAACCCGACTTTACACACGAGATTCCCTTGCATAATGCGAAAATTGGTGTGCAGCAAGTGAATACAGAATACTAGGACTTATATGTTTTGAACCAACAATAAATGCAGAGAGGTACAGCACTTTTTGAACAGATGACCAACGTTGAATGTCAGTCTGTATTTTTCCAAAAAGTCTTTCTTACCGCGAATGTATCTGATAAGCTATTAAATTTAAATCAGTTAATTTTTGTAGATGAGGTTGTTAGTAAAGAATTATGGCTATCACGATTCCCTGATTTAACTATGTGTGAAAATATCGGGCGAGATTTTGGATAATGAACTCTCCAGTGTGAATAAAAATTTCCCAGAACATGTCAAAAAAATCTGATGTGTTACACTCACATGACTTTCTCTACTCTTGTACAAACTATTTTTACAAACGCTTATTCTCCATATGCTTCATGTTAATCGAGATATCGAGATGTCAATCTTATTGATAATTTTCTTGTAGATGCAAGGGGAATATGGTAGCTTTTAAGCGATAGTCAAATATTTTAACGCTGGTTGCTATGTGGCGCATTCCATTCTCTTTGCATGTCCAGGACATAAAAAAAAATGAATAACGAATTTGAGAAAAAGTATAAGTATTGGAAAATTTAAGGGAATAACAAGCAATATCTCGCAAACGGTTCACTCAACAAAAGAAATGTATATGACATAAATTGTGTATTTTAACACGATCTACATTTTTTGTGTAGTAAAATTTTGTCTGTCTCTTATGGTTTACCAGTTATGAAAAAGTCGTTCATAATGAAGAATACTTTTGGAGACATTCCCAGAAAATTCGAGATATACATTTTATTTGTCATGACAATATCTTAAACATATGATATTTTAATCAAAATCGTTAGAGCCGTTTTTGAGAAAATTAAAATTTCGAAAAATGTTCCATGTAAAGGGTAGTCTGGGGTGGGGGGATTTTCTTGAAAACCTTCGTGTCGCATCTCTGGAAGATACTGAACCTAAATACCAAGTTTGGTGCTTATCCGACTGTTCGTTTTTGAGTTATGCTGTTCACAGACACACACACAGACACACACACACAGACACACACACACACACACAGCCACACACACGGACATGTTTCCAAAAATGCTTTTTTTTTGGATTCAGGAGGTCTCAAAACATGTATTTCGGTGAAATCTCGGTATCGAATTTTTGGGTGGAATGCAATACTTCCCCTACTTACTATAAGTAGTAGAGAAAGTAATATGCGATAGAGGGCAGCATTTCCAACATCTCTTACGATAAGATATGAGCTTGTTGTCATTGTAATAGTAACTTAAATATGAAGTGGTTGCGGGGATATTACATCTATTTCAGCGGGAATCCTAGATACGGCGGCCGGTACGTGAACTGCGTGCGGTGGCCACAATGTGAAGGAAAACACTACTGCTCATACCGATCAGCGTATCGGAAAATATATATAACACTGGCAACGCTTACTTTTATCTCACTTCGGAGAAGTACAGTTACTTGCAATGAAACTACTCTGTCAAACGTGCGTTGCAAGGTTGGAGTTTACTTCGGTCGCCAGCTATGAAAATTTCAATTGAGGGTCACTCCTTTCTCGTATGAGCTCAAGACAAAAGTCTGCTTGTGATACAAAGACTTCATTGATGTTTCTGCATTTACATTTACCACATGCAAAACACGACATACGTTACAGTGCTGTTGTATTCGGTTATGTGTTGAGTAGAAGTTGTGAAATACTTGCAGCACACCACGACATAATATGTAAGAAAACAAACAACCCTTAAACACACGATAATGACTTTTCTTAAATTACCAACATTACGGAAACAAGTTATTTGATATAAACATAACATTTTAATGAGCCATTAATTTTCTCTGAATTCAAGATGCCTCAAAATTGAGATTCTTAATAAAATCTCAATATGAAATGTTTGGGGGAATGTATATTAATTGATTAATTAAACAAAAGCAAGTAAGAAAATAAGATAAAGAGAATGAGAGAATGGATTTCGAATTGCTATGAGATGATAGATTGTGTAAAGAAGTGAGCGACTCTATGCATCAGGTCTTTTTATTGTATTTTGTACAATTTTAATTAGGACAATCTTACTGTAGAGAGCTGGGTGAACTACAGAATCGGATCTCTGTAAAAAATAAAAAGTTCCAGCGCAGCTAAAGGGTCTTCTGACACTGGAAAATGAAAGAAGAAAATCCGTCTTTACCTGTGTTGTTACATTTAAATTCAACCATATGGCTAATCATGAAATTTTTATTATACCAATGCGTGTATCACACCTTTCAATATTTTATAAATTTATTTGCAAGCAAATAACAATAAAATATTAACTGTAAAGTTTATTTTAAATTATTATTATTGTTATTATTATGTTTCAAGAAATTGCACAACTCATCCACAGCTCAAGCTCGACCGTGTCCCTTTGTGATTTTATAATGCGCTTTCTTCTATATTACAAATATTTTGCACAACTGGCCTCAAATACTGCACTCATTTTTCATTTTCGCCCAATGTTTAAGGTTATTATAGCAATAATGCCGTCTTCCTGCATTTTCTCTTTTGTAATTTTAATCCCTGGACAAGCAGATTATCCTCTGTGCTCGGATTTAACTTTTTTATGTAATTAGGTCTATGAATAATTGAGGCGTTCTTTGGACATATGTAACTTGTAAAATTTATACATTATAGAAGGGTAGACTCCACAACAGTAAATGTCGTGGAGCAACTTATAATTGGGAGCTTGGTATCAGTTTTTTATTTATATTAATGTTCCTAAACATTGTTACATGACGAAATCCTAGACTCGGCTATTAAATTCGGTGCACTTGGCTGATTAAGATTAAAGATAAAGCAGGCATAGCGAGAGTTTCCTGTTGCTCGCATTCAGGAGGTACAGGTATGGCCTTTTTCATGCTTTCTCTCAGTCGCCGGGTGAATACTGGATTGTACATTCAGTAACGCCACCCAACTTCATCTACAAAACATTAAAAAAAAAACAGATTACACAGGAAATCAACTACTCCACTTGGACCATTTGTCCCGCATGACAAATGGTGAGATGACCTGGATCACACTCACCACTGTAACCTTACGATTATTGCAGTTCGCCTTCCCTTTTATTCAACACCAAAAAGCTAAATGGCACAGGAAGGCAAGTAGGCAACTATGGCCGCATTTGTCAAAGGACGTAGAAGAAATGGTTGAAGTATGACATATGATGCTGAAAAGGATTGAAAAACTTGGTGTTACATTCATATGACTTTCTCTAGCATTTATATTTATACTTCTTCACAAAATATTCTTCAAAACTTTATTATTCTGCTTACTTCATGTTAATTGAGATAAAAATATTCAGAAATTGTTTCATAACACATTCGTTGTAGGTATAAGGGGGACACAGGTGACTGAAGCGATAGTCAAATATTTAAAAAGTGGGTCGCTATATGCCGGATTTTAAATGTTTGTGGACATCGTCCTGCCCCCGCCCAAACTGGTAATCAAGCACTTAAAAATGTATGATAAGGTATAGAAAATTAAGACCAATAGCAAAAAATGTCTCGAAATGGTTAATACCACAAAAGCTAACATAAATGGGTATTTCAATCAGAGCTATATTTTTCGTTTAGCACGTTTTTGTCTATATAGTTAGCTAGTTACAAAAAATATACTATATTCATTTGGAATGAAGAGTGTATCACAAGATATTCACAGAAAATTGAAAATAGGCAATTTTTAATCTTGAAGATGTGTTATTTTGATCAAAATTGTTTGAGCCATTTTTAAAATAACTAAAATGTGTAATTTGAGGTTGGGAATCTTCTTGAAAATCTCCGCAACGCATCTTTCGAAGATGCTTAACATAAACAAGAAAATTAGTGTTTATCCGACATTTTGTTTTTGATTTATACTGCTCACAGGCATATAGAGGGACACTCACATACGGAAAGTTTTGTAAACATACTTTTTTGAATTCAGTGGATCTCAGGGCGTGTATTTTTGGTGAAATCTCAATATCGAATTTTTTAGTATAATATTTCTAGCAGAAGAAATTAAAAAACGCGGGAACAAAGTGCTAAATATTTGAGACTATGTTCAGGGTTTCTCTCTCTTTCCTTTTAGTTGGGAATTCTTAACTGCTACAAAGGCGCGACCCTCCATTTTAGAGCTTTACTTTTGAGACGGTACAGAGTATATATGTAGTAGGTACATAAGAAATAATATCTTATATATACTTTACAATGTAAACATTTTAGCTATAGGAAATTGAGATCAGGCGGATGGCTCAGGCCGTAACGTCTGTGCGCGCATTCGGAGGTTCGGGGTTCAAACCCTTGGGGCTGGCAAATGTGAACAAAGGTTTTTTCACGGGTTTCGTCAGTCGTTAGGCGAATGCTGGGCTGGATAATATGATCTGAAGTTTCCTATCATCCCTTTTATCACTACATTTCATTTGCTTCTTTTAAACCGCCATACTAGACATTGGGCTGATCACCCATACCGTATATACTGTGATCCAGAGTTTGTTTACTCCTCGACAGACTACCGACCCACGGCATTGGCTTATAAGGTCCTACAACAAAGAGGGTAATTCGGACTCAGCCGTACCCCCCCCCAACTGCTTTCCTTGTACTTATTCGCCAAAATACCCATTCCTACCGGCTCCCCGCTAGATAGCACTGCTTTACTTGACGGTCCAGCAAGCATCGAGCTGTCACCGCCTGGTCGCTTGTCCGCCCAGGCGGTATCACCGACCCGCGCCAATAGCAACACGAGGGGCCAACAACCGCCATCATCATGTTAACATCGACACACACGCTTACTAATAGACTAAATCTATATTATCGCACGGGTAAATCCATAAATAAACGGATAGATACCGTGGCGATCAACCTTCCGCCCGAGTAAACTCGGGCGACCTGTTCTTGCTCCTGGCTCCTGAGTCCTGGGTAATGCGGTAGAGAAAAAGAAGAAATAATTGTTTAGTGAAAATGTGCCACTGATATATAAAGAGACGATACCAAACGACGTTCTTAATGCGCCTCATTATACGCAAACACAAAGCGGAAAGAGAAATAAATGTAACAAAGTAAAACCGAGATGTAAGTGACATACTTATTTTCCCAGACCAGTCAAGATTACGTTGTAGTAAGGTGCAGTACTGAGGTATTTTTCCAAAAATTCTCTTTGACTTGCGCCAATAAGGGTAGCTGTAACAAAATTAAATATAAATGAACGAATTAAATTTATTTTATAAAAAAGCCCGGTAAAAATAGCATCTATGAGCACCATGGTTAGTGTTTAATACATGGGCTATTCTTTTTCTTGCTTCGTAATGAGTCATTCACTGTTAAGAGGAAGTGCTAAAGGGATGCGCAAGAATGGAGCGTGTTCAGGGGTTGAGAAGCATAATAATGGGAAAAGTCAAGAATTAACGAACACTGTTTGTTCATCCACCCGCACAATCACACTTGAGATAGGTAAGAGCAACGAGACAGAAGATACACGGTAACGAAGACTACATCTTGACAACAAACAACCTTCCGCTGCATTTAAAACCGTTTAGTTTAGAAACTTTAGAACGTCGATAATTATTTTGGAGAAGAGAATGAACTGCAGTTGTTTTAACTACCAGTGCCACAAATAGCCGTTCTTTTGGAAGTAGAGAATGGAAGAAGTGTAGTTCTTTCTGAACTGTGTATGGAATTAGATCTCTTCATGATCCTGAACCATCGGTTTGGTTCCGAGAAGGAACAGCTGTTGCCACCTCTAGCTTTAATCATATTGGTTTAGCATTAGAACATCGTAACGCAATGCCTGCTGCAGTATTGTGTTAATGTTCTCTGAAAATTTAGCAACTCTGTGACGTAACCTAGAGAACAAGCAGATAATATGGCAACCACACAAGCAGTTCTGGTTACTCAGGAGCTGAGGTGTCGCATTCAATTTGAGGGACGCTAACCTCTCATAGCAAGGATAATGTTAGCGGCTGGTACAAACAGGAAGCTCAGGCTAATAGCAGATAATGGTCAATTCTGTGTTTGCTCTTTTCTAAGTTTTGATAATTGCATTGCAAGTCTTTCTCTAACCATAATAAGAGTTTCAATAGAATTTTCTGGTAATTTTCTATTTTATTTAAACGTTATAGGAACCTCAACCGTTTAGACAAAAATACATTATTAGATAACACAGCAATAAAAACGAGCGTGATGGATCAGGCAATGACATCTGTGGTCCGCATTCGGGGGTCGTGGGTTCGATTCCCGCGCCTAACCTTCCTGAGCTATGGGTTTCTTCGGGGTTTCCCCGGGTCGCTAGGCGAATGCTAGGAAGGTTCATTACATCACCGAATTTCTTATTCCTCCATTTCCCTACATTCTAATTTCACTTCGTATTGGTCTGTTTATGAATTGAGAGTGTCTCGGTGGTCTCGACGCTGCATGGCAGGGGAAAAGGATGCTCTATGCAAACCTTCGTCTCCAAGAAAGGGAGGGGTGAACTCCGAGTCCCGGCAATCGGGGGGGAGTTGCACCAATTTCCACCCGGGATTTTCAGTCTCTAAAAGGTAGGGACACTGCCCTCTGCCCTGTCCTGCCTTCTGGTCCTTCTCCTCTCACCGCTCCCATCCTCCCGGGGGCACCACAGGAGGGGGCTTCAGGCACAAAAGATTTGTAGGTGTAGTGCTAAGTCTGTCTCCGTAATTATACCTAGCCCTAGCAATAAAATACAAGTTATAAATGTACATCTTTAACACTAATAAAGCTTCACTCAATAAAATTATAAATACATAATATGTTTACAATAACTTGCTTAACGCATTTCATTTCTATAGTTTTAAAGAGGGAAAAACTGATTTTAAACGTTGCTGTTAGTGTGCATATGATACTCAAATTATACTGTAACCGGTGTTCCTTAAACCACAATAAAGAAAACTAAAACATGCATTGTTATTGAACAATGTAATTATATAACACTAGGTGGCTGCCGACGTTGCGCCACTAGCTTTCTAAACTCGAATGATGAATTGATTTCATTTACCTCCCCATTCTTTATGAAATTATTGCACAATCATCTTCCCCGTTACCCCTTATAATTCCGTACAACACCGGATAAAAATCCTCTTACGCAAAAGAATGTGAAGCATCGGCGCAACTCCGACTTCCTAACCTCACCCCGACAGTCCTCCAAGTTTTGGAAATTCTGCATAGCCTGTAAGTCCCTTTTGGCTGTGGAAGAATCATCGATATCGGATCGGTGGAGTAACAGTTATATAATTCCAGTAGGTGAAATTTTAAACCTCTGTACGTTTTGTTTGGTACCGTAGTTATTTAATAACATAAAAGTTGTGCAGTTATCTCATAATACAAAAACCTTTAACATATACAACGAATTAGAGGTGAAGCTGGTGAATATGCAGATTCCGCACTCCTACGTCACTAAGTTAACCTCTTTGGAAATGAACTATTCGAGCAAAGTAATCTTACCAGCTGTTGATTTAGCAATCGGTTCACGGATTTCTTATGTTAGCAATTTTCTCTCATTATACAACTATTTAGCATGCACTGTTAACGAAGTTGACTGCATTTTAAGCGCAAAGGAAATGAAGCAAAACTTTCCTACTTGAGGGTTATTAAAATACTTTGGCATTGGTATCGCATTCGTTTCGTAGTGTTATAAATAAATTAGATTGTTTATTTTACTGTTTGTTAATTGCTAAATCGTGACGATCTACGTAGGAGTGTATGTATATACATACATTGGAATATCCGCAACATTTGTCTTATTTTGCATGCATACTCTGTGGAGTAACAACAACAGTTTACTGCCCAATGGTATTTTCAACCTTCTTCGCAAGCATATTCTTTTATAACTAATGTACTCGCATTCAAGTACAATGGTTTTGTAAATACGTTTGAATCTTTCAGTAATTTATGAAATTAAATCAGGTGTTTTCTGGACCCATGTTTGTCAGAACGGACTGGTCTTTGAATGATGAAATAATTACAAAAATCGGTTGAGTGGTTGTTGAGATTAAACACACACACATTTTCTTCCTTTATAGTATTAATACAGTTTAGTTTTTGCAAAAGTGTACACCATTTACAGGATAACAGAAGGACTTTAATAACTTCCGAAGAACGTGTTTAATTGAAGGTTAATCCTCAACATAAGAAACCTCCATACACGGTTTTTTTTCTTAGAATGCATTAAAAACTATAGGCCGACCTCTTTTATTTATTTTATTTATTTACGGTCGCTTTAACAACTTGGTCATATCGCGACCGTACATTCGGTTACATAATATATGGCACAGAGTTATATAATATGAAATTAATAATTTTACAAGTTTCAAATTAGGTTATAAATGTTACATTTTGTAAGATTTTTAATCTCCACTTGGGGAGTTTACTAGAATATGTACTACACCGAGGCGCATGTTGCAGCTATTATATGTTGTTGGAGTTTTCTTATTTCAAATGAAAGAGTGGGTGAATTTACAGTGACTATTACTACTGGCTCTCGACATTTGAGAGTTCGGAGAGGTTTAAAACTGTTGGCACAACCTTTGCGGGCATCGTTTTAGTTTGCTTTCTGAATTGAACCAAGTCTTTCCATTTTTCAATAAACGTTTTGTGTAGCTAATGCTATCTTGGTGTGGTGTACGTATTCTTAGGTCACTGAGAGGATATCGAGCATTTTCCTTTGCGGCTTCATCGGCTTTTTTGCTCTTCTTAATGCTCACATGTGATGGGATCCATGCAGGGTTACTTGTTTTCTGGAGTGTTGAATGTCATAATGTAGGTGTAGAATATCTTGTATAATGGGGTGTGAAGACTTTGGATTCTGGCTGGCATGAAGTATACTTAATGAATCTGTGTAGAGGTTAAAATTGGTATCCACAGGAGAATCGGTGATGTATTGAAAGGTTTTCTTGACTGCAAAGGCTTTACAGGAAGATATAGAAAAATACTGCTGTAACGAATAAAGCATAGTGTGGGTGGGATACATTACTCCACAGCTGCAACCATTGGTGTTTATTGATCCATCAGTGAAGCTTTCTATATCATCTGTGCAATTTTCCCGTACGTTGTTGTACATTTGTTACAAGATGAAAGGAGGTGTATGGAGCTAAAGTCTGGGTGAGCTTAAGGTTGACTGTAGGGCGTCGGAGGTGTCATGGAGATATGTCCGTTGTCAGCCGATTGTATGGATTTTAGGGTTTTTAAAATTAATTTCTTTGCAGTATTTAGGAATTAGGATATGAAAAAGTTTAATCAGTGTTGCTGAGAAGATTTTAATAATGAATAGGAAAAATGTAGGGAAGCATAGCAGAAGTTGGGTTTGAAACTGTCTTGATGGCGTAGCATAGATCCAAATCTTCCTGTGAGAAGAGGAGGTGGCTCTTCTTCTGCTTCTATTTCAGGCTCACCTCGGGCTAAAAACTTAAGCACCAAAATTCTTCTTATAGTGGTAGACTGTACTTTTTCCAACATTTTAGTGCACTAGAATATGCAGAGGCAGATGCGTAGTCCAGTTTGGATCTAACACCAGCTTTATACGTGTTTATAGCTGCTAATCTACAGTAGCCGAACTCTGATACGGTTGTAGTTCCTATTCTCCAAAAGCTCCCCAAAACGATCTCACAAATACAGCACAAAAATGTACGATAATTAAAGTTGTCACTTTAAGAGACAGGTAATTAAGGTGTATAAGCAATCAAGAAGTACTGGTTTTGGATCATCACGCAGGTACAATTTATCCTGAACTTCTACCACATAAGAATGGAAGCAGAGATGAAAAGACTAAGTTCTATGCTAGTTTACACGTTTATCATGGCGAAAACAAAAATGCTAGGATTGAAATTTCACCAAGAGAAGGCTGTAAGAACTAATCAAATAAAATATGATCTTAAATCAATGCAAAGCTATGCGATCACGAATTACATTAATGTAAGAGTAAGCTAGCGTTAACCTCTTTGGACCAGGGTTCTTCTTATTATTATTATACGTAGTCTTTAAAGTCTGTTCCGCCTCAAAGACTTCTCTCCTGGATGTAGTTTCGGTCTTCCTATTAATATTTTACTCGTGTAGTGTAATAAAATTCTTGTTTAGTTCTTAATCTATTTGGATACATTTTTTGTGTGTTTATACCATTGTTATTTTAAGATATCAATTTTTCTTGTAAATTGTAGATTTGTAATTGTTCAATATAAACATTTGCTTTGCCTTATAGTTCGTTAGCAAGAGCAACACTGAAATTAGATCCATGTATCATGCTTGAAATTTATTTTGTTATTCTCATTCATTATATTTTCAGAAATACTTTATACAATTATAAGAGCAGAATCTACAAAACAAAAATGGATATTTTGACAACAAAAGTATATCTGACATACTAATCCTATCATTTCATTTTATTTTACCATGGAATACCTCGACGTTATTCAGATTACCCTGACGCCTATAGATCATGAAACTTCCTTTGGAGAAACAATTAAAATACTAAGAGGATTGTGTATGCAGGGTTCAAAACCCCGTTTTAAGTACTATGAGAAATTTAATGTATTCCTCGCTTAATTATATATCTCATTTGGTGTTCGGTAAGTTAGACGATATTTTACCACTATTAAACTACAAGCAAAACCAATCACCATAAGTGAAAGTTAAAGCGATCCGCTGCTGATTTACATGCATTTCGACGTTCTCTGGGCGCTTTTCGCTGTGTTTGTTTAGTAAGCAGAAAAGCCGAATTAATCGAGTTGATGTTTATTGTTTTTGCCTTTCGCCTCCAGGCTAATACCGCTTCCGTCGTATTTGCTTTCTAGTTGAATAGTTCAGCTGCAGATTGGTGAAAGAAATAACACAAACAGCTAACAAAAGAGCAGCTATTGAAACTGTGGAAACTATTATTCTCTGCTTTACTAGTGAAGTGAGTAACAAACACGGAAGGAAGTGGTGTAACGGGGTTCCACTGTGTACAACTTTTGTATTCATAGTATTTTCTACTGAAAGTCAAATATGGTTTTTAATTAAAAAATAGTTCAACGTTTTTACCGTAGGAAGGGATATACCCGGATACAACCGACTTTATTCATTAATATATTTGACGTTCAAAATAACTGGGGGCTTTCTGAAGCCTGTCTATGTAAAACGTACGGGCCCGCTTTGTATTTCCTCTTTGAACGCAGTCTTCTACTGTACACCGCCGTCAGCTAAATACGACCCTTCCCACCAAGCGGGATGGCTGCGCGGTAACCTGTCAGACTCGCTTTCGGGAGCTACCAGGTTCGATTCCCGTCGACCGCTCAATCTGACTTTAGGCTTTTAGTGGTTTCCCTGATCGGTAGGTGAATTCTATAGTGGTTTCTCATCTACCACGATTTTCTTTCTATCATTTCCCTTTTATTCCGTTTCCTCCCCATTTTTCAGTGTGCTACTAGGTTTCGTGGTGCATGGAGGTGTCAAACAGATGGCGTGATGCTTGCTCAAAGAGAAGAGTACTCCCCGTGCACATGAGGGGGCTGCTTGGTCGACCGGTCGTTCACCGCCCTCTCTGGGTAGCTCCAGTAGTTGGACGGTCTTCTTTCCTGGAAATGTTAGAGACTTCCGCGCGCCTCACAATCAGTGGCCTGTAGTCTCCTGTGGTTCCTTTACTTCCTCCCTTCCTCCCGGGAAGTGGTAGCCTCAATGTATCTGTATAGGTCGCAGTGCGCGAGGCCTCTACCTCCGTTGTATAACCTATATGCTCCTTCCCAGTTCTGTTGCCGGCACAAAGCGAGTATAAGCGAAGACATTGAACTACCTTTCTCACCGCTGTGGCGCTGATAGCCCGCACTTCCTCTTCTTCGTAACTAGTACAGTATATGAAGTTTTAGCAAATAAAATGCGCACATTTGTATTTCTTTTTCAAGCTTGCTAATGAATTACCGGGAACATTAAATTTATCTATTATACTTCTCATACCAGATAAGGCAGTATCTAATAGTTCCAAGCCGATAAAGAACGAATTTATTATTTTTACGGAATATTAGCTGTGAAATATGAAGGAAATAAACCTAACGACAACATAAAACTAGATTTTCACATCAACAAACATAGGAGGATTATCTCTGTATTCCGATTATTATTGGTGCAGAAATAAATTGTCTGGGATCAGTGACCTAAAGTTGGAACCGTATAACAATCCTATTAGTTGGAATTAATCTGCACAATTTCCGTACCTAGATGTTTTTTAGGATACATTAGCTAGCTTTTACAGCGGGTAACCTAAGTGTAATAATTTGAGGATGACTTATTTAAATTATTTAAATGCCCGCTTCCGGGGATTAAATGCTTTAACCCAATCAAAGTCTCATATGTATCTGTACTCCCAAACTGTTATGTGCTAATTGTTTTGATAATGTACAGCCGAGTGCATGTAATCATGCCGATATAATGCGCAGTGGTTTATGTTGGCAAGGAAATACTCAACCACATCTGCTACATCCAGCACCCACCCCTTACCAGGTTCTGGCACTCCATTTAATGACAGACTCCCCTCCCCTTTCTCTTAGCTCTTGAGCCTAAAATCAAACTCTGTTCAAAGATTAATGTTTGAGTGCCAAACTTTGACTCAAACCAGTACGAGACGGACTCATCCAGGGGCTGGTATGGACCCTCGTTACGAAGCATGCCTCCCAGTCACTCAGGTGAAGTGTTTCCGTATTCCTCCCATTTCACCACAAATCTCTGTTCATATGCTAATGCATATGTGCCAAATTTGAATTTATACCAAACAGATTGGCTCACATAGGGTCGGTGTGAAACGCAAATTATTTGCCAACATTAAATAAAGAAAAACACTATAGGAAATCAAATCAGAGAAACGTTTCATTGCACCATGTAGAACTTTTGTATGCACTTAGCGTTGTTCGTTTTTTTATTAAATAACACAAATGTTATATCTCCTAATAGGGCATGTTCGCTCTTCAGTGTTTCTCACTACTTGGCTTCCATATAGGTATCATCCTTTAATAGAGTTATGAGCTGCGATACAGAATACACTGAATTTATCTATAACTCGCTGCTCCTTGCATTTTAAGAAAATTCTTCCTGGAAATGTCTCAATAACTTCCAGTACGATCTTTGGATAATTAACGATTTTAACCTCTCCACCGACTGCCTACCTATATGCAATTCGAACTATGTCTTTTGTTTGTCTCAGGAGAGATTTAGCAACAAATGTACTAGCAAGATACCTCCTCACGAGACTCCCATTCGGGAGGTCACGAGTTCGATTCCAGACGACCGCCCACTATGACCTTGGGTTTTTCGTGGTTTTCTCTGGGTAGAAGATGAATGCCAGGGTGGATTCTTATGTACCACGATTTCCTTTCATTTCTTTCTAACGTTTCAGGTGTGCTCCCAGGTTTCGTGGCAGATGCCGTGGATGTTTGCTCAAAGGAAAGAGTGTTCCCATGGACACTGGAGAGCTGCTTGGTTGACGGATTGTTCATTGCCCCCTTTGGGAAGCTCCAGTACTGGGACGGGTCTGCGATCCAGGAACTGTTAGGGACTTCCGCGCGTCTCTGTGGCATACCGTTCATTAAAGATATTTACATGACAAATAAAACGTATATCTTGATTTTTCTGGGAATAGCCTGTAAAGTCGTTTTCATTTGGAAGAAATTTTGTATAATTTTGTTTTATTGATAAACGTTAAGCGACTCAGACTTGTTCAGTACCTAGATTCATGTCTAACACTATTATTTATAAACAGTGTTGCTAATCACAATTCCATAAGTTTATCAATAGAACATCAAAATATTTATAAATAGTTATCTATATAATGGCTGTCTGCCTGTATCTTCTAGCCTCCTGAGGTTCCTTCACTTCATCCCTTCCCTCTGGGTGGTGGTAGCCTCAATAGATCTGTCGTAGGTTTCAGTGCGCGAAGTGCCTCCCCTCCGTTGTATACCCTGTACCAACACAAATGTCAAGAAACAATAACAATCAGAACATCCCACAAATCAACTTCCGTAGGTTTTTACGGCACGGCTAGTCACAAAAACAAAGAGAGAGTTTGACGTAGGGTCATGAAAAAGTCACAAGATCCTCTCATACAACCACAGCATTTAGGACAAATTGCAGCTCTGTTGATAGACAGGATCGCAGCAAGATTCACATGTAATTTGCTCACATCTTTTTTCTCCATTTGGAAGCACAGATGACCCATGTACCATATCCCCCTCCCCAGACTACAGTTGGTGCATCGAACATCAAAAATTGTTCGACCAGACGACAATATAAATTCTCGAAGCTACTCTCTAAGAAGTGGGAATAAGCCTGCTAAAGAGTGCGCGGTGGATTTCTGCGCCCATCACCTCAGGTGACGTCAGCGCTCGCCACGCCGGAGAGACAGGACCGCCCTGCAAAGAGAAATGCCAGGAGAAACATTACGATAGCCAAAGTGAGTGGTGTGTTTTTCAGAACTACGAAGGAGTAGAAAAGAAATCGGTCAAAATTCTTGATTCAACTAACCTTATAACAACTTTGCGATTTGTCTAAAATTACCTTCCGAAATCTACACCGTTGTAGTAGGAAATTTGGAACGTAAAGCGAATTTATACAGGTATTGATACTTTTGTGAATGTAATATTTTGTAATAGCAACAATTTACTAACTGTGCAATATGTTTCAGTAAGGAGTATAAATTCTCAAGCGTTGTAATTATTGTAATGAATTTAAGTCTTTAGATGTGTATATGGTTGATGTAAATGGGAGACGTGATTTTGCACACCAAGTTAAGCTTTTCATCGCTCTTTAATACTTGGACAACATTTGTGAATAGAAATTGTTTGTACAATTGCATTGAAGTAAAGGTTGTTAACTCTCAGTGCTTTAATGGTACCATTTGTAACTATATCCTGAGTTACATACTAGAAGATTCCACTCCTCTAAGGCAGTTAACAGAACAAAAGTAAGAATTAGGAAATAAATATCAAAAGTGTTCAAATACAACGGCACACTTGAAGAGATATAGCGCAAAATTACTATTGTAGTAACTTAGACGTTGAAGTAGATATCGGATTTACATGCAAAATACATGTTCGTTTTTGTATATATTTAAAGGTATTCGGAAGTGATGTACTTCGCAAGTCACACTTTTACAAATAATATGAATAGTTTTATAATACATATAAATGCACATTTTAAGCAAAAATGCACCTTTTAAATATTTAATGCAAAAAATGCACATTTCTCTCTTAAACGCGGTACAAAACCTAATCCTTTCCTTTAACTTATCAGGGTCTACTAGTATATAATAAACTCCCTGCAATCAATATACAATGCAAAATAGATGTGTGTATATCCATGTATGCTCCAGGAACGGCTAAAGAATTTAAACCAAACTTGTTACAAATCTGGCTTACAATCTGGAAAACAATACTATGGGAGTGTGAAGTATTGACATGTAGAGATGATAAGAAATAACTGTTACTGCCGAATCCATAGTTTTCAGGGCCGTGGATATGAATAGCAACACACTAGATTAGAATTAAGTCTAAGTTAGCCCCCAACAGTATTAGGGCGAGGAGGGGGTGAAAAATGTACAGGATGAACACGAATAATGTGGAAGTCTTACTTTCAGGGTCACCGAGATGAAAACATTTCCTCACAATCAGTTTGAATACACTTCATACACACGCACGCACGCACGCACACACACATATCCCCTAGCCTAATCACGGGTTAAATTCTGAAGCCAGAGAACCCTGTGGTTTCATGTAGCTCGCTACGATCTAAGGACCGTGCATAAATGGTGGCGAGGTATTGGTAAGGGATAACCAACAAAATAGTTTATTTTATTTTTGTTAATTTATTTTTGCATATTATGTACGTACTTTTACACGTTTGTTCATATTCTAATCCATGTTTTACTATTTGACTATGCATATAAATCCGGGCTCTATTAGTGACACATTGATAGGTGGCGTATTGCAACCCATATATTCATCTGCTCCAGCTTTGTAATCCTTTTAACCACGCTGAGAAGGGATGTACATGGGTTTTATGTTCTTTCGTCTTACCTGCACCAAAAACAACTTTGTTGTATAAAACAAAATGTCATTTATTTAGTTAGGTCTATAAAGAGGTTTGTCCTGGATAATAAATAATTAGGTCATGTTTCTTTAACTACCAGCCTAATTCAACAAGCAAGGTTTACGAAAGATGCAAATGGGATGATGAACTTTAAAATGTAAAAAGGTAAAAATTTGACATGGAATATCTAGAAAATCTCAAAACACACAAAAAACAACTATTTTATACATTACATATTAGGAGTTCTAGATTATTTTCCATAGTAGTTGTTTGTCTACTACTTATGGTTTTCCTGTTACACCAAATTGTACAAAATTCAGAGTAACTTCAAATGTATTCGCAGAAGACTCACCATAATATGCGAGTGTCTCAAAAATAGCATTTTAATTAAAATCTTTGGAGCTATTTCTGAGAAAATAAAAGGAAATATATAATTTTTTTCATTTAAGAGGTAGTTTTAAGTAATTTCTTTAAAGGATGCGCAACTCGAGTATGAAATTGGGTTATTTATCAGACTTTTTGTCTTTAGTTATGCGATTCACAGACACATGCAGACACTTTTTTTCTAAAATGCCCAGTTTTTCAGCTTTTGACTTCAGTGAATCTCTAAATGTGTATATTCGGTAGAATCTCATGTCGAATTTTTTAATGGAATGATCTACTTCCTTTACTTAAGTAAGCGTTTATAAAGCAGGTTAAACGCCTGGTTGTTATTAAAGTAGAAATTAGTAATCTTTGGAGTTACAGGCACAGTAAAAAGCTATACCCCTTCCATACAAAACAAGTTTATTCGATTCCTAATTCATAACTTAAAGACTGACTTCTGGGAAAAGTAGAGCTTCATTTTTACTTTCTCTACTACGTATATGAAGTAGGGGAAGTATTGTATTCCACCCAAAAATTCGATACCGAGATTTCACCGGAAATAATGCTTTGAGACCCCCTGAATCCAAAAAAAGCATTTTTGGAAACACGTCCGCGCGCGCGCGCGCGCGCGCGTGTGTGTGTGTGTGTGTGTGTGTGTGTGTGTCTGTGTGTCTGTGAACAGCGCAACTCAGAAACGAACAGTCGGATAAACACCAAACTTGGTATTTATGTTCAGTATCTTCCAGAAATGCGACACGAAGGTTTTCAAGATAATCCCCCAACCCCAGATTATCCTTTACATGGAACATTTTTCAAAAATTTTAATTTTCTCAAAAATGGCTCTAACGATTTTGATTAAAATATCATACGTTGAACATATTTTCATGACAAATGAAATGTACATCTAGAATTTTCTGGGAATGTCTCCAAAAGTATTCTTCATTGTGGAAGACTTTTGCATAACTGGTAAACCATAAGAGATAGACAAAATTTTACTACACAAAAATGTAGATCGCGTTAAAATAGACAATTTATGTCATATACATTTTTTTGTTGAGTGAACCATTTTCGAGATATTGCTTGTTATTCCCTTAAATTTTCCAATACTTATACTTTTTCTCAAACTCGTTATTCATTTTTTTTGTCCTGGTAATGCAAAGAGAATGGAATATTCCACATAGCACCAGCTCTTAAACGCTTAAAGCCAATTCCCCTTGCATCTACAAGAAAATTAGCAATAAGATTAACATGAAGCATATGGAGAATAAGCGTTTGTAAAAATAGTTTGTACAAGAGTAAAGAAAGTCATGTGAGTGTAACACAAGATTTGTTTAATGATAGTACACTGATGTAATCACGAAGAGGTTTAAACTGCTACGTATACAGTCTTAAGTGTTTGCTTTCCAGCTTCTAAATTCAGAGGTCCGTGGGTTGATTGAATAGGACTATTACTTCTCTTTTAGAGTCCACAAGTATGAGTAATTGTGTGTGTTTAATGTAATGCTTAAATTTCAAAGTTCAAAGATAAAATAATTCGGCAAATGAAAGCAGTTATAGTGAGTAAAGTTCTAAAAACCACCTTAGATATTAGGTGCTGCTTATAAACGTAGAGAACAAAATTATTTTATTCGAATTTTACGCACGCTGAACAAACTAACAGAAAGAACCACATGTGTAACCGGCTCCAAATAATTTACCTATGTCACATATGCTACACACAAACAAGCTTCTACACAGATAAATTTTATGTATGACGTTTGAATTTAGTAGCTACGGTAAAGCAGCTTTTGGTGGAACTATATTTTATGCTTCAACTCTCTCGATGTAGACACCTATTCACATGTTGGGCTTCGCTTGGCAGAGATATATAAACTAGCTGCCAGGTTGAACTCGGTGCCTTTGAGCGCTCGATGTTTAAACTAGTAGATGTTATAACTTTAACAATATTTATCAAGGTTATATACTGTTTAATTGAAAAACACCTTTGGAATACGTACAGTTTTAATAATGTAACGCGTTTTAAATAAAATTTGTATAGCTTTTAAAATAAAATGCTCCGACACATGAACCTTGATTTCTATAACGCTTTGTTAAATCAAAACGTTTTGCAACTGTTGTTGCACTTGTTCTAACATAATTAAAGTAAATATTTGAGTTGTAAGTTATTTATTTTGATTTTCTCTACCACTTATATATAGTAAGTGTAGGAAGTACTGCATTCCAACCAAGAATTAAATACCGAGATTTTACCTCGGATACACGTTTTGGGGTACCCTGAATATAAAAAAAGATTAGAAAAAGGTTTGTGTCTTCCAAGGATGCAACACAAAGTTTTTCAAGCAAACGTCCCACTCAAACTGCCCTTTACATGGAAAAGTTTTCATTAAGGTACCGTATGTTTAAGATATTTTCCTGAAAAATAATACTTTTATCTTGAATTTGCTGCACATAGCCTGTGAAGTCCTCTTCATTCTGGATGACTTTTATATATTTGGTTAGACAATACATTAGATGTAGATCTCGTTAAAGTGCAAAGTTTATCAAAACGTTTTGCGAGATATTCTTCTATATTGATTGAATTTTTAAATACTTACGTAGTTTACAAGTGTTGAGTCGCTATTAGTTTTTTCTCATGGTCATGCAAAGAACATAGAATTGAAAGCCATTAAATATTTTTTTAAAAATTAAACTGTGGTTTTAACCCACGTCACCAATGAACACGGAGAGAGTTTTAACTTTTAATTGCTGTATGAAAAACTTAAACTGAGTCCCCAACTCAGTAGGACTGCATTCCTGCAATATTCAATAACACATTAAACGTACTATTAGAAATATGTGTCATTAGTTTTGAGTATAACTTATATTTTCTTCTTTATAACACACATTCACATAACCTGGGTCTGATGGATCCTGTGGTTTATGTTGTAGTGTAATTAAATTAAATTGGGCTGTGATCAATGGCATTTCGCTGGAATTCAGGAAATACACTGTTGGCACACATACACATTGTTATGATTACAGAAAACACATTGTTACAAATTGTAACTCTTTGTTCAACTGTAAGATAGCGTACTCCCGTGTTGTGTGACAAAGTGAAAGATTGCAGTGGACTCTGTGAAGCACTGTAGAAAGTTGTAATATTTTACTATACTTGTTGTATAGCATTGTTGTCTTCGACAATCAATACTAATTTGAGAGCACTCTAAACAATAGCATGAAGAGTAGGTATATTCATACAGTCCATATAATAAAATTTTATGATAAGAGAACAAGCGAGGCTAGGTGACAAGGTGATAACTTGATGCCGTTTCCTATGTATGGAAAATATTAGAACAATACAGGAAAGAAATAATAGGCACCTAAAATTAATGTCATTCGGTGGATGAACAACTAGTTCCATTTAGGGGCCGTTGTGGGTTTGTGCAATAGTGCCAAATAAGCCTGGAAAGTATGGAAGTGCGAAACTGATGTGCAACTAAGGGATTGTGATAAAGGAAGAGAACCAAGTGAGACATCGTAGAAACATTTAGGCCTTTCTGTAACAAAGATCTTTGCTGGCAACATTGCTGGCATTTCCAGAAATAGGGGTACTGCAGATAATTATTTTATAAGTATATCATTGGCAGAACATCTAGAGTAAAAGCCTTAATGTTGTGAGAGTAACGAGGATGAATGAAAGAGAAATTCCAAAACAGCTGAAGCCAAATAGAAATAGTCAAGTAAATTCAAGTCTATTTGCATTTATGAAAGAAATGGCAATAGTTTGTTTTTCACTAAAGTAACACAAGTTTGTAATTGTCTCAAGTATCATGCAACATGATAACTCTAGGGATAAACAACACCCAAAACTGAAACCTAAGATTTTGAAATGTTATAACCAAACTAAGAGTAGTGTGGATATTATGGATCAGCTAGCGCGCAATTATACATGTAAAAGGCAAGCACTGGCCCATAGTCCTTTGTGTAGTTTAATAGACTATACACTCAAATTCCTTTATTATTTACACACCATAACACCCCACTTATCAGGAAGAATTTTTGCACAAGAGAAGACTTTTCATGAAGGAACTTTCAATGGAGTTGATAGGTTGATACAACTCTTCGTAATCAGAAGATCTAATCCCTTTCTACAGAAATCCATAAACCTGGATATGGATAAGTTAAATACCTACCACAAATCAGCAGCTGCAACAGCAGGATGGGTCGTCAGTAGAGGTGTTCATTGTGTCCTGCTTTCAGGGATAGAGAATGTGCTGTAAGTGCAGAAAACCTGTGTGCTTGGACCTTAGCAGTGCGGTGTGCAACAATTCTTAAAATTCATGTGATGCTTTTTTGTTTAATTCTTTGTTCTTTGTAGAAACCATATCACTAATTGTGAGGTATAAATATTAATGGTGCTTATGTTTTAGATTTCATATTGTAATTAAAAAGGTTAAAGATTAAACATATATTCTCTTGAACTTAGTAAAACTATTAAAACTGATCACAGCTGTCTTATGTTATACTGATAAAATTCAAAACAAAATATCTGTGTATGATAATATCCACAAAACAGGTTTTCATAAAAAATCTCCTATTAAACATAACGGGTCCATTGGACCCAGGGTATGTAATGTGCAAAAAAATATAGGGCATGCAAAGGAGGGTTAAATGAAAGTTTAACTCGCTTAACAAGAAATAAATAGAAGAATACGCCTTTGAAAGAGTGGTTTGTAAATGATCGAGTACAGAAAGTCGATGAATGCAACATCAGATTTTTGTAACAGGTCCTAAAAGAACAAGCATATAAATTCCGAAAAATATAAGCAATGTAAGTTTCTTCGAGCAGCAAAAAAGAAAGAACAGGGTTTATATTAAACTTGACTCAATATTACAGCGAGAGAAGATTTCATAGGTGTAATAAATTTGTGGTGGTGTAATTTGTGAATTAAACCCATTTAATCGGATACTCAAAATGTTCCCAAGTCCTTTATATTGATCACATATGAGTTATTTACGAACTCCAAATAAATTCACTAGATGCGTCAAGTGGCATTGTTTTTCTTTGCCAGTCAGCAACGTTGCAGCTTGGGTGTGTGGCTTGTAACCGTGGTCGAGAGTTCGTTTTCTGCCAGTTGGTAAGGGACACATCTCTGTTTGGGAGTTCCCCAAATGGTTTAGTAAGCCGTGATATTTTTTATTTTGTATAGGATTTTGTAGAAGTTTTCATATGTAGCCGTCCCTTGCTGTTTTCGCAAGCCTTCTGTTTGCTATAAAAAGTAATTCTTTCGCGGAGCCAAAAACGGGATTAGTTTTTGTTAATGTTTATAATTGTCTCACTTGAGTTCTGGTCATCTGAATACTTTATATGTAGTTTGCGAGTTCCTTCGGTCTTTTTAAACAACTTTGATTGTTTTAAATAGTTGTCATTTTGATAAACTTTATGTGAATTGTAAGTTGTTGGAACTTTACCTTAATTGTTAGTTGTCTAGCCGCTTATCAAAATTGTTATCTTCTCTAGAGTTTAAGTAAATTGTTAATCTTAATTTTAATTGTTAATTGTTGATGTGCGTATTTTATTTTCTCCTGTTTTGTGTGTCACTTATTTACGGCATCAGGTAATTCATTACAGTTGTGTTGATTGTTTAATGACCAGGCTAGCATCGGGTGGAGAGCTTAGGATATACAGTTAAATGGGGTAAAGGCACAAATTACTTTACATTTACTCCTGTAATAACTAAACTCATATAATAATGCAATGCTATTCCAAAGTTTATGAGATTGGTAATTTTGGAATTTATGCTGCAGGTGGTGGTGTATATTGTTTTGTGGAAAAGTCATTGTTAAATAAGCCCAGTAAATAAGACTTTGCCCGCTTTCAATAACTGCTTGGGCGGTATTCGTGTTACATGATATCGGTCTTACCGTCACGCCATAGCCAAGATCTGAACACTTCCTAGTAGTTTTATAGTAGTTCCATATAGATAACGTGGAGAGTGGAAATTGGTAACATTTCGCAGTTACATTTTTTGGTGCCGTGGATGTTATTAAGTTTTTACTCGTTTCTTTTTACTATGGCTGCGGGGGTGCATTGCTTTAGTCTGCCGATATTGCGACCATTTTGGACGCTTTCCGGCAGCATAATAAGATGATTAAATTACGTGATGACCGTGTGTTATTTTCCGAATCACTGGCGATGTGTGATATGGAGTTAACTGAGTTTCTGAGCTGTTTTAGTATTGCGAATTGGAAGTCGTGTAGTCAAAATACAGGTGAGAAGGTTATCTACACGCCTTAACCATTATGTGAAGCCAGTTGATTATTTCGTAAACTATTTCCCTAACGTTACCTTCCCTTTGCTTTTATCCCGTTTGTGGGCGGAATTGGTAGTCTATGTGAAGAGATTCTCAGTTTTATGAATGGGGAGTGTAGTGACGCTCTAAAATGCTCAGCCTATCGCGGCTTTTAAAAATTGAAGTTGCGGGACCCATTGCAGATATATGTGGAATCTTTCTCAGAAGTAGCAGACGTTCAGTTGGCAAATGTGTTAAATTTATCGTATGCGCCAAGCCTATAGCGTTTCTATGCCATTGCTTTTAGAAGTGCTAGCTGCTAAGTCAAAAGGGTCATACTGGATTTTTTGTTGGGAGCTCAGCGTGAGATACATCCATTATATGCATTTTTGAGGCGGCGATGCGTTGTTTCATTCCATGTCGTTCATTGAGTACACATGTGTAAGATCAGTATTTAAAGCCTTAAGCATTTAATGAGCCCTTTGCAGGATCTATTGAGGATAAAACATTATGCACAAGTAATATGATTACCCGATAAGGAACGTCAGGTGTGCGATGCTATTTTGTGTGGATTGTCCCCCTATGTGCGTTCTGCATTGGTTTTCGCGTCTCGCCTTACCCCTTTGCCGAATTAGACTATTGTTACCTCATCTAGGAGAACGGAGTGCGGCAGATAATACTCGATGCGTTGATGTCTCTCGTCCATCCCCTCTGTTGACGCGGCATTCTTCACTTAATTTTAACCGTTAGATGCAGAGTTTTGTTCCCTTTTCTGGGGCTTATTTTTATTGTGGTGTTCATGAGCACCAGGTAAGACAACGTATTATACCTCATGGCTTTCGGCCTGGAAGCAACAAGATCACTCGAGATGGGCATATGCCCTATTTGATGCCAGAAGCTGTTTGGTATGCAGTCCTGTCCCTAGGACTCAACAAGTTCCTGCTCTTTGCTACACGAACACTTTTTCGCAAGGTTCTTCCTAAGTTTTTGCCGGAAGCAGAGTCATTATGGTTTCAATGTTTTTCTGTGTATAGGCAAAGTTTTCAGACTAAAACTGGGGCATTACTTACAGTACATTTTCCTCACTTTACCTGGAAACACTGGTGTTACTCATTACCGGATTTGCCGCAAAAGCTAAGTTTGAGCGCTGATTTTATGGATCAGGTGGGATTAAATTAGATTTATAATCTGGAAATATCGTTGCCTTTGCACCACACGTTAAAATTCCTTTTCTGCGCAAGATAACTATACATTCTGCTCCTTATGTTTCCGGGGAGACTTTATTTCAGGAGTTAATTGCTGTTAAGGCTCGGTTGTCTCATTTGAACCGCCAAACAATCTAGGTGGTCGAGCTATCGTTACAGCAGGATGCGTTATTTTCTAATTATTTTAGTTTAACACATTTAATTACGTACAAAACTGAGCTCTCTGTCACTACACCGGTTACGCATGCACCCTGTAGTGTAACTCTGCCTAAAATGACGATTTTGAAGGAGAAGATTGAGGATATTTTAACGAACTTGTGCCAAAAGGCGGTAATGACTTTCGCCCGGTAGTGGAGTATAGTTATTTGAATAAGAAAATATGTATAAAAGCCCAACCAAAACCTGACCTTCACACGCAGCTCATCACTTTAAAGGTGCCAGATGTGTACAACCCTAGATGAGTCGGGCCTATTTTAAGATTCCTTTCGCTGAATCGTGTCAGTACGTGACGCGTTTGCCATTCCTTGGTGTCTATACAAGTTCCAGCAGTACTCCTCGAAATACCAACGGGCGTTTAGATTTTATCCCGGTTACTCGATAATTTGTTTACCGATATAAATTTTAAATTGCTGTACCACTATTTGTATGATGTTTTGATCTATTTCCAAAATTTGCCACCCATTTGGACCACCTCCGTGAGGTTTCCTCGCGTCTGCAGCGTGTCAGTCTCACTCTTTAAGAAGTAGTGCACTTTTGCCACTGCTCAAATTTCCTTCCTTGCGCACATGGTTGCTCCGGTGGGTACTTACCGTGATAGGACTAAAGCAGTTTTGGAGTTTCCTGCACCCAAAACACTAAGGGATTAGCAAAATTTATAGGCATGGTGAACTTTTTTTACTAAATTCATACTGATTTTGCTGTCAGGGCGGAGTCTCTTGATCGGCTTCGTCGGAAGAGTGTTTTATTTATCTGAACGTGTGACCAGCAACGCGCTTTTGCAGATTTGATCACGACTCCGCCTGTGTTAGGTTCCTGACTTTAATTTACGTTTCATTTTACAAACGGACGCCAGTAAGGGCACCTTAGTCGCAAGACGAGAGTTTCCAGACGGGCGACTTTTCATATTTACAGTTCGACTTTAACTGAAGCCGACAGAAAGTATTCTGTATATGAGCTGGAGACTGTGGTAGTACTTTTTGAATTGGGAGAATACCGTCAGTACTTGGAACACGTAGAGTTCCACCTCGAGTGTGATAATCAGGCTCTTACGTGTTCGCTTGGCACCCCGAGGACCATAGGTAGTTTGGCGCGCTACGGCCTGCATATTACGGCGTTTATGTTCATCCCGGTCCATATCAGGCGTGTTGATAATTGTGCCGCCGATGCCCTAATTTGTATTTTACCGAGCCTGTTTTGTTCTTTTCCCCGAAGAAACAGGTATTGGGGTGAATGTTTGCACATCCTTTCCCGAGTTGCATACTAGTATAGCGTACATCAGCGCCGGGATCCTAAGTCGACCATCCTTTCGTTTGAAAGACAGTGTTCTATTTGTCTTCCTCCATGGTTTAGTGATTACCATGCTGGTCTCTAGTTCCCAAAGTCGCGGGTTCAAATCCGGAGGAGGGGGATGGATTTTTTCCGAGCGTAAAATCCTTAGCATACCTTCCTTCGGAAGGGAAGTAAAGCCCGTGGTCGCGTGTCGTAGATTTACGGCATGTAAAATAACCTCAAGCCTGATAAAGAGGCCTCTGAGCAAAATTAGAGGTCTTTCACGCCCAATATAGAATTGGAGGCTAAGGACCCCAGCAGTTAAAGGGAGTCCGTAAGTAAAATTCAATTTAATTTTAATTTAATTAAGGGTTCCCCTTATGCGTGCCAGTGTCGACAGTAAGTTTAACATTGCATTTCCCGTAGCCCTGGTCCCAATGATTGTTTATTGCATTCATGCTTCTGCATTGGGAGAACATTTGGGGTTCCTAAGACTAAGCATAGATCCGTGGCCAGTTCTGTAGCAGGGTAGGAACAGAGATATAATCGTCGGCGTGTCGTATTTAGCTATGTCGAAATCTGCGCAGTGTACATTTTGGAAAGATCTGGCGTCGGAAGTTTCCAATAAGCTTTTAGAAACACTGTGTTGCTTTCGTGAGCTCTTTTCCTCGTTCTACACTACGGAATAATTATGACTTAGTTGTGGTCGATTCATTTACCAAGTATATTTGGCTAAGCACGGTTTCCAGTACTACAGCTCGTAACGATATCAAAGTACTGTCTTTTATTTTTTCGGCTTTTGGAGACCTCGTTTCATTGGTAACGGACAATAGGACGCAGTTTACTTCATGCCCTTTTCGCAGTTTTTGCTTTAGTTGGAGTGTTAAAGCTTTTACGATTACTTATTATCCCTGTCCATCTCGTGCTGAATGTTTTAAAAAAAATTCAAAATCTGCTTTGATCGCTTTCCAACATGGTAACCATTTGAGATGGGACACAAATTTGTCACACCTAAAAGTGGCTTTCAATTCTGCTCGTCTCGAGTCTAGCAGCTCCTTTTCACCTCAGACAGCTTATTCTCCAAATTCGCCGTTATCCAACTTATGGCATATGGACAATTTGCTGCTACAAAAAAATTGAAGGTAACATTTCAAAATTTGCAACGGACTCATGCCTTGCTGAACAACCGGTATGGTGAGAACAAACAGCCTTCTCCATATGCCATGGGCCAGAAAGTTATCTAAAGATTTTATACTCTCAGTTCTAAGAAACATTCCTATGCTGCGAAGTAAGCGCCCAAATGCATCGGATCGTATGAAATTGTTAGTATCTACAAAAATGTTGCTGTTCGTCTCAGAGATGTATCCACTGGCACAGAAAGGAGAGCTCATATTAGCCAGCTTAAACCATTTGTAGAGATGTTAGTACGGTATTGATCGGTTATTTTCTTTGTGTGTTGATTCTGTGATTAAGGAATTTTGTTTGTGCTGGTTGCTTGTGTTTGTTTTGATTATTTATGTTGTGATGTGAGT
This sequence comes from Deroplatys truncata, assembly GCA_030765065.1. NCBI lineage: Eukaryota > Metazoa > Arthropoda > Insecta > Mantodea > Mantidae > Deroplatys > Deroplatys truncata. The sequence continues at coordinate 226,156,899 of CM060975.1, forward strand.
GGTTTGTTATGATTTAGTTGGTTAGAGTGATATGTTGCGTGTAATCCACCCATCATGCGCTTTCTACTGCATAGTCTACTGTAATGTATATTATAACTTTTGTTTCCTTTTCCTCCATTTGTTTCTTTTCCCTTGTATTCTTGTCTGGGTTGCTTCGTGCGCGCGTGTTTATTCTCTTCTGTTTGTCTCTATGTTATGTGTCTAACTGGCTGGCCAGTGTGTATATGTGTGTGTGTTACTATTTAGTTTCATTATGTATTTCGTTTGATCACTCATGAAGCACAATCATATATGTCGATTACGTAAGTAATGTTGCTATACAATCTATGGAAAGGAAGGGGCGATTTACGATGTCACTACCTTCAGTACCAGGGGTATTTAAACAGTGTAAAGTTAATTTACTCCTTTCATTGGCTTATTTTGTTAAGTGACTAAACGTTATCTGTCAATTTATTTTGCTTAGTGGACAACATGTTTATGATTTCTTAATTTGATTGCTTGCATACAGTCTTCATTCATAAAGCTATTATTCATGAGTTTATTACATGTTTGTTGTACGAGGGCTGTCCCAGAAGCAGCCGACCTAACAAAGAAAACACAAAAATTTTGAGAAAATACATATTTATTTCTCTTCATAGTCTCATTTCAGCTCGATACACTTTGGCCAGCGATATTCAATAGCTTGTATACTATGTTTACAGTGAGAACCTCGAGTTCTGCAAAATAGCCATTAACGGCAAATTCCACCTCTTCATTGTTATCAAATTTTTAACCACCAAGCCATTTATTCAACTTTGGAACCAGAAAATAATCAGAGCGGGATAAGTCTGGCGAATAGGGTGCATGAGGAAGCAATTCGAACTTTAACTCATTGATTTTGGCCATGGCGATAATGGATGTGTGAAATGGTGCATTGTCTTGATGAAACAGAGCTTTCTTTTTCACTAAATGCGGTCGTTTTTGCTTGATTTCATCATTAAAATGCTGCAATAAGCTTGCATAATACTCGCCATTGATTACTTTTCCTTTTTAAAGATAACCAATGAAAATTATCCCACGCGTATCCTAAAAAGCTGACGCCATAGTCTTGCCTGCAGATGGAACTGTCTTCGCCTTCTTTGGAGCCGATTCTCCCCTTTCAATCCACTGTTTTGACTGTTCCTTCGTCTCAGGTATGAAGTGATGGACCCATGTTCATCCAGGGTTATGAATCGGAGCAAAACTTCAGCTTTATTGCAGCAAAATATCGCCAAACACTCGACTGAAACATCCTCACGACGCTGCTTTTGTTCCATTGTGAATAAACGCGGCATCCATCTTACGCAAGGCTTTTTCATGTCTAAATTTTCAGTTAGTGTGCGATGTACAGCACTTTTTGAAATGCTTACGATGTCAGCTAGCTCGCGCACTTTCAGTCAACGGTCATCCAATACCATATTGTGGATTTTCTTCACAATTTCTGGCTTAGTCGACTACTGCGATGTTCGTCTTGGCAGCTCGTACGGTCTCACTTAAACTCTGTCACCCAATATTTTACTGTTGTAAACGAAGGAGCAGACTACCCCAGAGTAGAATCTAGCTCAGCTTTAATATTAGTTGGACAAAGACCTTTCAAATGAAAGTATTGTATCACATAACGATGGGCAGATTTAACCATGTTTACAAATTCGCTTAGAGAGTTCACTATTAATGGCTGCCAAACAATTACTAAACAACGTAGCATCGTCAAACTTCAGCTTTATAAGGGTGGTGCTTTCTACTATAGTCATTTGTTTGAAACACAACCGCTATATACGTCAGGTCGGGTACTTCTGGAACTGCCCGCGTATCTTGATCTTTTGCTCCGTTTACCGTTGACGCCTGATTTACGTTTTAACCGCACTTTCCTTGTACCTTTTCTAACCCGCCGCCGCGCACACCCAAGTTAGTTGTCACGGCACTCTGCTCTGGGACAGCATCAAGATCCGAGATGTCTTGGATGCTGCTGAGTAAGCTGGTGTTGCTGTTTTGCCGACTGATTCAGAGAGGATTTGGCACTTCCTTCCTTTGGCGTTCCCGTGCATATGCTGCTGGCAGGCGTGTTTCTCACCTTGTCTGAATACCATTGACACGTTAGTTTCTGGTTGCCTGCCCTGGGTTTTAGATGTGGGAGTCTCTATTTTTCCACCACCTAGATAACGCACCATACCTTTGTACTCTGCACTTGGTTTTTGTCATGTGAAGGTGATATGCGAAGTGTTAGTGCAACATGGTGTTCCTCCCTGACCAACTGTGACATATTGTCAGTACTCAACCGCTGAGCCTGAGCGAGATCTTTGCTATGTCCCTCAGTAAGAGACTAATGTGTGGATTTGGGCGACCATTTATGGATGTGTTCATGCATCCTTGTGTTGTGGAGAGATTTTAACTTACCTGTATCCTTTATATCTCTCAGGTGTGCGGGGGGAGTTGATAAAGCGTGAGCCGTTGTGCTGATTGCACATGAGCTGTTTACGAACTCCAAATAACATCACTAGATGCCGTTAGGCGGCAGTATTTTTCCACAGTATTTCGATTATTCCCCGCATATTGATGTGTGGCTTGTTTTGTAGCTCAAGTCGGGTGGTTTCTGACCATGGTCGAGAGTTCGTTTTCTGCCAATGTTGAGGAACACAACGCTTTTTGACGAGTTCCTCTAATGGCTTAGTAAGCCGTGGATTTTTTTTGGAGGCTTTGTCTGACTGGAGTTTTCATATGGGTTCGTCGATTTGCTACTTTCATGAGCTTGCTGTTTGCTATAAAAACTAGTTCTTTCACGGAGCCATTGACGGGATTTATTTTTGTTAACTTCTATAACTGTCACACTTGCGCTCTGGTCACTTGAGTTCTCTATATGTAGTTTGCGAGTTCCTTTGGCCATTTCAGACAATTTTGATTCTTTTAAGTAGTAGTTTTTTTGATAAGTTTTATGTGAATTGGTAAGTTGTTCGGAGTTAACGCAGATTATTAGTTGTCTAGTCGCTTATGAAAATTGTTCTTCTCCAGAGTTTAAGTAAGCTGTTAAACTTAATATTAATTTTTAATTGTTGATGTGTCTTAAGTTTATTTTATGCTCTATTTTGTGAGTAACTTATTTACATCACGGGAATTCATTACAGTTGTACTGATTTTTTAATGACCTGGCTAGCGTGAGGTGGGGAGCTTAGGATATACAGTTAAATGGGGCAAAGACAAATTACTTTATGAAACCGGACGGAAATCGGGAGATCCATGGTTCAAATCCCGGCTATGGCATTAAATTTTTCAGTCCTCTGATTCTACCTTTCCAATCTTGTTCTACACGTGTGTCAGTGTGGAAGAACAATTAATTAACAAATTACTTTACTTTATCTTCACTCCTGTAATAACTAAACTCGTATAATAATGTGTAACTATTCCCAAGTTTATGACATTGATAATTTTGGAGTTCATGTTGCTTGTGACGGTGTGTATTGTTTTGTGTGAAGAGCCTTTCTTAGCCTAGTACATAAGACTGCCTGTTTTCAATAAGTGCTTGGGGAGGGGCATTCCTGTTAACTGGTATCGATCTGGACGTCACCCCATAGCCAAGGTCAGAACGCTTCCTAGTATATTTTTGGTAGCTCCATTTAGATAACGTGAGTACGAGACACATTCGGGAATGTACCTTTTTGTTCGCTTTCTATTATGCCTGGTGATATTTACCAACATTTCTCAACTCATGCATGCCTCGTAGGAAAGTTTTCAGAAAACCCCACAAGGACACATAAAGATGACAATATTACGTATATTTTTGGATTTTCTATAAGTACTCTTCTTTCTATGTGTGTGTTCGGAAATAAGTCGTTCAGGTGCTCCAGAATTTACATTAAATTTACTTTTGAAGATTCAAATTAGGTAGCATAAGCAGGTTCCTATAATAATACCCTTAACACACATTTAAAGTAGTTCAAATTGAGTTTTATCTAAATGCCTTGGATTTTTTCGGGCGTAAAATCCTTAGCATAGTTTCCTTTGGAAGGGAAGTGAACCTCAAGCCTAACAGAGAGGCCTCTGAGCAAAACGTCCGGTCTTTTATGCCCAAAATACCAGGGCTATTTTTTCACCCTCGGATCGCGCAGGAGCGCAACCACACGAGCGGTGGAAACTATTTGTGCGTGGAGGGCGACTGCGCATGTCCCCCACTCTACCCTCAGCTACAGCCAACTTCACCATGTCATTGCGAGTCTAGTTTCTGGCACGGAAACATGGCCTCTAGAATTGACTCTCCGGCCAAATGTGAGTTCTGTAGTGTGATTCGGTTCCTTCAAGCAGAAGGAAATAGTGCAGCTGATATTCACCGACGAATGAGTCGGGTATACGGTCCGAACTGTATGAGTAATGGTGTTGTGCGTGAATGGTACAGAAAGTTTAACGAAGACCGGGCCGATGTTCACGATGGAGGTCAAGGACGCACGTCTGTTGCTACAGATGACATTGTTCAGCAAATTGACCAAGAAGTTCGGAACGACCGAAGGTATACCTTAAGTGTGTTGAGCGAGAAATTTCCTGCACTTTCAAGATAATATGTTTACAAGATAGTAACAGAGTACCTGCAATATAGGAAACTGTGCGCTCGATGGATTCCGAAGATGTTGTCTAAGAGCCACAAAAGTCGCCGGATGGCAGCAGCGTTGACGTTTCTCACCAGTTATGAGGCTCAAGGTGGCGATTTGTTAATAAAAATTGTGACTGGCGATGAGACCTGGGTTATGCAACCCCTGAAACGAAAGAACAATCTCGTCAATAGGTGCACACACACTCACCAAACAATCCCAAAAAGTTTAAGCAAACCTTCAACGACAAGAAGATGATCTCTACAGTCTTTTGGAATCAAGAAAGTGTGTGGCTGGTGGAGTTTCTGGAACGGGGGTCTACGATCATTGCAACTGTTTATTGCGAGACATTATGACGACTGCGGAGAGCCATACAGAACAAACGAAGAGGCAAGCTGACGTCTGAGGTTGTCTTGATTCATGACAATGCCCGCCCTCACAGTGCTCTTGTCACCCAACCAGTTCTCAGGAATTTCGATGGGACGTTTTCGACCACCCGACGTACAGCGCTGATTTGGCGCCGTGTGATTTTCACCTCTTCCCTGGACTGAAAAAGTGGCTGGGAGGGCGGGAGTTCGAGAATGATGAAGTCCTTCAAACCAACGTCCGTACCTATCTTAACTCACTGGTGGCAACATACTTGCAGAGGGAATCGAAAAGCTTGTCCAGGCATGGCAAATATCTCAACCTTAATGGTGATTATGTTGAAAAGTAAACACATTTGTACCTAACATTTGGTAATACATTTATTTGGCTATGTACTCTTTCTTTTAATTATGACCCATCGGAGGTTGAAAAAAATAGCCCTCGTAGACTGGGATGCTAAGAGCCATAGCAGTTAAAGAGCGTCCATAAAGAATCAAACTCAATTTACAGGTACCGAAAATATCTTTGTTCCTCGAGTCATCAAATATGCAACGCGCGTAGCCCCAGCTAGCAGCACAAATGGACAGCCAACCGGACAGGAAGCGGCAGCAAAAGTCCAAATGTACTTGTGAATTACCTTTTCGCCACCTCTGTGTTGCCGTCGTAGCGTGTGCCCCTTCCTTAAAGCAGAGAAAGCATTAAATTCTGTGAAAGAAAATCGATATCGTCATTTTGCCGAAAATGCTTATTTGGAGTACCCATAACCTAGAAGTATGTTTACCATAATCAGTGCGCATGTGTGTGTCAAAACTAAAAAATTTTATACATAGCAAACTTCTTATTTAAGTCCGACAACTTTTAGAGCAACGAGGTGAAGATTTTTGAGATTTTCCCATCCCATACAATACTTTGTATTGAAAAGTATTGCTGTAAAGACATAACCGAGGTTTTGCCATGAAGAATAATTGCATACATTACATTTACTGTAGATAGCATATTATGTGTTACTTATTCTTACTGAATGTTATGCATCTGGGATTCTATAAAAATAGAGAAACGGTATTAAAAAGCAATCTGCCACGAAAAACCTTTTTCGAGGCACCAAATTTCCGAATATTACTTTGTACATTTTGATGATATCAGTTTGAAGGTTATCTTGGATAACGCATATGTTATGCATTGGTGCGTAGGTTTACTAACAACAAATATATTGGTATCTTACACACACACACACACATATATATATATATATATATATAAAAAGTACTTGGTTGTAAGATATACATATATTGCTTGCCATGGCATTGGAATCAAACACTGCATATTGCTGGTAATACATGTTTTTATGTCCATTGAATAAAAACAAAGATGGGAAGAAAAACGCAAACAAGCGCAAAAACGAAAAACGAGTAAATAGTCAACTTCATCCTTACATTAGGCACTTTTTAAGGGTATAAGGCGGGCTTTTCACTCAAAAAGAAGTATTATTTACTGTCTCAAAATTGTTTCTGAAAGTTATGACTAAAACATTGTATGTTTGACATGTCAGAATAATGAATAAAACAAGTATATTACATTTTCTATAACCTTGGAAGTCATCTCCATTCCTGCATAATTTTATAAATCTTGAAAAACAAAGATACAGGCAAAACTTAATAAACGGAATATATAAAGTCTTTATAAAATCTATCAGTTAAAGGTTATTGTTGCATAAATAACGACACATTCACTGTTTTGTTTTGAATTCATACACATTTTAAATGGTACATCTTTAAATACTAAACGGTCATTGTTATTTGGTTTCACATGATCTCATGCAAAGAGCGCATAATATAAAAATTACACTGATTTTTAGTGTGTTGGGGTATTTCTGATCAAAAAGTGTATTTTTTGCAATATTGCATAGTTGAAGCACGATGCGGCGAATATTTATCACATTAACAGAAATTAGACAGGAATGCAAGGTTTCGTAGGAATTTGTAGAACGTCTATGAAAAAGAAATGTTAACATCTATATAGATAGTCATGTTTAAGTTACTCTCAGCTACCAAAGTTTGTTATTTTTATAGTTGTACAGTTTATTTTTTATTTTCATTAATTGATATCCTTTATTGGAAATATCTGAGAAGTTTTAAAAGAATTAAACCATTAATCTATATCATCCATCATCATACTCCTCCCTGGTAATAGTGAATTTGTGTTGAGGTAAAAGATGGCTGAAACACACTCGTGGAGTTCTGTGGACTTCGGCAATGATTAGTGTTTTGATATTAATTAAATACAGAGATGCAATGAAATGTGAGCCGCTATTCGCAAAAAGAAAATTTAAGCATTCAAATAGCTCAAGAAGGGCTCTGCAGTTTCGCGGAAATGTTTAATTTCCAGAAAAGCTTTTCTCTTATATAGAAATACTGTAACGGTATGAAAAAAGTAATTGCTAACAAGAAACTCAAAGCGTCGGCGAACGTTAAGGAAATGCTTTGCTATAAAACAAAATCTCATAGCGGCACGTCAGGACAGTACTTTTAGTAATGTCGTCGTTAAGGGAGACGACTGTACATTTTGGGCGGATAAATGTATACAATAAGCATAAGAATAAAGAAACATTTGTTGTTTTGGCGGTTTTGTTTGCAGGGAATGTCAGCAACTACCGTATTTTGCAATTTCATGTTTATGCTAGTAAACTTACACATTTCTAAGAATATTGGACAGCCCCTCCTCTCTCTCTCTAATGTTTCTCCTTTTACGCGGTTGTTATTGTAAACGGATTATTGCGGTAGATATTACCAACGTGTTAGTATCTTATTGTACTCCAAACATAAGTAGATTAGGAAATATACACGGTGTGCAAACCCTAAGATGTGTAAAGTAACATAACAAATGAACTACTTGGTGGAAGTATATGAAGGTGCAGGAGCATGTTGCCAGAGGTCTCTCACACGTATACAGAAAGCTGGACGTCATATGGCGTGAGTGTAGCGAGCGTATAGTACCAAACGGATCTGGTCCCGCAACACGGGGCAGGTGACGAAACAGGACAAGACGGTGTGTGGCAATTGCGAGCTGTTACGGTACACTGTAATGGTGTTCTACATTGCAACATGGCCCGTAGACACCATTTAGATGATTTCACACGGGGAAGAATCATCGGGAAACTGGAAGAATGGTGAAGTGGGAGAGTGTTGCTGAGGAGTTTGGAATTGCTCACAGCATTGTTTCACGGCATGGGGAACCTTCAAAATCACAGGCACTGCTGTCCCAAGGAGAGGTGGTGGTCAACCACGCTCAATCACAGCAGCAGATGACCGCTACATTGTGCCAAAGGCAAGAAGGGATCTACGCCAAACAGCGGGTGCAATTGCAACCAGATTTAACAGGACAGATAGCCACGTAATCTCACGATACACAGTGGTACGGCGACTACACAGAGATGGTCTCTTTGCCCGACAGCAGTACATTGTGTTCTATTGATATCCGCACATTGACGGCACCGTTTACGATGGTCCAAAGAGCATCAAAATTGGACCAACGAGGAATGGGGTCGCGTGGTCTTCTCGAATGAAAGCAGATTCAGTCTAAGTAGTGATTCTCGACGTACCCTCATCTGGCGAGAGATGAGAACAGGAACATCCTTGAACATGATCGTTTTGGTGTTCCGGTTGTTATGGTTTTTGAGAGGAATAATGTTGCATGGGCGCACCGACCTCCAAATCTTTGAACGCGGTACGCTCACTGATCAACGTTATTGTGCTACTGTACTCCTTCCCCATGTGCGTCTTTTCAGGGCTGCAGTCGGCCCTGACTTCATTTTTATGAATGAAAATGCGCGAGGGCATCGAACAACGCAGGCGGAGGATCTCTTGGAAGAGAGGATATTCGGCAAATGGACTGGCCTGCCCGTTTCTCCGATTTAAATCCCATGGAACACTTGTGGGATACGTGGCAAATCACTAAGGTCCACACGGCCCTCTAGGAAGAATGCACATCATCTGGAGATATTGCAACGGTCCATACAATCATCCCCATATACGCCACTCATTTTCCTGTGAATATCACTCGGTTTATGCCCTTTGGTCCACAAATTCGAACCACACCTCTCTGCTCTCCACATGCGGATGGCAATAGCATGCGCGCCATCTTTGTTGCGTAGTTCACGCTTCTCTCGCTAAAACTGTATATGAAACAAACAATGCCCTCTGTAGTGGAAACTTCAAACTTCATCTGTGTCAAATTGCAACATTCCAGCTGCAATACCAAGAGGGAAAAAAATTATTCTGCGTTACTTTTCGATCCGACCTGTTATATGGGGGCGCAAAACTAAGGGGTAATTAAGTATCATTGCACAAACGGAGCAATCTAAAATGAAGATGTTCTGTAACAGACAGCCGTTATGTATAATTGTACTGAAATCAAGTAGATTTTATCCTGATAAGCATGAGTAAAGCGACGCGGAACATTTAGCTACATATTAGTATGCTGTGAACATGAGATTAGTTTGAGCTAGATTAATAAACATACCATTACCTACTCACATAAATCACTACTTCTTACATCTACAAGCAATTGATCCTTTCGATTTTAAAGATTTGTCCAAGTGTGGCGTAAAAGGAGCTTTATTAATATTATTATTGTTTAATCAGTTTCATAATGTTTGCAATATCTTCTGACAACCAAATACACACATTAAACTAGAGATACTTTGTATTGACAACCGTTCTGTCCTATCTATCCATTGCCCTTCTCTTAATTGTCTTTCCTTTACGGTTTCTGTAACACCATTTTTCTATGTTCTTAGAGGTCGCCCTCTTTTTCGTTTCCTTTATCCATTCAAAAGCAATTTTTGGTAACCTATCTGGATCCATATGCATCACACGTCCATAGCATATTAATTGTTTCATTGAAATATCATATAATATACATACACTTTTAATGCTCATTTCCTGTCTTCTTTCTCGCTTCTAACTATCTCTAACATTTTAATTGCTTTAATTCCATATTTCAGAACTATATAAAGTTGTGTTTTTAACAATATATTTGTAATTTTTTCTCTTTCTTTATCTTGTCATCTGTTTGTCCATTAATATATAATTCGTTGTGAGAGAGCATTTTTCCTTTCCTTATTCGCTATTTAAGCTCAGTACAATTTCTTCCATGATTTGTAAACTTAACACTCAAATAATAATTGTACTCATCACACTGTTTACTAACTTCTTTATTCTCAACTTTCAAATCTTGTTTCTCTCCTCCTATTACCATATACTTTGATTTTTCAAAATTAAACGCTAACTCCCATTTTTATATTATATTAATTTACTGCTTTATTTACTAAATCATCATATTCTTGTTGATAATACAAGTCGATCGTATGCAAAATACATCATAATACAAGTCAAACGTATACAAAATACAATTAATATATGGTATTTCCAGTCATTACTGACATAAAACTACACTTCCTTTTCCAGTTTTGCAATGCTTGTTCTAAATAAATTTTGAGTGGTGTTAGGGATAAACACTTCCTTGCGTAGTCCTTTAGTGACGGCAAATATGGTGATAAATGGTGCTCATTTTTATCTTTACTGTAGAATTTTTAAAGGAATTTTTAATTGCATTTCTTAATCATGGATATATTGCTATTTTTTAAAGTTTCACATAGTTTAGACAGTAGGATTGAATCGTGGGCCTTTTCCAAATTAACAAATAAGCTATGTAATTCTTGATTATAATTTCAATTACTTAATTTGAACTAAACATACTGTCAGTTGTAGATCCTTCTGCTCGTACTCCGATTGTATATATGTATATATCCTCCTTATGCTATTATCATGCTGTCCAAATCTCTTGAAGTTGAGGCGTGTCCACTTATATGGCACTAGCGAATAGCAGCAGTATGGCATTGCCTCATACGAATAGCACTTACACCTCACCGCTGGTAAAACTCTGGTTGCAGCATCATGTGCGCGCTTGCGTATTTCATATTTCAGAAAAGCAACAAACAGCTAGGATAAAAGACGGCGTTTTTCTGAACAAGTAAAAAAAAAGAATCTTACTTTTACACCCAATGGTTCGCCATTAAATTACTGTTTAAATGGAGACCTTTAGTTATAAGTATGATTGTAATAATAATACATCCATTGCTGTCCAGTTATTTTATACATTTTTATATCAGACATAATTGTCACTTAATATTGTGCAATTCTCAATGTCCTAAATAAATTTATAAATGGTTATCCCACGAAGTTTTCAAATACAGGTACAAACTCATTATGAAAATCCTTTCAAACCCCTCTGGACAGCTCTAGAAAACCATGTATGACATTGTGTTTAATAAACAAATGTATATGAACGAAGAAAACTGCAAAAATCTTAACTTCACGAAATGTCAAGAACTTGCGGCTGAGGTGTGCTGATTAAGTACATAAAGTGTTTCACGTGTGTGTAGGGAAGCGGAAATGGATATGCCGTTAGCTGTGCCACTTGAATATAAAAGGAGGCATAGAAACGAATTGGTTGTCACAAAACGTTCAAGAGATTTGGGCCGCACGGTGGAGTAAGTCTCCTCTAATGTTTACAATTATTTCTTAGTACCTTTTTATATATTTTACATGTATAATTTTCACTACTTCCACAGGTATATTTTGAAAAATTTTAAAAATGACACGCCGAGATACATGTACGCACATTAAATTAATTCAACCATCCCGGTAAACCCTCAAGACATTCTCGAATACTCGATATATCAAATCACATAGGCGACTTATAATGTTGCAAGTGATAACATTCCGGGCTTTATAGTTACGCACTATTAGAGTTAGGCACTAGGAAAATTGAATTGGACTTGAAGAATTCACGGACATTGCCCGGACACAAACCACGGATTTTCGATGTTTTGAGTTATGCAGACGAGACAGTTAGATGAACAGATGAACGGATACTTATATATATATGGGAAAAATTTCATATTTTCTTTTTACAAAGAATTTAACTTTTCAGTTAAATCTATACATTGAACTTTTTAGTAGCATTTAATAGCAATTCAACGCGCCTTAGATAAATAGTAGAGAAATTAGGAAACAATGCAAGTATTGTTGCTACCAAAGGAATATAAAGGACACAGAATTTTGGGGCTCTTCATGAACTATACAGTGAACAGCTTTAGAAACCTATTTTCTAGGATAATCCTATGCACTTATTTGAGGGTTTATACTTCTCTGGTTTTCATTGGTATTAACCCCGGGTGGCAATAAACTGAGTGTTCTGTCCGTGGCAGAACTAGATTCAAATAAACTGTGTTCTCTGGTATTACCTTCTGGATATTCCTGGTTACATTTGATGCTTCGTACAGACAGGCCAGAGTAACCTGATACTTTAAAAGCACATTTTTATGTGATATTGAGAGCAGTGTAACACTGCTACGGGATATCGAAACAAAAACGCAGCGTTTTTATCGAGTTACACTTCACTGTTTTATTTCCAAAATTGCTTTAGTCGCTAAAACATCAAATACAGTTTCCTATAGTAAAAACACATGAATGAACAGAGGAAAAGAAGAGGTAATACAGAGATAGAGTTGTAACTCCACAGTTTTATCCAGGCCACCATAATTAGAGGTTTGAACGTAAAGCTTTTGTCCCTTTCGCTGCGATCCCAGGTTAGATTATTGTGAGATTTTTAATTAAGCCTCAGGATACCGAGCAAAATGGCTGAAGCGGTAACATGTGTGAATGCATTTGGGAGGTTTCTGGTTCAATTTACGATGCCAGAGCCAACCTGGTCGATGGTCTAAATGGGCTTTCCAAATCTGTCATGGGAAAATTCAAGATTTCCAATTTCCTACAATTTATGTCGCTTCATCCTTTCTATAATCCTGGTCTTTCGTGTACATTTGATAACTTGTGTGAGTCACGTGCAAATGTCTATGAGGTTTGAGCTCGAAAGGGGTAAAGGGAGGTCCTTGGGGATTTAGAAACGTTAGACTCCTAGTTATAAATCCGCTTTTACCATTCATGTCTACTCCCTGGGGATAAGTAATCTCAAGGTGGAAAAATCCTTCATGTGTAATCTGTAACCTCTATAATCTCTAGCTCTTTGGATAAATATCACAATTTTGGTACTTTGGGTCCTCTAGATGATTTGAACTTTTTTCATTCTTTTATTCTTTCTGGTTAAAAGAAGAACAAAAACATTACAACGAAAAAATGTTAGCTGAAATCTATTTCTAGATTGCGGAGTTCAAGTTTGAGAAAACTAACGAGATAACGAACAATGCTAGAAATAAATTATTTGACGTAGGATGTAGGTTGTGTTTATCGAAAATGGACACCTCGACACTGCGACCATCTTGTTCTATTGTGACTACAAGCCCGTGGGGCAGGGATGAGGGGAAGGAGCCGTAGGAGGCTGATAAGCCCACAGAGACGCGCAGAATCCTTAATATTTCCAGTTTTATACCCGAGCACCTGTAGGGGCGAAGAATACCGAGAGAGGGTGACGAAGCAACCCTAAATGGCGTATAATCCTGGCGTTCGCGGGGAGAGATCTTTCCAATGCGCAAGCAACTACGCCATCTGCAACACCGCCAGCACCGCAGGACCCGAAGACACACCTGAAACGTGTGAGGGAGAAATGATATGAGAGAAAAGGAGGGAAAGGGGAAATCGTGGTAGAACACACCACTACGGCTTTCGCCTAAGCGACCAGGGAAAGTCACGGAAAAACCCATGTTAAGAGTGAGCGGTCACCGGGGATCGAACCCTCCCGAATGCGGGCCACAAACGTTGCCGACACCGCTCCGTAATTATTTGACTGTACTTTTCATTCAATAAGCTTGGCATTTTTCGTGAATAAACTTCTATCTGTAGCTTATGGTTTATCACCTACACAAAATTACAGAGTATTCATTTAGGAGAAAGAGAACTTCGCAGGCAAATCAGAGAAAATTCAGGAAATTAATTTTATTTGTCATGTGAATAGTTTAAACATATAATGTTTTAATTGAAATCGCTAGGGGCATTTCTGAGAAAATAAAATTAACGAACGCAGCAGACCCCGGTGCACTAGGCACATCTCCCACGTCGTCCTCCGTGGACTAGTGGTACCGTGCTAGCCTCTAGTTCCCAAGGTCGCGGGTTCAAACCCGGCGGAGGGCGATGGATTTTTTCGGGCGTAAAAATCGTTAGCACGGCTTCCTTCGGAAGGGAAGTAAAGCCGGTGGTCCCGTGTCGTAGATTTACGGCACGTAAAAGAACCTCAAGCCTGATAAAGAGGCCTCTGAGCAAAATTACAGGTGTTTCACGCCCAATATAGAATGGGACGCTAAGAACCATAGTAGTTAAAGAGGGTCCATAAATAAAACTAAATTTTTTTTTTAAAAAAACATCTCCCACATTAAACGTACGTAATGGGCGAATATTGGTAGCTAATGTTTTGACAGCTTCCATAGAGATCCCACAGCCATTAGTTCCTGTTATCCTCTAAAAACAAACTTTTAATTCCTAAGAATTTCTATTAAAGGCAAAACTTCTTAATTATTAACGTAATAGTATCCTCTTAAATGAAATTGGGACTTTCTGTGCTACATGGCGAAATACCTACCACAATAAAACTCTCCTATAAATTTATAATGGCTAACAATGTTAATCTTCGCAACATATGAAATCAGAATTTTAAAAATTATCTTAACTGCGCACTATAAGCAAATTCAAACCCGAAGGCACTGTCCTTTGAACAGCAATATTTTAAAAGCCTTCACTCCAGTCAAAATTGGTCTAAAACAAGTAAAAGCTTTTATAAATGTTTTCTAGTCTTCCTGTTGATTGTTTTTAGCTATTTTAGCTCATGAAAGTCAGCATTTCTTGCACTAGTTGAAAAAATCTCCTTTTATAGGTTTGCTATAATTAACACGATGTAGGGAGGATGCCTGCTTTGTGACCATTTTATTCACAGAAAAACGTTTTCTTTTCTATATAAAATTTAAAATTGCCAGCATTTGGTGATTATACACAGTATTATTATCCATGTCAAAGTTAAGATCTTTTTCTATATGCACTAACAGAGAGTTTTTGTATTCTAACCGAAGTTTCTTGTTCGGGATTTCACCGGAAATGTATGTTTTGAGATCTCTAAATCCTACCGTACGCATATTCAGTATCTTTTTTTTTCTCCCTCTCTCTATTTTATTTTACGTCGCTTTAACTCCCTGGTCATATCGCGACGGATCTGTTGGTGGCTAACTCTTAGAACGATATGGTCTAGATCTCATCCCTGTAACCACCCGCTCCGTCACGTGTCACAGAGACCCCAGCTAATAGCTACCGAATCTTCTGCTTCGTGCCGTGCAAACGGCATTAGGGTGCCGTCCAGTCCAACCGCCCCCCCCATATAAAGCGGACAGTCCAAGTTGCGATTTTCAAGAAAGTTCCCCTACTCCAAACTACTATTATCTGTTTTTAAGTTTTTATTCTCTTCAAAATGTGTAACGATTTTGATCAAACCATTATTTGTTTAAGACATCTGTATGACTAATAAAACGTATATATTTAATTGTGCATACCATGTGCACCTCTCTTCCTTCTGGACGAGTCCAATTTCAAAGGATATAGACAAAACCTCACTCCACAAAAAAGTAGAGACTGCCTCTATGATCTATGGTTAGCATGCTGGCTTCTAAATCTAGAGTTACCGGGTTCGATTCCCGGCTGGAGGATTGGCTCGATTATTCCCCATCCTCCCTATGGAGTATAATTGGTGCGTGTGTGCATATGTGAACTTAATGTTTAAAAAGAAAATTCAACATAAACAACCCCAAAGATACACAGCAGTAAATGATTGAACATGATTGCCGATCAGCAATTGTTTCAAAGGAAAAAGTCTCGATATGACCTTAGACTGTAAAGGCGGAATATAAACGGAACAAAAGAAGAATCTGATGTGCTACATTCACAAGCTTTCTGTACCCTCTATCGCTTATTAGTGGGTATACAAATTAATCTTACGAAAACGCATTTATGTATATAGTTCATCTTAATAAGAAATCGGTGCAGAAACTGCGAAATTATATATTTCGTTGTAGATACGAAGAGAATAGCGATAGTAAAATGTTTAAGAAATGAAAGCTATATGCTGGCCTTAAAATTCCATACTTTTTCCATGCATTCCGAGAAATAACTGTTGACAGGACTTTAAAGAATAACAGTGTATTCAACATTAATAACAAATACCTCGGGAATGGCTTATCACAATAATATTATTTGAAATAAATCTTGTGTTTTAAAAAGATCTACAATTTTTTGTGTAGTGTGTTTTGGTCTATCGCTTAAAGTTTAACAGTTATACAATATTCTATAAAAATTCCTTCGGAATGAACAGGCTTTACAGGCTATTCCCTGAAAATTCCAGATGTACGTTTTATTTGTCATGTAAATATATTTAATATATAGCATTTAAATCAAAATTGTTACAGAAATTTTTGGGTAACTAAAAAATTTCGAAAAAATCCATGTAAAAGGTAGTTTGGGGTGGAGGGATATTCTTGAACATCTTCGTGTCGCATCTTTGGAAGACACTGAACTTAAATACCAAGTTTGGTACTTATCCGACCTTTCGTTTTTGAGTTATGCTGTTCAAAAGTGCGCGCGCACGCAAACACACACACACACGCGTGCGCGCGGACCTTTTTCTTAAATGCTTTTTAGGGCCTCAAAACATGTATTTCTTGTGAAATCTTGATATCAAAATTTTGGTTGGAATGCTATACCTTCTCTACGCACTATGTATGTGGTAAAAAATTCAGAGGTCACTAAAATATATCTACCATTTTTGTAAAATAATATTTTCCGTCACACTAAGTGTTTCTGAAATATTCGTTGTTATTAATGATTTTTCAAGGTTGAGCTGTCATACCGCATCTATAAAGCATTTTATGTGATTCTTCCACGTCCCGTAGGGTTCATTAGTAACAAATAACCGACATTTATGCGAGTAGTTATTTTTTTCCTTACTGTGCATGTAATCAAGTTTATATTGTTTAATTTGAAATTATTTTAGTCAGAAATGCTTAGGAATCGTGCATGGTGAATATAACTATCACTTTTGCATGAATACTATACTGTAATATAAAGGAATATGCGAGTCCTATTGGGGGGGGGGGTGTAATGCATTAGATTTGCTGGTTTTTCTTTGTAAAGTTTCTATTACTGCTACCATATTTATATATTTATTTTCCTCATTTTTATGTTATCATTTTAAGCAACCTAAATGATTAGAAGTAACAGCTTATTGTGAACTGGAATTATAGATGTATTAGCATAGAAGAAAAAAGAGTCAGAAAGATGGTGAGGTAGAGAGATAGAGATAGAGAGAGAGAGCAACAATTTCATCTGTGCGTTGAAAATACAATTAAATATTGTGCATAGCAGTTATGAAAAAAAATACGCTTTTTTTAATCTGATGTTTCTGAACACAGGTTTAACGCTTTTCAGCATCGCCCTTTTGTAAAACCTATCAACAAAAGTATGCGGAAATATGAGTTAATCGCTGAATTGAAATGCAGCCATGCGTTACTTTTTGTTCGCTTCTTTCCCACCACAATTTTTATCATGAATGGGATGCGCCAGGAGTTTAAACGCCGATAAGGAAGAAAATGAGTAAGCTGAAAGCTGATAAATTACAAAAACTAAATATGTTTTATCAGCGAACGCTTTACTCCAGCTTCTGCTGGAATTTCCCTGCAGAGTTATCCGATAGTTTAGCAACATAATGATTTTGAAAAGCAAATAGGGTGTATAAATCTACGCATTAATAAGTAATAAAAGATACATAATAATAATAATAATAATAATAATAATAATAATAATAATAATAATAATAATAATAATAATAATAATAATAATAATAAAAGCGCAATTTAAAAGCAAAAGATCAGATAAATATTATATTTGATATCTAGTTCAGCACTTTCCAAGATGCAACGCCAAGATTTCAAAGAAAATCCCTCACCCAAACTATCCTTTACATTGAATTTTTCGGTTACTTTTTATTTACTCAAAAGGACTAACGATTTTATTAAAATGTCATGTTTATAAGATATGTACCTACATTAAAAATATATACCTGGAACAGGCTGTGAAAATCTCTCTATCCTGAATTATTTTTATACAATTTTGTAGAACTCGGTTTCTCAAAGAATTTTTGTGGCATTAAGAATTTCTGAGGTATCCGTTCCTCTTGGTTTAAATTTTCAAATAATTGTATATTTTTTTAAGTACTCAGTCAACATTCATTTGTTTCCCGCAATACCATGCGAAGAATATGGAATTTCAAAGCCACCTTTTAAAGACTTGAATCCTGTTTCAGGCTCCTCTATCCATCTGGTACAAACAAAGTGTGTAATTGAAGTATTTCTGTAAACGCTCACCTCGATTAACCTGAAGTATACGAAAATAGTGTTATTTAGATGTTTAAAAATAAATTTTGGTGGGTAAAGAAAGTAATGAGAATAAAACGCATGGTATTTTTAACACTGAGCTGAACATTAACTGTAATTTAAAAAAAAATTGAGTCACTGCAGTGATTTCAGCTAACTTTGATACATCATCTCACATAAGTGACATGGAAAATGAGTGCAACAAATAGTTGACATTAAAATGAGATTTCCGAGAATACCGCAGGATATAAGATATAAGAGATAGCTTATAAAGGCCTTCAGAACAATGGCCTCCTGCTCGAGATAGAATAGCTCAGTGTAAAGTCCCAAAGTGAGTCAGGTCAGTGAGAGAATTTAACCGTTACTCATCATTTTACTTAACCCTTTTCATCAAATTTTAGCCCATCACCATTGTCCTTAGCACTATATTGTTGGCTGTAGTTTTAAACTCCTTAACAGTGACTTCCTTCGATAGGTGGAGGTTCTTCGCGGGAGTGGCCGATCTTCATCTAGCTCTTCCTACCAGTTCGTTTGACTATCTCTGGTGTGGCGACCTCTGCTTCCTTTCCAGAGCCTCTTGTCCCAAACTGAGGCCGCGAGGGTCCATCTTCCATAGTCCATCCTTGTTAAATGGCCTCCCCATTTCCACTTGAGTTGTGCGCATACTGTCGCATCCTCCATTGCTGATTTTGTATTCCATTTTTAGATTGATTTTCAGCACTTCCGTTCCATATTTCTTTCACACACTTGTAGGACCTTTGTTTGGCGTTTGGTGAGGTACCCATATACGAGCACTGGTATTAGACGCGATTCCATGACTTGTATTTTCAGATTCAAGTATTTGTTTTATAGGGTATCCTTCAAGCATCAGAACTGCCTCCAGGCTGAGCTGATTCCTCTTTTGATCTCTACCTTGCTGGTTTCCCCTCATCGAAATACTTTGTCACAAGTAGGATAGGATAGGACTGACTATGGAGGGGATTCGGCACCGATCTAGATGATATTATCCCATAAGGGGGCGTCCCCGGGAGAGAGGATGAGGCGAGAGGAGATACCGGACGGCCGGAACCAGGAGCGACGGCACAGAAATGACAGCGCCTCAAAGTTTCCAGATTAGACACCCCGGCAGATGGACAGGCAAACCGGGGACCCCATCCCACACAGAGGGGGCCCAATGCCCATCAGGATTCAGATACCCCGGCAGCCAGCCGAAAGCCGAGGGAGGAATTCACAAAGGGCATCCTTTTTCCCCGTTACGCTGCACCGAAACACTATCGCCGACACTTCTGACCCTGAAAGTGATCACAGGACGAAAGATGAATGAAACGAAGAATGGAACGAAATGGGGAGACGGGAAATTCGGAGGATGAAAGAAACCACTTATCATTCACTAGACGACCCGGGAAAACCCCGAAAAAACCCATGGGTCAGAGTAGGCGGTCGCCGGGGATCGATCCTGGGACCTCCCGAATACGGGCCACATTTTCCAGCATTTTCGACTTTGTTGTGTTCATCCGTAGTCCTACTTCTTGGTTGATGATCAGCTTTTATGCCTGATCTCTTTCTACCTTATTTACTGACTTTTTTAATATACTGTTGGTTTGATAATCCCTGAAAGCACTCAACATGTCCTATTTATTTCACAATTCTAAAGAACAGCTCTTCCAGTTGGTTATACGGCATTCCCAAATATTTTAAAATTAGCCATATATTAGCTATCATATTCTTGTCATCCTTCTTACCCTACTTTTTTTGAACGTTCGCTCCTTCACTGCGAGTGTACCAAATACTTTGTATACTCAAGCACAAAAAGTCTTAAACTCCTTGAAATCGGCAGGTTTGGAGAGGCTGTTCATATTCGTTTCACCTAATCATACATTTAAGACGCTTAATCTGGTCCTGTGCATTTTAAGTGGGGATTCTTGAGACCCTCAGTTACGGGGTTCTACAGCGACATGCAACAAGCTTTAGGTTATTTTGAATACGTCCAAAAAATTCCCAAAAATGTACATATTTTCGTTTAAGTTATAATGAAATTGATGGACCGTAAGTTATCCATAACCGGATGCCAGAATTTGTTGGCTAAAAGTAAAATACAGTGCGATCAAATATATTAGTAATGTTGCCCACCCGATGGGGAGGGGGAGATGGATAAATCAGCGGTTATATTTTCATTAGGAGTGAAATATAACTATATCCAGTTCTGTTCAGTATCTGTAATGGTATTAATGTCTTTATGGTTCATAATCATACATGACTTCCGTTGTGTAATGGTAAATATAGTCGAATGCTACGTGCTCGACTGGTGTTCGGTAACACACTAAAAATTATAGCCCTTTTTTCTTCCAATTACTCCACATTCAATATAATTGTTGCGCTCTCTATTTTACATTTATTGCGACGAATTGAGAATGCTTTCAAATATGTCAGGAGTACCCCGGCACCACACTACATACAATACAATGCAACCGTTGAAAGTAAATAACCAATTGGGGGATCTCATATATTTACACAAAATCCTATTACACAACGCAGCCGTAAAATCCTCACACGGTACTTCCGATTGCAAAATAGAAAATACACTTAAGTACATAGTCTCATCAAAAACCTTTATACTTAGTTTGGACTGGAGGTGAATAACAGTTTATGGTCTATTTAGATATTTATGAAAGCTGTGCGAATTATTTGTGCGTGTTATCCAGTCTCTCCCTAATTTACAAGTGATCCGGACGAGTTTGTACATTTTCTGTTTTAGAACCAGGAAAACTTTCAAAACTGTTTTTTCTTTATTTTCAACACTTTACATACAAATCTCCATCACTCGATCTATGGAAAAAAATCCGCATCTATTATGCATGCCTGACAGAGGCATAGGCTATCTAACAATTTTTTCAGTATTTGCCATACTCGAGCTCTCACTCACTTATGGCACATTACAACTTTTAAAGATTAACCTTTATTCAAAATTTCCTTGCTAGGTCATCAATGTATACTGGGTGGCTCAGATACTAAACAGTAGGGTTGAGCAGAAAATAACATAACGGTTACATTGCTACGGTTACCTTAATGTAACGAATACAAAGTAACTAGTTACCCATAACGGTTACCAAAGTAACAAACCAGCTAGTTATCGCGTTAACGGTTACTGAAGAAACGAGACGGTTGCCGAGCCTGAATGACATCATTCACTGCATGTGCGCGACATGGCACCGCTCACCGGGAACTAGTTACCTCAATATTTGTTTACAACTTGAGTCATCCTCGCACGGAATTGCAAGCCTATATTTGTTTATTTCAACGTGTTGCTTATCGCTTCAAATTCAGGTTCCAGGCCACAGATGACAGGTCACTCAGCACTCGGGCAGCAAAACTGCATTCATTGTATAAGATGGTCATTCATATACGATTTAGCTGCACGAATTTGTTAATAGCTCGGGGATAGATGGATATAAATAAACAATGCTATTTAATAGCAAAATATGCGCGGGCAGCTAAGCTCAAACAACGACATCGTTCATACCGAAACGTATTAATCTAATCATTACTGGTAACTGTTAATATACGTAATTGCGAACCTGATGACCATAAGAACAAATAACTTAATCGCTACTCGTATCCGTAACATGTAACCATTAACCCACAGTAGCTGTGACAGATATAACCGTTAGTCGAAAATAACTGTTTGTCACATTCCTACTAAGCAGTAGGCTGGGTGCAGGTGCAGGAGCTGTATGTCCTCGGGAGCGAGTATTATTGCGCAGCGGCCATTGCGGAAGGAATGAGGAATCATGGTCAGCTGTAAACGTCAAATCGGCCACCACGCGTGCGACGGAAAGATTCTGCGGTTATAGAGGCTGCAAGAGAAGCCGTTGCCGCAAATCTGTATACCAACTGCAGAGCCGTTGCGCATAACCTGCAATTCCAGTGTGTGAGAGTGCACAATGGTACGCGTACACAGCAGCTGCGTCCTGGTGATCCCGCCCGACTGGAAGCGTAGAAAAGCGTTTTACAGCTAATGTTCAAGTGTTATAAAACAATAAAACAAGTTATCATTGCCTACATGTTGATGGTGTGTCCATGTTCCATTTTTTAATAAAAAAGAACTAGAGATAGAACCCAGTTTACTTAACTTTTGTTAATTTAATTCCGATCCATGTAATTCTGCACTTAACGTATACGATGAGATAACAACTTTAAATGAACAAAAGAACAAATTACATATTGTTAAGTAGTATAATAATGTTCTCCCGCCTTTACTCGCTTCACACTTATTCCTTCTGTTCCCGAGGATTTTCTACTCTTGTTTTATTATTATTTGTTTTAATTCTTCTACTGTAATCAGGTATATTATTTTATTGGATACCTTGATCGTTTAATTCTAATATTTCATTGTACATCAAAATATTTGTAATGCTCTATGAATATCTGATCTGATATTAAATTAATTTTAGCATAATATTTCCCCTTTATTTAGATCTCGCAATACTTCAAAAGTAAAACCTGTCTGCTATAAACATCATGTTCTAGGTTATCTAGAAAAGTATCCCACCAATCCTATATACTTTTCTCGTTAACGTCTTTGTTTAATTTATTGCTTCCTTATACATCTATTGTACATTATGCATGTGCTGCTGTTTGTAGGTATAGCATATATAATCCTTGTTTCTCTTTAATTCGTTTTTAAATATCTTTATCCCAAAATCTCAAACTCTTCTTTCCCACATACGTTTTTGTTTTTCTAACGTTCCATATGCTGCTTTTTAATTGAGCTCTTTATTATTTTCCATGTCTTATTCACATCACCTTCTACATAATTATTAGATAAATATTGATTTAATCTTTGATGATACAAGGATCAAAATTCTTATTCTATTTTTTCCTCAGTTTCTTCTCTTTTATTTCCTCGTTTAATATATTTAATTTGTTTCCATCTTCCTATTGTAAGAACCATAGACATTACTAAGGAATGGTCGGTGTATAGATCGCATCCTCTGTATATTCTTGTGTCCATTATACATAGGAATGCTCTCTAGTTACAAATTATTTAGCCTATTATTTGGCTGTACACTAATACTCCAAATATGTTTGTGAATATGTATTTTATTTAAAATGTGTTTGTGATTATAATTTATTATAGGTACAGAATTAAATTAGTTGGTCTCCAGTTTTATCCTGGTCGGTTCTGCAAGTATTTCTGCTGTATTCTGAATAGGTACATTTCCCACTCTGGTATTTAAATCCTCAAAAATAAACATTTTATCAGTTTATGGCTTTATTCATTGTTTCTTGTAGATGTTTGTTCAATACATCTGGCTCCTCGCGTCTGTCTTCCTCTGGTCTATATACTCAATCACAGCTAAGTGTCTTCTTATTGTCAGTATTATACTATCTAGCATAGTCACTTTTAACTGCTAAAGAAACCGCTAAATTGCCACTTCGCAGTCAAGTAAATACCCTCGCTCACTCTCCGAAGCTCAGCAGCTGGAATTCTTGTGATTTTTTGCACAATGTTTTCTCTAAGTTCCTGTAAGTGCGAGGGTTGGAATGATACACATAAATAAAAATCACAACTCGTTAGGTCAGGAGAACGAAGGGGCCACAAATCAACACTAATTATTCTGTCATCAAACACCTCTCTTATTTCATGAAAGCGAGAATATTTACACGAGATATGCTGCCTGTTTGAGAGCAGAAGGTCAACATTTCCAGCATCTATTATAAGGTAAGGATTTTAGTCCGTCTCTGCCGGCATAATTTCTCCGGCGACTGCCGGCTGTCTCGCGCAATAGAGAGACGCCGCGAGTGGATTCGAATATAATTTAACTACCCTATAGTATATTTAACTGACTTGCATTTATGCACTTATTCCGTTATTTGATTCCCGTTGCTTTGATTATCTCTAAATTCTGTATAAGCTTTATAAACTTTATTTGAAGGACGGGGTATTGCTCCATATAAACGCAACTCAGAGGTTTAACATTTTAGAACCCTTTTCGTTAAATTGTACAAAACAAACCCAAGTCATTTACTGACTGCTACCTCGGTACCTACATTATTCAGCATTTCTGTAATACAAGTTAAACATGAGCCAGAAGACGAGGTGCTTTTTATGCTCATTCTAGACTACATGTAATATTTTTCGTTTAGTGCTACCAAAGTTAAGTTTCAGTTCAAAGCAAGAAGTATATAGAAATTACTACTGCAGTATTATTTACGTTTCGGTATGAAAGAGTAAAGCACCGTTCATCATCTGCAAACATTTTAAAGCTAGAAAGCAAATAATCCTTATAAGCTAGGGATAATCCTCTGGTGTAGCGTTCTCTTTTTCTCACAAGGGATTATTTCCTCGTTATTGACAACTGAACAAAAACTGAACGAAATTTTCATTTCAGTCAATAAAAGAATCTATGTCTACTCGACTGATAAATAAGAGTCAAATTACACTAATTGTAGGAAACATGGTGCTCAAAAACTAATATGAATGGCTCTCTGTTGAGTGGCCAGCGTTTAGGTTTCTGTAACTAGAGGTGCCAGCTTCGATTCCAAACTGATCTGGGGGAATGTTTATTTAATAATCTTTAGAATCATTTCCTACTCTCCGCAGATTAATAAAATAAAATTAAATCTTATAATTCAAGGAGTTATAAGCACAAATGTGTGTCTCTCAAATCAAAGGCCGTAGAAGTTAAAGGGTGCTATAGAGATAAAGCAAAGCCTTATTTATACTTCTACCACATACCAATGAGTACGTTACCTGAATTTGTTCAACGTTTGAAATTTATTTTCTTTACGGACTTTGAAAATGGTTGTAAAACCTAAAACTAAGCATGTTTTGATAATCAAAGAGCATCAGAATTCAGCAATCTTTAGAGAGCTGTTGCTGTGCTCATTTCAAAGCTTCTAATACAGCTTAATTCAAAGTGTAGCCAAATATATTTGTAATTGATATATACTAATTTTTATAATTTTTCAAAATATTTATTTTTAATGTCTCAGAACATAAGCCGTTAAATAATAAACTTAAATACTCAGTAAACTTCTATTCAGATTTTCACCTTGAAATGAGAATAAAATCATTAATAAGATAACACGCTACTATCCATGGGTGATTGGGTACTTCTGGTTGGCTTTTCCGCCCAAGCGGGGTTGTGTGACGCCTCGATGTTCTCCGGCACCAACCATGAGTGAGAGTTGGTAGACGGCATGCTAGATGGCTGTCGGCCCTACCGAGGTTTTTGGTAGTCGCCCTTTTAAGGGTGACGAACGTAAGTGGCGTATCCACTTCCAATCCCGCGAAAGCGGGGGGGGGTGGCTTTTTAGGAAACAAGATATTGTGGAAACCCCCACGGTTGGAGAGCCGCTCGGATGACGCTGACCCTGGGTTATTAGGAGGGGCCTTGGACTTTGGCTCTTGCCCCGGTAGACCTTCGCAGCAAATGTCATGTTACTAAGGGCCCATTATCATTTTACACTAAGGAACATGATTATAAATCAAAACTTCATATGTAGTTTTTCATATAAATGCATCCCGTTTTTGCCTTCTCTTGGACTTTCAAACAAAAATTCGATATAGATATTTCGTCAGAAAATACAAGAGGTCCTTCGAATAAAAAAGAATTGTTAAAAACTTCCTGTGTCAATGCATGCAGCATGTGTGTATGTGTGTGAGTGAGCAGAATAACCCAAAAACGAAATGTCGGAAGAACATAAAATTGATATTTGAGATCAGCATATTTCATGGATACGACACAAGATTTTCAAGAAAATCCCCGTTCCTAAGTACCATTTATACGGAAAAATGTTCGTTATTTTAACTTTCACAAAAATGGTTTTCATATTTAAACTAAAATCATATGTTTAGGACCATTGCATTACAAATACAATCCTTATCTTGAATTTTCTGGTAATAGCTTATGAAGTCGGGATGAATTTGTATAATTTTGTATAGAGATAAATCATAAGAGATAAACAAAAACCTACTACAAAAAAAACGCGAAACATAGTTTGGCATTAGCCAATTCTAGGATATTCATACTTACTGGTTTGAATCTTCAATTTTTTCGAAGTAACAAGCTGACAGGCCCCGTAGCTCAGTCTATAGAGCAACTGCCTGCTGTGCGAGGAGTGCCGGGTTCGATTCCCGGCTGGGGGTGGGAATTTTTCTCTAGCCAAGATTATTCCCTATCCTCCCCAGAGTCTGGAAGTATGAATGAGAGTGTGAACGTGTATGTGATCTAATGATTAAAAGTGCAAGAAACCCAACGACAAGAGTTACACGAGTTAACACCATTGCCAATGGACAATAAGTTCCAAAGGAAAGGCCGCCGATAAGACCAATGTAGTTAAAGGCAGGGTATACATGTAACTAAAAAAAAGTTGACATTGTTTCTCGCTACCATGATTTTATTTATTAAATATTGGAATGTCTATATTGGCATGCGAGGTTTTAAGAGATGTTATTATACTCATAACATTTTATTAATAAATTTTCCTTGTATACCTTATTGATTTACAAGCTTTTAGAGGTTTTACGGGATTTACATTGTTTTATTAATGAATTTCTGGAAGTAATTATTAACTTACAAGATTTTGAGTCCTATAATTAATCAACTCAGACTTGCTTTGGTATTAACATAAGTAACATCAGAAAAGGCATACAAATAATTATAGTTAACCACTTTCTCTTGTAACTTTTCTCTAATTACATAAACTTGCAAAAGTCTATTATGAAATTATGCTATGCAATTATCCTATTCTTAAGGCAAATTGTCATATAATTAATTGTCATATTAAATAATATAATAATTTACCTTTGAAATCAACTTTGAACCGTGCTTTCATGTCGGGGAAGTACAGGAAAAACATGTCATTGACTGTAGGGTCCTCTTTCTTGATGTCTGGATGAATAGAAGAATATGTCTTCAGTGAACTGTAATCCTTGAAGAAGGTATGGCTTAGATAATATACTTCGTACGGTTTAGGTTTCGGTCTTGCTGTCTTAAACACTGCAACATAGCTGGCAAGTTTGCATATGTCCTGATTTTTTGATTTCCTCTCTATGCAAGAATGCACTGAATCGCATTCCATTTGTGTGTGGCATTTTGGCAAATATTCTTAACTATAAAGACGTTCTTGTAAGACAAATCAAGTAGCGCGTTTCCTAATGTCACGTTTCTATTCTGATAGCCACAACCATACCTGTAAAATATTATTTTATCTTTTTTGTCATACATTACATGTTTTGAAATGAAATCACACAAAATTGTAGCAAATTCATTAGCACTGAGCCCTCCTTCACTCTCGCGCCATACATAATAATACCGTCTCCATTTTTCAAAGTATAAGTGGTGAAGTTATGAACTTTAAGCTTTATCTTATAATATATGGCCGAAGTCTTCAAGTTTGGGCACAAATATACAGACTCCAGATCCATTGTATACACATGCACCGCAGTTTCTTTGTATTTTAATTTTTCTGCTCTTGCTGCTTTCGTTTTGCTGATATGTGAATTTTAAGTATCCTCCGATATGTTTCCTGTCGTAGCTGCAGCAAAGATCACATCTATCTTTTTTTGGACTAGAGAGCTTATATTCATATCATAAAATACCTAATGAAACGATTTAAAATAGATAATGCCTTAACTTTCTTTCTCTCAGAATATCTTTCATATTCCCTACATACTTATAATGGTGACTTTAAATTCCATAATGGCTCTAGATACTTTTTGAAGACATAGCTCTGCAATAATGAGAAACCATCTTTGGGAGCTCTTAAAAGAATGATACATGTATTTTCTTTTCTTTCCTTTTTACATCTCACACGCCTACTTAGTTCACGGATTATCACTACTACACCCACTTTCTTTAATCCAGTTTAGCACTGTCCATTCCCCAATAGATGGTGTATTGAACATTTTCTTGCAGACCCTTACTCTAGTGCTGTTTTTGTGTAAATGAAAACTAAAACTGTTTGTTCTTCTGGAAACTTCATTTTTCTTACTTTTCTTATCCTTGGCATTACGTTTATCCATAAGATATTGCACCATGACCTTTTCTTCATCCCACGACTTCCTCCAGAAAGCTCAAAGTTCTCTTTCCTGTCGCTATCTGTCAGTTTTGCAATACATCTTCTGGACTTGGTGCTGATTTTGTAGTTGCATATAGTTCCACTATCCTAATTGTTCTTTAATACCATACTCCAATTTGTTTCCAGATCTTCTGGTCCCCCTATATGCTTTACCATGCATTATCTTCTTTTTATTTTCCTCGGACATCCACGTAGGTTCTCGTACTGAATTTCTTTTGCGCTTCTTCCTCTAGTATGAATGTCATTGTTCATGTTTTCTGCGACATCACTTATATCAAAATAGTATTACTTTGTATAAATTGACAATTGTCATAAGAATCTGGTTCAGGTTCACCCCCCAATTAATGTAAATAAACTACCTAATTCATCAATAAAAGATTTCCCTTGAGGGGTATCCACTAAATCTATCTTTAAATAATTTAAATTTATTTTATTTCCTTCTCATTCCATATGTTTATACATGTTTTTTTTAAACATATACGCTATGTTTTTCACCTGTATTTTTATTTGAATCTAAACCATGAAGCTTCTTTTCAGTGTTTGCAGTATCTAAATCGTTAATAATACATTCGTTTTTATTTGTTTGCACAACTTTTGAGGAAAGTTGAGATTTATTGTCTTTATCTTCATTTCTCTGAATAGTTTCTGTGGTTAAATTTTGTCTATATTCTCTAGCCAATGACAATTGTATTCCCAAAATGTTCAACATTTTCCGAGCTCTGGAACGCATTTTCTGTTGAAAATGAACAAGGCAGAACGCAATGGTAAGTAATGGGTGACAAACGTTTGCTTTAAGTAACTATATTAATAGTATTCCCATTTGAAGATTGCTTCCTACTATTTAAAACCGGAGATCGAAACGGAAACCTTTACCAAACAGAACGCTAATCTAACCGAGTGAACAAACATTTTTATAAAACGGAAAGCGAATAAAACCTCAAATTTAACCAACCGAACCTGTTATATTATTTTCCACTTATTATTTTCATATTTTAGTTTAAATCCTGTCAAAATGTTTACCAATAAATTTAAAATTCACACTTATTTAAAATTGCAGTATACCTATCTGGGGACTTTGTGAGATCATAGTACAAAACTAAACCGGTTATCTTCATTCTTTCTTAACATTATATGTAAGACAAACACCATTAAGAAAATTAATGAATTTTCTGTTTTTCCTACAGACGTTTGATAACTTCAGTGAAAACTGGAACATGAAGGTAACTTCATAAATTCGTAATCAAATTCGAAATACGAAAAAGTTAGTTTGCTCATTTCCGTACTACGTTATAAAATCAGTGTAATGTGAAATAATGATTATTTAGCTTATCAATAATATAGGCTGCGAAACAGCATTCTCCGTATAGAAAGAAGTACTATAATTATACTGGCTGTGTAAGAATGTTGTACTCAAATTGCAACTGCAGACTGTAGGGGTGCTTGCTGCTACAAAATTTTCAACATTTCTTATTGATACGTCGTTTCTTGTCCTTCAATTTTTTTAGACAGAATATTTCAGTACACATTAAAACGGACGGGAATGGTACACATTGTTTATTACAAAGGGAACGGAAAACATCCAAAGTTTTAAGAAACAGAACAAGGTTTCGTTTTTGCTCTCCTCCATTTCGATCTCTGATTAAAACTCCTACCTTCACATTCTACGAAGTCTTAATTTGCCTTAACTTGTTATAATACCAGCATTTGCTATTATAATTTCGGAATTCTTGATGTACTAATATGAAATACCATGTCACAAACCACTCACAAAAGTATCACTTCACAGAATAAAGTTCACAGAATAATCGATCATTGTCACAGTAAGATAAAGTACGCAAACAACAGCGTAATTCAACATTATTAAGAATGACCACCAGCCGGAAAAGTGTGTGTTGTTACTAAACCAGATCAACTGTATAATAAAATAGCAACCTCTCATTGTACAAAAAGAGACAACCTAAAACCCGAGATCATCATTTATTATTATCGGTTTATTTATATGCTACAACCATCTCTCCGATATTGAACTTAGCTTATAAGAAAGAAAACAGAATTGCCATTCTTATTGCAATATACTGGATTTGTGGGGTTCAAAGCAACAATTTCCTTAATAAAACAAACATGTTTGAATTCAGTAAGAAGTTAAGACTTAAAGAGTTTTTAAGGTAAGACTCTTCATTCATAAACCCTCCTTAAGTCCTTGTTCCAGAATAAAATGGAGACTTACGAGTTTTTAAGGTAACATTTAAAGGCTTAGAAAAATATGAGATACGTTTTAATAAATATCAGCTTTAATATATTGTTCAAACTTACGAGGTTTTAAACGACGATATAGCATAAAAAATTCTTATTAAAACACACAAAATCTCTAAATGGACCAAAATCAGACTTACGAAGTTTTAGAAGTAAGCCGACGATATAGAGACCAGACTCTTAAAGATTTGACTACCGTTTCAGTCTCCTGTATTCCTTGGTCCCTACAACGGAATGTGTAATGAAACTATTTCTGTGGACTTTTTATCTGTAATAACATTAAGCAGATGAAATAACAAGCTTTTGCACGAATAGTTTGTAGAAGCCGTACAAAAGTGAACGATAATGAATAGGGAAAGTCATGTTAATATAACGTATCAGACACTTTATGTTGAGCCACCTTTTATTATATCGTTACCCTGTTATCATTGTACAATTGAAAGTATATAAAATTATGGCAATACCAACAGGCTTGTATAACAGCGAAATTTGGACCCTAACAGAGAAAAATGGAAGCCGGCTACAGCAAGCAGAAATGTGGTAGCGGAAGTAACCCGCTTGGATTGCATCAGTAATGACGAAATAGTAGACGAATGTCAACAAAACTGTTGGGAACACGTACGACGCATGAGCCAAGATAGAATTCCGAAAATAATTGCCGAATATGTACCTACTGGAAAACGAAGTATTGCCCACCAGCAATAAGATGGATACAACAAATAAAGGAGCCGCAACGGACCAAAAAGCCTAGAGCTTGAAGAAGTAAATACATACAATTTAATTTTATTACTCTTTAATAAATGAAGTTTGCAATTTCAAAAGTTTATTACATTAGCATTACTTTGTAAACCTTTAACAGAAATATAATAATTATGTAAACATTTCTAAGTGCAAAATAAGACTAGTTTTTCGTAGCAGCATCTAAGAAATTCATTACGCAAACTAAAGTTTCGAGTGTCGTGTATATTTCAATCAATTGTTAAACTTTTTGTCATGATGTTACGCAAGAAGAAATACAATTCTATTAGGAAACATATGTGCAAATTTCATCTTTTTATTCCTGAAGTGTCTAGCGCATTCCAAGTAAGCAAACGTTTTGGATCTTGATGCTGGAGAACCGGGTCGAAGGCGTCAGAAGAATTAGAAACTTAACGACGAATCATATTCGAATGCACTGAATTAAAAGGTAGACCATACATAGCAAAGTGCAGAGAACTTCATTTTCCGGCTAAAAGTTATGGTTGTGGAAAGATTGCAATAGACATTGATAGTTCTCTGTGTTGAGCATCTGCATGCGGAAATGAGTTTGGGGACCTAGAAAGTATCGGATAATGGTGAGACCTATCAACCAGGCTGCCCGATTCAACCGAAATTCAATATCTGGATCCCCTACGTTTAGTGATTTTAAAAACCTGTGAGTGCAGTTTATTTTATGATTATTTGTATAGACGCCGTGGTCGCTTTACCAATAATTTTACCAAAACATTTTCGAAAATTTTAACAATATATAGGGTGGACCATTTAAGTTGAGACTGTACAATATCTCCAAAACTAAGCGTTGTAGAAAGAAATGTCTTGAATAAAATTTGTTTGATATTATGGGGAAAAGTAGATGCCATTAGTCTGTTTTATTTGGAGGACATTGTGATGGTCATTTTAGGGTCACTTTAAGTTTTTAAACGGGAACCTACCATTTTTATTTTGTTTTCTCACTCCTCATAAAAATCTACACAATTTGTATACAGCACTTTGGAATTGTTCTTACATCAACGTAAATAACAACGAAAATTCTGAATGACTGTTTACGAAGAGCGCAATGAATGGTTGGACCCTCCATGGATAGTCATTTGAGGGTCACGTTACATTTCGTAAGTGGGAACCAATATTTCTTTTTATTTCCTTATTCCTCATCACAAAATAAACAGCATTTTATAAACCGTTTTGTAATGAGAAAAAACATACCAAATGTAGGTTATCATTTCAAAAATTAAATTGGCCCTAAAATGACCATCATAACGTCGTGCAAACAAAACGTGACTAATGGCATTACTTTTTCCCATAATATCAAGCAGCTTTTATTAAAGAGATTTCTTTCTACAATGCTTAGTTTTGGAGATATTTTACAGTCTCAACTTAAATTCATCCTGTATATACTAAAAATTATTCATATTAGATTTATCACACACCATATAAAGAAATTTCTTCCATATTTCCCTATTGGACCCTTTTAACTTACAAGGTGTTGAAAGTATTGGCTCCTGTTTCTTAAACGTTCATATATCAATGCGTTTATTGAAATTATAAGGCATTTTAGAAACGATCCAAGATTTAAATTAGATTTTGAGGCTCTAAGGCAAGACATCACCAAAACCTGGTCAAAAGTGATAAAAGCTGGTATTTATATAGTATATATATTTATTAATTATTTATTTTTATTAATTTTTATGCTCATATCTCTTAGTTTCAAAACCCACTTTTGTTTTTTAAATCCCATTCATACAACACTTGATGCACAAGCCTTCAGGTAATTGTTTGTTTGCGTTATATTATAAAACTCTTGTTTTCTCCAATTTATAGTTTTCATCGTTCCTGTAATTGAAAATGCCCTAGGTAAAGTAATGTTTGTGCAGTTTGCTTCAGTCGTTAGCCATTTATAGGCGGTAGAAGCTTACAAAATCATACATTTTCTTTTAAAGTATCTCTAATTGCGAGATTTAAAACAAAAAATTAATAAATATTCTGGGCGTTTTTATTACGTTTAGTTTAGAACCTCAAAGCAGCTTTGTACATGCGCATTTCCAGAAAGAGTATAAACAATGAATCGCTTCCGTATTGTGAGTAACTATGAGTCTCAGTTTTCGCGCAGAAGACGCCAACCTACCGATCGGCCGGCCGAAGAGAGATGGAGAGATAAGGGTAGGAGGAGAGCGCTCTCCCTCGACGAAAATTCTAGAAACGCTATCGAGAGATAACGCAATTCTTCTGGAAAGTGTTCTTCCCTCCCTTTTCGCGAAGTTTCCAGAACCTCTCGCAGTTGCATATAAGTGAGCGTGTTCGTGATCAGATTGGGAGTTTATCTTGATGCCATATAAAGTGCTAGTTCTACGATTTACGAAAACTGATGTACAGTGAGCGCTGCTAATGTAAGAGATTAGAGAGCTCGTGTTCGACACCTTAGCGAGTGATGCGGAAGTGCGAGTGATTTGCGCTATTTCATTATGCCGCCATGTAGCGAGGGAAAGTGAAGTGACAATGAAAATTGAACTGTATCCAATTAGTGAAGTGACAGTGAAAACTGGAAGAAGTCACAACACATTTGTTTATTTCGTGGGGAGTTTAATATATTACTAACCAGAATTTGAATTAATTTCTCTACAAACCTTTGGCAGATGCGTGTTATTCAATAGGGTTCTGAAATTTTCACGGATACCTTAGTTGGTAATAGTATGATTGAGTGGAATTTTTAACCATCAAGAAGACAATTTTAAATAAGCAAATGGTTTAACACCTGTTCTAACAGAATGGGGTAAATGAGAGCATCTCAGGAAGATTAAATTTATTGTTTCAACCCCTAACTTAGTATGATAAAAAACTATTTCACTTTGTTAAATAGCTTTCGTTTATGGTTTTACAAAGAAATACGTATAAACTCACATGACTCTTCCCAGCAATTATTATCATTGCTTATACATCGTAATAAGCGGACAAACAGTTATGTTTTGAGGCAGTTTTATGTAACAATGTCATGTCAATGCATCATTAAGGAACACGTAAATATTATGTATTCCTGATGTAAACACAGTATTAATTACATTTATATGGCTGTTATTTTACTATATGTTAAATATGTTTGCTTGTATAAGACGCAAAACATTTCCACTGGACACGAATTTTACTAGCGAGAGCTTGTCTCACAAAGGTGAGAGGAAACTTTCGAAAAACTAAAAGGACCCTTCGTAAACTATACGCGCTAGAAAGGTACAAGTGAATGACGCTGAGGGAACACCCGACAAATTCACAAGCCCGGAAATTCACCATTATCCTAAATCATGTGACTTTGGAGGAGCCAATAGGAAGGAATTAAAACCCCTCCAGATTTCTTAATTTTTAAATCGCGCTGCTAGGCAACCAATAAGAAAATCTAAATTAAATTTCGGACCACCAGACTCTTAGGCTATATAAGCTAAGGTCCAGGAAACAAATCCAGTCTTCTGTTGAAATCACTTATGAGCATAACGTGCAATACTCCACGAAAGCATTCCGCGACAATTTTTCAGCATAAAATGTAAAATAAGGAAATATCGTGTATACGGCGGTAACAAGTTTAAAGTATTCGTTTGAACTTACCTGCAGCTAGAAACTACGGCCGTCGGAGAAACAATTCCGCGCTAAGTATTAAGTGCGTAGTAAGAAACAAT
Organism: Deroplatys truncata; assembly: GCA_030765065.1. NCBI lineage: Eukaryota > Metazoa > Arthropoda > Insecta > Mantodea > Mantidae > Deroplatys > Deroplatys truncata. Next base: position 226,192,037 of record CM060975.1, read on the forward strand.
GTAATGTTGGGGCGGGAAGTAAGAAAACTTCCAGTAAAGTGTTAAGCGCCAAGTGAACAGCCTTCAGTCAACAATATGTTGACGCAGTATTGTGTGCGCGAAGTAATCTCCGAAAGTCAATACAGTGGAAAGGCGTCAAATATCAGTATGCTTATCTTTGAAAAGTGCTATTGTTATTAATCTCAACATTTGCACTTGAAGCTTAGCTAAAGTAAATACTACAAATTTAAGCTTAACCAGTGTCTTCATTTTGAGTAGTCTTCTTACGAGGCACGCCCTTGAGGTGTCCATATCCAATCTCATGCTCAACAATAATCATCAGCAGCCGAGGACCCGAAAACTTCTAATCAACCAGTAATTACTATTATTTCACTTCGGGCCGACCCAGCACAGTAACGGCTCACATGTATTACTTTGAGTCGAGTAAATATGTCGTACGTTTATCCGTCACCACTAATGCTGCATAATTAATAAGAATTAAATTACAACAGAACAAAAGAATAACGACGCATCGTTTACTAGTTTATAGTAACCATATTTATTTTATTAAGTTTTAAATTGATTAAATATAGCTTTGATTATCTGCAACTGGACTAAGGAATACATTTACGCTTTTAGACTCAGGTCGATCTTAGATCCAACTACATATGCTCGGAAATGTCAGGGTTACCTTGGCCCCTTAAAATATATTTAGAAATTAAAACAACATTCCCATATAGGGAATCTCACAGATTTACCAAAATACCTCATCACACAATCTGTTTGGTAGACTTGCTAAATGCCAACAGCATACTGATGAATGCAATGCAAACATATGGGTGATGTTGGTATTATTAAATATCGAGATAAAAACTATGCTAAGCAAATATTTATTATGTAATTTTTTTCAATCCAGAAGAATTCTGGAGCAATTTTGTATTGGGAGTATGCTAAAAATATTGGATTCTGTTGGGATTATTTCCTAAAATGTCTACTAAATACCAGAAAGCAAGATACGAAATTCACTTTATTTAACTTTGCTTTGACACACAGATTCACACAACCATCTGATATGGGCGGCCGAGGTCGTTAAGGCACCGACTCCGACTGACACCTCCCTCAAAATACGGCCGAACTATAAAGGTTACAACCGAACATTACAAAGTAAACCCTGTATTTTCATGCTACACTAATTTTTTCCTGAATGTCTGTTTTCCTATTGCCGTTCGCTCGCAGCAATTACTTTAACCTTCGTCTGAATGTCGCGGTTGAAAGCTCTCATATAAATTTCGTAGTTGTCATCCAGTTTAACCACACAGGAAATAATTCTTTACGCCTTCCTCTAAAAGGCCGAATTATGATGAAATTGATTTAGGTTTTCCTTGTGTACCAATCGTAGCAAAACTCCGTCGTACAAGCGTTAATCGAACCACTCTTCCATTTCACATCGATCATAACATAGATCACTCCTTCGCTTTTCTGTTCCTGAATTGTTGTTACGCGAAGTTGGAAAAGGAGGGGAAAAGCGCCATTGATGTCTAACGGAATGGCCACATTTTAATGTAGGTTCCACATTTCCTTTCCCAATATTAATTTAATTCCATATATCAACGTGTCCATTAATTTTGGTGCCATGTGTAGTAAGAAAAGGTGTTAAACACTACTAAAGATACACACAAACACACACTCTCTCGTACTCCTCTCTTTCTGAAACGGGACATAATCATGTTCATTTCGATTGAAACCCCAATATCGAATTTTTGGGTGAAATGTATTGCTTCATCCATCAGTTATAGGCACAGTGCGAGAGGCTGGCTCAGGTGATAACGTCTGCTGTCTGCATTCGGGAGATCGTGGGTTCAATTTCCGCGGCCGACCATCCTGACCCATGGATACTTTTCCGAGAATTTCTCCGGGTCGTTAGGCGAATGCTGAAAAGGTCCATTACTTCCCCGAATTTCCTGTCCCTCCATTTTACCTCAATTCTCATTTCACATCACCTTTCATCTGCTTGTCCTGTTTCAGGATTGAAAGTTTTGGCAGGAGTCTCGGCGTTGCATGGCAGGGGAAAAGGATTGGAGGCAGTCTCCGAGTCCCGGGACCCCGGGATGTGCAAGGGGGAGGAGAGTCTTAAATTGGAATTAAATTGAGTTTTATTTATGGACGCTCTTTAACTGCTATGGTCATTAGCGTCCCATTCTGTATTGGGCGTGAAAGACCGGTAAATTTGCTCAGAGGCCTCATCAGGCTTCAGCTTGTTTTACGTGTCATAAATCTACGACACGGGACCACCGGGTTTACTTCCCTTCCGAAGGAAGCCATGCTAAGGATTTTCACGCCCGAAAAAAATCCATCACCCACCGCCGGGTTTGAACCCGCGACCTTGGGAACTAGACGCTAGCATGGTAACCAGTCCACCACGGTGGACGACAGGGAGAGGAGCTGGTGGAATCAGCTGCCATCGGGGAGTTGCAACATGTAAAAGGTAGGGACCCTGTCCTCTGACCTGAAGCGTTTCAGCGAGGAAGGGAGCCGGTTGAATCAGCTGCCATCGGGGAGTTGCAACCTGTAAAAGGTAGGGACCCTGTCCTCTGACCTGAAGCGTTTCAGGGAGGAAGGGATCCGGTTGAATCAGCTGCCATCGGGGAGTTGCAACCTGTAAAAGGTAGGGACCCTGTCCTCTGACCTGAAGCGTTTCAGGGAGGAAGGGAGCCGGTTGACTGCCATCGGGGAGTTGCAACCTGTAAAAGGTAGGGGTTTTGCCCTCTGACCTGAAGTGCCTTCTGGTGCGGCCGCTCTCTGTCTCCTTCCACCTCATTTCCCCCTACGGGGGCACTACTTCAGCGGCATAAGCACAAAAAGTCTTGTTGGTCGAGGTGCTAGTCCCCCTCCGCACCTAGTCCTACTCCTACAGGCACAAACGCTCTTGTGCAGTGATGACTAGTAATTTTGGGATTCATTCGCTTACAACAGTAAGTGAACGCGATTTAACCTGGGAAGCATAAAATCCTAAATTCAATTTAAAACCATCACTTGTTCTTTCGTTATGAAACCAGTTTAATTTCAGTTACCTCTGTGCTTTTAATAACCTCTCGTTATAACACCACGAAACAACGAAAGCGTTTTAATAACCGCTGGCTATTATTTTACGCTCATCAAATTTAATGTTGTCCTTGGATTCCCATGGTAGTTTCCAGATTTGCTGCAAATTAAGCCCAGTGTTATAGCCACGGAAACCTCTTTCCACTTTGCGAACTGTTATATGGCGTCCAGCCAAATGTTGAATTCATTGCTTTCGTTTGCCTCTTGACAGAGAATGATTATTCCGTGCCATTCAGTAAAAATGCAAATGTGGCGTTTTTGCGCTGCCACTCCATTCTCATTGTTCTTCGCAATTCTGACAATTGTAGCATTTAAACCTACAAGAATACTCATTCTCTTTCAGTAATAACTTGCCCCTTTTCTAGATAATACTACATTGCTCCACAATTCAAAGAAAGAAAAAATCTAATGATCATACAGGACTTACTCCATACATCACTCCCCATCCTCCTTTAGATTCTCTGTTATACATTTAAAAAGTGGTTATTATTTTCATTTTTCATTAATAATGACAAATAGTTATGTAAACAGACTTTCAAATTAGATAATTTGTACTGACTTGCTTGCACAATGTAAAGAATAAAACTCCAGTGTGGATATCATTAGTCGAATTTTTTTGTTAGCAACGAGTCCGTACCGAAAAAATAAATAGCATTTATAATACACTTTATTTGCATGCTAATCCAAATGATTTGTGTTAATACGGTTGGTTTTATTTTGGCCCACATTCAAAATTCTCTATAGGTCACTGTTTCTTTTGGCACCCAGCCTACGTTTATGAGGGATTTTTAAGTTAGGATAATTGAATGCTTTAGAGCTGTTAACGAATACTTATTAAATAAGATACATTGTGCGTATACACACGTAGGCAAATATATAACAAAAACTATTGTTATTAATTTTCTTAAATTATAGTATTTCTTTAAATCTTGGGGCGTTTATGCGCATTTAACCTGTGATGCGTGCTCTTGCTTTGTCAAAATAAAATGGTGCTCACGTCCTCATAGTTTGACTTGGTTTTTTATCTCATCATAGTTCTTTTCTTTGCTTATATATTGTTCCATACCAAAGGTTGCTATCATATTTACTCCATCAGCCACCACTGACAGTTGCATTAATTTAGGCAACATTAAGAAACAAAAATCTGATGTGTTACATTCGCACGACTTTCTTTAGTCACTATCGTTTATTATATAACTTCTAACACTAATCTTGGGAAAGCTTATTTGTCTATTTACTTTATGTAAATGAAAATAAACAGTTGTAGCTTCATTACATATTTCGTTATAGGTAGACGAGAGATAAAGGAGACTGATGATTTGATGATCAAAACTTTTGAAAGTGGGTCACCACTATATGCTATCTCTGAAATCCATACTCTATGTATGACATACGAGAAGCGAAGAATATTGTCAAAAATTAATATTAAAAATTGGAAAATTAAAATAATAACAAATATATTCAAATGGTTAATGCAATTAAAATGCATAAACTGCGGAATTTATCAGATCTGTATTTATTTACTCAAGTAAGCATTTGTCTATCTCTTATGGTTTACTACAGTGCGATCGTTTTAAGGTAAGACCCGTTATATGCTTAGCGCGCATATGGCTACGCATGATGCATTCAAGATTATATTTATCAGCTGTGCTTCCTGCTTTGTGTTCGTGCTTTAAGAGAATTGTGCATCTCAAAGGTGAAGTTTATTCAATACATCTGTGCTGTTGATATTTGTGATTTTCTTAAGAGTGTTAATGTCTTGTTATTAATCCACCTCAATGCCTTCTGTCAAATTCACGCTTGAACAAGGATTTTTTATTTACGGTATATACCGAATCATGTAGACAGGTGTGTAACCATTTCAGGAGAAATTTCCTAGTATTCTAGTTTCAGGCAGAGAAACTGTGAGATGCCTGGTTAATAAGTTTAGGACAACGGAATTGCTAAAATTAAACCTAAGAAGCGAAAACAAGATGTTATAACGAGAAAGACAGTGACGAAATTGGTGCACAAAGTTTATAGGAAAAATCTGCAAACCATAAACGAACTTAAGGACAACATAACATAACGCAAGAACTTGGGCATGTGAATGAAAATTTCAATCCGAAAATACCAGGAATGTCTTCACGCAGATAAACACCACTTCCAATACCACTTCACCACTTATAAGGATAAGTAGTACTAGTCCCGGATGAGCCAATTGGATTAACGATAATCCTGCCACTAGGGGCGCTAGTGTCGCTGCGTGTGACGGCGACAAGTTTGAAAAGCGCCCTGAGCGGAAGGATTATCGTTATTGCAATTGGCTCATCCGGGACTGTTTTCTTTATTTATAATTTGAATACAGTACATTGGATAAAGATATGAATACATAGTTTAGATTAACATGGTGTATTATTTGCTTAACATATGAATACATAGTTTGAGAATAACATAATGGATTATTTGATTACAGGAGATTAACATATGAATACAATAAATGAACAATATAAGAAATATTAGGAGAAAAAAAGCACATTAAAATTCATAGTTTGTTGAGGCACTAGGACACACAGATTTCGCGCACAACAATGATTTTAAAGTACGTGGTGCACTTTGAGTCCTCGTCATCGCTGCTGTTGCTATCGACGGTAAATTGGTGGATAGGTTTGGTGATGCAGGTGACGAGCAGGTGAGAGAAACTTTCGTTGACGAACTCGGTGAAGGTTGGTATATAGATGGGGATGGTAAATTCGTTGTAATGGCTGGTTGAGAAGCATCCTGTGGATGTGACTTTGTTGGTTAGAGCAGGAATGTTGCTGTTGCCGAGGTATATGCTGCATAGTGCGTCTTGTTGATGCTGGTGCACTTTGGTAGGTACGCATTTGACGTGGACGGCGTGAGCCCCTTGGACGTCGAGTGTGATGGTGCCAACTCTGCTGCTGCGGAAATAGGAGTTGGAGATGCAGAGGATACGGATAGGTGAAGTTGCGTTGAGAATGAGTTGTAGGGTAAGATTGTTCCCCACGGGGACGGGATAGGTTTCGTCGGACATTATTTAGGGTTATATGGGGAGAACGTGACGATGTGACGTTTGAAACCGCTGCGTAGTTTTTCCTCGCCTGCGTATATGATGCAGAATGAGGTAGAGTTGAGTTTGTTGATGAGTTCTGGAGAGGCTTTTGCAAATCTTGTTGGTAGGAAAACTTCTGTGTCGTTGTCGAGTTTGGCTACGAGCTTTGTACCGTGAACGGTGTCGATTGTTTTGACGCCGACGACACGATATGGTACGTGCTGTTGAAGCGTAGATACGCTGAGAGTGTGGGCGCTGCTGAAAAGTTCTTCTAGCTCTTTAAGGGCGTGCTGTGACATTATGACGACACAGATGGCAGTTTTTGATAAACGGGGGAGGACCGTCTATATGAGTGGTTTGATGAGGAAGGTTGTAGTGTTGTTTACACCTGCGATAAGGTGCGCAAACTACCTGTGCGTCTGTGGGAAGTTGGTTCCACACAAGGTCGACGTCGCTTGGGGGATAGCGTTCGAAGATGTATGTGCCGTTCTGCAGCAGCACTTGGCGTTCCCTGGGCAGTAGCAGGTGGATTCTTCGTCCGTTATCGAGGTACCGAAAGAGCACGATGAAGCAGTTCATGTGGTGTTTCTAGCGGAGTACCTTCGAAGGAATTGTTGAATTTGCTTGTTGAGATGATCGAGGTCTTCGTAGAAACCGAGTTGACACTGCGTGCACAGGCGGGGGAGACGGTGCTTAAGTTCGCAGCTGCACGTTTGGTGAAAGCAAAACGAGCAGTGGAAGTCTTTACACGTCGGTCCTGGCATTCCCCCACGGCTGGCTAGCACAGAATGAAGGGGAAAAGAATGCGCGTGCATAAATATAACCCAACTGCCGGAAGCAGGAAATCACTGGTGGGGGAAAAGTTCGTTGGAGATTTACCACATCACGGAAAGCACTGGTGGGGGAAAAGTTGGTTGGAGAAACACCACATCAGGGGAAGCAGTGGTGGGGAAAATGTTCGTTGGAGGTTGACTAAATCCGCCGGAAACGCTTAGCGATTATTGCACAACATCCGCAGGAAAAACACTGTGTCCGTTGATTTAACGGTTTTCGTCTTGGAGGAGAACTCTGTTTTGAACGGTGCTGAACATGCAAACGACCACATTAGGGGAAGCACTGGTAGGGGAAAAGTTCGTTGGAGAATTACCACATCAGGGGAAGCACTGTTGGGGGAAACGTTTGTTGGAGGTTCACTACATCCGCCGGAAGCGCTTATCGATTATTGCACAACATCCGCAGGAAAAACACTGTGTCCGTTGATTTAACGGTTTTCGTCTTGGAGGAGAACTCTGTTTTGAACGGTGCTGAACATGCAAACGCCGTGAATGTGATCGGGTATGATATAGGGTGATTCGCGACCCAAATGCGCCGCTAAGCACGTGCCGTAGCACACGGGGTTTTCGTTTATCATTTGCTGCATTTTGTCTGTGGAAATGTATTGCTGTTCGTAGAAAACGATGTATAAACCTCTTGCGGGCACAAATTGGAACCACTGATGTTTTGCGTCTTCTTTATCTGCTTTGAAATGGATATCGTTGAAGTACATGCTAGATAGCACAAAATGAATTTTGGTTTCGCAGCTGTGAACTCTGGTGGAGACGGATTTTCCGTCGTAGGTGCTGTCGACGAAGCGAAGTGCATAAGGTGTATTTTTATGGGGGTGACCGTCCACCTCGTAGTTTTTGAACACCTTACTGTCATGGTAGTACACCGACAGGTAATTTCTGTACCCCATGATGCGGGAGCGAAGGGCGCGAGATGTTTGGGTGAGGTGCGTTTGGAACGCTGGTAGAAATACATGCGCACTAAGGACTATTTTGTGAGATGCGCAGTGCGAAATGGGTGTTGAGGAAATGATGAACCTCGAGGAATGTTCTAAAATTGGCGCACCGTATGTACTTGGTGAACTGCGTGAAATTCATGTTATGTAAGGGAACGTTGGAGGCATGGTTGTGAAGCATGTACTTGTGGTATGCCATGATTTGATTTTGCACGTCCGTCTCTTCCTTCCTTTTGTGATACATGATGTCGGTAATGATGCGCTGCAGGGCATGCAACACGTCCCATTCTTGTTGGTTGAGCGTAACGGATGCGCCTTGCGGGTCTTTGAAAACGAGCTTTAGCTTTCCGAACACAAACTTAAACACGATGGTGACGCTGTCGCTGAACTGAAATTGCTGTAGACGTCCCTGTGGGTCATTCAAGCGTTTGTGAATGATGGGGATGGCTTCGACGAGTTTCTGCCACTGCGAGGAACTCATGACGACTGCGTTGTGCTGTCCACATTTGGCAATGGTGACGACGAGATGGTGCGGCGGGTGGGGGGAAAATCCCACACTGACGAATTTAGTTTGTTGCAGGTTGAGGAAGTAGATATCCGCCAGAGGACCCACAACTGCACTGTGTTGGAACTGTGCTGGCGGAGCAGGGCTGTCGGGATGCTGTTGGAGGTCGAAGATGGGTAGTTTCCTTTTTTCCCCGGGTTTCGAGGTGGTCGGGGTTTGACATCCGGTTATACTGGAACACACAAAACAATAATAATAATGTGAGGGATAGAGAGATAAACGGGATAGAAAAAAGCAAGCTAATACATAGGTGCGGACCTACCTGGTGGGCGTGCTGCATGGCAGCATGACTGTATCCGCGTGCTGCATGGTACACTCTGAATGAGGCGAGCGGCACCGTGACGTTGCTTTTTATATGAGCAGGAGCGTCTTCTGAAAGCACGTGCAAGAGGATGGATTAGGTTAGATGTGATGAATAGTGACACACACACAAACACACACACGTACTCACCTTCAAGGGTTGACAAGTTTGCTGAGCGTCAGAGCACTTTGCGCGGCATGCGTCTTTGTACGTTTTGCGAATGACGACATCATTATGCGCGTGATTGCTGACGTGAAATTTTGAGAAGAATTTATGCTTAGGTAAGCCGGAGCAGCGGTGGGTGAGGTAGGCGATGACGTAATGACCGCAAGTGGTGCTGTCGAAACCTTGCAGCCTTCTGGCGTTGGTGGACCAACGCGTCCCGCAAACCGAATTTAAGAACCGGAGAAAATGGGGCGAAAGCGGTCCTATGCCGTAACTGTCAAAATATTCTCCTAGCGAGTTTTTGTCCACAAAGATGCAAACCCAGTGTTGCCCGGATTTGGTGCTGGGGTCGGTGTTAGCCACTAGCGCCAAGGGAGGCGTTCGAATGCCGTGAAGTACGGGTAGTTTATCGCAGGGGTAGACGCCTAAAAAGTGAGAGCGCGTAGAGGGGCATGTCGATAGAAACCGTTGAATTTGAAAGGTGTTCATGATACCAGAATGGATCGGTTGGCGTCGATTTCGACCGTGCGATGTATTTCCGCTAGCAGCAGAAGAATGACCGGTTCTGTCAATTTATCGACAAAATCGATGCTTATAGAGACGGTTCCGTGGCGCTGACCCGAGATGTGAGACTCGTTAGCGCTAATGTCTGCAGTGAGATCGAAAACCATTATCGTATACCCTTGCGGGTAGGTTTCTCTGGAGATGGAGTGTCCCTCGTCCTTGAAATGAATGCCTAGGCCGTCCTGCAGGGTTTGAAAGCATTGCAAATAGTGTCCCTTTGTAAAGTCGGGTTGCAGAGGTTGGGAGGGAACGGGTTGCCCGTTGACGTAGAGCTGAAAGAAGTTCATTTTAAAATGTTTCAAGTTGTACGGATTTGAGTTAAAATGGCCTGAATAGGCCTTGTCGGTGACCATGGCTACTACCACTCTCCTGGGAACTTGCCCTACGCACACGTCGCTAAACGTCATTGCCCTGGACTCCTTGGGGATGCTGAGAGCATGAAAGCTGACGTCCTTGAGATGGTACTTTGCGTTGCCCTTTGCGAGCACGGCCTGGTGCGCGAGCTTTATGGTCGGCGAGGGCCGCACCGATTTTAAGCGCAGCGTGGCAGACACGATGTCGGCGTACCCCTTAAAGGTATCTACGTCGGAAAACAGATAAAACTGGGGAGAGGCGGGAGTGAGCTTGACGGTCATGCTAACGTTGTTCAAAAGCAGCTTATCCTGTCTAAACACAGCGTTGGACAGAGGACCGATGAGCTGTACGACGTTGCTCCCTTTGGTAAACCCCTGACGCCACTGAAAACCCGCATTGGCGATAAAAGTGTCCATGATGCCTGCCGTGTCCTTTCTCCAGAGGGTGGATTCTAGTTTGGTGTTCATGGCATCTTCGGAGTAATTGAGAAGCGTCTCGAGGTAGGTTCTATAGGGGTAACCGGCTTGCGGCATGGAGACGATGACGTTATTGAGGGTTACCTCCATCTGTTGAAACAGGGAATTTAAGGCCATGTTGACCAGAGTGGCGTTAGCGTCAGCGTTTAAGGCCTCTCCTTTGTCATCTACAATGCGCACCATGAGTTCGAGTACGACGTAGGTCAAGTCTAGGTAATCGTCCGCATTTCCGGAATAATGAAAGGTGATGGGGGCATTTTTCATTAAAGTGTTTTGAGGATTTAGGTATAGGAACCGTGACTCCTCGATGCTCATCTGAACCGGCACCTCTGTAAAGAGGTCCAGTTCGGAACTCATGTGGACGGCCGCGTCTGCCATTACGAAAATATGTCTTGCACCTTACGCCTACCGCGTTTCAGCTTCGACTGCTTACTTTTTTTGGATTTGCTCGGTTTTATTCTCTTGAGGCGCCTGGCGCTGGAACCGAGCATGGCATCGAGCTTTTCGTCGGCTTTTCGCTTTAAATTGTATGCGGACTCCTTCAGCCTCCGTTGGAGCGCTTGCTTTGGCGCTGTTTCCGCCACAGTCACATCGGACAGAACGTGAGCGCCCGCCTTTAAGGCCTCCTTTCCGACTGCTTTTGCTCCGCTCTTTAAAAACGGTAGCAACCTTCTGAAGAGTCCTCCGAGGGCTGAAAAGAGACCGCTGCCTCTTTGGTAGCGCTTGCCCCTGTAGAGAATGAAATCGCGATTGTGGAACGCGCCGCCGGTCTGATTGAGGTAGTACCGCGTTACGGCGTGCACGTCCATTACGCCTGTTTCGGACGAAAAGCGAGAACTATAGTAGAGGAAAATCCGTCGGCGAATGGCAAGAGATCGCCGTAACCGTTCCTTAAATCTATGTTGACCGTCTTGAAGTCTTGCTGAATCAAGGGTACCCAATTTTGGGGAAAAAGCGTCTTTTCGTCGCTCATGTAAGTGTTGTTGCTTCTTTCGTATTCCACGGCCGCGCTCTGTATGACTTGGGCGAAGGTGTCGCCCACGACTTGCGGGGTCACTAGATTACAATAGATGAACATTTCGTAAGGAAACCCCATATAAGGATCTACGGGGTGTTTAGCAGCTTTTTCGAGAATGACGTTGACGTAGGGCTCGAAACCCAACATTTTTGCCATAGCGGGCGTTAAGAGCAAACTGTGGATGCGGTGTAGAGGTCCCGGAGGGTCATCCGATTTTGAAACGTCTCGTTTGGGTCTGACGAAACGAGCCGCCGCGGGTTTCTGCTGCCCCGAAGCCAAGGGCTTCGGTTTCGTTTCGGCTTGGGTCTCTGGTGGGGCGCATCGTTGAGAGCTTCGTATTCGCCGACCGCGTACGGTACGGCCGTGCGCGCGACATTTTGCACAAACCCGTCGAACGGAATGGGGTAGTGGTTCGGGATGGGCAACGGCGACATTCACGCCCACCGTCTGCTTGCGCTCGTCGAAGAGGAAGAAGTTTTCCACGTGCAAGTGTTCGAGTAGAACGGCGTTGACGAGGTTCACCAAGTCTTTGGGATTGTGCACGATGCCTTGCGGCATTTGCAAACTGAATTTGGAATGCGTGGGGAGGAGCGTCATGGTGTTTTTGGTGCCCACCAGACGGGCATCGTCTGGCGAAAGGTTATAAAATTTCACCGGATACCTGACCTTTTGCAGGGCGACCTCAAATTCTCCCTGCAGAACGATTCTCTCGGGCAAGATGTTAGAAAATCTGGCCGTGGTGTTGTCGGTAAAGTGTTCCATGGAAGCGTTGCTCACGAGAGTGATGGAGAAGGGCTTGATCTTAATCATGTCGAATCGATGGTCGAAGCCAGAACCCACGAGTTAAACTTTGCCGGATACCCCTTCCACTTTACCAAGACCTGCTTGTGGCGCCCTCGGCCCTTGGTCTGTAAAACGCGTTCGATCTTAAACGTCCGAGGTAGCGCGACCTTTTGTAGCTCCTCGGTGTAAAATGTGCCGTCTATGGCTTCTCCGGCCAGATCCTTCAACTTATATACCACTGGCCGACCACGCACCACCTCGGCTATCCGAAATATTTCGTCCGTCCAATTCTGCTCGTAGCCCTTGTCGAATTTCATTTTTTCTTTAGAGATGCGCACGTGATCGCCCACGGAAAATGTGGGTTTCCCTGCGCGAGGTAGGGTCCTATTTCCGTAGAGATTGCGGTACACTCGTAAAATGTTAGATTCGTTCACGTCCTTCGGAGCCATTTTTATGGACCTGTGATGCGAGCTATTGTACGAATCGAGTAAGGCCGGAAGAACTTCTAGGTATCTGTAACTGTTTTTGTGCGTGAAATACCTCCACATCTTGGTTTTTAAGGTGCGGTTGAAGCGCTCCACGACGCTGGCTTTAACGTTATTTTTGGTTGTGTAATGTTTCACGTTGTGTTTCTTCAGAAAGTCGCGAAACGTCTTGTTGGTAAACTCGGTTCCCTTGTCCGTTTGGAGGACCCTGGGGACGCGTTGGGAGAATATGGAGCGAAACGCTTGCGCAACCTCGGTACCCAGCTTCGATTTCAGGGGTACGGCCCAAGCATATTTGGAAAATACGTCGATAACGGTCAGAATGTACACGTAAGGTTTGTTATGTTCCCTCACGCTGTTCATGACGTTTAGATCGGCCTCCCAAAGATCGTCCATATTCGTCACGTGATAACATCTGGTGGGGAACCGCTTTCTGACCGGTTTGTGCAGAGTGTAAATGTCCTGGGTTTGAAGGAAGGACTCGATGTTCGCCTTAGACGCACCCGTGGCCTTTCGAAGGGGCTTGACCGTACCCAAACCGGCATAGTGTTCCGGTTTGGCATAGTATCGCCTTAGCGCCTTCCATTCCTTCATGCTTTACTTGTACAGGGGTTGCCAGACGCGTTTGCGAAAATGGTACGACGCGGAAGGCGATTTCGATTTCTTTTTCGGAGTGGCAGGGTTTGCCCTCTTCTTTTTGCGAGGCGAGAGGAGGTTGACCTTTATGGTTCGGGGTTCGACCTCCTGCTTCACCGGCACGCGTTCGTGCACGTCTTCGTAATCGTCGTCGTCGTCGTCGTCGCCGAGGAAGGGCTTTCTGACTTGTGCCACGAGATCGAGGTAGTTGTCCAATTTATGCTTTACGAGCCGCCACTTTTCGTCGGCAGAGAGCTTTGCGCTCTGCAGGTTCTGAATTTCTTTAGCCAATCTGGATATGGTGCGGTCTATAACGTGAAGCTTATCGACGGTCTTCGGTTGCGGTGCAACCAGGATCTGCTTGCCGTACTTCATCCTGTTAATTTCGACACTAGCGCGCCGCCAAGCGAAGCCAAGACGGGTAGGAGAAATGCCGGCAAAAAACCTCCTTTTTGAACCAAGATGCTCTTCTTCTTCTTCTTCTTCAGAGAAACCCGTTTATCCGTCAACTTCCTCCAAGAAGCCTTGTGCTTCTTTAGGCGACCCAAGCACTTTGCGGGAAGTTGCACGTGACCTCTGCACACGTTGAGCATACATTCGCTAATGGCCTTGATCAGATCGCCATCGGCATTTTTTAACAACTTTTTGCGCAGAGGGGCCTTCGCCTTGGCCAGAGCCGTCAAATTACCGTGCTGTCTCGCTATGCGAGGACTGGTCAGCGTCGCAATCCTTAACCTACCTCTAGCCATGCTTGCGCGATAATGACGTTTGCTCCGAAAGCGGTACTTTTTATTTAGACTCAATAGCCTCAGTTGGGTAAGATTCTGCCGGGATAATATAGAACGAAACGAACCGAGTCCTCTCGGCGGTCTCAGTTGGGTACGAAATAAGAGAGGTTTTCCCCCTGCAGCACGCCGGTTCGATACCTGTATCGGGCGGGCGTGTACTGAGTGCAGTCCAACAGGAGATACCCATGAGGGCGTTCGGTGGCCTTCTCGAAGGCCTCCAAGAGAAACCTAGAGTTCCTGGGTTCGATCTGCTGGCACAGTCTCTCGATCTGCATCTTGTCCCGGTTGTTCTTGAAGACCACGACGTAGTTTGCATTCAGAGAGATGTTGCGATATTTCTGACCCTGCGGAAGCACGTTCTGCAGGATGTAGACGATGCCGAAGCGCTTGTGATTGGAGTCTCTGGTGAAAAAATTGGACACGTCCTTCCCGCCCCCCTCCAGCATCAGATCGTCGAGGACGACGAGGTCGTTCTCGCCCACCGAAGCAAGTACGGGTATGCCCGCGTGGGTTTCGCAACGCAGAGCCGAGGTTTCGAGTCTCGGCGAATACTCCGGAGGGTGGCACCACAGCACCCTCCTGGGGCGCACGTCGAACATCCGGTGCGCGTGGCGTAACAGGTTTTTCACGAAGGTCGACTTGCCGCAGCGCGACGGTCCCGCCACGAGCATCGTGCTGGGAAACTCGAATCGCCCCAGGTCTCGGGGACCGGGCATCGTCTCCTCAGGGGCGCCCGGTTCGAAATGACTTTGGCGCGGCTGTAGACGTCTCATTTATGCGTTCCTCTTGAACCCGTAGGGATAGGAATCGTGATCGCCGCCGAGAACGCGCTTGTTGACCACCATCCTAAACGTCTTCGAGCTGGGTTCGGTGACGACCGTCCAAGACGGTTTCCGCGAAATCTGCGTGCCCGCCAGCTTCACCGCACGGTCGTTGTCCCTGAGCACCACGTCGCGAATCACCTCGGCGTTCACCAGCTCCAGGTTGCCCGAATTGAGCGTGATCCCCTTCACCTTGCACACCGAGAAGGTCTTGCCCGTCTCGGGGCAAACGATCTCCATGCAGTAGCTCTTGGGCCCCGTGGAGGCGAACCGGGCGATGTAAGAGCCCCTCCCGTACTTCTCCAGCTCGTCCGTCATGTCCCCCAGGAGGCGTCCAACGGACGGCGTCCAGTCACCCGGAGCGGCGGCGACGACGACGGAATCGGTGTCGAAGTAGCAGACCCGTTCTCCCAGCCTCTTGAGGTAGGAGTAGAGCACCAGGCGCGCGTGAGCCGTGGTGTAGGCCGCCAGGACGGCGTTGGCGGCGGGGTTGACCTTGCGGCACTGCTCGCACTACCTCCACACCGCGTACATGATCCGGTCGGTGACGGGCACGTAGGTCTGCACTTCCACGCCCGGGTCGTTGAGCAGCTCCAGGAGGCGGTCGTACCGGTCCACCAGCTCGCACGTGGGGAGGTTGTCCCTCTGCCCCAGTTTGCCCCAGAAGCTGTTGAGCATCAGCTTGGCCAGCTCCCGCCTGCCGGGGCTGGTGGCGACGGCCTGGGGATCCAGGGCGACGCCTTCGTGCTCGAAGAATTGCTCCACGTACTGCTGCTTTGCGGCAGGTTCGTCGCAATCCGAGGGCCAGCCGGATGCTTCGGTCTTGATCTTCAAGAACTGATTCACGTAGTCCTCGAAGAGACCCTTGGCTCCGGTGGTCGGTTCGTGCCGCACCACGTCGTACTCCCACATTTCGTGGACCCGGAGGAGGCGGTACCCCTCCTCCAGGGAGAGCTTCATCTTGTCGATCACCCAGGTACCCGACAACGCCCTCTCGCGCTCTCCGTGGTGGCACTCGTCTTGGTTCTCTGCCTCCGCACAAGCGCGGCATAGCGGGAACATGCGCTTGCCGCCGATGCGCGCCGGTAGCACCGGGTGGTAAAGGTGTTGTGGCGGTAGAACCTCGCACTTCACCAACCCGCCCCCCACGTCATCCAAGCGCGGGAATCGATCCACGTGGATCTTGGGGTGGCCCGCGGGGTAGGGTTTCGTCTTGTTCACGTACGGGTACAGGCTGCATACGTCGTAGTAGATCTTGCTATCCCCCTTCGCCTCGCAGTACATCTAGGTGCAGTTGGTGCGACCTCCGTTGAAGGCGTCTCTGGGGTTCAGGGGTTCGGGTACCGGAAAGTCCCTTGCGTGGCGCGCGAGGTCCTCGTTGGCCTTCATCGCGGCGTTGAACTCGCACTCCCACATATCCACCACGGCGTAGCCGGCGGCCTTGATCTTGGCCGTGACCTTCTCGGTGGTCTCTAACCTGGAGGCTATGGTTTCGTGTCCCGAGTTGTATATCACCGCATGGCGATTGTGAAAGCACCGCCTGCAGCCGTGGTAAAAGCAGCCGTGGAAAAAGTACGCGGTTTTTTCAGCCTCTCTGTACCCGTCCACCTTGTGCCCACGATTTTAACTTCGCGTCCTCGCATGGCGTGCTGGATGACGATGCGGTTTTGCATCTCTAGCCAAGTTAGCCATATGCATGCTGCGCGAGACTGCCGGTCCGCTAGTCGATACCCGCCCGCTGGCAAGAGGGCAATTTTTTTAAGCGGCATGAAGCGCTTTCTATACACGCACATGCACGCCTGCGCGATGGTGACGCATTCTCTGAACGGGTCTATTCCGTTCTCGTCCAAGAATTCCCTTCTGAATTTGGAAACTCCCTGACTGAGTAGAAATACGTCCATCTTGCAATACGCCACCATTTCCGCCCTCATGTCGAAGACGTACCCGGAGGACGCCTTTT
This sequence comes from Deroplatys truncata, assembly GCA_030765065.1. NCBI lineage: Eukaryota > Metazoa > Arthropoda > Insecta > Mantodea > Mantidae > Deroplatys > Deroplatys truncata. The sequence continues at coordinate 226,208,866 of CM060975.1, forward strand.
CTTCGTGCCACTGCTCGAAGGCTTTCCGAACCTCCGCCGACATGCCCTCCGGACAGTAATGCCTTTTGTCGGGAATCGAACCCACGTACTGCTCGTTTTCCTTCGTGTTAAACAGGTACGGGAAGGAAATAACCTTTGCATTCCTTCAATCCGAAGGTCTTGGAAAAGCGGGAGAGTGGCATGGGTATGAAGTTGAGCGAGTCTAGAAATGTGACGTCACCGTACCTCATCCTGTAAGATCTTGCTCCCGTTCATGATGAGCTCCGGCACCCAGTCTAAGTGCACCACCATGTACTTTAATAAAAACTGCCCGTCGTAAGCTCTGAGGTTATGCGCCACGACGTAGACGTCCCAGGCTTCGAACCTCGCCTGCGCGATGTGTTCGAAAAGCTGCTTCACGGGCTCGTCAATAAACACCCATTCTTTGCAACCGCATTCGGTACAGTATGCCGTCTTGTGGCGTTCGTCGATGCAGAGCGGACAGGCTTGGTACAACACGCACAAGTTAGGTACATGCTCGTATGTGTCCTTTTTGCCGGTATATGGAATGTTTTGCGTGCATTCAAAGTCGATAAACATAAACACGTACCGGTTTCTTTTGTTCTTTGTGGCATACGGCTGCATATAGCACATGTGGCTAGAATTCACGTGTGTCTTGCAATGATAGCAGTACTTTTCCCCGCACTCGTGCGCGGTTTTTCTGTACCTCGCATTCACGAGCTTATTGCAAGACGTGCACACCTTTTCTACATCGCACACCGACAGCGCCTTTGGGTAAAAAACGCCTTTCTTTGCGTGGTTTGCAAAGCATGTCGGTCCCTTAAAATCTCTGTTGCACTCGGCGAAGCGTATGTAGGCGTCAAATCGCGCATCGCACTGCTGATGGCATTTAGCACACCTGGCGTCGCACCTATGAAATTCTTTTTTGTGTGCCGAGGGATGATGACACTGGCGGTAATACCATTTGCATTTAAAGCACTTGTGAAGGTTCACGATAGCATTAAAGTGCCCGGCGTGGAGCATGACGTCGATGCATTTATCGCATTTCTTATCCGACGCGAACAGCACGTGCTTCCCCGTATGATCGCCAAACACAGTCACAGCGTAGCCCTTTAACGCAGCGTCAAAGCGTCTGACGTCATCTATCGTGCAGCTGTCCTGGCCTTGACCGATGCTCGCACACAAGGCTACGGCCTTCGAATTTTGCAGATAGTCGGAGCGCGTCATCGTTTTATAGTTGACGTTGCGATCCACTTTGGCTTTAACTACAACAATGGCTCTTGCTAAACACAAGTTGTCTTTGTTGGCTATTTCGACAATGCCTTTATTGTCCCTACAGGCATCGCAAGGTTGGTTGCACGAACCCGACACCTCCTTGGTCCACACAAACGTTACATGAAGAGGTCCGCTTAGCAAGAATTGTTGGTTACTTTGCATTACTTTTTCGATGCTTCGAACAATCACATCCGCATTCAATTGCTCTACGCGCCTCACGCTCATATTAAAGGCTTTAGACGCCTCCTTTTCGTCTGTTATGGATATGCCTAAATATCCGGGTTCGTTTTCTAACAGGTTCTGTATCGCAAAGTTTAGAATATCGTTAAACAAATGCGATACCCATTGCTCCGAGTTAACATCTCTGGGGACAGGGTTTACGGTAATTTGCGACTCTGTAAAGCCGGAAAAAAGCCTTGACAGCGTCCTCTGCTTGTGCCCTATAATTTCGAACGTAGGCTGCAAGGTGTCATCGCGACTTCCCCCGGGTTGCGGCTCCATCTTATCGGCCTAATGCACCGATCGCTCTTTGCCTGCAAAGTGCTGCTGGTATTTTGTTTTTATTTTAAACTATTTTTCGTCAAATAGAACGATTTTATAGCAAAATCCACTATCGCTCCCGTTTCTCACTACGGCCGAATTTCTTGACTTTTTAAAAACTCAGTATTCTTGGTATATATAGGCTTATTATAACGTGAAACAACCATTTATATGATTTTTTCGAAGTTTGAAAGAAGTGAAGTAAACGCGATTTTACACTCACTAGGGGCTAGAAAATCGATTTTCTTGACTTTTTGAATACTCAGTATTTTTGGTATATAGAGGTTTATTATGAGGTGATACATCCATTTATATGAATTTTAAGCAGTTTGAAAGAAGTGAAGTAAACGCGATTTTACACTCACTAGCAGCTAGAAAATCGAATTTCTTGACTTTTTAAGAACTCAGTATTCTTGGTATATATAGGCTTATTATAACGTGAAACAACCATTTATATGATTTTTAAGCAGTTTGAAAGAAGTGAAGTAAACACGATTTTACACTCACTAGGGGCTAGAAGGTCGATTTTCTTGACTTTTTAAAAACTCAGTATTCTTGGTATATATAGGCTTATTATGACGTGAAACAACCATTTATATGATTTTTAAGCAGTTTGAAAGAAGTGAAGTAAACACGATTTTACACTCACTAGGGGCTAGAAAATCAATTTTCTTGACTTTTTAAAAACTCAGTATTCTTGGTATATATAGGCTTATTATAACGTGAAACAACCATTTATATGATTTTTAAGCAGTTTGAAAGAATTGAAGTAAACGCAATTTTACACTCACTAGGGGCTAGAAAATCGTTTGCACTGCACACTTTTGTGTTAAAATATATATACATTTTCAATTTTGTCATTGTGTAGATTTTGTTTGTTAAATTTTTTATACGCTACTATTATAGTGTGTGTGTGCGCGAGTATGTGCCTAGTATCCGTGCGCCGACAAGCAAAAACTTCATTTGCCTACCGGGCAGGGACAACCACGAAAAACCTGAAGAACCTCGAAAATTAGAAAGGGCTTCGTCAACCACTACAGCAAACGCCTACCAACCAGGGAAAACCTATGAAAAAGTTGAAAGAGCTTGCATTCGTTTACCAACCACATAAAACCCCGAAAAACTAGTTATTTTTTTTAAAAAAAACGAAAAAAAGAAAAAAAAAGAAAAAGACGGATAATATAAGTATGGCAACTGTAACGGGTGTGTGTGTGTGTGTGTGTGTGTGTGCGAGTATGTGCCTAGTATCCGTGCGCCAACAAGGGAAAACTTCATCATTTGCCTACCGGGCAGGGACAACCACGAAAATTAGAAAGGCCTTCGTCAACCACTACAGCAAACGCCTACCAACCAGGGAAAACCTATGAAAAAGCAGAAAGAGCTTGCATTCGTCTACCAACCAGAGAAAACCCCGAAAAACTAGTTATTTTTTTAAAAAAAAAAAAAAAATCAATAAAATAAAATAAAAAAATAAAATAAAATAAAAAAAATAAAAAAAATAAAAAATTAAATAAAATAAAAAAAATAAAACAATAAAAAAATAAAATAAAATAAAAACAAATAAATAAAATAAAATAAAAAAAATTTAAAAAAAACCATAATATAAGTATGGCAACTGTAACGGTTTACGGCAAACGCGCGCGCCGCGCAATGCGTCACGCCGGGCAATATTTTTCAAGTTATCGCGCAGTTTGCAGCTCTTTCATCGCAGCGGGCCTATCGCCACGCACATCGACTGCTGATGACCACTCTTGCGTCTCCCATATTGACCACTAACCTCAAATCCCCTCGTTCTTCACTTCTTGTCTCCGCGATCTTGTTTAGTTCCCATTTTCGCCACCGCGTCTCATATCGCCCCATCTCTCTATCCACTCAAGAAAACTACCATCCAACGTTCAAAAATTGCTGATGAGTTCTGGAGAGGCTTTTGCATATCTTGTTGGTAGCAAAACTTACCTTTCCCATCACCTCCAACATACCCCACTCCCACACCTTTTTCTTTCCACCAATCATAATCTCTCTTATTCTTACCAATCAACAACTTTCATTTGCTCCTTTCCACCAATAACATCACTTATCCCCACCAAACACAACTTCACACGTCAGTTTCTGTTACACTTTTTTCCCTCGTTCGCCATGTTTTCCCTCTTTCAGTCCCGACCTCCGCACAGACAACACCTCGCCGCTCCTCACATCTCCGAACCAGATTGCCGGCAAGAACAGATCTCGTTCATTCACACCTCCACGGTTCACTCGGCAGTAGCTACTGTCGACACCTACGTCGTACACTTTTTTGACCGCTTTCGACCGGCTATGAGAACCCTACTCCTACATACGCTAGCGACCATTACGATGGTCCAGTACCAGGTTTTTGGTATAGTTAAGTTACGTCTGTGCAAAGGGCGTCTGTACCGCTTTAAAAAACCTAGGTATATCAGTGCGTAGTGATGTTGGTTGATCTCAAAGCTGGTTAAGCATTTTCAAAAACAGTGTGCTTTTATTTTTTTCGCGTCGCGTGAAGCTACTGCGCTTTTGGTGACGCATCAACACCAGTAACAGGTAAGTACCACACGCATAATTATTTTTCGGGCCTGCTTGGCGTAGCAATATATCCTTTGGTTCTTTGGTACTGTAACCTCAAATCTCCTTACCCTCCTCTTGCGTCCGCCATCTTGTTTAGGTCTCACCGCATCTCCTTGTCGCCAACCCTCCGCTATTTTTAGTTCCCACTATTTTAACCTCAAAATCTGCTCTTCTAAGCTCTTGCTACCTCCATCTTCTTTTAGTTCCCATTCTCACCACCGCGTCTCCTTGCCCCCACCTCTTGCGACCGCCATGTTCACCACTAACCTCGAAATTTCCTCGTCCTTAAACCTCTTGTCTCAACCATCTTGTTTAGTTCCCATTTTCGCCACCGCATCTCATATCGCCCCATCTCTCTATCCACTCAACAAAACCACCATCCAACGTTCAAAAATTGCTGATGAGTTCCGGAGAGGCTTTTGCAAATCTTGTTGCTAGCAAAACTTACCTTTCCCATCACCTCCAACATACCCCACTCCCACACCTTTTTCTTTCCACCAATCATAATCTCTCTTATTCTTACCAATCAACAACTTTCATTTGTTCCTTTCCACCAATAACATCACTTCTTATTCCCACCAATCACAACTTCACACGGCACTTTCTGTTATACTTTTTATCCCTCGCTCCCCATCTTTTCCCTCTTTCAGTCCCGACCTCCGCACACACAACACCTCGCACCCCGCTCCTCTCCATCACGTGTCCTCCATACTCTCATCTTCCTTCCTTCATCTTCCACCCGAATTAACGAAACAATCACATTTCGTCTTATTTTTACCAATCAAAACACTCCACGTCACTTCCTGTTTTTCCTTCATCTTTCCCTAATCCTCAATTCTTTTAACTCGTCCCGGATGAACCAATTGCAATAACGATAATCCTTCCGCTCATGGCGCTTTTCAAACTTACCGCCGCTGTCGCACGCAGCGACACTAGCGACACTAGCGCCCCTAGCGGCAGGATTATCGTTAATCCAATTGGCTCATCCGGGACTATTACTACTAGGATAGTATTCATTATACTGCAAGTTACTATCGCTTGGGATTAAGTAATGCGGGAGTTACGGAATGAAAAGCCGCGAGTGTAAGAGACAGTGTGCGGAACACACATACGCACGATCCCTGCCTCACCATAAAACGACCGCACTGTAGTTAAACACATTTATACAAAATTCATGCAGAAAAAAGGAAGCTTTCACATACAACTCAACATGTATATTTTATTAGACATTCAAATACCTTAACTATGTAATTTTAAATATATCGTGAGACCGATGTTAAGTAAAAAATAATCACAAATTTTACATGAGGCTGGTGGATTTTCTTGAAAATCTTCCCGTTACTTCTTTAGAAGATTCTGGACTTAAATAACAAGTTTGGTATTTATCCTACTTTTTAATTTTGAACTATGCTTTACTTTTACTGTGCAGTACGCCCGCAAGTGCGCGCGCACACACACACACACAAAACTTTTTCTAAGATTCTTTTCTTTGTTGGCTTCTTTCTTTTTCTGTTTTCCCAACAGTAGACCTCAATGCATATATTCCCAGCAAATTACTACATAGAAATTCTTCTAATATAGTTATTTTGTAGAGAGTGTAAAAATAAAACATCGAATGCAGCAAAAGAAATTAATGTTAAGAGACGCGAATCAGATTTTAAAATCTCCATGCTGCATTTATGACAAATCATCGCTCATCTCAGCTTTCCGTGCCGACGCTCTACTCCTGTGCTAACGTGAACAGTTGCCGGAACGGATGCTAACTGCTGTAATCTGATTCTTATATTCCGGTAAATCTCCAAGATGATCTGAATTAGTGAAAAATGTTCTGTTTAATGTTGCAAGAACTTTCTAATTCCGGGTTTTTAGTTAATATATCATAAAAATTAAGGTCTAATTAATAGAATTCCGGAAAACAGACACCAAGAAGCACATTTACGGATTAAATCTAACATCTAAAGTATTTTCAATTTGCAAAAGAATCTCAGAGACACTAACTCTAAATTTGGTTAATACCTTTCAGCTCAAGTAATGCTAGGAATAATAAGAAAGCGGCAAGATGATTATGATGATGTAAACACCTGTTAGACGGTTCTTCCTTTAGCCACTTAGTCATTTGGATATTTGTGCAGAGTAATGTCTAGGGATGCATCATTATCATAATCATCTACATTCGTGCATTAGGTCCTATGAACCTATTCCGACTTCCAACCTTTCTTAGCAAAATCAACACCTCTCGCTGCTTTTAGATATATTGTAATACTAGCTTAGGCTATAAATCCTGTTCTATTCTATTTCCATGTTCCTTCCCATTCTGCTTATATGAATCGCTTTTTTTTCTTATACCAAATAGTTCATTTAATCCGCAATATCTACTTTTCTTAATCATCATCTTCTAGTTTACACCCTAACTCATCTAAATAATTGCTTCTCTCTCTTCACTATTCCATCTGTGGATTTCTTCCTTGTTATCCAGGCCTCTGATCCTTAGAGTAGCACAGGAACACCTAGTATTTTATAAAATTTCAATTGTGCTTATTTTATTTTTGTTTAATGTTGTCTTTTTCGTTCCACAGACATCCTTAATTGTCCATGGCTTCATTGTAAAAAATCCTATTTTTCCAAATGATGTGATAGTTCATGGGAATAAAATTTCATGACTGGTCAAAGGTGTACAGTGTCCTTTGTGTTGAACTTTTTCACTGGTAATTTCATAAAAACGCGCCGCATTGTTTATCAATATCAATTTTTTGAACAATTTTCCTAATTCAGATTAAAATAAAACTAATTCAGAATAGAAAACTTGCTAAATAATTTTGATCTAACAAAATTTAATGCGGATGAGGTCACGTAACCTGACAGAAATGAAACCTAATGGAAAATATTTAGCTATTTACAATCACGTCATCGTGTTTACTTTATATCCTGTGGGAATATTATCAACTAATTAAAAATATTCCTGCCTGGAAAAAATTCCAAATGGAAACCATATTTAAAATGAGCTACTGTAAAAATACCCAGAGGATATACTGAGTGAAGTAAAAAATAATAATCCACTACTAGCTAAACCTCTCTTGCATTAATTCATCCTTCTACAAAAATCTTTGTTTCCTATACCACCTTGTTTTCTCCTGGTGAACTGAATTACATTAAAATGAAGATGGGGCGAATGAGAAGTATTTAACATTCACCTATTTGGTTTACTTATATTTTGAAATTTCCATTGATTCTAATTTAAACGAAACCTGTAAGTAATGGCCAGAGACTTTGTATCTACTTTCAGCTAAGCATTCGCACTCTAGCATATTGCAAGAGACTATATACTCATCATTACATGGCCTGCTGAGGGGATTTCCGTATATGTTCCTATTTGGTGCAGATGTTTCTTGAGGAAACATTGGCCCGTCAAGGAATCAACAATCAGCCTCTTCCGGGTTATGCTAAGTCTCAAAAGATCTTCTGTTTCCAACCATGAAGGCTTATCTATCATCCGTTCACTGTGCTTATTTCCTCCCTGATCCAAGCTGGGTTTGTGAAACTCACTCATGTATACAGCTCTTTATGGAACTTAAGGGAATCCCAAATCTAGTTCAGGTCCATTGGGAGTTTCGGCAAGCCACCTCTGTGCAAGGGAATTTGCTTTTTTATTCCTCAATTCCTTTAGGTTCTGGCATTCACCAAAATGTAACATTATCCTGACGGTAGTAACAAAGAAAATGTATACATTACACGATTCCACAAATCATATACCTTAATTTGGACAAACTTCGATTTTCCGTTATATGCTCATTGCAGCGCTATTAAATTATACCACATTTTTCACATATAGACAAACCTTCTGCACTCTGACGTAACATAAGCCACTGGCCCTCTAATACAAACATCCTTACGGTTGGTTCAAAGTAACCCGAGAACGGAAACGGGAACGTCAATACGAAAAGCAAAGCAACATGCACGATTTTGATTCACTTACCGGGAACGAAAACGGGAAAACATATCGATGTAAATATGGATAGCATAGTGGAAAGTTGAGTTTGTGAAGTACATTTATTCTTTCTCCTTCCTCCAATTCAGGCTACATAATCCAGGGTAACCAACGTTAGCCAACTCTATAGAGTACACACTTATCTAAAAAATCTGATGTGTTACACTCACATGACATTCTCTACTCTTGTACAAACTATTTTGACAAACGCTTATTCTCCATCTACTTCATGTTAATCGAGATAAACATTTGCAGACTCTATCTTATTGCTAATTTCCTTGTAGATGTAAGGGGAATATATATTTACAAGTGCAATATAGAAATACAGTAGCCTTTAAGCACATACATATCTCTTAATAGCTGGTTGCTAGGTGTCAGCACTATTCCCTTTGCCACAGATTAATACTCTTTGCATATCCAAGACAAAAAAATGAATAACGAATTCCCATTTGAGAAAATTAGTATTGAAAAATTTAAGGGAATAACAAGCAATATCTCGAAAATGGTTCACTCAACAACAAAAATGTATATGACATAAATTGTGTATTTTAACGCGATCTACATCGTTTGTGTAGTAAAAGTTTGTCTATCTCTTATGGTTTACCAGTTATGCAAAAGTCGTTCACAATGAAGAATACTTTTGGAGACATTCCTAGAAAATTCAAGATATACATTTTATTTGTTATGTAAATATCTTAAACATATGATATTTTAATAAAAATCGTTAGAGCCATTTTTGAGAAAATTAAAATTTTCGAAAAATGCTCCATGTAAAGGGTACTCTGGGGTGGGGGGATTTTGTTGAAAACCTTCGTGTCGCATCTCTGGAAGATACTGAACCTAAATACCAAGTTTGGTGTTTATCCGACTGTTCGTTTCCGAGTTATGCTGTTCACAGACAGACACACAGACAGACAGACAGACAGACACACAGACACACGCACGGACATGTTTCCAAAAATGCTTTTTTTGGATTCAGGGGGTCTCAAAACATGTACTTCCGGTGAAATCTCGGTATCGAACTTTTGGGTAGAATACAATACTTCCCCTACTTACTATACGTAGTAGAGAAAGTAAAAAGAGTCATTGTTAGACATTCGATTTATGTATAAGAATCTGCATGAATTTATGCTGTAAAATCTTTAAAATACGCTCTATGATTTCGATAATATACCCTAAGCATGCAATAAAATTACAAGGATTATATCTTTTGGTACCTACAATGTGCATTCTTTCTTAGACGTCATTTCTTTCGTTGTAATTTGATTTGCAATGATCACTTTCTCCAATTGTTCAGGTGCAAGTTTATGACGTTTATCGGTTAACGTTTATCGGTTTGTATCCTCAGAAGGATCTTTCCACGTAAACAAGATGTTACTGGGCAAAACTTTGAAAGCATTTACAAGCTGTGGGGAAATTCCATTCATTTATCTATAGAACGCAACATTTAATGTCAAGAGTTCTCTCTAAAACAGTGCATAATTTACTATTTAATTTTCCTGCATACTTTAAAGGAGTATTCTCAAGTTTACTGTGAACCTCCTTGAGAAATGACAAAGACTCGTGTAAAGCCAAACCAGATTTTTCGAGCTTTGCAGCTTCAGCTATAACTTGAAATGTACCTTGATTACAGCCAATTCTTTTTGCAAATAGTCTTATTAAAATATTCTGAGAATGTTGAATTGACAAAGGTAAGCACCAACGAATTTTTAACAGCATTGAAATAATATATGTACAGAAGAGAGCAGGAACTGTAATCAAGGGTCTGCTTATGTGTACCTCAATATTTTTCACTAATGTGTTTAAATATGAATTTCAAAAGAATTTAAAACACGTGTACTATATACTCGATGCTTGAAAAATGATTAAATATGCAGAAACCTCGGAAATATGCGATTATATACACTATAATACTAATTACAAGCACAGAACATGGAACATATTGCAAAACTTAATTCCATATCACACGTACAACAAAAACAAATTAAATATGCATTTTCATACAAATTCGATTTCTCTACAATAGCGCTTTACCAAACGTTTATTCCTTTATTAACTGCCTACTTATTCTTATTGAAGCTACTTATTCTTTAGCTTTTATTTGTTGTTCTGATATTAGTTCTCCAATGTTTAGTGAATCTAAAGGAGTCGGTACGTCAGCATGTTTGCCAGAATTTCTTCCAGTTTTATTCCCCCAGCTTGCAACCAGAGAGAGCTCTAGCGGCTGTTTTGGGTCATGGTGCCTGAAATAGTTTCTAAAGTGAAGAGTCTAATATGCACAATACTGAGCAAATATGATTTAAAACTTGATCAATGTTCACTTAACAAGATACAGTAGCCTTTTAATCACAAAGCTCAATGAAACAAATACAATAAATCCAATGCTGGAAAATTAATTACAGAAAACATCATAAAACAAAAACAAAAGTGTGGCACGTTGGTGCTATGTACGTTCAATAAGCTAACTTAATCAATTTACAATTGGTTATAAATGAACACGAGGTGTAGAGCACTTACGATCATGCTAAATGTATCACTCGTTATATGATGTAATTTGTCATATAAGTATTGTATTCTACCTAACAGCTGAGTATTTATATGAATTGCTGTTAATCGTTAGAATGAAGATGATGTTAGAAAATCGAGTGTCATATTAGGAGCGCTAAAGGATATGATTGTCTCGGTTGGGAACATGAACCCTATTTTGCAACGGTTGTTAGAGGAAGAATAATAAAAGACAATTCCTTCTCTTGGATAAGTCTTTAAACTGAAGTAACCGAAGCAATAAATCATAGAAATGACAGTTTAATCTACAAAATAATGACATTATTTGAGAAACACATACTTTAGTAACATGTGGTGAATGACTGCAATAAGTTTATTCTAATGTGCTATCTAACAAAGGGTGTACAGAGCAATCGGACTTTGAGAAGGGCATGATTGTGGGTTGTCGAGCAGGACGATTGCAGCGAACTTAAACAGACCGAAATCAACACTAGCATTCATTCGTTCTGTTTAAGTGGAAGGTTCATGGGTATTGTGTCAATGCTGAACCTTCTGGTGATCTAAAATGTTGACCGATAGAACATCTTTGGGACTAGTTGGACCACAGGCTTAGTTTTCAGGAGAAGCGACAAAAATCTCTTGCCCAATTCTCGAATGGTTGCAAGAATGGCTAGATATATTCCAGTGGATGTTCTGCACACACTAGTCGAGAACACACCGAAGGGGGGACTGATGTTATAGTCTCAAGAGGTGGCGGCAGTACAAGATTCTAACGGGCGACAAGTAAACAAGTACCCAATTACTTCTTGGTAGATGGTGTATAAGGACTCCAATTAATGATGGATACACACTCCAGTCTAGATATAAAAAGTAAATTCTTCTATAAAAGAAACAAAATTCTAAAATAGTTGAAGTAAGATGAATTACGAATGACGAGACCAAGATTTCCACACGTTTCACAAAATATAACAGTATGGACATGTTTTGTAAATGATCAGAATGTGATTAATATAGGTGCTCGACAGTAGAATTAATTAAAAGTTAACAAATATTCACTTCAAATAGCAACATCAAGGACCAAATTGAATTATGATAATGGGCTACTCACTAATTTTTTGGGCAAAAACCTAACACGAACTTTTTCAATTAGCTTATAATATTTCATATTCTATTTTAACTACAATCACGTTAACTTGTGTACTAAAAGCATACAATAAACCTGTTATCAGTGACTGAAGAAACCATTATGCAATTCAGATAGAACTACTTGCTACCAAACTTAATTACTTATGCACATGAGAATAAAATTACCTAAACGTAAACTAAAATCAAGTGCATCTAATTACAATAACAATAAAGTTAAACTTCTTTAATCAAGATACCTGACTCACAGTGATTCAAAAATATTACTAAATAATGTCACTTTGAGGCTTAGGCCAATACGAGGAACGTCGTTCAGAAAACCATGTTCAGGCGCCCTAGTATTGCCTGGAAGCGAAATAACCGTAGAGCTATCATCGCGCCATGAAGAAGAAAGTATATATTAGCAGAAAGAATAAAGAAAGAAGAATCGTTGAGTAACCGATCATTTGCTAGAGGTAGCAAACTATATAAATATGGTGAGGGAAATGCGTGCGCATCCCTTAACGCAACGAATCCGAACTAAAGAAATCGAAACACTAAACGTGGTAAATATTACATAATGCTACCGCAATAAATAATAAATTAAGTCAGTGAATCAGCAAACGAATTGATTAATAAATAGTTTAATTAGGCGATAGAGTGACGAATATTAAATGTGAATAATTCAATTCTCAGGTGAGAGCATTTTCAGAGGAAAATGCGACCTCACTAATACATTTCGGGATGATAGAGAAGAACTTAGGCCGGATACAAAGAATCCCAAACTCGGCTCCAGGTAATACACAAAAGATCCACTGACAAGCCGTAAAAATATATATTTATTAACTTGAGGTATGCACTTCGAACTAAGAGAACAGGGAATAAGCGCAAAAATTAAAATTAAATTGAGTTTCATTTATGGAAACTCTTTGCGTCCCATTCTTCACGTGAAAGACTGGAAGTTTTGTTCAGAGGCTTCTTTATCAAGCTTGAGGGTCTTTAACGTGCTGTAAATCTACGATACAGGACCACCGGCTTTACTTTCTTTCCGAAGGAAGCCATGTTAGGATTTTTACGCCCGAAGAAAACCCATCGCCCTTCAAACCCACGACCTGGGAACTAGAGGCTAGGGAATAAGCGCATTCCAAAGCTCCGTGATATCTACAATGGAAAGGCGGTGTGTGAAAGTTTTGCTGCAGAACAGTTTTTAACTTATATGGTGGCGTTGACAAGTTTTCGTCTGGGCTAATAGAATAAAATATTAGAAAAAAATTACGAGTCAAACGATTAGATACCGTGTGTCAGTAGTAACCTGAAACAGTTACATCGTCAGGATAGAGTAAGGATGAATTCTAACGTGCCTGCTCTTGAAAATTTACGACATATCGCTCCTCGATTGACCTACATGATGTGTGTACGCGGGTGGTTTGCCCCCATGTTATATAAAACTGTAACTTAGGAAATTTCTGCAAGCCGACAAAAAAGTTTATCGCCGATATGTGCCGTATCCTAGCTTCGCGCTGCATATTTTAGTGCACGGGTTTAGTAATGAAATACCTGGATTAACGAAAATCGATAGTGAATTCCTAGATGAGGTGGCGAGTTTAGCTTCGGGTATTCAGTGTAAATGCATTTAACTATAAGTGTAAAAATAAAACGGATAAAATAGATTCGGAGATTTTATTCAGTAGAATTAGAATATCAGGAAGTCAGGCAATTCGAAATACATTAGCATCCTTTCCTTTCCTCAAGGGCCTTATCATCAACTGCCAAACCTAATTGCCAACTTCAATAATACCACAAAAGTAAGAAAACAGGGATATTGGTTACCAAAAGGTGTAGACCAAGGGTGGCGAAAACCCTTCTTTCCGCGAGTCACCATATATGCAACACGCGTTGCATCGCTCAGCAGTATATGAAAAACAAAGGGACAGTGGAAGAGAGGGAACGGCGTCTACCAGTCAAACTGACTCGCGAGTCCCGTTTTCGCCACCTCTGGTGTAGACTATATTCGAGGCAAAGGAGAACAGCAGAATAATAAAATAAAAGTATAATCGTTTTTCAATATGGATAATACAATAGTATGTTTACCTTTCTAGCGCCGAACTGTGTGATTTTCCAGCTTCCAGAGAGAGGTTTCGCTGTGATCACCATGTAGCGTTCCACCGCTATGGCAGAAAGTGTTACGATGGAGAGCAGGCCGAAGTATCCAACACCGCAGGCGTACAACATGCAACCTGCAATGAGAAACCACATATTGTAGCCATGGGAACCGATTTCTGTGGCAAAGTGCTTTCTATCAAGCGAGAATTTCTCAGTTTTCTTCGTGCTAATATGCAGTACATGATAACATCTTATCCAGGAAGACAGAAGGTATATTTATACTTAACAAAAGGACAGATATTAGTCATCAAATTATTTACATTAAATATTTCCTAATTAAAGTTTAACTTTGACACTTGCGTGAAGTTATTTTGCATATATAGTCTTATTATCACATTACAGATAAACAAATGTAATATTCTTGACCACTTTATTTCACAGTTGTTAGAGGGAGTAAGCACAGCTTCCCTTGCGTTCGTGGCTACGAATGAACCTAATAGCATTTTGCAGCTTGCACTGCTTGTTGCGAGATCTTGCACGATTAGCCGGGGAGAATCGTATTTATCAAGTATAAAAACCATAATAATTACGCCCAACAAATTAAATTTTTGGATACTTAAAATAAATATGGAATAAACATAAGTTCAAGTGAATTTCGGTCCATCAATTCCGATTTATATATGAAGCCGATATACAAAGGACTTAAAATTGTGTGTGTGTTTATGTCAAAGTCCAAAGAAAAAAGGAACATGTGATAATATATTATATGTACTAAGTTATTGGGCTTCCGAATAACTGTCTGTTTTAATTATAATGAAACTCTCTCTACCATTGAAAGCTCTGGGCTCTTGATGTTATGCTGGGGAACTGCCATATCTAGATACAAACAATATGGATAAAAGACTGAACCTGAACATGACAAACCCGAGCTAGTCGAAGTTATTACGTTTTGTTATTTACTCTTTTATAGGTTACATAAGCGTCCACACTAAAGCAAATCAATAATCTTCAACTGAGCTACCCTTAAAAGTTTACATATTTATGTTCAAAATTAGGTACCACCACCAGCAGCTTTTGAATGGTAATATGTAAACTGTTAAGGGTAGCTCAGTTGAACATTATCCCATAAATTACGATTTACTTCAGTGTAGCTAATCTTCAAACGGTACGCTACTAAATCTGTGTTAAATATGTTGGAGAATTTATATTATTACTATTATTTTCTAAATTATAACCTTCAATAGCTACTAATATGCAACGTCAACACAAATCAGAACCAGTTTGAGCACGTGATGATCCATTAAAATTCTGCAGGTATTTAACAGAGTCAGTCTGACGTTACCACTGAATAAGCTATGTTGGAGTGTGCAAGTGCCAGTCTTTGCAAATAGTCTATGAAGCATGAAACTTCTGCAGGAGTTCGCGAGTATGTCTGAGGTTATTATTGAGTAAGTGATGAATCATTCATGAAGCTTCTCCTGGAATTTATCAGAGCCATTCTGAAGTTCACTATTAGGCAACTCGTGATGCATGAATCTTCTCTTGGAATTTATCAGAGCCAGTCTGATGTCCCATTGAGCAAGTCGTGATGCATGAATCTTGTCTAGGAATTTATCAGAGCTAGTCTAAAGTTGACATTGGGTTAGTCATGATGTATGAAACTTCTCCTGGAATTTATCAGAGCTAGTCTAAAGTCGACATTGGGCAAGTCGTTGGGATCTATTGGAACCATTCAATTTGCTTATAGCAAGTGAAGGCATAATGCAAAGCTACTCTACAATTAGTTGTTTACTGTTTTTACCATCTTGGTGTTCATGTGGAACTATTGCTAGAATTGCGGATATTGCAGTTAGCTAACGCTGTTTAGAAACATAAAATATTAGTAAGAAGTAACCAATCAGCCAGTACCCTGGTACTTTCACTATGATTATAGTTTTATATATAGCTATTGTACCTTTTCTACCGGTTATCTTGGTGGGTAATGCAGGAAGTATAGTATTCCTCCCCGAATTTTATATCGAAATTTCACAGGAAATACACGCTTTGAGGTTCCCTGGTTACAGAAAGATTTTACAAAAATGCCCTCTCGTGTATATATACCCGGCGAGTCTTGTTACCTGTGGATTGAAAAGTTACACAGTTCCAGCGATGTACAGATATGCCGTAAACACTGTCCACTGCATCGCGTCGTATCAATTTCGGTCGAAATGACTGCTTTGCACCGCTCTGCGTGCAGTGACTTGCACTCGTAGCGCAAGAGTGTGCGCGCTGGTCTTAATTGGTGAAGATCCCAGGTTAAAATACTGCAACTTGAAGGTAATTTTATGTTTAGTAAATTTAACTACAACTGATAGTTTGGCATGGAATAGTCGTTTCACTTATTTTTTTAATTATGTGAATTTCATTAGAACACAAATTGTTAGAATACGCAAATCCACTTTCTAGTGTATTCGGAAAGAAATCATGATTTAATAGAACGTGGTCGAAACATGAACGGAAATGAATAAAAAGCTCATTTATTCGTAGGCATGAACTCCGACCGTCACCATGACTTTCCAGCATGTTAACCATTGCTACAAAAACACGTTAACAAAAGCCCACCCTAGCCCTAATCAGTGGGGTGGTGAATGCGGTGTCAGCACCTGCATTTTGCATCATTTGCAAAATGAGGGATTACCTAGTTACCAATCCGCAGGATGAGAAGACTCACGCGGTACATATATATGGTAGCTGTCTATCTTTGAAAAGAGGCTATTCTAAAATAAACAGAGGTTCTTTATAAAACGAACATTTGGAAAAATACCAAATTTCATACTTGGGTTAGAGAATTTTAAGTATACCAAGTGAAGGTTTTCAAGAAAATTGCTCACCTTGAACTGGCCTCTTAAATGAAAAATGTGCAGCCGTAAGAACATCGATACAGAACATCAACGATATCGTTGCGAGTCCCGCTTGAGACATTTTTCAGGTCTATTCAAGTGTTTTCACTCAGTGGTTACACACGTCTAATGTGGAAGATCAATTATTAGACATAAATGTTTTATTCTTTTACATTTTTTAAAGCAATTCTCTAACTTGTGGTTTTATCTAGCTTTTTATCTCATACACGCTAGATTAACTTCTTTAATCATCTTGTATAAGTGTTCCTTGAGGCAGCTATGTCCTGTTATTATTACAAGTGCCCAACGAAGTTGAAATCTATTCATAGAAATCAGTTCACGTTTCCTGACTTTCTTTAAAATCGGGGATTGTTGTTTGTGTCCTACAATTGTCTCCCAGTGCTTACTCCTTATGTTTTCCAGCAGTCCACCTACCGATAACCTCTGAACATATCCAAAGATAATTCAAAATGGATTCCGGTCCAATTAGGAGGGTAGCTGTTCCTTTTTTTCCAAATCTTCTGCCCTTTCATTGCTATGAATTTCCATATATCCCCGGCTCCCATAACATGACACAATATCGCGTTCAGCCTGTTTCATGATGGACTCCCAGATAACATTAATTTCTGAGATTCGAGTAAAATTGTTAAAATTGTGAATTGCCTTGTTTATTTCACTAGAGTAGAACAACATTGTTGTGAGGTATTTATGTTAAAAATCAAGAGTAAAGTTCCCTGCTGATATCCCTTCTCCAGCAGAACGACATAGGTGTTATTTCCACCACAAAACAAACAAAACACTGCTGAAATTTTAACTTTTAGGCGCACTCTTTCTGTAAAAGCCAGAGCCGATGCATGAGGCTAAATTACACATAATATGTACTGACAAAATATTAGCTTTCCAAAGCCGATTCATTCCCTCTGATTTTAACACAAAGTTATTTTCATCAATGTTTGATACGACGCGTGTGTGTAGGGATGTGAAATATCACTTTGAGCAAACAAGTGAACTTCTGCCAAGAGAAAATAACACCATAAATTCATAAAAGCGTGAGAGGAGAATTTATTTGGTCGAGAGCTCATGCATATCTGATGACATGCGGGCCATAAATACGGGAAATAATAGCGCCCTGTAACTTAAAACTAAAAACGCTTGGCTAAGTCTCCGTGAATAACGTACCGTGTGTTCTGCACCCTTCTGTCCAAGACAGGACTAGGGAGTTACTTCAACTATCCCGCATTCACTTTCGTCTTAAGGGATGAAAACACTAGCGACATACATAACCGTAATAGAAAAAGCATCTATATGTTATGAACACTATAACTCAAAAAACATCGGATGAATATGAAATTTGATATTTGAGCTCACATCTTTCGAGGATGTGATACGAAGAATTAAGGAGATCTCCACACCCCAAACCATACTTTACATGGAAAAATGTCAATGTTTTTATTTTCTCAAATAGGCTCGGACAATTTTGATAAGATAGCAAATGTTTAAAATATTAGACATGATAAATAAAACATATACTGAATTCATTTATAGTCTGTGAAATCCCCCTTATTTTATTGTATTTTCTATAATTTCGTATAATTAGGAAACTATAAAGGATAGGCAAAAAATTACCAGGAAAGAAATTTATAACTCGTTAAAGTACACAATCTATGTCAGTTAAATATTTTCACAGTGTTAGCATTTTCGAAGTATTCCATGTTGCAAATTTAGGTATTACCCAAGCATCAGCTAACGGACATGCTTGAAAGTTTGCGATTATTGTTTGTATGTTTTTTCCCTTTATTTTTGTTTCCATTACAGGAGGTTTTTGCCATAAACATCCGAACGATCCCCTGTATGTTGTAACTAAGAACTTTGAAACCTTTTCTAGGCAAAATATATATCGAGAGCAACGTAATTGGAAAGGGGAATCACTTCTTATGAACACTGTAATATATAACGGATATACGTGAACATGTAATTGGCAGAGAAAGTGGTGGTGTGAATGTGCTGTGAAGGACTATAGTATTCTTCGTTTCTCAACATGTCATGAATCTAACTAACACGCCACCGTATTTAAGTAAGAGACCAACAAATGAAAACCAAACCGTCAGTCTGTGGTTAACGGGGCGAGATAAGGCCAGATCAAGCTTTTCCAAAACTGAAATCAACAATAAATGGATAGGCAACCCGCGCGTTTATTGGTACAGATGAGAAAATAGTGTAATAGTGTAATAACAAATACGAAAGGAGTACCTGGCAAGGAAATGTACTTCCATTCTCAAAAACGTTTATGTTTGTGCAGACCACTTTTAAAGAATGAAAGTGTTGGAAGTATACAACTCTCAATAATTCTGTGTACCAGGATGACTAAACTTGGTTGAGAAAAATTATCAGAAGTTGACTTTTTTCATTAGTTATGGATGATAACCTATTCAGATCTTTCTGATACTACCATAACTACCTGATTATGAAAACGTCCTATAATGACTACAATTCAGGGGTGTTTGTGATTAGTAAACTAATTATACTTTTCCATTCTACAATCTCAATTGTTATATTTTCTGGTACACGTATGTCATTAACTGTTAAATAAAGATTAAGAACCACTTTTGAAATGAATGAATTGTTTTTCTCATTAATACATTTTAATTAAGCTATAATTATATAAAATTTGTGAAATTTTCCCCTCCACATTTTGAAATACTGTGAAAGCCGTTTTAAAGAAAATTATCAACATGTGCTACTTTGTTCCATTGAGCTACTTTACTACACTCTCGTGTACAAACATGCAAAGCCTTATAGCAAAATTATGATATACAGGCTTTCTTATACGACGAGAAATAAATTTGATAACACCTCTTGTCTAATTTTTAAAACAATCAATGCCATTATAAGTTGCACTAATTATAGGGTTTTCACAGTGAAAATTGTATTGTCGTCGTCCTCCAGCATTCTTAACTCTTCATGATCATAATGCTGTATGTATGTCTTGGACAAAGTCTTAAAGAATTTATTTTAAATGTAACACTTCTGATGCTACAAGTTTAAAGCTTTAACCATTTAGAATGCACTAATCCCAACACATTTTCGTACCACACTGCCTAATGCTTATATTCAGAGTTGGTGACTTTCTGTGGAGAGTAATTTATCGCTCTTCGTTCTCTTAGTTACTCATTCACCCAATTGAAGCTGCGGGCTAGGTGCACTGCCATTCCACGCAGACAAATAGTATGTCGCCATAAAGGAAGGTGGATGACCAATAGAGAGACGGTGACCACAGAAACTTTGAGATAGAAACAGACTATAATAGCTTAATCCTTGTAGGTGATGAAACAGAATATGATGATCGTAATATATTAGTCTTCGGGTTTAAAAGCTGATTTTTTTACTTTGCCAAAGGTTGTCACACTTTAACGTACATTTCTTAGTAACTTTAATCCCTAGAGCGGATGCACACTCTTTTATTTTGGACATTATTGTAAAGCTCTGTGCGTGACAAACCTTTAAGGTAATTTTTCTCAAGTGGGATTTTGTTGCTATTTTCCCCATTACAAACGATATTTTGCCCCACAAAAATAAATGCAGAAATCAAATTTTTCCACAGTTTACTTAAAAATGCATACTAATAAAATGTTCCGCTTGAGTTTTACTTTCAGTCTTGGTTAATTATTAAAAACATAATTTTCATATATTTTGTTAGAGGTAGTATTGTTTTAACACAATGACACCCGTAGTTCAGTACCTATGGGATACGATGCATTTTGAATGTATTAGCTATTATATATTAATTAATATTGTGCACTTAAAAGTATAACACAAATGCCACTGAATAAAAAAGCTTTAGCGCATAAAACAAATTAAGTGTTTTATTCCAGTAGTGTTGCAGTTTCTAGTTTATCCACATGTATTCAGACACACTTTCTTATCTAAAGACACTTTAACATACACAAAAGCTTTCTTTTATTAGTATATGTTTTGTAAATACGTTTGGTATACTTGAGAATGCATCCATGTGAACAGATTAAATGTACTAGTTGAGGTCAGTTTATTGTTATAGTCGGAGTGGATAGAATTGTATTTACGAGTATTTTCTGTAGAATTTCTATACTTTATGTATAAGGTGTACAGGTTTGAAATTGATGTGATTGATTACCAAACTACACTATATATTATGGATTCCAACGAATGTTATGTTTGGTATTAGCGAGTGGATCATTAGACAATTACAATCTTTGCATTGTGAATATTCACAGAGTAAACAAAGTAAAGCACAAAATTAATATTTAAGTGGAATCATTATGCACGTGAGCAAATAGGTAATTGAATCTCTGTAGTTTACGTGTATATTCAGAATTACTGTTCACTCAAGCTTTACTAATCATTAAAATCGTTTAAAATATTAAAAAAACATCAAAAAACATAATTTTCATTTCACATATAGTGTATGTATGCCATAGTTTTAAGATATCCATTACTATCAACTTAGTTTCTCTATATTTTCAATTAACTTAACTTTACTGTACCTCTAATATTTGTGTTATTTCTGTTCTGTGTTCCTTTAGATATTATCTGTGTACCATCAATGTGATCGTAATATTGTATTCAGGTTTGTTCTAGGTGGTTGAGCGGAAGAGAAGGCCAAATGGCCTTAGCTCTGCCACAGTAAGTAAATAAATAAATAAATAAAATTAAATCACTGCATGACACAAAACCGATTTAAAGCAACTATGTTGGTGATATTGTTAAATTTGATATTTTGCATTTGTTGTTACTCAGTGTTAAAATAATAAGTTAAAGTTAACTACACGAATACTTTATTGAGTGCAACTTCTGAAGCCCTAGCCTTGCTCCCTGCCTTAAATATGTAACAACAGCACCGAGGTGGCGGATGCAGGTGTCAAAATGAAATGGCATTGCGGAGAGGTAAAAGCGAACATATTGCAGCTACAACGACAATGTGTGGGAAATCCTATAAATAAACAAAAGCTACTTCCCTTCTGAACATACATGACAACACAAAGGTATACAGATAGGACCCCACGTGTGAATGTTTATTTAACCACAAATGTTGGTTTAGATAGTTTCCAGTGGAATGAAGTTTCCCAATGGCTCGTTTTGTGAGCACATGGAAAGCTCATTACAGCTGCGCAACAACCTCAAAGCGAACTGTCCACAACTATGCCTAAACTGTGCTTCATTGTTGGCTAACAATAGCATTGTCTTATCTGGGCTATCCTGTCTTGAGTTTATTACTTTCTCTACCACTTACCTAGTAAATTGAGGAAGTGCTGCATATCACCCAAAAAATTCGATATCGAGGTTTTACTGCAAATAATATTTTGAGGTCTCCTGAATCCCCCAAAAATTATTTAGAAATCTTGCGTGCGAGTGTCTGTGAACGCCATAATTCAAAAACGAAAAGTTACTGTTTAAGCTAAGCAACTTCGAAAGATGCAACACCAAGAAGCTACCCCAAAACATACACAATTTTCCTTATTTTTTAAGAAATGGCTAACGACTTGGATTAAAATACCATAAGTTTAAAATATATGCATGTCAAACAAAATGTATAGCTTGAATTTACTGCAAGTAAGTTTGCAGAAGTTTGCAGTTTTTTCTGCAAGTTCCCCTTCATTCTGAATGCCTTTTGTATAATCAGCAAGCCGTAAGAGATAAACAAATATTACTACCAAAAAACGAGACCTCGTAAAAACACACAATTTATGTCAAATAAAACGTTTATAGTATTAAACATTTCCGAGGCATTCTTTGTTATTTATTTTAATTTTCAAACATTTGATTTTTTTTACACAGCTGGCACGAAAAGTAGAGCTTTTAACACGAGTCACTCATACTAGAAATTGAGTATCATAATACTCACAAATAGAATAACATTTTTATAACGGTCCATTCTTACCATCCTTGTTTCTGGTGATGGAAATTATATGTAGGCATATTAAGCGGAGGCCTTGTATCGATTAATGTAATGGAAGTTTGTTTCGGTGAATATGAAATACTTTAGAAATGAAAACGAAAATTCTTTCATAGATTATTCCAATTTATTTAACTGTTTCAATCCAAACCACATATTTTACGGATTTTTTCGGGCGTAAAAATCCTTAGGATGACTTCCTTCGGAAGGGAAGTAAAGCCGGTGGTCCCGTGTCGTAGGTTTGTGGCATGTAAAGGAACCTCAAGCCTGGTAAAGAGGCATCTGAGCAAAATGATATTGACGACCAATATGGAATGGAACGATAAGGAATAGTGAAACAATTATCAAAATCGGTTGAATACTTTTTGAAATTACCTTACACA
Organism: Deroplatys truncata; assembly: GCA_030765065.1. Taxonomy (NCBI): domain Eukaryota; kingdom Metazoa; phylum Arthropoda; class Insecta; order Mantodea; family Mantidae; genus Deroplatys; species Deroplatys truncata. The sequence goes on from CM060975.1 coordinate 226,232,170, forward strand.
CGCGCACGCACACAAACACGCATTTTTTTTTCTATTTATAGTATTAGTCATAGATAACGACGCATAGTTTAGATGTGCGTTTGTTTCTTGTAGGCCCCTACAACCATGAAGGTTTCTACCAAATGGGACACATTCTTTGGGACAAGAACAGTGGCGGTGATATCACAAAAACGACCCCTAACGGAAGTCCCATGTGTCTGCAAGAGCATGCGAATTTGGAAGTATAGTAGTTTGAACGATAAAACTGCGATTTTCTGTGTAGTGTATGTTGCCGGCAGTAAACGCGAACAAATGAAAACTTCTGTGGACATTTCTCTCCAATGTGAAAGGAGTGAAGCTGCCGAGTGCTTTACGGCAAAGACTGTTTATGTAGATATTCCGATGCTGGTCACATCCATACGGTTTGAATTTTTCTTCTCGTGTGAATATAAATGAGCATTCAGTAGTTTATGAACGTAAAATGATATTCAAGGCACAATATCATTCTCATTCTTCACCCTTCCAGAGCCCTCATATGTCACCATAATATATAACGTTCCCCAATTTTAAAAGCTTTCTCTCCGGGAAACCATCGCAATAGCCATTATTCGGCTCAGTTCTTGCCTCCAGACCTCCATATATCACTTTCAACCAATACGGCGGAGCACTGCGTTATTATAAATCCTACTGACGTTATTGCAGTACTTCCTTTAAGAACAGCCATATAGAAGGGTTGCAACTGGCTCGTATATAACTACGCTCACAGACCCGAAAAAAGTTTCGATACACTTGTACATATTATGGGAAGTGAAAAAGGCAAGGTGAAAATACGTGCATGACGAAAAATCTTAAATATGTGTCATATGGCTTTCACGATTCACAGCTATTTCCGGTTGATACAAATAAGATTAATTCATCCAATTTGCGTTAATGAGGTAAATGTTTGTTTTAAAAGGGTTTCAATTGTACAATACGGAGTAAGATACATGCAAGATGATGAAATAGTATTTAGTTGTTTATATCACATGTGTTACGAACGAGTTTGTGCCAAAAACTAATCCATTTCTTCAAACATATTATATAGATGGTGTAATAGAGCATAATAGAAAACTTTAATTCGGATTAACTTAAACATACTACACTTAAAATGGCAGAAGGGGTAATTCAAACACATAAAATGAATAATTATTTGACGTAAATTATGTATTTAAATGCATTCTACCTTTTTTGCAGTACACTTTTGCCTTCCTTTATGGTTTTTCAGTTATACAACATTCAAAAAAAGAATGAACATAAATCGACAGAATGCCTACAGTGAATTTCATTCATGTGTCATCCAATATTCCCAAAATACATTTCAATTAAAATCATTAGAGAAACTTTTCCATGTAGGGGTAGTTTACGATGGAGGAAGGTTATTAAAAGTATTCGCCTTGTATTGTTAAGTATGCTTTCACACATAAACAAATTCATATCTGAATTATGCTATTCGCAGCAAACGTGCACGCACATAATAGTTCACATATAAGATGAATGTTATTCTGGGGTAAAGAGCCAAAGGAGTTATTCTTCTCAATTAACAGTTTGATTCGGTTTTTACTCAAAATATATAATTTTAGACTTCTTTAAAAAATCTGAATATATTTCATTATCTATAGGGTCATTCGCTTCTTTCAATCAATCTCTGTATGTTTAAATTAAAGGCTTCATATCCGTAATATTTTGATTCTCATATATGTTATTTCACTATTGTGTATTGTGTTACAAACCGAAGCGGAATTTCGCTGCACCAAACGAACTCTGATAATGTTGAAGACGAAATATTAAAACCTCAAAAAAGTAGGGAATTTTGTTAGTTTTACGGGTACCTAATTCCTCTCACCTATTAAATTTCAGCTCGAATATTTTGGTACAGAAATAATAAATAATTAATGATATTTAAAAGCATAATTGCGCGGAGTAAGATGGGATTCTTTCCCCTCTGCAATCACATACAAGCAGTTGGAATTGAGGTTTTAGTTATGGACGCTCTTTAGCTTCTATGGTTCTTAGCGTTCCCTTCTATGTTGGGACGGGAAATTTTGCTCATATGCCTCTTTATCAGGCTTGAGGCTCTTTTACATGTCGTAAATCTACAACATTTGACCTTCAGCATTACTTCCCTTCCGAAGGAAGTCATACATATTTTTAAATATGATTTTTATATCCATTGGATTTTTTCGGACGTAAAGACAGTTGGAGTCATGTCTGCATGCAGCAAAGCATACTTATTGGGATACTAAAACGACACAGGCAATAACAACGTGCAGTCGTAAATCACGCGGAAAGCTATCAACAATGAGCGTGTCGAAATAAAAGGGGTTAAGATGTGTTACAAGATAATGGCAATGCTGACGTTAAGGTGTGAATGTGAGATTGGCCTTTAACAAACCAGAGAAAAGAAAACTGAAAAATTCGTAATGTGCGTTCCGATACTCGTAGCAGTAACTAGACGATTTCTAAGCGATCACATAAGAATCTTCACTACAGTGTATAGATAAAGTGTTAACAAATACAAGTAGTTTTAAGAATAGAGTGTAATTCGCCCTAGAAATATGAAGCTAACAACACCAAAAGACAAGATGGTATAGATGATTTGACACAATGTGCAATGTCAAAGGAACGTGTCATTTGGTCCAAGCTTTGAAATTGAGCAAAAGATAACAAGAGTTTTATGCTGTCATATCAGTCTTTTTTCTTTTATGTTTTTGGTCCGTGTTATTTTTATTACTTTGCCAATGTGTTTGTTATCTAGATAGATTGTCATGGCCAAGAGGAGTTGAGATTATCCAATTAAGCTCGTGACTGCATAATGTGATAGAACATTCTGATTAAGCTGAAAGCAAAAGTGGTACTTGTGGATATTTCATGAATAAATTTCACGTAAATGATGTCCTTATTGTTATTAAATATGCATAAAATTCATTTATACTTGCAATATACATGCAAATGTGCGGGATGAAAGAACCAACTCCTAAAGCTGAGCGCAACATTTGTTTTTAAAATACCAATATTAAGTGTACGACTCTTGGTCAAAACAAATCTATAATTTTGTCTTGAATCTCCTATAATCGGAAACAAATGCTGGACGAGGCATAATTACTGGATGATGACTCTCGCTGATAATTATCTGTGTAGAAGCCGCGACTGATCGATATCGGAGACATCCTCAGGCTCAATTTGTTCTTATCGTGCTTACATCGTATGACTGAAATTGTCACAAAAAGCTGCCCTTTGTTTGATAAAAGATAAGTAAAATTTTAATGGACGTCCCATAATTCTCCGTAGCATTGCTACTTGCGGTACAAGTGGACCCCCAATTCAATTCCCGGTAACGCCATGGGGAGTTTTTGCCTACTGGGAGGCCCTGATATGAAGCGCGCTCATCCTTGTGACTTTGGTCCTTGGGGACCAGTTGAGATATTTCATGGATAGGTAAGGACAGCGGTTTATTACATCGCATCTGAAATCGCTATCCCCCATTACAGCCCCCTGCTCATAACGTCGTGTGTGGACTTAGGCAGAGGATAGACCGGTAGACCTTGGCCCTATCAGGCTGTTGTGCCATGGATTTGGTTTAATCAGAACATCAAACTAGTGCCAAATGTCACCATATGCAGTGATAGATGCTCTAGGATACATTAGATCTTCATTTGTAACATACAACCCGCTGAGCTCCCTGTAGCTTTTACACATTTCTTAATATTACCGCAACAAGTCTTAGAACCGTATGTGGAAAAGGGAAACTCTATTAAGGATTATTCTGCGGGGTTAATTTTTACTAAGTTTTATTTTTAGCTCGTAGGTTTTGTTATCTTCCGTTAGAAACTAATGAGTAATTTCTGTTTTCAATAAAACTCTTTCTTATGAAAACCCTTGTTCATATGTAGCGTTAACCTACTTTTATTTCCGCTGAAGCACAATATACACAATGTTTATCCTGCAGTTTACTACACTAACGCTCACTGCCTACAGCGATAATTATGACTATAAACACTTGTTACTGACAACTCCATAAAACGGTTCATGTAATGATGATGTATAGAAACAAACTTAATTTACAGTTAATTCTTAGGGTGTCTCTATACGGATAGTTAGATTATTAGTGCACTAAAATAGTATAGATGGAACACGAATTAAAAATAACACTTGTCAGAAGTATAAGAAGAAGAAGAAACTTCGAAATGGTCAGGAAACAAAGAAAGAAAAATGGCCAATATGATTTAATATGATAATATTTGAACCACAATACGCAGTAAGTTTAAGCCTACAACCACCAAAGGTAACTCATAGTTGCCTATAAACTCATGATTTAGAATTCCAAATTACTCTAGAATATTTCAGAATGCTCTAAAGGCGTTCGCAATATTTCAATAAAATCCATTAATGATTAATAGTCTAGTGGAACATTTTACAGTTTTCTTCACTCACTCGCAGACTTTAACATTACCGACGGAGTTAGATCTGGGTCTTTATGATTAAAATAGCCATCCCCAAAATCTATGCATTTGACATCATTTTATTTGTTAAGTTCTGAGCCCTGACAACCTATATGATATGCGCTAGGGATGCGTAAATCCTGCAGTATTTTTGCCAGGGTGTCACATAATAAGTGAATTAGTTTTGCAGAAATCGATTAAACTTTAGGAAGAAAGTGGCTGCAAACTTTGCTGCTTCTTCACTTTTAAGGTTCTCACACCGTCACCTCACCCGTAGAGATGTCATAAATCCTGCAATATTTCTGCTCAAGTAGAGAAAAATAGTGTACTAAATTGCTTAATCAGTCCATTGGTTTGTGAAAGGATTTAGAACATACATACATATCTGCTATACGCATGTGCAACGATTTTTACTTATAATAAAGTTGATGAATCACACGGTTGAGTTCTTAATTTAGGTCCATAAAGTAGTAGTTTGAAATGCACTCTAAAGAATTCAAAACTTTCACATTGGCCGTAAAATATAAGAACACTTTAACCCTTCAAAAGCTTAGACCAGTTCCTTATGCTTGTGAGTAACCGTATCAGGTATAGGCATGTATAAACTTAAAACCAAGACTAAAGAAAATGAACTGTTACTGGACTTTACTGTCCAGGCTACAAATCATTCCCATCCCTGGACAGTATGTCGGCATTTGCAGACATCACTCACTAGACCGTGTTTACCTGCCCGTCAGTACCTCATGCCCGGTATTGTTTACATTAACTTGAGAGTAATTACTTGAAGCGAACAAACTGCCTGTTTGCTGTGTTAACCACTAAACTTCCATAAAAAGGTCCATAACTACTGTGGTCTAATAGACTTACATATGCAAATAATAGTAAGGATATTTTGACATAACGTCTGAAATACTCATCACGTTCAGATTCGGTCAATAACATTGACTGCCAGAGGCATTATGCTTATAAGCTTTTATTGTGCAAAGTTTTTCATAAAACTCAATAATAAGAGTGATATTTCTGTACTGCTTTAGTTCCCATTTACGTGGTCCGCCGTGGACTAGTGGTCGCGTGTTAACCTCTAGCTTCCAAGGTCGCGGGTTGAAACCCGGTGGAGGGCGATGGATTTTTTCGGGCGTAAAAATCCTTAGCATGGCTTCCTTCGGAAGGGAAGTAAAGCCGGCGGTCCCGTGTCGTAGATTTACGGCACGTGAAAGAACCTCAAGCTCTTTAACTACTATGACTCTTAGCGTCCCATTGTAAAAGATCGGAAATTTTTCTCAGAGGCCTCTGTCAGCCTTGAGGTTCTTTTACGTGCCGCAAGTCTACGACACGGACACAGGTTTACTTCCCTTCCGAAGGAAGCCATGCAAAGGAATTTTACGCCCGAAAAAAATCGAACGCCTTCCGCCAGTTTTGAACCTGCGACCTCGGGAACTAGGGCTCAGAAGAACACCGAATAATTTTAAGACGTGATTTAAGGGTTATATTTTAATATTTTCTTATAGGAAATGTATGTTCGTAAACGTCTTGTTAACGTGCTAGAGGACATTAACGTTTTTCAAATGGCGCGTCGGGTTAGCTACAATTCTGTTAAATAGATATCTGTTCTCCCACAGCATTAGAATATTGCTTACGTTTCGTTTTCTTTGCATTTTGAAATATCGCTTGTGTTCTGTTTTTAACATTGTTTATATCACCATTATCCTAAAACCTGCATTTTGTTATTTAAGTGGCAAGGGATTCCGTCACACATTATACAGCACTTTGTGACTTTGTGGTTCCTAAAAGAGTTCCCATCTCAGCAATCAGGATATACTAAGTGCTCCGTTTACTGGAAAGACTTTCATTTTTACAGCTTATTATAAAAATATTCCACTTTACTTACGCACTTGCTGACATGCGTTACGTTTATGGTGCTGCTTGAGGGAATAGGCACGCGGTCTTATGCTGGCTTTATCCAAGGAGACATTTGCTATTACAGGACCTTTACTGCCGTGCATCAACTACGAGAAACAGGAACTTTCCGAAAACAAGCGCATAATTCGAGAGTCCAAATAAATGTAAGAAGTGGTTCTAGAAGAGGAGGTTCTTGACCAATAATTCTCCGTCCACAAGCACAAGCGCAATAGCGCATGCCATGCACACAAGCCAGTCTCCGGTTACTAGAATTCTGCGCGAACAGCAATTACATCCGTATTATCCGAGTTTAAGCATTGCGGTCAGATGATTTTCCACTCAGACTACAGTTTGTCCAATGATTTCTTCATAAATGCATTGATCATTCAAGGTTTTATACAACCATATTTTGGTCAGACGAGAAGGATTTTACATGAGAAGGCGTGTTTAACACACGTAACAATCAGAATTTGGCACAGGAAAAACCCTAGAGCTATTAGAGTTACAAATTACCAACATCGGTTTGCAGTGAACATTTGCGCTGACATTGTGAATGGCACACTCACAGAGCCCTATTTATTACCTCCACGTTTGACAGGCCACAATTACCTTTAGTTTTTATAATATACCTTGTCAGAATTTCTGGAAGATGTTCCTTTAGGAATACGCCAGTTAATATGGTTCCAAGGCGATGGGGCACCTTCGCATTATTCTGGTAATGTAAGGGTTTAACGTATCCTGATCGCTGGATCGGTAGAGGAGCACCAAAATCATGGTCAGTACGTTCGCTAGATCTAACCTTTCCGGATTTTTTTCCTTTCGGGACGTGTTCAATCTCTTGTGTACAAAATGTCGGTTAATAGCGAAAAGGAACTGATAGCCAAGATCTTTGTGCTCTTCGTGATATGCCAGGCATTGAAAAAACTCGGCAATCATTACAATAACCTATCAATTATGCTCCGAAATCAAAGGTTTTGAACGTCTTTTATAAACTTGTTTGAAACCTTTTAAAACACATGTTTGCATCATTTAATATTGTTTTACCTTTTCTCAAGTAATTTGTTTAATGGTGGAGAAATTTTGCATAACAATAGTATTTCCCGCATATGTTGGCAATAACCTGTATTCGCAGCTGCAGAGCGGTTAAAAAGCTTTGACATACTTCAGAGTTCATGGCTTTAGTGCTATATAATTATATAAAAATTCACAACTACTATATCAATTTAAGGGAGTTTTTCATTGCTTAAAATTAAAAATACTGAATACTCTTATTTAAAAACTCTTCCAATGCCTTGTAGCAAAGATGCGTAGCGATCTATTTGGCGGAATTTCATCTAACTCGGCATAGTGTTTCAAAAACGTTAATGTGCTTTAGCTCGATAACAAGATGTTTACGAGCATATGTTTCCTAAAAGAAAATACTCAGATAGAACTCCTTAATTATGCCTTAAAATTATGCGTTATTCGATTCATTCTGTATATAAAGTTCCGTAAAAGTCTGTTCAGCCATTCTCGAGTGAAACGCTAACATACACGAATCTTTACTTAAACATACAAAAATGTACGTTTGGTTCAGACTGAAACGGCAACTCTAAGCCGAGCCCGAGATATGTAATTATTGATAATTTGATTAATTAAATTTTATTGATGCTAAATCATGCTATGTACATATCTTTTTCTTTTACTGCTTGTATAGCTTAAGAAGGGTGATTCAACGATATGTCTGTATTTAGGTTACTAATATTAGAGGAGTTATGAATTGTTTAATGTAAATAATTTAAGCGCTATGTTAAAATACTGTCCACGACGAAATGTTTTAGCTGCAGGAATAGTGTCTTCGAAGGCAGAAAGTCTAGTGTTACGATGTCTCTCTGGTAGCAGAGGCATTGTTCATACAGTGAGGGCGTAGTGCTTTTGTTCCTTTATACGATAATTCGCCGTGACCAAGTGAGAGAGACAACAAGCTTAACGGTAAATTTAGGAAAAGCCGCGATTTATGTTAAACTTGGACCAATGAGATCCCTGTAAGTTTATATGAAATAGTGAGACGCGTTGAGTGGCGCTAAAAATGGACCAATAGGAAAGGAAGCAGCCCTAGAAGCCTGCGACTATAAATGGATCTGCTAGGAACAAATTCGTAGTCATTTGATAAACTACAGGCCGGGAGAGATGCTGCAGGATATTTGAGAGATATCGCGCCAAAAGTGAATTAAGACAGTTTTCGCAACACACATAAGAATCACTACGCGTAAAGAGACCTAATAAGTATATAAACTTTGCGTCATATCGGCGCCGTGTTTCAACAGCAGTGGACAGTGTTTTGATGGCGGCAATATCAGTGTTGTGGACCACCAGAAGTAGCTAAATAAAAGAAACTGCAGTGTCGTCTTTTAGTAACTAAAGCACGTTTATTTTCTCTCCTTTGCCACACCCGAGATCTACGTTTCCTTTACCAAGGAAAAGTCCATGTTCTCACATAGTCTAGAAATTACTTCAGCTAGCCGAGGTAAAAAAATGCAGATAAACAGCATACTTCGAGCATCTGGAGCCAAAGCGGAGGATGCAGCAAGGTAAGCCGCGAGCAACGGGTATTAAAAACCACCACAACATCGGACAGGAGGAGATACTGCCGCAAGACTTAACCATATACTCATTTACATTCATTATTTATCGAATCAAAGATTATCATAGAGTTACGGAATGAAATATTGTACTGCAAATTTTGAAACCAAATTATCCACATGTTCACATTTCTCTTTGATAAGTAAACAATAATTCTCAGACTATTTCAAACTGGGCAATAAATGAAAAAAAAAAACAACCAAATATTTAGTGACACCAGAAATTACTCGTCTCCACTTTGAAAATGTTAGCAGCCACTGATAGAGAGAACATTCTAATGTTTAATATCGAGGAAGAACAAATAATATTAGGTTTATGCATTCTTCAAGATCTTTCAAAATGTTTTAATTTATTAACTTTAGGATGCTCAACTTTTGAGCCTCAAAATAGTTTCAACTTTTTGTGTGTGGTGTTTGAAAATTTTTACATAGAAAATTCTTTGGTATAGTATCTGAAATTACGGTATAAATGGGTTTTCATCTGATGGAGGAAATGTTAAAGGCAGGAATTACTACTGTATTTAGTAAATGTAATCGTTCGGTTTTTACAACGTATTTTTTCGTTGGTTTAAACCATATGTCAGTAATACTGTATTAACATTTTTGCATTAAAAGTATATAAAATAATGTAGTTAACACCATTCATAAAGGGCTCAAAATTGGGTGTAGTTTTGGAAAAATTACAAAACCAATAAATTGGGCATGGAAGCTGTATAATTGTTTTTCTTTTAGCACAATAGAAATGAAGATCCTCTCTGTTTAATATAGCAGGTAGAATTTTATAAAATGGGGATGAATTATTTCTCAAGTCACTATATATATATATATATATATATATATATATATATATATATACTTATTTCACATTATTCTTTTGCTTTGTCATGTTGTGTCATAAGCATACAGAATTGAAACAGAATGGCACGCCGGTATTAAATACCAAATAGGTCATCTCCTGAACACTTACGAGAGACCTGTCACCTTATGTTATTTAAAGCCATCATGGGCTATACGTTTTTTCTATTCCACTCCTCCTTTCCGAGTTACCTATGTATTACCGATATATCATTTGTGGGTCCGCGGCTTTACAGTCACGACAGGATCATTGAATTCATTATTTTGAAAATCAGCCCTACATGACACAGGCTACGAAGAGGATTTAAAATTGCAATTGATCCTATCAACACGTATCCAGGACTCAAAGAGCTGTCTCTCATCGACATAATCTAATTTGATTTAAATGAAACCACCAGTTGAATGGGATCAGCAAGCGTACCGTAGAATAGAAATAGAGAAAGGACGTTCTGTATGCAGATGAACAGACATTCATTACTAATATGGAGTTTGAATTGCTATGTACGGGGTGAGTAACCTAAAGTTGTACCAGAAATTCTTTGAAACAAAAACAGGTATTGAAGAACAACTTTCATAGGCATAAAGGTGGAGAAGATACTTATTAAAGCAGAGGATATGTATCTTTCAGAAACGTAGACACACATAATTTGCAACATAATTTTAATTTTTAAAATGAAACACCATATTATTTTTGAGGAATTTGATAACGTGGAAAATAACATTAAGAAGGTATTTTCTGCTTCGCCAAAGCTCAGTTACATTCCGAGAAAATGTAAAACTGACGCTAGAGATTCAACGAAATCCACATGTGTCGCACATTCTGAGGTTCACTCGCGTTCATTCTCAAGTGCAAACTTCGCGTTGCAGTTAATCGCCATGCAATTGACGCACTGCAATGCCCTAAAAGCTGTTCTTAATCTTATAGTCCCTGTTATCAATTGCGCTGAAAATAATACAGGATTTCCAGTGACAAACAAAACATATACCAGGTAGCCCTAAGTAGCCGCCCTTTGCAGCTTTACGTTTCCCGCACACATAGATGCAAAAGAAGTTTCTGCATCATTGATGTTAAAAGGGTCAGTGCAGGTACAAAAAGTTCACCGAGATAGTGCTGCTGTCCGCAGATGCTTACGTAGTACAGAGCGGTCTCTGAGCCATCTGGCCGGTATTCGCGATGCGTGTTCCGCGCGCAATATTCAGTGCATCTGTTTATTTTTCTCATTATTGATACCATATCATTACTGATTTTATGATGATTATTACAATATATTGATTACCTATTGAATAAACAGAATTACTTTTTATTTTATCTGTACTAACCTTTTTCACAGTCGGTGTTGAAAGTGGTGTTCTTCGGCAGATAAACATTCTTGGCATCTTCTGATAAAATTACCATTCACACGCATAAGTTCTTGTTGCGTAATTTCCCTACTTTCTGCTCTTATATTGTTTTTAAGGTCGTCTATGGTGCGAGGATTAATCCTATAGACTATTTTTGAGAGTTCCCCACAGATACAAGTCACACACAGTAATTTCAACAGTTTTGTAGACCTACGTACTGAGGTTTTTGAAACACTGACTTGTTGTGCTACACGTCATAAACATTTATTCGGAGACGGTTCAAATGCTTCGCCAATTTCATCAAGTTTTTCTTCCGTTAGAACGCTTCGTTTCTTTTTACAACTTACAACATTAAATGATTCCATTCTCTTTACTTTATTCACTAGATATCTAACTGTTTCTCTACTCGGAACTAGAACACTAGAAAATTTATCGTGAAATTCCCTACACACCTGTTTATATGAGTCGGTTTTCACATAGGTGTCATACATAAAAAGTCGTTGTTCAAGGCAAAATTTGAGTACCATTTCTGGGTTGTAATAATCCGATAATTCAATCGCACACAAATACACACGTGTCTCGCGTCTATACACAAGAAGCAATAACAGCTGACTAAAGCCCACTGCCACATGTCCCATAAGTGGAAGAGCCCGTGGTTTTGAGTACATTCAGACGTGTCGCACAAAACTGCCGTGTAATTTCCGGCCAGAGCACAGAGGAACCGCTCTGTAGTTTCTTACTGATAAACGTGGCGGTCTCCTGCATTCAGTTCGAGCCAGGTCATTCAGACAAAAAGGTAACGTTCACCAATAACGAACATCCAGATATACTTACAATCTGTGCGGAGACGCACCAAAATGCAGCTAAGGTTCGAAGGTTGCTTTCTGAACATTTTCAGCCGCAGCATCTGCTTCTGCGCTCGTTTTATTTTTTGACATACAGAAATGATGTTAGGAAATGATGGTTCATTTAAGGTAGAATGTGAGTCTGAGAGGCCGTTACAGCAATTCGTCCACCAAAACGGGCATGATATTGTATATGCTTATTATGAATAGTGCACTAATATAAAATAATTTAATTCTAACGCATCTTTAAGGGTACATACATCAAATAAACCTATAATTTTGATTAATCTTGTAAACTTTGCGGCACCGTTTGGTGCCATATAGTTGTATTGATTGGACTGTTATGAACTAAATGACTTAACACAACACGTGTGCTCAATTTGTGTGAAGCGGCAGTACTGAATTCTTGTTAATGAGCGAATTCTTATTAAGGAACCGATAATTTCCCCTACACACACATAGGTACTCTCACATTCAAACACCAGACTCTGGCCATACCGTGAAATATTTTTGTTTAAAGAGAACTTTCTGGAGCCCAGCCAGGAATCGCATCTGGAACACCTTATATATCAGGCAGTTTCTCTACCGAATGAGCTCTGGGACAAGTAATAGCAGCTAAAGCGTTCGTTTTGAAGCATTGGTCTATTATTTAGCGGTCTCCTTTCTGTCAGTATGGGGTCCCCTTAGGCAAATCATTTGGATTCAGCGCTATCCGGTATAAACTAAGTTTAACTAAGGACGACATGTGTGGGCCACCTGGTATATCTGACGTGTTACATTCACATGACTTTCTGTAACCATTCTTCAACAAACTATTATTTGAAAATTAATCTTATACCTAATTTGTATCAATTGCGATAAACCTTTGCAGAAATGTTTTTTACAAATTACCTTACGGCAACAAGGGATTAGAGGAATGTTGTAGGCTTCAGCGGTAGTCAAACCTTTAAGAGCCGCTAGCTATGTGATGGCTTTGAAATTCCGTTCTCTTTCCATTGCCTGGGTGAAAAATACAGAATAAGGACTCTGCAGTTGAAAAAGTATTACGTATTTCCCAATTCAAACATGTAATAATGGTAAACCACACAAAAATGTTATTCATCATAAATTGTATGACTTATCGAGACGTACATGTTTTGTGTAGTATGGTTTTATTTCTCTCTTATAGTTTACAAGTTATAAACATTCATCCAGAAATAAGATGACCTCACAGACTATTACTAGAAAATGTAGGATATATTTTACTTTCATGAAAATATATTAAACATATGGTATTTTAATAAAACTCGTTAGTTATTTGTAAGAAATTAAAAAGAAATAATGAAGTGTCCCAGTTCTCATGGCTTGTGTTATCTTATTTATTGAGCGCCTCTTTTTTATTATTTCAAATTTGGGTTTATTGACCTCTGGCTAGCTATTATAACTCATTCGAGCAAGTGTCTCTGAGCAGGGCGTGTAAACGGAAAGTAGTTGTTGCTAAAAGATAGCACTGATAAAAATTTGTTTCTACACTTTTATTGCCGTCACACTTAATTAATAATTCACATATTTAATCTTTATACACGCCTGACTGAAACTCTGATATTTCTGAATGTAACTACAGTCGTTATAGTTGCCGCGCACTAATTACTTCGCATACTTTATATTTTTGTAAGTAATTCTGCGACGTGCACCTAGTGAGAGATTCTTCAGAACTGTACGAAACTTGCTTATGGCTCGAGAATATATACTCCTTCACCTCGAGTTGCCTAAACATTATAATAGAGCTGCTTTTGGATACCAAATCGCGCCCACTTTAGCGTCTGTTTTGGTCAGCCAATCACTACTACTAACATATATACTTCAGGGAAGATATTCCCTTCATTTCTAAAAAAAGGCACGCTACCCTGACGTCATTTGTTTATCTCTTCTTAGTAATAAAAAACTCACCCCTCGGTTTATTGTTACCCATTTCTATCATCAGTTGCAGGGAGGCCGTGTAAACTTATTTCCTAACAATACTTATGGCTAACAAACATATAAAATCCTGTACATATAATAATATTAATTTACACTACAATCACTCTGGTATTCACAGCATGTTATGATATAAAATTTTGCCTCATAAGCTTTCTTATGTAAAAGTTTGATTGGGGTGGGGGATATTTTTTAAAATGTTTGTGTCGCATGCTTGAAGGTCACTAAATTTAAATACCAAGTTTAAATTAACCAACTTCTCGTTTTTTGGTTATACTGTTCACATACAAATCGTTTTCTTTTTTTTTTAATTCAGAGACCTCAAAATGTATATTTCCAGTGAAATCTCGTGGGTTAAATTCCCTTATTCCATTCCACTTGATTATTAAAATTTTTAAGACTTTTTTTAATCCCAGATAACAAAAATTAAAAAATTGAGTTTTTTGGTCAGATGTATTATATCCTCTTCTTAACTGTACCCAAGCAGTAGAGAAAGTAAAAAGTAATATAAAGGTTTCTCATTTTCGTTCTTAATACCTATATTTATCACATTTTTGAGTGGAAACTATTGTAGTCGTGAACGGCTTTGTGCTTATTTGAATAGCGTTTGTTGCATTATTCCAGATCTACAGCATGAAGAGACTCACACAGTTATAAGGTTTTGGAAGCTATTCAATAAAACCAACTTTTAATTCTCTTCAAAACTTCTAGTGTGTGCATATATAAAGCTTCGCCAAAGCTCAATTGCAGATATGCTAATGTAAGAACAAGGTTGCTTTATTCCATTTATGCATCTGGCAACAATACAGCCATTCAGTGGCGCTCACTAAATTGAAATAGACCTCCTGCAATAAGTGCTGGCGTTCTCATTTTTTTTCTCGACAAAAATCACTACCTAGGCTTTTAGAAGTGTTCATGCGTTCATCAAACTATTGAGGCTATGCGGCGCTAGAGAGAAAATGATTTGCATAAGAGCAACACAAGCGATATGGAAATTATTTTCCTCTTTCTATGCATACACTTAAGGTCCGGAAATATACCTTGCATCTATGGTGTTGGAGTACGAGTTACCTGAGACTTACCTTTTGGTAAGCGTGGATTATGTAACGGCTCTGCAATAATAAATCTGTGAGGCAGCGTATCTGGAAAAGCATGATAACTAGAGACCGCTGTAATATGAAAGTTCGTATTACAAAAGCTAAACCTGCCAGCGTTATGGAAACAAGGCTTTTCACGAAACACGTTGTGTGGGTTGCATGAACGTGCAACAAATTTAATATTTCGTAACATTTTATTAGTATCCAGGGTGAATCACCTAAAAATTGCACCGCAAATATTTCGGAAATGGAAAGTGCTTTTGATGTGCAGTTTCTACAGCATTGGTTGGTAGTCAAGGGCTTGTGCATTCAACCTATAAATAGATTTCAATAATACTGAGAAAGTGTATTTTTTCTGCAAAGATACAATTTTTAAATGGAACAATGCCTATTTACATCAATAAAATAAAGCTAGGGTAAATTAGAATGTCAGTGGTGTTTGTTGCAAGATTCTAGTGCAAGTGGCTTACGAGAAATCTTATTTTGAATCTTTTACGCACCGACACTTGTACAACATGTGGTAGCACAAACTAAAGAAAAACAAAAGGTAATTATAATACTTCTGCTGCACACGTTCTAGCATTTCAGCGGAAATATCAGAGCAGGCAGCAATAATACGTCGTTTCATATCGTCTGGTGTAGTTGGAACATCCTTGTAGACAGTGTCTTTCAGCCTTCCCCACAGAAAAAATCTAAAGGGATCAGATTCGGTGTACAGGCCGGCCAAGGTCAGGTCCAATGCAACAATTTCGAAACAATCCGTTAAGATAAGCTGTAGTACTTCGTGCACTATGGGCTTAACAGCCATCATGTTGGTACCACAGGTTCCTCGTAGTCTGCAAAGGAACGTCTTCTAGCATCTGTGGCAGATGATTTGTCAGGAGGCTGCGATACTTGTGCGAGTTCATTGTTCCTTCTATGAAGAAAGGACCTATGAGCTGATGGTTCACTATCTCACACCACACGTTTAAACTCCATGGACGCTGATGTTCCACCTGACGAAGCCAACGGGGATTGTCAACAGAGCAATAGAGCATGTTTCAACGGTTTACCGGACATGATTAGGAAATGTTGCAACATCACTAAACAAGATGCATGATGAATCTGGAGTATCATGTCTTGATTCCCATGTACAAAAGTTAACACGATTCTCAAAATCGTTTCCATACAGTTCTTGATGGAGAGAGATATGATAGGGATGGAACCTACAGAATATGACCAAAAGTATACGGACACCCCACAAACATACATTTTTCAACTTAGGTGTATTGTGCTGCCATATACTGCCTGGTACACATTATCCGCGACCTCAGTAGACATTAGACATCGTGAAACAGCAGAATGGGACGTTCCGTGGAACTCACCGACTTCGAACGAGGTCAGGTTATTGGGTGTCACTTGTGTCAGAAGTCTATACGCGAGTTTTTCACACTCCTAAACATCCCTAAGTCCACTGTTTCTGATGTTATAGTGAAGTGGAAACGTGAAGGGACATGTACAGCACAAAAGCGTATAGGCCGACCTTGTCTGTTGACTGACAGAGACCACGGACATTTGAAGAGGGTCGTAAAGAGTAATGGGCAGACAATATTCAGGCCATCACACAGGAATTCCAAACTGCATCAGGATCCACGCCAAGTACTATGACAGTTAGGTGTGATTCTATGGTCGAGCGGCTGCTCATAAGCCACACATCACGCAGGAAAATTCCAAACGATGCCTCGCTTGGTGTAAGGAGCGTCAACATTACACGATTGAACAGTGGCAAAACGTTGTGTGGAGTGGCGATCCGATGGCAGGGTGTGGGTATGGCGAATGCCCGGTGAACGTCATCTGCCAGCGTGTGTAGTGCCAACAGTGAAATTCGGAGGTGGTGGTGTTATGGTGTGGTCGTGTTTTTCCTGGAGGGGGCTTGCACTCCTTGTTGTTTTGCTGGCGCGATCACAGCGCAGATCTACATTGATATTTTAAGCACCTTCTTGATTCCCACTATTGAAGAGCAATTCGGGGATGGCGATTGCATTTTTCAACACGATCGAGCACCTGTTCATACTGCATGGGCTGTGGCGGGGTGCTTACAGGATAATAACATCGCCGTAATGGACTGGCCTGCACAGAGTCCTGACTTGAATCCTATATAACACCTTTGGTATGCTTTGGAACGCCGACTTCGTGCCAGGCCTCACCGACCTACATCGATACCTCTCCTCAGTTTCGCACTCCATGAAGAATGGGCTGTCATTCCCCAAGAAACCTTCCAGCACCTGATTGAAAGTATGCCTGCGAGAGTGAACGCTGTCATCAAGGCTAAGGGTGGACCAACACCATATTGACTTCCAGCATTACCGATGGAGGGCGTCACGAACTTGTACGTCATTTTCAGCCAGGTGTCCGGTTACTTTTGATCACGCAGTGTATGTCTATGGAGAATGCGTAGTACACTTGCCTGACTTATGCCACATCCACGGGTGATTGTGCGGGAACTAATTTGCGGATCTACTGCAACGGTAGCCAAAACATTAATTTCGGCCACTTTTCCAGTCACTGTTTGTTTCTGTTACATTTTCTAGGTGTACAACTTTCACGTAAATGGTTGAAGAGGTTGATAAATAATTGCTGAGATGGTTGACGTCTATTAGGATACGTTTCCGCATACACAGGAACGAACTGCATTCTTCCCACACTCTCCATACACCATGAGCATGTCGGCTTTTTCTGCATTAGTAAACCCCATCTTCCACTCACGACTTACTGCTTCAAACCAACTCATCAGAACGTCGCAATGCAATCACTGAACAAAAAACACAATAACAACATCGTACCTAGCAACTAAGCAGGTTGAATTGGACAAATAATTGTCGGTGTGGAAACTTTTCAAAATACGATTTCTCGTAAACCACTCGCACTAGAATCCTGCAGCAAAGACCATAGACATTCTAATTTACCCTACCTTTATTATGGTGATATAACTAGGCATCGTTCCTTTTCAAAATGGTACGTTTGCTAAACAATACTCTTTCTCAGTATTATTAAAATCTATTTATATGCTAAATGTACGAGCCCCTGACTACGAATCAATGCTGTGAAAACCGCACATCTATAGCACTTTCATTTCCAAGATATTTGCGGTGCAAGTTACAGGTGCAGTAAGCGCATCATTGAAGAACCAGGAAGAAGTTTATTACTACACAAACTCACACAATTGTTTTCGACGGCAGAGTAATAGAAATACTAGGTACTAGCACTAAAATAAAGGTAATAATTTGCTAACAGGTTCTCCACATGGTGGTTTCAGTAACAAGGTCACCAACATTAACCTTGGTGGTGAAGTGGCGATCCACGCATGGTAGTTGAATTTAAATAATCGATAACTTAAGCTCATACTTGGCTACTACATGAAATATATCACAAGTAATTATTAACACAGAAAATAGTAAGCAAAGATCCTGGTGAGATGTAAATGGTAAAATTTAGCTATCAAATATAATTATATTTCATGTCTGAATAACAAATGCAACAAAGTTAGAAGATTTAATTTAGTTCATGCATGTATGTGTAGCAAGAGGCTAGTAACCTAACTCAGTCTTCCACCAGGGAAACAAAAGACTTATCGTCAAAAACATATTTTGCATACTCCGTGTTCATCCCTTTGTCTCATACATACCTATACAATTGGAATTATTTATTGAATTTGATCCAAAAGCTATGTATCTACATTTCATAAGAAATATGGTTCTGACGTTCGTTGAATCACTACAGAAACAAAACATGTCTAGAAATACCTTCCGTGAGTGTGCTCGTGCATGCTCTGAGCAATTGTGTGAACTCAAATCAAGTAGTCAGATGAGCACCAAGTTTCATAATCTTGAAGTGGAGCTAATGTTCATCCTTTTGGGTTTCATGTTCCTCGAAATGGGCATTCATTTATGTTTCTGGCAAAGCAATACTAGTCATTACAAATTCACTCAAGAACTCTCTAGACCCTGCTTTGCGAATTGAAGACTGGAAAATTATGACGGCGTCGTCGTGGCTGAGTGGTTAAACCACTCGCCTCCACCTGTGTTGGATCCCAGGGCCCTGCGTGCGAGATTTGTGGTGGACAAAGCGGCGTCTCGGCGGACTTTCTGTGGATTCTCCGGTTTCCCCCGCCGTTCAATCCACCAATTTCTTCTTCATCACCTTTCATTTCATCCATTTCGCCTTCATTTCACATCATCTTCCCTCACTCTCATACTTGGCTACGGGACAATCCCCCGCTCCGGATTCTTCATTCTCTGATTCAATGTAGTCTATTCTTCTACAGGACTCTGACCCTAGTCGCCGTTGTAACTCCTAGATGCTGTAAGCTCTACATACGAGGATGGTAAGCCCACTCAGTAAGTTTATAGCACGTATACTGGAGTGCATAAAATGTAGCCCTAATGGAAGGGAGCTGCTTATGTTGGTAGTGACAGAATATAGCCCCACCTACTAACTGCGTTGCCCCTAGGTTTTATCGAGCATAATTCTAGCCACAGACTTGGCAGGATACATTACATCTCCCAAAGCGTATCAAAGGGCAACATTAAAACTTAAACCTTATATTTTCAAGCTACACTAGCATCTTTTTAATGCTGGTTTTCTTATTGCCGTTTAGTACAAGCAAATCCTTGACCTTAGTCTCCACCGCTGATGAAAGCTCCGATATATGTACAGTTTAAACTCGCATGCAAATGATTCCCTACCCCTTCCTCTAAAAATTGGTAATTGGTTTAGGCTCAACCGTAGCAAAACTCATTCCTATAGGCAATATCCAAACTACCCCTCCATTTCATATAGTTCATAAACATAGTTCATTGTTTAAATTAAATTATTCAGAACTAGTCACATAAGAGAGCTGATACCGGCCAAGCGGATTGAAAAGTGGAAATCTTAGGGAAAGAAAAACTCTATGGTAGTCTAAGGGAATGGGCCACTTTATATGCATGACAGTGTACGTTTTAAGTGAAATAGTTTTCAAGTTACAGCATTTGCCAGCAGTTTGCTGTTAACACTCTGAAGGGGTGGCCCGGCTACTTGACTAAAGATTGACTTGCCGCTTTTCTTCCTCTCCCTTTGAGTCTCGCATTCTCCTAAAGTGAGGGGAGGAACAGTGGCAATTTTAATTTAATCGGGTTGCCAAGCCGCCCCTCATGAGTGTTGTCAGCAGCGAACGTGTAGCGCTAATCTGCGATATAGCATCGCTAACTTTTTAAAGTTATAACTTGCAAACTACTATATGTTAAGGAACATTCATGACTTAAACGTTTTGTCTGCAATTAGTCTGTGGAGGAGAATCCTGGAGAGCTATTACGCGTATTCTTGGATATTATGTATCGAGCTACCGAGCGAGATGGTTCGATCTGGTGGCTTACAATCGGAAACAGGCTAGTTCGGTGCACCGTCCATTCTGGTTGGGGGATCTTTCGTGGCTTTCCTCAGTCACAAGATAAACAATGGATTGGATGTCCGAACACCAAAATCTAGGTTTCCACCCACGGATAAAATAATTACATCTAAGCTAGATGCTACAGTAAAAGCGTCTAGGAAATTAAAGTCCTGAATAGGCTAGTACAAGAAGACGAATGTACAGCTAAGGTCATATGTCCGGCATCACACTCAGTACGTATACACGCAAAGAATCAGCAGATTCACGAAACCAAAGTCTATATTCACAGAACATATATTAAGGTTTCCATTGCCTGTTATAATGTAGCATTCACTCTGCTTCCTTTGTACCGAAGTTTGAAGGTCCCCACATCTCCAAACTCTCGTCTCTGTTTGTACATACACGGGTGTGCATTTATTCTTAGTCTAGTTTCTTTACTTTGTTTTGCTTTAAGTGATGATTTAAAGGAAGCATAAACAGTGAATTTACAAGACTGTGTCCAAACCAAATCTTGCTACCAAATGCAGCTTCTGATGTATTGCTCATTAAGTTGTAATTATGCCTCTATTGTCAAACTCGTATGCTATATTTCACAACTGCCTCTTGTCTCTCGTATGATAAATGATTAACGCATTTTTTCTCTCCTCGCTTGTAGTTAAAAGTTAAGGAGTTAGCTGCAAGCAAAGAGAAAATCTCAAATAGCTTTTGTTACAGCGTTGAAATAAAAATAATAAAAGAATTTTTATATCCGCCAATTTGAGTATTTCATTCTACAGCTATAAATTCACAAACATTATTTTTCGCATCCTGTCCTGCATAACATTTTAATTTAAGCCGTTTGTAACGATTTAGGGATAACTTGTTAGAACAGAGGCGAACAGACGAAATACTTCAGAACATTACAAATCTTCCTCTCCCTTTTACTGCCGTTTACTTGAGCCTTGCCCGAGAGTAGCTTAAGATAGGGACATACATTGTGGAGCATAGAACATAGTCCAGAAGACAAGTCAGTTGTGTTTTACAGCAATCTCCGGAAGGAAGGGACGAGATGGGAGATCCAAAGGACGACTATTTCGAGAATATTGCTGCTCTCTAGTCCACTTTGAAGGGACATCTCCTAGAGAGCATCCGGCAAGCGATTACCTCGGGAGCCATGAAGGGGCACATTCTCTTTCGGATAACGCGCGACAGGTGGTCAAACTAAACCAGCTGTGAGGGTGAAATCCTTTCTAAAGAGCAAAATCCAACACCCGCTTTAGCATAGCAATCCTCGCTGTACAGTCATGAAACCTGGAAATAGAATTAGGAGTAAATCAAAGGGGATGAGAAACCGGAAAATTCGCGCTGGTAAACAATTCACTGCAGCGTTCGCCTACTGATCTGAGAAAAACATGAGAGAAAAAAGTCATTGAGGTGGGACAAACATGAATCGAAGCCTTCCGAATGCCAGCTAAAAGATTTGTTGCTTGAAGTATAACTTATATAATTTTAACTACACTCTATTCTACATACATCATTGTTAATTATGTAAATAGAAAATAAAATATAACCGAGCATTTACAGTGAAAATTGCGATTAATCTTTATATTAATCTTCTTTCTAGAGATGCGTTGCACAAAATTAATTCCTCAGCGGAAATGCAGTTCTTCTAGATTTTCTTACAATTTTAAAGAATTCCGGCAATATTCAGGAAGTAAGTCTGGAAGATATGAAAAACTGGAGACATAAATATTAGCGGGTGTGTTTTTGTGTTCCCTTTTCCAACTGCTTAGATATGTTTCTAAACTGCTATATTCTAAACATACATGGACATTTGCAGGGATTCAAAAATTCGTTCAGTGCAATGTTTTAGTATTATCGGAAATTAAATAGGCTGATGTCCTTGAAAGTACACCGGATGTATCAAAATACGTGGAAGAGCTCTGGGGATTTGATAGAGGACCTGAAATCAAACAAAACAGCTCATATAAACATATGTTCAATTTTCCTTCGTTTCCGAGTATATGTCGTCTTTTGTGGTGTGCATAAAAGTTGCGAGGATAAAGCTTACTAATTTAATTAACAACCTAGGTGTACAGTAATTCCCACGCAACAGCTTTTAATTGAACCCATAAATAGAACTCTACTGTATTCAGGTTGGGAGAACAAACGGGGTATGATGTCGGTCCCTCACGACCTATCCGTTTCTTTGGGAATCGCAGACTTAAAATTTCTCTAGCAGCAAGAACAAAATTAGGTGGCACCCATCATGCATAAACCATATGAGCTGAATTAATTTCAGTGGAATTTCTTCCGACAAAACACTTAAATAATTTTTTAAAAAAAATCACAGTAGGTTGCTGCTGCCAAAAGTTTCGGGTATAATAAAAGACCAATTAATGTGTTATCAGTTATTCCAGCCCAAACATGACTGAATTGTTGTTGATATCATGTTTCCAAAATTTATTTAGAGTTTTCAAAAGCCGTACATGAATATTGTGAAAGTTTTGCACGGCCTTTCTTGTAAACTTCACTTCATTGGTGAAGATTAAAGCAGAGAGAAAATATTCCTGAAACAAGTTTGTTGTAACCAGGTACAAAGTGCTGCTCTGGGTGGAAAATTAGATTCACAAGACCCTGATATTTGAAGGCCATATGTATATGTTCTTTTAGAATTCTCCACACTTCATATGATCCACATTCTCGATTACTGCTGCGTCTCTGGTGTTACTTCTGCTAATTTTCTCAATATGATTGAGCACTTGTTCCTCTATATTAGGTGTTCTGGTGCTGCTTCGTCTTCCATTATCAGAGCATGTCTTTTAAAAGAGCCATTTCCATAAAATGCTAATGTATTCTTTGGAACGTGTTGCGGATATACACTGCCGTTTGTGAAAATTGCAACACCAAGAAAGAATTTCCCGAATAACTCCAAGCTTGGTGAAAGTGTAGAAGAGTGTGCGAGCAATAAGTGATTAGATTTGCAGAGAGATGGGGTACACGTAGGCCGAGCAGTCCTTCTCGTGTCGGTACGACAAGGTCAGTGCTGCGCCTAGTGTAGTCAGTGCAGAGCTTTCGAACAAGGTGGAAACAATAAAGTTAGGGACAATATGCCTCGTAGACGTCAAAGGGAGCCATATTGGCCTGTGAGCGAATTCGAACGGCAGAATGATCGGTCTCCGGGAAAGGGGGTTTGTCATACCGTGACATTTTGGCTGGTACAGGGCATACTGCTACGACAGTGATGCGTGTGTGGAAGCAGTGGGTAGATGAAGGTCGTGCGCAGCGAAGAGCGGGTACTGGACCACGGAACATGACCACAGCACGGGATGAACGTCATCTTGTCCGCATGGCCATAACGGACCTACATCTTCATCCACAGTGTTGGCTCCACGCTGGAGCACTGCAACAGGTGTGAACCTGTCTGCATCAACGGTTCGTCGCCGTCTGCTGCAGGTTGGACTGGTTGCATGCATGTCATTACGTAGGCTTCCATTGTTCAGATACCACAACCTCCTCCGACTGCAATGGGCACGTGAACACCGTCACTGCGGTGCTGAGTGGCAAAATGTAGTCTTTTCGGACTAGACCCGCTGCACGTTCGCCTGACATGTCGCCCATTGAACATATCTGGAATATTGTTGGGCGGCACATGGTGCGTCACGGTCCTCCAGTAACCAGTATCACGGATTTGTGGACTCTAACACAAACTGCATGGAGGGAAATCCCCCAAGAACTTATTCAGAACCTTTTCCATTCAATGCCACGGCATACAGCAGCTCTAATTGCAGCGCATGGAGGCCACATCAAATACTGAATATTAGGGCTCAAAGGTCATGTGTAGATTTGAAAAGTTTATCATTTGTTACTTGCCATGTACCTAACCTGTGGTATTAAATTCATGCGTTTCTTTCTTGGTGTTGCAATTTTCACAAACGTCAGTGTATGTCTATTAGAAAATTCCTCAACATACAAACGCCTAGCTTCATTTGAATTGCAGTTAGCTCGATCATGCATAAGGTGCATTTCTGCCATTTCCTGATTAGAGAATTCCATTTAGATCACTATAAATTTCAACAATTATCAATAAACGCTCTAGCTTATTACTTGTGTATGTGAAATTGTTTATTTTGCTATTAATAGCTGTCATCATGTGCTTTTGAATGAAGAATAAATCAAGAGCAAATCAACAACTTGAATGAAGGAGCAAGTTACACAAGGTTTGTTTATCTAATTATTATTCAGAAATTAAGGAAAACTAACCATATGTTTATATGAACCTTTTTGCTTGTTTTCAGGTCCTCTATCAAATCCACAGAGCTTTTTCACATATTTTGATACACCCATTGGGTTTGCATAAAATTAAACGTTTATAAAACATTTACTGTTGAGTTTTATATGTTGAAACTTGGTGTATACAGTATTAAAAGATAGGGGATTTCTTAGAACGCTACATGGCTCCCATTGCGCACTCTGCACAACTCATAATGATGATGCAATTCAATCCATGTCCGTTGTAACATCCGAGGGGTGATTTTGGAAAGCTTATATAATTGTTAATCTCTGTTCATCAATATTCGTGGGTTTCTAAGAATAGGCAGTGTTTTTCACAAAACCACATTTTAAGAAGTCAGGAGGAGCTAGATCTAGGAGTTTGGGGCCACACTGTGCCGTCGCAACTACACCATATAGAATTGAAAGTGGCATTTACAAAACGATGAATCTCTTGCCCAGTGAGGGATTGTACCATCTTACTGGGACACATTGCATATTGTTGGCTTCATCAAGTTGTGGTAACAGAAACAACTACAATATATCCAAATAAGATCCATAGCATACTCTCCTTTCTGCAAAGAACAATGGTCCATACAATTTATTGAGACTCGCTCCACACCTCACGTTACGATGGTTCAAGCTCTTAGGACACACGTGGATTTTCCCTTATCCAAATAATACAGTTGTTTAATCTCCCGCTGACATGAAAGGTCGCTTTGTCTGTAAATAGCCATTTGCCTAAGAAGCCGGCATAATCTTCAATCCGTTGCCAACTCATGGATGCAAAATTGAAACGAGCTTCTTGATTCTCCTCGTGTAAGGCTTGTGGACGTTAAGTGACATGGGTACAGCTTCAGATACTTTCGAACAATACGCTGACAGAACGTACATGGTACATTCATCTCTGCTGACAGTCGTCTTAAAACTTCCGTATGAACTCCTTGTCATTGCTTCAAGATAGCTGCTTCTCGTACTAGATTTAACCTGAGCCCCCTGCATGTGTTTTAACACCGAACTTATTTCTATAAGTGTTATCACATTATGGAGTCATATTTATGTACATTACGCAGACGATAATCACGTATAATTATCTTTGAACTCCTTTAACACCCTTACATTCAGCATTACACTCGCTGTTGTTTTGTAATAGTTATTTCATTCATCTACGGTTTCTATTTTCATTATGCACTGTGATTTGCGCTTTCCTTTAAGCAAAATGTTTCCAGGTCGTATTGTTGTATTAAATTTTATAATAATACTTAATATTACCATTCCCAAACGATCTCTGTATTTCAAGTTGAAACCACATATGCAGTAAGTAATAATATTAGGTTTACAAGTTATATAATTCATTTTATCAGTGCTAAAGCAGGCAGTACTGCTATGGATCAGTTAATTTTGCAAGGCTTACAAAATATTTGTGTGAAACTAACAAGATGAAGACAAACTTTTCAAACGTAAATATATTGAGTTAATGAACTTCTCAATCTGCTTATCAGTGTGAATTAATCTTTGAGAACAAGCATTTCAAATATAAATTTATTGAGGTATTGGGCTCCCAATCTGCGTGCTAGTATAATGTTTGAAGACAAACTAACACGTGTAAATAAATCAAGAATAACAAACAAAGAACATGTAAGGTATAATTACAAAGGGTTAGCGTAGAAATGAAGTGCTTAACCTTGAGAGAGAAAGTCTGTAAACAGAATGCTGGGTTTAGTAAAAGAGAACAGTTGAGATGGGGAGAGTAAATGCTCATTAGCATGAGTAACTGTATGAATAGAGCCAAGACGCAAGAAACTATGCACACTTGCCTCTTGGTTAGCAATTACACCTAAGTGGAAAGTTTAATCTCTTTCCATAAAAATTAACATTTCATGCGCCTATCAATCCTAACGATAAGTTAGTATAACCTGAAGCGGAAACTGAATCCATGGCAAAAAGATTTGCCACAAGGCAAAGAATTAATATAATTTAATTATGCAAAATACTAAAAGAAAAATTAATTATCTAGCGAAAGGAAATGTAAACATTTAAAATAATGAGAATGGAGGTGAGAGTTTATATACAGTCACATCAAGAAGCCTGAAAACAAAATTAACAAGTTACTCTCAAAGTAAAAAGTTACTTACGTTGTACATAATTCAAAATGCTAAGGAAGCATAAGTTGTAATTCGGAAGCATTAATATGATATTTAAAAGGCGAAATAGAAATGGAAGCTACAGTGAAGAAATGAAACACAAAAACGATGGATGACTGTTAGGAACAATGCAAGCCAGAAGCAGGAAGAAGGCTTGGGGGGCGGGAGTTGATCACCAACGCGTGCACACTTCCAAGGGCAGGTAGTGGAAGAGATGCTCTGGAAAATCCGAGTCATCGAGAGTGTAGGGTTAAGATTTATTCCGTATTTATTCCGCGAGTAAAGGTACCACGGAAGACCCTACCCTTGCAATGTAACATTACCATATTCAATGTAGCGTTTCTCTTAATATACTCTGAATAGACAGCTGGAGTGCTTACAGCAGTAAACTAAAACAGGAATTTTTAAATATTTTAATTTCTGATTAAATATGTTTTTTATTTATATGTGTTCTGTGTCTATTTTTCAATATATTTTGTGAAAACTTTGAAATAATTAGTATTTTATAAAAAAGCTGTTTAACATATGTGCTGAATGTCTCAAAGAATGTCGCTTCTAGAAGTTGAGAAAAGGTACATTATATATGAAAAAAATTGTAACTTCCGGAAAAAGCCTGATGTTTTCAATGTATACCTGCTCCGCACTTTAGGTCAAGCTCATTTCATCCTGCAATTTCTCTTCTGTGCTGTCCTACTCTGAAGCTTTTAAAGGCCCTAATCCTTTCTTTGTATAATTTAGATATTGCCTTTATTACATTACAGCTAATTGAAAAGCCCATTTTTGATGGTAATGCACCTTATTATGCTGTCATTATTAATTGTAATTTAATTTGATATATTCCTAGGAGTGCGTCAAGATATAAAGATTGCCTTGATGTATCTAGACCATATAATACTGTTAACACATTCATTGGGGTTCTGGGTCCGACCATGGACACACTTTAAAAATAAACATTTATCTGCCATATCCGTGAGTAAGGGTTTATAATTTCTAATATTGGGTCTGGTAGATCATATCTATGGTGATATTTTTCTCCTTTTTCCTTCCCTCTATTGTATTTGCAACAGCTATTATTTCCAGAGAGACATAAACCATGTTGAGGATTCTCATCGTTAAGCTAGGTGAAAAAATAATGCCGAAGTAGCTTTCCTCATGTCTTAAAAATTCCTACTAGCCAACCCATAATTATTTTCCATTCTATGTTAGCTGCTTTTGTTTTCTTCTAAACGCCTACCACCATTCAACTTCTGCCCTTCATAACCTCCTTTAACTTCCCAGTTGGGGCCTATTCTTTTTGTACGTACCCAATGCATTGCAATTTGTGTATATTTATAACATCTTCATACGGTTTTGCTATTACTTCTTTGAATACTTTACTTTACATTCCCTAAATATTTTATGATTCTAATATTGTACATGGGAAGATAATTCTCAAAAATACTCTTTACCCCTTGCACATCCACTTGACCGTTTATATCCATAACGAGCTGCCACGACCATGTATTGTGTTAAATAGGCTTAAACAAAGTAAATCACATAAATTATAATTAATTATATATCGTTTCAAAGCTGAAAGATCACGGATTAAGTTAAAATAAAAAGCGAAAAAAACTATTTTTCAACATTACGGAGTGTTTAAGACGAGGAAATTCAGCGTAGCGGAGGAATGTGAATTATCCTCCACGAGAGAAGCGTTGAGTTGATGAGAATTATCCTACTGAGCAATATTAGTATCCACTGGACTTAGATGTTTGTTATCTCTAGCAGAAAGGTAAAATAGAATAACTTTAAACAAAGTGAAGTAAAGTAATGTAAAGCACGCAAAAGTAGAAGTGATAATTTTGAAATACGGTCGGGAAGATAAATCTTAGATTCGGACAGATAGCAAATTGCTTGAGAAAAGAACCACAACGAAAGTTATGCCAGCAAAAGTATTTAATCGTTATAAAGAAACTTAAATATCTCACGCTATAAAATCTACCTACTTGGAAAACATTTTAGAAATAAAATAAATTTTTTATTCGATAACTTAAATCAATTTTCAACCCCATACCGAACGTCTGAGGTATCAGCAGGCAGAGGAGCTAAGGCAGCAACATAGGTAAGTCTACTTTTGACATCAGGAAATATTTTAATTTGTCGCTTACTAATTAGCCAGTTGCCTGCACCAGTACCTGGTGCTAACTAATGCATAAAATACACATATAATTCTGCCGTTAAGTATCTTAGGACATTCAAAGCCCTGTGATGTACAGTGAGTTTAAAGCATAATTTTCTAAATGTTCACTTAAAAAAGTCGGAGCAATAATTCAAGATCAAAGGAAAAGTTTGAAGCTAATAAGGATATGGAAGATGCCGAGGACATTGGAAAACTAGTAATGGATGTCACTCTGAATTCCATATTTCACCATTATGAAAAAAATGGTATTACGTTACATTCACATGAATTTCTCTACCAACTTTTCTGAGAACTATTCTTACAAAGGCTTATCCTCCTATCTGCTTGATGTTAATCAGATAAACATTTGCAGAAATGGTTTTATTATAAATCTCGTTACAGGCGCAAAGAGAATATAGTAGTCTTAAGCGATAGTCAGCTTCATCGCATTTTGCATAACCATTAGAAACAAAAAGAGAATACCAACTTAACCTATAAAAATACGAAGTATTTGACAGTTCAGACCAGTAATAAAATAGTTGTCTCAAAAAGTATGAAAACAACATTTTTGCGTAGTAAATATTTGTCTCTTCTACGGTTTACTAGATTATACAAATTTATTCGAAATATACAGCACTTCACAGGCTATTCGCAAAAAGAATTAAGATATTAATTTTATTTGTCATGTAAGCATCTTAAACATGTAGTGTTTTAATCAAAATCGATAGAGCCCTTTTTGAGAAAATCAAAAATAATGAAAATTGATCCATGTAAAGGTAACTTGGGGTGAGAAATTTTGTTGATTTTCGTGTTGCATCCTTGAAAGTCGCTGAACTTAAATGCCAAGTTTAGCTTAACCCACTTGTATTTTTATTCATGTTACACACACACATTATATACACATACATCAGAACCTTTTCTATAAAATGCTTCTTCTGGATATAAGGAGCCTCAAAGTATTTATTTTGAGGTATCGAATTCTTGGGTAGAATACGACACTTCCTCTCTTACTCTGCTTATTATAGGTATACGTAAGCAATAGAGAAAGAAAAACACAGCACAAAGCATTTATGTCAATGGGAGCTATTATTTACGGCCTTTAATAATGTTTGCTGTAAAATATACCTTTAATATTTACTAGATAACATCGTATTTCAACATTAAATTAATTAGAGCTACATTCCTATTTCATCTACTCCACACTCTATTTTTCTGCACACTTCATGTTAATGGAGATAAAATTTTCATACATAGTTTCACTACTCATTTCGTTATAGGTACCAGGGGCATTCAGTAGAGGGATGCAGATACATATTTCTGGGAAATCCTCTTCATCCAGAACGAATTTTGTATACTGACCATTAAGAGAGATAAAAGGACTTACTACATAAAACTTTTATTCTCGTTAAAACAACTTATGGCTAATACATTTGTATATGATAAACTATTTCCAAGATATTTCTTATAGGTTTAAATGTTCATACAACTGATGTATTTTTGAAATGCTCATACGTCATTGTTTGTTTCTTGTGATAATTAAAAAGTGAGATAACAAAACTAGCATATAGAGATATTTTTTTTTAATTTTGACTATCGCTTTCAGCCCTCCCTCCTACAATGAAATGTGTAATGAAACAATTTCTGCAAAAGCTTATCTGGGTAATAAAAATTGATTTTGTAAGAGTATTTTGTAGAAGAGTGATCATCGGAAAAGGCAAGTTTTCGCACACACACTCTTATAGGGTCCGTTGAAAATCAAGAGTCCCAAACTCTATGGGACCGCAGTACACAACCGGAACCCATTTTCACTGATGTCAAGTGTTACCAACTTCAACCCCCACTCCTTGTCAAAACATCCCCTAACCACTCGCTACATACGGCTTAAGAACCCTTGTCAACTCGTGCAACTAAGCTTCAGGAGCACAAGTGAAAGATGGAAGCTTTTATTTCCTATTTCTTTTCGTTCTCGTAGCTGAGCCGAATAAACGAGAAGCTTAGTTTCGACACCAGCATCCTTGCATTTCCTCTCTACCACTACAGAGATAGCGCGCCTGATGGAGGGCTATAGCAAAGTCCGAGTTTGTATATCTACCCTTGTAGTTACTTTAATGGGACAAGTTACTGTGATTACGGAAACAACCACGCAAACGCAATTCACGTAATACTTCCTTGGGGAAAAACCGTATGCTTACTACAGCGCGCCAAGTGCAGTGTTTTGTCCTTAAGGGGATGCTGCTTTCTAAAGTTTTGGGCCAGTTTGGCTACAAACATAATCTGAAGTTATTCTTATGTAAACATTGAACAGTTTTCATAATTCCTGGCGGTATATTCCTTAGTTCTCAAGTTATCGAGTTTAAAAAAAACAATTTTTCCCCCATACTAAATGTTCCATACGATGAATTTTAAAAGTAATATTTGTTTTAAACAACTATGACATAATATTTCTATAAACCCATTTTAAATTTATTTGTTTACATCACCTTTTCAATTTAAAAATCAATAACTCAAAAACTCCATCGTGTGTAGCATTTTAAGGAACAAAAATACTGATGAAAAAAGTTCCAAAACTCAAATTTTAAAGTAGAAAGCATTTTAATTCCAGTTTTTTACCGTATTACCTATAAGTATATTCAACCATAATATCAAGAAGTACATTTTGAAATTGTAGCTTCTGAATATATTTGGAAGTGCAAACCTACGTTCATTTTCACAAAATTCCCTTAAACAACATTCACAACAGAGGGTTTTATTTAGATTGTTGTTAAAATTTACTTAAGGCATCCGGGGTTGAATTTTTGACAAACATCCAAGAATTATATATTTTTACGTATAAACACACTTGGGATCAATACTAATCATGGGCAATATCATGTTAGCATTCTGTAATTTTAAAGGGATATCACAATATTTAAAATAAAATGTGTAATTTAAGACGGAGATCCCCTCTTTTAAGGTTTTAAAACAACGAATACTTTAATATCTATTTCGCGAGAAGCTTTAAAAGTTGTTTCAATATTTTGTATCAATTTTTATATAATGTTTAATATTTTGGAAAGTAATTATCATATAAAATTTAAATTTTGTATATCCATTGCTCTTGCTGTGCAAGGCATATGTGTAAATTTAAATCAAATGATTTTAAAATTGATACTTTCTATACCAGGGTGCCCTCATACCAAAAGTTCATTGCTAACTGAGGACTGAACATTACAAATTCCAATTCACAAGCTACAAATCGCAAGTTGGATGAATTGCTATTTCTAAACTAAAACATTTGTATCTGTGATCAGTCAGCTGATCAGTAAATATGCCATGGAATCTCCTAAAAAATACTCAGAATAACATTAACTTTTATTCACCCGTATATACAGCGAACCAACATTTTCCTTTCATTTCTAACATTCTTTGGTCACATAAAACAGGTATATCTAACTCGACATAAACATACCTAAACCCTTTTGCATTAAGCTTTGTTGTGCTAGATAATCTTTTCGTTAAGAGATCTTTTATTTCTTCTTCTGATATGTGGAGGCTCAGAGTGGTAACCTGTAAGGGCAAACAGGAACTTTAAATAAACACACACAGAAACAAAGAAGTCATCCAGATGTAATCGGGGACTTCGGGTAGAAGATATATTCTTTTAAATTTAAATATCGATTGTAGTGTATATATTTTTAAAAATATTAAACCATAAGCCAGTAAAATCATCATACAAGAAACTATGGCAAAGTTGTTATCCATAAGCTTAACATGTTTTAAAAAAATGCCCTAAAGTAGAGTTTTATAATATTTAACTCTCAATTTAAACAGACTACTTATATTACCAGAACTTAATTTTAAACCTTTACAAACAGCGCAGTTATGTAGAAATTTAATTATAGAGCGACGAATATATCTCAATTTATTGATGCTACAAAAACATTATTTGATATAAATTGAATTTGGAGGAGCTCTACATTCCTGCAGCGAGATTGTTTCTCTATTTTATGGTTTTTTAAGTATATAAAATTAAAAAAAAATAATTCGCAATGGTTACTGGTGTCTAGGATTCAGATTCAATGTAAATTATCAAACCTAAGTCAATGCGTTAGTGTTTGCAGTTCTCATTTTGGAGGTATTGAGTTTGAATCCCGTTGGACGTCCACTATGACTTTTGGTTTTTAATGGTCGGTAGGTTGGATTATATATCACCAAAATTTTTCCTGTCCCTATTTCTTCTCATTTCATTTCATGTTTCTGGGCGCAGGGGAAGGTGCGATGGACGGTGGTGTGGAAGTGGTTGTATAGCAACGTTAATATAATACTACACATGTTATAAAACTTTCAACTGTCCTTTAAAATGTAATTTACATTATACACTGGTTTCTTCAGCAATGCCACCATGACCGTTTTCTTTAGCAAAAGAATATGTAAACTTTTAAATGGTAAATACACATTCAGAAGAGAAATATTTTTTTCCTGGCACGGTACTTTCTGCCTGAACCTGTCCATGTATGATCTATCTGGAAATTTTAGGGACCCTGCTGCGCTTAACCTACCGCAATTAGAACTCATTGCTCTTCGTGCTCTCTCATTGTATCCCTACCTCCCGAGGTTTAGTAGGCAAAATAGGCCTAGCCCTGGCTGCAGTGCTGAAAACCTGCAGTTCTAATTCCATTTACTAGGCATGAAACTTGCTATTTAATCCCACTTTTTGTATATGAGTAGGTGCGCTCTTCACAGATTGATACACAGCGAGTAACACGCAGATACGAGTTACTGTCTCTCCGCTTATAGTAGGTAGAGGAAGGATTGCATTCCACCTAAAAGCTATCACTGCAAATATATATTTTGAAGTTCCCTCAATCAACAATATTTCAGAAATGTGAGTGTCCGTCTGGAAACAGCATACATCAAAATAAAAACCTCGAATATACATCAACATTTATATTTAAGTTGTGCATCTTCTGAAATCGAGGCAAGAAGATATTCTAGAAAATCCCTTCTCCCCAAAGTACCTCTACATGAAACATGTTTCATTTGCTGAAGATTTGTATTTCTATACCATATGATTAAGATATTTAAATGCCTAATAAAACATATGTCTCGATTTTTCTGCGAAAACACTTTTCTGTGAAGCCTTGAATGAATTTTTTTATGATTTTGTATAATGATAAAACACAAGAGTTAGAAAAACAACTTACTTACAAAAATATATATCCCATTAAAGTATACAATTTATTTAAATTATTATTTTGCAGCCTAAGCCATTTCCGAGATATTCGTTGTTACTGGTTTGAAATTTTTAATGCTTTGTCATTATTCAAAGTGGTCAGCACTTAGCTGCTTCTCGCAATATCATGGAGTGAGCATGGACTTTCAACTCCCATCATATGAAGAGATAGTGAAATGCTTTAAAAGCGGGCTGTGAATTCTATAAGTTTTGCACGATATCACGAGAAGCACATGAATAATACCTTAGCACTTCAAAGTTAAGCTATTTAAAAATTCAGATCAATAGCAACGGATATCTTTGATACTGTTAACGCCATAAAATTACTTGCCATAAATTGTATGTTTTAACGAATTCAATTTTTTAGTCCATCTCTTATGGTTTATCAGTTCTACAAAAGTATACAAAATTACTCAGGAGGAGGACGACTTCATAGAATATCGTGGAAAACCTAAGTTATATATTTTATTAGTCATGCAAATATTTTAAACACATGGTATTAATAAAATTGGTTACAACAAATTTTGAGAAAATAGATAACAAATATATCCATACAAAGAATAGCTTTGGATAGGGGATTTCCTTCATGCCGTTCTCTCTCTCTATTTCTTTCTCTCTCTCACACACACAGGCCTTTTTTTCTAAAAATACACTGTGATACATTCATTTGACTTTCTCTACCAATGACAAACTCACGTTTATTTGCTCAGTATACGAGTTGCCAGGAATTATTTCAAATTAAGTAAGTAACACTTAGATACAACATACGAAAATAACATTCAAAGGTTTATTCGTGGTGACAAGCTCTTGCGTTGGAAAGAAAAGAAAGGAGATGAAGAAGGAAAGAACAGAGATTCAACCTTCAAGTATGTCCATTAGATAACGCAGTCGCACTTCGTTAAACTGTAAATTTACAACATGGAGTATTTCAAAAAGGCCTAACGCTACAAAAACTTATTAATACAAATTGTGTATCTTATGAGTTTTTTATTTTTCATATCGTAAGTTCTGGTCTATTTCTAATGGTTTCTACCTTATAAAACTTTAAGTCAAATAAAGGGGATCTGCAGGAAATCTAAGGAAGCCTTTTGCATGTAAAGGGTAGTTTTGGATTAGAGCAGCTTTTTTCAATATCTTCATAACACACACACACACACACACACACAGAAGTTTTTCTAAGAGTGTTTTTTTGGAGAGGGATGTTCAGTGCACCTAATATGTACATTTTCGATTAAATTTAAATATTAAATTTTTAAGTCGATTGCAATACTTCTTCTGCCTATCATAGTTAGGTGATGGAATAGTATAAAGAAAAGAAACAACAGGAAAGAATAGCTCCCATTCTTGATTTTTAGTTACTTCCCTTTTCAGGCATTCTTGCTTTACAACATACGTCGTTCTTTAACACATATACTTGAAATTACAACGAAAACGTCAGCATAAAATGTATTTGTCATAACGAAGTATAACGCATGTCGTATATTTGACTTCAATGCAATTGTATCTTTAGTTCAAAGTCTGAAAATAAGAAGTGTTTTGTCTAGTGGCTGCATGACGTTTCCAGGCAATCTCCCTTCTTTGCATTTGAAACGATATAGCAGGTGCACTGCTTTTCTTTACATCCACTACGTCACTGCTATCCAAATAAGGGAACTATGGAATACATTTACGTTACCTTTCTTGGGTTTATGTGTAGAGAAAGTGTACTTCTGTATTACTTCCTTCTGTAAGGTACCAGAATACAGAGGATTTCCCTTATTAAAACAGTATTATTATTCTTATTAAAATAGTACTCAGTTTGAAGGCACTTCTTGTTCGATAATTCCCAAGTTTTATGATTCTTACATGTTAAATTCCATGTTTCAAATTTATTGAAGTAGGAAAAAAGTAATTTGATATGCAGAGTATTGAGTATTATAAATGGTTTATCAAACAGAGTAAGATTTCACTTACCTTAAGGAGTAAATGTTTATAGGAACTCCTTTAAGAATTTACTCTCTGTTAGCACCACAGGTACGGATTGTATTGTTTAACCCCGTGCAGCCACAAATAATACATTTTTAGAAACGAGTCTGCCTGTATTTCTGTAACCGAAAAACAAATCTAAATGTCAATTTGGTATTTTAATCAAGAATGTTCAAAAAAGTAAAGGCAATATTTTTGAATAACTTATCCTACTCTTTACTTGCAGAAATAGTAATTTTGAATTTTGTAAATAAGTTGCTAAACAGTAATGATAAACAGTAATTTACTTCCATGTCTCCTTAAGCTGACTTCTTAGACCCCAGGTTTCCTATCTTAAATTGTTAAGCTGTTCAACTGTCCTGCTAACTCTGCACGCTTTTTCTGAACACATTATTTCACACATGTCCTTGTATTAATAAAGTTATATCTCATGTTCTCTGTTATTACTTGCAACTCTCATGTTGTTTTGGATAAGGGAAATAAATATGGATGCAGCGCAGGAAATTGTAGTTTTTCTTTTCATTTTGAGTAATAACATCGCGACACATAAAAAAGGCAGCTAGTCTCTTCAGTAAAATACGTATTTAGATTCTCTATTGAGAGGCATTCCTGTTAATTGTTAATAACGTAATTAAAATAAGAATAAACTAACCCTAAAGCACGTGGGAACCACGAATACTGTAAAACTGAAAGGAGTCCAGATCCATACTTTAGTGGCTTCGTTTATTAGCAAATGATTATAAAATGAATCTCAAATAAGAACAATTAATAAATTAATACAATTAATAACAAAAGAGAAAATAAGCTAGACAAAACTCTGCACTGCAATGAGAAAGTTACACCAGGGAAGAACTCCACTCCTTTCGCTATCCTTAAAACTGATAAGTTTAGTGGCTTAAAAGTATCAAAGTAAAACAGAAAGTTACCAATACCTTGCCTATATAACGTGGTACAAAAGTATAACAAAAGTACTAAGAAACTACAGTTCCATGCTGTCTCTCACCACTGTATAACCCAAACACATTGCACCTCATATGAAACCAAAGAATGAGTAAATGTGCCTGAGCTAGTAAAATAGTTACATGAGCCAGCATGATTAACTAGTTATAATTTAATTTACACTGACACTGAAATAATTTGGAGCCCGTTAAGAAACTTCCTCATAACTGAAATAATGAATGATAATGAATTCTATGAAGAACTGTTATGGAGAAATAAGGACCAAAAATATGCCTAATTTTGAGTGCAAATAACTAATAAAATAAGAAGGCTAGCTGTACAGACAAAACTCCTTAAACGAAATAAATCAATTTTAGCAATTTAATGAAATAAACTGAAACCTAAGGCTTTCAACTCATTCATATAAAAATATAAAGCATAGCAAAACTCCAATGCCTTAACTGTCACAAAACCTTAAAAACATAAGTGTATATTACGCTTATGGCAAAGGTTATAGAGGCCAAAATAAAAGTTAATTATTAAAGTAGGCTATATATTTTTGAAAAGGTGACCAAAGGCATAAAAATTACGCAGTGACCTTCTTTATGTTTAAAGACTGATATCACTATACAAATGGACGCTGTTAATGCACAGAAAGACATTTAAATAAGTAAAGAAAGTGAAAGCTCCACATACCACGTGTGGCAGTAATTTGTATCACAATAATGTAAATGCCAGAGTGATTGTAATGTAAATAAGCATTATTGTATGACATTGATTTGAGATGTTTCTTAATTATAAGCATTGTTAGGAAATAAGTTTACACGGCCTCACTGAAACTGACAATAAGAGCGGGCAACAATGAGCGAGGGGGTGAGTTGTGTATCAATTATTAGAGACAAGCAAATGACGTCAGATTGGCGCGCTTTTCTTAGAAATGGCGGGAATTTCTTCCCTAGAGCATATGTTTTAGTAATTTTGATTGGTTATAAAAATAGACGCTAATGTTGGCGCGTTTTATTAACCAATAGCAGCTCGGTTATAATCTTTAGGCATATTGGGGTGTAGGAGTATAAAAAGCTAAAGCCAGAGGCAAGTATTGCCCAGTCCAACAGAAACATTTGTGCATTACACGTCGCTCAGTTCAGAAGCATTCGCGTGTAATACGTCGTTCAGTTCAACATAAGTATTCGTGGGTTATACGTCACAAAGTTTAAGAGAATCGTCGCGCAATTCTACAAAATCTCTCGCGTCGTAAAGTTAGTTATAAATGTGAAATACGCGAATTAATAAAGTGCGGCAAATAAGTAATTATAATAACACTAGAAAATATAACAGTTTCAGTCTGGCGTGTATCAAGAATCAATATGTGAAATTGAATAATGTGTGACGACAATAAAAGTGTAGAAACAAATTCTTTTATCAGTGTTATCTTTCAGTAACAAATCCTTTCCGTTTACACACCCTGTTCAAGATGTGCTCGACCGAGAAATAATAGCTAGCCGGAGGACAATGAACCCAACATTCAAAGTAGTAAAACAATAACAGGCGCTCAGCAATAGATAACACAAAGTGACCGCGACACCATACGTTGTGCAGATAAACATGAAGCATCTTCCAACTACCAACAAATATATGCGTCTTCACACGATATCACCTCTTTCATGTCAAGAACCCTAAATTTATTAATAATGCATAATTAATACAAGTATCTCTCTAAAAACTGCAGAAACATAAGATAATCAAAACCATGCACTTTATAGGAATTCCACTTAGAGGCAAATAAAGTGAAATTAACTGGACATTCACATAAAATTCAAATAATTCATTTTAAAAGCGAAATTATAGGAAAATCAAAAGTATTTCTATGGAATAATGTATAGCTTAAATATAAAACCATGAATCGTATCCAGGCAATATCTATATATTGACTAATTCAAGAAAATATCCGAAATAGGCCACGACTCTTGAGTAAACGTAAACGCGTTAAGAGACAATTTTTAATAGTTGGTAGGCACAAATTCATGCGTTAAGGGACAATTTTTAATAGTTGGTAGGCACAAATTCTGAACCACTTAAAGAAACTACTAAGTTGATACCATGGTGATGTAAAGAGTTCACTTAAATAAGCACAAACCTTAACTAAACTCAGTGCTGCGTAAGATCACAATATTATATAACAGATTTACACATTAAATAACCACAACGACAAACTTTCATTACATAACTGTTACAAATAAGATTAAGGTAAAATGAAACACCCAGTAAACTTAAGACTCGCACACATACAAAATATATAATCTGGCACACATTATGACAATCCTAACTCGCACATATACATTTATTTGCACAGAAATGTAGAAATGTAGGCTCTCAATAAAGATTATATATATTTTCTGACGGCTACTTCACCCTTTGTAAGAAAGAAAATGTAGGTAATAATAGACATTAAATTACGCAAAGAGATTAAAATTACCGTATTCAACAGTTGGGTCCTAGTTCCAAATGTACTTTAATCGTTTTAGATCAGCTAGTGCTTGGAGTTAAATAACATGTGGCATTAGAATTTACTAACAAATGAATTTTCAGATGCTTACGCTTGCGAATGAAAAGCCAGGTTCGTACTAGGTGAAACGATCAATCAGAAATCTGCAGTACCGATACCACAAATTTACAAAATAACAAAACAGAGAGTGCATAAATGCCATTACCTTTTTAAAAATGCGGCCAATAGCATGAAAATGCCAACTATGAACATCTAGAAAAGGCCAAGGGACGCCCTCAAACATTCTTGTCTCCAGTAAATTACTGCTTCTGCACACCACAAACATTCAGAGAACTCCCACGAGGAAGTCTCGCAAGCCCTGGCTTTCACCCCGTCTCTCACAACCGATGGCTAAGGCGAACAGAAGGTGAAGAGCTATTTACGCGCGGCCTAGTGGGAAACATGCAAAGAAGGCACTGAAGCAGCAAACAGAAGATGCGGGAACTAGCATTGCGAATTTTCCAGCGAGAAATATAGCATATGTATTAAATAGTATACTATCGATATACATGCATATAACGGCACACTATAAACATACACTATACGTATATACATATACGTGAGTCTTTTCATCCTGCGGATTGGTAACTAGGCAATCCTGCATTTTAATTCGATGCGAAAAGCAGGTGCTGACACCGCATTCATCAGCCCGCTAATTAGGGCTATGGTGGTGCTCATTGTTAATATGCTGGAAAGTTAGGGTGAAGATCGGAAGTTCAAATCACTCCTGCGAATAAGTTAGTTTTTCATTCATTTCTGTTTATGTTTCTGTTTCGAGAACCTTCTAGCAAAAATACGATTTCTTTTCGAATGCACTAGAAAGTGGATTTGCCTATAAATACGAAGTTCCAGCCGTTCGTGCTCACTTTGGAACAATGTTTTCGAAGAGAGGGTATCTGGACGTGCTGTTAGTATACAGGGAAGCGCAGAAGAATGCAACAGAGGCACGTCGTCTATACCAACATGGGTTTTCGCAAAGAACACTTCCTACAGATCACAAGTTTTTGCGAGTTCCGCCTTCTAGAATCAGGAACAGTGCACGACACCACATCCACGAAGAGATCACCCTGTCTGTGACCAAGTAACAACGGATCGTGTTACTGACTATGTCATTCAGCATCCGCATTGTAGTTCGAAGGACATTCTCAGGCATTTCAATATTAGTCAATCCTCCGCGTGAAGAATGCATCATGCAAAGCTTCACCCTTATCGTCTTCAACTAAGCAAAGGAGCTACTGCAGTCGGACCATGGACAGAGAGTGGCGTTCGCTAGGTGGATCATACGGCAAACTGAACAAGACGCACATTTTTTGGTAACCGTGTTAATTACAGACGAAGCAGGGTTCCACAACACAGGCAATGTAAATCGCCGCAACATGCATTATTGGAGTACTGTAAACCCATACATGATGCCAGAGGCGGCCTTGCAAGTCCGATGGGGTTTCAACGTTTGGGCTGGTGTATTCAGTGATCTTTTAATAGGCCCATATTTTTATGATGGCCAACTCACGGAATCGCTATATCCATTTCCTACAACACCAGCTGCCTACTCTACTGTATGAAGAGCCGTTGCAGAACCCACTATGTAGTACCAACATGATGGGGTGTTAGCTCATTCGGTCCGTCGTGTAACGGTTTATCCCGATGCCACCTACCCTAAGCAATGGATCGGACGCCATCTACCAATAGGGTGGCCAACATACTCACCAGATCTAATACCATTATATTTTATCTTATGGGGTTATCTTAAAGATATCGTGTACCAGGAGCGGCCAATGACCCCTCAACAGCTGAGGGAACGCATCATCATAGCTTGCCGTGACATCACACCGGCCATGTTGCGCCGGGTTAGGCTGGCGATGGTGGTTAGACCGAGATTTTGTATCCGCCGGCATGGTAGCCAGTTCGAGCACTTATTACAACCACATGGAGGAAACAGGTAAATTGTAAGGTTTATCTGTTTGGTGTTCAGGCATGATGTCATAGTCATTGTTGGGAACCAGAGGGGTACACAACGATCATAATATGGGCTTGCAAAGGTCATTTAGTTTGTATGTACGTACTGCATTTTGTAAACCCTTTCTTTTGTATGCAGGAATAGCTTTAAGTATTAAAACATTATTTAATGATGCCTTATGTTTGCAATTTATGATTACAATGCTGTATGCATTTATTTATGATGTTCATTAAAGCATATTCTAACAAGTAACAATTTGTGTTTCAATGAAATTCACATAATTAAACTAAGTGAAACGACACTTCTATGCCAAACTATCAGCTCTGGTTTTACTAAATATAAAATGTACCTTGAAATGGCAGTTTTTGAACGTGGGACCTTCACCACTGAAGGCCAACGCGCACACTGTTGTACTACGAGTGCAAGTCACTACACGCACAGCGGTGCAAAGCAGTCATTTCGGCCGAAATTGATAGGACGCGATGCAGTGGACAGTGTTTACGGCATACCTGTACAACGCCGCTTCTATTTGCTTGGTAGTAATTATGATAAATATCTGAATACATAGGCCTCCAAATTAAGTAAAAGCTAGGATGGCAACACAGGCTTTTATAATATTTATAGTTTAAGATTACGTTAATGCTTATTTGAAAAATCATTTTTTCCAATAAATGTTTGGGATAGTTTTAAATGCTTTTAATTCTGAGGCTTTATAGACTTTTTAAGAAACGTCCACCAGGTATATCCTGGTTCCACTACCGTATATCAGAAGCAGCTTTTCTTAACCTAAAATATTCATTACACTTTGACATGTAGGAATAGGAACCGGGACAGGTTTTAGGTAACTCTTGGACTATACGAGCGAATGGCTAGAACAGGTGTGTCACATTCACTCACATGCATGCATCAGCTTACTAAGGTTAACGGGGTAGAAGCGAAAACAAAATATAACAGTCCAATTTTTGACCAAACAGTGTGACTTTCCAGCAGAGGGACTGAGCGTACAGTAGCTTGCCACCGCGGTGTCCTCCTTCGTGCTACATTCACACGAGGCAACCTTGACCTGTCTGGTCTAGAACCTACACGTAGTACCTAACCAATATTAGAGAACAACCTTTGACACCAGCTAGATGTACTGTTGGATATACCGACTAAGAGTAGCGGTCAAAGCTATATTCTCATCTTTGTCTCTCACATTGTCAAACAAGTCAAGCGTATCTAAGAGTATAGATAACATTGGCAGTCTTACTACTATCGCATTTCCAAGCTTCTTCTGTCTTACAGACAGAGCTTTATTAATTGCGTGGTGCTGATTTCAAAGCTTGTATCCCCCACCTCTCTACTAGAGAGACACAGGGCGATGTAATTGCGATCTAGTAGCAACAGACGCCGAGAGCGCAATATTTTCTTTCCTAAAATGAATGAAGTGCTGAGTAATATCTGATTCAGGTTCTGCTTTAAAATCTGAAACTACTTGTCTCTCCTGGTTATAAGTTCGTCTTTAAACTCGGTTTTTTCTGCCATTCTGTTACTGTGTCAAGCGTAACATCAGAAATAGCTCAAACAATATGTTATAATTAACAACCGAGAAGATTATTACTTTCTCTACTACGTATAGTAAGTAGGGGAAGTATTGTATTCCAGCCAAAATTTCGATACCGAGATTTCACCGGAAATACATGTTTTGAGACCCCCTGAATCCAAAAAAAGCATTTTTGGAAACATGTCCGTGTGTGTGTCTGTGTGTCTGTCTGTGTGTGTGTGTCTGTGAACAGCATAACTCAGAAACGAACAGTCGGATAAACACCAAACTTGGTATTTAGGTTCAGTATCTTCCAAGAATGCGACACGAAGGTTTTCGAGAAAATCCCTCCACCCCAGAGTACCCTTTACATGGAAGATTTTTCGAAAATGTTAATTTTCTCAAAAATGGCTCTAACGATTTTGATTAAAATATCATATGTTTAAGATATTTTTATGACAAATAAAATGTATATCTTGAATTTCCTGGGAATGTCTCCAAAAGTATTCTTTATTGTGAACGACTTTTGCATAACTGGTAAACCATAAGAGATAGACAAAATTTTACTACACAAAAAATGTACATCACGTTAAAATACACAATTTATGTCATATACATTTTTTTAGTTGAGTGAACCATTTTCGAGATATTGCTTGTTATTTCCTTAAATTTTCAAATACTTATACTTTT
This sequence comes from Deroplatys truncata, assembly GCA_030765065.1. Taxonomy (NCBI): domain Eukaryota; kingdom Metazoa; phylum Arthropoda; class Insecta; order Mantodea; family Mantidae; genus Deroplatys; species Deroplatys truncata. The sequence goes on from CM060975.1 coordinate 226,276,031, forward strand.
TCTCAAATTCGTTATTCAATTTTTTATGTCCTGGATATGCAAACAGAATAGAATGCGCCACATAGCAACCAGCGCTTAAAAGATTTGACTATCGCTTATAACCTACCATGTTCCCCTTGCATCTACAAGAAAATTAGCAATAAGATTGACATCTCGATTAACATGAAGCATATGAGAATAAACGTTTGTAAAAATAGTTTGTACAAGAGTAGAGAAAGTCATGTGAGTGTAACACATCAGTTTTTTTTCTTGCTGGTACTATTTCCAAAACGTTTAGCTTGCCAGCTTTGGGGAATCTTCATATTCACTCCCATTTATTTCCATATTGATGTTAGGATTTTCACTTTCTCTGCCACCTAACTAGGGTAGGTAAGAGGAAGTACTGCATTCCAGCCAAAAATTCGATGGCGAGATTTCACGAAAATCCACGTTTCGTGGCCCGTGAATAAGAAAAAGAAAAAGCTACCTGCATATTTGTATGATCTCTCAACACCATGACTAAAAATAAAACATGTTCCATAAATACCAAATCTTGTATTTATGTTCCGTACTTTCCAAAGATGGAACACGAAGGCTTCAAGAAAATAACTCACCCCAACTACCCTTTACATGAAAACAATTCTATATACCTTTGATTTTCTCAAAAATGGCTAAGGAGTTTTATTAAAATACCGTACGTTTAAGATATTTATATGACAAATGTATATCTTGAATTTTCTGGGAGTAACCCCCAACGTCCTCTTCATTCGGAAGGAATTTTGTATAATTTTGTGAGACAGACAAAAACATTACTGCTCAAAAATATACAGTTCTTTAAAGCATACAATTAATTCCAAATGGGTATTTTGTGGCTTCCGCCATTTCGGAGATATGCGTTATTATTGGTTGGAATTTTTCTATACCTTTGTATTTTTTAAGTGTTGTCGCTATTCATTTGTTTTTCGCGATGTCAGGGAAAGAACAATGGATTTTAAGGCCAGCATATAGCCAACCGGTTTTTAAACATCTGAGTATCGCTTCTCTTTCCTCCCCATCTCCCTTTTACCTACAACACAATCTATAATGAGATTAATTCTGCAAAGATTTATCCCAATCAACATGAAGTAGATAGAAAAATATCCTTTTGTATACATAGTGTGACATAGATTCTAGATGTTATATAAAATAAGCAATAGTGGGTAGAGAAAATCCCGTCAATATAACATTAGATTTTGTACTCTGTGAAAGCTGTGTATTTCCGGTAATTGCTTTCTTTTGGCCAAAAGTTACATCCTTTACAAAACTTGTAAGGCTATTGGAAGGATGGGGAGGGGGTTAATAAGTAGAAGTAGTAGACACATCAATATGTTTTCATACCCATTTACGTGAACATCAGGTGACTTTTCATCTGTTCACGAGGCTGCACCCAAATATAAAGGGTAAGGTGATGTTTCATCTTCTAGAGCATTTTACAATGATTTTCATAAAGAATGCGATGGAAGGTAACTTAAATTAACTAAATCGTCTTCCCATGTTTAAAAAGGTATCCATTCAACGTCGCTGGCTTTAACAATAGTACTAAAATGATTAACCTAAAATAGCCTACTCCTGGACTTAAGGGTGTTCCCCTCCAGTATAGACCACTAAACCACTTTAATTGCGGCATTTTAGTCAACTCAATTACGAGAGGCCGCAATTCTACCAACGCTGATTTTTCCGCACAAAAACTGTGGCATAGGATTTAAATCTCCTTAGGATTTTCTCCAACCGTCATCCATACAACGTAACAGTAGATCAGTCTCTCTCGAAACGCTAAGCCTGGGGTCACAATTAATGCAATCAAAACACATATATACGTCAAATCCGCTGTATTTATCTTGTACATGCACGCATTAGCACCAATACTTGTCACTGTTGATTTAAACCATTAGATTTATACAACGGTATTAGAAGCCAGCTATTATTGCGGTTGACGAAAGCACCATCCCGCATTATATTTGCTTGGGGGAATTGACATTAATGAATGAAGCTTGGAGAGAACTACATTGTTTACAAGTATACGTTCCTAGTTGGGGTTGTATTTGATGGATACAGTTATTTAACGTTGCCATAAATACTAAGTAATAGCTATTAGCAGTACGGCAATTAGTAGAACCGGCTATATATGGCATTTGATATTATAACCTGCAAACCGGGGTATAAAAATATGAACTCGTCAAAATCATAATGTAAGTACGAGGCATGTTTTTAAAGTGAGCAACGATAAGTTTTTTTAAAAGTAAGAGAACATTGTTTTCCAAATACTTTATTATCATTCATTACCCAGCTTACACTACTTCTCCACACAGTCACCCTGTTATTCAGGCACCTATCATAACGGGAAACCAGTTTGTATGCTTTCGTCAAATAATGATGCCGCCTGTTATGAAAGCCAAGCCTACATTTCTTGTTTAACAAGATCATCGTCGTTGTAATGTTTTTCAGTAAGGGATTTCTTCAGATTGAGTCGATTCTGGCTCTTTCTTTCTTCGAGGGACTGTTTTGTAGAGATGATCGTAGCTCTTCTTGTATCCGCAGTCATAAGATACAATGCTGGCCCCTGCTTCTTATGCCGACAGCCTGCCTTACACTAGGAGCCGGCTGCACAAAGTTCTACAGCGCTCGCCAGGTTGCGCCCTGTCTGCCAGTACAGGTGGCGTTAATGTTGGTTCAACGTCATCACCTGACTTGCCCAGCGCGTACACAGAGCGATGCCTGAAGAGGAAAAAGGACAGTGTATGACTTCGTTCTCGACCAACATGGAAGGACTTGGAGTGATCTTCGTGTCTGGGAGCGGCCGTCTACACACTTTTTGGCTTATTCTAAATTTTTATAACATGTATTTTCGGGCGTAAGTAAATTTCAAAATTCTTATACAGAGTGGAGCGACATATAATATTTCATGGAATCGAGTTTACATTATATATTTAGCGTGTTAAATGTTTTGTTTCGTAATGGCAAATATGTGTGAGAAGGACAGAGTTAAATGTAACTGCTTTAATTGTAATATATTTCTGAGTCAATATATTCAGTACCTTTGGGGCTGTACAGATCCTTGTTCTATTTAAAGTTTTTTTTTAAATCCTTTAATTCCTTTAAGCTGTAGTAGTAAATAATTATTACTCTGGGGGAATGCCTTACTTCTAATGCATTCTATAAGGGTCCGGCGTTTTAGTTTTCTAGTTTATTTTTTATTTAGTAATTGTAACTTCTGTGCATCGACTACTTCTAGATGCGCCTTGCAAGAACGTTACAAGATGAGGAAAGAAATGAAAATCTCTTGGTGTCTAATTCGGATTATAGGGAGGATGGCCAAATCGTTCCCAATCACATCCCGCAATCAGATCTTGAGTTTGTTTGGCTGTGTGTGGCCGAGCATTGTCACTCATTACTGTTTTCCCATAAATCTCACACAATTGGCGATGAATATCTGCTGCCGTAACATTTATTACATTCAAAAAACGAATCACTGAACTGACTTCTCATTCGGTGGGTCGATCATTGTTTTGAACATTTCGAAACGCCGTAAAACAGAAAAACACAAAAGGTGATCGACGCTCACAGCTGCGTCTGGCTACCTAATCAATGTAATTATCGCGCATGCTCAAAATCGCGACTGCAACCTGCAGTAGCAAACTACTAAGATGGTACGTACTTTAAAAACACGCTTCATAGATGTGAAAGTAGGGTAGTCTATTTGTTAATTTCTTATGGTTGGTATAGGAAGCATTGTATTCCATGCACAAAAACTTGATATGCAGATTTTACCATAGATATTTGTTATAAGGAGCCTTGAATATAAAACCCAAACAATTGCTTTTATGACAATGTGTGTCTGTGAATAGCAGAACTCAAAAACGAAAAGTCGGATAAATAACTAACGAAGCAGAATAATTAATAGCAGCAAACAAATGCCATTAAAATAAGTATAACTAATAGAGAATTATAATGCATTAGAATGATAACCTAATAGGGTAAAAGATACTGAATATTATTGAAATATTTACTATTATTTAAATACGTGTAGAATGTGAAGGCGAAGTTAAGCGAAGAATAATTTTGCTTCCAACTCAAAGTAATGTAAGGAACAGAGAAAGATGATATCACATAATGGATGTTAGGAAAGAAGCTCTCCCGCTATTGTATATAGGAACTGAAAAACATTATGTATACCAAGAGTCATTACTAACAAAGGACAAAGTTGAATAAAGTGTTCCTTTGTGCGAGTTGGGAGTTAGCAATTGTAGTAATCTAGGTAGACTGTTGAATTAGGTTAAAAGTGTTAAAGTTGTAATGAAAACAGAAAGAGATAGAAGATAATTAGGGGATAGAATAAGTGTAAAAAAATTAATAAATAAGGGTTTGCGGGATAAATAGGACAATGATATGTACTGTGAAGTTTACGGACCTAATGTGGTGGTAGCATAATATGATAAAAGTGTCTGTGTTTAAAACTGGGAGAAGCAATGTCCACAACATGGAAACAACTGTCCGCCTTGTATTGTATCTAAACTCATTGGAATGGTTAACAGAAATATTAGAGAAAATCACTGATTCACATTTTCGAAGCGCTCTTATGAGTTGCGCTCTGCAGTTTGTCTTATTCTGTTTAAAAATAATTATGAAGCATATAGACTAACGGAGATTATATTTCCAACGGATACCTGAACTTCTTTATGTACGACACAAGCCTCATTGTTTGGGGTCGGGTCAGTACTGTCCATCTGAACAGAGGGAATGCATTTCTGAATCAAAGTGCGACTTGGGTAAAGCCAAACACTTTCCACTAAAATCTTACGGTAGATGTCTTCTGAGCTAGGAGAGTTTTGGTTGTGGAGTATGTCGAAAACTGTCACTGATAAACGTTACCGTGAGATACTAGCAAAAATTATTGGGTCATAGTTAATTCTGAATTGGTGACTAAGATTACCATCTCCTCATGCACATGAAGAAGTGGCTTGCATCGCAGCACTTTGACCCTTCTGAAGAGTTTCAGTACACCGTCATGGGTTGGCTGCGATCACAGGCGGCGGAATAATTCTATCACACCAGAATTCCCATACTCGTTGCACGCTATGAAAATTTCTGAACGAAGCAGAAAACTTTGTGGAGAAATGATTGAAGTTTCAAACTATTTTACAGGAAATTCTATAATTTCAATGTAGTTTTTCTTATAATAAAGCCCTAGTCAACCATGAACCACTCCCATTTGGAGGAAGTAATTTAGTTGCGATATAGACTACCCTTAAGTGATATATTTATGTTATTATACAAAAGATTACAAATTGGTCCAGCTGCCCTGTAATGTACAGGCAAGAAACAATTATGAAAACAAACTTTTTGAAATTATGAATTATAGGCGTTAACAGCAGATTACGTAAATTACATGCAACATTTTGATCACAGCTTTATTGTATTTGCAGTACTTTAAGATATAGAACGAGTTATGATAACTAAAGTAGTAGGAGCTTTGGGGAATCAGATTTGTTGTCTAAACCCCTAATATGCCGGCAATCTGTAACAGGACGATCTACTCTACTAATGGTTTTATGATATATATCGGCACTACTAAGCCCAACTCATCATTTTAGTTTGTTTTTATGTTAGCTACATCGTTTGTTTTTAAAATGTTCATTTCAGTACCATATTATTGTTTTGAGTAAATTTTTGAAGCTCTAAAGGGAAGGACGTAACGTAGTACAGACGTACACAGAAGTTGCCTGGCAAGCACGGCGTTAAATCCGAGAGTACTAATACAGTAGTGACATTAGTCACAAAACGTAGACCACCTAACGTGCCTTAAATTCTTTCTCGGTATACCCTCCCCGTTTGGAGGACTTATACACCCAGGACGTACAAGCAGTGTCATACTCAAAAGCGTAAAACAAAATAAACAATCAAACGTACTAGCGTGTTTCTTGCATAATACTTTCAATATCCATTCACTTCACACAGATAATGTTTTTATTTACATTCACAGAAGGGAGTCGCAATACATTCTGTTAATAAATTCATGTTGCCTTATGCTACTGATGATAAGAAGTATCTCACTTACAGTTTCACGGAGCCTCGATATCGACAAAACAAAACAGTGTAAAAGAGCTTTGATAGGATATATACCATACAAATCTCCATCTGTTGCTGTGATGTGGAAGGTTCTTTCAGAATGAACGCCTTGCTTAATGGGCAACTTCTTCGACATATGAGTCATATTTCCCTGCGGAAATGCTAAGGGAATTGAATTCTAGGCTCAGCCGCTAGGCAAGTGACGTCATACAGTATGTCACAGCACATTTTGAAATGAACACCCAGAATAAAAGTTGAAGTGTACAGGAAACAAATCAATTGCATGCTTTTCAAAATGTAAGTAATTTAAGACATACTGGATTCTTTAAATGCGTCCCATAGTTTTATAAAACACTTAAACACACTTTACACTATATAGGTTTGGGGCGGTTAAATGAAACTTGAAGACGCTAATATAACTCTGATGATTAGTTTTGAACAGTAAAAGCTTAAATGAAAGCTTGGATGCGATCAATTTCAGTAGAAGTGAGCAATTACTCGAAATAAAGTCACCTCCACGAATGACTAAATGTATATTCCCCGTGTCTTCATATTATAGGTCATCTTCCGTCATTTAGTTACCGAGTTTGCGGTTCTCCCCCCGGCGGAGCTTTTAGGGGGCGTAAAAAACCTTAGTATAGCTTCTTTCGTAAGGAAGGGGAGGCTTTGCTCCCTCGCACATAAAAGCATCTCATACCTTGAAAGAGAAGGGTCCGGAGCAAAATTGTCAGCCATTCTACTCCGCAGTTTCTATCTTGTGGAGCGAATGGGCGGTTGACTAATCGGCTGCGACCATGTACGCCTGGTGGCGGAATTGTTGACTAGGCATTAACGTAATTACAGAAAGAACCACTAGGCTGTCCCTAAACGCAAAAGAATAATAACTTTGTTTTGATGTGTCCATTGAAGGGGATATTGCCATTTTAACCAACAAATAATTTCTCTTCCTAAGGAATATGAAGTAAGAGGTTTTATACTTGTGAATTGTGTATAGCGTCTGTTACTGTACTGAGTTAGTGGCTAAATTTTGGATTATTATTGTACGAATCCATTTGACATAATTCTCTTCAAGAAAATTTCCAATTTTCTGTTGTGACTTATAAAGAAGGAGAGAGCTTGTTAGGAATTAATACCTTCCATGCCCATCGTTTATGCCGTAAAACCTAGAACCAAAAGATGCTCCTTTCTCTTCGTGTTTTTGGCTTTTATTACAACATTCTGAGACGGTACATACCTCAATGACTGGCGCAACTCTTCCTTGGCTTTATGGATTTATTTACAAGCTAAAGCAGAACATTGAGCTTTATGCTTGGCTCTTCCCTCATACATTCATAAACGCAGCAATCATCTCACGACTTTGACGACGTAGTGTTGCCTTTTAACAATTCCAGGAGACATTGCCATCGATAACTCTATATATCTAACAACATGCAACACTGTTTGAACCAGGCACAGACGATTCACAACGGGCATCGCCATGAGTTACATTGGTTTGATGAACGTACAGAGAGATCATAGCTCGCTATCTGCTCTGTACATCAAGGTCGTTGTTCAAAATCCATTGCTAGGCCTATACACGTAAACAGAACGGAGGAGGGTGGAGGTAACTTGTAAACCAAGGTTGCCTATTATTCATTCGCTATCTAGACTCTGTATGGTTAACATGTATTTACTTGAACTCTTTAGCTTTTCGAAGGACATAAATCAAACAGCACGGGGGTGTGATTACTGGATTAACATGCAACATGACTTTGCTACACTGGCCAGTTATCGATTAAGCTCAGGTAGATAACTTTCTTACAATTAAATTATTTCCCTAATTAATCATGCGGTTGAGAGTTACATATCCCCTATATGCAGAGTCGCAGTACTTCTGTCACTTGCCTACAGTAGGTAAGTGGAGGTATGATATTCCACCCAACAATTCTCCGACGAGAGTTCACCGGAAATACATGTGTTGAGACTCCTGAATCTATAAAAGCATTTTTAAGAAAACGATCCGTTGGCGTCTGTGTATGTGCGTGTGTGTTTGTGGTGGATTGTGGTTGTAAATACCATAACTAAAAAACGAAAAATGGGATAAATAGCAAACTCGGCATTTCAGTTCAGAATATTCCAAGGAAACAACACAACATTTTCAACAAAATCCCACACCCTACCCTTTATGTAGCAGAGTTTTCGAAATTTCTGATTTTCTGAAAACGGCTGTTAACAATTTTGATTAAAGTACCATACGTTTATGATATTACATCACATAAAATGTATATCTTGAATTTTATGGGAATAGCCTGTGAAGCCCTGTTCATTCTGAAGGGTTTTTATGTATTTATGTATAACTGGTAAAGTATAAGAGGTAGGCTCTACATAAAAAATGTAAATTCCTTTAAAACACATAATTTATTTCAGTACCTTTTTTGTTAAGTAAACCATTTCCGAGATATCCGTTGTTAGGGGTTTGAATATTTGAATAATTCTGTAAGGTTTTAAAAGTGCTGTCGTTTTTAAATGTTTCTCGCAATATCATGGAAAGGGTATGAAATATCTAGGTCAGCATATATCGCCCCAGTCTTCAAAGACTGACTATCGATTTGGTTTCCTCTATACCCCTTGTATCTTCAACGAAATGTTGTAAAGGGTTGTCTAAATAACTTGAAGTAGATGGAAAAATAAGCTTTCGTAGGAATATTTTGTAGAAGTTATATAAAGTAAAGGTTAGTAGAGTCATGCGAATGCAACACATCAGCTGTTTTTCGTACTTATTGCTTCACCCCAACTTTCTGGATGCAATCTGGAACCTTTAGTAAAAAATGGCTTCAGGTTGTTAAGTCCGAGATAACAGGATCAGGATATCCCAAGGGTGGAGTGGTTGATTCGTACGCAATTTTACTGAACACATTACTAACTCAATCTTCTCTACACTTGGCCTGTGACTGGATGTGATATGATATAATGAAATTATACTGAACAAATTATTTAACAATAGTACTTTAATGAGCTTTAACCACAAGATACACAACATATATTGTCACGAATGTGACTGAGGAAATCCGTATTATATTTATTATTGTATATTAATTAACATTATTTTATTAGTCTGTCATAAGCTTCTGAAGTCATATAGTTTCATATTTTATATTTATTAATTTTGCTCAAGTCTTAGTAAGTTGTTTATATGGTTTGTCACCGCCCTTGACATTTCAAAGCGATTTCACTATACCATAATTTCCTTAGGAGTACGTGTCTTCCTGCACGTCCCTTAGCTGCACCTTGTGGAGCACATGATCCTTGGAAGGTCCTAAGCCTACGCATTTTCCAAGGCGTTGGCAGGCCATATTTGGTAATAGCTGCCCCGATATTAGAATGAATCCTTCTAGAGTATTCGACCCTATATAAGCAAGCACTCAAGCTCTGCTCGCGGGGACTTTGTGTTGTAACTTGACACATACGTTACAATATGTTGTTTTAAAATAATGAATATAACTATATTATACATTCATATTTACTTGCATAACTGCAACTGCGGGATAAGGCACCCATAATTAAGATTCTCTTTAAATATTCCCTCATTTCACATTTCTACTTGAAATATCTTTTAATCACTGCATGTTTTTATATCACATATATGTCAATTTACTATTTCCTAACCATTAAGCTTTGGTTATTGACCTTCGCGACATTTCAGCATTTAACCATTTTCTAAACTGCACCATGTTCATTTAACAGCTCATTATTACTGACATAGTAAATTAGATTCAAAATTCACGATATAGACATCTAAAATATCCCTAATACCTCTTTACATTTCATTGTCATACTATTGCTTAGCATGACCTTAAATTTAACATTAAATAAATTAAGTGATTATTACTCGTGTAATTTAGCTGGCAAGGGCAAGGACATAGAAGCTAACGATCTTCTTTATTATTTGACATTGCACTGCTGTTCTGGTACATTACCGTCCGGGCGTAGTATAACTCCAAGTCCATTCACCTTCCTCGTCTTAATCCCTGGTCTCGCAGCATGTAAATGGTTTTAAGCCGAAGATCTTACGTGAAGTAATCGCTCTACCCAACAAGGTCCCATTTGACTTTCTACGGTAGATCACTTTATGTACGTGTATCAGGTTCCGCATTACTAACAGGTGGTGTTTAACGTTGATAGCATAACTCGCTATGTATAGAATAAATAATACTAAAGCTGCTCAATTATTTTATCTTCAATGGTTTAATACCGCCGTAGCAACTCTTCGCTTGTCAACTGTAGTTAATATACTGCATACTGGCGGTGCTCTAATGTACGGCTTACTTAAACTGCTGGTTGCTGTGTCAGAGTAAACATGATGTTTACTGGGTTCAAACGGCTAATGCAACTGCATTGCCGCTGCCTAAGACAGACTGCACACACAAGCCCTTGTGTTTCTTCACTCATACGGAACGGGGTCAAAGTCTGTCTCGCTGCAGTCGAGCCAACTTAATTTTTCTCCGGCCTTCGGAATTCACAAGTGACATGATTTTAAAACGTTACTTTATTTAGGTACTGCTTGAAAACAGAATGAAACGTGACCACAGGCCACTATACGTCATACCACAGCTTTATCAGTGACCCATCATTTAAACACTCTTTTAAGATCGTTTGTGTTAATTTGTGCAATAGGTACGCGATTTATGAGATTTACCAGCCGTATGAAAAAGTACATGGTAAAAGTTATAGAACTCTCCCCATGTTTTTGAATTTGAAATACAAATAGTATATGTTTTTTCGTGCATTCTCTGTTATTCAGTTTCTCCAGAACGTCGTGGTATCCTGTAATATTTCCATGATTTACCCTTTATGAAGGTTTACCATTATAAATGCATACATTAGACCCCTCCTTCTGTGAGCTGTTCGATTTGGGTTGAACTCGGCGGAGAAGTTTGTTTGGACATGTTAGCTTGTGTATGCCGGTTATCAGGCTGGATACTGGAAGACTATGAGAGCTAGTTATTTCGGTAGTCTGCCTTATGCAAGAAACCCGTACATCAAAATATTTCCACCTGTCACCACGGACCTTTTTAAAGTGTTAAAGCGTCCTCATAGACAAACCACTCGGGTTTGAAAGCTAAAATTTTATATGAAACTTCCTTATATGTTAATACTAGGGGTTATTCCGATATAAATATCATAAAGTTGAAAATAATGAAGCATATATATTGAAGTAAACTACTGCTTTCATATTGAATACCTTTATGCAGACATTTAACTCATATTACAACGACATTCAGAACAGTGACATTATAAACATATTCAAACAAACGGACATGTCATTCATATTTATGTTCACAGTATGAACTATTGTTTTTTCTCGGGTGCTAAATACTCTAATTTAATACATTACACATTTTTTTGCATAAATGATTATTATGTATGTAGTTTTCCTTTCATGTTGTCAAAAGTTATAATTTAAACCTGATCTCGCGACTGCAGCTCTTAGGTTATCTACATAGGCAGTAAGTGCCAGTTAGCAGCAAGTCACAATGAAAACAGGATGGCAAAATACTTAAACAAGACTGCTGCAGCTATTCAAGGAGAAACTTGCGCTTCTAAGTGATTTGGTTTGACTCTCACGCTATGGAGGCAAAGACCCAGGCTCCTAGCTAGTCCTACGTTTATACCTTTTAACTTGCGTATGTTACAATTATGTGATCAAAATATTTGGAAATTGTTGTAAATTATCAATAAATGTGAGTATGCTGATATAAACTATCCTTGTGAATTTTATAGTGACACAATACATTATGTTAATTTTATGTCAGGTTTCCTTTCGTCTCAACTTATTGTTTTACAGCTGTGAAGTAACGATGAAACTACCCCTACGGCTCTAGTGAACCGAACGAATTTACGATACCTAAGGGAGAAATTATCCTGAGTTACGAGTGAAGTACTATCTTTCACAAAAGTAAATGGTCAATTCCAATGAGACTTGCGCGAAGAGTCACCTAATTCTCGGACGTTCTTGCATAGACGGTATGAGAATGAAATCTGTCATATGCTTCCCTTGCTGGGCAGTACACGGCAGCCATCAGCTCATCTTACAATTTTGAAAAGCACATTTCGGGAATCATTGTAAACTAACGGGCAAATATTGAAAATTCAACTTCACACCTGTAAAAAGTATGTGCATATATTGTTTCGATTAAGCAGTGATCCAGAAGACAGAAAAAAAGTCGTACTCCCTGGTGTAGTGGCTACTCTAGCCTCTAGGTCGCGGGTTCAAACCCGGCGGAGGGCAATGGATGTTTTCGGGCGTAAAAATCCTTAGCATGGCTTCCTTTTGAAGGGAAGTAAAGTCAGTGGTCCCGTGTCGTAGATTTACGGAAGGTAAAAGAACCACAAGCCTGATGAAGAGGCTCTATGCAAAATGTCCGGTCTTTCGCGCCCAATATAGAATGGGACGTCAAGGACCATAGCAGGTATAGAGTGTCCATAAATAAAACTCAACTTAATTTTAATTTTTAGGAGTAAAAAAAGGACTCCAATGTTGGATGCTTTACTTATAAAGATATGTTTAAACGTTGCTTCTGTGCTCAGAATAGCTGAACTTGTTAAAGTGTGTTACTCCTAATCAACAATGGTGACGAAACAGGATTGAAGCGTATGTAACGGTAGAATTTTTTTGTTTTATTTTTTAGGAAAAATCATCATTTATAGCCTGTGCAAATTAATATAAAATTATACAAATTAATGGAACCTTTTCTGATACAGCTCCTCCTTGAGAGCGGTAAACTACATGGTAATTTTTATTTCGCAGAGCGTTTAATTTTGCCCGTCGTCTTACAAACGCTGCAATACGATTGAAATTTTATAACTGAATGCTTTACGAAATATTAATTGTAATTTCTGCAAACAAAACAGGGAATACCTGAACTGTCAATCGTTCCTCCCGAAACTAATAACATTTTACTTTAAATACCCACACTCAAAGGCATCACTCTATAAGTCTGGAAGACCATTACTATGTTAATTCAGCCACTGTTAATGTTAACATTAGCTTACAATGGATTAAGGAACCATTATATCTTCATGTTAGAAGGTCTCGAGAAGCAAGGAAATTAAAATATTTCAGGCGCAAGAAACGAAAATAATTATTTTAGAAGTGTGAGTGAACTCAGCATGATTACATGAAATTTGTGAATAAAGTTATTTAGCCATTAACGGCATCTTCATTTATCATCGGTATGACTCAGGATACTAAATCATTAATTCACTCACGCACTGTTTATTTCTGCATCTCCTTTCGCTTACGAGTACCAATTCTGCCGTATTATGGATGTTTCCTCTACTGGTTTTGTGACTATATTTTTATTTTTGCCGGAGGATCCTACATATAAGAGAGTGTTACCTTGGTAACTGAAACCATTTCACCGTATTCATCGTGATCAATGTAAAGAAGCCTGACATATAAGCTTCCTTTTTTTGTTATTATTCAACCTGCCAGGATTGCGTTTCGCCTGTTTCAGTATCACAGTACCCCGCATCTTTTTCTCTTCCAATCCAGGGACTTCTTCTTAGCTAATATTTCAATATATTCCAGTCGTCTTCTCGTATACGATTTCCATTTATCTCTATATATTACCCTTCTGGATGGAGTTAGAATGAGCTCTGTTATCAACGTATATATCTATAGAAAGCAGTTGGATGATCAAATTGTTATTATCGGTTTCGCTTTATATTTCATAACTTTGTAGTTTTTCTATTATTTTATATCAAACGCGCACCTTAGTCCATGTTTCGTCTCTACTCTTCATGGACACTATTTCCGACTGTCACATGCACAATGATGCCTATACCATTCTTATGTTGTGCAGGTAATTATTGAACGTTTCGATGTTCATCTGTAAGGAAGCAAGAAGAAAATAAGATACTTGTTATAGGTATCCTAGATTAACAGGCAAACTTTTAAATGTAACATCTCTTTTAAACAAACATTTTTTAATTCATGATTGACTGAATTTTAATTCATGTCCGTGTGACAAAAGCCTTCAGCTTTTACTTTTTCTAATATTTACAGTAATGAACTCCAACCAAAACTTAGGTGTCAAAATTTGACCGAAAATACACGAGTTGAGGTCCTCTGAATCCAAAACAAACATTGTTTTTACAAAACGTTCCTTGCGCGTATGTTTTTTTTTAAGGTTTATTTATGGATGCTCTTTAACTGCTGTGGTCCTTGGCGTCCCATTCTGTATTGGACGTGAAAGACCGGTAATTTTGCTCAGAGACCTCTTTATCAGGCTTGAGATTCTTTTACGTGCCGTAAATCTACGACACGGGACCACCGGCTTTACTTCCCTTCCGAAGGAAGCCATGCTAAGGATTTTTATGCCCGAAAAAATCCATCGCCCGCCGCCAGGTTTGAACCCACGACCTCGGGAACTAGAGGCCAGTATGGTAACCACTACACCACGGAGGACGACAATGTGTTTGTGTGTGTACATAACTTAAAAAAGTGGAATGTCGGAGAAACTCCAAACTTAATATTTAGGACACGCAGATTTTTAACAAAACCCTCCATCCATACTACTCTTTACATGAAAAGTGCTTCGTTACTTTCAATTGTCGTAAAAACGCAGTAACGATTTTGTTTGGATATCTAATATTTAAGAGTCGTCCTCCGTGGTGTAGTGGTTACCGTGCTAGCATCTAGTTTCCGAGGTCGCGGGATTGAACACGGCGGAGGGCGATGGATTTTTTTTCGGGCGTAAAAATCTTTAGCATGGCTTCCTTCGGAAAGGAAGTAAAGTCGATGGTCCCGTGCCGTAGATTTACGGCACGTAAAAGAACCTCAGGCCTTTCTTTCATGTCCAATTTAAAATGGGACGCTAAGTACCACAGCAGTTAAAGAGCGTCCATAAATAAAACTAAATTTAATTTTTCAATATTTAAGATATTTGTAAGACAAATAAAATTAAATTTAATGGAATATCTTCATTCCAAATTCATTTTTTAGGTTTCTGCATAACCGGTAAACCATAAGATATGAACAAAATCTTACTACACTAAAATGTGTGTAGCTCTCGTCAATACATAGTTTTTATGTAAAATATATCTTCGTATGGCGTAAAACACTATTCCTTGTTATTTGTATAAATTTTCAAATATTTATACCTTTTTTTTTAAGTGTTAAGTAGTCACTTATTTTTTTTCGCGGTCGTGTAAAAGGAGGAATTTCACTTAGCAACCGCCTTTTAGAGAACTGTTTATCACTTCACTTTATGTATCCGCATTGTAACTATAAGGAAATACGTGATGGAATAATTTTTACAAGGATTTATCCTAATTAATATGAAGTAAGTAGAGAATAACAATAGTTTGTAGAAGTGAGAATAGAGTAGAATACGAGTATGGAACATTTTCTTTATTTTACGTCAAGAATTGCGGTTTAAAAGGAGTGTTCTCAATTCTATATTTAATTTCAATGTTAAATTTAATTTTAAAACTATAATGTTCTATACATACTCATACGTTTCTGTTGAATGACTATATCTTTATTGTTTAATTACCATGAAGATTCACAACATAGTCACACCAACATTTAAAGATGGTACTGGCAATGCTTAGGACAAGCAAGAATCACTGGAAGTTGGGTACACATTGAAAACATTATTCTATGCGAAAGCGAAAATAATGCTCTAACTGGCATGAAATGTTGTAAATTGATTCAAGTAGAAACAAGAGAAATCAATACAACAGTATTTTTGATACTGCTGTTAAAGGGGAAACCTCTGTTGCTACAGTGAGAGGCAGCAGCCTTTGAAACTTCATATAACATCAACTTTTGTGGCATTTCCACTTCACCAATAATTACTTTTTCTACGCATTTCATCTTTAAAAGTATACCTCACTTGATATTTCGCTACAAATACGAGCTTTAAGGTCCGCTGCATCCATAACATGATTTATAAAAACGGTTTCTATGTGTGTGTGAACAGCATAAGTTCAAAGTGAAGTATTGGATAAATACTAAACTAGGTATTTAAGTTCAGAATTTTCCGCTATGTAAGATGGGCCCACGCGACCATGGTTTGGGACAACAGGATCTGGTAAAGGAGCAGAGGTCGCCCATACCAGAGGCGATCAGACGAATTGGTACAAGGACCGCCGATTATGGAACGAAGTCACCACTAAGCATTAAAACTACAGCCAACAATATATTGCTAAGGGCAATGGCGTTGCACCAAACGTTAATGAAAAGAGTTAAGTGAAATGACAAGTAAATGTTCAATTCTCTCACGGATTAACTCACCTTAGGAGTTTACACTGAGTTATCCTAAGGAAGCTGTTGCCCTGAAGGGATGTAGGCCATCTATCTCCCCACCACAAACTACTATTTACATGAAAAGTGTCCCATCATTTTTTATTTTCTGAAAATATGTTCAAACTTTTTTATTAAAATGTCATATTTGAGGTGTTACTTAAGGAGAACAACATACATAAGAAATATGTATCTTTAACTCTCTTGAACAGTCCACGAATATCATTTATTTATTGTGTTTGACAGCGCATCAAAGTACATAGTTTTTCAAATGAATTTTCTTTCCTTCTTTCTTTATTTTTTGCAGTGTTATGCGTTTTCAAAATATTCCGTTTTGAAAATGTAGACCTTTTCCAAGCACCATGTAATAACATGCTTGAAAATTTGCAATTATTGTTTTATCCGTTTCTTTGTCTTCATGCAAGGGCTTGTTATAAAAAATAAAGTCATTTCTGCTTCTTTTAACCGTTATAATTAATCACTTTTTGTTTAACGTAAAGTCACTTCTAGAAAAAAAAAACGTAGTGAAAATAACGTAGCGTGTACTGTAAAATATATTTTCGTATAAATGCTGTAATATATAACGAATATATTAAATTTGTGATAGGTAGAGCAAATCACATTAATTTAATAGATTCGTTTGAAAAAGTCCGCGTGTGTATGCGTTTGTGTGTGCACGCGCGCGCAAACAGCATAACTTTCAAAATGAAACGTCGGATAAATTTCAAATTTAGTATTTAAGTGTCACATCTTCTAAGGATGTGACATGAAGATCTTCTAGGCAATCTCAAAACACCATATGCTTAAGATATTTGCATGAGCACTTAAATATTAACTGGACTTTTCTGGGAATAACCTGTGAAGTTTTCTTCATTATGAATCCAATTTCTTTAGCTGGTAAAACCTTTAAAATAGAAATTCATGTCAAATAAACCTTTGTGGCATTTACCTTTTCAGAGATAATTGTTTGTTTTTGTTTTAATTTTTCGATACTTCATCATGCACATTTTAAACTTCTAAAACACCATTCTTTTGCTTCTTTCGATGTTATACAAGGAATTGGGTTTCAAAGCCAGAGTATCCACATTTATTTTATTTATTTTCTATTTTATTTTTTTTAAGATTTAATTATCACATTAGCTTCCCTATCCCTCTTATATCTAAAACGAAATGTATAATTACAACATTTATACAAAAGTTTTTCTAGATTAAATGAAGTGCATAGAAAAAGAAGATTTTTAAGATTAGACTGAAGAAGAGAGATAACGGCAAAGGAAGTTTGTGAATGTAGGACACAAGGTTGCTTTCTTTTAAGTTTATGGCTGAAAGCTAAAACTGAAGGCGGTGGATAGGAGGTTATGGACACTTGAGTGCAAAAACATGGCCTATAAACCAACGGAACAATTTATGTTCGTAATGAAATGTATAGCTCCCTCTTTATACCTCCTTTCATGTACAATCTTAGCCATTACCTTACCGCCCTCCAAAAAAAAGACATGTAGGTTAACACTGTCAATAAGTTGTCAATGTTCTTGCTGGTTATGTATTCTGAAGTTAATAATAATCATGATGAATATTAATAACGTTGGCGATACTCGGGTAATTATGAAAATATTTCCTTAAATTAACACTTTCCATTGACAAAGTGAAATCGTGGAAGAAAAATCTTGTTTTAATGCACACAAGAGATGCTGAATCCATAATATACCAAATCATAGCGGTTTCTTTCTCCGTTTTTATAATTGTATTCTTCGTCTGAGGCACGTTTAGATGTGTTATTGTAAAAAAGTAAAAGGAACAAAGAAAATCACCCAGAAAACATATTACTTTTCTAACATCACCCGAAGACACACATACATAGGAACCTTGTTTATCCGAACTAGGTGGGATCAGAGTAATCCGGATTAACGAAATTCCGGAAACAAACTATTAAACAAATTTTGATGTACGATTGTAACATCTGGAGAAAAAGAATTGAAATCCATCCAGATGAGATGACAATCAGCATTTGACTGTTATGAAAACGACCAAGGAAAAAACATAAATTCTGACACTTTAGTTTTTTTGTTCTGTAACACTGACCATAGTAATGGTATTTACTGTTAGCTTGAAGCGTGCAGCTAACTGCTATCTCTACGCTACCTGCATTGCCAAAATTACAACCGTATACATTCATATGTATTTGTCAAAGAACGCACATATTTTCACGGTGAAAATGTAGTCAAAAATCAATCCCCATAAGCCGGAAATTGGGACAAATGAGGGCCGGATAAGCTATAAATCAAAGGCATAGTGATAAGAAAAATCCATCGTAAATAATACAAGGATCACCATGAATTGATTATAATCACTCGAAAATGAATCATTTGAGCTTTTGACTGAACGTGGATTTTGTGACACATATTAAATACATATACTTTGTTCGTCAGGAACTTGTCATCGAGACTTAATGCACGTGGAAAACAACATAGTGCAATGAGAAGTGTGTCGGTCTCGAGAGAAGGAAGAAGTTTACTTGTGAAACATTTTAACTGAAAAAAAGCAGAATATTTGTTGTTTATGAATACATACAGGGTAACTATATCGTTTTTGTTTTCCTACCTTTACGGCCATTCCCCCAATTTCGTAATTGCTGAGCCTTGTTTAATTCTTTATTTTATTATTAATATTATTATCCTTATCATCATCGTTGGTAAGTTGATCAAGTTAGCTCTAAAACAGATATTGAGTTTTGTAGCTAAAACATTATACACTAAAATCCGATTTTAGTATGATAGCTGATCCAATAAATAATTGACAATGCAGTTCTAAGGTTAAAAGCAAATTTGTGTAAGAATTAACAAAGGTATGAGGGATAATTTTATTGCTCTTTCAGTATTTCCCAATAAAGTTATGGAAAGATTATTGCAAATTCTGACTCCATTTCACCTGATTTAATCACCTGAAATAGTCACCACACATTTAAGTAGTTATACGGTGGACTATTTAAGTTGAGATTGTACAATATCTCCAAAACTAAGCGTTGCAGAAAGAAATGTCTTTCATAAAAATTGCTTGATGTTATGAGGGAATGTAAATTTTATTAGTCATGTTTTATTTGGAGGACGTTGTGATTGTCATTTTAGGGTCAATTTAGTTTTCTTAAATAGGAACCTACCGTTTTTTAGCTTGTTTTCTCGCTTCTCATAAAAACTAAACAGCATTTGTATAAAGTACTTGCAATTGTTCTTACGCCGACGTAAATGAGGAAAATTCTGAATGGCTGTGTGCAAAGAGGGATATGAATGGTTGGTTCATCTATGGTGGTCATTTGAGGTTCAAGTTACGCTTCGTAATTGGGAAACAGTTTTTTAATTTTGTTTCCATATTCATCACAAAATAAATAGCTTTTTATAAACCATTTTCTAATGAGAAAACAACATATAGAATGTAGCTTCCCGTTTAAAAAAAATTAAGTTTACCCTAAACGTCATAACGTCTCCAAACAAACACGACCAATGTCATTCACTTTACCCCATAATATCCAGCAATTTCTATATACAACACTTAGTTTTGGAGATATTTCATAGTCTTAACTTAAATAGTTCACCCTGTATATTGTCTTCCGTTTTGAATTTCCTATTGCTGTATAACATCATTTTACACCCCAGTTATCTAAATCGTGACACTCATTTTGTCGTCATATGATTTTCGAATTAATGCACACTGTGCATCTGCTCCATCTGCCTGAAAATGTGCGGTTGAACATTATTAGTAGAATCATTATACAATATCTTTGGAGATTCAACACAAAAGTTACTTCAGTGGTCAACGAGTTTGAGATTGTCTCACATACAAGAATATTCAGCAATCCCGACAGTTCATTTGATAGCTAAGCCGAACAAAACATACGAAATATTTCGAGAAGTTCGCAGTGACCACAGTAGATGTAACAACCTCTTTCCCCAAGGTTTTCATAAAGTTTCTATTACTAGAGATTACTACAAATTACAGTTACCATACCGGAAAACTGAGGCAATCTGCGAACTTCAGTCCAGATATCAATACTGTCAGTGTTTAGAAGACAGGTGGAATGAACCGACCACAGATTTTAAATTGATATCCCGCTTTTCCATAGTGATATAAGACGGTATGCAATTGGAAAACACATCCTTACCGAGTTTTTAATAAATGATAAGTTCATTTGATTATGCATTTTTCTCAAAACTGAAAGCCCATTCCGAATTAAGCGTTTTAGATTGATCATCCGTATACGGCTGCCATTAAATTTATTTGGTATTAAACTACGGAAAAGAATATTGAAAGTGATTCGACAGCTGCCATAACGTTGGGAAGGAGGTATGTTGGTGCGAGTAGGTTGAAAAAAATAACATGTATGGTAATTATACAAGTCTCTGCATTGGGTTTGGTCATATGTATCCGTTACGAATTGCTGATTAAGTTTTACTTCAATAACTTCTGTGGAACATCATTGCCTTTGTGTTTGTTCCTGATATTTCCATTCTTTGTTTAGAATTATACTGATTAAATATATGATAAAAAATAATAAGCTGTGGAATCGTAGTAAATTTTGAATGAGCAGAGGAAGCCATGCAAACGTTACACACCTGAGCTAATAGCGTAGAGACTATCACTCTTTACGTCTCTTTTCACACTTCTAAATGGAAGTTGGGATAGCGAGGAATCGTGAGTAAATATACATTAATTATTAACGTTCCGAAATCCCAAACGGACTCGTTTAAAATTTCCTCTT
The DNA here is from genome assembly GCA_030765065.1 of Deroplatys truncata. Taxonomy (NCBI): domain Eukaryota; kingdom Metazoa; phylum Arthropoda; class Insecta; order Mantodea; family Mantidae; genus Deroplatys; species Deroplatys truncata. The sequence goes on from CM060975.1 coordinate 226,297,159, forward strand.
TAATTTAATTTGCTCTCCTGATTACTTTTACTCTATTGCCTTTAACGAGATACAAACGAATGGTCGACAGTATTTTATAACTCCAGGAATTTGATTTGTTTGTAAGAAATTGCAATTTATGTGTAGAAATAGGTAGTATCTTCAGCTTTTCAAATTTTGGAAAGGATAATGTATATAAATGGATCTCACTACAGTTACATGAAAAAACACTTGGCGATAAGGGGAGTAAGGCAGTTTTGGTTGGTATCGAAACATAAAATAGCTTCTCCCTTCTTTCCAACTTCTGAATCAGGCCTAACCGTTTCAGCCTGACAATAATGTCTTTCAGTCGATCCTTGCGAGTGTCCCTCTACGCTCATTATGGAATGCACCCATGTTTGTGAAGGAACAGGACTTTGTATTGTGAAAAATAAGCCCTATGCGAGTAACTTACTAAAAACACTGATTGAAGAGTAGAAGGAGCTATCTCGAGGCCACGTTATCTCGTACCAGGAGATAATAAAATAACCTCTGGTTGTTTTCATAGCGATGATAAATTCACGGACATAATAGGTAGCTATTGGGAACAAAACAGTGGATAGTAGAATGAGACTCCAGCAGAGCTCAGGATCTTGTAGCACGCCAGTGTGACATCACCATGCACTGCTGCCAGTATGCAACCTTGGTCTAGCTGTTCTAGACCTATTGGATGGCGCCATGCAGGGTCATCCGACATGCATAAGTTTGAGCAAATGCAGTTAAATTATAAAGCTTATTTATCACAAGGTACTATAGAGCATGCCTAAGTTAGCAAGGTTCCATCGAATTTGTTGATTAATTTATTCAGGTGTTTTTATTCTTGGTATTAACGTGAAAGGGGATATATTATACATATATAGAGGAATTGTACATATGAAAGGGGAACCATACATATAAGAATTGTACAGTAATAATTTAATTCACTAACATGTTAAAATATTCAACATCTAACATTTGTACAGTGCTGATTGCAAGACACGGGCAGGCTAGCAAGAATTCCAAGAAATCATAAAGACCATACCTGTCACCGGGCGGTACAACGCTACATGATGGCGCCCAAGCGCACGGATCTGAAACCACACATTCTCATACCTGAGGGCCAATAAGAAACGTCGTTACATTTTCAAACGCGGAGTTGAGCGTCACTAGGCTCCCGTATATAAGGGCAGACAAAGCCTCAGAGCCCGCTCTTATTCTAAATCTAACTCATCGAGAAGTCACGTCAACACGAGGTGCTACAGATGCACGTGAGTGCACAAGGGTGGAGTCCGTGTGAATATAGCTAGGCTCCTGACTAATTTTAAGTGGTGGGATTATTATAATAATGGGAAAAGCTAGCCGCCCATAAATATTCAAACTGTGAAATAAACTTCATTGATTAAGGGAAACTTGCGGTGTATTTTTTAACTTTCCTCACCCAATAGAACCTGAGATTCAATAATTATATATATATAGCTAGGAATGGAATACTCAACAACCGACGAGCGCCAATAACCGAGGAAGAAGAACACTGCAACAGGCAACAACGATCCAAGGATCGACGATTGCCCGCTACAAACGCCATTGTGCACCAATGAACAAAAAACATATTTGGCAAAGATTTTAAAGTTGCGGTATTATTTAATTATATTGCAGATTTTAAATCGATGTATAAAGTCAAAAGTTCCAGGACACATAGGTTGAAAATTCTCAGGACGGAAACGGAGGGAAAGGTGGAACATTTTAGGTATTGGTCAGTAGGGCAACGGCCAGCTATTACTGGTATGTAAGAAACATGGGGAACATCTTGAGGTGCTCTCGGGGTCCTGAAATTTTTTACTTACTATTATAAAGGATTAAGTATTCAATTATTATGATCTGCTGCACATTAACAGTAACGTGGATATAGCACACTTTTTTAAAATTTAAAGTGCAAAACGTGGTAGAAACATAGCAATATTGTTGGAAATAATTTTTCCCTTAATGATGTCCAGAAAATCCAAATAATGAATCTGTTTTATTCGGTGTTGCTAAAACAGCGTAAGTTATAACCACCCATTAACCATGTATATCTGTGTGTATAACAGGGATAAAAAACAAGAACGGTCGAAATACACTAAGATGGCGTCTGAACATTTCCAATTGCATTTTGAGTTAACAATACAAATTATATAGTTAGGTGCAAGTTACATTAGCATAGAATATATCTCAATTTACCATACTTCACATATTCAAAAAAGAGGAGAAAAATGTGAACATTAATCTAGCTTACTTAGTTTTGTAATAAGTTCTTCGTCGGAGAAAAAACAAGAAAATAAAGTTAATGCGATATAGCTTCGACAGAACCTTAAGGTGCAGACAAATGTTTGAGATTTCCTCTAAAATTGGCTCAAATATACAAGCGTTTTACGAAAAAATAAAAATCTGTCCAACATTTTCATGTGCTTGCAGATTTTTTCTAATCTGTAAATACCGGAAACGTTTCTTTATAGAATTTCTAAATCCATAGAAGAGTCATTTATTAAAACTAGGATTAACTGACATTTGTGTAGTTTCATATGTGCGGTTCACTATAATTTATTCTAGAACGTTGTTCTGTATGCTTAAGAGACATAGCTCATTTCTTTGCATTACCTACAGGAAAAGGCGCTTTGGAGAGTCAGATTTGCTGCCTAAATCCCCACTGATCGGGAAACTTTACTGAAGAATGATTTTTTCTACTAATGGTGTTTGAGATATTGATCGGGAGCTTTAACCTTTAGTAGAACCGATCATCCTGCTGGCAAGCTACAGCAGAGAAGTTGCCGATACATCCGGTGCTTAGATTACAAAGCTGATTCTCCAGAGCTTCTGTTACAAACTGATCAATCAACGAAAGTTTGCAACTAACATTTATATCATTCCAAAAGTCGCATGTGTCATATTCATTCACTGTCGTTTATCTTCATATAGCGTCTACAAACTGTGTATTCTTATAAAAGCTTGTTTTTTTACCTACTTCATATTAATCGAGTTAAACCTTTGTAGAAATAGTTTCATTACACATTTCTTTTTAGGTAATGAGGGGGAATAGAGGAAATCGAAACTGATGTTTAAAAGCTGGTCGTTATACGGTGTGTTTAAAGATGTCTGCAGTTTTACGTAGCAAGTCTTTGTGTATCTCTTAAGGTTTACCCATACCTTCCGAATGAAGAGGACCTTACAGGCTACTCTCAGAAAATTCGAGGTATGTATTTTGTTTGCAATGTAAACATATTAAGTATGTAGTATTAGGGGTAATTATTGCTAAAATAAAAAATCTAATATTTTTCGATAATAAGGGTAGTTAAAAGTGGATCATTTTCTTGAAAATCTTCGAATTGCAACCTTGAAGATACCTACCGGAGAAGGACGCCTCGCTACTGCGACCAACTAGATTCATTGTGACTACACCTCCCGGAAGGCAGGGATGAAATGAAGGAGTCGCAGGAGGTCGCAGGACTGCAGACAGGTACACAGAGATGCACAAAAATCCCTAGTATTTCCAAGTTGAAACACCCGAAGCACCAGCGGAGGCAAAGAGTTCCACGAGGGGACGACGAAGTAACCCTAGCAAGCTTACGGGGAAAATCCTTTTTTACAAAGCACAGCAACCATGCCATTTGCGCGACACTACGAACCCGAAGATATTTCCTGAAAGATGAAAAGGAGAGAGATGAAATGATAGGAAATGAGGGAAAGGAGAAAGCGTGTTTGAATACAATATACCAACACAGCATTTGTCTAGGCGACCAGAGGAAAACCACGAAAATCCCCATGGCCAGCAGGAATCGAAACCGGGACCTCCCAAATGCGGAGCACAGAGTTGCTGCCTGAGCCATCCCGTTCGGTGAAAGATACTGTATTTAAATACCAAGTTTGGTATTTATCTGACTTTTTGAGTATGCTGTTTACTGACACACGAACAGACATTCGCGGATCGTTTTTTAAAACCTTCAGTAGATTAAGGGAGCCATAAATTATTATGAAATATCGACATAGTTTTGGGCGAAATGCAATATTTCCTCTAGCTGAGAAAAGGACAGAAAAAAGTCAACTTGCTGCAATGCGTATAAGATAACTAGTATAAAATACAAATGGTATCCCAGTAGGCTTATTTTACGAACTCTTATACTCTAGTAGCGAATTTTTAAGTAAATTATTTTTGGATCGTTAACTACAGTAATGGATGTACTGATATAAAACAGTTTTATCTACAACTCTCATATGGAGAAACGATTTACGTTTGCCTATGAATCATAAAATACAAAACCCCTCTAGGTTGTTTTTAAAAACTGTTTTTATTGTGTTTTTACGCTGCTTGGATGAACAAAAGAACTGTCCTGCTTCGCTGTTTGTGTTAAAATATTACTAAGACGGTTCATAACCAGAAAGCGTCATAAAACTTGGTGCTGTTTATTTATGTACTAGAATAATTAATTATTCATTATACTATAACCTATGTCAGAATAAAAAGCAGTAAATAAAAAAGCATGAATTTAAAAACCTGCTGTTTCTATAAAAATTAACCCGATTTTTGTTGCACAGAACTCTATTATAATTCCTATTGTATCTTTATAATCCTTATCTTTAATCGTAGGCTGACTTCAATAAGCCTTTCTTGTACATCACAACTTGGTAGACATTACTACTGTCGAAGCAAACCAAGAGCTGCACTTATGGAAGATGAAGGATGGCAAAAAAATGTATGTGACGATATAAGAGTAATAAAACAAAATCGAGGAAAACTTTGAAAGTGTGAAACGAAACCGAGTATCTTCTATTTCCAAAATTCTGTCGTACACATAATGCATACTTATTGCATATCGCCTTTGGGCAATCTAATTATTGTATATATTAAACTCTATAGGGTCTTCTCGTCCCTTAATTTAATTTAAGTATTTTATCACAACTCTAATTATAATATTATTATTTACTTAGTTGCTTATTAGTAGTTAGTTGAAGTAACCAAATGGCTGGCCAATACCAACCTTCAAAATACTGCACATGAATGTCCATTCCGTGGCCAATTTTAATTTCAAACACCAGATCGATTAAAGTCGAGCCACGAAAGCTCATTGCAATCGATTACTTTTGCCTGGTATTGGGAAAAAATTAATAATTTCCTATCTTGAGAAAACTTTGAGTAGGAAATTGAAGAAACATATAGGATATACTTCTTTGTTTACTTATAAATCTACATCAAGACGCGCTACTGCTAATTGCTATGTTAAAGAACGTGGAGAATTTATGTAACTAACGAAGTGAAATAAAATATCTATCAATCTATAAGAATGAGATGAAGGGCATTCGCTATTTTCTTCTGGTATGCTAAGGTTAAGATGAACGTAAAGCGCAAATTAAATGGATATTAAGAAATAAAAGCGTAAGTAAAGGACGAGGAAAGGCTGTATGGTGTAGGATGTGTTTATCGGAGGGGGATACCTCTCCTCTGCGATCGCTTGATCTTTGTGGCTGCTCCCCCGAGAGGTAGTGATGAGTGCAAGGATTCGCAGGTCCGCAGACAGACAAGCCCACAGAGACGTGCAAGAGTCCCTAATATTTCCAGCTTGAGCATCCGCGCACTAATAGAGGCAAAGAATCGAGAGGGAGAGCGACATAGCGACCCTAACGGGCAGGACAACGCATTCTGGCGTTCATGGGGAGAAATCTTTATAATGCACAAGCAACTACACCATCTGCCCGACACAGTCAGCATCGCAGCACCCGAAGACACACCGAAATGAAAAAGAGAAAGATTAAATGAGAGGAAATGGGGGAAAGTAGAAATCGTGGTAGAATGCGCTGCTTCGGCATTCGCATAGGCGACCAGAGAGGTCGGTCATCGGGATTCGAAGCCGGAACTTCCCGAATGCGGGCTACAGAGGCTGAGCGATCCCGCTCAGTGAGGAAAGAGTGAAATGGTAAACATTTAACTAAAGTACGATTATGTTTCATGTCCACAATAAAAATAATACAATTTATGTCTGTGATAAATCTAGCGCCTGCAGGCTACAAAAACAGCAAGAGAGTTGGGAAGGTTAGGTTGACAGCAACGGATGTGGGAAAACTGACTTCCCAGATATGTCGGGGTGGATGGTAAATTCATGAAAAAACACGATCGCCCAAGGCAGCAATAAATCTAATACTTCTAGTACCTGAATATACATGCTAACATGACCTCTGTCCACAATTTCTTTTTCATATTCTTCTTCCTGAAGGCTATGTCAGATTTTGTTGATTTTTGTCAGCGATTCCATTTATGTCGACATTTTCTGGGCAGCATCTCTCTTTTGCTCTCTCTCTCTCTCTCTCTCTCTCTCTCTCTCTCTGGTAGAATTGTTGTTAAAACCTGTGGAAAATCCGCAATAGTATGCATTTCGTGCTCCAAATTACAACGCTCAACGTAGAATAACCATAATTCGGCTACGAGTCAAGGCTATAGAATGTAAATTATCTAAGGACGGATACTAAGTACGCTGTATTTTTTGTACCATGGAATGTTCTCCGAGGCACACAGGATAAACAACAACCCGAAAATGATTCACCGGCCGACATTTTCTCCGACCCCAGCGTATAAAAGCCAAGGCAAAGTAGCAAGAGGAGGGACCACAACACTGCGAGGCCGGCTGGCCAGGGCTAGTTATGATACGGCAGAATCTTTGCTCTTTTGTATTGAATGCCAGTCCTGGAAAAAGCCGCCATTGCTAGCTAATTTGAAATCCTCATCTATTTGTTTTTCAGCATATTGCAAGTAGAATGAAGATACACCAGCGAAAGAATAGCAAACCACCTCGCAGGAGTAACCACCTATAGTATAATTACTTTCAGTCAGCTCTACTACTAACCCTTAACCTACTTGTTAACACTACAGATTCTTTTATCCTGAATGCAGTAACTCCCAACCTGTGAGTTGCTGCCTACCTATCCTTGGTTCCAGCAAGCTTCAACACAGCGATTATCTCGCTGCTGAAACCATTATATCTACAATTCTTTGGCTACTATCTACCTCTATTGTGCCTATATCTCTTCCATGTGTAATGTTCTCATCTATAAATGAACCAATAAGAAATCTTGCACAAGGCGTATGCGCAGTGCAAAATAATATTCATATTTGATACTACTAAACTCCTTACAATGAAAATAAAGTAAAATTATGGAGACATAAAATTAACTTTCAACTTTACCGTTTTTGATAAGCACTAGCCCCTTGAACATTCGAATTCTTCTGTGTTTCTTGTTTAACGGAAAATAACGTTTTCTAAAATATTCTTAAACACTAATCAACGTCTGGATCAGGTGTTGATGAACGTGTAATTGAAAATCTTTTTACTGGAATACGCAATCACTGGTAAAGATAAGACAACCCGGCGAAAAATTTCAATAATAATTCTACATATTTTAAAGTCGTCTGTCTTGTCGTAAGGCATTGCATTTAGCACGTATGTTAAGAAAACAGCACGATGATCCAAGATTTGGAGAGATTTTTACTGCCAAATTTAACTGGATTAGTTCTAAAAATTAATAAATTTAAAGGCAATCAATGTAACCACGAAATGAATTAAATTTTTATAACATTCGCTTACTCGAAGTTGATAATCGAACTTGAATTGGAGCTCGTCCAGTAGAACATCCTTATATTTGATCCAATTCTTTATCAACATTTATTTTGATTTCTTTTAATCATTAATTATAGATCTTAAAATTATTCATCTCTAGCGTCGCATCCTGGCTTATAGTTAAATAAAATATTCGTTAAGTTGACCAATGGAAAGATCTCCATGTGCAACACTTCGTATCCGTTTTCCTTCACTGAAAGCCAGTGCCACAGCTCTATCTAATCTGACTCGTGCGAGAGAAATGTTAGGGTTGCGTGGTGCAAAGCGAGGGTAAGGCCACACTGCGGTGTTGCCAGATGTAGTACACCATGAAACTTACGACTGTGTGGAAATTTCTATTACAAATTGTGCGAAACCCAACTATTTTACAAAAATTTTGGATTAAAATTTTTTAAATTCTTTTAAACTGTCTTTAAGCACTTTTTATATTCAAAGGCACTATTACGTTCCGAAATAAAACACACCTTTTTATAAAATGTTTTTATATAATTTTATTCAGTATATGAAGTAGCATATTCCTCAAACTATATAAGATTTATACCTCTTCTAGCTTATTCATTTCACGCAGAATTTCTACAAAGAAAACGGTTCAATGAATGCAGTCTGAACATGAATATAGAGTTAGTCATAACCGGACTCTACTGGAGAAAAGTAAAATTAATAAAATTACGATACTGTAGGATCTTGGATACAGTAATGCGAAATGAGGTACATGCTGTTATGTTTTCAAAACATCATATATTTTTAGTTTTATTTGGAACCGGAAGAAACGAAGTTATTATATATCAAAGTCAAATTTGAATTTTTCAAAACGCAATTTGTCTGTTCTTTATTAAAAGTTATCATTCACGTCATTTATATATAGAAACAAAAGAAATTTAGGGCAAGTCTTCATGCAAACTTATCAGGAACGAACATTTCATGAAAAAGAAATTGTCAGAATAAAAATTTTCTTTGCAGATAAGAAATTCGCCTAAAATATATTAATTCACATACCCGCTGAAGAGAGTTACGGAAGGTATATTCCACCTGAAAGCTTCATTACTGTCACACCTTGTCAGGAAGAAAACGTGGTTTGCAAGCAAGATATGTAGGTTGTCTACAAAATACTTTGTGTGCTGTCTTATCACCAAACTTTACACTGAGCGTCTTTCTGGAATTTGAGCAAGGCAGAAAGTACGTGCTCCGTTTTCCAATATTCAAGCAGTGTGGCGTACAGATTGTCAAAAACAAGTTGGAGTCTATGTTCCAGCGGAACCTGGTGTCATAGCAGCTGCGATAAACCTTTTTCAAAGCAAACTTTTGTGCCCTTGATAAAATGATAATCTACGGTGCTCCAAAAACTTCCCAATTCCTCTTTCATTTTGCACCAAAAGCTTCTCTTCTACTTTTCAAAGCACTTGTTTACTTGTTACCTCCCAACATCGGGAATAGTTAGTGACACGGAAAGTTTTGGAACACGTTATTTGCTATTTTATCAGGGAAGTGACAACGTTAGATGTTTCATCAATATAGAACGGCTAGCGATTTTTCAGTTAGCTTTTCTCTTCCGTTTTTCTTGTTTGGTCAGTAAATCATTACTTTAATGCGGAACAGGTGCTCATGCATTCCAAGAAACTGCTTGCAGTACTGATCTTACCAAGTGGGATAATTAACCGTTAGATAGGAACCGTTACGAGCGAGCTGATCAAGTCGGTGATATGAGAGCGCAGCAGTGATGCTTAAAGACCTTCGTGAGATACGACACCAAGTTTTATAGTGTTATCTTCATTGAGACTTACGCTATATACGCATTCGTAACAGTATAAACTCGAGGATTGGCGGTGGGTTTGACTGGAGTAGAGCACCAGCATTAAATACCACGTGAAACTCGAAAAATCAGCTAGAGAAATCCTCGAAACGCTTACTGTAATTATTAGGCAATGAGCCATATGAAGACTTACGAGTGGCATTCACTTTCAAGAAGTGAACATACTGAGGTGGACAAGAGGCCAGACTGAATATTCACGTACAACACTTCCAAAAAATTGAAAAAATTAGACGTCCTGGAGCTGCTGCATGGTGAAGCTTTAAATATGAATACTACTGTGTTGTTTTACTGTGTCTAAGGCAGAAATTTAAGTGCAAATACTCAAAACTTGGTGCTCCATGATTACAACTCCCATTCCACAGAGCGCTCACAATGCTCCAGTTTTGCGCCCCTGCCATGGACGTCGTTATTCCCCATTCCCGCTGTTCGCCAGAGTTGGTCACCCGCAACTTTTGGTTTCTAGTAGGAGCCTCTTAGAGCTTGGTGAATACGACCTCAACATCTCATCGCACGGCGAGTGCTCTCGAGAATGGACAAGGAGTCACCAGTCCCCAACGGATTTGTATGACTCGAAGTGAAAACAAATTATCATGCCGCAATGACCTCATTTATTAAATAAACACCGTTTAACAACGAAAACGAAAGTTTAATACAAATCTTTTTTATACCTTGTTGTATTGTCCATGAATAGCACACTGCTTTGTTTGAGTCAGGTAGTAGCATCGGCGGTAAGACAGGAAATTAGATGAGTGGCTATAAAGTAATCATTTTCACTTAGAGGCTCCAGTAGCATAAGGACTGCGAAGTAGTCAACTATAGTTTTCCTCTCGGTAGAAATGAACCCAATTTGGGTATCTAAATAAGAAATATCTTTCTGGTTGAATATGAATTGCACATATTGTATTCCACTGAAAAAATTTTATATGGAGATTTCGTTGGAAATATACATTTTGAGGTCTATGAGATACAAACAGATAATTTTTTATAAATTTGTGTGGAATTTTTGGGTGTGTGTATGAACAGCGTAACTCTAGTCGAAAAGTAGAGAATATCAAGTTTGGTAGTGTGTTTAGCATCTTGGAAGGAAGCGACCGAAGTTTTTAAATAAAATCCCCCCAACGCACACTATCTTTTACATGCGCAAATGTTCGTTATTTTTTATTTTCTTAAAAATTGGTCCAACGCTTTGAATTGAAATACGTATGTCTAAGATATTCAATTTCATGTGAATATTCTTTGAAGTAAAACTAAAGCCTATTTCCAAAAAACGTAGAATTTAATAAATGCATAGATTTATGTCAAGAATTTTCCAAGCTTTAATCATTTTATAAGTATTTCATTTCTATGTTTCCACTTTCCCAAGCACTTGGTGGACATATTTGCAAGTTTGCGATATTCGTTTTTTATCTATTCCAGAGCCCGCCCCGATATATCATAGTTAAATATTAGAATGCTGTTTCCAAATGTTTTATGTAGGTAAATAAGCATTTACTATTCAATTAGAAACCATCCTAGGCAAGATGCATCATGAGTCATGTAACGTGAATAGAAGACTCACCTTTTACATGAACACTATATATTATATAAGGAAAAAATTTTAATTTATCATGAGCACATAAAATTTTACAAGGCTTTTTATTATATTTTTTCTTTCAGTTTATAGTCTTTTTCCACGGTGAAACGATTTATAAAATTAAAATGACTTAGCTGCAGTTGAGAGTTGAGAGTAACGACGTATTTATATTTCATGCTTGATAATTTAAACGTGAATAAATGAATAAGCTCTAAGAATTTTAAATAAAGCGGCGTTTAGTATGTGGTATTTAAAGGCAAATTCTCCACAAAATATTAAATAAATGAATGCGATTGTGTTTGATTGCTTCAAATGAGTATACGAGCATAAGGCAAGAATAGATTTGATGTGAGTCTTAGGAATTATTTTTGGCTTATTCGCACACGTAAACTCGTTGGATTTTTTTGGTTTCTAAAATGAAATATATATATAAAATAAATACCCCAAAAAACTTCAATTTTTGATGCATGTGCATTGATTATTTGCAATACATAAATGTATCTATCTGAAAACATGTTATGTTATGCTCAATTAAAAATCAACTACTTTTAAATATGAGCAGTGAGAGACATATCAACTTACTGTTGCAATAAAGGCAATTTATTAATGATTTCAACAACTCTCTTTCTTAAAATTCAAAACCTAACAATTTAATAATAATTCTAATATATTTCATTCACAATACACTTTTTGATATATTAAAATAATAAATTATGCAAGTTTAGCAATCTTTTTGCCCTTCAATGTTAGTTTCTGTGACTTTTCGTGGGCATTTCCCTTTTCTTAGGAATACCCCTTGTTGCGCGATCTTAAACATATTTTGAAGGGCCCTATCATAGTGTGATATCTTCAGTCAATATTGAACTCTAGGTATAGTTTAGCTTAGGCAGAGCAAAATAACCTAACGTATAGGATTACACTATTTGCCTAATTTGACTGCGTATTGTGGAGTATACGAGCGGCATCTTGGTGTAAACCAGTTATTGCGAAGCTAGGGTTTTTGCAGACATTTGTTCATCGGAGCTTCATACATTAAGGAGCAAACAGTCAATCTCGAAGTTTGTCTCCATATTACACAACATCCTCAGTATTAAGTATTACAAGCTGATATTATGTACCAACTACTTTCCTTAATTAGAGCCATTTGCGAAACTTTGTATAGATTCCTCTTTTTATTTTAATGATTCAATAGGCATGTTTAGGACTACAAAATCCTAAAGTAAAACAAGGTACAAAAACATTAACAGTAACAGTGACAAAGCATAATAGTCAATCTTTCTATTTTGAAGCGATGTATTAGGCATGTTTGGTTTTGAAACGCATAGCTTTTGTTCCAAGAGAAATTCTGCGTTTGGTATTGTATCAGGTTAGACATTTTTATCGTTGGTGTTTACTAATTAAGGGACTAATTAGTGGTTAGTGGTTACCAGAAGTCCTGAAATCGATATCATGAATGTGTTCTATGTCTATCGGAGCTTTTGAAGCTTTTGGTGTTGAAATTATGTATTGATGAACAAATCGTGTTTTATTTTACTGCCTGAAGTTAACAGCAACATAATTATAGGTAATGTGATTTACCCAAGTGAAAACAGAGTATATTATAGAGTATTTAGTATTAGTATTTTCACTCAAAACTCAATTTTGTTTCATAGTTTACAATTATTCAGAGACCAGAGTATCTGCGGTGCCGAAACACTCAGATGTTCACATCGAAGGCACCTCTGATGACGCCTGCCGCAATAGCAGAAGAAACATGAAGGAAGACGAAGTAAAGGAAGTTCTTGACAACGGTCATACAGAACGGAAAACCTTTTCTATTCTATTGACATTTCACTCAAAAACCTATGTTTTTTAGTAATAATAATATGAAAATTAAAGTATTTATTTACTCTAATTCTTACCTACACTAATTAGATATAATATGTATTTCAACCAAAATTCACCGAAAGTACATCTATAAAGAAGATCCCCGCGAGCGTGCGAGTGTGTTTGTGTAAACTAAGGAAAAAAACCAAAACTGGCTTTTAAATCCAGCTTCTTCCAAGAATACTACACGAAAATGTATACGATTTCCCTCATTCCAAACCACCCTTTATATGAAAAATATTTCATTACTTTTTATTTTGTCCAAAATTGCTTTGGCGCTGTTGATTAACGTGTCCTATGTTCTCAAGGTACGTTTAAGTTTATGAATGAAGTCTATATCGTGAATTTTCTGTAAATAGCCTGCGAAGTCATCTTATTGAATTTTGTATAACCACAAATACTCGTATATAGGTGAGAGATAGACAAAAGCATATGTTATGCAACTTTTGTTTGAATTTTAAATTGTTTGTGATATAATTTTTGATTCACCATTCTTTTTGTTTCTCCTGAGGTCATGAACAGATATACAGCCACCCTAACACCATACAGCAATCTGTCTTTGTTAAACATTTGTCTATCGCCCTAACCTCCTATATACTCCTGTGCAGTTGAAACCGTTTGGAAAAGCATGGTTTAATAATTATAATAGGAAGTAGGAGTACAATAACGTTTTTTAATAAATTGTGCACTAACGGTATAAAAACAGATTATAGTAGACAGCAAACATCGTGCAACTGATCACTTTGTAAGAATTAACTAGTTTAAAAACCCCAATAATGTCCGAGATTCGAAACAGTATTCTGTCCTTTCCACGTTGACGTGCTTAGCATGCGAGTTACTTTATTCGCTACCTTAAACAGAAACATAAGCCCTAGAGATGTGATTTTGACTTGAAATTGCATAAACAGACAAAATAATGCAGGAAGTACATATAAGTGATAATGTTTAAGGCTTCTACGTTAGGTAAAAAAAACAGTTACTGCTTGTGAGCTCTCCAGGGTAGATTATAGGGAGAATCAATGTTAAATGATCTTTAATATACACTCATGTTCAAAATTAGTATTGGTGTTAAACTTCGCGATTCTCACGGTAAAGGATTAAAATTTAAAAGTGTGTTATGGGAAGAGGTTTGAACCATCGATCTTTAGATATAACAGAGATGTGGGCTTCGAAGTGTTATCCATTCGATACAAGGCACCGTTGTTCAGGTTTTATACGGCGAGCAGTTCTGCATTATGCTGCTTTCAGATAAATGCCAAACTATCGTTTCAAAGTTTTCTGAGCACTTCTGTAAAAATTAATAAGCAATTCCATGCAGGCAAAGAAAATAATTGTGGTGGTATACTTCTGTTATATTTATTTGTTGAGCCCCACGTTTTGGAAGCCAATTTGCGATGGTAAATTTATAATGTTATTTGTGTATGTGTGTTTACTCCACGTGGTGAAGTCATTTTGTGACGTGATTCTTTGTTAGGTTTGTTAGCTCCATCTGGTGTTAGCAATTTGCGGCAGTATTAGTGTTTGTTTGAAAGAATGCTACTGTTATTTTATTTACTTTTGGTTCACTGTCCTCCGGCTAGCTATTATCTTTTTGGTCGAGCACTTCTCTTTATACAGGTTGTGTAAACGGAACGGAGTCCTTTATCCAAAGATAACAATGATGAAAGAATTCGTTTTACACTTTTATTGTCGAACACATTCACTATCACATTTACATATTGTTCTTGACACTCGCCAAACTGAAACTGTTATAATAATTTCATTACTGATCATTCTTAATTCGCGTACTTCAACTTTTGTATAATTAACTTTACAACACTTTAGATTTTTCATAACTCTGCTACGCGTAACTTGTGAATCGATAGCCGACGTTTACTGTACAAATATTTCTGCTGGACAGAAGGCGACGTGTAACGTACAAATGTTTTCGACGAACTGACGGACTGAAGGCGACGTGTAGCATACAAATATTTTCGGTGAACTGACGGACTGAAGAACTTTACCTCTAACCTAGCCCTTTTTATACTCCTACACCCCGATTATGCCTAAAGATTATAACTGAGCTGCTATTGGCTAATAAAACGCGCCAACATTAGCGTCTATTTTTATATCCAATGAAAATTATGAATACATATGCTCTAGGTAAAATGTTCCAGCACATTCTAAAGAAAAACGCGCCAATATTACGTAACTTCCTCGTCTCTAATAATGATAAACAGCTCACCCCCTCGCTGCATTATTGCACGTTATTACTGTCAGTTTCAGTAAGGCCGTATAAACTTACTTCTCAACAATAATTACAATCAACAAAACATCTCAAATCAATGTCATACAAAAATGAATATTCATACTATAATCACTTTTACATTTAAATAATTTGTGATACAAATTACTGCATCATAATATATATGTCATAAGAATCGTAGCTAGAGAAGATTTTCCGGCAGGAGGAACTGGTGCACATAAGAACATAATCTATGGATGTTCTAGATAGAGAAACTTTTGGGCGATGATTGATTCATCTTTTCACATTAAGGTGAAACAAACACATAGGTTATATATTATTTCCATAATACATTCACTTACATTCAATGTGTACAAAACACGAGTATTTTTACTTTATCCTCTACTGTAACGACCCGAGAAATACCGGGTGCTTAACGGGTCACATAGCTCAGGGGGAGAGCTCTCGCCTAGGGTGTGAACTGCGGGAGCACCGGCTCGTGAAGCGGGTGTCGGCTCCAGTGGAAACGATGACTACAGGTAATGTTACTGTCCATGCTTTGGGCCCACAGCTTATTGCATAACTGCCTGATGGCGAAGTCCTTTCTTATTCACAAAATATAAACGGTAGCTCGTCGTGACCACCAAAGATTCAAGATATTCTGTGTAGTGTGTCGAGGTGGTCTGTGATGTAATCTCAATTTGGTCAGCTTAAACATCCTACCCATGAGGCATCAGCGTTCTTTTAATGTAGATTCACCACAGATACTTTCAGTAGTTTATCGAGTGTTACCTCACTCCAATACCTGAGATTCGTTCCCAGTCCTGGTACGCTACACTATTTACCTTAAGCTGAAGTAGTATTGGATTCCACCCTAAAATTCGAACCTAAATTTCATCAAAAACACACGTATTGAGGCTCTCTGAATAAATAATCATTATTTGTTACACTATGCCCTTGTGTGTGTCTGTGAACGTGATAGCTTTAAAACGAAAGGTCGATTAAATAGCAAGCTTAGTAAGGTTTTCAAAAATTTTCACTCTAAATTGCAGTTTACATGGAAAATGTTTCGTTGTTTTATTTTTTCAAAAATTTATTTAACGATTTATGATTAAAATATTACCATTTTAAGTATGTGCATGACAATAATAAGTATTTTGAATTTTCTGCGAATAGATTGTGAAATCGCTTACGTCTGAGTGACTTTTGTGTAATTGTTAAACCGTAAAAAACCACAAAATCTTACTATATAAAAATGTAGATCTAATTAAAAGTTGTACGTTTAAATATTTGCAATTATTGTTTGTTATTGATTTGAATTTCCATATACTTATGTATTTTCCAAGTGGTAAGTCGCTATTAGTTTTTTCTCGTGTAATGCAAAGAGCATGGAACTTTCAAGCCATCAAATAGCGAACCACTTTTATAAATCTGTCTATTTGTTTAGCCTACTGCATTCAAATGTATAATGAGAATTTATCTCGAATAATAAGAAAGAATTAGAAAAACACCTTTTGTAAAATAGTTTGTAGAACATCATATTAGAGAAAGTCATGTGGATGCAACACAAGGATTTTTACAACAGTGTTCTGTTTACATTGAAATAATTTGGCTAATCTCGTGTTGATTCCATAGTTTATCCGCTAGTTTTAAAAGTTCATTATGAATGTTCATTTAGAATGAACTCTGTTACGACGAAAATGCACTTATCTATAAGATATTTCAACCAGGAAGGCGAAGGGTATTTAATCGCCGTTTCTTAGTAGTGAAGTTTGTGGAGAAACTTCCAACTGCATTTCAGGCTTAAGCAGTATTAGTCGAAAGACTCTGACTCTTGTGCCAACAGAAACACCTTCGCAGATGTGTTTTCTTTGCAGAAGATTAGAGATACTTTACTGAACAAAACATCTACTGAATAAAAGAGAGGTCTGACAAAAACAGTAAAAAGGAAGGTATGAAAGAGGAGAGAGGTAATAAATAAATGTATTTCCGCATCATACAAAAGATATTTAAAGTCCACCCTTCTAGCTACTCGTATCTATATATCCCACATCGAACAAGATAACGCGATAACGTGCGAGGCTAGCATTTTGATTCCCGTCGACCAACCACTCTGACCAGAGGTTTTTCGTGGTTTTTCTTGGTCAGGAGGGAAATGCTCGGTTTCTTATCTACCACGATTTCCTTTCCATAATTTCCCTTTCATTCTTCTCACTTTTCATCTTTCAGTTGTGCTTCTAGGTTTCGTGGCGTATAGCGGTGCCGGACAGATGGCGCGGATCCTTGGTCAAAGGAAAGAGCACTAGAGGTCTTCTTGGTCAACTGCTGTAGGTAGCTCAAGCAGTGGGACGGGTCTGAGCTTGGAAATGTTAGGGACTTCCGCGCGTCTTTGTGACCTATCTACCTGCGACCTGTAGTCTTCAGTGGCTCTTTCACTTCATCCCTTCCTCGTGGGGGGAGTGCTAGCCACAATAGATCTATATAGGTCGCAGTGAGCGAGGTGTCTCCGTTCGTTGTACGAGGCATATTCCAAACTAAGGTCCGTTTGGTTATAACAACAAATCGCTCATGAGATAAGTTTTTATTAACAGTAATATGTGCCGCCTGGGACTTGAACCAATTGGTAAGGCTCGTCTTGAGTTCATGGTCGGTTTTAAATTGTTGTCCATCCTGCCACCGTTTCAAATGCAAGAAGAGGAAATAGTCGCTTGGTGCCAGGTCGGAACAGTACGGAGGGTGGTCAAAGAGTTGCCAAAGAAACTCTTGAATCTTCTCTTTGGTTTTGGGAACAATGTGCGGGCGTGCGGTGTCGTGCAGGAGGATAATGCCAGACGACAGTTTCCCGCGGCGTCGATTTTGGATCGCACGTTTCAGTTTGGTAAGCATCGCACGGTACACGTCAGCTGTAATTGTCCCACGGTCCATAAAATCAGTCAAAAGGACGCCCTTTTTGTCCCAAAATACGGTAGAGATAATTTTGTGATTTGTGTATGACGATTGCTTACAATTTTTGGTTTAGGTGAATCTGAACGACGCCATTGCATTGCCTGTTTCGATTCTGTGTTGGTGTGCGCTATCCATGTCTCGTCGCCCGTAACAATGTGGGAAATAAACTATCTCCATCTTGTCGATAGTGCTCCAAAAACTGTCGTACACTACGCATTCGCTGCTTTTTGAGCTGTCCGGTGAGCTGTTTTGGCACCCACCTCGAACAAAGTTTTCGATATCCAAGCTGTTCAATGGCAATTCTGTAAAGTGAGGTTCGAGCAATATTTACGAATTCATCAGCCAGACCACTAATCGTCAAACGCCGATCACTTCGAAGTTTTTTATCCATTTGCTCAACGATGTCGTCGGTCCACTCCGCTGTTCATCTTGCACATTTGTGCGGTCACTTCGAAATTCTCGACACCAGTGTTGAACCTGTTTGTCACTCATTATGTCCGGTCCACACAAGACGCACAACTCACAATGGATGTCCGCAGCTGATGATCTTTTTGCCAGTAAAAATCTAATCACACCGCGTACTTCACAACTGCCGGGATGTACGATTGTTGCGGCCATTGCGATCTGCTCTCACCGACTGGCAAACATCTACTGCGTCACACCAACACTGTGATAACTTCCTCAGGAATAGGTTGACAGCGCTACAGGCGTGAGACGTCATTCAGGCTTACCATTCCTTAAATATTGCTCACCGGCCTCGTATAACTTATTCCTACACTTATACCCCGCAGACAAACTGCAGCAATCTTAAGTGAAGACATAATCCTTTTAAGGAACATTTCTTTGTATATATTGGCTCCTCCTTAGTTGCACTGTTAAAAACAAAGAAACTGAAGGCTTACATAGACCTGAAGGTCGGGGCGATACAGCAATGTTTCCTTGTAAAGAAACCATGTCATAATGAAAGCAAGAAACAAGTGTTCAACAGACACTAATATTTATAAAAAGAGTTTAACGTATTACATTCACATGACTTTTCTGCTCAATACGTTTATTTTCATGTAGTTGGTACAAATTGTTCTCACAAAAGCTTATATTTCTGTCTACTGCAAGTTACTTGAGATAAACTTTAGCAGAGATAGTTTCTTACATACTGCGTTGCAGGTACAAAGAGAAGCTGGAGGCTTAAGCGACAGTAAAATACGGGAAGCTCTATGCTGGTCTTGAAATTCTATACTTTTTCACATCTGGAGAAGCAACTGGTTAACGACAGCACTTCAAAAAATGACACAGTATTTAAAACTAGAATCTGGTGTGATACATTCACATGACTTTCTCTACCCCTGTATCCTTTATTAGCGAGAATACAAACTGTTCTTACTAAAACTTAGTTTTATATCTACTACGTTTTAATCCAAATAAACCTTTGCAGAAATATCTACTTTACACATTTCGTTATAGATACAAAGAGAACAGTGATAGTCATATGTTTCAGAACTGGACGCTATATGCTGGCCTTAAAATTCCATACTGCTTCCACGCAATCGCGAGAAACAATTGAATCTTGAAAGGACTTTAAAGAATGACCAAAAAATGAACAATTCGAACCATTAAAAACGAGCATCTCAGAAATGGCTTACGCCACAAAAAACTTATTTTAAATAAATTGTGTGTTTTAAAGAGATCTACATTTTTTGTGTAGTACGTCTTTGTCCATCGCTTAACGTTTACCAGCTATACAAGATTACACAAAACTCCTTCCAAATAAAGAGAAGTTCAACGGCTATTCTCAGAAAATTCAAGATATACGTTTTGTCATGTAAATATCATTAATATATGGTATTTTAATCAAAATCATTAGTCATTTTTAAAAAATCAAAATCCTCGAAAAATGTTTTCTATGTAAAGGGTAGTTGGAGACGCATATGTGATCCTTGGAAATATTCGTGTCGCATTCTTGGAAGACGCTGAAGTTAATCAAATTTAGTACTTATCCGAGTTTTCGTTTTTGAGTTTCTGTTTCACAGAACTCTGTAAACAAATATAAGCAAATCGTAACACAGAAATGTAATATCACAAAATGTGGCTATGTTTATAATTATCCAAATTAAGTTTTACTTCCGCAATTGTGTTTACAAGTTTGTAATCATGGTCACCAATGCTGTAATTTTGTTACAAAATATGCTCTTAACATGTTTGCTAATGTTGGAACTATGTTTCACCAATGTTGTAAGCATGACTACCAGCACATAATCATATAATTGTCGTTTTTACACGGTCGCGATATGAACTTAAAGTTGAAGTGACCTTAAATATAGATTAATAAAAACAACTCATTCGCTTCCTTAAACCACGTTAAAGATAAGCAAGAAGAAGCAAAGCGAAATCGTGAATCAGGAAAGGGGAAAGCGATGGGGTTTTGTTTATTTTAGTACGAATGTGGTGCTGGGCTGTTGTATTTACAGTTGTGTCTTTAAAAAGGAGCGTGCATTTTAATTTTAAATAGTGTGACACCAAAAAGGGTACGCTGATTTACTGAAAGTATGGACAACTGCAATTCAGAATATCGAAATGTTTAACAAGCCGTCTTTACTGCCTAGGATTTTGGAAATAATGCGTTAGAAATTTAATATGCTTCGTTTCGAAAATAAAGAATTACAAAAGGGTTAGAAGTTCTCAATAAAAAGTACGGTCAAAATCTACGGTTGAATTAACATTTGTGCTAAATGGTTAAGATTTTTGTTGCACAATATTTTACTGTATTTAACTATGTATTGCCGGTTATAATAGCTATGTACATTTTATGAATTTACTATCTTGCTTACCCGTGTAGCATGTGACCTTTTAACCTCAATTGACTATTTAATTACTGTCATTGTGCAATAGCCGATTAGATTTTTAGGTGAATTCTTCCCTTTAACTTTTTATAATTGCAATTTCATAAAGTTAGTAATATTTCTAATAACGGATCAAATGTCTTCTAATATTCACACAATGGGCACGAAATATTAATGAAATTCTCGTTTTATTAATCTCCGTCTAACAGTCTTCCAAGTTCTGAAATTTTTGTATAGCCGGATTATCTTTCGGCAGTGAACCAATAATAACCGGAACATTAATTATGAGACAATTACACAAGATGACATTATGAACCTTTGTACCCTCCCTTTGGTCCTATAGTTATTTAACAACACAAAGGCTACACAATTTCCATGTAATACAGAAACCCCTAACACGAATATACAAAGAAATACAAAGGAAATTAGTAAATAACTCCACTCCCAGGCCTCCGAGCTAAACATTTTGTGAATGACACGTAGTCTGTGGCTATCGAGAAAAACGTCTAATCAGTTGTTAAGTATAACATATCGGTTAGCTGATAACTGATGGTACGCTGGGCAGAACTCTTTCTCTTTATGCAATGAGTTGACATACAAAAGAAATACAGGAAAACCTTCTAAAGGTTATTAAAAGGTGTTGCCAAAAATATAACGTACATATCCACTATATAAGCAAATACGATAATGGGTCTTACTCTGTATTCAGTTTTCCTGGTTGTTAATTGTGTTATTACTTGTTGAACTGTAGTTTTTACATTGGTTTCAATTTTTAGAAAATGATTCTACTTTGCTCCAAATAGGAATCGCAACCGGAACCTTTGGGTGGAGGAGCCAGAACGCTTACTACTCGATGACGAAACAATGAACACCTATTTTTTGTGTGGAGTAACAACGAGTTTCTACTCTAAGGTATTCTCAATGGCAAGAGGAATGCCATATCATGTGTGTGTGTATTAAAATGGTAATACATATAGACTCAATGATGAAACTGTGAGAGCGAAAGCTGAGGTTTGTGAAAAAGCCATGCATAGAATTGCAAGTCGGTAGTTGCCATAAAACCACACAAATGCACCATTTTAGAAATGGCGGAGAAACGATGGCATTTGTATTGTTTTCGCGGAAACAAAGAGTGTAATGGAGACAACAGGATGTTTTCGTGCTCACTTTGGCATCAGACGGGCTCCTTGTATACAAACAGTTTACCGAATTTTCCAACAAGCTGAATCTGGTTCTTGTTAAGAGTAAAAACGACGGTGATCCGGAGGGCTTCTGCTGAGTTCGGAATTTTTGTTGGTCAATTCTAAGAATTCGGCATTCAGATCTGCACTTGTTTGTGTTGAAAATGGTTGTAATGCATATTCATCTGAACGGTGTTGTGAACCGACAAAATGTTCGATTCTGAGAGAGAGAGAGAGAGAGAGAGAGAGAGAGAGAGAGATCGTCCTGACACGTTCTATGAATAAGCCGTTGAGAAGACAAAAGTATGAGCAGCGATTTAGAGCCACGGAATCATCATCCACTTACCCTGGATGAAACCGTGAAAAAAGGCAGATACAAAGCGTATTGGAAAATACTTTTGTTCCTCAACTCTTGGCAGCAGGTGTTCCTATGCAAACACAGTGGTTATGCAGGATGGAGTCTGTCCACACACTGGATACACTGTTCTCGATTTCCTACACGAGACGTTTGATCTTCGTGTCATGACGCCTCATAGGCAGTCATTTGCGATTTATTTTTTGTAGGGATTCTTAAAGCAGAAAAGGTTTCAAAAAGGCCAAAAAACGTCGCGTGGTGCCGTGCACTATCTGAAGATGTGGTGACAAACGTAAGTGTTCGTTTACAGAAGGTTAAAGTAAATTGGGTTTTTGAAAGACCGGAATTTTGCTCAGATGTCTCTTTATTAGGTTGAGATTCTTTTACGTGTCATAAATCTACGACATGGAAGCATCGGCTTTACTTCCCTTTCGAAGGAAACCACGCAAAGAATTTTTACGCCCGAAAAAATCATCGCCCTCCGCCGGGTTCCCCTTGGGAACTAGAGGCTAGCATGTTAACCCTAGGCCACGGAGGACGACTTTGGAGGAGGTTATCAGGCAAGAAGGCGGACTATTGAACATGTTATTCTCTGGGGACACTTTTCCAGACCAGTTAGTAATGCTGTATTGTATTAAATAAATAATGTGTCTCATGTGTAAAACAAATGGTATGACTGAAAGCTTCATCACTGGGATTTGAACCGGTTCTCCCGGTTTCCTTCCGGTTGCTCTAACTACTGAGCTACCGTGGCAATATGCCGGTATGGCTTTAAATTCTCCAACTGATTCGCATTCCGTGGTTCAAATCCCGGTGATGTCACTGGATTTTTAAGTCGTCTGATTCTACCTTTCCAACCTTGTCCAACACACGGCTTGTGTGGAAGTACATTAATTCCAAATGGTATTATGACATTTCGTGCGTCAGCCCGTATATTATTTTATTATTAAAATATTATGGCTACCCAAAAATTTTAAATCCTTTTCAGTGTTTTAGTCAGTTTGAGTTTAAATAAACTGTATTATATCTTAAGCCCATCGGGAAGAACAGCGATTTAATGACGAAATAATTATTACAATTGATTGAGTGATTGCCAAGATTGCCTTGCAAACATATGTACGGTATAATAGTCACGGACTACCTTAGATAATTATCTGGCATTCTGGGGATTAGTAACTAAAGGATTGAAGGAAAGCTACTAGCTTTATGTTCTGCGAAGTGAGTTGGAGCGTGTTACTTCGGTTTCCAGCCACAGAATGCTGTATAGGTTGGTGTCCACTCAACATCGTGATGCATTTGAGGAGCTGAGGTAGGTACTGATCTGTAGATCATGAAAATCAAATTTCGGCTGGCAGAAACATTTAGCTGACAATATATTGTACTCTCCATCTCGGTTGGTGGATCTTTCACCTTTGGAATACGCATGTATGCTTGAAGATGGCTTTCGGGTTGGCAGGTCAAGGTCCACAAAGTCTTTCGGGTCGCAGTTGTAACCTTTATCTGATTTCAGCACCATCGTTATTTATTATTACTATATTATTATTGCTATTATTAATGAGCCCATTAAGATTATATATATTTGCACCTTGAATAAATGTGACTTTCCGAAACGCAGCCTCATTTTTTCAGCTGTATGCTGAAAAAAAATCGAGAGACGTGGAACAGAATCACAAAAACACACTTCAAAGTGGATTCGCTAACGAGAGCGGGGTTGTTTCGATAGGTTTTTTTACCTGATCATGTTCACCCAACATTTCCTAATAAGGTAACACTTTGGCTGTATGCCGCTGACGTTGAAATGAGGAACTCTCCATTACAATCAAAGGAAGCGCCTTCTAGCGACACGCGATGCATTCTGTAACAATTCTGATCATTAGGTCTGTAGGCACTATGTGCACTAATACTATTAGTGAAATTGCTTAGAATTTTATGACAGTCGTTGACAATTGCAATTTCATACTCCTCAATTTCTCAAACGGTCCTAATACCAGTCAACCACAATATATAGCACATGCATGTTTACATAAAGATTACTATAAGTTATTATACAACAATTATAAATCAATATATACGCAATTGATACAGTCATCTACAGACTAATAAGACATTTTACTTTATCTACAACGCACTTACAATAAGTAGGAGAATTGTTGCAATCCACCCAAAAATTCGACGTCGAGGTTTTGCGTTTTGAGACCCCTGAACCATAAAAAAATAAATTTTAGAAAAAGGTCCAAGCATGTGTGTGTTTGTCTGTATGTGTGCAGAATAAATCCAAAACGAAAAGTCTTTCAAATATCAAGAGAGTCCGAGTTGGCGACACGAAGATTTAAATAAAATCCCTCCACCACATACTACCCCTAAACGAAAAACTTCTCAAAATTGTTTATTTTCACAAAAATATCTAATTATTTTGATTAAAATGCCATATGCTAAGCTGTTTTCGTGATAAAATGTCTGTCATGAATTTTCTGGGAATAGCCTGAGAAGTCCTCTTTATTCTGAACCATTTTTGTGTAACTGGTAAGCCGTAATCAAAATCTTACTACACAAAAATATAGATATCGCCGAAGTACATAACTTATGTGAAACAAATTGTTCGTGGCGTTAATCATTTCCAAGATACTCTTAGTTATTGGTTTGACTTTTCAGATACTTCAAGCTTTTCTCGACTTCGAATCGATATTCTTTTTCATTCTTTCTTTTTCATATTTATGCAATGAGAATAGAAGTTCAAAGCCATCAGATAGCGACCGGCTTTGTAAAAATTTAACTCTCGCTTTAAATAATTGTATTTTTCTTATAACTACATTGAAATGAGAAATAAAGTTAACCTGTATTAACAAAAGTTATATAGAAGAATAAGCTTTTGTAATAATATTTTGTAGAAGAGTGGGGAGAGAAATTCATGTGCATCCAACACTTCAGATTTTTTACACAAGTACTTTTGAAAGCAATTTTGCAATTATGTACTTTAAGCTAAGCGAAAAGGCGTAATATATTAAAACGCATTCACATAAACTCCTTTTTAATAGCAGCATTAGTAATAAACCTCATCAATGTAAAACTTTACTATAACGATTTTGATCAACATTTTGTATATTTAACATACGCGCATGGCTAATCAAATTTGGATTTCCTGCAACTAGCCTGTTAAGTCCATTTCATTATGAACAAGTTTTGTAAAATTTCTTATAACTAGTTAACCTAAACTTACTGCACGAAAAACTTAATTCTCATCGAAATATTCAGTTTATATCAAACAACTTTTTCTGTAGGTTAATAGTTTTCAAACTGCTCTGTTTACATATATAAAATGTAGACATTTATATCAAATGGATATTTGAGGCATTAACTATTTCTGAGATATTCGGCATTGGTTTGAATTTTCCAATACATTACAATACATTTTTTAAATGTTAAGTCACCATTCATTTGATTCGCATGATTCTAGGCAAACACTGGAGTTTTAGAGCCAGCATATAGACAGATAGAGTACATTAAGGGTGAAAGCAGGAGCATGGGGAGTAAGAGACTTAAGAAATGTTTCTTTGCAAAATGAATGCCCTGCGTGTAGAAACAATAAAGATATTCAACGCATATTTGAGTGTAAAGAAGCTGAAATCTCGGAAAAGGTTGTTTATAAAATCAGAAATAATTTAACGTAGATATAAAATAGTTTTCATTGTAATGCTTTATAAGGATTATCGGATAGAACATAACATAAGTTAATTGGTAATAATACTAATAATACTGATATTCACTTGCAAACTAGTTAGCACAAATAGGCAAA
This sequence comes from Deroplatys truncata, assembly GCA_030765065.1. Taxonomy (NCBI): domain Eukaryota; kingdom Metazoa; phylum Arthropoda; class Insecta; order Mantodea; family Mantidae; genus Deroplatys; species Deroplatys truncata. Next base: position 226,323,378 of record CM060975.1, read on the forward strand.
TAGCCAAATGATAAAGAAACTAAGACCGGCATATTCATCTAGAATATTGCAATTAACATCAAATTATTATTATTATTATTATTATTATTCCTACCATGAGCTTCTACATTAGTTAATATGCAATTAGCATATTGGAGAAAATGGCATCTATGAAAAGCTAGTGGGATTAATTAAACGATGTTATATCGGCTTTCCCATACATATGCTAATTATTAATATTCGCTGCAACGTAAGTGGCCTTTTCCTGCCATGCGTTGTCATTAAGTAAGCTTGCTATTAGAACGGTATCCAAAATTGCATCCCATTAATTAAAAATAAATTACAAGTTATTATATTGGTGCTTCAACGCACATATTCCAAATTGTTACTTGGTGCAAAGCAAGGCATCTATAATTCTGATATGACTCACATGACCTTCTCTAATCTGTAGCGTTTCCTCCCCGCTAATTCGTTGTGGGTATATTATCTGCGTCGTTATCGTCTCTGCATTGTTGTAGGTGTAGTCTTCAGGACTCGAGATCGCCGATGCCAGTTAGGAAGCATCTCAGGATCAACTGTCGGCGAATGGGCCTCAAATTCCCGACTGTTATTGTCAGGGTAGGTTTGCGGCAGTGGCGACACTGGAATATTATTCTTCAAGAAAACACGTTTTCACTTCCTCGCTAAAGCGCGTATTCCTGCCAGAAATCCTGCAAGATTCTTGTTGTTGTTTTGTTTGTTTTTTTGACCCCGTACGGTTCTTATATAAAAATATCTTCCCCCTTTGGTCCGCTAGCGTTTTGCTCCGGTCAGTTATTTAGTATCTAAGGCCCTCTGTCACCGTTCTTTTGATTCCAGTGAATTTAAAGTAATCACTTGCTGTGTATTAAGTTGTTTATTAATTTTGAATAAAATAATTTCAACGAACACTGTAACATGATATAATTGTTCCACACGTAGTGCGGCACTTAAATTTCGGAACTTATCGTTCTTTTCTTCTGACTTAACGCGATGCGTATTTCCTTAACGAAGAATCATGGCAGACTGTCCGAAGTCCAAGCCCGCGTTCACATATAACAATCACTGCTCTCCTCCAAAGTTTGTACATGTAACTACATCTTTCTAACTTTTCATTGGTTCTAATACTTATCCTCTAGTTTATTGGTTCCCTGGTTGAAAATTCAAAGTCTAACTATAAGAAAACTCCGTTGCCTCATCCCCTCGAAGTACAAAAGAAGCTTTAGATTTTTATGGCCTCACGCTCTGAAAATACAATAGACAGTATGAAACGAAGCTACTCTTATTTTGCCTAAATCTTGCAGTTGTTCTTAGGAAATTACGCCTTCATTTATTTGACAAAGGTATTTAAAGTTAAAACATTATTTACAACTTCAGAAAGGCTTTCGATTGATGCAGTTTTGAATCAGATTACTTTAAAATTATGGAAAATTTCCAAATTGCATATTAATTATTAGTAGTTCCTAAATTATAATTATTACAGAGTTCCTTTTTGTGTATGCGTAATCAGGCGGAAATATTGCTACAACTCACTCTTGTAAAAACTATTCTTACAAACAATTATACCAAGCAAGGTGACTCTATAACTACAGGTGTTTTATATACAAGTAACATATACCTTTATTTATTTATTTATTTATTCGACATTGGGAATTATTCAATGTCCCTAGTTTAACGTCAAATTAAGCGGGACACTTGGGAGTTCGATTCTCTATCACGGGAGGCGTAGAGGTTTATTCTTTATTCCTTATTGCTGCATTTTATGGTTGGCAGCTGTTTTCGATACTTTGTTCCAGTCGCTGTAAAACCCATTAAACATTAAATCAACGCCCCTTCCTTGTGAAGCAATACAGGATTAGGAATTCAATTACAGCTATTCGAACGGCATACAAGAGAGAATTTGGTGTTCGCAATCTCCCCGAAAGAAACGCAATACTGGCACTGATAGACAAATTGAAGCAACTGGATATCTGGCGAGTGAAGAAGGCAAACATCGTTCATCTAGACTACCGACGCCTGTTATAGATATCCGGGCTCGACTGCAGCTGTCACCTCTTTAAGATATTAAGACGTTTGTTGTAGCATACTGAACACACTAGAGCTGTCCATCAAACGAGTTTTGGTCATTAATTTGTGTCCTTCTTAATTCGAATACAAATGAGCTCGTTCGGTAGCAAATTTGAAATTTTTCAGCACGAACCCTTTTCTCACTACTAAAAGGATATCATGTTCCTCTACTCAGTCTTTTAGAGCTGTTAATGCACAACGGCACCCTCAATAGAAGATGGAACTTGAATTTGTTATAAATTGTTTTTTTTAAAACAGATCTAGCGTTTTTGCGAACTAAGCTTTTGTCCATGTCTTATAGCTTACCAGCTACACAAACTTATACAAAATTCATTCAAGTGAAGAGGAATTTACAGACTAAAAGCTACAGTATAAATTTTATTAGTAGTGAATTTATCCTAAATCTGTGGTATTTTAATCAAAATCGTTAAGAGATATTTCTGATCAAATAAAAAATAATTAAACACTTTATAAGTAAAGTGTAGCTTTGAATGGGAACATTTTCTCAAAAATCTGTGTTCTTAATTAAATATCAAACTTGATAAGTATCCAACATTTCATTTTGAGCTATGTCTTGCGCAAACACACACAGGGACGTTTTTCTAAAACTTTATCTTTGTTTTAGGACGCTACACATATTTGCGGTGAAATATCCATATGTAAGTTTTGCTTGTAATACAATAATTCTTCTCACTAATATGTGAAGCTTCAATTTCTAAAATTCACGAAAGAAAACTACCTTGAAGTTGGAATTCCTTCAACTACAGCAGTATTTAAATATGAAAATAGGAGTAATAATAGTGGTGATGCTGATGATAATGATTATGTGATGCCTTTGATGGATAATTCCTGAAAACACCTGACGCATAGGCGTTTTCAGGCATTGTATCCGAACCTTGACTCCATGCTGTGCTGAAAACAAGTTTTCCTGACAGGCCCCCTTTGGAAAAATCATCATTTACCATCCCGGGACAAACTTAGCCTTGTCGTCGTTGTTTTGAATCAACATTTATGGGCGTAATATGTACAAATAATCACAGAACTGAAAAATTTCAAAAGGCTTCTCAAAAAAATAAAAGAAACATTTGATATCATAATATAGTTTGCAAGGATAACATTCGAATATTTGCCAAATTCAACATCTTGCATTATTTCCCAGATAAATTAATTCGATATATTCTGAAATAATGCTTGAAGGTTTCAAATTTGCAAAAACATCACAAATTACAGATTAAGAGGATAAACAGTATAAATTACTCTTGCATTTAGGGGTTTCTCCATTGGGATTATTTTAAGTTTTGTAAACTTAAAAACCTCAGGTGACTTTCCATTACAAGATATGGTTTTTATAGCCTAGAGCAGCAGAAAACCTTATTTTATTGAAGAAGTATTTCATTTTAGAACCTCCAAATCTAAATAACTATTTATTTAACTTTAATTCAAATTAAATGGGAAAGACACCGATTTGGATATTGAAGGTAAAGATTAAAATCAGAGTAAATTGAATGTTTGCTTTTGCACTCTCACATCAGCCATTGCCTAAATCAAACTTCAAATTATCTGTATAACTTGAAATTTATTTCTGTAAGGTAATTAATTTCCTACTAAATCTGAAACATTCTAAAGGTTTTAAGATATACACTAACTGTATTAAAAGTGACCCATTCCCCTAGATCGCAGTAGTGGTTTCCCTCCGTAAGGTTTCCACCTTCAGGTAACCAACCTTTGTCTCCACCAAACCGTTATCAGTCCTCTACATTACTGGCCTAAAAAACAATTCATGAACATAAAAAGAACCAATCAACGACGTTATGGTCGATGTGAAGTGAAGGTTCGCTAAGATTGGTACACAAGGAAGAACTAAACCAATACAACACAATTTGGGCTTCTAGAGGAAGGGGTGAAAAATTATTTGCATTAAACTGAACGACAACTACGATATTTACACGAGAACTTTCATCAGTGACAAGGAATCAAAGGTTTACCATGCTAGCCTCCAGTTCCAGAGGTCGTGGGTTCAAACCCGGAGAAGGGCGATGGATTTTTTCGGGCGTAAAAATCCTTAGCATGGCTTCCTTCGGAAGGGAAGTAAAGCCGGTGGTTCCGTGTCGTAGATTTACGGCACGTAAAAGAACCTCAAGCCTGATAAAGAGGTCTCTGAGCAAACTTTCCGGTCTTTCACGGCCATTATAGAATGGGACGCTAACGTCTACAGGAGTTAAAGAGCGTCCATAAATAAAACTCAATTTAGTTTTAATTTGAATCAGAGGTTAAGTTATTGCAACGGCAATAAGAAAGCCAGCATTAAGAAAACTGTAACGTAGCATGAAAACGCAAGCGTATTAAAAGAACACAAAAGTTCTTAGTTTGTGTTCTTATTTCTACGATTTTATTATATTATATATAATTATTGCGCCAATATCCAATTAAGCATAGCGGTATTCCGCCGGTGAGAACCTGGACAGCTAACTTGTAATGTTACCCTTCGGAAGGTTGGTCATATTTTGGTGGAGATAAACTAACCTGTCAATCCAGTGGCTATTACTATGTTCAAAGAAGAGAGGTCACACTGGCAAAGGGTGGGACTAGATTTGTCAATAAAAACTTAAAGAGCGGCGCTCCGTTATGGGTAAGCTTTTATGCATGATAGTACGCATTCCTTCTGTCAGGCTGCATTATGACCTCGAAGTGAAAGTTTTTCTACTGCAGTGGCAGTGGTAGAAGCCTTAGAAGGTGTAGGCTCCTGTATGAGCTTGGTTCATTGGGATATGCCACTGCTGTTTTATTTGGTGTTGGGTTTAATAACCCGTATTTGGCGGAATAGTGTTAAAGGCTTTCAAAATTAGAAATTCAGCTTGGTTTTCCGTTACTAGTTCTCAATCTAAACCGGTAACCACTAGATAGTCTTACATAAAAGCAGATTTAACTAGTTTTCTCTTATAGGTCATGTTGTAATTGAAGTAGAGAACTATATTACTTCAGATTATGTTCTGTGAAAATCCCATACTTTATGTATAAAAATGTAAGGGATGGTTTGAACTTTATTTGATTATTGGCAAAACTGCAGTGTATATTCTGAATTCCAACGAATGTTATGGTTGATATTATTTATCGGATCATTATGCTAAGTCTTTGTCCTACAAATATTTAGTTTATAATCATATTAAAACAAGCAAAGTAAAGCAAGGGTAGTGTTTGAAATAGTTAAATGAAATCAATATGCATGCAGCAGATAGGTAACGGAGTCTTTATAATTTATATACCGGGTGTTAATGAAATACACGGAATACTTTCAGAGAAGGTAGATGTGTCTGAAGAGGAATTTGAGATAGTTAATGCATGGTACATGTAAATATGCTGCAGTTATATGGTGTTAAGCATTTTGGTATCAGATGCTAAGTCGGGGTTAAAGCAAACCCGGATAAAAAGTTGGCTTAGAATGCCTTAAAATGATGCATGGGTTTAGGGATATCGACTTTCAGCAGCTCGCTATTAACTTTCAAGATTTAATGTCACAAAAATCTCTCAAATCACGAACTAACACTTGATAGTGCGACACTGACCAATGATAATCGTGTCTTGCAGCCTACTATAGAGGTGTTTCTTTAACTGTTTTAATGGCTTAATACGTACGCCAAAAGCTCCTATCCCGAAGGTCAGGAATTCGTATCCTGTCGTGCGCTTAATTGTTTTTAATTCCATAACAAGAAGTGTTGCGATACATATACTCAAGATGTGATTTCAATTGGGCAGTACGATAACACTACTATCACTTCCTTGATTTGGCTCACTGAATTTAGTATGCTAAGGACTGTCTGTCAGGTAACATGGAGAACATGTACATCTTCTCTGAACTTGCAGTTATGCTCATTATTTATGGTGAATCAAGAAACAGTTGGTTAGCTGTGCAGCACTCTGCAGGGATGGTATCCCGATAGACACCAAACACATCACTACACTTTCTAGTCCATCGATAGGCGTTTTCGAGTGTGTGAAACCTTCAAGATAACAGGGGCGATATGGTGTTATACGAAATCAGGGGGCAATTTGAGGAGAATGCTCTGCAAAAAAAAAAAAAAAAATGCTGAAGAGTCATCTACTGGCACACGCGTTATTGCATGTGCACTGGGCATTAACCATGTCAGCACATAGGAAGCCATACATAAGAAAAACTTCACTCATTTCACTGCCAAAATATGCAAGCATTAATGTCAGGAGAGTATGACCGTCGGGTAAATTTTGTAACCGGCTTTTCTCCAGCGTCCTGAATTCTTTCTCGGTATTGTTTACTTATGAGGTCTTGCTCACCAGGGATTCTCTAGTTTTCAAGTCAAGAAACAGCCATGTGTGGGACTATGTCAATCCACTTGCTGTTGTGAGGAAGTGTCACAGCAAACGTTTTCGGTGAACATATGGGTCGCAATTATTTCAGACCATGTATGCTTTCCCCTCAGTTAAAATGGACATGTTTACCTACATTTGTTGCAGAAAATTCTACCTATATTCTAGAAGACGAACCTCTGGATATTCGTCGTCGCTACAACATGATGGAGCTCCGCCCCTTTTCTCCCCGATTGTATGAGAGCATTTGAACCAAGTTTTTCCTGCCCAATGAATCGGAAGGAAGAGTCCAGCAGTAGCTTGGCCACCATGCTCTCCGGACCTCAATCCAATTGATTTATTTTTCTGGCGTCACCTCAAGTCTGTGCTGTATGAAACACCTATCTCCTCAGAAGGGGACTTAACTGCCCTAATAACAGCAGCATGACGTTATTCGATACACACCAGAAATGCTGGCTAGAGTACGTCATTTGTTCCCTTGCCGCTGCCAACATTGCCTTGAAAGTGCAGGTCGCCATTTCGAGCACTGACGTAAGCACTTTAGTATTTTTTTATGTTTTTATTCTTTCTTTTACCCTTTAAACCACTTCACATTTTTCATAACCATTGCTCCAGAGAGATACGCTGTGAAGCGTTCGTTTTCGTGTGTTGTGCTCTAATGGTATCATCATTAGCCAGTGGCGTACTGGCACTTTCGAAATTTATAGCCGTAACTTCGAAATTTCCATACATCCCCTACCTCAAATTACTTGTTTAAGACACCCCCACTTTCTCTTAAAATATTTCGGTTAGTTCATTATCACCCTGTATTCAGACTTAGCATTTGTTTAAGCTTTACTAAACTTTATATATAAATCACTGCATGTCAGAGATACAATTGAGGCGGCATATACTCTTCGCCACTTGGTTTGGAGCTTGGGTTGGCAACACCAAGTATAGCTTAGGTTGGCTAACCATGTCATTGCAACTTGGCTCTCCATTTATCTCCCGTTGGCACGGCTGGCCTGCCCTGATTTTCGACACAAAGAGACAGATTTCAAACTTCAAATAGTCGACACTTCTGGCTTTGGCCAGTTGCTTAAGTAGAGGATACGAGTGAGACCATATTAGGTGATGATTATATTTGGTAGGTATTTTTTGTGTTCAATTTTCGTAGACTTTGGGTATGTCTTATAGGATATTATCTACCATTCAAAATTCTAAATTCTGATAATGCGGAGGGATAATATGGTGATTCTTTCAACTCTTAAATCTTGTACCACTTGTTGTTGAGTAGTGTTAACAGCCATGGTTTAATAGGGCAGTTAATTTACCGTGAATTCAACTTTTCATATCTTCTATGCATGAGTTGACTAAGCAGGAAATTACATTATATGCGGTACTAATTACCTTAAATTCTGTTAATTCAGGGCTATATATTTCACTCGCTTTGTAGTCAAGTGTAAATGACTTGTATTGAATGCTCCCTTTTAAACATTTGTTTTATGTTGCACAGAAGGGTTATTTATATGTGTTTGACTAGCTCAATTTATTACGAAGTGCAAAGTATAGAAACATGATTCATTAACATCTAAATTCATATGACTGCATTTTCGCCTGTGTAAAGCCCACAGGTCATTTTAGTATTTATTTCTAAAGAGTTGACTACCAAGATCACAGATCACAAATAATTTATATATGATGTTATACATAAGTTTTTTATGTGTTAAATCGTTGCAATTTTTATTATATGGTTGTGAATAATTTTTACTCATACTAGTTTACCCTTTAAAATATTTATGTTCCCCTATCGATCCCGGAGTTTCCTTAGCCTCTTAGACTCAGTACGATTCCAAGTTAACCCAACTACCAGGGAAGTTAGGGGATTCCAAAAAACGCTCTCGTCAAGTGATTTGCGTAACTTGACGAGAGGAGGTATGTTGCACAATTTAAAGCAACTACATTGGTAATATAGTTACAATTTGAGGCAGTATTTTAATGCCTAAATGATGTTAATTGTATTTTATTATAATTAAATTCAATAACAGTCCACCTTGAAAACAATATGTATATAATTATTATTTAAATTGTACGTAAGTCATTGCAAATACTTATTTTTTATTGTAAACGTATTTATTAATGTTATGTAAATGTTTATATACTCTAATATTGCAAAAACTGTGAGAATAATATGTTTTAGGTTGTTAATAATGAGGTAATATTGTAATTTTTCTAACAAAAATGTATCTGGAATTTTGAAAAAGTACTGGTTATGAAAAGATCGGTAGTGACGTAAGTTTTGCTTTCAGTTTGGAATTAGCCAATCAACACTAAAGAAAAGTTTTAGTTTGAATGCTTAAATTCTATTGGACTAGAATTAGGCAATAAGGGACTGGCATTACCGAAGCTTTAAGGTTTTTACCGTTAAGATTCGTCAGTCGCGGACATGTGATAATGTGCAGATGCCAAAAATTGTGTTCTCCGCTAGTAAATACATTAAGAATTTATAAAGTTTTCTCAAGTTTTTCTTTTATAAAGTGTTGTATTTTATAAATGTGCAAGTATAAAGAAACAAGTATAAGTGAAATTTAAAAGTAAATTCTGTGACATATTTAATTTTTTGTCATATCACAACCTGAAAAAGACCTTATGTTTCTATTGTTTGACTGATCAGCCGAGGCAGATTTAAATGAATAATACGTAAAACAAGCATCGTCTTCACTACTACAAAGTTTGGCGTCCCAAGCATCAACCAACTTCAAAGTGTATCTTCATTACGTGGGGCAAATACTGTTACAAACTTCAGATTACGTAACCTAAAAAACTCTCACAAAGAGGCTCCCAAACGTGGAGCTGGCTAAATACTACCGCAAATTGATATTTTACATTTGTTCTTGTTATTGCAATTTACAAACAATAAGTTATAGTTAACTACACGTATTACTTTATTCAGCGCAACCGAAGTTTCCCAAACTCTGAGGCTTTAATCTCCTTGGCCTATTCCTTAAATATAAATATTGGCAACACTGAGAAGGCGGCAGCATGTCTCAAAACATGCAGGTATCAAAACGGAGAGGGTTCAATGAAACGCTGCATGGGGTCACCACGAAGTCACGACTTCGTTCAGAAATTCCGCGCGTCTGAGGAGAACATATGCCGTATTTAGTCCAAGTAACTTCATTTCCTCATGTTTTGTAATTCCACGATGTATTGTCTTGACATGGTTTCTTTCGGCTTTCTGTAAATGCATCGTGGGAAAAAACAGGCCAAGCTCTGTGCAAATGTGAATGAGAGGTGTAATACATAGACGGTAGGATAAGGATCATTCCAGGATCATTCTTCAGACGAGAGAGATTTGTTTGATGGTGCAGGTACACAGTACGCTGTCTTTATGTAGGAGTGCATCACAGTGAAAGAAGGCAGAGCAGGGCATAAATCACAGGAAGAAACTGCAATGTCAACCTTGTGCAAGAGAATACACACAAAGTGATGGGGTAGCAGAAGCAATCTCCTCTTTTATGAGTATAAAACATACAATCACAATGATCAGTTTGAAATAACCAGAATTGTGGTGCCGGATTTAGTTTATAAAAGAGAATGTGTCCTGAATTTTAAGGACCCCCTTTCCGTTCATAGATCATTACTCCTCTTGCCCCCCCCTCTTTCACTTCCATGGATTAGGCTTGCAGCCTATTCCGCCTTCACTCCGGCCATCTCTTTCTAGGATGTAGTATTCGTATTTCTCCATTTGATTTATATTGAAGTATCTCTTGAATAATTCTTTCATCCCCCATTTTTCTTATTTCTACATCTTATCATTAATGGTATATCTGTTCCTGTATCTTCATTTCGTATTTTATGTAATACTATATAATCTTTTGCCTTCGTTAGAAAACTCATCTATGCAGCTTGTATTCTCTGTTATTTCCTAAGGAGGATTCAGTCTTAGTTCTATGATTCTATGAGCTACATAACTTACAAATCTCTCATAAGTCTTTTAAATGTCAAAATTTTGTGTCAGTGAACTTCCGACGCTACATGACAAAGATTTTCAATACGTTTATAGCCATCAGGGAAATATCTTGCATTTTTAAGTATCTCAAAATTACACATTTTTATTAAAATGTTATGAATAGTTAATATGAAATACAGGCCGTATTTAAACAATTACGAGTTTATTTTCATTTACTTTCTCTTAATTACCTATGAGCTATGAAGCTTCGTTTAAGCACAAGAGCACACTGGCGCAATAAGTGGGATGAGGCTAATCGTAGGATGAAAACTGATACAATAATTGCGTCTGGGGAATGTCTTCTGCTTACTGACCTCATTTTAGGTGAAGTACCTTTTCATAATAATTTAAGGCTAAAAAGTTAATAGAATAAACCTCAACATAACAAACTTATGGACAACAGGGTTTACGAATGTTTACACCATATGAAGTACGTAGTCATTTAGTGGTCTTTGAATAAACTTATTCCACCTGAATTATTTGTGCGTGTTCATATAAGATCTTAAATTTATGAACATTCTGTTCATTAAAAAATATGTTTAATATTGTCACGTATACTACTGTGGGATGCGTTAATTAGGTACATTTTGGATGTTTGGGTAGACAACATAATTCTTATATTTTCTGGTAAAATCATAAATTAACATTTTCCTCTTTGTGAAGCTCAGCACTTATAATATGTAACAGGAACAGCAAGAGTAACCACTTCCTATGATAATCATAAAGAACTTTATAATGATATCAGCTTCCTCTGGCGTACGTGCACATTTGCACATATAGAACTGCTCCCTGATCGCCATGCGTCACTAGGAAGTTCTAGAACATCTATGTATTGCCGCTATAATTCAAAACCAGGGCGGCGGCATTCCATATTTGGTATTAGCCGCCGTCATAATGGAAACCCCTTCTTGGGTAGCCTTAGGTTATATAAGGAGATGCAAACCCCGATTTTGGGGCTCTTGGTTCTTGCTTGTTGGTTATAGCTCTTGTCGCTGCGTCTCGGCGCATCTCGGTGCGGCTCTCCGGACATCTTTCCACGTAGTTGCCCTGACACATCTTCGACACATCTTTTAAGGTAAGACCTATGGGTACCACGTACTTTTAACAATATTGTATCGTTTGTAAGCCAAACCTCGCAACTGAAGGTTTTAAAGTAATATAAAGTATAATAGTCTTATTTAAGCCTAGCTTTGAGTTATCTCTACAATTCTTCTAATTCCCCATAATTCCCCCAGTCACAACAACCTTGTTCGTAACAATATGCATACTGAGCACAGCAGCAATTGGGGGAAGGCATAGTGGGTACCATAGAAGGTGGCATAGAAATCTTTGTCTGGAAGTCAATGGATAGGTACCAGTAGGTATGTAGTTAATGAGAATAAATTTAGTAAGGAGTTTATACTGATGATCATGCATTGAAGCATTCACTTTCCATCGTTCTCATTTTCTATACTGTAGTAAACAAACTCTAAAGTGCATTTTCATTTAATGCATTAATCAATTTTCACTTAAAGGGAATATCTCTATCCCTTCGTTGAGATTCCTTAATTTAATGATAGAAAACTTAGTTGCAATGAAGCGAGGCCTCTATTGGCTACATAAAAATCTGATGTGGCATACTCGCATGACTTTCTCTACCCTCTATCGTTTATTAACGGTATATAAACTAATCTTGTTAAAACTTATTTTTCTATCCACTTCATTTTCATCCAAATAAAACTTTGCAGAAATAGCTACATTACACATTTAGTTAGGGGTACAAAGGGAATATTGATAGTCAAATGTTTAAGAACTGGACGCTTTACGCTGCCTTAAAATTCCATACTGTTTCCACACAAGCGCCAGAAAACTGAATGTTGAAGGAGCTCAAGAGAATGACCACATAATGAACAATTCGAAATATTAATAAGGATATCTGGGAAATGATTACTGCCACAAAAGTTATTTGAAATAAATTGTGTGTTTTAAAGAGATCTACAAAATTTGTATAGTACGTTTACGTCTACAGCTTGAAGTTTAGTATTATACAGGTTTATACAGTTTTTTCCGAATTAAGAGGACTTCATAGACTATTATCAGAAAATTCAGAATATAAATAAGAATAGAAGTCTTCTATCGATCTCTCTGTGCTATAATTACTTAATTTTTTGGTTATTTCTTCATCTAATACTTTGATATCTGTAATGTTGCCTTGCAAGTTACATTTTTCCACAATTTATTGCACTAGAGTAGTTTCAAATTTTGCAATACCTTCTTCCGTTGTAATGTAGTGCAATCCAATATATATAATTTTTAATAAAGTTTTCTTTCTCAGATTTCCAACTTAAAAACTTATGAAATTATTTTCCGAGCAATCTTCTTCCTTTGCACAGTCCCATTCGTTTATATATCGTGTTGTTTGTATGTTGCAGATTATAAGATCAATCCAACTGCGAGCTCTATTTATGTCAAAGGTGAGAAATACATTAGTTATATTCACTACATATAAATTATTTACAATTAAGAATTCTTCTAATATCTATTGTAATTGATTGGTTGTTAAATCATGTGACACATTGCTTCTTGCGTTACTGTGCACAACTATTATTAGACTATAGTTTTTAATGAATTTTCTCATTTATTCTATTTTTCTACAGCATACTTTTATATTTTTAGTGCAGTAAAAATGCATATAGACACCGTAGAATTTGAAGCTTCTGTAATTTGCTTCAATTACAGCACAATCGTGGTCTAAAAATTGAGTGATGATAAAAACAGCTATTTCTTCATTATTTACTATTAGTATAACTTTTTCCTGCCATTGCCATGAGAGTAAATTCTGAGTGTTTTGGAATTATTGCTACCTTGTTATCTATGTTATATGGTCATTGTAAGAATGCTAATTCTAGATTATAATGACGCAATAAACTTAGCATGTGGTTAACTGTTTTCTTTGAACGCTGTAAATTTAATTGCATTGAATTGTATGAGGTTGTATGATAATGCGGTTAGTATTCAATGATAATGGCACACTTCTTTAATGTCAATTGGTGACGGGCAGCTTCTATCCAATGAGGAGTGGTTAGGTTTCACTTGGGCGCTTTTATGAAAATCGTTGTACTTAGTGCAGTTCACATATTTGTATTAATCTTTCTCTGCTTTTCTATTCACTTAAATTGTGGTTTCGACAAAGTAGGCCCAGCTAGTTCCTCTCGCAGTACTGGGATGTAGGATTAAATTTAGAACATTAGATAAGATAAGGGATAATACAGTGTTGCGCTGACATGGTCACCCATTAGCGGAGCAAGAAAACCGTGTGTTATATATAGGTTAACAATTAATTTCAGACGGTTAAAAACACATAGTAACCTATAAACATTGATAAGGACATCACACTAAGGTACAAAGTCCAAAATGCACAACATGGTCGGTGAGGGCGGTAAATTATTTTAAGCTTTATTTATGGGCGCTCTTTAACTGCTGTGGTTCTTAGCGTCCTATACTATATTGGGCGTGAAATACCGTTATTTTGCTCAGAGGCCTCTTTATCAGGCATGAGGTTCTTTTACGTGCCGTAAATCTTCGACACGAGACTATCGGCTTTATTTCCCTTCCGAAGGAAGCCATGCTAAGAATTTTTACGTTTGAAAAAAAATATCCCCCTTCCCGGGTTTGATCCCGCGACCTCGGAACTAGAGGCTAGCTTTGTACCACCACACAACGGAGGACAAGGTGAGGATCATGTTGCTCCGAACCGTTCAAATATATATTTGGGTTTAAGTTTCCTGTTTAACTACTCTGTATACTGTATTTCTAACATGTATGCATAAAGCATCTACCATGATTTAATCTCAACCCAACAGAAGGAATAGTATCCTCTCTAGAACATCCAAGATATTACAACAAAAAAACAAGAATGATTTCAATTAGCTGGCATTCCCTGATATCTCTGTACGCCCGCAGGACAGTAGAGACAGAGAAGTTGCCGGATCTTCAGGGGTTAAATATACATTTTGCGGAAGCTTACACATCAAGACATGGGCAAAGAACCTTGAACAAAACTGCAGAGATATTGGTACGCGTGCGTGTTCATCAATTGTAGTAACTTTAATACACAAGCGTCAGTGATTCGAATCGAAACAATAGGTACAACCATACTCTGCTAAACCGTCTGGTTCTAATTTAGAGATATTCGTTATTTGAAGAAATACTTGCTAAACTGCAAATGTTTTTATAGGATTCAGAAAATGAATATTCTATGAATATGAAGAATTACGGAAAAATTTCAGAAATAGCAAACCTCACAATTATATTTTTCTTCACATCCTTTCTCAAGTATCGACAAAATATCCTTCTGCAAGATACCACGTCTTCCACAGGACATTGCGTTGCTTGAAGCCAGTTGTGGTCAACTCTAAATGAGGAAAGTTGTAAACTTTTCCAATATCGTTGCATTCACTATTAGAGCTTATACAAATAAAGTTATTTCCGCTTACGACTTCCTTTCAGTCACTTGTACAAACGGAATTCGCAGTTATTTGCCTTCGTTTTCCTCGCCGAAGTAAGAGAGTCGAGAATGTAATGTGTTCTCTGTCTCGTATTAGATGAGGGTGGCTAGATGAGGCATGCTAGACCAAAATAATTTCGGTATAGGGCAGCATTGTTTATTTTATATATTCTCTGCCGGTTATCCTAAACAGAGAAAACACTTTTTTCGTCAAAAAGTTAGATATTCCCTGAAAATAAACCTAGAGCCACGCTGAGCAAAAGTATAGTGTATTAAAACGACTTTCTCTGCCCACTATAATTTATCTTCATATATGTTGTAAAAATAATTTATACAAAAAATTGCTTCTCTATTTTATTTCTGTTAATCATGATAAATGTTGACAAATGGTTTCAATAGACATTTTAGTAGGTAAACATGTCATACAGTAGGTCGACATGAGTCATCCGTACTAGATACTACATACTGTTTACAAAGGAGAAACAAAATAATAACACTTCTGATGCGACAGTCAACATCTTCCCAGATGTTGCATATTCTTTTCAAATCATAAACAAAATAAGGTCACTTGTAAGTCTGTTGCTTAAAATACTCGGAAATTCGAACAAAAAAACCCGAATACAGACTGCCTCTGTGGTTGAGTGGTTAGCATTCTGACTTCTAAACACTCGGATCCCGGGATCAGCTTCCAAATGGAGCGTACGAAACTTTCTTTAATTATAATTTCTTCCCCTTCCTAGAGTATGAAAGTATGAATGTAAAGGAGGTTGTGTTTCCTAAACAAAGCAAATGAAACAAATGTTAAAAACCTACAGTCACAAGTTACTAAGATCGCCAGTTTGTAAATTGAAAGACCGATCTGACCACAGAATTGTTAATAAAAACAACAAAACACAAAATATCTCGGAATTTACTGTTGCGGGAAGAAAACAAATGCACTGAATGCAAGTTCAATAATTCAAGAAGGTGAAACTGTATATTAAAAAATCTGATGTGTTACACTCACATGACTTTCTCTACTCATGTACAAACTACTTTTACAAACGCTTATTCTCCATCTATTCATGTTAATCGAGATAAACATTTGCAGACTCTATCTTATTGCTAATTTTCTTGTAGATATAAGGGGAAAATATATTTCCAAGGGCAATATAGAAAAACCAGTAGCCTTTAAGCGCATACATATCTCTTAATAGCTGGTTGCTAGGTGCAGCACCATTCCCTTTACCACAGATTATAACTCTTTGCATATTCAAGACAAAAAATGAATAACGAATTCCCATTTGAGAAAATGAGTATTGAAAAATCTAAGAGAATAACAAGCAATATCTCGAAAATGGTTCACTCAACAAAAAAAGTATGACATAAATTATGTATTTTAACGTGATGACCATTTTTATGTAGTAAAATTTTGTCTATGTCTTATGATTTACCAGTTATGCAAAAGTCGTTCCCAATGAAGAACACTTTTGGAGACATTCCCAGAAAATTCAACATATACATTTTATTTGTCATGAAAATATCTTAAACATATGATATTTTAATCAACATCGTTAAAGCCGTTTTTGAGAAAATTAAAATTTTCGAAAAATCTTCCATGTAAAGGGTATCCCGGGGTGGGGGAACTTTCTTGAAAACCTTCGTGTCGCATCCCAGGAAGATACCGAACCTAAATACCAAGTTTGGTGTTTATCTGACTGTTCGTTTCTGAGTTATGCTGTTCACAGACAGACACACAGACAGGCATATAGACAGACACACACACACACGGACATGTTTCCAAAAATGCTTTTTTTTGGACTCAGGGGATCTCAAAACATGTATTTACGGTGAAATCTCGGTATCGAATTTTTGAGTGGAATGCAATACTTCCCCTACTTACTATACGTAATAGAGAAAGTAAAAAAGATTCTTGTTTATGTCTTATGAGTTCCTAGTTTATAAAATTACGTAAACTTCTACAAGTGTGAATTGGGCTATTCGCAGAAAGAAATTAAGGTATAGCTTTCGCTTATAAGATACTGAGATCTCAAACACATGATATTTTAACAAAATCCTTAGATTCACTTTTGAGAAAACAAAAGTCAATAAAACTGTTTCCATGTAATGAGTATTTTACGTGGGAAAACGTCCTTAAAATTCCTCGAGTGGTATCATTAAACGTTGTCTGACTCAAATATGAAATCACGCACGCACACGCACAGATATACTGATTTCCCCAAAGGGCTTTCAGGAATTTCCTAATTTCCTGAAAGCTCTTTGGGGAAATCAGTAGACCTCAAAACGCGCCTTTTTGAAAAAATATTGGTCTCAAACTTTTAGTGGAGCACAATATTTTCTCTAACCGAATGAAGGCGATAGAAGGTTATTAAACACCCTGTGTGTATGAGCGAGAGTGTGTTTATGTGAGTATGTGTATAAATATAATGACCCTAAAATCAATAATGTATAAATAACACATTCCATACGTAATCCCTACCTTTTAGGGATTAGAGACGATAATTAGCAACGGTATTTCATCACATAGAAGTAGATAAAATTTGCTATGAATAGATATAGTGTGGGTTAAAACACAAAATATAACAATTTGTGTCGAATAATCTTCCTGGAATAGAAATTTCCGAAACATTTTATTCTATATGTTTAAAAATGTTTATTGGATGTGGACTTGTGTATGCCATCTTCGAATATTTGAAAATAAACCATTCTTTTATGAATTAGATAATTACGAGAGATTAATTTATATCATATGCAGTAGATTATTTTTATTCCAAAACTACATATTGTAAGAAATGTGTACAATTTAATTCTGCAACTTTGCAACCAAAAATAGAAGGGATCTTTGCAAGGTGCAATATGCCAAGATTTTGCCGAATTTTCTTCAAATTATCTTTCACCAGACTCACTGCTTACGATTTGTTCCTGACGATCGTATGTCTAGTCGTTATTTCTATAATAGGTTTGATTCAGTAGACAGATTACAAAGGTTTGGAGATGATTCCTCAGGAATCGGCTATCATTAATTGAGCTAATAGAGGTCATGTGTAAAGCCCGGGACTTAAAGTACTTCGGCATTGGGGTATGTCATCTCAAATATGATGTAAGATCTCCTTGTGGTTTACTGGAAAAATACGAATCAGTTTGAGAATTTAATGTGGTACTGGCATGTTGCCGTGGTAGTTCAGTTGGCCAGAGCAACCGAACGGAAACTGGAATGTCCGTGGTTCAAATCCCGAGCTATGGCTTTGAATTTTTCGGTCTGATTCTACCTTTCAATATCAAGTATGCTAGTGCTCGCAAAAGAACTACTGAAGAGTTCGGAAATTTCCAACGGAAATAATAGAATACACAGAATCTTTTTACATCTGTTCTGAAATAAAATATTTACGTTGGCATTTGAATAATAATAATTTAGCCAAGTTTATTGTTGAAAACTAACGCCACTGAAACATTTCTTGCAATTTTCTGGGAACATTCTGAAAGGAAATCTATACCAGCCCTTGCGCATACCATCGATTATTTTAATCAAGTTTATAAAGTGGGAATGACCAAACGATCTCCTTTTATTTAATTTCACTTAGCCCGTTAATTAATCGTCTAGTAACAAAGCATTAAAATTCCTAACGAACTGTAACCTTTGAATGCCACTTAAATAATTTAAAGCTGTAGTCTATAAACAAAAACAATGATTATTTCTAAATTTTATAAAAAGTTGTAGTCAGATAAAATTGTATGCATACAATTAATAAAAACTATATATTTAATAAACCTAATGCCTTTAGGAAAAACTTTGATGATAAATTGCGCTCTACGTCGACTTTTTCAGTCAGTGCATCTAAAAATAATAGCCCTATTATGAGCTGGTCTCATGTAAAATGTTTGAAGCTAATAAATAACATTGAAGGTCCTCCGCTGGAAATGTGGAGTAATTTGAAAATAACTTTGACCTGTGCAACTAATTCAAAAGAAGGGACGTGGAACACAAACAAATGAATAAAAGGGAGGGAGCAACACTGATGCTGATCTTTGATATCATGGACCTCCACTTTAATCTCACAACGTTTTAGCTCAGCTCACTGTACTCAATGAAAGAAGCCTGCATTAACTTAATATAATTTTGGTAGCGTGTTATCAGCATACAACACATTAGATAAATTATTTACGATTACCACAGTATGCAGTTCTTTCTGAAGTGATTTGAGGAAACAGCAGTGGCGGCTTTATGTGTTATTATGGCTTCGCAATCCCAATGTCTCTAATTAGTTTTGGTAGCACTTTCATAATTAACTATAGAAAACGGCAAACTCATCCGCGTCATCCAGATAAAACCTCCACAGCGCTCCTCTCCGCCTCGCCGTCTCTCTTCTACATTGTATCCATTCGTCACCCTAGTTTGTACAAAAGGTTCAGGGTTCTAACCCTGCTAAGATGATATTTAAGAGTTTTAACTGCAACACAATATCAGTAAGTTTCTTGACACCAAAAAGAGCTCTGCAAGACCCAAAAAAGACCAAATATGGTGACGTTAATATTAGCTTGGTATTCCATAGCATTGTTGAATAAATGTATTAATTATTATTATTAGATGTTATTTGAGTATGTCAATTACGGCGCTTTGATTTGTGTATAGAAGAACTACTTACAGAACAGTATAAATATGTGGATCATTCCTAAAATTTAAATTAGTATTTACATTTTATGGCTAGCGTCCTGGCGCATTGGGCTAGAGCGTCTTGCTTTGGTTCCCGGGCATGGATTCCGCCCGGGTTCGTTACCACCCCTGAGGATGCGGATTTTACCTTCCGGTGATAGAACCGGTGCCCACTCAGCATGGTGAGGAAAGTGAGGACTGCTATAGGCAACGATCCTAGACAACTTTCCGGCTGGGGGATGCGTGATGCTGGTCACATCACCTCCCGGTATGGATTTAATGATCGTCCACCTCTGCCGTGCGTACGTGGGCGTGAGGTCGCAGTCGGATTGGCAGATTCAGGTCCTTTACCGGCTGTAGCGCCACGGGATTTATTTATCTACATTTTATGAAAATGTGCTAGCACGACAGACATGTGGAATTCCTCAGTTTTGGAGAAAGGCAACAGTAAACTCTGTTTAAAAACTAACGTCGAAAGATTATCAGAATTATAGATGAATTAATTTAATGGATCTGAGATATAAAATATTTTTAAAATAATTAAAACAGTAAAAAATAACAAAAATGATAATGGAAGATTAAAATGGGTTCTAGTAGATACCTAAGAGAGCATGTACTGACAATATATTCACAGTTAAGCAGTTAATACAGACGCGGAAATAATTTAATATAGAAACGCACATCTCTTTCAAAGATTTGATCACTTTGCCACTCATTTATTAAAATAATTCTCTAAACTTTTCACGTTAAATAATTAATGGCGTTAAAACAAATGTTTATTTACTGTCGTGTCATGAAACACACTCGATGCTTTTCATAATTTTGAAAAAAACTAAGATTACAACACACACAGAAAACTTCTGAAGTTGTTGCATAAAAACTACTTTATATGCTTATAAATCTAATTTTACGCAAATAACGAACAACAAAGTATTGTATAAAAGCGTACAGAAGTAGGTTTATATCTTCGTGGTCTTCGATCACTTCTTACGGTCGTGTTTTACCTTGAACCACTCGGTGTATACGAGTATATGACACACACACCACACACCACACACCACACACACACACACACACACACACACACACACACAACACACAACACACAACACACAACACACAACACACACACACACACACACACACATTACCCAATCGCGCCAGATTTCACGTGTCTACATATCCCTTGTGCGTTAAAAGTTGCAGAACGCAAAGGGGCAAGTCCCATCAAAACACAGGTCAGCGGGGAACTAGTACAATAGCGTGAACTACCTTAGTTATACCCCTCTTGCTTATCAGCGAAGACGATTAGCGGATCGTGCTCATTGAGAGGTAGTTCCCAGGTTTACACTAGAGTGTACAGTGAGTGATAATAGACCAGAACAGTGCAAACAGACCGAAAAGGTCTTAGAATGTTTTCCACCTAACAGAGTCCTTAGTTTCGAAGGTATAAATTTACTTTTTAGAATGACATAATTAAAATTAAAATGTCTTTATGTGACCTATCAGTATTCGCTCATAGCTATTTTGTAAACTGTGTTTACGTTTTTGCTGTCTAACATTACGGATTATGAATATTGAGTTAACAACAAAACATTAATGAGGGAACAAATGCTCTCATATTTACATAGTTTTCGTTAAGGTGGTTTAATGTTTTGATTACTCTACTATGCGTCTAGTTGGTGGTAATAATAATAGCAATAAATAATAATAATAATAATAATAATAATAATAATAATAATAATAATAATAATAAGCTAACAAATGCCAGTGATATACATTACGTCCTCTCGTGTTTGCAGGTTTTCGTTACGGCGCTTTAATGTTTTGATTAAACTCAATGTTTATAATCTGTAATGTTAGACAAGAACACCGTAAACACACTTTACAAAATACCTATAGGCAGATACTGATAGGTTGGTTAAATAAAGACATTTTAATTATTTGTCATTCTAAAAAGTGACCTTACTACCTCGAAAATAAATTTCCTGTAACTGAAGTGGAAAACATTCTAAGACCTTTTCGGTCTGTTCACACTGTTCTTGCGTATCACCACTGACTGTACACACTAGTGCAAACCTGGAAACTGCCCCTGAGAGCACGATCCGCTTATCGTCTTCGCTGATAAGCAAGAGGAGTAGAATGAAGGTTACTCACGTCATTGCGACAGTTCCCCGCTGACATGGTTTGCTTGCAATTGCCCCGTTGAGTCCTGCAACTGTTTTAACGCACGACGGAATATATGCACTCGAAATACGGTGCTATTGGTCCACCTGGAATATAACTATTGTTGAAATAAGGAGTAATTAGCTATTTTATATTCAAGGCGCTAAGGGTTGAAGTGAATTTTATATTTTGAGGCTAATTGATATAAATATCTATAGAGCTCCAGAACGAATTCATGTTCGAAGCGTTCAAATTTTTAGCATTTATACAAATGTTGGTATCGTATGGCAACGTCAGCGGTAACCAAGAACAGCTAATCAATTTTTTCCTCCTTAGGTTATTTTAGCAAAGAATTAAATATTTTTCGGAAACTTTACTAAAGAACTAACTTGAAGTTAATTACTATTAGCCAATATTATTATTTATTCCAATATTTCAATAACCCTTCCTGCAAGCTTAGGCAAATTAACGTGCATTCATTTGTGCGGCCGTGACTAACCATTAAATAGGAATGGTTTTTTTCCGAGAATGCGAGTAAACGAGCTACAAAGTTACTTTTATTTCTTATTTTATTAATGAAATTTCTTATGTTTGAAAAGTAATTCCATGTAAAACATGTAAGAAAATGACTAAATAATGACGTAAAATGAGAAAAAAATACCTAAAAGAGAAAATTCCATAAAGTACACAAGAATGATCCAATACATATGCATTTTTATAGTCTGGTACCCATGATAAGGGTTTATGTACACGTTAACAGTGTCTATGATGCAACAATTAAAATATTATATGGGATCAGATCCGGGGCCTGCTCATCACTCTTGGCCTATGAACACTAGAGAACAGAGTGTACCTTATTTTGTACGGAAACATTTTAGTACGAAAACAGGCTGGAATAACATGAAATCTTGAAATACTGTCAATATAACTCACTGTAAAGTCTTCTACTCTTACAGTTCACACACATGTGTACAGGATACATGCTCTATCCATAAAGCGTTTGTTGCTGGAACCTCTGCTTTCACAGAGAAGGGAAGCACGCGCTGTTTCACAAGTGAAGCAAATGTAAAAGGGCCGGAAAGTTTCCTTTGTAAGGACAAATGTCAAAGCCTTTCATCTTTTATTCTACGTGACCTATATTATGCTAGAACTACTAAAGGCCACATCTCTGCGTAAAGTTTCCAGCCACACAAATACTGTCGATAAGAATGGTTTAAGAAGAGAGAAGCACTTCTTTCCTTTTTAGTAGTGTTGCTGCATGTGTCACCAAAGTCGGTGAACACTGGTGATAGATGAAATGAAATAATTGGGAATGGAAATTTGGGAAGGAAACATTCCAGGCCTAGTTTAGGGTGTCTCCCCGGCATTTAGGAGTTATGAGGACTGAGAAAAACCTTACAGGGAGGACAGCCATGGCGCGATTTAAACAGCAGAGTTTCCGTTCACGAGTTTGTGACTTAATGATCTCGGCTACCCGTTTCAGTAAGAGAAACATAACTTACCACAAACATTGGCTTGATGAATTATAATAATCTGAAGAAGTTCTGTAAACCAAACGTTACTTGCTATACCAACAACTGCCACGACATACTACAAGGTGGGTGGGAAAAATATTTCTATGCGGGGTCCACTTAGGAAAGAACTCTAAAGTCATTAAACGTATGTGGCAAGTAAAAATATCGAGTGAGGAGATATAAGCGGACAATGCATAAAGCTAAGTTATAGAAAACCGGAATTAAGGGTTGAAAAAAGTTTACCCTTCCAGGTCCATTCGTAGCAGTAAAAAACCGAGTAAGAGTTGTAAACTATAATGTTCACTCTTGTAGAGCCAATAGGTTTGCATGCTGTTATTGAATGATTGTAATACATTATAAGGTATTCTTTCAGTAACACAAATTTGTAAATAAATATGTCCTTAACAATGTCTAAAATTAATGAAAATAACGTTTTAAGCAGTTACATTATTGTAAACATTACATATTCTCAGTCAATGTACTTTCGGGTCCTAGACTTACTAGTATTATCAGATGTCTACTTTCTCCAGCATCTACTTTTAGTAGAAAGAAGAATTGCATGCAACACAACATTTATATCGAGATTTCACGGTAATACATGCTACGAGGTCCCCTCGACGCAAAAAAGAAAAAAAAGTATTCTTAGCAAATAACGGGCGCGCATGTGAGTCTGTATGTATCTGTGAGCAAACACGAAAAGTCGGCTAAATACCAAACTTCATATTTACGTTCACCATCTTTCAAAGTGCGCCACAAAGATTTACAAGAAAATATCTGCACCACAGACTAAGATAGCAAACATTTTCGTTCTTTTTTTCCCTCAAAAATAGCTGTTAGGATTTTAATTAATAACAAACTTTTAAATACATGAATGGTAAAATATATACAGGATCTTCCATAAGTAAGAAATAATGCAAATAAAACAAATTAGTCATTTTTAAAAATCCTCGTAGAAGTCAAATTTAATGTTTTGAAGAAATATTCTCCAAAAAGAAAAAACGAAACAAAATGTTTGCCATGTCAGCCATTTTATCATTTATTTTCTCATAACTAGTTGAGTTATTTAATTGCATGAACAATATAATTTGTCTCATAGAAACAGTTTACTTTTTGGCAGTTTAGCAAATCTGATGTGAAAACTTTTGTCTGTGACATAAGTCTAAAATAAAATAAAAAGTTTCTAACAGAAACTAAAAGGATTCAAATCCTGATGATAGGAGTTGATGACAGAAGATGTACACAACAAGAGGTATGCATAATTACTTTATTACTCTTTATGGGGATATTTGAAATGTAGATTTCTTGTTGAGGTCAGCAAATATGAAAGAGTTAAAAAAGAGTATCAGCAAATAATGCAGAGATATGCCACCAGCTGTGATTAGAAATGTTCAACAAGAATTCACGCATGGTTTTAGCCAGTATTAGATAAACTGGGAGCATTTTGAACACGTTATTTAACGACTACAATTTTATTTTGTACAGTAATTGTGTAAATTGTAGAGAAAATTGTTAAACAAGTTTAATAATGTTCCCAAGATAACCAAAGCTTCTGCATGAAACAAATGAAATTGTTTATGCAACTAAGTGAGGTAACTTCCGTTCAGAAAAAAATAAAAACAATATTCTGAGCAGCGGCTATGCCTCAAGGTTATCGGGAGTCCGGCGCCAAGCGATCGAAATAAACAAGATAACGACAGCTTGGCATCAGAAACACCGAGCGTGTTATCGGGAGTTAACTAAAAGCTTCTGGAAGCTTCTCTCTTGTGTCGAAATAGTTCTGGAACATTCGAGAACCATCCAGAATATTCCACTGCCTATACAAGCGAGTGTTCTCGCGCAGTCAGTTGTGAGTTAGTTGCGAGTCAGTGCATGTCGAGTTGCGAGTCGAGTGCGACAGAGTCGAGCTGAGTCAATGCGCGAACGAGTTAGCGACTGCGCGACATCAAGAATGAGTCTCCGAGCGAGTTGGTGACGGCTTCTGTGGCAGTGCCGCGAGAGCTACTGCGGAGAGACGGTTGTGAACTCGTGTCCGACTCCCGAGTGAAGTGAGCTGTCCGGCGCGAAGAGCCTGCGTCACGAAGGCAGTGAAGTGACTAAGGATTGAACTAGTTCATATTAGTGAAGTGAACTCCAGTTAAGGTGAACTACATTAACCGAAACAGTGACAGTGGGAAACGTGACAGTTGCAAAAGTGGACGAAGTTTCAATGTGTTGCCATTTAAAATCCTTGTGATCCATTCAAAAATAGCTGAGAGTTTTGTTTCTTTTTTGTAAAAGGTTGTTTTCAAAATATTAAATTTGACGTCCGAGAATTTGTTTTAAAAAAACTGAGTTCATTTTAGTTTTATTTGCATTATTCTTTACAAGACCCTATATATATATATATATATATATATATATATATATATATATGTGTGTGTATGTGTGTGTATGTGTGTGTACCTTGAATTATCTCTGAATAGCTCTTGGATTCCTCTTCATTCAGAATGAATTTTGTAAAACTGGTTAAGCACAAGAGATAAACTAACAAAAACAAGTTGATCACATTAAACAACACATTTTCTTTCAAGTAACCTTTTTGTTTCATAAGCTACTTCCAAGAAATTCTTGCTATTAACTCGAATTTTTAAATAGTTTTTCATTTTCTGAAGTGCTATCACCATTCGATTAATTATCGTGGTCTGACTGAACAATGTGGAATATCAAAGACAGTATACACCACATTTTAAACACAGTGAACCACATTTTAAAATTTGATTATCACTTCAGCCTACGGTATCCTCTTTGCACCTGTAAAGAAGTGTGTAAAATGTTTCTGCAATGTTGCCATATACTCAAAAATAAATTTTATAATGTTGTTTAAAATAACACATGTTTAAGATAGTTTCATTATAAGTTAAGTTTAAAGTTTCTGGGAATAGCCTCTAAAATCGTCTTCGTTTTTAATTACTTTTGCATAAACTTGTAAACCGTAAGAGATAAGCAAAAGTTTAATTCACAAAAAATGTAGATCTCGTTAAAGCACTCAACTTTTGTCAAATACATTATTGTTGTGGAGTTAATCTTTTCCAGATATTCCATGTTATCGGATTGAATTATACATTCAAAGACGTATCAAACAGGATTTTAAAATCCTATTTTCTCTCTCCAAACTATAGATTTTAGTTTTCGTTAGTTTTTCTGGGTTTTTTAGGTTAGAGCTTACCACTTGCATTGTTTTCCTCTCTTACAATTTCCTGAGATTCACTTTCACATGCAAATAGAGTCATTTCCTTTCAGCATAACGCACTATCCCAAGGAGCAGTATCACCCATTATCTGTGGTAATGGCTCTCAGGATTTCATGTCTGAATGTAGAGGAATATGTGGTATATGACGCGTAACATTGCCATGGAAATGACAGAAGTAAATGGACCGCAGTGCAAGTTTATTCATCTCTGAATCTCAGTCCAAAATGCTTGAATGGCTTATAACACAGTACTAAGCATTAAAGGGCACCTCGCATTCCATGGAAGAGATTTTAACATTTTATATCTAGCAGTCACAGCTACAGACGATTCATGTAAAGGTTTATTTCTGTAACTCCAGATTAGTTCAGATAAATATCTACAACAATTAACTTTATTATACGCAGGAGGTTGAGGCAGAAGGCAATGGCAAGGGGAAGGTATAAGACGTTTTCCGAAGAGAGCCACTTCAGATTCACACGCCATGAAAAGGGCAACACAATTAAAAAAAATCTATATGTTACACTCAAATTACTTTCTTTACTCATTCTTCTACAAATTGTTCTTACAAAAGTTTATTCTTCTATGTATATACTTCTTGTTAATTGAGACGTTTGCAAAGGTGGAATTTCATCACATTTCGTTGTACGTACGAAGGGAATACAGGAGGTTGAAGAGAAAGACAAATCCTTAAAAAGCGCGTTTCTATATGCTGACTTTTGAAATTCATACTCTTTATATGACAAGTAAATAGACAGGACTTAAAAGGAGGACCACAGTACTTAAAGTTAAAACCAATAATAACAAATATCTTGGAAGCCGTGAATGCCACTAAATATGTGGCATATAAGTGTGGTTTGACAACTACACTTCTTGTATAGCAACATTTTGCTACATTGATCTCATATACTTTACAAGTTATAAAAAATTACACTATTATAAGAAATCACAATGAAGAGGAATTCACAGACTATTCGCAGGAAATTCGGGATAGACATTTTATTTATTATGCAGAATCCTAAAGATATGGTATCAAAATTGCAACCGACATTTTTGTGAAAATAAAAGGTACCTTGGGTTGAGGGGTTTTCTTGCAAATCATCCTGTTGCATCTTTGGAAAGTGTTGAACTTAAATAACAAGTTTGGTGTGTATCGCCTTGAATTATGTTGTTCACAGACAGACAGACACAGAAACACAGGATCTTCAAATCATTTCTTTTATTTCGTTAAAATCTCTGTATTGAATTTTTATATGGAATACAGCGCTTCCTTCCCTTACTATAGTTAAGTAGTAAATAAAGTAAACATTTAGGAATACGAAATTACAAGACCATAAATCTTCAAAGAGCGGAGAGCTAGCAACAGTTTGGATGATTACTTTCTTACACATACAATGTCATTAAAACACAGAAGATCTTTGACCGGAAGTTAAACACACGTCTTATGACGCCATCTATCCTCACAAGGGTATAGCTTTATTAAATAATAATAGCTGTTTGAGTGGAGAAAAACTACTGTGATCATCGCGCCACCCTCTGGCTATAGATTTATTCATGTCGAATACAGAAGCATACACATACAAAGCAATTACAGGGTTAAGCAACTGAGATTACAAAAGTGGAAAAAATAAACACACAATACATGAGTTATACACAAAAAATTCACAAATCAATATATACCGGAATTAAACTTCAGGCAAACACAAGCAGTTAAGTCAGTACAGACACAGTCATGAACACGCCAGAAACTACACTATTACATTTTTGTAAGGAGTTTAATATATGGAGAAAAAGCTTGCCGATAGAGGCAGGGTCTAAACCTAATTAAATTAGGAGAGAGTCCAAGTCGTTCGCGAAGGACGGAATAGTAACGACACTGGGTGACGACATGCAGTGGAAACAGAGAAGCAGGGAGTTCGCCCCTAAGAGGATAACCATGACTAAAATAACAGTGGCGAATACGAAGCCTAGCAAGCACTGTCTCCTCGCGACGTGATAGCTAGAAGAACGCCAAGGAAGCGTTGTAGCCTTGACCTCTCGGAGTTTGCGTTAGATGTAAATCACACCTAATACCATTGAGAGAGCATCTTTCTGCGAAAAAAAAATAAAAAATCCGTACATAGGCAGTGGATAAACCGTTCATAAGGGTGAATCGCAGCTTAAGCTGCCTGATCTGTCTGTTCGTTTTCTTCAATCCCAGGATGTCCAGGAATCCAGACGAAGACCATCCGAAAGTCAGCAAGATAGAGAGGATGTAACTGATCATAGATTTTCTGAACAAGCGGGTGTAGGCTATACAGATTCCATAAACTAAGTAAAGCACTGAGAGAATCAGAACAAATGACTCTGGAGTACAGGGAAAAGGAGCGGATGAAAAAGTGACTTTAAATATAGCATACAGTTCGACAGTATAAACGGAAGTGCTAATGGGGAAGAAAATCTTGTGAACGACATGTCAAGCAATAACTAACCGCAGCGCAGCCTACCCCTTGATTCGTTCGAGAACCCTCAGGATATAGAAAATGGTATCCAGGAAAGTCGTATATCAGTCTCGAAATGGGCTGTATATATAGGAGCGGCAGTGGTGTCCTTGAGCAACTGAGCAGATCAAGACGACACAAAGAGATATGAAGTATCCATGCAGGAAAACGATGAAATCCCCTACAGAAGAGCAGAGGAACTACTGTATCCAACTTTGAGAGTAAACTCCAAATACACTCCTTAGGAAACACTCCTTAGGACTATTACGATAACGATAATCCAAAGAGGCACCAAAGAAGTTAGAACAGGTGATGTGAGGAGGCATATTTAGGAGACAAAGGATATCACGACTTATCCAAAGGAATGGTGCATCAGATTCCACGTACAAGCTACAGATGGAACTAGTACGAAATGCTCCCAGTCTAAGGCCTTGATGATGGACAGGATCCAACCTACGCAGAATAGATGGCCGATCAGAAGAATAGACCATGCCCCATAGTCGAGCTTCGAACGTATTAAAGCCCGGTGGAGACGCACCAAGAGTACGTGATCGGCACCCCTAAAAGGGCCATTAAAGACACGAAGTAATTGCAGGGAGCGAGCAAAGTGTTCACGAAGATATAAAATACGAGGTCCTCAAAAAAGCTTACGGTCAAAATTTAACTTCAGCAAACGGCAGTTCCACTCCACCAAGAGAGAGATAGGGGACGGGAAACTCCTTACGACGCCAAAATTGAGGCAGCATGTTTTCTCCGCTGAAACTTTAAACCCATTCTCCAAAAACCAAGTGATTAAGATATCAAGAAAGCACTGGAGGCGCCGTTGGATAAAGCGCATACGTCCAATCATCTACGAAGAGAAACGTATTGATGCCCGATGGAACGTTCGACACTATGGGATTAATGGATGTAGCAAACAAACGTACTTTCAACACCGAGTCTTGTGGCACACCTTCTCCTGTCTAAAGACCTGGGAGAAAGAAGATCCCACCCACACTCGTCTTTATTAGGAGATGTTGGATGGACCCTTTCGGGTATAAAAGCTATTAATCTCTACCCCATGTTTTTGGATCGACATTTTTATCTATCCTTAACCTCTTTCAGGCCTCGAGACCCGCCACCTATTCACAAGGTAGAATCACATCGGTTTCAAACTGTATCATAGGTTTAGTATAGGTTATATGTATTCAACGGAGATGTACACCCCGGCACCACGACTTACAGTCATATACTGTGCCTTCCGCCCCCCAGGAGGAAGATATGAAGTGAAGAAACCATACAGGAGGCTACAGGCCTTAGGCAGACATGCCACAGAGACGCGCAGAAGTTCCTAACATTTCCAAGCTCCTAACAATTCCGTGTGTCACCGCCGGAGCCGCCGAGAGGTGGAGATGAACGACCCACCAGCCGAGCAGCACTCTGATGTCCACGTATTCTTTCAGCGAGTATGCATCCGCGCCATCTGTCCGGCCACGAGACCTAGAACGACACCTGGAAGATGAGAAGGAAACGGAATGAAAGGGAAGTGATGAAAAGGAAATCGCGGTAGAGAAGAAACCACCTCAATACTCGCTTGTCGACCCCGGGGAAACCATGAAAAATCCATGGGTTGGATGGAAGTTCGCCGGGGATCGAACCAGGGACCATCCAAATGCGAATCACAGACGTTGCCGCCTGAGTCAACCGACTCTGTTATATTCAGTATAACCATTACCAAACTAAAATATAAATCCAATAGCCAGTTCTATATTGTTCATGTTTAATTTTTATCCACAACAATTTCAATATAGGAATTCATTATATTTCATCTTATTTATTACTAAATCCAATTCCTTTATTACCCAAGTAAAATATCGGATCTAAGTATAAGACTTTCACAATATATTATAAAGATATTTTAATTTAATAATAATGCTCACATTAATTGTGGAAAGTGAAATAACAGTTTATGAGATGCTATCATAATGTTCCAGAATACTAATAACTATTTATCGGACTGAAAAGCATAAATATGCGTAAGATTTCTTCAGATCATAAAGAAGAATGTCATCAATAATTACTATAATTATTATTGGCGTAAAATCGGTTAATATTTTAAGATACACACTTGGAAGGTTAAACATTCTTTAAAATTTCAATACAGAACCAACCTGTATTGCTGATCTCGGAGATTTGATGGAGTGGTTCTTTTGTTTGTTAGGGGTTTGTATGTGTGGGTTTTATTTACATTGTGGCAGTCATTGTTTTCTTTCAAAGCCTGTGTGGGCGCATTCATTGCCTACAAAGCCTAGCTGTATAATGTATAGGCGCTTGACAATATAGCACTTTCCCTGTAGCTGACTGGGAGAATCCCCATAAAAGGTAAAATTACGGTCCCGCACAGCAAATTGTGCGCTGATTTTCCGAAGATGACCGCGAATGCGTTATTGCAATGCGCGAATAACTTTTACTAGTAAAATTTAATTAGGTTATTTATTTCGTACAATGCCATAAAATAACTAAAAATCATGTATTATAGTAGTTATTAAAGACTAGAGAAGGTATACTCCAATAATGACGAAAAAAGCGATACTTTGTTTTTTTGCTTTAAATCTTTCCGTTTGTATTGGAAACATATAAGTTATATAAAGACCTTACAACATTCTAACACCTAGTAAGTACTTATTAGTATCTCAGTAATTAATTGCAACTTTAAAACTCCTTTTCTGAGATATACATACTGCGCTACAGTTAAGGTTCTAACTTCTGAAATCCTCGAGTTATAAGAATGATTTTTCAGATTGTTCTTGCATGAGGATTACTTGCTGCAAAAAAGTAACTCAGCTAAGTTGAAAAGTAACTTGAAAAATTAATATAATAAATTTATAACGAAACTATTTATTTCAAAATTTAATTTGTCAATCCGTCTAATATTCTGAAGCTTGTAATAGCAAAAGCCTTTAGTAAAGATAAGCAGTATATGTAGCATCTGTGTTATATTCATATGATCTTTATCACAAAATAGAAATTAACGTAAATCCTATATAGGTTACGCATTCATATTGTAGCATTCATTATTGCTGCGTATAATATTGTTGGGCTAATTGTTGTGTCTGTGTGTTAAGTTCTTTTACGGCGCGGCAATTCTATCTTCCTAGTTGGGGGATGAAGGCAAGTCGAGGGAAGAGCCTCTTTGTGAGGTGACTTGGCGTCACTTGTAGCGAGAGTCTAGTGTAGGTCCTCCGAGAGGATGGTTGTGTGTGTGATGGGTGTATGTGCGTGGGGCATCCCCCAGTGTTCTTCCGTAACCCTTTGTGTATAATGTAGGACACCTTTTTAAGTATAATAAATCAGAGATAAATGTGAATTTATGCATTCTTATGTTCTAAAGATCCCACGCCCGCTTTAGCTTTATGCAGAAAGTTCTTGGTATATTTCGCCGCCTCTGAGTCTACGTCCCCCAATGTTTATGCCGGGGTAACTAAATTTAATATTTTAGTTGCCAAACCTTTTGGCATCACACCGGTGTACAACATTATACAAAGTGATTGTTCTATTCTTGTTACAATTTATTTTAAGGCCTAGTATTAATCATATTGAATAAAACGTGTATAGTTACACCATGCGGAAATAGTAATCAGATGTCTGTTCATCGAAAAAGAAAGGGGAGAGAAAAGAAATGGGCAAAGAAAACAAGAATACCAAACTTTCCAGCATGTCCGATAGATGGTGTTCAGAATGGAATATTTCAACATGGAATGCTTCGAAAACAGCTTAAATACAAAAAAGTATACACAACACAAATAGTGTCTTTGAATCATCTCTAAAGTTTTCCTGTAGCTTTTGCCTCCCTTTTAAAGTTTCATTGTAATTAAAATTTATACAACTCCCAATCAAATCTTAGGTATTTCCAGGAAATTCAAGACATAAATCATTTTTGTCATGCTAGTATCTTAAATATATGGCGTTTTAATCAATATCGTAGAGAAAGTCTTGAGAAAACCCAAACAACGAAAAGTTTTCCATGTAGAGGAGTTTGGGGTGGAGGGTTATCTTAAAATTTTTGGTGTTCTATTCTTGGAAGGCTTAAATAAGCAAGTTTGGTATTCAACGGAGTTAGGTTTTGAGTTATGCTGTTCACAGATACAAGTACGGACACAAATGCACGCACACACACATGAACCTTTATGTAAAAACGTTTCTTTTGGATTCAATGAATTTCAAAAAGTTTATTTCCGGTGAAATCTCAATATCGAAATTTTCGGTGGAATACAATAGTGAAAGTAAAGATTAAAGAGGCTGAAACATTTGAAAGCAGGTGAATCAAAGAAAGATTTCTGAGGATTTCTGCCAAACTGTAATATACTAATAAATTAAGCTACACTCAGAAAACATAGTTGAATATTCTAACACATCTGCAAAAACGATATTACAACTTTAATAGTTAGAAATAATATACCGAAGTAGAGCTCCCCGTTAATGAAGTGAAGAACGGCATTTCCTTTCTAATGTGTTGTAACTACAAATGAATTCAGTATAATATTTTTTGCAAATATTTCAGAAGCTTTTAACAATTTTGTAAGGGGGTAATCGCCTATTGTAAAGTTTAAGAATTTACTCTATCTGTTAGAAATAGAACAAAACTTAAAATATAAACTTCAGAATTTACATAAATAGTAACCGGACACGGCAAATATAAAGCGTTACTTCATAGAATAGGAATCATAAACGATCTAACCTGTCAGCGTTGGAAAGCAACACCATCTCCTCGACTACTGCGAAATACAAGCAACTATGAAAACTGAAATGCACAAAGGAGGAGGAAAATGACCAGCATTTCAGAAAGAATTTACACAAAACATATTACAAAATAAATAAAAACAACAATTGAGGCAGTTTTCAGTCAAATTGTATAATGTAAAATATAATAACAGCTCTCCTTCGGGCAATGTGTGTATGTAACAATATATAAAAAGTGTATATTACAGTCATTGTATTAATGTTTATATTGTTGTATACATGTGTTATAATGTTATGTGAATGTATTACGTAATTTAATAATGTAGGAGCTGTGAGAATAATAGGTTAAAAGTTGCTAAAAATGAGGTAACAATGAGGTAACCTTGAGACAATAATGAATACGAAAGTTTAATAATAATACTACTAGTAATTCTTGGAGCAACAATAATGTAATTTTTGAGACAGTTTGTAAATAGCCAATCAACAACCAGAAAAAAACTTAAGTTAAATAAAAGTATTCTATTGGAGTAGCATTAGCCAATCAGAAACTGAAATAGAGCAAATTGTACAAATTCAGAAGTCAGTTGCTAGTAGGCAGTGTTCCTAACCGGACGCGAGACGCTCCTCGAGAAGTTTAATACATATTCAGTGTGAGAAAAAAAATAGTTTACGTGTTAGAAAGTGCAAGTAATTAATAAACAATCTCACAGCTCTCTGTATCAGCGAAGTATTATTTAAATCGTGTCAAGGATTAATAAAGGGATTGGAGTAAAAATTATAATCTGTATAAGCCTACATTCTTCAGCCGCACTACACCCTGTTAAGAAATGCATGTCTCTACAAATTAATACTGACGCAGCCGAGGCAAACCGAAATATATAATATTTAAAGAAACAGTGAAACTACAAAGTTAATGTTTTTAAACTTTGGGCGAAGACTACCGGAAACTTTTTACCATACGTGATGTTGCAACTACTTCATCCAAGTTCGGCTCGCCAACAGTCGAAATAAAATACAACTCCTCCTAAAATTAATCTTCCTCAAATTGGCGCCCAGCTGTATGGGGCCAGGACAGCCAAGAATAGCTGAAAAGAAGATATCAACGAACGTCAGAGAACTTCAGAAAATGTAAAAATCATCAACAGCATCATCCAAGGACAGCAACAATTCTTTCAGGAGTACGCGGCATGCAGTCAACAATTCAACTACAATCTACGAGGGAACACCAGAATAAAAAGGTTTACCAAAACAGCCAAAACAAAAGGTCAGAAAATTACAATACTTTATATGTCAAAATAGTTGAGAAAATACATTGTTATTAAGATAATTTCATGCTATTAAGAAGCAGTAAATTAAAATTGAGCAATTCCAAACCAAATATAACAAAAGAAGACATATAAAATAAAATGGTAACAGAGAACAATGAAAATATGGAAGTAGGAGAGAATAGATCAGCCATTACAGAGTACAATGTAACTTTACAATCAGAGCTAGAGGAAACAAATAGGTTATATGTAGAAGAACAGTTATCCAAAAATACACAGGTAGGCATAGAAAGAGATAGCAGTAGTATGCAAGGTCAGTCATTTTTACATGTATTAGTGCAGGGAACCAGAAATGAAAGAAATAATATCCCCCACACATCTGGGCAACAAGATCATCTAAACTTCTCACAAGAACAACTAATGTGCCTTCTAAAAGCAATAACTGAAAATAATAATAAGTTAACTGAAATGAGAGGAGAGTTAAAGGAAACAACTAATAAGATAACTGAAACTAGTACAGAGCTAAGAAAAAAAATTAAGTAATAGGTTAACTGAAACTAATACAGAGCTATCCACTATCAACAATAACCTAGTGTGCAAATAGAAAACTGTATGACAAAAAGTAAAGCTGAAAGTAGGAGGTTAGAGATAAAACTAGAACAATCTTCTAAAGCACTTTAAAACGATATAGATTTAAAAGTAGTTAAAGGCTGCAATCAGCTAGAACAGAAACGTTCAAGTAATATTGATAAAAATAACTGAAATGGAGCTGAAACTTACTAATACTAAACAGGGTTATTTGTAATAAATTAGATAAACAGGGTGTAGAATTAAAAACAAATACAAATATAAAATACAAAAATAGAAAATACAAATGCAGATATTGTGCAAATACAAATAGAGTTAACAGGGGAAATAAATAAAATATAAACCCAAATGCAGAAGCAATAAAGAAGCAAATACAGGGCAAGGACAAGTAATGTCAATGATAGATTAAATTAAAGATAAAGTACAAGAAAGTAGCAAATAAATTGATGAACTTAGAAATAGTTTTGAAAAATTATGTATCAGTATACCAAAGGTAAATACAAATGTAACTAGTTCTGTAATTGCTAAACAAATGCACGACAATAATACAAGGGTAGAAAAAAGTGTATCACCTTTGTTAACTAATAATACAAGAGACGCTACTGCTTTTGCCATTGCATCAGCCTCTCAAACACAATAATGATGACACAAATGTGCATGTACCAAATCAGATGTCAGACTATCATTCTGTGCTTAATGAATTACCATTACCTAATTTTAATGCTTTCTCAAGTCCCGTACAATTTATACATTATCTAGTAGAATATTTTAAATTGAAAAATGTGCCTGAAGCATTAAAAACGATACCTGTTAGAAAATGCTTGGATAACAAAACCTTAGAATGGTTACATATGCTAGCAGAGAGTGAAACGAATTTTGAAACATTTAGAGTTTTATTCATGAATAAGTTTTGGAATACCAGTGTGCAACATAAGATTAGGGCAAGCCTAAGTTTTTCACAGCACAGCAGAGATGACAACTCATTAATGAACAGATTATCTTATACAATATGCAGGATATTTAAGATATTTAACTCCAGCCATGCATGAGGAAGATTTTATTAGTTTAATATCCAGACACTACCCTCTACACATACAAAACTACATCTTAATTCCAAGACTCAACACTATTTATGGGACGACAGAGCTAATATCATTAGAAAAGCAAGGAAATAGTAAATATTAACGAACTTTGGAGTCCACACATACGAGACAGACAAATCAGACGTGATAGGCGTAATGATTTGCCTTACAATACACGCTATCACCATGAAAATAGCAGAAATAATGAATTTCAGGGCCAAAAAAGATTTAATTACAATACACAAAATATCAGATATTCAAGACAACAAGAGAGACAACAATACTAATTATGTAAGAATGGAAAGGATGAATCAGCGGAATTCTACTTCACCTACGGGTAATAATCGATTTCAGCATAGAGGAAGTATGCAAAACAGGGGAAACTTCCACAACCATAGTCAAACTAGCAACACACATACAGAGGAATATACACGTGGAGGACATAGCAATTATAGAGGGAGAACAAGAGCTAGGGGGCGTGGCTCATACACAAATATTGATGATAATGAAATAATAGTAACTGCGGTACAAAATGGCAATCCTGTAAGTACTGAAAATACTCACCCGGAAAACTAAATTACGTATTGCCTGACGTAGATTCTGGTAATACAGTACCTTCTGCTCTAAGTGGCAAGAATAAAATATTTGCACTTTGATTGTTACCGTCTTAATACAAACACTGGGAATTGTGAAAACCAATATGAATAACCGTATATACAAACTATTATAGCAGGAAGGGAAGTAAATGTTGCAATAGATGCAGGATCATCAAGCTATATCTGCTCAAAGATATTTTTGAAAAACTGTTAAATGAAGGGATATAACTTATTTCAGGCCCAATTAGTGATATTTTATATAGGGTAGCCATAGGTACAATGACCCAAACTATTAAATCAAAATCATTGATACGTATACAAATAGCAGATATTACATTGGAGGTCATGTTTTTAATAGTTCCAAACTTAATATGCGAAGTTATAATTGAGTGTGATGTATTAATAGAGTTCTCTGCGATACTTGATTTTAAGAAGGATAGACTAATATTAAATAAAGAAGAAAATAATATATACATGCCTTTTATAAAAGATTAAGTATGTAGAGTGCAAAGAATGGAACAAGAAAATGCAGTATACGAAGAAGAATGCTTCATACAAATAGTAAATATCCAAGCAAGCAGGGAAAACAATGAAAGGTTATTGACCCTTAACCTCGAAG
This sequence comes from Deroplatys truncata, assembly GCA_030765065.1. Taxonomy (NCBI): domain Eukaryota; kingdom Metazoa; phylum Arthropoda; class Insecta; order Mantodea; family Mantidae; genus Deroplatys; species Deroplatys truncata. The sequence goes on from CM060975.1 coordinate 226,361,166, forward strand.
AACAGAAAACTGACCTTACCAAAGGGAACCCTTATACAAAGAAACTGATGGCAGAAAAAATATGTTAGAGCAGGTATAATATAGTTATGCAACAGAGATAGATGACTGGAAAATGCACACAAATACACTCATGACAAATACCATACTTACTGACCGTGAAGAGATAATAATGGAAAAGGTATTAGAAGACAATAAGCATGTATTCAATTAAATTCCGGGACGGTGTACATATATTCACACTTTCACAGTAGAAAATGTACCAGCATTCAGAAGAAAATATAATAACCTACCAGTAAACCTAAGAAACGAAGCTAAAAAATTAATAGCTAGTATGCTAGAAAATAACATCATTGAGCTTAGCAATTCACAGTATATAAATGGTGTTTGTTGGACGGTAAAGAAAGATAATAGTTGAAGAATCACTATAGATGGAAGATATTTAAATGAATTCTGCTACTAGACCACTTTCAAAATGAAAGTATAGAACAAACAATTGCAAAGTTATCATGAGGCAAATATATTTCTTCTATAGATCTTACAGCTGCATGTTGGCAAGTCGAGCTAGATCCAAAAGTACGTGATTATACAGTCTTTCAAGTTTTTGGATTACAATATAGGTATTGTGTAAACCCATATGGATTAAAGCATAGTGCTAGTGGATTCCTGAGAGCAATACATAGTATCTTTGGTGACACAGCCGATGATTTCTGAGTCAGATAAACTGATGATTTTCTAATAAGCCAAACCTTTGAGGAACATTTAGAGAATGTAAATTATGTATTAAATAAATTACATGAACATGTCATGACCATAAATATTTAAAAGTCAAAATTTTGTGTACCTGAAATAAAATTCCTAGGATATGTAATAAACGAAGTAGGCATTCAACCAGACGAAGAAAGAATAGAAGCCACATTAAAAATACCACCACCTAAAAATATTCGACTGCTACGACATTTATTTAGAATTTGGAATTATGAAAGTAAATTTTTACCAAGATATGCTATAGAAGTAGAACCTTTAAGACAACTTTTAATAAAAACAAATAAATGGAAGTGGACAGCAGAGCTACAAACTTTTTTTTTGAAAATGTAAGAAAGTTGTTCGCAAATGCAATACTGCTGGAACGTCCAAGAGATGAATTAGATTATGAGTTGTATGTGGATGCATCTTGTCAGGGATATGCAGGAATAAGGGCAAAGAGAACATGACAACACATTTCATGTAATAAGTACTGCTTCACGTGGCTTAACCAATATTGAAATAAATGCATCAGTAACAATGTTAGAAATTGGAGCACTATATTTTTCATTACTTAAATTTAAGACATATGTATTTCAGAAGAAAGTGAAAATATATACAGATCATATTAGCTTGCCTTTTATTCAGACATGTAAGTTATATAGTAGCAAGTTAGCCAGAATGATTCCCGCTATAATGGAATTTGATGTAGAAATTATACATTTTCCAGGCAAACTAAATACATTCAGTGATTCAATATCAAGAATCAACCACAACAAACAATTTCCTGAAAGCTGTATCTAGACAACAATATGAAATTAAAGTGCTTACGATAGACATTCCAATGAAGAAAGAATTAATGAATCAATTTAAAAATATTAAAGATGAGCAAGATAAAGACATTAAACTACCAAGTTTGAAAGAAAAAGCTCCGAAGATAGAAGAGGCAAAGAATAGTACAATCGATGTTGAAAGTGGTGTATTATATACGAAACATGTAAAGGAGATAACGAGGTGGAAAACATATATTTCAACAAATATGGAATTAGAAGCAATAGAACAATTTATTTAGGATTAATACATGCAGGTACAAAGAAGACAACCCTAACTCTTTTGGAAAATTTATCTCTCTCTAAACTAGGACATAAAGTAAGAAAATACATATCATGTTGCGATCTTTGTCAGAAAGCAAAACAAATTAATGTAGCTTATGAATATACAATGAACTCAGTACTTAGAGATAAACCAAGATGTTTATTAAGTTTAGATTTGCATGGTCCAATGCCTGTAAGTGCATTTGGGTACAAATTTTTAATTCTATGCTATGGCGCATTTAGCAAGTATGTACGAATATATGCACTTGAGAATGCAACCAGCACAACATGTTTAAACAAATAAACAAAATCATATTTCCCAGAGGAAGGAATAGTTCAGGTCATACTTTGTGATAATGCATCTGTGTTTACTAGCTCTAAACTTATGAATGGAACCAAAGATTTAGGAGTTAAACAGTATTTCTCATCAAGATGCAGACCTAATGCCAATCCAGTCGAAAGAACAGATAAAAGAAACTTCAAATTGTCTACGTGTAGTGTGTTATAACAAGCAGTGCAGTTGGTACTCATACATCAATATTATACAAGATCTACTAAATCAATCCATAAATACAGCAACAGGATTTAAACCAATAGAACTTCATCATGGAAAATTATACAATACTTTGAGCCATAATGTACCAGAAGTTATTGAAGACCAATCAGTTAAATTGCCAGAAAAAGAGGAATTATGAAATTAGCATTTTTAAAAATACAAGCAAAGGCCCAGAAGAGAAGACAAAAACATGGAGAAAGAAAGAGAAGAGTTTGGAAAGTAAAGATAGGAGATCAAGTGTTAGTCAAGAACAAGAGATTGTCAAATAAACTTCGCAAAGAATATTGGAGATTGTTTCTGAGCTATCATGATCCTTATGAAATAATAAATGTATTTGGAACAAATACATACGAACTTAGGAACAATAAAAGAAATAAAATAATTGGAAGATTCCACAAACAAATGTTAAATCCGTATAAATTTAAACAGACTGTGGCACAAGAAGAAAAAGAAAATAAAGTATCTGGAACACAAAAGGGGAAAGCAATGTAATTAAAAAAAATGTATAAGAATATCTTTACTAAATGTAACAAATTGTCGATATAACAAAAGAGAGTTTACATAAAAAGATGTAATTGAAGAAAGTCCATTGTTATTAAGATAAACATAATAAATCTGAATAGCAAGTGCATTTATATTCTATAAGGTATAAATTGTTAGTAATTGTAAAAAATATAAAATTCTTAAGAAATAAGTTGTAAAGAAAGGGTAACAAGTGTTAATATGCCTAATTAAGTGTTAAATGTCTAGCAAATAAAATGCTTAATAGTGGCTGTGTTAGTGAATAAACAAACCTCGCTCAGGTCATTGAACACCAGATCATTACCTTATACCAGGTCGTTGACCTTAAAGTGTCGAACATGTGGCAGAACAAAATAAATATGAAGTATTCTGCTATACACGAGTGTAGTGAAAACCCAGTGAGTGTGAAATAAAAGTGACAGTGAAAAATAGGAAGTGTAATAAAATAAAGGTTATGTTTCTTTCTTTCAGGAGACTTTCAGAAAATATTTAAAAATTTAAAACAACAAAACAAAAAAAACTATTTTTAAATATCCCTAAAAGGGGACAGTGATTTCAGTCAAATTGTATATAATGTAAAATATAATAACAGCCCGCCTTGGGTCAATGTGTGTATGTAACAATATATAAAAACTGTATATTACAGTCATTGTATTAATGTTTATATTATTCTATACATGTGTAATAATGTTATGTGAATGTATTACGTAATATAATAATGTAGGAGCTGTGAGAATAATAGTAAAAGTTGCTAACAATGAGGTAACAATGAGGTAACCTTGAGGCAATGATGAATTAGAAAGTTTAATAATACTACTAGTAATTCTTTGAGCAACAATAACGTAATTTTTAGACAGTTTATAAATAGCCAATCAACAGCCAGAAAAAACTTAAATTATATAGAAGTATTCTATTGGAGTAGGATTAGCCAATCAGAAGCTGAAATAGAGCAAATTGTACAAATCTAGAAGTCAGATGCTAGCAGACAGCGTTTCTAACCGGACGCGAGACGCGTCCTCGAGAAGTTTAATACGTATTCAGTGCGAGACAAAAATAGTTTACGTGTTAAAAAGTGCAAATAATTAATAAATAATCTCACAGCTCTCTGTATCAGTGAAGCGTTATTTAAATTATTACTGACGCAGTCGAGGCATACATAAATATATAATATTTAAAGAAACAGTCAAATTACAAATTTAATATTTTTAAACTTTGGGCGAAGGCTACCGGAACCTTTTTACCATGCGTGATGTTGCAACTACTTCATCAAGTTCGGCTCCCCAACAGTCGAAATAAAATACAACTCCTCCTATTATTAACCTTCCTCATAATCGTTTAATATGTATAATGATGTAATAACGTGGACTTATATAAAGTAAATAAGTTAAAGTTAATAATACACAATGTAAAAAGGTTAAGTAATGCATGTCGTTACCATTGTGATGGGACATGGTGAAAAAAAAACACTGCAGAACGCGGCATGATGACTAGGTATATCCTATCTCCAATATTGCCATTAATACGGAGGCAGAGAATGCAGCGGCAGTAATCCCCTCGTGAGATATCATGAATGCACTTTACAGTTTTTGCAACAGAGTTTAAGTGCAACCTGCGCGATTATTTTATCCAAAGTGAATATGATATTCCGAAGCTGAAGCACTATCTTCAATGACCTTCAGAGTAATTATGAAAGATCAGTTGCTGCGCGGTTTAACGAATCATTTGATATACTTTACCGATATGTTTAAACGGTTTTATAGTATAAAGGAGTACTTTAGTTACACATATTACTATTTTCTTTGTGATGCATATTTATTTAGATGCTTCAAAAGGGTTGAATAACGAATAACAGAATATAACATTAAAATTATCTGGTAAGCCCAAATGTTTACAGCATAATGGAAGTTAGTGAAAGTTATTTCATGCTTATATCATATATATAGTAAGAAAATCAAAACTTTGATTAATTATACACCACAAGCAAGATATAACTGCTGTTGTCAAAGTCAAATTTCAGTTGATGTTATTCTTTAACACGATTCTTGAGTAATTTTTACATAAAAGTCACCACGAAATGATTTTCAAATGTGCACTTTTATGGTAGCTTACTTACCTTCTCTCCATTGAGTTTCAACTAGTTTGAGGTGCACCTAGTCTTTAAAATGTTCTGTACCAGATTTATTAATTTCGACTGTGTTTATTTTGCAAACAATGCACTGGAATTTTCTATACGTGATTGCTAACAACACAATTGAATATTAATGCTGTAATTTATTCAACATGTGCGTGTATATGCTATATTTGCAAATTAAGGCTGTTACAATTCAAATTATACACAAACGAATCCTTATTTGTTGTCATTGTGTATGCAGATGTCTGTTGTATGAAATATAAATACTGGTTTAATTTAATAATCTTATACAGGCTAAGGGCTAACAGTTCATAGCCGTAGACTCACGGCTTTGTATTTTAAGCTGCTTTAATAACACAAAAATTACATGTGTCGGTCTCGTTTAACTGAGCCAACAAGACCATAAAATAGAAAAAAATGTAACGTAATGCGAGGTTGTTTATTGTAATGTTGCTTCATTTCATTTCCTTTCCTCTACTTCATACTTATGGTAGGTAGAAGTATTGCATCCCATTAACAAATTCGGTATGGAGATTTTACCCGTGTGTGCGTGTGTGTGTGTGTGTGTATTTCACAAAACTACAAACGTAAGTCGGATAAATAACAAAACTTTTATTGGTAACTATATATAACCGTATAATCATATATATATATATATATATATATAACGCTAAAATATAAATTGCCTGGTAATTAAGTTCAGATCTTCTGAAGATGCAACACGAAGATTTTGGACAAAATCCCAAATTACAATTTACTGGAAAAAATGTCCTTACTTTTAATTTTCTTAAAAATAGTTAACAATTTTAATTAAAGTATGTTTGTTTAAGATGTTTGTATGTCAAATAAAATGTATACCTTTATTTATATGCGAAATAACCTGCGAGTTTCTCTTCATTCTTCGTGAATTTTCTGTAATTTTGAATACCTTATACACAAAAAGTATTGTACAAAAGTGTAGACCTTTAAAAACAATTAATATAAAATATATTTTTGTGACAGTAAATCAAATCTAACACATTCTTTGCTGTTGCTTTGCATTTTTCATTATTTTATATTTTTAAAGTGCTATCACCATTCTGTTGTTTCGCGCGATATCATGGAGAGCATGGAATCTCCATGCCAGTATGGTAAATACTGACATTTAGTGTTATTTGAGCAGATAAAATCACATAATTTCTTGTTAAGCATTTGCATACAATGAACAGAAGCTATATCTGGTACTAGTGACGAAACGTCATCCACTAATAGAACCCAGTATACACTTGCGTAGTCATATTATTTGCTACAGCACCTTTCCAGCTCATATTCCTTTGCCATTATTTGCGCATTTTAATATTTCTGCAAAGGGTATAATAGCAAAGGTTAGTATGTTCAAAAATTAATAGTGTTACCTTTTATGGGTATCATAGAATAAAAATCAGTTTATTAAATACATATTTCAATTCTTACTTCTCTTTAAAGTTAAGGAAAAATATTATGAATTATAGAAAAAGTTTCACACTTAATGTTTAATATATAATTATGCACAGCTTACAACCATAGCCAGAGAAGTAGTTCGATTCGAAAAACACCGGAAGCACTCGCAATACACGGTTTAATACCACCCTGCTTCACCTCTAAGTATGGGATAAGTAGGAAGATGTCTTTCAATTTTCTTATGTGCACGGTAGCTGAGTGGTGAAATGCAAAACTCAAAACAAATAATATGCAAATCTCTGAAAAAACCAATGCCAGAAAAATAAGTTATTTGAAATAAATTGTGTTATAAACAGATCTACACGTTTGTGCATAGTACGTTTTATCCATCTCTTATGGTTCACCCCTTATACTGAAATTGTTTGGAATGAATTTCAGTTCACAGGCAAATCTCAGAAAATGCAAAATAATAATTTTATTTGCCATGCATCTCAAATATATAGTACTTTAATCAAAAAGTTTGAGATATTTTTAAAAATAAGTATCTAAAGTTGTTTCATGTGAAAGTAAATTTGGGGTGAATGTTATCTTGAAAATCGTGTCGCATTTACTGAATTTAGATATCAGTGTTTTGAATTTATCGAACATTTTATTTTCGAGTTGCGCTATTCACAGAAATACACACACACACACACACACACACACACACACACACACACACACACACATCGACACACTTTTTTCTAAAAATGCTGTTTTAGATTCAGTGAGCTCAAAACATGGTCTTCGGGTGATTTCTCGATAACAAGTTTTTGGATATATTACAACACTTCTTCCACATACTATGTACGTGGTAGAGAAAAACGTTAAATCTCAAACTGGAAATAAAGGTTTAAAATAAACAATTAATTTAAGTTATAAACTTTGCCTTTATAAAATTGATAAAAATGCTTAAATTTCAACGGTGATTATTTGAACCTATTTGTATGGAATAGTTAGATATCGTACACGATGTCGTCATTACGACTGAACCAAAACCCTCAGTGAACGTAAAATCTGTGGCATTTGAATGTGCAATATTCATTGAATGTCATGCTGTGAGTATTTGTTTTCAATGCCGACGCTCTACCACTGAGCCAACGTCACAACGCATTAAATAGATTGGATTTATGATTTTCAATCACGCAAGCATGCAGTAAAGAAATAAATCTGAATTGTAGAGAGCAGTTAGAATCGTAGAAGATTGCTTATGATAGATAAAATAACTACATTTTCTATTTAATGTCGTACAGTTACCTAAGCTTGTTTACTTAGTTTCTTTACAAATACACGACACTGTAGGTTTATTTACGTCAACTACCCGTGTCTTTTTTGGGAGAAGGTGAATATAAAAGGGAAATTTTCGTCTTTCTCCCATAACTTTTCGCTATTGTAACTGCTCCTTCTCGTTTTACGCAATGCCTACTTCAGAGCTGGGGAAAGCTTGTGTTGCACAACGTAACGCGACTTAAAGCGCACACAGCCTGGGTCATGAGGCGAGAGGATGGTTGGAAGTAAACAGTTCTGTAGTGGAGTTCGTGATGACATTGTCTACTAAACCATCGTTTTCCGAAAACGAAAATTTCGTGCAGAATGGGAGGATGAGTGATTTTGCAGTGCATAAGAAGAGAATGTGAAATGTTTTAATTTGCTCAAAAACATCACATGGCGTATTTAGAGGTAACATCCAAATACTGTAGCGTGTATGTGTGTGCATTGTCACGTCGGACACATTATTGCTTTGTAGCAATGACATTGTTGGGTATAATTATTTCGGTTGGGGTTTGAATTTCGTCCGACGCAGCATCTCTCCCCACCTCCTGGCCAGAGGTGTAGAGAGGAAAGAGGGTGAGGGCAAGTAGCGTTACTATTTTTCTTTGTATGGTGGCGTCAGCCAGTAGCGTGGGTCAGTCGTGTGCGTCTCTTCAGGGCGAGTGGTTGTATATGTAGCGTGCGTGTTTCGTGTGAGTGCGGAACATCTCCCTCTAATGTCTGTTCCGTAATCTTTTGTGAATGATGTAGAGGCACCATGTTAAATATATAATAAACCACAATTAACGTAATTAATGTGAAATTATGTATATTTTTGTTATACATATCCCACGCCTGCTTTAAAATGTACAGCTAAAGTTCCTGGTCCTCTCGTTGCCACTACAGCTACATACCCCAATGTTTATGCCGGGGTAACTAAATTTAATAACTAGCTACAAAACCTTTTAGCCTCACCCCGGTATATAACAATACAACGTTAGATATGCTTCATATGGGTACATTAAGGGTATGTGATGCACGGGGAAGTTGTTTATTATTATTATCATATTATTATTATATTTTTTAGGAATTGAACAGATGAAACTATTGCAGCAATTAACTACAAAGAACATTGTACAGAAAGTCCCGAAAATTGATGACACCAAATACAAAACTAAATGCGCTAATTACAAACCTGGAAAATTTCTGAGTTCCGAAAACCCTTTTAAGAGGGTGAATTTTTTAAATTATGTCTGACAAAGCCGTTGAAATTATTTGATCATTAAATTTCCCAATTTTAATAGTATTAATTTATGTCGAAAAATGAAGTAAGGTTATGTTAGGTGGAGTAATATCATATTTCGAACGTTGGGGAGCCGAATTTGAAGTAGTTGCAACCACACGTATGGTTTAAAGTTCCAGTAGCCTTTGCCCCAAGTTTAAAAATATTAACTTTGTAATTTGATTGTTTCTTTAAATATTATATATTTATGTTTGCCTCGGCTGTGTCAGTATTATTGTTAGAGACATGGATTTCTTTGCAGGGAGTAGTGCGGCTGAAGAATGTAGGCTTACACAAATAATAATTTGTACTCTACTCCATTTATTAATTCTTTAAACGATTTAAATAACACTTCACTGATAGAGAGAGAGAGAGCTGTGAGATTATTTATTAATTACTAGCATTTTTAACGCGTAAGCTATTTTTGTCTCACACTGAATACGTATTAAACTTCTCGAGGACGCGTCTCGCGTCCTGATAGGAACACTGTCTGCTAGCAACTGACTTCTGAATTGGTACAACTTGCCCTTCAGTTTCTGATTGGCTAATCCTACTCCAATAGAATACCTTCATTTAACTTAAGCTTTTTTTCTGGTTGTTGATTGCCTATTTATAAACTGTCTCAAAATTTACACTATTGTTGCGCCAATAATTACAAGTAACATTATTAAACTTCTTATTCATTATTGCCTCAAGGTTACCTTACTATTACCTCATTGTTAGCAACTTTTAACCTATTACTCTACGGCTCCTACATTATTAAATTACGTAATACATTCACATAACATTATTGAACATGTACATAATAATATAAACATTAATACAGTGACTGTTACATGCGTTTTATATATTATATTATACACATATTGCGGGCTGTTATTATATTTTATATTATATAATTTGACTGAAATCATTTAAGCGTTAAAAATACTGCCTCAAAAACAATTACAAAGAGAGTGAAAAACCTTTCAAAAAAATCTAGAAAGTCAACTTAAAGACACTATAATAGTGAGAAACTATCAACATCACTGCAGGTGCGCTACAACCGTAACTCACCCTTCCCTCGCAGCAATGCCTTACTTCCGTGTTTCTTGTGAGGGTTGCGTTGTGTTGTGTTGTCGGCGCAAAACTGACTTCTGTCCACTTCTGCCATGCATAGTAGTTACTGGATTCGAATACCGCTGCACCACACATTCTCACTTTGGGTTTTCTCAAATCAGTATGCGAAAACTGGGATGGATTATCTTTTATCATTAAATTTCCTGTCTTTCATTTCAGGATTGCGGGGTGCATGGTGGACGGTTGATGTGAGGCGAATGCAGTGGATGTGCTTTAAGAAGAAAGCTGTTTCTTCCTGGCACGGAACCTTCCCCTAAACTTTCCTTTTGAACAGGGAAGTATAATGAAGAAAGACGAAGTGAAATCTGGAAACGTTAGGAACTCCTCTCTAGTGAACGTATCACCATCATTCTTCCCTACACTTCCCTCTCTCATCCTTTCCCGCTCAGCTTGAGCGCAATAATGAAACCTTCCTCCGCATTCGGGAGGTACCGGGATCATTCCCCGCGACCGTCCACTCTGGCCCTCGGTTTTTCGTGGTTTCCCCGGGTCGCCAGGCGAATGCTGGAGTGGTTCATCTTCTACCACGACTCTTTCCTCTTATTTCCTGTATCCATCATCTTCCTTGCCACCTGTTTAATGTTGTGGGACCAGGCGACGGTGTTCGGCGAACTTCGGCCGGTCGGTGGCTTGCGTCCCTGGCGTCGCTGCGGTACCGCTCAGTTACGTCTCTCCTCGGCGTGGGACTCCGCTCTGAGGGATCCTGGAGATTGGTGCCTTGTGGGTAGGTACCGTGCCGCGTCGGATATATTCTATCTGGAAACGTTATGGACCACGTCCCGGCTTGTTCCAATCCGCATTCGAATCTGGTCGCTCTTCGAGTCTTTTCCCTCATCCTTCCTCTCCAGGGGTCGGTTCAAACCCGGCGGAGGGCGATGGATTTTTTCGGGCGTAAGAGTCGTTAGTATGACTTCCTTAGGGAAGTAAATCCGGTGGTCCCGTGTCGCAGATTTACGGCACGTTAAAGAACCTCAAGCTTGATAAAGAGGCCTCTGAACAAAATTTCCGGTCTTTCACGCCCAATATAGAATGGGACGCTAAGAACCACACCAGTTAAAGAGCGTCCATAAATAAAACTCAATTTAATTTAATTTCTCCAGGGGTCACGTTAGAAACACAATGTGCCGACTGGCCTGCGTGCGGTGCTCTACCCCGTCTCCGGGGGCCCCACCGTGATATATGTACCGTTCCTATCCAACATCATACCTTTATAAAAACCACAAAGATGTGTTTAAAACGGAATATATTTAGTAACTTCTAAACTTGGTACACTAAAGAAGAATATTATACTGAGACTGTCATCGTACGATATCTGGCTCAAACTGGATAAGCTTTTAATGTGAAGTAATGGATAATTGTACCTTCAAATTTAGATGGACAAATTGCAAACATTAGCATAGCGCTTTTATTTTACCTTCATAGTCTATAGAAGCTGCGATTTTTACACCTCTGCCGCTTAACTATGGCAGACAGAGGAGGTACTGTACACCATCCAAAATTTGAATATAAAATTTCAGCGGAAATTTTTAGTTCCCTGAGCAAAAAAGAAGAAATAATGATGTTTTTATTTTGTTAGAAAGCAAGCCCCTGCATGTGTCTATCTCTGAGAGAGAGAGAGAGAGAGAGAGAACAAATTGAAAGAGGAAAATTTGTGTGAAGATCAGAATTCGTATATAAGCCCAGTATCCTTCAACAAGACATCATTCAAATTTTCAAAAATATCAATCGGGTTGGCAGGCCCAGGCTCTTTGCAGATGTAGCACCAAAGAGGACTTCTAAGTAAATTTATTCTTTGCATGTAAATATTTGTGGAATTTTTTAAGCTTTAACAACTCTAATAATTTGAAGAAACTATTATCTATTGGACATATAGATATGAAGAATAAGATCCACATCCTGAACACTGTAAATAGCCTGTAAATTCCTTTCATTGTAATTGAATTGAAACTTGTGTGCTTTTGTATTAACTGAAATACCGCTTAAGACACACAAACTTACCGCATAAATTGCTATAGAGCTGTTAAAACACTGAGTGGTTTAGAATTAGCTTTTTATTTACGTTAGAAAGCATTCGATTGTCTTTTGCCCTTTCTTTCGTAAGAGATCATAAACTACAATAACTGAATATATCACTTCATGCTTCTGGTATTAACATTTGATTGCCATTTCTGAATGTTATATGTTGACAAGTACTGAGCTTTTAATTTGAAATAACCTTTTTGGTAAAAACGGTGTAGAATAAGGTATATGTGTGAATTTTAATTGGTAGAGAAAACAATGAAAGGTAGCATATAAGATATTTTTATTTCTATTCACTATTACGAAAGCCATAGCGGCTCCATCAGATAGGAGAGGAAGGGGAGAAGAAGGTTTCCAGACAGGAGAGCTGCTCTTGGCATAGGGAGGTGCTGGGTATAGCAGTAGGGAAAGGTGGCTAATTATTGTCGTGTAACTCTGGTTTCGAATTTAGTTTAATTATCGTAAAATACTACTCCACACTATAACAAAATGACAGCAAGATTTAGTTAACGTAACTTATATTCTACATTATTACAAATATCAACCAATGATAAGGCTGCAACAGACGAAGGGGTGTGCAGAAGTTTGGTGTGTGACCTGGGGTGTGAAGAAGTTTGGGTTTTGCAACATTGGGGGTCCTGCGGCATTTTTGAAGATTAGATTAAAGTTTAAAGGACTGAGTGTCGCAGATTTCTGTTAGCACGTGTCTAGCAGAGACAGCCGTCAAAACCTCCAACTCTAAATACCCGAGGAGTATGCTGGCTAGTACTTTATCCAGCACTGACGTTTGCAGGTATCAGCACAATTTTACACATTCCATTCATGTGCAGAAAGCTTCGCAAATATTCGGAAAACGTTGTTTAAAAATCATGCGATACTTGCGTGCTTACATAAGCTCCCAGGAAAACTAGAATTTTATAAAGCCAATTTCATCGTTTCTCTTAAACAACGTTTGCTCTGAACATCCTGCCATATAAAATTATATTTATTACATTATTGTAAAATAAAAATATAATTGTCACAATACCATTTTTGATATGTTCTAACATGGGTCTTGCAGGGACAAAAGAGAATGGTATGAAGCATATCTACTATTGAAAACCATCCGTTTGCTATTGCTATAAAGACTTTCATACTCCTATGAGCTTTAGTATTAATTAAGGATTCCCCTTGTTTTAAAGACTTCATGCTATAATAAGAATTAGTTGTCTTTAAGGAATCCTTACGATACAAACAACTCTCCTTCGTCTACTTGATTTTCTCTAAGAAACATCCCGTTCACTTGCAGTAGTTAGCTGCATCTGAGGATGTAAGAATAAACTCTCACATTATTCCCTGCTCTCTCATATCGAAGGTAACCACCGTCTGTTACTACTTTAAATTTCCTCGTGGCTTTTAAGAGAATTTTATCGGAGTTTATGTTTTCTAGTTTATGTACCTTGCTGTGCTGCGAGTATCAATTTTGGAAAACACACATTTCCATCAAGGGAAATAACATTCCTAGTGACTGGGAGGGCAAGGCTGACCTGCTTACATTGAATGATTTCCGTTTTTTTTTGTGGTGAAGGTTGCTCATCTCTGTAGCGGCTTTCCAATCACGTATTCGATGGCATGAAAAATGTATGAGGTTACGGGAGTATAGAGAGGCATATGAGATAGCTTTCAACATGCTTTACATAGTTTTTAAAGAAAGCAGAGCGAGCTTTAGAGTAGTAGTGCACCGTCCATGATGTAACAACTGTTGGCGTATGCTTTGCGATATTTGTTTGCTCTGTGCTATTGCAGTGGGTTGCTGCAGCAGATAATTGCAGTAAGAAAAATAATATTTGTATTGTGGTTTAATACAACGTGGGTCATTTAAGTTTTTGAGACTGTACAATATCTCCAAAACTAATAATAAAAGTTGCTTGATACTATGGGGGAAAGTAAAGTAAATGCCATTAGTCATGTTTTATTTGGAAGATGTTATGATGGCCATTTTAGGGTCAATTTAATGTGAGGCTAATTGTAAATTGTAAAGAATTAAATTGAACCTAAAATGACTATCATAGCGTCCTCCAAACAAAACACGACTAATGAAATTTAATTTTCCCCATAATATCAAGCAACTTTTATTCAAGACCTTTCTTTCTGCAATACTTATTTTTGGAGATATTGTACAGTCTGAACTTAAATAGTTCACTCTGTATAATGTACTCCGTTTATAGACCAGACTCAATGGCGTATAGGGTGTGATCTTATGTATAAAGGAGAATGAACAATTCTTATATCATTTTAGACTGAGCCTATATTTCGGCAGAAAATCAATTTTCGCGGAAAAATTTGTATTATTTCATTTTGTTTCTTAAATGATTCGCTTCGCCAAAATTTTTCATTTTCTTTTTTTGTATTTTACACTGTTTACGATGTCACAACAAGCGGTTGAACAGCTGACCACCGACACACCCACACACATGCAAACACAAATACATGCCTCACATTCCTAAGCTATTTGTTCTCGCTCGTTATGAATTAGTTACCAACACTGTAAGCTGCTTTTATTTCTATTTGTTTTTTTAATTAAAAAACTGAATTATATTCACAGCTTTCTCTATCAATGAAAAATTCACATATACTCATCATTAGACATCAGAATTAACACCCATTTATTTCCGTTTCCACAGTTCTGTTACAATAAATTACAATGCACTTCTGTAAAGTGTCAAAAAGAAAAACTTCTCCGCTTATCACTTAGAAATCCTTTGTATTCAGAAAACGTTAAAACGTAACGTTACAAACGTTAAACCTCTTAAAACTCTATACTGTCTAAACGCGAAGGACAGATTGTTGTACAAACAGCGCCAAAGAAAATCTCACTGCATCTCGCGTCTACGTCGCATTATTTATCGCTTTACGTGGTCTTGCGAAGCCATGGCCATTGCATTGGTTGCTTTAGGGCAGGGTGCAAGGATGTGACAGTCCTGTTAATTAGTTGCACCAATAACCACAACAACGGTTACAAAATGGCGTAGAAGCGACATATATGTTTACGCTCTTGATCGTATTGGCTAAAAGAGAAAGAGGTCGAGTGAGTGCATTCAGTTTGCCATACAGACCTCTTATCGTGATGGTGGTCCATACCTTATCGGCTAGTGCAGGACACGCCTTTGAAAGGATTAAAAGCTAAAGGGAAAACTTGATGAGCGCCCAGGTTAGCGAAATGTAGAATGTGTAGTGTGAGAAGATTTTCAAATTAAAGCTTGAATGGTATTCATTAAATACATACCAATACCTTATAACAAAAAATAAGCAGAATTGTATTTTCACAGTGGTACTAATGCTTGTTGCTGCATAAAGAAAACATAACTAAATAATAAATACATAAAGCAGCATGTTTTCCCTCTAATTCAAACTACAATTGGTTAATATACCTTTACTAACATAATGCTGATCATAGGAATACAACGGGGTTATAGAAAAAAATATAACCGAATTGTATTGCCATAATGTATGTCATATTGCCATAATATGTCATATTCGGTAAACCATATATATATATATACACCTTTATCTCTAGTTGCTAAACATGATCAGTCAATTATAACAAAAGACTAATTTGCATTTAGTAAACTAGTATCATCATTTGCGGATGTTTTACGTGGAGTGCCCACTTTCTGACGAGCATGTAGACCGTCTTCCCACTTTCCTGGAATACTTTTATCCAGTAATTTATTATAAAAATACTCTTATGCACTGCCGTTGCAATTGCTATAACGGTGCAACCAGCCTCCCACACACCCACGATACGTCCATGAGTAATTTCGCTAGCATATGGCATGACTCGTTCTGAGACAATAAACATGTTTTGGTTTCAGTAACGCCAAAAAAAGCAAAACAAAGGCATCAACCTCCCCTCTTTTCTCCCTTATTACTGCGTTATCAAGCCACCACGCTCTGCGATAGGTCAGGTGAAGGACATGCCTCAAAATACCCCAGAAAACGATACAAAATCCGCCGAAGATTTTCTTTGGTGCTGTTTGTACGTGTTGACAATGAGTGCCCCGTTGCTGTATAGCTAGACTGGAGGGATGGACGCGACGTCATACGCGGGGTATAGTCCATGCTCAGACACCATGGTGTTCCGTCTCGAAGCAATGAAGTCCGAGGTCTACTCATTATATATTATGGTATTTCTACAAGAAGTGGTTTTCTATTCAAGTTACGTTGCTCAAGACATACTTATCTTTGCTCTAGGAATGATTTCAATTTAAACAAGAAGTGATTACATACAAGCCTTCAACGTGCGAAAACTTTCAAATAATGTTTCGTTATACAAGTTCTAGCAATGGAACGAAAGAAAAAAAGAGAAGAAATTGCAAAGAAAGAAACAAAAACAAGCTGCAAACTTTCAAGTATCTATTCGATGACGCATAAAATATTTCTGTGTAAATTGGAGCTGATATTCTGGGAATTCTTCGTACAGCATCCTTAGAAAACAAACTTAAACACCAAGTGAGCCATTTATCCGATTTTCGTTTCTGCTTTACGCTGTTTATAGAAAAATAGGTTTTTGTTAAAAGAAATGCTGTTGGGGGGCTTCAGGAGACTTCAGATTATATTTCCAGTGAAATTTATTTATTGAGTTTAAGGATAAACTACAATACTTTTCCTAATTTATTATCAGTGAATATCTCAAAGAGTATCGGGGTATTTTTGTATCTGATAGCTATTAAATAGTGCACTAAATGCATAAACATCAACTTTTAAGTATAACATTTGTTTCCGTTTATATTTGGTTTAAAAATTTAATAGTTATTATTCGGTTTTAGCTGATTTCATTAAATATATGCTGAAAGTACACGAAAGGCAGTCTTAGTAAACTCTGAGTCTCATAATCAATACGCAATGGTATCGGAGGCAGAGCACACAGTCTACTCTGCAGGGGACCTGACTTTAACCTAAGGTGTAACTTCCCCTGTACCTGCAAGCGAAAATGCGTTGTTAGCAAACCTCTCTGCATATCAAAGCGATTTTATGCAAATCTATGAAAGATAAAACAAACTGTATTCAGACACCTTTTAAATATAGTTGAGATCTACCTCTGCTTTAAAGGAAACTATGTCTGTTCATTACAGCCGTATAGTTTTCACAAGGCTTTCTCTACCCTTTATCATTTTACAGATTTATTATATTTTATACTATTGATATAGTAATTATTGACGGGAAGATATAAATAATTAATGATAGCAAGATAAAGAAATAATTGCAATATACAATTCCCGTATATTAAACAAATGTATAATGTAATAAAATTGAAGAGCGTGTCCAAAAAAAGGTAATTAGCGGGTCATGTTAAGGATAGTCATTAGGAACGGGAGGAGCGAAAGCATTAATTTAAAGATTCTTGGAGTACAGTTAGGTTATAAGCTCAGTACATTTGAACAGTCACGTAGGCAGATATTCTGAAAAAGAGAAGGTAATGAAATTCTGAGAGTCTGGGAGGTATCGCCTAATAACAGTATCACATACGCATACGTAAGAGTTTTGAGATTGGAGTGCATATGAAGTAGCGTTGGTGGCGCAGTAGGCGGAGCTTAAGTAATATTATAAGGGTATGTATTATAATCAGAGATACATTCGTTCGTGCACACCTTCATGCATATATTCGCGACAATCTTTCTTGAGAATTAGCCAGTTAATCTGGTAATTACTGCTGTGTTATTTTAAGCGCTCAGTGACGCGTTTGTGTGAGTAAGCTTTAGCGGCCATTGCGAGAGGTTTTTGTCGGTAAGCAGTTTAGCGACTTACGGCAAATTACGCTGTTAGTTTCTTTTATTGTGGATCAGTTATTTCAAACCGTAAAATTGATACTGCAGAAGCTATGAGATGTAATAATCCAGTTGTTAAAGTTTCTAATGCTACGATTCATAATCAATTTCATTCTTTATTTTCAGACGTTCGACAACAAGCTTGAATAGCTCAAGTATTAGATCACATTAAATTTCTCGGTCAATTTAAACTGGTATTATCCTTTCACAGCCGCCCATGCATATCCTGAGAGGAAGATCTCATAGCCAACCACTGTAGCAGCCGGCAACAGAATTAACAGCAGATACTGAAGCAAATGGTACGCCTTCAAAGGGGACGACCATCGCCCGTGTTCGCTATTCAATGCAAAATAATTCGTTTATCCATTTTATCTTGAACACGATAAAAGGGTTGACCTGGAAATTATATCAGCATGGTCTTATATGCATGCGAGATATGGGAACAATGGTCAGCTGTTTATGCTACACATCAGTGTTTTTTGTCATTAGTTTATGTTAAAAATAAAGTAGAATTGCTCCTTTTTAAATTTTAGAACATTATTTCACCACGCTTCTACGCACGAAAACTAAATCCTAATCAGTGTCTCGGAAATGTTCAATATATGAAAAAGTTTTTACAGGGATGGTACATTTGAATGCGTTTTACAATCCTACTTTATCTACTGCTATCTAAGTAGAGGAATTATTGTATTACACCCATTATTAAATATCAATGTTTCACCGGTAGTATTATTTTCTGAGATGATCTTAACCAAAGAGTATTTTGGGGAAAGTTCTGTGCACCAAATTTAGAATCTAAATTCAGTATCTTTCAAGGTTAAATACGAAAATTTTCACCTATTTCTTGCATTCAAAACTAGCCTTTATATGGAAAATTCTTCGTTATTTGTTTATTTTCTCAAGAATATCTCCAGTTTTATAATTAAAATGTTATATATCTGGGTGTTTGACATGAAAATTATATCTGCTGGTCTGCTATCTCGTGTGAAGTTCAGTTCGTTCGGATTAAATTGTGCAAAATTGCTGTAACTTAGTAACTTACTGCAGATAACAATGTATACCTGCCTAAAATATCCATTTTTACATAATTATTGGATTATAAAATACATAATAAATAAAAAATGAATAAAAAGTATATAATAAGATTTTATCCATTTTTTTCATAGGATTAAAATTGGTGCAATATTCTTACACCTTCCTATGCTGAATTGCGTCTTTCAATGAAAGCTTTTTAATTTTTTGGGGCGCTTCGGCTTAAGTGTCCCGAACCTGTTGCCAATAAAAAGGAGGGTTGTTACTGCATATTGCAGGTAGCCAGAACCATATTGCTCAATTTTATATAACTCATAGAAAATTATTGTGAACAACGTAATTTGAAATGAGGATTAATTTTCTATATTGATTGTATAATACAATATAAGAATTGATAATTTTAGTAAACACCTGTAACATTCTTTAGGCCGCTAACCGGCTGCCAAGCCTGCTGTATCACAATTACCCGTCGAGCTACACGGCGAAAGTTTGGTTTCAATTCTTTTTCGGTGTTCGGTTTCGATCTCTATCACTATGACGAACTGCGCGGAGTCAATAGAAATTTTATCCGCAGATGTCAGGAGTGCACGCAAGCATACGTCAGAGGTGGTTACCATATATTTCACAATATTGTTTCTTTCATATTGGCCGTCGGCAAGCAGCTGGGCTGCAATAGCTCCGTCTGCCGGCTAGCGGCCTCTGAAATTTTTGGAATGCTTTTTAGAAATGACATGCATATACGCGTTTTCAATTGTTTTTAATTATTGCAAAGGTCGTGTTTATGTAAACTTTTTCCTTGTTAAGTTTATATTTATCTCTTTAAGATTTAACTACCAATGCGGGTGGCCGGGGTCGTTAAGGCATGGACTCGTGAACGCAGGTCACAGTTCAAATCCTGGCAGGACATTCATCCCTGACTGAGGCTTTTTTCCAAGATTTACACAGTCTTCATAATTGGAAAATGCCGGAGAGGTATCCTAAACTTAGGCCTGGAACGTTTTCGAAAGCTTTTTCCAATTATAAATTTATTTAATGCATCATCAGTGTCCACTACCTGTGTATTGTATGTAATAAAAACGAGCGTTAAACAGTACTAAAATTGTACTTTCCCGCTCATATAAAATTCAGTTGAATTAATCGGATTACAAGGGTAGCTTATAAACAATTTAATATATGCCTTTTATTTGTATGCCAATGTTTGAAACATATTTTAATATCCCATTTTGAGAAAATAAAATCCAAATGATACATTAAAATTATAGAACTTTTGGATAAAGGTAATAATTCCTCTCACAAATGTTCAGAGAAAATGTTTTAAGAACACATAATATTAATAAACTATCTACACACCTTATATTGTACTGATAGTCTTATTAGGGAACGCAACAATCATATTTATAATTTCATTCAAAAACTTCCTATACAAAGCAATAACCAAAAATCTATTATCTGTATACAGTTTATCTACAGTGCTTTTTCTCTTGAATGATTGGATAACATTCCACATACATTCAGACATCATGAAGTACATTGTTGGCCCTTACTTGTTGAGGTGATCAGTAATTAAAATTGATGAAATATGTACATCAACTGCCAGTTGTTGTTTTGCTTCCATCCACTAAAAAGCAAACAAGGACGACATAGTCATTTTAGCGCCTATAAGAAGCAGCAAACGTTTCACGTGCTGCATTGAATTTCTTTGGGATGTAATAAAACGGCTAGTGGATGAGCCACGCTTGACCGATCAAAGAGCCCTGGCCGGTTAATCTGGCAGGGATTAATGCACTTCCACAAGATGACGCACCAGCGACATGTGACCTCTCTCGCCAGCTCATAGCAAAGCGAGCTCATTTTTATGCAAAGCCTTAGCAGTATTTTTTTCTACCTGCCTCCAAATTTTCCCCAGCTTATCTTCAGATATTTCTTTGAGCTTCTGGATTACTATTAGGCAGAGCCACAGCACTCATGAGAACCACTTCATATATTTATGGTGAGTAAACGTTCGTAGTTCAAATGGAATAGTTTGAACATGAAATATCCATCACTAAAAGAAAATAGCTGTTTGTGAAATAATAAGGCACGGTAAAACTGATGAGCTTGTCATTCACCACGATCCCTTGGAACAGAGATAGACAGGCATTAGAAACGCAGAATTTCAGTACTACGTCCTATTGCAACAATACTTAACATCCAGGAGGAAGAGCTGAGACAATAGACCAGTACAATGGGATCCCTAGCGTTTCTAGATTGTACATACTCGGCTGCCCCCTCTCACCATAGGCAGTTCGGGTAGAAAGTTCCAATACAGGGAATAAACAGCTCTCTCCAAGCACTACACCACACACCACTGTCCATCTTCTCAGGCCCTGTAACCCTAAAAGCTCAATGAAGTGGGAGGAAATGAGAGACGGAAATTCTGGGTAGTATGCAATCTACACCAAACTCGCCTATCAGGAAAAGAAGCAAGGATAGTCGTTTCAGCCGGAATCAAAACCGGAGCATCCCGAATATGAGTCTCAGAGTCATTCAGCTCGAGATCTCACCCCTTAGAATACCCAATAATTACCTATAGGTGACACAGTTCTCTCCCTTTCTCTCTTGCTCTCAGTGCTATTTTATTAAAGGAGTGTAACCCTGAGTCAAGGTGTAAAATATATAACGAGTTAAGAGTTCCGAATTATAAAAACAGGTACATTAAAACA
Organism: Deroplatys truncata; assembly: GCA_030765065.1. Lineage (NCBI taxonomy): Eukaryota > Metazoa > Arthropoda > Insecta > Mantodea > Mantidae > Deroplatys > Deroplatys truncata. The sequence continues at coordinate 226,382,880 of CM060975.1, forward strand.
TTTTCCGAGCAAAAGACGTTCTGTAGAATAACAAAAAATTTTGATGCGTTACATTCGCATCACCACCTCTACTCACTATCATATTTTTACATAGTTTCTACAAACTATTCCTAGCAAAGCTTATTTCTCTACCCACCATGTTAAGATGTATATATATATATATATATGCAGAAATGATTTCATTGCATATTTAAATGTAGATAGAAAGAAGTTACAGAACGCTGAAGGTATAGGCAGAAGTTTAAAAGTGGATCGCTATATGCGGACTTGAAATTCCAAAATCTTTCCATGATGCTGCAAGAAACACCTAAATAATGATTCATTTATCGAATAGTTCAAACTAATAACAACGGACATCTAGGAAATGATTGATATGACGGAAATTTATTTGTAATAGCTAAATTGTGTATAGTAAGAGTTTGTCTACCCCTTACGGGTTAGCCCTTATATAAAATTATACAAAATTTATTCAAAAAGTAGATTACTTTACAGCCTATTCACAGACAGTTCAACAATACATTTTATTTATAAATACAGTAGAACTCCAACTATTGGATCGCCAACTATCCAAATCGCCTTGAGGAGAAAACAAATGTTATGAGTAAAATTACTTTATTAAACCAACAAGTTGGTTTAGTTCGACAGTCATTACAGTATGTAATTGTGAAGTACTGTGGGTTTCTTTATCGTTCTAAGATCATTCCGCAGCGAAAGTATTAAAAAACAAAATCTACCGGTGTACAATGAAATCAGCCGCTCACCGTGAAGCGGATGTGAGACCTGGCTATATGAAAACGATTTAAGACAGCAAAACAACTGACTGACTGACTGACTAACCTATAGCTTCAAGAAGTGACACTTTATGCAAGTACAGTATTTACAAAATGTGAACATTTTTTGTAGTCATTAAATTAATATTATAAAATGAAGATTTTATTAAAGAAATTACCTTTCTCCACGATTTATTCAATTATGCGGATAGTTGATTGTCCGGATCGGGTTAGGTCCCAATTAATCCAGATAATTGGAGTTTTACTGTATCATTCATATGGTATTTTAGTCAAAATCGTTAGAGCCATTTTGAGAAAGAAAATAACGAAACCATTTTCATTAAAAGCGTAGTTTGGAATACAGGCTTTTCTTGTATACTTTGTATTGTGTGTTTGGAACTTGCAGAACTTTAATGTTAAATTATTTTTAGGATATGCATTTCACCCGCACACACAAGACTACTTTTCTAAAAAAATGTAGGAATTTCAGGGAAATTCAAAATATGTATTTCTGGTGATATCTTGATATGGCAATTTTGGATGGAATGTAATACTTCCTCTATCTGCTGAGTACTGGTAGAAAACACATTATCTAATAAATATCGGATGAAATGCACTGGTGGTGTAACATAACTAAGCCTACATAAGGGTATTGTTCAGGAGAGCTAACTGCAGGGAACTTGTTCAGCAAGTTTATGGAGCAAGTTGACCGCATGTGGAAGAAGAAAAACTACAGGCAGCTACGATGGACAGTGACAAGAGGTTTCTAGTATTCTATCAGATGGATAATGAAACCAATGAGAAATGAAAGACAGTAGGCAACTAGGCGAGATTTAAGCCGGGAGGTTTCCGTGTTATGTGCAAGACAACATCGCCGCTCACATTCAGGAGTAGATGCGGATAAAGCATTAATGAGTGCAGGACTGAAAATATCATCAAATGATGCTCGTGTCTAAGGGCAGGTTGAGGAACCGTTAAGCGAGACTGGGTTATTTGACTGATCATTAGCTTTTGTTTCCTCTCTCATACCTAGGGAGATTACATTTGACGTTAAACAAATTTTAAAGCCATTGCATCTTTACTTTCTATACCTCCTACCTATAGTAGGTAGAGAAAGTATTGTATTCCCCCAACAATTTCAATATCAAGATTTCACACATGGGTTTCCTTGAATCCATAAGGATTAAAATATATAAGCGTATGTGTGTGGGTATCTGCAGTCTGTCGATCTGTAACTCAAAAACAAAAAGCAGGTAAAATACCAAACTTAATATTTGAGTTCACAAACTTCCAAGGATATGATATGAAGATTTTCAAGAAAATCCCCTCATATTACCTTTAAATGAAGAAACTTTCCTTATTTTTTACTCTCACAAAAATGAATAACAATTATTATTAATGAAATGTCCATTTTACATACTCACATGAGAAATAAAATTCATATCTCCAATTTTCTGTGAATACCTTATGCACTTCTCTTCATTTAATTGAATTTTGTATAATTTGGTATAACTAGGAAACAGATAGACAAAACCTAACCCCAACAAGCCGTAGGGCTCATTAAAAAGTGCTTAGGGCTTTCCTAAGCCTCACTGGACGGAAATACTTGGTAGTTTTCGGAACCTACTTTTCCCCCAAAATTTTCATTCCTTTTTTACTTATTCTACTGCTTATGAATAGTAAGTGGGGAGTATATTGCATTCATCCAAAAATTCTATAAAAAGATTTCAACGGAAATACACCTTTTAAGGACCCTTGAATTAAAAAACAAAGAATTTTTTTTAGAAAAAACGCATTTTTTAGAAAAAAAACGCCCGCGTGTGTGTGTAAATTTGTTTGTGATTAGCTAACTGAAAAACAAGAAATCCGTTAAATACCAAACTTAATATTTAAATTCAGCATTCTGCAAGGGTGTGACACGAGGATTTTCAAGAAAATCCTCCATCCCTAAACCGATCTTGCATGTAAAAATGTTCTTATTTTTTGACTCTGTAAAAAAAGGATCCGACGATTTTAATTAAAATACCATATATTTAAGATGTTTGTATGACAACTGAAATGTTATCTTGAATTTTCTGGGAATAATTAAAATCATCTTCATTCTGAATGAATTTATATAACTTTCAAACTATAAGAAATAGACAAAAACTTACTACAAAACATATAAATCCTGTAAAATACACAATTTATGTCAAATAAATCTCTGTGACGTTAATAATTTTCGAGATATTCTTTATTATAGACTTGAATTGTCGATAATGCATATCATACAAAGTCATCACATAGAGACACTGCCTTAAAAGATTGGATGATCGCTTTAGTATAATGTATTCCCTTATCCCCCTTGTTCCAATATGGAAATATGTAATAAAACCACTTCTAAAATATTTATCTCGCTTAGCTTGAAGAAGATAGATATATGCTTTTGTAAGAATAGGTAGAGAAACTCAGTGAATGCAACTTTCAGTTACTTTTTACTTTCTCTACTACGTATAGTAAGTAGGGGCAGTATTGTATTCCACCCAAAAATTCGATACCGAGATTTCACCGGAAATGCATGTTTTGAGATCCCCTGAATCCAAAAAAACATTTCTGGAAACATATGTGTGTGTGTGTGTGTGTCTGTGAACAGCATAACTTAGAAACGAACAGTCAGATAAACACCAAACTTGGTGTTTAGGTTCAGTATCTTCCAGAGATGCGACACGAAGGTTTTCAAGAAAATCCCCCCACCCCGGATTACCCTTTACATGAAACATTTTTCGAAAATTTTAATTTTCTCAAAAATGGCTAACGATTTTGATTAAAATATCATATGTTTAAGATATTGTCATGAGAAATGAAATGTATATCTCAAATTTTCTGGGAATGTCTACAAAAGTATCCTTCATTGTGAACGACTTTTGCATAACTGGTAAACCGTAAGAGATAGACAAAATTTTACTTCACAAAAGATGTAGATCGCGTTAAAATACACAATTTATGTCATATAGATTTTTTTGTTGAGTGAACCATTTTCGAGATATTGCTTGTTATTCTCTTAAATTTTCCAATACTTAAACTTTTTCTCAAATTCGTTATTCATTGTTTTATGTCCTGGACTTTCATGCAAAGAGAATGGAATGCGCCACATAGCAACCAGCGCTTAAAATATTTGACTATCGCTTAAAACCTACCATATTCCCCTTGCATATACAAGAAAATTAGCAATAAGATTGACATCTCGATATCTCGATTAACTTGAAGCATATGGAGAATAAGCGTTTGTAAAAATAGTTTGTACAAGAGTAGAGAAGGTCATGTGAGTGTAACACATCAGATTTTTTTCCTTCGCAAGAGCTTGTTACCATGAATAAACATTTGAATGTTATATGCGCATCTTGAAACAGTCTTGCTTAATTTAAAACAATGGATATATTGTGAGAAACGTAGCGTGGATAGCAGCATCACTTTTTGGATACAGTGAATATATGCGAATTTCTCATCGGTAGAGAAAAATCATTGATGTGAATGCAAAACATCAAATTTTTTATGTTTCAGTATGTAAACTACATTCTTATATATAAAACGTTTCTGGGAAAAGTTTTCAGTATTTAGAGAGGCAGTAATGTGCAACAAAATAGTAATAAAAAGGTCCTATAAACATGAGTCCTAAAATCAATAGTTTCTGATATATGATGAATGCTTACTGGGGATGTGAAATAGAATTTTCGTATAATGGTTATAATTGTTGCAGTTATAACGCGTTAACGTTTACCAGTAGCGATTAATTTATTTGTTTAATGGTTATCATCTTTGCAGTTACTTTACATTAATGGTCACCAGTAACTATTAGGTGTAACTTTGTTTCATTACAAATTATGTCGATAGAGATTTACTCTGTTGTTCGATACAATCTAAAAGGGAGTTTCTCTAGCTGTATCAACTTTGATTTCTACGGTGGTTTATTATAGCAAAATGCATTAGCACTTTCTTCTACATTCCTTTACAAACACAGTTTGTACAGGTGAACTGAGCTATGTGGGAACCTAAATATAAACACCACGTGATGCAGATTATAGCAAAGGAAAATACATCAATATTGCCAATATCAGTATGACTGAAATTAAATATATAACTTAAATACTCTCATAGGACGTTAGATAAAACATAGTAATGGGACATTGAAAGGCGATGTTTCTAGAGAAGGGGAATATTAACGTCCAAACCTGCATTATTGTCTGACATCACAAAATATGCAGATAATTTCAGTTGGTTGCATATATGTAGCAAAGTGGAAAGTATTAAACATTTTTCTCGCCAGATGATACATTAGATGACAATGCCACTCACTACATCTTGATTAATACTGCCTACGAGTTGAGGTAACAAGTTCCTGATAAGGATGATAACTAAGTCAACCATACTCGGTAACCGTTAACGGGATAATTAGTTACTTTGGTAACCGTTATGTGTAACTAGTTCCTTTTTATAAGCTACTTTCGTAACCGTTATTGGACAACTGGTTACTGTGTCCACTACTGCAGTAACCGTTACGTTATTTTCTGCAAATCCTATGCTTGCAATCACTGTAAGAGAAACATATCGATTCTTGTGAGCACTTTGACTATAACCACGCACAGGCATTATTATTATTATTATTATTATTAATTATTATTTATTACTATTTTATGCTTCTAAGTTTTGAGCCTGTTGCATAAGAATCTACAGGATTCCGTGTGGAACCTGCGTGGGCGAATGTTTCTCCCAGAGATACGAGCTTTGAGAGCTGTTGTACCCGTTGGGTCTCCCTGGTGGTCAGAAACCACCGAAGAGGGTGTGGGAGTTCGTAGCCAGAAGGAACAGCTAGTGCTCCCGAAGAAAAGTGTGAAGGAAATCCTCGATGAAACCCATGCCAGCACTACTGGGGGGGCACCTGGGTGCGTACAATACCTTGACGAAGCTACTTCAGCGATTCTATTGGTTGCATCTTCGGCGTGGAGAGGTGGTACCCGCCATGTGACACTCATGCCACAGGTCCCGGACCCGCGTCGAGCATTCGGTGTCGGTTCTGATAGAAGGTGCTGGGGTAGTCCATTGTGACCTCCCTGTAGCAGATCGTGGAGCTGTTCGGGACGACTGGCTCTGAGGAGTAAACACGATAACGGCCGTTTGCTAGCGTAAACATCGGACGCGCTATTAGTAGATAAGTAGAATTTTCTGGAACCTTCTTCTCTCCCTCACTCCTCCAGAAAGGGTGTGAAATAGTTTTAGAACTTTCGAGAACCTTGTGGAAAGATTCCATTGAATATATAAGTGAGCGTTCTCGCGAGAGCATTCGAATCAGTGCGGGTCGAGGGTTGAGTTGAATCAGTCAGTGAGTGAGCGAGCGAGTTAGCGACTGTGTTTCTGGTGCAACATCAAGAGCGATTCTCCAGGCGAGTTGGTGACGACTACTGTGACGTGGAACCTGTGCTAACGCTACGCGAGGGATTATGAAGATCTTGTGTTCATCTCTCGAGTGAAGTGAACCGTCCAGCATGAAGAGGCTACATCAGAAGGAAGTGAAGTGGCGGAGAACTGAACCAGTTCACCTTAGTGAAGTAAAAGCATAAACGAAGTGAAGCAGATAAGAACTTAGAACAGTGACACTGAGAACTGAGTGACAGTTGAAAAACTGGACAAAGTCACAGTATTATTAAAATAGTAGTTTGTAAAATATTTTCACTACGTAATAGACTGAAGAGAAGATATTAATATTTCAAGTACGATTACTAATATCAATAGTGAATATTAAATTGTTGCAAAATTACTACCAACAGTTCAAGAAAATACCTTTTCCATAATTACAGGATCTCATAAGAAACAGCTAAAAACAGTGGATGTATCAACATTTACGCAAAAATTGGTCTTTCTGCAAAGTAAAGCCTAGATAAGTGCAATTCCCATAAGAAAACTACATCGATGAACTGCGTATCCTTGCAGGCCAAGTTTCCCATTTTACTTTTGTATTGTTTGCATGATCGGATACTGTCCCTTTATTTAAATGTTTTATCTCAGTGAGCGTTACAATTTTCTTTAGTATACTCGTAGATAGGAAGGCAATAAGGAATAAATGTAATTAAAGGATAAACAAACCTTAAACCATTTTAAAGAAATGAAAGTGAACATCGTCCTTAAATATGTAAGGTTTTACTATGACAATGTAAGTTATATTTGAAGAGGTGACATAAAATATTGCGCAATAAGAACAGACATAATTATCCAGAGTTAAAAGTAGAAGTATACAGGTAGGAAATTAAAACACTGGACATAGGGATTTAACAAGGGTAATCAGCTTTTCTCTAATACCCTCCCCCTGTTGATTTCAAAGAAAATCTTGCAAGTCTATTGTAATAAGGCTTAAAAAATTAATCAGAATAGAATATTAAAATTTATATTTTTATTTACTTATCTTTTATATCAGCAATGATTCGATACTGTGTAAATAGCTGTAGTTACTTACTATGACAAATACGTGAGTAATCTAAGCTCCAATTATGTTCTTATATCATGATTCTCATTTAACCAAGCAAGATGGCTCAGGCAGTAACGTCTGTAGCCCACATTCGGAGGTCTCGGGTTAAAATCCTCGGAGCCGACCGAAGGCCTTTTTCACAGTTTTTCTCGGTCGTTAGGCAAATGTTGGGTTGGATAATTTGATCCATGCATCTTCTTATTATCCCTTTCATCACTACATTTCATTTCCTTCTTCTTCACAGCCATACCAGGCATTGTGCTTATCACCATCCTGGATATGCTGTGATCTAGGGTTTTCTTGCTCCTCGAAGTCTCCCGACCTAAGCTTGTAAGTCATTGGAGGTGTAAGTCCTCCAAAGAGGAGGGTAACCTGAATAAGAATAGAATTCTCATTTAACTGGTCGCACTGCTCGGGAAGTAGAGAACCTTCCGAGCTAGGAGTCTCCATTTCAATGCCCTTCTTTATAGAAGAAGATTTCTCGGTAAACAGAGAGTTTGATGCGAGAATGTGAATGTGGTTGTATGTATGTGTTATCGACTATTAATAAGAAAATCATCCATAAATAAGTTTTCAGATTGACCTGAGCACATGTGCCAAGTCATATAATAAATGACAAGTTAATTTACAATCAGCGTAACCATATGACACCAACAGTTGCCTAAAGATAAAAAAGAAAGAAAAAAGAAAAATTATCGTTTGTTACATACCGTTAGTAAGTCATGGACAACGATAATGAGTAAAAATTTATAATGTAAAGAAATAATAAAGTTACTATATTATTATTTTCTCTAAAGTAAACGTAAAATAAACTTGATGCTTTTGGATTCTATTCATTTTTGCTGTTCTCAAAAGTATTCTTACACAATTTATCTCTTAAGTCAATAAGGTGAGAGAGTATCCGAGAAGTACTGATTTCACATGTTGAGTTTTATTTATGGACGCTCTTTAACTACTATGGTTCTTAGCGTCCCATTCTATATTAGGCGTGAAACACCGGTAATTTTGCTCAGAGGCCTCTATCAGGCTTGAGGTTCTTTTACGTGCCGTGATTCCATTTCCAGCCTGTATATTAGCATTTCTCCCAGAAGAAGTAGTCGCGTTTAAAGAGGCGTCACTTGCATAGCAGCGCTTCCGTGCACATTACACCACTTCTTGACTCACTTTTGTCAGCATTTCTGGTGCTATTATAGTAGTAATATATACAGTAGTTATATAATTTTATATGCCAAGCACTGGGCTTACCATTGGACGACAAGCATAATAATAATTTATGCAACAAGTTGATAATATTGATAACTATGGCAGGTCGTGCGGTGTGACAATTCTTACAAGTGTCATATTAAGATATCCACGAGTTAATTGCAACATATTATGTAGTCTTAGCATTATAAACTGTAGGAAATAAATCATGAAATAATTCAGCATCCTTTGCCGATATAGGTAAGAGTGTCTTCATATGCAATGAGACGCTGGCCTCTCTCCTTGCACTTCATGCGTTATTACCTGGCGCGTTGAACCGATAAAAAAGACAGCCACTTGCATTTATTCCTTTCCTAGGCGAGAAGTGAGCAGGTGTTATGTACTGTGATGTAGTCTATTATGATTTCATCTTCTCTCTATAAGCCACGGCAAATTGGAATAATCTTATTATAATGGTAGGATTCCATAAAGACATTTATTAATGTTTACTGTTGCTGATGACATTGGCATAACAGTTTATAACGCAAAACCCTTGTTTTTCCACCTGTCCATAAGGTTCACATTATCCTGAGAGTGATTCATGTTATGCTGAACCTAGAATCTTAATTAGGTGTCAAATATACAATCCATAAGGTTCATTTTCCCATGATAATGATCTTTTATTATGTTGAACCTCGTAGTGACAAGTATAGAGACCACTGATCTTGAAGGGATTTTCAATTTTTGATCCTTCCTCAAATTTTATAAACTTATCAATAAATTGATTTAGAATTTGAAAAGTAGGCAGCTACTATCCGGAGCAGCTGACTCCACAATAACAATCGAAAATATAATCTAATTCCATTAACAAATTAAATCACCTTTATATATTTAAAATTATTTAAGAATGCATTATGTGATAAGGTGTTCCATAAACCTACACAACTCTGTCAGAGTGAAAACTCTAGATTGGCCACGTGGTTTCAATCAAATCTCCTGGTTAATATCTATGATTTAGAACAAGTTTTTTGAGGAACAGAAATTATTCATAGTACTATTCGTGCTAAATTAATGCACTAAAGGTCAGCTCTTAATATGAAAGAGGAAAGCCAATTAGTGGTTTATGAGAAGCTAAAGCAACATTAAATACTAGTATTGTTTTCAGGGTTTATTTCTTCAGACCTAGACCGCCTGGTCTACTACATAAATCAGACTAGCGCAGATTGTGTTGTGCCCTGCACGTCTTTCTTTTACTGCTCTTCCAGCTTCCCCAAGCGTAAACACATTCATCAATTCCACAGAAGGCTGGTTTTCAAATTTTACAGCTGTACCACGCTCTGAATTTCTACCCTTCCTCGTTATAATTTAAACTCCGGAATTTCGCTATCCATAGATCTCGCTCAGGCTCATAAATCGTCTTAATGTCTTCTGCTCCGGAATGTCAAAAGACCGGAGTAGTTGAGCAAGGCATGTTGTTCAATTCTACAGAATTAAATGAGTATCTCAGAAGCTATATCATACCCAATACTATGATCATGTTTCACACAGAGGAATATATCTACAGAATGTATGAGATACATTATCGTGGTCTATAGATATTCCTAGTGTTTTTAACTATGCAATAGTACAAGACTAAGTTCCAGGATATCTCTGCGTAACGTAATCCAAGTGTATATTTTGACATAAAACTCTATTCGTGCTACCTTCTTAAAAGCAGTTAAAGGATGTTGAATAAACACAATAAAACAGATATATTTCTAAAAGGTCAATGATTACTTGTTTATTATAAACCAACAGGAAATAGAGTGGAATAATTTTACGAGCTAGAAAAGTAATACAAATTAAATGGAGCAAAGAAAGCTGTATTCCTGAGTGAATGGAACATATTATACTGGATGACTAGAAGTATAAAACGATGTTGGCTTGAGGATATACCCATTGTTTTGACAACGCGCACCTACACGGAAGATAATAGGTATTTGTAGCTTTCATTAAGACAGAATATATTCCGTGACCTCTCGTGCAAGATTGCACTTTAAGTTTAGACTTGTTCCCACCTACTCCGAAATAAGCGAAGTAATTGAGCTTGCTTATCCGCTATGGCACAATTCGTGGCTACCAAACATGAGTTTCATTAGCCTACCAAACTTCGCACTTCTGAGAGCCGCTCCTGACTGGAACAAAGTGATTGTGCCGCTCATGTTTGCGTATTTCGTCAAGATTGTGAGCGGTATAGCTGGAAAGAAATTTATAAAGAAAACTAAATAAGAAAAAACAGAATGTAGGAATAATAACGCCTAATAGGACTAAAATATATCAAGGGACACATTTTCCATGAGCTTATGAGCAGATATGAATTAAGGCAATAGTCTATCAAAGTATTTTTGTTGTGTTTTTCAGGGGTTGAGGGTTTTCGAAGAGTTAAATCTATTTATCGAGCTAGCTACTTAACTTAATCTTCATTTAAAGTATTTATCACTTATATGTTATATTTCTTAGTCTCTCGAATAATTCCCTGAAATTATATTTACCAACGTGTTTACATATATTACAATAATTTATATTTATTTAACCTTGAGATTTTTAACGAGTTGAAACCTTATTTGGGACATTGCACCATATGAAAACTAATGTGAGAGTTTTACCGTTGCTTTCGAATGCTGCAACACGGAAGCTGATATAATATTCAAGTTACGTCCCCAAATCAGCAGCTGCACGAGTTTGTTTATTATGGGATGTGCTGTGAAGTAGTTTTTGTTAGGAGGAGTTGTTATTTTGCCCCACGCTTTGGGAGCCAATTTGAAGAAGGTTTGTAGCTGCTACGTATGGAAAACCAGTTTCAAGAACTGTAGCTGTATTGTATTTCAACTGTTGAGGAATCGAACTTGTAGTAGTTGCAACCGCACGTATAGTAAACAGTTTCCGGTAGCCTTCGCCCCAAATGTATTTTTGCTGTTTCTTTAAATATTATGTTTATGTTTGCTTCGGCTGCGTCAGTATTTGTTAGAGACACGTTTCTCTTAGCAGGGTTGTGGTGCGACAAGAATGTAGGCTTACACAGATTATAATTTTACTTCACTCCTTTTATTAATGCTTAATACGATTTAAATAACACTTCACTGATATAGAGAGCTGTGAGATTCTTTAATTAATTACTTGCACTTTTTAACACGTAAAACTATTTTCGTCTCGCACGAATACGTATTAAAACTTTAGAGGACACTTTTTGCGTCTGGTTAGTAACGCTTTCTGCAACCAACTGAACTGATTTCAACCGCCTAGACTTGTAAATTTCTGTATTTCAAGTCTCTGATTGGCTAATCCTAATCCAATAGAACACCTTCATTTAACTAAAGTTTTTTCTGGTTGTTGACTGGCTGTTTTTATAAACTGTTACTAAAACTACATTATTGCTTACAAGAATCACAAGTAACATTTAAACTTCCCAATTCATTATTGCCTCAAGGTTACCTCATTGTTAGCAACTTTTGACCTATATTCTCACAGCTCCTGCATTATTAAATTACATAATACATTCACATAACATAATTAAACATGTACATAATAATATAAACATATACAATGACTATAATACACACTTTTATATATTGTTACATACACATATTGCTTTAAGGCGGGCTGTTATTGAATTTATATATTAATTAGAGTGAAATCATTTAAGTGTTAAAAAATACTGCCTCAGCTGGAAAGGATTCCCCAGAGATCGAATGGGGTAATAAGCACTAATAAATAAAACTTGCTAATAGTGATTATTCAGCACATAAATAACCAATATAAATAAGTTATAAAATATTGAATCAATAATCCGTGTTGCAATACGTAATTACTTTATCATTTTGAAAGTTAATAAACCAAAGTAATATATTTTTTCAAGTGATAAAGATTAATATTTTTATTTTATATATTCTCAAATTGTGTGATAAATAAAATTAGCTATATTTCATATTATGATAAGTTGAAGACCTGGATGTGAAGTTTAACATACACCAACATTACATTACACAAATAATTTAAAGAATAAAGGGAAGTTTAGTGTGCATCGAGTAGGGTGAAGTAAGGTGGTGCATTGGGGTATTGTTTTCCCGTGAGGTCGTGTATAATCCGCTTCGTGGCCAAAGGTACAATATACTTTTGTCTCTCATTCCGATGTGTGTATCCTACTTCATTTTCCATCACTAGATTGTACTATTTACAACAGCAAATAAGGAGCGCATTCCGTCTTTGTTTACATCAACAGTAATGTGTTTAGGGAACTCTGTAGTAAGGTTGAACATACATTGGTTGCTAACTTGCCCTGGATCCTACAGCCCCTTGGAAAATTTAAGATGCATATAGGCAAGTCTAAGAGACTCAAAGTGTAACATTATTTAGATATTCTAATATTAACTGCAATTAATCTAATCATTGAATCATTCAAAGTTAACATGTGTAAGTGACAAATTGTACAATATCCATTTTCCTAATTTTCAACCTATATAATATTCAATCCTAAAAATGTAAAGCTGTATAATATCGCATTTTAAAATAGGATAATGAGTGTGTCCGAGTCACCGTCACACCATGTTTAGGAACTTAGAAGCCAAATTTATATCAAAAAAGATTCTCAATGCGCCCCGACGTATCATGGACTGCAAATGAGTATGAAAGGCGAGTATGAAACGAAGCGAAGTAAAAGTGAAGAAAGCGGAATGAATAATGATCACAGAAGCTAGAATCAGAGTAAGGTTTCGGCTCGAGGTGTCAGGTACCATCCTGCACAAAATAGGGCGTAGGGGAGAAACGTTGGGCACGCACTCGCTTTCGTTACCATCTGCCACGACGTAACGAAGGTGGACCCCTATTTTGCCAAAACATCGATACTACAAAATACTGATGGATTATTTTTAACGCCATAACATAACTAAAACCTCTTTATAATGAACGAAAACCAATTACGACCAAGGATAATATTACATATTCATCTTAAATAAACAAATTGTATACTTTGAGAAAATCCCAAATAAAATTGTGCAAAAATAATCCCCATTCCTACCTATGTTAATGCTTGTGTCATACTGACACAGGAAAAGCTTCAGAATTACTACACCACGTAGCACAGTAAGAGGAAAGCAAGCTAGGCTACCCATACTTAGCCCAATTTTCGCTTTTCTTGATTTTGACGGGAACGTAGCAACGTGCAACTGTCCAGTCAAAAAGAGGTCATTTTTAAAACTTTAGCTGTGACATGTTCTTAATAGGGCAAAGCTGAATAAATTTTACACATGTGCTTAGTTAACTTAAGAGAAAAGGAATTTGTATAAATATTCTACATATTAGTATGAAGAATTCACGTGTATGAAGCGCTATAGTTTTGCGAGGGTTTATGAGTCTTCATTGTTACGAGTTTAATTTCACAATGTTGAATTTATTTTAATTGCTTCTTATGATTCTACCGAGTAGTATTTTCGAGAGAATATACAGTCTTACGGCCCTTACAACATGTTTCAACTCAGTAAGTTAACAGTCCCCTACATCAGCTCCAAGAGCAAAATCCATAAGAATGATAAAATACCTGTTTATTGAGGTAGTATTTTTTATCGTATAAATAATATCATTTTAATTGTGCAATATAAAAATAACAACCTGCCTATAAGCATCAATAATTACTATAAAATGTATATTACAGCCATTTTATTGTGTGTATTTATTGTATGTATATATGTATAAATTGTTAGATGAATGTATTTCTTAGTTTAGTAATGCAGGTGGTGTGAGGGTAAAAGTAAGCTATTTTAGTAGCAAACAGTCATAAAATGGAAACCTAAGGGTGGCTAACAATAAGATGTAACCTTGAGAGAGAGCAATAACTTAGAAAACTAAGGAGATTACCATCAGACGATGGAAAAATACTGGTGTAAGTCCGAAAAGCTTGTAAATAGTCACGTGGGTGCAAAAAGCCAATCAAAATAATACTAAGGGTGTTCCGCTAGAGTAGGCTTAACCAACCAGAAACTAGGAAGATTAAATTTGAAATGTTAAGCTGCAAACGCTAAGAGGTAGCCTACCCAAGCAGTTCAGTTCAGTTCAGTTCAGTTCAGTTCAGTTCAGTGGCTGCAGCTCAAGAGTGGTCAGATGTGAGAATTTAGTGCAGTGCGAAAAATCTAAACTTGGATCTTTAAAAATGTAGTTAGGAACATCTCACAGCTCCATACATAGATTATTCTGTAGCCGTACCACGCCTATTTAAATAAATAAATTAAACAAAAAATCATAATTAATTAAAAAGGATTAAAAATTTATTACACATAAACTTCATTATTGACACACTCGCACGACACCTGACGCAAATTTGGCACCCATCCTAGGTGGGCTACCGATGCATTATGCAATATGGCTCTGGGTAATAAATTATTAAAGGTAAGCTAAACGGCAAATCATCATCTTCTTCTTCTTCTACTCCTCCTCCTTCCTAAATTCTTAATGCTGGATGCGCTTATTCTGTCTCATATTTTAGCATGTTTAGGGAAATCTTACATTGTCTTAAGCACACAGGCAAATTTCCGCTTTGAGGTTATTTTATGTAGCATCCTGTTTACTTTTCTCTACAGTGTCCTTTTCTTTCATGATTAGGTTCTATTTTCATTTTATTGTTTTGCTTTGGAGAATACTAATACTGTTGAATTCATAGTTATGGACAGGGATAGGAATTTCTAAGCATTAAAGCCAGGACGGAAGTAAATAAGAGGTCACAAATAACAAACTACTTCCATCCCTCGTACATTCTAGCGTTTGTAGACAGCACTCGGACTGGTTTTTACCTATCTGTCAGCAATTCATGGACTCCGTGTTTTGCATTCTGTGTAGTGATAATGGTTTGAGCATAGATAACTTGAAGCCAAAAGCTTAAGATTTCCTATGCCTGGTTATGAATATTAATGAAATTATGAAGAGAATTTTAACCATATACTTTTGATCATGTTTATTTTCATGATTTATTTATTTATTTTTAGTACAGTTCTGTTTTTCTTTGAATAAAAGGGGAAACTCGCAAATAAAATAACACAGCCTCATAGATGAACAGTTTCTGTAAACTTTAATTCCATATTCAGATGTAATACAAGCCTTCTGGATGTTTACAATTGCACATTGTAGACAACTTCCTGTTTAGGCTCTTTTTCGAATTTATTAAATGCTTCATCCCGGATATTGTTTACCTCGGAGAGAAATTGCTTGTTGACGTTTCGTGCTTGCTATTTATGTGCCCGGAGTCAGGAAAATATTGGAAAACTTTACCTCACAATGACATGCTTTTAAAATAACTAGTACTCCTTATTGTAAGCATACAGCCGCCTGCAGCTACACCGTCTGTTTTCCAAAAGTGGAGCAGAGCGGAAAAGTGCTGTTATCTTTTTTGTTTCCCGGCCATCAGCCTGTCTATGCACTCTTTATCCGCCGAGGAGACGTTACACTCCTACCATTCATCAGCTTTCTCAAGGAATAAGCGCCAGGAAATTGTAGCATTTTACAACCTTCTTGCGTGTAAGTAAAAGTAGTTGCTACACAACGGAAATGTTTCCCTTCTGTAAAATGTCCTGCAGCTAAATGTGTGTTGCTGATCGGAAGACAACCATTGACACAAAGTACTTTGCGTTGGTAAAATATTTAATAAGCCGCAGGGAAATTTAGAACAGAGAAGAGCGACAAATACTTCCCTCTACATTTATTGACTAAAATTCTCTCTTTTTGTCCAACTTTATGTTATGTTAATCTTATTTTATCTTATCTTAAATATTTATTGCAGAAGATTACAGATTTATCCACAATATATGAAATAAAGATCCAGAACGATCACACTAAATAGCTGACATACTTAATAAGAATGTAGAGAAGACACAGATGCTATATATCGAACTATATAGCCCTTCCTCAGGTTAAGAGAACATAAACATACTAGCTGAGCGACAGGTGGCGGGACTATAAACATTTAATCTATTCTATATATATATATATATATCTTTTAACTAACATTTATTAAAATGATGCCTAATGCTAGCTGGTACCAATATTATCTGGACGAGAGACGGAATACCTGTTTACAGAGGCAACTTTTCCGTCTCTGCTCTATGGTGGGAGGTATTCCAACTATACAACTTCATCCATTACTATTATGTTGTGTATGCTGACGCAGTATTTATTCTCAATATAATTCACTGTTCAGATCGAGAAACGATCCCCAATAGAGAAAAAGGTGTACTGAAGGCTTTCTCTTACGGTCTAAAAGATATTTGGTATCTTTGAAATAATTCTGTGCAACAACAATATCCTAAACATCACTGTTACAGGCACTTAATTTATTAAACTAAAAGCCTTGACTGTATTCTCAAATCCACTCGTGCAACTCGGAAATAACCATGTATGATGTCACCACCCTGATTATGAGAACGCGGCAGATAGTTATGATGAACGTGTTGGAAACTTAGTTTAGACTTTATAGGACAGGATAACTGCAAATAAACGAACAATGGAATGTAAGGAATGAAGTTTAAATAATAAAAGTAAGAACAATAACAAAGTATGTTTTCTTAGAATGCAAATTATAAAGAGTTCTTGAAGTGGAGAGAGCAAACAGGGATGCATTACAGGAGCCAAAAGCTAGTACCTGCCGGAACAGATTTCACCTTAAAGACGCAGAAGTGAACCACAGATTAAGCCAAGACAGAGAGGAGCAAGAGCTATGAGCAAGAGAAGAGCCAAGAGGATTACTTTTCCGATGGGCCCTCATTTATGTGATCTCAAGTGGTACGCTCCAGGTTTCTAGTGTTTGTGTGGGGGTATTTTTTGCATGGACGATAATTCAAAAATGAAAAGTCGAATAAATAGCAAAGTTGGTATTGAAGGCAATCAACTTTGTAGTAACTTTATTGCTTACGTAATATGTTTTTACGTAAATTATTAGAACTTGAAGATCTTATGTTGTGCTGCTTTTGTTTTGTTTGGTTACATAATTTTTAACTGCCCCACGTATGGGAGCCAATTTGTGACGGTATTACTTACAAATGTTTGTTTACATCACGTTGTTGAAGCCATCTTGTGACGTCATTCATTTGTTCGGTTTGTAGCTCCATCTAGTGTTAGCAATTTGTGGTACCTAGTATCAGTGTTTGAAAGAATTTTAAGTTTTGTTTACTGTCCTCCGGCTAGCTATTATCTTATCTTGGGTCGAACATGTGTCTTGATCAGGGTTGTGTAAACGGAAAGGAATCTTTTATCCAAATATAACACTGATGAAGAAATTTGTTTTACACATTTATTGTCGAACACGTTAACTATCACATTTATACATTGATCTTAACACTCGCCAAACTGAAACTGTTATAATAACTTCTTACTGATCACTTTTAATCCACGTACTTCAATCTTTTGTATAATTAACTTTACCATATTTTGGATCTTTCATAATTCTGCTGCGCGTAACTTGTGAATCTATATCCGATGTATGACGAACTGACTGACTGAAGACGACGTGTAGTGTACACAGATTTTTGATGAACTGAGCATGAATACGACGTGTAATGTATGAATGCTTTCGGTGAACTGAAGGACTGACTGACTTTACCTCCAACCTACCTTATTTATACTCCCTCGTCCAGATACGCCTAAAGATTATAACTGAACTGCTATTGGCTATTAAAACGCGCCAACATTAGCGTCTATCTTAATATCCAATTAAAATTATGAATACATATGCTTTAGGGAGGAAACATTCCAGAAGTTTCTACCGAAAACGCGCCAACATTACGTAACTTCCTCGTTTCCAATAATGATAAACAGCTCACCCCCCTCTCTGCATTATTGCGCTATTATTGAGTGTTTCAGTAAGGCCATATATTATTTCCCAATAATAATTACAATTAATAAACATCTGAAATCAATGTCACATAAAAATGCATATTCATATTACAATCATTATTTACATTTAAGTAACTTGTGATACAAATTACTGCATCAACTTCCAAACATACGGAAACGATTTGTCAAGAAAGTTTCCCTAAATAAAAACAAAAACAACAACAAACAAAAACAAAGAAACAACAAACAAAAAACAGAACAAAAATAAAGAAAATATTTTCCCAACGCTTTTTATTAAAACCTGTAGGAATAAGATAATTGATTGATTAATAGTATGTATATTTTGAATTATTAGTCAAGTGCTCTTGACTTTTAACGAATTTTTCTGAATTTTCTATTAAAAGTAAACTACAAGAAATAGAGAAAAACTCACCTCAGAAAATATGTAAACCTCACTGAAATACAGAAAAACCGTTACACTTAGACACTTCATCCCACACAGTTTTCTATGTTTTTATATGCCCAAAAGATCCTTTATGTCAGACACCACTGAATCCTGGAAGCTGGTCACCTCCTATGGTTCTATCTTGGACAATTTTTTAGTTCTGTTTTATATTTTTGCTATGTATGACCTGTACCTGTCGAATGTCATGAAGTTTCATCCACCCAACCAGAAATTCAACCATTAGATATAGGTGTCATGCCGATGGTAAAATTGCTATACAGAATGCAGCTAATATGGGCTGTAATTAATGCTGCAGAAAATTGCAGTAAGGCAACAGAATTTGCAAGAGAAGCAACTATTGTCGATGCAATAAGATGGGTTCATGGGGGCATGATAAGATGCACCACAAGATACAATAATGAAATGTTTTAGGTAAGCAGGATTTCTACACGAAACAACTGCAGAGACAGAAGTAGAAAATGTCATTGAAAATATTGCTGCAGCAGAATTATACCCCATTGAAAACATTTACTAAGTGATGAAACAGAGCGCTTTCTCGAAACTCATCGTAGTTCATTTCTTACCATTGAAGCTATAGGGAATTTTTATGACACATTAGAGCTCCATAAAAATGTTCCTGCTACCACTCAAGAAGTGCTACAGAAGGTTTTATCAACCGATGACAAGAATAAAGAAATATATTCAGATGAAGATGATGCAATTTTTGTCTCTTAAAATCCTCCCACCCATCAACGAGCTCTTGAGTGCTTTAAGGAATTGGAAAATTGTGCATTTGCACAGGTCAGCCACAAATGATTGAAGTTTTATTTGGACTTGAACGAGATATTGAGAAACAGCGGGCATTGTCAAAAAAAACCCAACAAGTGTCTTTTAAAAGACTTTTCCAAAAAGCAATGAAAATTGGCCAATACATATCTATGTACTGTATTTCAACTGAATATGGTTTAACATGTAAAGAACTGTAACATAGTAAATACGTTATTTTTTGTACAACTTTTGTAGTCTTTTTTATTTGATACAACAGATGCTTGGAATTATGTAACCTACACTCATTTATTTTCCATTGAGTACAAAAAAAATTCTACTTCGTTGGACACCCCGTTAGGTTGGACAAATGTTTATATTACAATAAATGTGCAAGTTACAGAGGTTTTACTGTACAAGTATGTGAAATAAATTTTCTGGGCATTAATTATTTGAGAGATATTCGCTTATGCCGTTTGAATTTTCCAAAACTTCGTGTTTTTGAAGAAAAAGCAACATTCTCTTGCTTGTAGTGGTGATGTTCAAAGTTTCGACTCGCTGATTTTTCCTTCTTGTGCCTACAATGAAATGTGTGATACAGTTGTTTCTGCAAATGCTTGTGTAAACTAACACAAGTAAAGAGAACACAAGCTTTTTGATAAAGAGATTACAGAAGAAGTATAAAAATAAACGTCAGCCATGATTTTATGAATGTAACACTTCAGAATATTATAGTTCGGCATTTGTATTTGTAAAAATAACAAAACCTTAAGGATACGAACAATTTTAAAATTAATGCTGATGACCACCAGCGTCCAGAGGTACGGAGACAATGGAGCCGTACTTTTGGTGACTAAGCTGGAGATTAAGGTTAATGGATCAGATAAAGCGTAGCGCTAAGTTGATGTTGGTATAACAAACATTGCTGCAGCTAAAAACTTAACTGCCGTGGCGCAAGTAAGAAAAAATCAAGAGAAAGGACTTGTAAAACATAGGCAGCAAAGAAGAGATTGACCCAGATTTTGGTAGGAACGAGAACCTAAAGAGGATGGTTGGAGTGCGGATAACTTAAGTCGCCGATTGTGTAAACGTATGCGATTTAATTTTTATTTTATCTACTGCGTACTTACAGTAAGTAGAATAAGTATTGTATTTCACCCTAAAATTCGATGTCAAGATGTCGCATATGTTACATGTTTTAAGGCACTCCGAGCCTCTATCTGTATGTCTCTGAACAGCATAACTTAAAAACAAAGTCCGATACATAACAAGGTTGTTGTTGAAGTCAGGATCTACCAAGATGCGACATGATTTTCAAAAAAAAATCCCCATCCTAACTACCCGTTATATAGATTTTTTTGCAACTTTATTATTTTTTATTAAAAATGACTAAGCTATTTGACTGAAATACAATGTATTTACTATATTTACATAACAAATAATATGATGTATAAAATAAAATTATAGGTATATGTTATGTATTATTATTCCATTTTACCAAATGTGTTACACAATATTTAATCATACACGGTAATAAAGCATAGCAAAGTCGCCAAATTAAATCTAGTCACTGCAAATAAATTCAATATTTCCATTAAGAATTATAAAATTTGGAATTTAGTGGTAATCCCATAGTACCCAGCACCACTAAAATTTGACAAGGCATAGGAGTAAATGAAAACGGAAACGTGCATGCCAAAACGTTATAATCTTAGAAGCCGATAGATTGGAATGTAATGCAGCACTTTCAGAGATCTGCCCGCTTAACATGCACGTGTATGCAGCCTATCGGACAGGAGTGAACCGGTTTATATACCGTAGCATAGTCAGCTTTTGTTTCCGTTTCCGTTTACAGATCTAATGAGAACTCAAATCGCGGCACATGCTTAGTTTTCTTTATAAGGGAGGTACGCATTAAAACCTCACAATGTTGGAGATAGAAAGAGGTAAAAGGTTACATCTGTTTATGTGATAAAAGTTTGACGCACTGATGATTTGTTTCTGCTAGGTGACCCATAAGGGTATATTGCCTCACTTGCGTGGCGTTGCAAACGCTGCAGGGGCAATAGAGAAAGTTCAAACAAGCATTTTTTTTATCATATGCGAACCAAACTTCGGAGTCCCGGTCATTTAGAACGTTCATGCGCAGCACGGTTGTTAGCGTGTTTATGGATTTTGGACTCTGTGAACATTCATTCATTATCTGTTTACCCTCCTCTTATGTAGGACTTACACCCCCCAGGACTTACAGGCGGGTGCCTGCGGTCAGAGGCCCGTCGAGGAGCAGACACTCATGGATCAGACAGGACATCCAGGATGGGTGATCAGCCTGGTATGAGATGAAGGAAGTAGATGAAGCGAAATGTTGGTGAAATGGATGAAAGGAAAGGTGATGATGGAGCAGTTGGTGGAATGAATGGCGGGGGAAACCGGAGAACCCGGAGAAAACCCTCCCAGACGCCGCTTCGTCCACCACAAATCCCACATGCAGGTCCTTGGGATTGAACCCGGTCCGCCACGGTGGGAGGCGAGTGGTCTAACCACTCGGCCACGGCGCCGCCTGTAATATGAACAAAAGTTTATAAATATTGTTAAAACTCACTTCCATTTAATGCCATAAATTAAGTCCATCTTTCAAGCACACCTCCGTTTTCATTTTAATAGGATAATAATTTATAACCTTAAATCTATATAGAGGCTTAAGTTTAGAGCCCTAAGATGGAAGTCACACTAGGTCACATTTAAATGGCTGTATGCGTTAGTGATCTCTTAAAAATATTTTTACACCTTATTTTTACTCCGTTTACCCATATTCAAATGTTATAAGGTATACTTCTAAAATTGCTATGCTAGGAATCTTAAAACGTTGCTGAATCCGTGGTTAAAAAGAAGTATAGACTTATTTTGAATAAACTAAACCTTTCAGAAAGAAGAAAAGGGTCACCCAGATGTTTAAAATCACTATTTTTTACTGGATTAATATTTTCAGTCTTTTAGATACATTTAAAAAATTAATCCTTTTTTTAAAATAATTACAATAATTGAAAAATTGTTAAACAAATGTAAATAGATGCAAATAAAACTGCGTGTGGTTAGTACCAATAATAAAGGGTTACTTAAAAAAAAGTCTTTGCTCTCGTTCGTGTTAAAGATGACAGTTTGCTTTAGTTTTTATAAAACTGCGTTTGTTTGGTTTCAAGGGACCTCAAAGCATGCATCCCCAGTGCAATCCCGATACCAATGTTCCTTGGTATGTTTTTCTATATACTAAGGCTACTGATAGAGAAAGTAGACATGTGCATAGGTGTATAAAAGTTGCCTTATGTCAGTTTTAACTTTATGCTAAACCAGTACTCTAATGACATAGTATGTTTGATTATTCATTCCTTTAATTCCTAAAGGCACTAACTGCATTGTTTATAATGCTTATAAAATAACAATAAATTTCTACATGATTAGCATTTGATGCTGATTCCTAAAATTATGACAGACATGTTCAGAAAAGTTTAATACCCATAGACGGAGGAAAAAACAGCATATGGCACCATGTTACATCCCAAGTAAATGGAGTAGGTTAATTGTGTCCGCCCATGACTGATCTAGATTCCTGCATTCACCAACTACATAAAGAGAGAAGGAATAAGGGAGCAGCTGGGGAAAATGAATTATGTTGCTTCTAAGTAAAAACTATTTCGCTTTTAATATGAGAAATGTTGGTACTGAAAACATCTTACATAATTCAGTGCATTACATTTAGAAGTACTGAAATTAGTTAAAGCAAGTATTCTACGATGTGAATTTAAAAGCTAAGTGTTGATATTTAGATAAAGTGATAATACGACTTCAACAGCTAGATTAATATTTATTGGCCCTTTTCCTCGAGTTCATTAGCAGATTCCATCGGCTCTTACATCTGAATGAAAACATTAATACAATACGGAAAGGAAGAAATGCTAATGCAATCTATAGTGCAACCGAGTTGAAAATGATTTAGCTAACGTGCCAAGCGTTTCTCCAATGGTGTGACCTGGAGGGTTACTTGCTCTCACCCTTCACATATATTTGCTTATGGTTCAAAATCAATGAATTCATTAGCAGAGAAACGTTGGTTTATCGTTAATTGCGCGGAAATTGTGTTAATTGATTCCAGTGGTACAGCAATGGCCATATATACAGTTCTAGTAACCCTTCCAAGCATTGTGACTATTTAAGGCTTATCCAAAACCATAGTCAGTACTAAAATCAATATGAATGTAAATTATTCTAAAACTCACCAATTCTACCAAAGATCCAGTGACCTCTGTAAGATGAGGCAACCACCATCACATGCAGTAACGAGGTGCAAAGATCCGCCACTGCCAAATTAACTATGAAGGAACTGAAAGGTCCTCGTAGGCGTCGAAACCTGTAACAAAATTTAGATGTTAAAATGAAGGACCAAAATCAAAAACAGATAAAGCAGATATGCCATGGGAATCTAGCTTTTAAGATAAAAAACCTTTTACTGTTCAATAGAATAGTAAAACAAAAAATGGGGGGGGGAGAGAGTGAAGTGGTGCGTAAAAGTGGTTCGTAAATACGGCACAAAAAGGAAAATTAACAGCAGTGAAATAGATTTCTGAAGACGACAATTAAGAAGTCAAGGGGGTTAAAGGTAAAGAATGTTAAATAAGTAAGATAAGAAATGGAGAAAAAGGTATAATAGAAAGTGTCAATGAATAAATAATATGGCTACAATAAGGATGAATGATGATGGAAGATTTTCAAAGGAATGATGCATGAGAACCAAAAGATGGAACTAGGAAAGGTGAACCCAGCAAATACTACATAAACTGGATGGAGGGAGTGAAAAGGTTTGTGTAACAAAGGATTAAAGGATGCCAAGTAAGGTACTAGGTATACCCCGTATACACTGGATTGCGAAATAATGAAATAAAAACAGTCGCATGGTGCATTACAATCATATGCATTATATTTGGTTCAGGAAAACCACAGCACTGTAGAAAGCCCTAATAAAAATGGAAGAGAGACCTCAGTTAATTATCGTAGACGCTAAATAGGATACCAGTTTATAAAGTCATTTTAATGTAAATGGATGTGATTCATGAATTTTGTTTGTGTTTCTTAAATAAAGAACACTAAATCCATTATAAAATTCAGCGCTGATGAATTTAGAACAGAAATAGCACTCATAACTCATTGCTCTCTTGTGCCAACAACAGGAAAGCAAATATTCAATTCACGGCAGGCAACGGGGAATTTACGGCTTCTTTTATTCGTGAAATGCATTACAATGATTGTTAGTAAATCGAACCCTTAGGAGGGGCAGCCATTTTTCAACAAAATGGCCCTGCACCACATTACCGTCAGAGTGTAACGGGAAGGATGGATAGGCCATAGAGGGATCAATAACCAAAGTTCAGCACTCGACATTCACGGATGTGTATTTTGTTTACCGGTGGCGTGTGCTAGTTTCAGCATTTTGGCTACACATTATCATTATGATGATGGTAATGCCCCTTTTATTCGGCCAGCCCGCATACTGGACTATGCAAGTTCAGATGCTAACAGCTCTGCTCTCCTTATGGTGCTAAATTCGTAAATTCTTCTCTGTTTGTCTAATTTTCCCAATGTCTCTCCCTCTCTTTATTCCTCTCTCATCCTCTCTCTCCCCCTCCATCTACGTTTCTCTCTAATTCCTCTTCCCCCTCTACTCCTCCATCGCTCTCACCCTCTTTGTGTAACTTCGACGATTACATGTGATGCTTGGAAATAAAGTTAAAATATCTGATATTTTACATCCGCACGACTTTCTCCACCAGTGATAAATGCACATACCTATATTTATTATATGTACTGCAGCCATGAAACCCGTGGACTAATGCCTGGAGTGTAGAAAAGAACTAGAATCCAGATGTCTTACCAGTTGCTGCAAAACACAACGTTCAATTAGGCAAATCCACATCGTCCCTCAAAATAGTTGCCGTTGGCCACTATGCATGTCTGCCAACGTTGCTACAACTATTGTTAAACGCAGGAAAATTCTACGGTTTTTCACTTAGCAGTTATGATTCCTCGGCCGAATGTAACCTGCGTCCAAGAGGTAAGAAGCAGAAGAAGCACATGTTGCGAGATCAGGTTAATGCATAGGTGTGACTAAACGATGACCTGCAGAGCGACTCGAATTATCTTCAACACTACTGATCAGGTCATAGCGTGATCGTCACGTTGGTCATGCGACAGCACGCCTAGCACATTGTGCTGGGTGACACACGATATAGTAATATAGACAGAATTTCGTGGCTCGCACCTAGGCTGATCCCTTCTGCTGCGCGATCGTCTACCGATTGGGGGTGGTTTAAACGCACCAGCATTGCAACTTCTTCGATCTTGCGTTCGGTTCGGATAATATGCGAGCATTGTGAAAAACCTGGTGCTACTTAAACACAGCACTGCGGCCCAAAGTCGTCGTCGTCTTCGTACGCTTGCTTCATCATAGATTCCACTATAGAATTTGCCTAAATTTTGTCGAAAATTGATGTTTACTCATTCTCAAACTGTGGCATTTTCAAGTTCCGACGGGCCCATTCAACTCCCCTTGACAACAGAGACTGTAGTTCTGCTTGCACTATCAACACACTAACTTCCTCTTTCTGACGAGAGAGTAACTGACATGGCACCATATTGTTGGCGCTGTCGTGGTATCTTATATCATTCATATAAAAAGCTACCCTTCTATTCTTGTTATGTTACTTAGGATATACATTTACCTAGGACCTGCTTCCAGTTAAGTAAGGCGGTTTTAACATGCAGATACATTTATTCGTGATAACCAGTTCTTGTGGTGGAAAGAAAATAAAGGTAGGAAAACAAGCAAGAGTCCAAACCCTCAAACAGGTCGTGAGATGACAGAAAAGGTCTAAACTTGCAATATGGAATATTTGGAAAAACGGCTATACTTAGTAAAACATTGACACAAATTGTGTATTTTAATAAACTCTGTGTCTTCTTGTCTATCTGTTAAGATTTTCTTCTTAAATAAAAAAATAAAATCATATGAAGAGAAATTAACGGGATATTTACAGAAAATTTCAGACATGGGTTTTATTTCTCACGTCAGTATATTAAGATATAACATTTTAATCAAAATCGTTAGTCAGTTTTAATAAAATCAAAGATCACGAAAATGTTTTCATAAAAAGGTTGAAAGATCCCGAAATTAAATACCAAGTTGCTATTTAACCCGCTTTTCTATATTGAATTACGCTATTCACAGACACATGCATATACACAGGGGATCTAAAACGTGCATTTCTGATGAAATGTCTCGAATCTTTGGGCAGAATATATACTGCGTCTTACTAATGTTGGTAGGTGGCAGAGAAACAACAAGCTACTTTTTCTCATACTTTTATAAAAGTTAGACGTAAATGGTAATTGATTTACGAATAAAGTAATGATAAATAGTTATAACTTTAAATATTCATCCTATAGAAGTTCTGCGAATAATATAATAGTAAGAAAAGTATTATGCTTATACACTTGTGTGAAAATTGTAACAACAAAAACTAAAAATAAGCAAGACTTTTTATTGTGTATTCCATCTCTACCTCTTTGGGGAAAATATAGCTCATTTTCTAAGTGGGTCCTAAGGTACTTCATATAGCGAGTTTCATTCCAATGATACAGCTATTCTTTCTTGGAGGGTAATGCGCACACAACACTCGAGAGCTTATTTTTTACTTTAAAATTATACAATTATAATATTATAATTGATGCGCCAATATCAACTATTCATATTCCATCGAAAATTACTAGAAGAATTTAGGTCCAGTTTTATTAAAAATATTACGTAGCATTTTCCAACTGAAATTCGTATGACGGTATTTCCTAATCATACTTGCAAAATCTCCTTTCTGTTAGAACTGTACGAAAACAGGCCCAGTTGGTTAGAGATTTAGTACAGATAATGCACTTAATCAACGAGCTCTAAAACGTGGTTATTTTATGAAAATAATTTGTCCTTAATACAATTAAGCACCAACCGGTCAAAAATGGCAATAAGCGGTCAAAGGCCCAAATAATAGCTTTTCTATCCATGATTTCTTGAGAACATACAAATACTTTTATTATAATTGTAAAGTTAAAACCGCTGCATGATAATTTGAATAATCTTTCCATGGGTTAGCATCATTTTATCCCATTTAAGATTGACTTTTCTGCGCTTGCCTGAGTGAAATTTTATTCTGGGCTTGCTCTTCAAAGTGAAATAACAGCCAAATGTTAGTTAATCTTAGATTCAGGCTGTTTTCGTTTCATTTTAATCATTTGGGCTTGGGCATAGTGCTCCGAATTAAAACAGAAGTGAAATAACTTTAATTCCAATTAAACTTATGATTTTGTTTATTTATTCTCCCTTTACATATTAAATGTATAAAGGGAAACATATTTTATGTGTAGGCAGAGTTTTAATGCTGCAGCATAAGAATGTAACCAATCGGAAGGTGCAAATGTCATCACACTGCCAAGTAATTCGCAAAGGCTACCCGAGGTTTACATGTAGATCCGCTAGTCAACTGAAACCTAATTGGTCGCTCACTGTTCCCCGCCATATAGTGCTTCACTGAGACAGGTTGTTTAGCATGCCAGGCTTGGGGTGCCAGAGAGGTAGGCTGGTTTATATTCAGTTTTAATATATTTTGACGGGAAATGAGTCAGAAAACAAGGCTTTGTGGCTTAATCTGCGATAATGGCGAGTGATCAAATTCGTTAACGAAGAAGGCACAAGAATATAATCTTGGTGGAGAGATTAAGAAACTTGCATTGATATTCTGGTGCATTGTACTAAGACAGAACAACCGAGGAGAAAGTATCTGTCAGATTCCTTTGTTATCTCAAGGAGAGGGTTACAAGCTAGTTGGACTTTGCTTGTTGGGAGGAAAGCGATTGGTACATTTTACTTTTTATACTTATTACCTATAGTAAGTAGAAAAGTTCTAACTCGATATGTGCTGCTGAGCAATACAGAGCTAAAAATAGTCCTATTATAGTTTGAATAACTATACATAGACATAAAGCAGAACCAAAATTTAACCATAATAAAATACTAGAGGATATAAGTAAATCTACTAAGGTAATCTACTTACACATTTTAATTAAAGGGTAGATTTTCCATATGAAGTATTGTATTCTAACTAAAACTTCGATATAGGGATTTCACCGGAAATACACGTTTTGATGCTCCGTGAATAAAAAAAGAATTTTTATAAAAAGGTCCATGTGTGTGTGTGTGTGTGAGCAGCATAACACAAAAACCAAAATTCGGTTAAATACCAAACCTGGTATTTAAGTTCACCACCTACAAAGGATGCAAAACAAAGAAATAACTTTAGTGTTTTGTAATTTTCTCAAAAATGACTTAACGATTTTCTCCTATGTGTAAGATATTTGCATGACAAATAAAATGAATATCTTGATTTTTCTGGGAATAGCCTGTGAAGTCCTCTTCATTCTGAATGACTTTTGTATAACGGGTAAGAGCTAGGCAGAATTTTGCTACATAAGCATGTGGATCATATTAAAGCAAACAAGCTATGTCAAATAATTTTTTGTAATCTTAACCATTTCCAATATATTCTTTTTTATTGGTTTACATTTTCAAATACGTGTACTTTTTCAAGTGGTAGGTCATTATCATTTTTCTCGTGGTTATGCAAAGGACATAGAATTTTAGTGCCTCATATAGCGATACGCTTTTTAAAAATATGATTATCCTTTTATCCTACTGCATCCTTCTTATACCTACAAGAAAATGTGTAAGGGTGTAATGAAAATTTCTCTCTGTTAAAAAGAAGTAGATAAAAGAACAAGCATTTTTAGAATATTTTGTAGTAGAGTGAGTAGAGAAATCCATGTGATTGCAACACATCGTGCTTTTTTTCCGTTTTGTTTGTTTTTGTGTTGGTTTCTGTGTTTCTTTCCAATTGTTATCAAATATCATTAACATTAAAGTTCAGTGTGACGATAACAGACGGCCCACAGTATATCATACAAGTACCTACGGCCATCTGACTCGTGTGATATGCGAATGTCAATATGTAAAATATTTAAGACCAATAAGTACTTTACATTCGTTTTTCGGGTTGTAAATGCAAAATATAGCAAAGTTTAGAGTATTCCGGTTGCAGTGCGATGGAATTTGCAGATTGTGTGCTCGGTTAGCTCTATAAGACGGTAATACGAGAACTATTACACTTGGAGAATAATTGTCTCACTTTTGACTCAGATTTGCCCTTATGATGTTATACAGGAGAGTTAATAATTGAATTTTTTAATATCCTGTTAACAATGTTCCCTACCTCTGTTTGCTGGAATGCTGGACTGTCAGATTATCGATAAACAAAAATTTGATGAAACTAATCTCTGACAGGTTAAGCCGTGGTTATGTAGAGCGGAAGAGAACTTATTATATTTCTTCTAATATGTACAAAAAAGTATAACTGCGTTTTGTTGTGCGTTCAGCCGTTTTTGAAAAACAAAAACGTTGTTTTTCCAAATTAGATAATTTAGTTCATGAGAATTAGTTCAGGATAATATTTATTGCTTGCAAAATGGGTAGATTAACCTATTTCTGACCTAATTTCAGTAGTAACTAAGCGATATCATACAGGGTTTGAAATAATTAATCATTTTCCGAACACCGTTTCGTAGATTCAATGTGGTTGGAGATATAGGCTACGTTCTTAGGTTCAAGGTAGATCAGTGTGAGCACCGGTTTCCGGTCATAACCAAAACAGATACCTGAACATATCAAAAGATTCTATATTTCTATTGTATTGAAGTTAATAAAACTTGGCTTTTACAGCCCGTGTCGCTGCACAAGACATTACTCCTTACTTGTATGCAAGTAGTGTCAGGAGTTTGCAAAGTTGTCAATTATGTGCAATAAACTTATTCTTTTTGTAAACATAGAGTGCATAACATTTTATGTTATGATGCTAAAATGTAAACAGCAAGCCTTAAATGTCTATTACATTAAAGATTGTTACGTCCACTGAATACAAAAATGTCTTCCTTTCAATGCTTAAAACTTTACTTATATGCAAAGAGTGTTAGATATTTTATATATTTTAAGATATACATTTCAAAATATTAAATATGTACAAAAATCAATTTTGCATATAAAATACATAAATAAAGTGCACAATGTTTCAGATTATGATGATAAAAATATACAGTAAATATCAAATTTCTACTAATTTGAAAGTTCCCATGGTTAGGTACTAAGTATAAAATGCACTTCGCTTAGTCTGTGTCACTGCTCTTTAGTTATATGAGAAATACTCAAAATTCAGTATTAAGACAAAAGTATAAAATATATATTAAATATATTAAAGGTATTTCTTATTTGGCTTAATACAGTAGCCTTACGTTATAGGAATATGTAGTACACTAGAACTTAATTGTAAACAGGCTAAATTGTGGTTTAAACATTCTTCTAGAGAGTAAAAAAAATTATCGCAGAGGTACTGTTTTAGGGAGGCTTTAAAATCTTTGCAATTGATAATTTTTCCTTGAGATTACTGGCGAGAGCATTATATATCTTAATTGTTTCATAGTAATCACCTTCCTGAAAGCAAGATAGGTTTGCATTTGGGCGATGGATATTTCCCTTTTGCGTAGTGTTAAAGTTATGTACTTCCGTTTGTAATAAAGTTGTGTCGATTATGTGCATAAAATATTAAGATGGAGAGTATATAAACACAAGGTAAGGTTAGTATACCTAGATTCTGAAATAGTTCTTTGCACTGCCTGTTATGGGCTTTGCAAATTATTCGTATAACCTTCTTTTCTATTAGGAATATGCGTTTACTATCCACCGAGTTGCCTCAGTAAATTATTCCGTATTCCATGATGAAATTAAAATAAGCAAAGTAAAGAAACTTAAGTGTATCAATTGAATGAAAGTTTACCAGAGTTTGAATGGCACAACATGCTGCATTAAGCTTAGGTGTGATGTTGTTAATATGCGACTTCCAATCTAAGTGCTTGTCTACTAAAAGGCCTAGAAATTTGACTTCGTTAGAATGTTCCAATAATGAATCATTAACTTCTATTTCTACTTGGGTTTGCGGCGAGTGGTAGTTATGAATTTTACTACCTATGTTTTTTTCAAGGTTTACTGAAAGTTTGTTTGCTTTGAATCAGTCTGACATGCAATTTAGGACATACTTTAATTATATAAATACACTCATTTAAATTTTTACTTGTTACTAGAACACTGGTGTCATCTGCAAACAGCTATATATATATATATATATATATATATATATATATATATATATATGTGTGTGTGTGTGTACAGTGGGAGAACATTTATGTAAATTAAAAATAACAGAGGTCCCAATATCGAGAACACAGAAGTTGCCATACTCAACAATAGTACCAATTTGTAGAATAAAACTTCCCCTAAAAGATGGGGTAAAGTTCTATTCCAAATGCTTGGATGCTTTATGATGTAAAATGCTGCAGAATTCACAGTGTAAATAGAAGATGCAGTATCATTTCTAAAAACACTGTATATCTACATTAATTACAGTTATGCACACACAAACAAATGCAATATGTAATTACCTTACAGCTAGTATAATATAAACACAGAAACATAAAAAAACTATTAATATCACTAAAGATAAAGCTTGAATGTATAAGCTTGAAATTCTAAAATCAGGTGGCTTCAAGGTGGAATATATCTCAGGCGATAATGAAAAACGGCCCGACATCCTTTAGAATTTCCACAACCTTACGTGCTCTCAAACAAAAATCGTCAGAAGTTCACAGCGACAGAGAGGTGCCTACGTGCCTAATCGAGTAGTGCAACCACTGAGACATGAAAATCGACGCTAGTACTGAATGGCGAGATATAAAACCGTCTAATAGGGGAAATAAAATTTTGCGCTATCCCTGTGATGGCATCCTCCAATGACGAGTGAAGGGAGAAGGGCTGCGTATAACTGATAGCATAGACCATGTAGTTAGGGATCCAGTCCACATCGCCTAGAAAATGGGAACACCATAGATAAAACTCTAGTTGAAAGGAGAAGGTTTAGCTGAAGCAAGAGCCTCACTCCAGTCATTCTTCTCACTGCTTTAGGATGCAAACTCGCTGCTCCACAGTAATGTCCACGAGACTTGAAAAATGTCTAAGTTGGTAAGACCTAGTTACATGATTCAGTGGCCTGCAAATCATGCAATAACCGATAGTTATCTCCAGTTGATTCTTTATTATTTACTTTAAATGTTACTCTTTAGAATTATATGTGTGTGTCTAATTACTTTTTAGATGTAATTGTTTAATTAAGCTTCTTTGTTTCTGTAATTTATTCTGTTTTATTCATTTTATATATTCTGGATCTTTATGGTCACCTGTACTGTCAGGTAGATGTTTTAAAATGTAAAAAAGATCATTAAAATGCAAGACTTCCGTCAGTACGCTTACAAGCAATTCGTTTTGATAGGCTTTCCATCCAGTTGCATATCCACACCCACAACTGTTGGTCTTCCGTAAAAAGTTGTTACCCTGTAGGTGGGCATTACTCCTGCCGCCTTTCATTGTCAAGGTAATTGTTTACGTTTCTCTTTGCCTGAAAAGGACTTAAAATTCCGTTGTACAAATATATATATATATATATATATATGAGTTCTGATTATGTATGTTGGCTGTTAATGCATCCTTGGGAAACATTGCACAGTTTTTCAGGCAGAGGTATTTGCTATTCTGAGCTGCTATAAGAGGGCTTGAGAAGAGTTATCGTAATAAATGAATTCTCATCCATACAGAGTCAAAGTGCTTTTAAAATCTTCCCTTTTCAGATCAGGTATATCAAAACCGGTTTGGAAATGTCTAAATGCCCTGATTGCTCTATTATTTCCCAAGAGGATTAAATGCGGAGGGTGTCGGGATATCAGGACATCTATAAAGATGAAGAGAGTGACAAAAAAGACTAGCAAATAAAGGCTACTGGGACACCATATGTTGGCCCTCAACCGTGGCTGGAATTAGTACACGTACTGCCAAAACCTGTAAAAGCATCGATTAGGGAAGAACACCAACTCAGGTAGCAAAACTATCCTGTACAAAGACAGAGCCAGGAAACTGGTCTTAGGTCTATGCAACATTCTTTCCTCATCTATCCTGAGATTGGACTAAACATAAATAAGGAAAGTAGTTGCATTAATTTCATAACATGGTCACTTCAGGAAACATCTACGTAAAGTGCGACTCTACAAGTACGAACCCATATGTAGAATGTGCAAAGAGGATGAGAAAACTGCCTCGCATATTCTCTTTGCCCATTCCTGACATTACTCTTCCCATAACCAGAGAAGATTCAGGAAAGTATGCTGACAGTGGAACCAAGATACTGCAACTTGTTCAGGGAAAAGATTTTGGGAAACAATGAAAGCATCCTTTCCAATGGGGTTGTACAATACGCCTTTTAAGCTGACGTACAAGTGGTCGATAAAACTCTTAACAAAAATCCCTCGTCATCTAATGTAATGATGGAGATTCTAGAACTGTTTTATTGCTTCCTAGCCTTCATTTTATAGCTATATGCATCAAGGTATGTATGGTAAAACATTTAGGAACGAAAAGTAAATGTAAAGAGAAGCAAAGCCGTTCCAGTAAACACGGGTCCGAAAATTAACCCTCTACAATATAATGTCAAGTTTTGCTGATTGTGGCCTGTTGAAAACTAAGTACTGCTATCTGCCTTCTGTGTAATACTATACACTAAAATCTTATCCTCCGTTGTCATTGGTTGAACCTTAGTAAACAAAAAACAAACAGTCTTTGACATGCTTGCTAAGTGCATTGTGCATGAAAGTGATAAGCACATACAGAATCGTGATTGTGATAAGGTTTTGAAAACGAAGAAAAGTACAGCAAATAAGAGTATACAAATATTCAGTTCATGTATGGTAAGACCAACGGCAATGCCCTCAGATACCTAGAACGACAAGGTAGTCCGTCATTTATAACTCCTGATCTAGAATATCGTGTATTCGAGTGTTTAAATAAGGGAACATCTACGAGGAGGGTTGCCTACTCAAGAGAATAAGTGCAAGCATCGCCAGTTACATATCCAATGTGTTTAAGGTTTAGACAGACTTTCTTCCTAGATTGACTTTCTGCCAGCAGATACAACAAAGTACTCCCAAATGCTCACTGGTGGAGTGCACACACACAAGTAATTTTACATATGACGACATTATTAATATAATTGCCGCTTGTGAATTCTTATGAAGAAAAACAGGCACGAAATGAATAAACGTTCTTGCTCAATGCCTGGGAGCAATATTCGACAATTGCCTAATTCGACCACATACAACTAGAATTTTTCGGCGACGAGCGTGATGTGTCGTGCATAAATTGCTTCCTAGGATTACTCCCATACTGACTTCTAGGTTTTAATTGCGTTACAATGTCGATATATTCATTTAACGAAAAGCTTTCATTTTAGCGTTATGCCCCTAATATTGCATTTATGAAACATTACAGCTGTGTATGTTATTTACCCTACGAACAAACACCGAAACACTGAGAGGAGAGATCGCTATGAACGTTCTCTTCTAAAATAATGGAATAACACTGCCTTTCTTTTACCGCTATGGTATTTATTGGCACGGAAATTTGATAACACTGAAATTGCTACAAGTCCCAAGCACAGTGTAACAACCTGTCTTCAGTACATAAAGAATACATATCCAGCAGAAATCGGGTACATTTTCGTGCTCACGTTTATTTTTCCGAGCCTACCCGCGCAATTTCATTGAGCAGACAATGATATCATGTCAAAAGCATATCTCATTATAAGATTACTAGACAGGAAACCTTTTTACACAATGTATTTAGTTTCCTTTTTTCAGTTCTTCTGTGTTATATAACATACAACTCTACAGGTCAAATTCCCTAGCTATTTGATAAAGAACAAAACGTACTATTTGGAAAAATATTCTCGGTAAATACCGATTCTCGGTACCAATTTTATAGGATTCAATATTAATAAAAATCTAACATTTACTCTAGAGTTTGTTTTCTAGTATTATTTTTCACTTGAACGCAATTTTTTCTTTGTTTTTTTGTAAACAATTTTAATATTTATTCTCCTTAATCCGCATATAGATATCATTTAATAGTACCCATCATATTCATACGATAATTGGCTTATATAATGCTTATTTAGTTCTATTTCAGAACTCGCTTCCGTTTTTCATTATCACTACGTTTAAATAAACAGAATTTGGTAAACATAGTTGGTGATAGGCTGCATACTTGTGTTAAACCTTGGTGAATTTCTGTTACCTATGTTTTAATTATTATTTTAGTTCATAAAAGAAGTAAAGTCCTATGGGTCGTAATCGTTCGAGCAGCTACAATAGGTAACGGTCTGTAGATCACGAAAGCTGATCACATTCCGACTGGAGGAAGCATGGCGCTATTCACCTCACCTCCCCTAACGGCTATATGATCGTCCACTTCAGGCATGCACATAAGGGCGCGAGGTCGCAGCGGGGTTAGCAGCCGGCCCACAAAGGTTTTCATGCTACGGATAATTTAAAGGAAGTAACCCTACAGAAGTTGTAACACTTGGGCGAGATGAGCATGGAACCCTAATTTACCACCACCACCACCACCACTATATAAGGAAGCTTGCAGATAGGCATGACCGGCTACCGTTGAGGAACAAACTTTGTTACCTCCTTTCTCTCCCCCTACCTAAAGAACAACCGCCATCCTGTAACCCCCATATCCCGTCACTACGTGGTAAAGCCCTAATTAGGGAAGGTACACGCCTAAGCACACCATCGGGTTGCCCTCAACCTGCCATCTGACGCACAGCACAGCACAGCACAATGCCTTGTGCAGGGAGGTTTGCGGTTCAATTCCTCTAGGATCATCATCATCAACTCTTTATTTTTCTATTATTTCTTCAGGACAACATAAACGGCACATGCCTGGGAGCTATCGTAAATTTAAGATTGGAATGAAAGCTGATTTCCCAGCTATCATTTAATTTTATGTATCAGCATCTCAGCCGTGCCCATGCCTATAGTGCAATAAGCTGTAAGAATTCAAAATGCCTTACAGTTATCCATTCATGAACTAGTATAAGCAATGATTCCTTATCACATATGATATCAAATACTATAAAAGTCAAGGAATGGCACTTAAAGACAAAATACTGTTTTAATCGTAATACTCGGCTAGGTATGGTAGTTTAATTCCCTAATATTCCAAGTCTTCTGTAATATAAATGAAAATATAAGTGTAAAAACAAAATAAACTTGATAAACTTTGAGACATAATGAAGTAAATAAAAGCAAATTACAATCAAAACTTCCAAAAATCTACAAAATTTTGGAGTAATCGTCCGTTTGCAGTAGGAATGGTTATAAAATAACGTTACATTGCAACGGTTACCTTAGTGTAATGCTTATAGAAGTAAAGAAGACGGTAACTAGTTACCCAATGACGGTTGCTAAAGTAACGCAGGCAGTAACCAGTTGTGCTGTTAACGGTTACTAACCGGAGACGATTACCTATTCTGGACGACATCATTCACTGCACGTGCAGTGGTGTTGCTTATCGGCAACAAGTTACCTCAACTCGTCACAAAGTATCTATTTTGCAAAAGATAGTGAATGGCATTGTCGATCTAATATACAGAAATATAATATGAGAAAAGTAGGTAGCTACTAATATTGCTACATAGTTATATGTAACCAACTGAGATTATCTGCATCCTTTGTGAAAATAATGCGTGTTTGGTCGTTAATGTTTCTCTTCTGTAGCATAATCGCCTTTCAAAGTGTCATTACCATGTTTTATCTAACGTCCTAAGAGAATATGTAAGATTTTATGTGCTTAATTTCAGTCTGGTTGATGTTTTGAATAGCGATGTATTTGCCTTCGCTAAATCTGCATAACATTATGTGTATATTAAGGATCCCATTTAGTGCGAGGCGTATTCCAAAACTAAGATCCGTTTGGTCATAATAGCAACATCGCTCATGAGACAAGGAATTTATTGACAATAACATGTGCCTACATATATACTTTACTTTTCCAAATAATCGCCGTTCACATCCATACAGTTACTGCAATGCTGCACCAGATTCTTTAAAGTCTGCCGGCATAGAAGTCCGCCGCCTGGGACTTGAACCAGTTAGTAACGCTCGTCTTGAGTTCATCGTCGGTTTGAAATCATTGTCTATCCAGCCACCGTTTCAAATGCAATAAGAGAAAATAGTCGCTTGGTGCCAGGTTGGAACTGTACGGAGGGTGGTCAAAGAGTTCCCAACGAAACTTTTGATTCTTCTTTGTTTTTGGTAGCGGTTTGCGGGCGTGCGTTATCGTGCAGGAGGATGATGCCAAACGACAGTTTCCCGCGGCGTGATTTTCAATCGCACGTCTCAGTTTGGTAAGCGTTGCACAGGATACGGCAGCTGTAATTGTTGACCCACTGTCCATGAAATCATTCAAAAGGACGCCCTTTTCGTCCCAAAACACGGTAGCCATTATTATGCGATTCGTATACAGCGATTGCTTTTGGTTTGGGTGAGTCGGAACGGCGCCACTGCATTGAGTGTTGTTTCGATTTTGCGTTGGTGTACGCTATCCATGTCTCGTAGCCTGTAACAATGTGCGAAAACAAAGCATCTCCATCTTGTCTATAGCCCTCCAAAACTGTCTTGCTTTATGCGTTCGTTGCTCTTTGTGCTGACCGGTGAGCAGTTTTGGCACCCACCTCGCACAAAGTTTCCGATATCCAAGCTGTTCAGTGACAATCCTGTAAAGTGAGGTTCGAACAACCTTTGGGAATTCATCAGCCAGATCACTAATGTCAAACGCCCATCACTTCGAAGTTTTTGGTTCACTTGCTTAACGATGTCGTCGGTTCGAATACTGGGCCTACCACTCCGCTGTTCATCGTGCACATTTGTGCGGCCATTTCAAAATTCTCGACGCTAGTGTTGTGGCGTAATTTATATCACAATAATGTAAATGCCAGAGTGATTGTAGTGTAAATAAGCATTATTGTATGACATTGATTTGAGATGTTTGTTAATTATAAGCATTGTTAGGAAATAAGTTTACACGGCCTCACTTAAACTGACAATAAGAGCGGGTAACAATGAGCGAGGGGGTGAGTTGTTTATCAATTATTAGAGACAAGCAAATGACGTCAGATTGGCGCGCTTTTCTTAGAAATGGAGGGAACATCTTCCCTAAAGCATATGTGTTCGTAATTTTGATTGGATATAAATATAGACGCTAATGTTGGCGCGTTTTATTAACCAATAGCAGCTCGGTTATAATCTTTAGGCATATCGGGGTGTGGGAGTATAAAAAGCTAAAGCCAGAGGCAAGTATTGCCCAGTCCAACAGAAACATTTGTGCATTACACGTCGCACAGTCCAACCGAAGCATTCGTGTGTAATACGTCGCTCAGTTCAACATAAGTATTCGTGGGTTATACGTCGTGCAGTTCAACGGAAGCATACATAAAGTACACGTTACGCAATTCTACAGAATCTCTCGCGTCGTAAAGTTTGTTATAAATGTGAAATACGCGAATTAATAATGTGCAGCAAATAAGTGATTATAGTGATATTAGAAAATATAACAGTTTCAGTCTGGCGTGTATCAAAAGATAATGTGAAATGAATAAAGTGTGACGGTAATAAAAGTGTAAAAACAAATTCTTTTATCAGTGTTATCTTTCAGTAACAACTCCTTTCCGTTTACACACCTTGTTCAAGAGATGTGCTCGACCGAGAAATAATAGCTAGCCGGAGGACAATGAACCCAAAATTCAAAGTAGTAAAACAATAACAGGCGCTCAGAAATAAGATAACACGAAGTGACCGCGACAAATTGGCTTCCATACGTAGGGCAGATAAACATGAAGCATCTTCCAACTACTAACAAATATCCACTTCAAATTGGCACCCAACCGTGGGGCTAACAAAAAAATTAACTACATTTGAAGTATTCTACTTCAGTGTCGAACCTGTTTGTCACTCATTATGTCCAGTCTATACACGAGGCACAACTCACGATAGATATGCGCAGCTGACGATCCTTTTGCCAGCAAAACTCTGATCACACCGCGCACTTTACAACTGGCGGGATCTAGGATTGTCGCGGCTCTTACGATCTGCTCTCACCGACTGGCAAACGCCTACTGCATCACACCAACACTGTCGTAGGTTCCTCAGGAGTCAGTAGACAGCGCTGCAGGCGTGAAACGTCAGGCCTACTAACCGCTAAATACTATTCACCGGACCTTAGTTTTGGAATACGCCTCGTACAACCTAACGGTTTAGTGCGAATTAGTTTTATAAAATTACTAAACGCATGAAAACCAGCTCAATATAGACACAGGCAGAGAAACCTCTTTTCATATTGCATGAAAAAGCAAAGTAAGTCTGTATCGACATCGTTCTTTTGAAACATAGTTACAGTTAATCGCTAACATTAATGTAATGTAGCTGCAAACGTAATAACCGGAAAACAAATAACTTAATTGCTATTGGTAACTGTTGCATGTAACCGTTAACGCACTGTAACTGCGACAGTTAAAACCGTTTCCGGAAAATGACTTACACCCCGAGCTTGCAGATAACTGTTGAAGCATAAAATGTTCAAAGAATGCAAAAGATGTTACACTTCTCAAGGATCAGAATAACAACGTTAGGTAGTGTGTGAAACTTTATCCCAGCAAAATATATCCGAGATCAACTACAACTTGATTGATGGAAACAAAATTAAGTTTTCAGATATTATGAAAAAACACACTAAGAGCTGCACTGTAACTCCTGATACAAACATACTCGCACCCTGTACTTTCATCTGTATCTCTTTTTTCCTTCTCTAGCCCTACTTATAGTAGTCAGAGGGAGTACTGATTTGCAACCAAAATTAAATTTAAATATTTTGCTGGAAATACATTTTTTTTTGACATTCCTGAATACCTAAAAGTTCCATCTATATGTGTGTGCGTGCGTGCATAGCGTAATTCAAAAACGAAATGTCGGATAATTGTCAAAGTTAGTGTTTAAGCAGCTTCCAAGAATACGATAAAAGATTTTTTAAAATATATCCTCAACCCTAACATGCTCTAGTAGCAACCCTTCACATGTAAAATGTAGTTTATTTTATAGACATTTAACGATTATTTTTGTATTAACTCTTTTCGAGACGTTCACTGTTCTTGGTTTTTAGGTTTTTTGAAGTGCGGTCCCCATGAAGTTGTTTCTCGCAATGTCAATGAAAGGGTATGCAATTTCAAAGTCAACATATAGTGACCCATTTCTCTAATGTTTGATTATCAATTCAGCCTCCCATATCCCTCTTGTACCTACACTGAAATGTGCGATTTCTCTAAGCGTTTATTTTGATTAACATCAAGCAGATGAGTATAAGCTTTTACAAGAACAGTAATTAGAAATTACCTGAAACTGACAATATCTAGAGAAGGTCATGTGAACATAACACCTCAGATTTTGTAATGTAGTTGATACCTTAGTTTGAAATTTTAAATCTAAACATAGAGAAAAAGCATATTTATCAAGCTGAACGTGTAACAAACATGTTATTTACAATACATACTTTCAAACTGAAAATTCCAAGGTATAAATGGGACTTACCTTTGAACGTATTATACAATATAGGTATTTACTGTAAAATCGCAAAGCATGAGAATATTGTCACAGTCACTTAAACTAAGCATTACTTTTTCTAAAAAACTGTTTACGAAAAGTTGAATCTAAAATGCTGTGCTCTATCTGAGAATATAAGTCACCAAGTTTTATGTCATATTGAAAGGAGCACTTGTTTTTTTAACACGAAAAGAATATATTTTTGAAGGGAAAATTATAACCGTCTTCTCAATCGTTAATCCTGCCACAACAAGATTTTTTATTTTAAAAATTACTTACATTTTACAAAATAAGCTATAGAATTCCTTATTACAGGTTAAGAATATGTTATCACAGACTCATATGAACATGCCTGAGAGCAAAGCCTAAATTTAAAACAATTTAACTGTAGCAAGTATAAATACTTGTGTTCACAGTAACCAAAGATTATTTCTAGACCGACCGTCTCACTGAAAGTTAGCTAAACCCAAGGATGATAACAGAAGCTCGTATTAAAGCAAAGAGGTCAGAAAGATGACATTTCTTTATCTTTGGAACTTAGTTATCCAATTAATTTTAATGACGGCCAGGATACGTACGAGGGAAAACATAAAATAAGAAAGAAACTCCGGAGTTCAAAGATACGCAATATAACACCACTAAAAGTACAAGTGGAATGCGGATCCACTTTTCTGAGGAATAAAAAGAAAAAAACTTATTCCAAAAGGCGTTCGTCGTAAACAAATATATGGGAAGGTTGTCTAAATTACCCCAAGTCTCAGTTTTCTATGCACGAACATATTCTGTAAGTAAGGGGTTGGAAATAAGGATAGGGTTGCTTTTGAAAGCCTTGAGTAGCCTACAGTTTTCGCTCGTACCTAAAGGCAAGCGTATAAAATTGTATTCAGATTGGTGCAAATTTTTAAGAGGTTAAAAATATGAGAAAGGGTAGTTCTTTAATTGTTATGAAGTCATGTAGCTCAAAAGCACAAATTATGCCTTGATTGGAGTTAAAAATAAAGATTACGACTAGCTTCTAAACATTACGGAGAACTATAATACTGAAGATATAGGTTAGGTAAATTTTGGAAGTTATAGGGTGACCGGGTCCTTTAGTCTAGTTGTACAATTTTTTGACTAGATAGGTTACGTAATACAGATATCCACAATGAGGTATTTAATATACTCGAGGGATAGTTTTGGAGAGTTGTATGTTAGCCTATAATTTTGAGTGGACCCTATACCATAAATTTACAAAGCAAAATGTCTAATAGACCAAAGAATGATTATTTTTATGTAGAGGTTGAAAATTAAGGTAGTGGAAGCTTTTGAAAGATGTGAGGTAGCTTATTATTACTATTAGAATGTAAAATTCAGGTGTAAAGTTTTCACAAAACCATACCAATCAGGCTCCTTGATAACAAAGTTCACGAAATCAGAGGAAAAATTGGTGATTAAACAAACTCTCCACCTCTCCTTCAGAACCTCGTTTTAAAAATATTTCAAGACTTCACATTTACCCTTTGGACCAAATTCATTAAGAACCAGCCATTTTCCCAATAAAGTGCCTAAAAGATCCTGTGATTTTCATATTAAACGAAATGGAATTAAAATTGGGTGACAAATTTTTAAGGTGAAATAACTAGCAACATCGATTTAGTGGGTTTTCAGATAACCACATTCCAACATATCTAGTTTCTTTCTTAATAATAGTAATATAGGTAAAAGATTTATTTGAGGTATTTTTGAAATTTGCTTACATTTTTACAACGGCAAGGCTCAAAGGGTTTCCTGAAACGCGTATACTTCATGTCTTCCTTTTCTGAAGAACAGCACTTCAAACTCCAAAAAGTTACAGTGAGCGTATCTGTGGCTTTTAGTCTGTGAATTAAAAATTCATGTGTTACATTCACATGACTTTCTCTTTCTCTATCACTTATTAATGGGTTTAAAAATTATTCTTGCGAAAGCCTATTTTCTATCCATTTCATTTTAATCGAGACAGACATATGCACAAGTAGCTGCAATACACATTTCGTTAAAAATGCAAAGGGAATACCAATAGTCAAATGTTTAGGAAGTCGGCCCTCGTAGCCGTGGTCGCTGAAGTGTGGAGCTTCGGCTCTCCGCCTAGCTGAGGGTCGCGGTTTCAGTCCCGCTATGGACATGGGTGTTTGTATGTGTGTGTGTGTGTGTGTGTGTGTGTGTGCGCGCGCGTTTATGTAATTGCGGTAATAAGCGGTAATGAAAAGAATTGAAAACTGTGTAAACAAGGGAACTTAAAAAAAGAAAACCGGACTGTATATACCGACCTTAAAATCCCATACTCTTTCAATGAAAGCGCGAGAAACAAACGAATGTCGACATGATATTAAAAGAATGACCAAGTATCCAAAAATTCAAACCATTAATAACGGACAGTTCTGAAATGACTGATGCCACAAAAAAGTTATTTGAAACAAATTGTGTGTTTTAAAGGATCTACATTTTTTGTATGATGCCTTTTCGTTTGTCGCTTAACGCTTATCAGTTGTACAAGATTATACAAAATTCCTTTCTGAATGTAGAGGACTTCACAGCCTATTCCGGGAAAATTCAAGATATATTTTTTAATTGTCATGTACATATAATTAATATGTGGTATTTAAACCAAGTCGTTAAGAGTAATTTTTAAGAAAATAAAACATTTCCAAAAATGTTCCATATAAAGGATAGTTGGGGGAGGGAGAATTTCCTTTACAATCTTGGTATCGCATCTTTGGAAGATGTTGGAGTTATATACCAAGTTAGGGTATTTATCCGACTTTTAGTTTTTGAGTTATGCTGTTCACGACACACATACACTTCTTTCTAAAAAGGCCTTTTTTGGTTTTTGGTTTTTGAATTCAACGTTTCAAAACATACATTACTACTTATTGTATAGAATATTTGTATAGAATCTTTGGGTGGCATTTAGTACATTCTCTACTCACTATGGCGTGCATAACATTTGGCTCAAAATGGAACGGCGGAGCTGTTCATGTTGGTACTGACAAAATTTAACCCCCAGTCGCTGTCCGCGTAACTACCACTGTGTTTCGAGCATAATTGGATTGGTACGGTATTTTGCCTCCTCAAAAGTACGGCCGATCAGCCTCAGAGCAACATTGTAACTTAAACCTTATATTTTCGTGCTTCTTTACTGTTTTTATTGCCGTTTAGTAGCGGCAATAACTTAACCTTCGCTGATGAATGCTCTCATATATGTAAATGTCATAGCTGTCAATCAGTTTAACCAGACATGCAAATCATCTTCACCCCTTCCTTTAGAAGGCGAATTATTTGTAATTGGTTTAGCTTTTCCTTGTGTGCCAATCGTAGCGAATCTCTTTCATGGAGGAGTATTCAAACCATTCC
Organism: Deroplatys truncata; assembly: GCA_030765065.1. Classification (NCBI taxonomy): domain Eukaryota; kingdom Metazoa; phylum Arthropoda; class Insecta; order Mantodea; family Mantidae; genus Deroplatys; species Deroplatys truncata. The sequence continues at coordinate 226,427,491 of CM060975.1, forward strand.
TCCATTTCACATAGATTATAACATTGTTCATTGGTTAGTTTTTATGTCCCTGAGCGGGTTTTAGCCAGTGATATAGAGAATGATACCGGTGGAGTCTTAAAGTTGGTTACCTGAAGCTGGAAAGCTTACGGAGGGAATAACACTTTGGCAATCCAGGGGGGTATTGGCCACTTTTTATGCACGTAAGTGTACGCGATAGAGAAAGTAAAAAGTAAAGGTTGAATTAAAACAACGTTTCAGATTAAAGACAACATAAGGTGGTATTTTGGATGCAAGGTGAGTACCAGCTATTCCAAGTTTATTTAGGTTAGATTGAGATGGTGTATTGAGAGAGATGGACCTGCAGATATCGACTGGGTATACGATTTTCCCCTCCTTTAAATTTACTAAGTATACGGATATGTGTAATCAATTACTATATTTCAGTTTTTAAAGTATATCAGCAAAAAGAAACATTGTTGTTAATCACTGAAATATGATTTTAACAAGAAGGAAACACGGCAAGAAAGAGTGGGAGAAAGAAAAATCTGGTGCGTAATGTTCACTTAATTTTCTCTAGCCAGTATTTCATATACTTCTAAGAACTATTTCTGCAACAGCTATTGCTTTCCCTACTACATATCCAGTAAAATTCGATACCGGGATTTCAGGAAATGCATGTTTTGAGGCTCCCTGAATCCAAATAAAGCATTTTTGGAAACACCATAAGCCAAAACGAAAGTCGGATAAATACCAAACTTGGTATATAGATTAAATATCTTCCCAAGGTGCGACACGAAGATTTTCAACAAAATACTCCCTCTCCAAACTACCCTTTACATGCGAAATTTTCGAAATTTTTTATTTTCGAAATAATGGCTCTAACGATTTTCATTAAAATAGTATATATTAAAGCTACTTATATTACAAAACGTGTATGCTACATTTTCTGGGAATAGCCTTTAAGTACCTCTTCATTTGGAAGGAATTCTGTATAATCTTGTATAACTAGTAAACCTTAACTGATGACGAAAACTTACAAGTAATGTAGTTCTTTTTAAAACACGCAATTTATTTTAAATAATCTTTACATAACATAACATAACCTATTTCCGAGATATCCGTTATTAATGGTTCGAATTGCTCAATACTTAACCATACTTTTAAAGACCTGTCGACATTCAGTTATTTCTCGCGATTCCATTGAAACAGTACGGAATTTTAAGGTGAGCCTATAGCGTCCAGTTTTTAAACATTTGATATCGATATTCCCTTGGTATCTAACTAAATGCGTAATGTAGCTATTTCTGCAGAAGGTTTTCTTTTATTTAGATGAGGTATGTGTAAAATAAGCTTTAATAAAATTAGTTTGTATACCAACTAATAAATGATAGAGGGTAGAGAAAGTCATGTGAAAGTATCACATCAGATATATTTTCTATCGACTTCATTTAGATTAAGACAAACGTTTGCAGAAATGGCTTAATTCTATATTTCGTGGTAAGCACAAGAAGCATACGGGAGACCGAAGCGATAGTCAAACGTTTAAAAAGCGTGTCGGCACATGCCGACACAGCGAGAAACAACTCACTGGTGACAGAACTTCAAAAAATGAAAACCAATTGTAACATTCAAACTGATAATAACAGCAACAAAATCTGGAAATGAGTGATACGACAAAAATTATTTCAAATAAGTGGTGTTTTTGAAAAAGATACATTTTTTTGAGTAGTAAGCTACTGTCTATGTTTGCCGTATGTGCGTGGCGTAGGCCAGTAGAGATTGGCAGGTAAAGGCCCTTCATGGGCTGTAGTGCAATGGGATTAGATTAGATTTATGGTTTACTAGGTTTACAAAATTACGCAAAGTCCATTCCAAATGGAAGGGACGTCACAGACCAGTCGCAGAAAATTTTAGATACTCATTTTATTAGTAATGCAAATATCCTAAACATGTATTTTAATCAAAATCATTGTAACCATTTATGAGAAAATAAAGAAATAACGAAAAATGTTTTATGTAAAGAGTATTCATGTGATTTTTTATTTTCGAGTTACACGCACGCACGCACGCACGCGCACGCACGCACGCACACGCACACGCACACACACACGTTTCTACTGAAAATCCTCTTGTTTTTCCGGAGAATCTTGATATGAAATATTTGGATGAAATTCAATACCTTCTCTGCCTACTAGATACGTAAAAATAAATTACAAATAATTATTGTATTTGTATCTTTTGTTCTCGTCCGGTCATTTATTGTAAACATAAGTTGGTACACAGTGCCACGAAATGACATAACGGTGATCCATGTTTCCCGAATTTACTCTAAATGCGTACAATGGTATATGAAGATATAATAACGCAGCATATAATGTGGTTGCTGTTTACGCCCCCTATATATGAATACAAATATCAGAGATCCAAAGAAAAGAGCGCTTAATTTCTGACAAGTCGTAAACAGCGGAAGAAACTCTTCTGCCCTGCTTTAACACGACTCGAAATCGCTCTTTAAATTAAGATGGAAGATTATGAATATTATTAAGTTAACGATATAACCGGAACTGCACGAAAAGGAGCTCATTAAAAATGGTGGATGAGTCTGAAGGGAAATACGAGCACAAGAGCTACTGCAGAATTTTAGCTAACTCTGAAGTCTAAGAGAAGAAAATTTAAAGGCAGAGAGGAATGTAGATAGAAGGAGAAAGTTCTTTGTGAGAAAACAAAAGAAGTATTGGGTTACTCAGAAAGGGAAAGCTAAGGGCAAGTTCAGAAAGGAAAATTGAGATCTTGAAAATTTGCAGTTACAAAGAAGATACACTATAAGTAATTAAATGATCCGGACGAATAAACCCCAAAATGTTGATAAATGAGTAAAACGATAATAAATTTTCATTGTCTGATATTTATATACTTGATCCGTCTGAAGTTGGCAACCTCAAATTATAATTTTACATTTAACGACATATGAGTATTTTATTCTACGCATTGAAGCCGTATTTTACAAGCAATAAGACAGTAAGACACCGATTCCAGATTTAATGTATTATTTTGTAGTTTTGGTATGTTCCATTCTGTTTAAAATGAACTTACTTTACACTTAGCATATCTGACAGACAATGAACGAATTAATGAAACCTGTCTGGATATAAAGTGATTTGTTTATGTGTTGACCGTTTTAGGAACCAGAGAAAATAAAATGTATCAGAGATAAAAATCTCAGTGAGAACCACTGGCTCAGTTGGAATTAAAACTTAGGTTTCTGTGTTTTAAAGCCACTTCTTTTAATGCCTCTAAGCTCAGGTGAACATTAAAATCGCTGATAATTCGCTTGGTCGACAGGTTACAATTCTCTGCGTCATAGGACGGTGTCATTTTGTTAGCTGCTTCTCGATATGTTTTTTCGACTTCAGGATAGGTAACTTAACAACATATGTAATCAAATTTTCCTAGGTAAATTCAGAATATTTATTTCCTTGTTACTTTTAACTAGTAAAGCAATGCTCAACTGCAATAAATTAAAGTGCTCCCACCAAGTTATTAGATGTTCAAGCAATGCTCTAAACCAATGGTTCTCAACATGGTAAGCGCGTCCCCCCTGGGGAGGCGCGGTGAGCAATGAAAAATACACACGAATCTGCCAAACAGAAAAAGTTCGTGACAAACAGAACTCCCTCTTTTAGATCTCAAAAAAGAAAAATATACTGCGAACAGTTATCTTCGTCACCGCCAGATCCACCTGCCCTATACCTAAGTAGTTTGCTACGATACCGCATCTCTGATGGAAGTAAACAAGAAATATGCCTAGGGAAAACTTTTACCGCGGCTAGGCTAATTTTACTACCGGTTGGTGGCTACTATTTACATGTACAGAACAAAGGATTGATGTTTGTTATTGTGTTCCAGTCGTTTGAGCAAGTGATTGTTCTGTACATGGCTAAATCATTACCAAAGAAAATACGATACAGTGACTCGGACGTTTAGAGCGCCATTTGACTACAATCATTCCGGCTTGAAGGACAAACCAGATAAAAAGAAAGATTCACTCAAACGAATGAAACTTGATTCAACTGGAAATTTTCAAGTGGAGAACAAAAGGGCCATTGCAGCGTCTACAAGCTCGCTTTGCTTATAACAAAGCACGAGAAACCTCATACCATTGATAAGTCGCTTATAAAACCACGTTTATTAACTGCATGAATATTTTCTTGTAGTGGAAAGTTGCAAAAAAAAAAAAAAAAAAAAAACCTGCAAAACTGCATCTCTCAACTGGTTCAGTAAAACTAGAAATGATGAAGTGGCGCAATATTTAAAACAATAGAAAAGTTAAAAAATGTTAATTATTTTCTCTGCAATGTAATGGGACAACCGGCATTTAAACGCACTCTCAGTTCCCGTTTTATTATTGATATACTAACGAAAAAGGCTTCATAGAGCAAATATTACTCTCTCACTTCAAACAACCACAGAACCTGAGGATGTTTTTGCTGCTATGTGTAACCTTTTGTCAGCTAACAATCAACCTTGGAAGAACATAGTTTGAATATGTACTGATGGAGCACAAGCAATGAACCGTTCTGGATATGTTCAGCTTGTTAAAAAAACACTAACATAATTATATCATACATAGACAAGTTTCGGCCTGTAAGACTCTGCTTCAAACACTTAAAACTGTTGCGCAGCTAGTAATCGAAGTAGTGAACTATCTAATGCTACGAATACTAGACTTTTTGAGGTTTTACGTCAAGAGTTAAGTAGTGACCAATAAACCCTTCTGTACCATACTGAAGTTCGTTGGCTCTAGAAAGGTAACATGCTCTATGTTCGCTCCGTTATTAAATATAAAATCTGAAGTTAAAATATTTTTTGAGTTCAAAAAAAGAAAAGAGAAAGAAAGAGATAGAACTGCAATGCAATTTACAGCTGATACATGTATTGATCGCATTTATCACACATCTTTGAATCGCTCAACGTTTTAAATTTGAAACTGCAAGGACAAAAAATCATTTTGAAGGCTTATTATGCAACGAAAGGTTTCCTGGAAAAAAACTATATTTATAGTAACGTCGCCTTCAGAGTTCAGAACCCAACTTCACGTTCTTCTCACGTCTTAACAAGCGTCTTGATGGCACACAAAACCTTCCATTAAATTTGAAAAGTGAATTGAACTTGATTTCAGAACATTGGTCATCCTTAAAAATCGAAATTAGACGCTACTTTCCAGATATTTATTCAGATAGCTGGCAATAATAGTTTTCACACGAGATCCAATCAAAATAGAACTGGACTTGCTTCCCGATTCCCTTGATGAGCAAGCAATCGATCTAAAATATGATTCCGAAGCAAAAGCGGAGTTTCTAAATTTGACTGTTAAAGAATGTTGGTTAAGCTATTTTCCTGTATACCCACAAGTTACATGGAAGCTATCTGGGTTTTATGCATTGACTTACATCAAACAAAAATACGGCTAGGTTGCTTAAAATGATCTATTACACACTATTACAGTTGGAACCAAACATTATAAAACCTGTGAAATAAAATAGCGCCAGGCATCTCTCTAACACAAAAACAAATCGAATGATATGGTTTGAAACGTTAATTGCAGTGAGTTTTAAATAAATATTATAATTAAATTCTATTCGCTTTATACACTGATAGATTAGTTTACCTAACGAGCTCTTCTATAGTCCAAACTGCTATTTTAACTGTCCAAGCTGTTGAATTTAAATGGAGATTATTACTACTACCACTAATACCGCCTTGTAAGACTACTTTCTTAATTTCAGACTATTTAAATCAAAGAAGTTTAAATTACCTTCTGCATAATTTAAATACTAATTTAAACAATGTAAACAAATTTATAACTCTAACTCTAAAACCATTTCACGTAATGATATTAAAGGACACAAACATATAGCTGTTTTAAAGGAAAATGTTCTCCGTTTCACCATATAATTGCATACTATCTGTCTGTATCTTATGAAAACCATTTTTCCTGCCTTAACTGTCCGTTATATTTACTCTGATACCTACAAGAATTTATTTTTCCGCTGGTGTTATTTAAACAAACTTTTTACAAACATTTATTGCAATTAGAACATCACTGCTATTAAGCCTTAACGAGAAGTAACGTGAAAATCTAACATACTGTATTAAATGGAGCTATTTAGTTTGACTTAACGCGAGGTAACTTAAGATTTGATCAATGCCAGTCTTTTCCTTCCCGCTACGTTAGGTATGATGTCACTTGGTGTTTATAACAATCTGTCGTGAAGCAGTAACATGAAGTAATACAAATCACTACTGATCAGAATCATTTCCTTTACGCGAAGTTCATTCTAATTAGACCTTTAGTTTAGCAGAATTTCTTAACTTCAGTTGCTTCCCGCCACGTTCATCGCTTCCCGGTATTAGTATAGAAATGTTGTCATTTGAGATAAGAGATTTGTAGCTTCAATTAGAAATTATATAAAATAGACCTTTTATATAGGAAATATACATAAGAAACATTTAATAATTGAAAATAACTTAATAAAAGAAGTATAATCTATGTGTTTGAGATTTTTTAACCTTATAAAAACCAAACCTATTTGCTTTAGTGTCTCATCTGTTTAAGTAAAACGTGACAGATAGGTTTTCACAGTATTCCCGTTTATTTATATCTGCCAATATGGAACAGATGTTTTCTTTTTATTTAAATAGTGCAGTGAAGGTATCTCTTTAATAAACTCAAATTATAAACAAGCTCGAGAAGCAAAATAGTTTATAAATAATGCAATTGCAAAATAGAGGGTTTCAAATAATTTACCAATACATTGTGCTTTAAGACTAATAAAACAAATTGGATTTGGTCTTGTATAATGCATTTTCAATATTCAAGATTTGTGAAAAATGCGTCAATGCTTTTATTTATTATTAATACGTTTCAAAAAGTTTAACCAATTTTATACACTTATAAAAAAAACCTTACTATAGTTACTAATATGTTATAATAATCAGGACTTGCAACATTAACAGGCCTTTGCAGACGAATTTGGGAAATCCTGGAAATAAACTGAACTTTCTTTAGGAGTGATAAATATTATCATGAAGCACTTAATTTAAATATTGGATCATAGGATTAATTTCGAGTTTAATTCATAGTTAATACAGTGTTAATCAAAAAGAAGGAACAGGTTTTAAATATTCATTTTAATGAACGCAATAGATAGCGACACATCATTGAATAGAGGAACGTTCAAAGTTTTAAGCCCCACCTATTAGTTGAACTTAGTGCTTACAGCGGTACTGTGTTTGTTTACGAGAACACGGCGGCTCCACAGAAAAATTCGTGGTGTGTGCAAAGAGTGAATCCATTGCTTCATTGCCGCATGCATTTCGTTGTAAGTTCAACAACGAGCCGCCTCGTCATAAAACATTTACAATTGATACAATTAATTCGTAGGAGATGGTTGCGTATGCAAACGGAAAAGCATTGGTTAAAATAAAATTTTCAACTCTTATCTATTCAGTGATGTATCTCACGTATCGCCATCTATTGTCGTTCACTAGAAATAAATATTTAAATTTTATTGTTTATTTTTGAATAAACCTGTATAGCAGTTTTCATTTTGGAATAATACAGTTTTTGACAATAATAATCATGTATGTAATAGGTGCATAAAACTACATATTATAAGGCAAGAGCGGCATAGAAAGATTATACACGAGTATATGCAGCATTTTACATAACGTTTTATGCAGTCACAGCATGATAAATAGGTTATTGTATTCAATATCGTGCATAATTGATACATAATGGCAGGAGTGCTAATAATAGGAATTTGGTGTTTCCTATAACAGTGACGTAATACCGGTATTCCAAGTTGCCATGGCTTATAGATAGAAGAATAAACCCTTTGTGGTATTCTTTTTTCTAGCACAAAGGAAGCAAAGCTTCTGTACATTATTAAATGTAGAATAATTAAGATGTGAATTTATAAAAACTTGCCTCAATGTACTACATAATAATAGGCTGCATCACAGGCCATAACACCTGTTCACTTCTCTCCTAGGAGGGATTGCATGCGAGTGGCTGTTTTATTTATCGGTTCAACATGTCAAGTAGCAAGAAATGAAATGTAGGGAGAGAATAACGTCTCCTGTATTAATATACTATGAAGACTCCCTCAGTTATGTTAGATATGGTTGCCGAATTATTTCATGGTTTATTACCTACATTTTACATTCTGCTACAAAAGGGAATGAAAGAGCGGACCGGTTGGCCAAACAAGCTTGTTATTCCAACTTGTTAGAGAGTTGAACTAAATGCCCAATTTATTTTGCTAAAAGAACCCCAAATGATGACATCCTCTCTAACTGGAGTGATCTATGGTTAGGAAGCAAAAAATGAATCATTAATTAAAGACTTTTTTCAGATGTATAGAGAAGGGTGAGATGCAAGTATATAACGGGTTTATTTAATTAAGTGCTTTCAGGTTATGGTAAATTCAAGGTCTACTTCCAATACTAAACGATTCACAGTGCCTTCTGCTCTGAAGGCAGTCAAAACCGTGGAAAAATTGATGTCAACTGTCCAGCTTTGGGACAGCAAGTTTTGAACTAAAGTTAATTTGTTAACTTGTAATAGGGATTTTGAGAAACCATTATATTTTATTTTCTATAAAAATGCTCCTCTATTCAGCTTTCAAAATTTATTAATTACATGTTTAAACGTTTATAATTTCACGTTTAGTGTTTTTAGCTGTTTTAACATATGCATAATATTAAGCTCACTAAAGCACTTTAAACATTTGTAAACTAGTGTTAGGAATTGTACATATGTTTTTATCTTTCCATTTATTTTCATGTTTATTTTACTTTATTGTTTATGTACTGATTTTTATCAACGTCAGTGTATATTTTGTATCAACTACAACCTAACATGTCGGTTACATGCCTCATGATAAAATAGGGTTCATAGCATTTTGGGGATTAAATAATAATAAATAATAACAATTACCTTTAATTCATAATGGTCAGATTACTAGTGTTGTATCCAACTCGCGGATAATGTTAATATGACACCCGTGAAAATTCACTAGTGCTATACATAATTAATCCAGATGTTGTGTAAATTACTATTACGTAAATTGTAAAAATCACTTTATATGTAATTTAACTTTCGAGTGGGTAAGATAGATAGGACGCGCCACATAACTGTTTCCAAGATCGTTTATGAAAGAGAAATGTTAGACTTTAGGGGAAATACAGCTTATACCAGTGAAATGTTTTGCAAAATTGCACTATTTTTTCTCTCTTTTACTATTGAGTGGTTAGTTAAAGTTGGTAGTTTCTGAAATATAAATTAATATTCGTGCTCTGTCTCAAACATTTTAAATTGAGGTATACCTTTTTCGTATTTTTAAAGTATACCTACTCAAAACAATGCCCCCCTTTATTATGCAAGCATACAGTATTTCGGCGATAATTCTTTTTTTCAAAATATGTGACCTTTTAATTCTAATTATCATCAATAAAGTGCTTGTTTGCATCTCTTGTTGTTTGATCCAGGTACATTAATAAACATTATTTTTAATTCCATACCGAAAATGAAATTGAGTTTCCACAACATTGCTTTTCTTAAATTATTTTAAATAGATAACTAATCAAGAAATGAGAAATAACTTTGCATCATTCTGAAGATACGACTGGCATAAATAAGTATAAAAGGTTTACCTTAAATAGTTTATGAGTTATAAAGAAAACATTGTTTGAAAATCTACTTTTGGAAAATGAGTCGTAAAAATTCATTTAAGCATACTGAATAGCATAATTTCCCAATTGAATTTTCATAAATCCAAAAGTAGGGACGATATTAAAACAAAACCCTTATCAAACTTTCCTGTATAACAGTTTATAAAACAAAACATACTTTCGCAATATATTTTATGAAGGTGCTAGGCATATGTAGCTTCCTAAAACCAATCTGAAATCATTTATAATTCTGTGTTGCAGAATTTTCTACCGATATCATTGATTTAGTTAGAAGGAAAGGATTATTTAAGAGAGAACTGTAAACACTCAGAATTAATAGTCATAATAAATGTTAAACCTATTATAATTTTGATTAAATCAATAATCTCCCTACAGAATAGCAATACTACAGCCGGTACTTTTACAGATTGGAAATTAATTGCTTGTGGGTACTTAATTTGCTTCTTTACCATTGTTATTTTTCATTGTAAACCCAAATAGGAAGGAGTAAAAATGGCGTGTTACAGAACGTTTTAGAATGTAGCAGGTTAAGATGAAATTAGTACGGAATTTAATTTCAGTAGATTTGTTACGATTTTGCTTTTAAGGAAACTTTGTGGTACGAGTGATATACGGAGTCCACAGTTTAGACTATCGTGACATCATACTTTTAATGCTAGGATTACAGAAAATATGTTAGCTCACTTTTTAATGTGTTTTTATCAATCGTTTCTGGCTTGGAGCTAAGAGGTACAGCGATCTAAGCCTGAGAGCTCCAAAGCCATCTTCTCATATATAGATGTGATTAGATTGATTAATCATATTTAAGATAATTTATAGTGATTTTTCTCAGTGTTTTCGGGAACTTATCTAACATTTGGGGTTAAGATCGCAATTAGGATTAGGGTTGACTAGACTGAAGGGACACCCAACCACAGGCACTCAGTACTATACACGGGCCATTATAGGCCCTTTGATTTACATGACCTCTGGGAGGAAGGAATGAAGGGGAAACCTTAAGGGTAACCAGATTCGGACGACAATATGCGACAGCAAGACGGAGTCCCTAGCAATTCCAGAATGACGCCAATCCTGACGCCGGCACGAACCTGCCTGTGCCATCTTCAACCTAGGATTCCCGGGATGAAGGAGCTCCCTGAAAGGGACATCAGCCAAGGAGAAGTCTTTACACATCGCAAATCCACCATTTCGCCGCAACGCACCAATTGCCGTCTCCTAGTCCTACAAACATATAATGAAACATACGTAAGGAAATTATGGGCAGTAAATTGAAGAGGAACCACCCTAGCATTCGCCTACTAACCTGGGAAAACCACGGAAAAAACAACACACTAAAGTTAGAGGGGCCTTCCGAAAGCAAACCTTACTTGTTACCGCGAACATTTCGCTTGGTTCATCAAGTGAAAGACAAGGGTAATGAACAAACATTGAAAGATAGACTCCACTTAATATTATCGCATCAGCACAGTTTTGGGACTAAAGAAACTGCGTAACTTGCAGTAATATCAGTAGCAACCAATGACGATGGAGTGCAGTCTGAGGCTGACTCACATGCAGCTGGGGAGTCATTTGTTCAGGATGTAGATTCGGTAGTGCACCCCAGAGCTGGACAATGCATATACAGCGATCAAATGCCTTACTCAAGAGCCATTTTTACACCCATGCCCATCGTTAATCTGATGGGTAACACTACCTCACAAATACAAGCCAGTATTTGACTGGCACTTCTAGAGACTGGTTTGCTTAAAAAAAAAAAATGACGCAAAAGTAAAAAGCAACGCCAAGGTTGCCATAGATTCTTGTGTAGTGATCCTCCAAATCCGTGGTGGCCAACCTATTTTGAGTTTGGGCCCACAGATTGACAGAACTTTGAAGGTACATCTAAGCATAGGTATAAGTATGCATTATATAACCGAGGGCAGTGTTACCTGCGCTTGGAACGTTAGGTATAGTGGCTACCAAGGTAGATGCAGGTGTATACCAAAGCTTTGGTTTGGAGGGACGGGGAGATAATGTCTCGCTCCTTCCGTTGTACACTTCGCTTCAAGAATAATGAGCTAACTCTTGGGACATACAAGCGCGGTTAACAATATGCGAAAGACAGGAAAATGTCGTTGCTGCAAAGTGTATCGATCGAAGGCAAATCGCTGCTAGTAGGATTCTAGGATTGAGTGGCCTAGGGGTAACGTCCTTGTCTTCGCATTCACTGGTATTGAGTTCATAACTCATTGTAAAATTTGTTCGCTTTTAAATATTTCTATTTATAAAGTCACAGCTCAAATTCTATAATAAAGATTATGTTAACGACATTTTGAAAATAATATTTACCATCGCTTCTAGGCTATTACAGGCAACACTAAACCTTAATAGATACAAATCAATGAAATTTTTTTCTTAAGAAATGAAATAAATAAAACTCAAACCAAAAGGCGTTGGTTGGGTAATACCTCGTTCACAAAACGCCAAGATCAACAACTACCCTCATCTTGTGAGGCATGGAGTCCACAAGATTGTGGAAACAGTCCAATTCTCTGGCAATCTCCTCTCATGCATCTAGATCCCTGTCCTTCAACTAATCTACTGTACGGACGGGTGGATAATGTGCCCAATTAGAGCATAAAACCCATTTTACTATAGCCTATACATGTTCCATGGAATCCATATCATGTGAACGTTGCCGGACAATTGAGTGGCTCCATATCGCGTCTACTTGTAAACAATCTTTGAATCCGATTGGAGGTATGTACCGGATGGTTATCCTGCTGAAACAAAAGATTTCCTTTGGGGTATATTTAATAGACTGAAGGAGCCATTCTGTTTTTTAAAATGTGCTCAAAACATCCGCTGTAAACCGACCATAGATGTGCTCTGGAGGTACTGCTTCCTTTGTTTGGCATACACCAGCATGCTACGCAAATGCGACTCTACCTGCTCAGCCGTCTCACGAAGCGCTCGTTGTATCGGTGGCCATTCATACGATAAACACGGACAGGATCCCCATTGCTCATGACATATTTTACTTCGTCTAAGAACATCACATTTATCGAACCAAAGTTCTGCTGGAGAGTAGCATGCCGTTATCGATCTATGATATGCTCTGCTAAGCTTTGCTTCTTTGCAGCTCGACAAGACCTTATTCTACGCTCTTTAAAACGTCTCCCTATGATGTATGCGGAGCCAGAGAAGTTGGAAGTTGCCTCGAGTCGAAAAACTCTTCTAAACGGGTGCATTTCTGCTTGTCTCAACAAGGTGGCGTCCTGTTCCTCTGTAGAGATGCGTGATTGTCCAGGATGTGTTCGGTTTGTAACTTCACCTTGCTCGCTAAATTATTTAGGTCATTTTTGAGCTGTGACAACGGTACTCCTACTGCTACAGCTGCCCTAGATCCAGAATAACCTACACAAATCAGACCACTCAGTTGGTGGCGTAGCTGTTGTCTGTCTGCCATTTAGAAAGATATGGCAAAAACACTTGTGAGAGGCTTTATTGTCTACTAGAAGTTCAGGTATATTTTGTAAGGTGTCGCAACATCACTCTAGCGTTCAAAAACTTTACTAAACACTTGAAGCAGTACTTTTAACACTTGAATAATTTCAATTAAATTATATAATATGTAAATTCAATAACAGCCCGCCTTGAAGCAATATGTATGTAATAATTTATAAACAAATGTTTGTAACAGTCATTGCAAACGCTTATCTTATTGTAAACATGTTCAATAATATTATATGAATACATTCCGTAATTTAATAATGTAAGAGCTCTGAGAATAATAAGTTTAAAGTTGCTAACAATGAGGTAACCTTGAGGCAATAATGAGCTTCAGAGTTTAAATGCTACTAGTCATGATTAGGGCAGCAATAATGTAAATTTTGTGACAGTTTAAAATTAGCCAATCAACAGCCAGAAAAAGCTTTAGTAAAATGCAGGTATTCTATTGAACTAGGATTAGCCAATCAGAGATTTGAAATACAGAAGCTTGGGGTTTGGACGGTTGAAATATGTTCAGTTGCCTGCAGACCTTGGTAGTGACCAGATGGAAGATGTGTTCTCTAAAGAAATATTACGTATTCGTGTGAAAGAAAATTATGTATACGTGTTAACAGAGTGCAAGATATTAAATTAGAGAATCTCACAGCTCTTGATATCAGTGTAGTGCTATTTAATGTGTGTCAAGGATAAATAAAAAGAAGTGAAAAAGTAAAATCTGTGTAAGCCTCCATTCTTGTCGCACCACGCCCTGATTAAGATAAATGTGTCTCTAAAGTAAGACTGACGCAGCCGAGGCAAACAAACATAAATAATATCTATATAAGCAGTTTAATAAAATAGTTAATATTGTTTTTAAAACTTGGAGCGTAACAAACCTCTTCAAATTAATGCCCAAAGCGTGGTGCAAACAACTCCAACAACAATAAACAAGTAACAACTTCAAGCTGGCTTCCCAAGCGTGAGGCTAATAAACAACTCCAAAGTAAAGAATTTATCTACTTCAAGTTGGCTCCCATACGTGGGGCAGTAACATCTATCTCTTCACACTTTAGGAGAGAAAACAGGAGTATGCTGCTGGACAAACTGGAGCTTTGTCTTTCACTCACTCCGCAGACATATGCATTAACTATCTATGCCATTCCTGCTCTTCGCATTGCGTCGCCTACGTGTGTAGCGATCATGCTTGCATTTGCTTGTCAGACCTCACATCTATTAATGAACCTCTTATTTCAGCTCTTAGATTTTGAAATCTAAACAAAGCGTCAAGTATCGAAAGTTAAGTTTCATTATTGTTACCTTGTGCACCAAGGCTGTGCCACAACGAGCATGCGCAGAGTTCTGTATCGGGAACTTAGAATCTTGCGGTGGCTCATTATTTCTGTCGATAAGTGTACAGGTACAGTAAGGTAAAAGGCAAAGCTGCAGCATGATATAAATGGCAGTCAGCATTTTTGCAATACAATTTCATTGTTCCGCATTTTGATACAAAACATTAATGAATATATTAATAGAATACAAACGATAAAAAAGTTTCTTTTATGACCCACTTATTTATGTTTCCACAGTTCTATTATAATAAATAAACTCTTTTGTAAAATGTCAAAAGAAAAACTTCTGCGCTTATGACTTGGAAATTCTTTGTATTCAGAAAACGTTCGTTCCACATCGCAACAAGTGAACAGTCATACGTATTATCTGATGGTTTCTCGTTAACCGACAAAATGCATCTATTTCACACATTGCTGAAAATCGGCTGTTTTTTTCAACACGGTTCCAAATTTCTTCTTAACTCTATTCAAACTTGGATGTCGGTTTGCTGCACCGGTACTTTGATATAAATGCTCGAGTTGGTGGACATTTCTAGAATTTCGATTTTACTTTTATTGTTGTGGTAACATCTCTGTAAGCGTGTTTTATATACGCTAGATTTTCATACAATTGTTCCGAAAATAACGACTTTGCAACCTTTCTTGGCATAGTCGCTTCATCATTAAATGTATGTATTACATCCATCAGCTCCTTGCAACATTCCCAATAGTACAACTCCGCCTGCATCCAAGTTCCCCACCGAGTTATAACGGGCTGTGGTGGCAAAGAATTTGTTGGAGTATTTCCTTGAGTTTTGGTATTCTAAATGGGCCCTTAAAACGCATCTTCTTCACATTGGATATTAAGCTGTCAATATCAGGGAATGCCGCCCTTATTTCTTCAGCTACTCTATGTAGACCAAGAAAGTTGTATCAGTTTTGGTAACTTAGTGTGGATTTTACGTGCTGCTTTTGTCATATATGATACAGCATTCTTCACATACAGAATGACATTTGTTTTTATTCCATCAGGCTAAAAAAGCGTCATAGCAGACAGTTTGCTTTAATAAGTACCTCAATGATTAACAAGTATTTTTGTACAAGTTATTTCGGAGATAATATTCCAAAAACAACGTTACCAATAGACCTTTCCACATCAGTCGTTTCGTCCATATGAACCCATATTTTATTTTTGCGGCAGATCTCCTAATGTTTAGGACACAATCATGGGAAAGAAATATCTTTTCCTTAGGGTTGACTCGCATGAAACGCTTCTGCCAGTAAATTTATGCAGAAACGACATGAAAGTAACATTTTGTAAAGTTGTGCCAAATTGACCCTCCCCGGAAAAATCTACTCCAAGCGACTACGGTCTGCACTAAAAGAAGGTTGACGTCTCCGTGAAGAATAGTGAAATGAGTATAGGGTGCTCTGCAAAGGAGATGTCAAGATCAAGAAGAGAGGGCACAGTAAATTTGATTCATGTACTACGTGTGCAAATGTGACCGTCGACTGCGCAGGCGCCGGTTCAGTCCCAGCCCTGCTCACCGTGCAGTGGACGAAGAGGAAGTTAGTCTTTCTTCGACGATGAGGAATTTCACGAGGAAAAAAGCAGGCCACGTTTAGACAGAAGGCATTGTGGACAGTTTTTTTTATAAATTCCTTTTGGTTTAGTTTACTCAAAATTATGTTTAGTAATTATTAACCGGGAAAGATTGAGCGTATGAAATATTGATTATTGGTGTTGTAAATTTAAAATATATAGGTAAATTTGGGAGCAGAAAGCAAGTATGTAAGAATTGTAATTTAATTCAATGGATTGAAGCCGTAAAGAATTTAAAGGAATTGTGTAAGAATAAGGGTTTCTGAAATTGCAATTATGTATTTCATAGAAGTGTAAAATTATTAAATTAAAGATATTCGGCTTATTAATTAATTTATGTAATATATTGTCAAGTAGTAACCTGCCATCATTCCACTTCAATCCACTTCTTCTTGGGAAAGAAACACACGTTTCAACGTGTGGAAGGGAATATTACAACAAATCATAATTTCACACGGGTCTATACTAAACTCTGAGTGACTGGATTTTAACTCTTAGATTGTGTCTCTTCAATTACATTTTGGCAAACATATTCATAATTTTTATGTGTTGCTTATAATTGCGATGATTCTGGATGAAAATCTTTCTCTAGATTCTACGCTATATATGGCATACATTGCAAAATATATTTCTTCCACCTATGGTGAAACACTCAAGTCCAAACTCGTCCACACATTTAAGCAACTGGTGTGTGTTTACTTCTCACATGGCTGTCGCTCTCACAACTCTGTACTCTCTAAAAATACCTCTTGTGAGTAAAGACACTCTACTGAGCATACGTCAAAAAGCTCATTTTTTGCATGATGGGCTCCTGCTCACTTCAATCGTACCGCTCGCCGGTACTTGGATCGAAGGTTTCCTGATCGATGGAGAGGTAGATAAGGCCCAATTGCTTGGAAACCACGCTCACCTGATTTGAACCTGTCGGCTTCTACTTATGGGGCCATTAAAAGCGTTGGCGTGTTCTCTCCGGTGCCTGACATGGAACCCCTTGAGAATCACTTTGTAGCAGGTTGTGAGGAAATAAGCAATGCTCCTGGAATTTGGGGTGTGTTCGCACGGCCATGAGACATCGATGTGAGGTCCGTATTTAAGCAGGAGGGGACACTTTGAACATCTTCTGCAAAGAGAACTACTCTCCGGCGAATATCACTGTTTTGAAAGCCATAACTCAGAAACCAAGCATTTCCGGACGCATGTTGTAATGGACTTTTGTCTAAATATGGGGAATGCATAGCTGAAAATATATCCTCTACTTATGAAACCGCCTGCATATAGTTATCATATTCAGCACTTCAATACATTTACAAAAATAAAATTACCCTAGAATGCATTTTACAACATATAATCATCAATATTAGAGAAATCAATTCCGATTCATCCAGCAATATCGTATCCGGATTCATATCTCCGCGTTGAATATTTTGAGTCAGATTTAGCTTTTCAAGTATTTTATTACCATGAGGATTCAATTGATACGTGGATTTTATGAATCATGAAACGGGAGTACCTATTCCGTATGTAGTCAGTGTAATGTCGGAATGCGACTATTTGCACATTCCGGAACAATTTTAATAAATAATTTGTTTATAGATGGTCATATTTGCCTTCCTCGATTATCTAATTTATGAGTTTGGAACTTTAGGTGATCCGATTTTAAGTAGACACTGAGGTACAGTATAAAATTACTTGTTCGGATTGGCTGATAAAACATATGAACAACAGGCCCCGCAAATGGGACTACAGCCCGAGTCATCTCGCGCGGAATCCGGATTACTTTTCTTACCAATATTTCACCCATTAAGGAAACGCTCATATTTTTCTGTCTCTAATTTCTCTCTTTGAGAAGTCAATTTCCTTTAGAAATGAACGCCTCTGATTTGATGTTCAGATTCACTCCTTTCTGCATTAAAATGGAAGCAAATACGCCACACTGGCATATTTTCTGTACTCTAAAAGTAATAAGTAAGCAGATAAATTGTAATGATTCTTCTACAGGACCATTTATAAAAGGACATACAGTCGGAATTTTCCATTAGAATAATTGTTACCATGATATTCGGCGAAAACCCAAGTGAAGAGAACTTCTTTATTCTGTTTTAGAAAATCGGCTTTACTCTTCAGTTTGTGAATTAATGGCCCTGACCATAGCAATGTACGTGTTTTCTCATGCAAATGCATTATAATGTTGGTAACGAAACCAATATGGCCTTATTCAATATTATCCCTGAACAGTTTATGTCTCTAACAACCAAAAATGCAAATACATCAGAATGAAGTTAGGTATTGTGTGGGCAACTGGTGAGTAGTAGAGCCTTAGCTTGCTTTGCTGTGGCCAAAAGGGTTGTACCAGCATTCAACCAAAGGTCGGACGAGATATCTGTAAACTGTGTTGTTCGGTTGTTTTATTCGTTGCTCCATGATTTACAAGTTCAAAATGTCAATTTTTCACAAAACTGTTTCATAAAGTTTTTACTGTTTGTTAAATTTGTTATTCCATGAGCAATACTCTAAGCTTGGTCTCTCTCATTTCTGTTATTGTAATATTTCCAAATTAGAAATAAACATTTTTATCTGAAGTTTTAGTATAACACAATACTAAGTGGTTTAATAATAACTTAATTCTCATAGAGCATAACATAAAACAACGAAAATAAAACAAAAACGTAATATCGTTAAAGAAAATTTTGACATTTCAAACTTCTCGATTTTTAAAACACCTACATCTTCAAATTTCAGGTCAAACACAGATATCGTTTAATTCAAAATCAAATAGCGAGCATTGAAATGAATAAACATTAAAATTATGCAGTTTATTCTCAATAGTTTGAAATGCTTACCATATATGCAGAATATAAGACAAGTGGAACACAAAAAAGTTTAGTGAGCCTTGTCACATCGTTTTGAGATAATTATTTTTATACTCACAATTAATTACTTTTGATACGTTAAATAAAACATCTCTGTGTCAAATGGTTTATTATATTTGTCCTAAATTAAAAAATCTGATGTGTTACACTCACATGACTTTCTCTACTCTTGTACAATCTAATTTTACAAACGCCTATTCTCCATATGCGTCATGTTAATCGAGATATCGAGATGTCAATCTTATTGGTAATTTTCTTGTAGGTGCAAGGGAAATATGGTAGCTTTTAAGCGATAGTCAAATATTTTAACGCTGGTTGCTATGTGGCGCATTCCATTCTCTTTGCATGTCCAGGACATAAAAAAAATGAATAACGCATTTGAGAAAAAGTATAAGTATTGGAAAATTTAAGGAAATAACAAGCAATATCTCGAAAACGGTTCACTCAACAAAAGAAATGTATATGACATAAGTTGTGCATTTTAACGCGATCTACATTTTGTGTGTAGTAAAATTTTGTCTATCTCTTATGGTTTACCAGTTATGCAAAAGTCGTTCACAATGAAGAATACTTTTGGAGACATTCCCAGAAAATTCGAGATATACATTTCATTTCCCATGACATTATCTTAAACATATGATATTTTCATCAAAATCGTTAGAGCCATTTTTGAGAAAATTAAAATTTTCGAAAAATCTTCCATGTAAAGGGTAGTCTGGGGTGGGGGGATTTTCTTGAAAACCTTCGTGTCGCATCTCTGGAAGTTACTGAACCTAAATACCAAGTTTGGTGCTTATCCGACTGTTCGTTTTTGAGTTATGCTGTTCACAGACACACAGACACACACACAGACACACACACACAGACACACACACGGACATGTTTCCAAAAATGCTTTTTTTGGATTCAGGAGGTCTCAAAACATGTATTTCCGGCGAAATCTCGGTATCGAATTTTTGGGTGGAATGCAATACTTCCCCTACTTACTATACGTAGTAGAGAAAGTAAAAAATCTGATGTGTTACACTCACATGACTTTCTCTACTCTTGTACAATCTAATTTTACAAACACCTATTCTCCATAAGCTTCATGTTAATCGAGATATCGAGATGTGAATCTTATTGGTAATTTTCTTGTAGATGCAAGGGAAATATGGTAGCTTTTAAGCCGTAGTCAAATATTTTAACGCTGGTTGCTATGTGGCGCATTCCATTCTCTTTGCATGTCCAGGACATAAAAAAAATCTGATGTGTTACACTCACATGACTTTCTCTACTCTTGTACAAACTATTTTTACAAACGCTTATTCTCCATCTACTTCATGTTAATCGAGATAAACAGTTGCAGACTCTATCTTATTGCTAATTTTCTTGTAGGTGTACGGGGAATATAGAAAAACAGTAACCTTTAAGCACATATATATCTCTTAATAGCTGGTTGCTAGGTGTAGCACCATTCCCTTTGCCACAGATTATAACTCTTTGCATATCCAAGACAAAAAAATGAATAACGAATTCCTATTTGAGAAAATAAGTATTGAAAAATTTAGGGGAATAACAAGCAATATCTCGAAAATGGTTCACTCAGCAACAAAAATGTATATGACATAAATTATGTAATTTGACGCGATCTACATTTTTTGTGTAGTAACATTTTCTCTATCTCTTATGGTTTACCAGTTATGCAAAACTCGTTCACAATGAAGAATACTTTTGGAGACATTCCCAGAAAATTCAAGATATACATTTTATTTTTCATGAAAATATCTTAAACATATGATATTTTAATCAAAATCGTTAGGGCCGTTTTTGAGAAAATTAAAATTTTTGAAAAATGTTCCATGTAAAGGGTAACCTGGGGTGGGGGGATTTTCTTGAAAATCTTCGTGTCGCATCTCTGGAAGATACTGAACCTAAATACCAAGTTTGGTGTTTATCCGATTGTTCGCTTCTGAGTTATGCTGTTCACAGACACACACACAGACACACACACGGACATGTTTCCAAAAAAATCTGATGTGTTACACTCACATGACTTTCTCTACTCTTGTACAATCTATTTTTACAAACGCCTATTCTCCATATGCTTCATGTTAATCAAGATATCGAGATGTCAATCTTATTGGTAATGTACATGTAGATGCAAGGGGAATATGCTAGATTTTAAGCGATAGTCAAATATTTTAACGTTGGTTGCTATGTGGCGCATTCCATTCTCTTTGCATGTCCAGGACATAAAAAAAATCTGATGTGTTACACTCACATGACTTTCTCTACTCTTGTACAATCTGATTTTACAAACGCTTATTCTCCATATGCTTCATGTTAATCGAGATATCGAGATGTCAATCTTATTGGTAATATTCATGTAGATGCAAGGGGAATATGGTAGCTTTTAAGCGATAGTCAAATATTTTAACGCTGGTTGCTATGTGGCGCATTCCATTCTCTTTGCATGTCCAGGACAAAAAAAATGAATAACGAATTTGAGAAAAAGTATAAGTATTGGAAAATTTAAGGAAATAACAAGCAATATCTCGAAAACGGTTCACTCTACAAAAGAAATGTATATGACATAAGTTGTGTATTTTAACGCGATCTACATTTTTTGTGTAGTAACATTTTGTCTATCTCTTATGGTTTAACAGTTATGCAAAAGTCGTTCACAGTGAAGAATACTTTTGGAGACATTCCCAGAAAATTCGAGATATACATTTCATTTCACATGACATTATCTTAAACATATGATATTTTCATCAAAATCGTTAGAGCCATTTTTGAGAAAATTAAAATTTTCGAAAAATCTTCCATGTAAAGGGTAGTCTGGGGTGGGGGGATTTTCTTGAAAACCTTCGTGTCGCATCTATGGAAGATACTGAACCTAAATACCAAGTTTGGTGCTTATCCGACTGTTCGTTTTTGAGTTATGCTGTTCACAGACACACACACACACACAGACACAGACACACACACACACAGACACACACACACACACACAGACACACACACGGACATGTTTCCAAAAATGCTTTTTTTGGATTCAGGAGGTCTCAAAACATGTATTTCCGGTGAAATCTCGGTATCGAATTTTTGGGTGGAATGCAATACTTCCCCTACTTACAATACGTAGTAGAGAAAGTAAAAAGAGAATGTAAAAGAAGAGGATATACTGAAACAATGTAGCAATGATCCATTTTAATTACTAAGCTAGAACAATCCCTTTTACGAATGCGAGACATGGCAAAAAATTAATATTTTTAATAACTGCATCACCACGTTTAATTCTTTAATAGCTGCAATTCCCCCGAAAATGTAATGTAAATTAGAAACTTTGGTATGTAGAGATTTTTGAAAATTGAAAAGTACTTGATATATAATGAAATCCAGTAATAAATCGGGTATTTCATTTTGTTGACTCGCCTCCTTGTTATAATTTCTCTTCGGGAAAAAAATCAAGATCTGCAGTCTATTTACTGTTACTTACACAAGTAGAAAATTTTGCTCTTGCTATTACCTCACTCCACAAGTATCGAGTGGGTAAGATTTTCAGTTGCCACTTTTACTTTAAAGCTGTTTATCCCTTCCTCACTTCCAGCAATCGAGAACAGGTCGCCCAGGTTCACGTTCTTACTTCTTGGAGTGGCTCCTTAGGAATTGTTCACAAAAGCCGAAAACTGATACCGCTGATCCTGAAGGATCAGCTCGGTCTTCCTTCGTTGGTCCCTTGCCTTAGTAGCAGTTAGATTTATAGCCTCATGTTCAGCACAGTTTTCTAGCAGTTGAGAAACGGAGTGTAGATGGGACCTAACGTATGTTATATGCCATACTACACTGTTCAGCTATACTTGAGTAGAAAACACACACGCATACATATACACTCAAAGTCAAAGTGGGGGTGCTCCAAGGATTTTCTTTCCAATGCTTTTTTTGGTGGGGAGGGGAGGTTACGTTCTGGTTAGCCCATTATGTTATTTATATAAATATAAAAATTAACACAAACAATTTTGTTTAGATTTTTTATTTCGTGTACAATTTTTCGTTTTAAGCAATAATTTTAATCGGACGTACAGACTCTATTCTGTGAAGTAAGTTTTGAAAAATGTCTAAAAAGGGCAAAGTTATACGTTTCAATCTATTTTAGTTCCATGCAATTTTAGTTAAATAGTTACACACGCACAATATTAATATGTGCTTTTCCTCGCATCAGAATGTTTATTTCAGTATTTTATGCTACTCACATGTTCACTTACTGTTTCATAGGGGTTAGGAAATTTGTAATCCTTTTCAAGTCGAAGACTCACGCAAGTCTTTCCGAGGACGACAAGGTGGTATGTATAGAAGCAGGAGCTGCTTGGTTGAAATGCTATGTGTCGTAACATAGATTTTATTCACGGCTGAAAATATGCAGTTTATCTGAACCCTCAAGGTGCTCCATTACACACGTGAATTTGAATAGGGTTGGCCAACATAAACTGCATTACAGCATTCCTGGGTGCTCGCGGGGAAGTAGAAGCACCCAATGCGAAACTGGTTCTGTAATTTAATAAAATGAATTTTTTATATTTAAACTTTGCAAACTAAATCCAAGAACATCTTTAGATTTCTGCATAATAAGTAGGGTAGATTTTCGCGTAACGGAATTTTAACACAGCCGTACATTTTCTTTATATATTGCTGAAAATGCAAACATCTTTGCCTTTGTTTTGACACTAAATTTTGCAAATGTATGAATATATCCTGGGGAGGAATAAATAAATACTGTTCCATGTAGACCTTATAATAATATCATTCAGAGAAATATAGAGGTGTATCCAATAGTTTAAAAACCAAGGTTTTAAAAAATGAAACCTAGAGACTAAATACTATTAAAAAATTCCTGAAACAACACAGTATTATTACAAGTTGTTATACTAAGTTTGACAGCTAAATATTATAAAGTTGGTAGGTATGAGCGGTTTTAGGATACTGATTTCTGACACTAATCTCCACTTAAATTAATGTGAATTTCAGATAGGATAAAATAGAAAGCAGCAGATTGAAAATTTTAATAAGTCTGAAGCCCTGTAATTGTTTTAACGTTTTTCCATTTGTAAATATCATAAATCTGTGAAGTTTATTAATTAATTTTAATGTGGAAGAATAATTAGTTTCCGTGCAAGGGAATAGTTTTTAATTGTTTTATTTGCATTTAATTAGATGTACATTTCAGATCATATGTTCATTTATTATAAGTAAAATTCATTCCAATATTACTTTTATATGGCGCATAAAAGGAAGAACGGCACACACAAATTCGTGTCAACAATTAGCTGTCAACAAATCCAGGACAGCACTAGTTGCATGTATGTGGCTGACCTGAGCTACCGTACTGACACAACCTGCTTTGAGAAGTATTTAATTGTTTTGTTGAACCTTCGAAAAAGACGCTGGACCAATGAATAGAATATCAGGGAAAGAGAAACAAAAGATGATCCTCGAGTTACATTGGTAACTAATAAATAAGACTTGTCTGAATCATTGAGAAACCCGATATCTTTACCGTTCATCACTTCAGTTTTCTTATTTGTTCATTTATTATAGTCGCTTCAACAATAAAACCATATCGCGACTAAACACTGAGATGTAGTACATTGAAGTAAGAAAATTGTAAAATGTCACATTAAAACTTGCAGTAAATGAAAACCAATAAGAATCTTGATGATTTCAATATAATTAACAATTTCTACATTTGATAAAGTTGATTACTTTCCTGCGGCACTGTTAGTCGCCCAAGGTCAGTTGTAGGCGTTCAGAAATTCCGTAATTAAGTTGCTTAACAGTGTCTCAGGCACGCTGTGATCACATAATGGACGGTAAGAGCTCAATTACATAGAGTACATGTAGGAGCAGGTTCATGAAGAAGAGGTAGGAATGGATTAGCGCAGTGTGACCAATACATTGTCCAATTACCAGTACTGATCTCGCAAGTTAGTGTTGTAATGGATATCGACAGGTTAGGTACTGGGTAAGTATCATCTCGTAGTTTTCTGGTGGATGTAGCAGTTCAGCATGTCTTCCACTGGTGTAAGTTATTGCACCTTAGGTGTGATAAATAGTGTTCATGGGGAAGCTTGAGGTTTGGGAAAATGCAAGGATACCTTGTAGCTTCCTTAGCAACAGTATCAGCAAGATGGTTTCCCGGTGTATTACGGTGAGAGGTATCCATGCAAAGATGATTTGTTTGCCAGCTGATATTATCACTGTATAGTTGACAGATCTCCCGAATGACGAGGGGAACGTGGTTGTAGAGCCAATACGGCACTCAGCGAATCGGTGAAGATAATGTAGGAGTTCAGGACTTTGTTCTTTCATATATAATCCAGGGAGAAGCGGGTGGCATAAAGTTAACAAGCGAAAATGGTGATATTGTGTAGTACACTATAAAACATGATATGTTAGGGGCAACCGCCAGCCGTTGTTATCACACCGAGAACCACCGGTGTGAATTGGTTCGCAGTTGCTATATTTCCCACACAATTATTTAAATAAAGCGGTGTAAAGAGTACCTTGGGTATCGCTTTTGGTATATTTTGCCAGAGTAGATTTGATAATGGAAGTTTTAAGTCACCATGGTATAACATTTACATTGAAAGAATGGGAAATCAGCGAGGGAATTGTCAAATTAAAGTCTTCGATGTATGCAACTATTCTTTGGGAGAAGGGTAGTACTGGGGACTGTCTAGAGTGAGCATTGTCTTGGTGGGATATCCAACTCTGAACCAGAGGTAGGTCTGATGAAAGTCTTGATGGCATAAGACAAAGATTAAGATTTTACGTCGGAGAGAAAGAGGTGGCTCATCAGCCACAATTTGCAGATTCTTTGTAGGACTAGTATGAAAAGCTCCAAGTGCAATCCTCAGTGCCAATGTCTGAACGGAGTCAAGCATTTTAAGGCTAGAAAGAATGGCGGAGTTATAAACAACAGAACTGTAGTCCAACTTGGGGAGAATGGCCATTTTGTAAGTGCTAAGTAGAACACTGAGATCGGCTTCCCATGTTTTGGTAGACAATGTTTTTAAAGCATTCAGACGCCGAACACAATCAGCTTTGAGGAGTTTAATATTGTGGACCCGTGTCAACCTGCCTCAAAGCGCGACCAGTATTCTCATGTTATTTACTACAGGGAGCTGCTAGTTGGCAATGTGAACTATAAGGTTTTAGAAATATTTATTTTAGCCTGGAGAAAACAGTACTTTGGAATTTTTCAGGAGAAGATCTAATCATGTAGTTTGACCGCACCTTTGGAGGTTATCTAGAGTTGACTGTAGTAGTTATTGTGATATTACTCCATTTACAATAAATAGTCAGGTCGTTCAGCAAATAATGCTGCTCGTATAGGGGGTTGAATGAATGAGAAAACTATTAATAGCAACTAAGAAGAGTGTTACACCCAACAGCGGTCCCTGTCGAGAACAACACTTTGCGACAGAATATCACCGACTCTCACACGCATTGGTCGATCTTGTAGAAAGTTGGCGATAAATGCAAGCACATTTCCTCTGACATAGGCTTTAAGGAGTGTCTAAATAATGGGGAGAGGTCACACTATATCGTAGGCTTTGAAATATTGAGACTCACAGTGTACATGTGTTGGTGATTAGTAAAGGCGTTGCAAATTTCAGATTCTAGTAGTCTCAAGGTATCTAGCGCACACCGGTACTGCCGGAAGCCACATTGTAAGTCATTAAATAATTTGGTGCATTCCAAAAATCATCGTAGTCCTCAATTAATGATCTCCAGAAGTTTGCATATAGTGCATGTCAGTGAAATAGGGCGATATTTGTTAGGAAGTGAGTGGTCCTTATTAGGCTTGGTATGCGAACCACTATGGATGAGTATCGTCCTCCGTGGTGTAGTGGTTACCATGCTGGCCTCTAGTTCCCGAGGTCGCGGTTTCAAATCCGGCGGAGGGCGATGGACTTTTCGGGCACAAAAATCCTTAGCATGGCTTCCTTCGGAAGGGAAGTAAAGCCGTTGGTCCCGCATCGTATATTTACGGCACGTAAAAGAACCTCAATCCTGATAAAGAGACCTCTGAGCATACTGGTATTTCACGCCCAATATAGAATTGGCCATTAAGGACCACCGTAGTTAAAGAGCGTCCATAAATAAAGCTCAACTCAACTAAGGATGAGCGCCATTGATTGGGAAAGCACTGTGTTGTCCAGATTTGATTGAATAGCCGAAATAAATACAGTAAGCCATTCTGGAGAAGTTCCTTAAATAGCGCATAAGGAATGTTGTCAGGCAGTACAGCTACGTAATTGAATTTTAATTTAATCCATTGTTAGGTTCTAATTGAAAGGCTAGGAGAGTCGAAGAAAGACTGTGATAGGGAGGGAACTGGAATTTAGGGGGAGATGTAGTATCGTGGTCACAGTCACTGGATATACTAGAGAATGTAGAGATTGCAAGAGTATCTTCAATAGCTTGAGGTTCAGCGATGTAAACGTAACTTCTCGACGCGCAGCAATGCAAAGGCGTTGGGATTCAGATTTTATAGCTGAGGTAGGGCTTTGTTTGTATTTATAGTAGGCCCTATGTTTAACTTAATAGCTTCTTAGCATTTTTCGTTCCACCATGGAACAGTCCCATGGTAGGTACCAGTATGCTCTGCTATCTTAACTATATCAGTAGAAAGTTTAAAAACGATTTCATCGATATACATTTGTGTAAACATTTCTGGAAGTGAAAGGTGTTGCAAAGCGTTTTCCAAACGGTGTTTATAAAGGTTCCAATTGACTTTATTGAGTTTCCAAGTAGGTCTTATTTGTATAGTATGAGGAGTTTTTAGCAATGGTGGTGTTGGAAAGTGCTGGCTATCCTGAGGTATTGAATAATCGGACCATTGGAATAAAGGCGCTATGTTGGAAGAATACATGGCGAGATCAATGCAGTTGTCGCTGTTGCGGTAAATATCCAAGTTGGTTGCTGTTGGAAGGGTTAGAAGAGTTAACTTTGCAGTATGTAACAAGATTTCAAACATTTTGCCACGTTTATCACCACACACACATCGCTTGAAGCAGACAGTCGTATCATAGCAGCGCTTAAAGTTTCTCAGATTCTGCAAGCTTCTACACAATCTGTTATGCGCTAAGCAATTGATCTGTATTGCGACTATTATAATAAATTACATTTAGGTCGAATTGGCAGAATAAATAGTCAACAAATTAACACAATAAATTTGATTAATCATTATTCAAAATTCCTACCATATTCGGTTTCGACGTTCTGTAGGTACGTACCAGATCAACGCATCATAAATTAACCAAAATAGTTTAGGGGACGACACAACTTTAAATAACGACCAACAACGTCGTCACAGTAATGAGCCATGTCGACAAACAGTACCAACCGCACAATCACAGGGTTTCCAATACTCTTCAGGAAAACTCTAATAGGGGAAATTGGTGCAAAATGGGAATAAAAGGAACTAGTTGTGAATATGGATGAAAAAATACATTATTCTGAACAAGACAAACGTTCAGCAGAAATTGTTCAAGTAATTCATATCAAGTCGGAAACGTTCTCAGGTCCCTATAAGATGCATGAAATTTTCACTCCATGACTTATCAGTGAGAACAAGAGAAAATATATTTAGGCAACTTGTCCACCCGAGCCAATAGTCTAGTGTTAAATAATAGCTGCTAAACCTGAGAGGTGGTTGGTATGATGATAAATAACAATACACTGAATCACCGTTCGCATATGCAAAGTTACTCCAGCTAGAGACACAATACCTCCGAGAATAAAGACGATAAAGATGAAAAGAATAAACTCGTTAGAAAACTCAGTTTGCGTAGTTTTTGAATAGCCGTTCTACACAAGTTTCTTCACTTTATTATTTCGAAGTCCAGGACAATAGGAAGATTTTACTTCGTCGAAATTTTAATGAGAAGAAATACAACCCGTTCCTCTTGGACAGAAGGGGAAAAAAGAAAATGTTTGTTATTGCAAAACGTTTTGTGCGCTTAAAGTAGTACGAAAGGAACAAAAAAGGAAGAAAAGGGCATTTTAATGACGCGGAACAAAGGTCCTTCTCTCTTGCTCGAAAACATTTATAAGGTTCGAACTGTACCTCGCAGTTTGCTGTGCAAAAGAGATAACGTGCTTTAAACTGGTGAAATAAAGGAACAAAGTAGCATAATCATTGTTATGTAGATTTATTATATTATAATATTACTACCATTATTCAGTAATATGTAATGTGGTTACAGGAGGTCCCTCAAATGTTAGTCTCTGTTGACGGCCATGGTTTTGTTTCTGTAAACATCTATTGCCACTCTGATGTTTGAAAAATTTTCGACGAGTGCCAATTGATCTTGTCAAAATCAATGTGTTTTTCAGGCAATAGTGTGTTCTGCCAAGTCTGGCTTCACGAGTTCATTTTGAAGAATGTAGTGCATATGCTCACATTTACTAGTACCCAGTGTGTATGTGCGCGCGCGCAATCAATCTATCCTACTCAGTTTTAAGGGAGAAATTCTTGAAAAGATAGATGGAATGGCTCTGGGATATCGCTTTCGCTTATGGTAGCAACTATTTTTAGAACGTCCGGAAATATATGAGCAATAATTCCCTGATAAATCCCACATTTTGTAATAATATTATGAGGGAGTATAATATAGTTTCAACTAAGTTTTAAATGTTACGGCATACGCTTTAAAGAATATATTAGTTTGCATTCTTAACCCTTACTTCTCAGACGTTAACGCCTTTATAGTCTCATTGCCGCTTATACGGAGTCAATCAAGGAGGAATCTTATTCCAAGCACAAGTTCAATATCGATACTCTACTCCGTTATCTTTTGAAGTCCCGATAATAAAACGCTCCTGCTTCAAAGAGAGAGAGAAACCTTTTTAGAGACAAGTCCGTCTACATACATGTGGGCGCGTTCGTGCAGTCGTATGCAGTGATGTGAAAATAACCGCATAATTTCTCCCAACCGAACTTCTCCAAGCTGGACGAGCAAACTAAATTCGGCCTTTCTTATGCGCATCAAACCACAGCTTAAACGTGAAACATTATCTTTTGCGTCATTTCTTAAAAGCTTCAACTAACGCCTGATAAAAAAGAAATCCTTTTCTTTTTACAGATATCCGTTGGTAAAATTTGGCCTCAAGCATGCAAAAGAGCTTTCACGTTTCCCCGCTGCTCGCACACATGAAACTTCTAGTTCACAATTTCCGTTTGTTAGTTACTCCCTCCTCTCTTTGCTCATTGAAGGTTTTAATTCTCTCCCTTTTTGTTTTTGTTTGCTTGATTACCAAGATGAGTCAACGGTAACGTTTGAGGCTTGCACTCGGGTGGTCCCATGTTAAGATTCCCATTGGACCGGCTACTCTGACCTTTGTTTTTTTTTCTTTTTTGCAATTTTCCCAGGTCGGTTGGGAAGGTTGGGTTAGTTTCTGTAATGCCAAAAATGTTACTGTCCCCCAATTTCTCTCATTTCATTTCCTTGTCATGTTTCAGATTCGGAGGATCAGGCGATTGGACGGCGTGCCGAGGCGTGTGGCGGTGGAATTTGCTTTGAGTAACTGTCTGTCCTGACGGCCGGTGTATGACAAACCCCCCCCCCACGAGAACACTCCTTTAGGAGGGAGACTTGTGAGAAGGTTCACTGTCGTTGGAACCTCACACCTGGAGACATTAGGGACTTTGCCTGCCTCCGAGGCTGCCGCGGATCTTGTAGCCCTCTGTGTCCTTAGCTTCACTCAGTAAGTCAATTATCTTCCTACGTGCTTCCGTTCCAAAATACATCTATCCACGCCATCTGCTCTAATCTTCTGCTTGTTTTGAGGTTCAAAACATCCCAGACAAGTATTTTGTTTTCAAAATATTAAGAGAAATGTCCAAACAAAAGAAGGAAAGGTATAGAGAGATAATGTGGCAGGTGAATGTTCCATAACACTGTATTTCTCAGTAGGTGATACTGTCTCTGGTATAATGATCCTGCGCCATTCATCGTATAATAAGGAAGGCTGAGCTTACTATTGCATCGAGGAAAGGGAAACTCCGGTTATTGCTTCACCTCACAACAATATGGTTATAATTCTGCCGAACTATCGGGATAGTGCATACAACTAGAGCTGTGAGCTGAAGCGAGCGAGCTCTAAGACCTTTTGCTCCACTCTGATGTGTATATAGACATAAAAGTGGAATAAATTAAAGTTTTTACTTTAACTAAATATCTTTCAAGGCCTCAGCCCGAAGATTTTTACGGATTTCTCCCCATCCTAAAATAAATATATATATGTATATATATATATATCAAAGTATTTTCAGAACTTTTTCAGAAATTTTCAGAATTTTCAGAACAAAGAATTTTTGCCAAACCTTATCGAGTTATAAAAACCAACTGCAGGAGAATTTGCATCGATAAATTTGACATCATGAATTTTCTGCAAAGAAGCTGTGAAGCATTTTCCCATTCTCATTGCATTATATAGACAGACGGACATACAGACAGACAGACAGACAAGACAGACAGGACAGATAGACAGCTAGATAGAGATATAGATAGAGGTATTTTTATTGGTTTCAAATTATTGAAGTTATGAAACTGTAGGTGATAGACAAAAGCTTACTGCAAAGAAAACTAGAATTCCTAATATATATATATATATATATATATATATGCACTTTTCATTTAAAAAATAAACTTTATTTTCAATAACAGTCACTATTTTCGAAATATTCCTATTATATATTATAAATTTACCCATGTAGAACCTTGATGAGGCTGTTATGAAGCATATTTCAAAACGTACGATTCCTTTTTTTTGTATGAGAAACAACAATTATATTTTGTTTTTACAAAACAAATCATACGTTGCTTAATAAGGCAATTTCTAGGAAACCTTGAATAAGGAAAAGAGACTATTTATGAACAGCATTGTGTACAAGCGATAATATGTCATTTTTAATAGGTAGAAAAAGTTCTATCAATATTCCTATAACATTTTCAGTTTACTGTTATTTTGTTTTCTGAATCTGGAAATAACTCCCGTCATAAAATACTTATTATTATCGTTTTAAGATCTTAATTAGTTTTGAAAAAAATAAATAAAACAAGGAAATTCTAGTGAACAGTTTTCACAATCTTATGGATACTTAAACAAAACAAGCAAGCAAGGATCGTTTCACTAATTTTCGAAATGTTTCTCTTTGATTCTTGCAGATCCTTCAGCTTCACTGTCTCTCTTCAACATACCGCAGTATGAAATTATCGCTGTTTCAGTCCATTGCAGTTCTTTTTATATATTTCAAACATTCTGGTGAAAGTATGCAGCTGGCGTTTATTACAGCTTTCAAAATTTTCCATAAAATAGAGGACAGACGATTGAGCAGAGTGAACGTTTGACTTCATTACAGATAGATGAAGCTTTTTCGCGTTACTTCAGAATTTGATGAAATTCAAATCATTTTATGGCCTAGAGGGGGCCTGTAGCGTGATGGCCACGCTCAGTTTGACGAGACTTGGGACTCCGTAAAATCTCCATTAGCAAAGAATCTGATATGATCACTCAGACTTTCTCTACCCTCTATCGTTTAATAGTGGGTATACAAACTATTCTTACTAAAGCTTATTTATCTGGCTATTACATTTTAATCCAAATAATCCTTTGCAGAAATAGCTATGTTATACTTTTCGATATAGGGAACAGCGAAAGTCAAATGTTCAAGAAGTTGGCGCTGGCCTTAAAATTTCACTGTTTTCGAGGAAATCGCGAGAAACAACTGAATGATGACAGAACTTAGAGAATGACCAATAAATTGACAATTGGAATCTTTAATAACGGATATCTTAGACATTTCTTATGCCACAAACTAAGTTATTTAAAATAAATTGTGTTTTAAAGAGATCTACATTTTTTTGTGTAGCACGTTTTCGTTTATCGCTTAACCTTTACCAACTATACAAGATTATACAACACTTCTTCCAAATGAAGTGGACTTCATAGGCTGTTTCCAGAAAATTACAGATAAGCATCTTATTTGTAATGTAAATATCTGTAATATATGGTAATTTAATCAAAATCGTTAGCTATTTTTTAGAAAATCAGAAATTTCCAAAAGTATTCCATGTGAAGTGTGATCTGGGGTTGTGGGATTTTCTTGAAAACCTTCGTGTCGCATCTTTATAAGTACTGAATCTAAATTCCGAGTTTGGTATTTATCCGACTTTTCGTGTTTGAGTTATGCTGTTCTCAGACACACAGACATTTTTTTCTAAAAATGCTTCTTTTAGATTCAGGGAGCCTCAAAACATATATTTTGGGAAATCTCGATATCGAATTTTTGGGTGGCATAGAACACTTCCCTTATTTACTGTACGTAGTAGAGAAATAATAACAGCTAGAAACAAAATAGAGGAGTTGTATGAGCAACATTATAAAAATCCAGGCAGCTTGGAATTTTGACGATTAACCAACATCTATTTTCATATATAAAGGAAAAACTGAATAAAAATTCTCTGATTTGTATTTGAGATCTTCGAATTACGAATCAAGAACGCTCTCCGGTTTAAGAATTGCTTTAGTATCGTAAATTTTAATTGTGCTTAAGATTGCTGTTAAAATGTTTTAAAAGAATATGGGTTTTAATTAAATTAATAAATAAAGAAACAGGGATAAAAAGTCTGATCGTTAAAAAGTACCTTACGATTGTAATGGGAGTAACAAGCCTTTCTCAACCCACTTCGTTTATTTTTATAAAGTTTCTACAAAGTAATCTTCCAAACGCTTATTACATTCTCTACCACGTAGTAGGTAGAGAAGGTATTCCATTCCACTTAAAGATTTGATACCTATATTTCACCGGAAATACCTGTTTTGAGGTCCCCTGAAAGCATTTTTTGAAAAAGCTCCGTCCATGTGTGTGTCTATGAACAGCGTATCTCAAAAACGAAAAGTCGGATAAATACCAAACTTCAAACTTTTTGGTTCAATAACTTCAACAGATGCGATATGAAGATTTTAAACAAATTTCCTCGCCCCAAACTATCCTGTACATGGAGGATTTTTCGAATTTGTTTTATTTTCTAAAAAGTAGCTCTAAGATTTTGATTAGTTACCATATATTAAACATATTTACATGATAAATAAAATGTATACCTTGAAATTTCGGGGAATAGCCTATGAAGTCCACTTCATTCAGAAGGAATTTTCTGTAATTTTTTTAGTTACATTTATACCCTGCCTTTACCTGCATTGGTCTTATCTTTTGGTACTTATTCCTAAGGCAATGGTGTCAACTAGTATTCGTTTGCCGTTGAGTTTCTTGCACTTTGGGTTGTAATCATTCATACTTCCAGACTCTGGGAAAGATAGGGAATAGTCTTGACTAGAGCAAAATTCGCACCTCCCAGGCGGGAATCGAACCCCGGACCCCTTGCAGGCAGGTGCTGTACCGACTGAGCTATTGAACCAGCCTGTATAATCTTGTATAACTGGACTGGTAAATTTAAACTGGTAAAGCGATAGTCGAAAACTTACTACACAAAAAGGTGTACATCTATTTAAAATACACAATTTATTTAAATAAGTTTTTTTCAGCATAAACCATTTCTGAGATATCCATAGATTAAAGGCCTTAATTACACATTTCTTGGTCATTCTCTTACATTCAATATTCAATTGTTCCTCGCGATTGCATGGCATGGAAACTATGGAATTTTAAGACGAGCAAATAGCGTCCTACTCTTAAACATTTTACTGTTGATTATTGCTTCATATCTATAAGGAAATTGTAATGTAGCTATTTCTGTAAAAGTTTATTTTATTAAAATGTAATAGATAGAACAGTAAGCTTGAGTAAGAATAATTTGTATACCCACTAATAAACGATACGGGGTAGAGAAAATTATGTGAATATATCGCATCAGATTTTTCCCCTCTATACTTCATGTTAATAAAGAGAAATTTTTGCCGAAGTTTCATTACGCATTTCATTGTAGAAGGGGGATACAGGAAGCCGAACGGATAGTCCGGTTGCTATGTGATAGCTTTGATATTGCAGGAAATAACTGAATGGTGACAGCAGTCCAAAATTACAGAAGTACTGAAACCTCAAAACAAATAGCAACAGATATCTCGGGTATAGCTGATGTCACAAAGCTATTTGCAACAAATCTGTGTTTTAAAAACATCTCCATTGTCTTTTGTTCCTCGGTGTTTGTCTATTTCTTATAGTTACCAGTTAAACAATATCGTACAAAATTCATTCAAAATGAAGATGCCTCAATAGACTACTCGCATAACAATCAAGATATACATTTTACTTATCATGTAAATATTCGTGGAATTTTTAACCAAGATCATTACAACATTTTTGAGAAACGAAAAAATAATGAAATATTTTCTATATGAAGGCTAGTAAGAGATGCGTGGATTTTCTTGAAAATTTTTGTGTGATAACTTTGGAAGATAGTGAATTTTAAAACCAATTAAGAATTTATCTGAAATTTAAACACGGGTCTTTTTATAAAAGCGTTTCGGCTTTTCTTATTAAGGAGCTTAAAACGCGTTATTTCCGGTGAAATTTCGAAATCGAAAGTCTTAAGTCTTCTACCTACTAGGTATATGATAGAGAAAGTAAAAATCTTAATTATAATTCTGGACTAATCAGTCCAACTTAATCTGGACTGAACATTTACTCTCATTCGAACTCACGAATAATGACCGCTGGTAGATGGGCGTGAGTGCGAGCGAGTGATCTATTGGAAATACAGTAACTGAGTTGAATTTGAAAAGTATAAGAATAATTGGTTGTTAGTTGGTTAATTTCGCTTAGTTGATTTTCTATTGGGCCATTGCTGGCTGCCCTTTCACGTCCAGGCGCTCGCTCCAGGCCAGTGGTGACTTAATACGGTCATTACATCACTTCGTCTATAAGGTCGTCGCAGTCTAAGGATCCCCAAGCGGCGGCCTTTGTGCAGTAGCCAAACACTTGTTCACTACCCTCCCTAACCGCAACCACCATAAACATATCAGTGACATCCATGTGCACATGCGCGTTGTTGCCACAGTTAAAAATAGTATTTAAAAGCAAAACTTTGTAGCTGATTTCCATATGTACAGAATACAATCATGCAGTTTGTCTGCTTGCTTTATACACAAATGCAGTAAACAACTATGCATCCATAATGATTATATTTATGTTACAAACGCTTTAAAATATAACTGAGGATGACCTGAACTAATATACTACGCTACAAGAATGGAAATGCATGTTAATATATCCGAGAGAAACTTAGAAACATGTTCCGAATGAACTATACATTGTTGGACATAACATTAAATAATTAAAGTACATAAATATGAATTTATTTTGAAAAGAACTCTTACTCCCAAAACAACGTCTCATTTTGATTATGCTATTTAACCTAAAAGTTAATTTTTATAAATAAGGGTTGCATGTTTGCAGTTTTGCTTACTGTAATTATTATGTGCGTGGAGCTATGGTGAAAGTATTTTTTATTTTGTTTGTCCTGCAACCACAGAATGTTAGAAAAACAAGTTCCGGAAGATGTAAACAAAAACAGTAAATATGTAAAATTAAAAAAGAAGAAGAAGCGGGTGAAAACGTAAAGCGAACGCAGGTCTTTGTATTACTCATGGAAGATAGGTGCTTTTTACGTAGCTTTGAAAACATGATAAATTTGCTTCACAACAATGTTTTAATTAATATAAAGCTAATTAAGAAGAGGTTGTGTATTGTTTAAGATGTAAGATTAATAAACATGACATCTTCTGTTTACTTCAATGAATAGCTTTATTATAAAATACAGGATAAGTAAAAATACGGAAGGCAAAAGAAAGAAGATCAAACAGAAATCTTATGTGTTATATTCACATGATTATCTCTATTCACTCTTCTACAAATTACTTTTACAAAAGCTTATTCTTCTATCTACTTCTTCTTAAACGAGATAAAATTTCATTGCACATTTCATTGTAAATATAAGGATTCATACGCCAAAGCGATAGTCAGATTTTTAAAAACCAGATGATGATTTTGAAATTCCATGCTCTTAGCAAGACTTCCAACTTGTATTTCAAAATTCAAACCAATAACAAAGATTTTCCCGGAAATGATTAACATAATTTGACCTAAAATGTGTCCTTTACTGAGACTGCATTTTACGCACAGTAAGATTTTGCCTATCTCTTACGGTGTACCAGTTGTACAAAAAGTTGAGAACGAGGAAGAATTTACAAGTTATTCCCAGAACATAAAATTCAAGATACAAATTTTATTTTTTATGCAAATATCTTAAACATGCGGTATTTTACTAAAAACCGTTATAGTTGTTTTTGAGAAATTCAAAACAATAGCAAACATTTTCCACGTAAAGGGTTCTTTTCTACATGTTCGTGAACATTACACACAAAAATCTGGCTTTGCTTATTCAAAGCTTTTGTAGCCCCCTTTCTTCGTGGTCTTGGCACTACTGGTACTCGGCAGAGTCAGTTGTTGGTGCGGCCGGAGGGTCAGCAACTTGGTTCGTTTAATTAAACTGTTAAATGCTAATAACTATTAAACACTGCTAAACATACAAAACTGCACTAAGTAAAACACTACATAACTTCTCTAAAGAAGTAAGATATAAACTTAACTGTCACAGCTGCTAAAACGTACTGAAACCGAAGTAACAACAGAAATGACATTGCAACAACGCTTTGCTTTGGTGGAGCTAAAGAAAGGACCACGCATTGTATTTGAGGGATGGTAAGACCCTACTAATCGTTTACTGATGGGTTTATGGTCAGGCTTCAAAGATTTCCGTTCGCTTTGTAGCCGACTGGGGAAACGTTGACTGCGACCACTTTACACGAGTTACGCCGGCCAATAAAGCGACGCAGCCAGAATGAGGGATCAGCCGAGTCCGATGGAAGGAACTCGTCCTTCGCACGCAAAATGGTGTTCTACTCCCTCCCCCTCTACAGTGTCTATAGATGGATATTTTATTTCACTTCGTTAGTTACATAAATTAATTCTCATATAAGTTCTATAATACATAATTTTATCTCTACACATAACCTTTTACATATCATTTTCTGCATTACTGCATTCTGCATTTGCTGCATTACTAAGGGTTCGCAAATATCCAACACCATGGTTGTCGAGTTATTGGGTCCTATTTAATTTTATGATTCAACATTTTCTTTCTATTCCCTATTTCTAATTTATTTCAGCCATTTATTGCTCACTACACTTAAATATTTTCGTATTTCAATTAAACTTTCCTTGGATTTAACTCATAACATCCTTTTACCTATTTGGTAATCTAGACCAATTGTTTCTTTGCAATTTTTCCTCTTATTGATTGTTCCTTTACATTCTAACATTAAATGCCAATAATTATTAAATTAGTTATTACATAGTGGGTAATTGTCTTCATTTTCTCCTTCTCCTATGCCTTTTAACCTCACCCCCCTGACCTAGTCCATGAAAAGCCCTCTCTTGCTATTTTATTACAAACATTAACATAGTTTTCTCTTTCCCATGTCCTTTTAATCTCTGTATATACATATAATGATCTTTTTGAATTAAAACTACCAATTATTTCCTGTCTTTCCATATCTTCAATACTTAATCTAACTCTTTTCCAACATCTCTTCTCACGTGATTGTCTATATCTCCAAATATCCACAAATATTTCATTGAGAATTGCTTCTAGACGATTGTAACAAGTATCCTCTTTATTTAGCTTTCGCTGAACCTCCAAACATTGTTTTAAAATATTATTCTCCGATTCCTCAATTATCAACCAATATTTCACTATTATTTCAATAATTTTATTCTTACTACCAAATCTCCCTAACTCCATTTGTGCAACCTCATTAGGTGAGGCTCTTGGTAGACCCAGAATTATTTTACAAAAGCTCCTATGCACTTTATTTACCTGCTCCCACCCCTCCTCGATACCCCAAATCTCTGCACTATACAGCATTTTTGCCTCAACTACTGCTCCATATACTCTATCTATTTTACGTGCACCCCAAGGATTTTATCTAAACATGCCCTAAAAACTTTTATTGGCAGTTTTCCTTTTGCTAAAACCCGTTTCGTTTGTTCTCCCCATCTATCGTTGCTACTTAGTCTTACTCCCAAATAAAAATTTCTGACAATCTCAATATCCCTACCTTTCCAACTCCATTTTTCATGCTTTCTGAACTTATTACCCTTTTTAAATACCACTTTTTTGTTTTGCTTGTATTAACCTTAAGGTCCACTTGTTACAAAAACTCTCTATTGCTCCAATTACTTTGTTTAATCGCACAGTAGTTATTGATCCTGCAACCAAGTCATCCGCCAATAGTAACCCTGGTATCTCCTCATTCCCAATTATTGGAGAGTGGCTATTTTAAAACTTAATTATCTCTAGAATATCATCGATGAACAAATTAAGTAATATAGGGCTTAATTTGCAGCCTTGCCTTAAACCTATACAATTTTTAATCTCCTTCGACCTTACATTTTTATCAAACCTTATACAAAAATCATTATTTTCATATATTGCTTGTATTGTTCTCATACAGTTGTTACTCATACTTTTCATACCCAATTTGGTACATAAGGCTTCCCAATTTATTGTATCGAAGGCTTTTTCTAAATCAACAAATAAGATATACAATCTTCTCCTTTTGTTTGATAAATATTTATTAACCATTGAAGACATAAAATATTGTCTATTGCTCTCTTGTTTTTCTGAAATCCCGCCTATAGATCAGATACTTTTCCCTCTTGCTCCGCCCAACTTTGCACTCTTTCAGCCAAAACCCCTGTATAAACTTTACCTAACGCTGATAAGCTAATCCCCCTATAATTTTCTGGGTTATTCATCTCCCGTTTATTCTTAAATATTGGCACCACTATTGCTGTTTTCCAACTCCTAGGTACCTTCCCCCCTTGAAAGATCAGCGACTATATTAGAAACAGTGACGACAAGACGCCCTAAGCCCTGCCCATTCGCCATATTCTTACTAACTCAGGCAAAAGCGCTATGGATATATCCATAAAAATGCATGAAACGGAGGACTAGTTTTTCTTAATTTAGAGTGCTCCAATATAATCTAGAAACAAAATTTACATTTACGGACTTTTTCGTAGCTTCAAAATCTTCAATAACTACGATATGCTTGCTCTACATAACCAAAAAGTCAATATAAACAATTCTATTAATTTCAGATTATTACGAATTGCTACGAATCCTGTTTGTCAGCAACGAAGCATTTGATCGTTCTTTTTTATGTGCATGTTATCAACATTATAAAGGATGTGAATGGGCAGAAGAAGATAATTACAGCGATGATAACCATATCGTGATATACAAATGACACGATTACCACACGTTCTCATTTTAGACACAAAACCGAGCTTCCGCTTACCCGTAGGTTGAAAACAAATTAAGTCATTCATCAAATGTAATACGCACATATATAAATACTTGTGCTTTACATTGTTTATAGAAACCACGAGTGGCTCATGAAATGGGCGTATAAACTTTCTTTTGTTAGATCTTTTTCTTGTTGCCCTGTTTTGGCAATAGATCCCGCTTGTTGTGAAGTTGTTTATAAATCTATACAAATAATAAAATTGAATCCGATAACTTTTCCCGTAATTTTCAATTTTGGCTGAATAATTTGTGTTAATGGAGCTACCCTGATGACAAAAATAGCATTTTTAAAATGTATGTACATGCATGTTATTTTTCACGCAAGAATGGCAGAATCGATTGGAAACTAAGAAATTAACATACCCTAGGTCCCATGCGTTATTTGGCATATATAAGGCTATATGGAATATTAATTACTTTTCCCCAAAGAGAAGGGGTTTCCAGTGGGTTTCAAAGTAAGAAATCTAAATATATAGCTTATTGATGTTTTTATACATAACAAAACGTTACGTAACAAAGATTTATAATTATGATGTTTCGGACAGGTTGTGTTGTTTACAACATTTATATCGAATGAGTATTTTAGAAGTTATACAAATTTTTTTCGTTACTATTACCTATTCGTACCAGTTATCGTGGCGAACAGTATAGTTTCCAAATAAATGTTTCAATTTTTATAGATACCCTGAAAATGCCGTTTTTATTACCTGGTTTTAATACACCGCATGCAGCTCTTTGAACAGCGAGGAAGAGGGCGACGTAGAGAGAGAGAGAGAGAGAGAGAGAGAGAGAGAGAGAAGTGAGAAAGGGGGAGAGAGCGGGAGAGGGAACTGGAGAAAGGAAATACGCAGAGGGAAACCACAAGGCAGCGGGAATGCAGAGGGGGAGGAAGAAAGTGGGGTAAAAACAGAGAAAAAGGGAAGCCATGCTAAGGATTTTTACACCCCAAAAGTCCAAAGCCCTTTGCCGGATTTGAACCTGTGACCAGTGTGGAACTACATACAAGCTAGCATTGTAATCACTGCTGACGAAGGACATAACCTTTGGGTAATTACTGTAAAAGAAGCTACTGTTAAGCATTTTCTATTTGATACTGCTGTTAGGAAAAGTAGATCTCAACACGGAGATTTACTTGCACAGCACTTAGTAATTGTCTTGAACTGTTTAGAAATAATTTTAATGTTTTTGGAAGAAATCTATTATCTTTCTTTTGAGTTTATGATAGCCATGTATACTGCAATATTTAAAATCAGATTCATACTCTTCTCAAGGAATAATTGGAAAACATCCATTTCTATTTAAACGCTTCTTCACGACAAAAAATCAGGTCTTTTCGAAAATATCGCACTAACATGCCCTTCTTGGTCGAGTTGCTGCAACCCACTGCAGCAAACCTAGGTATGTTTAAACGCTGAATAAACGTACGTAGTTATGTTTTATGCTATATCGCTATTACTATGGAATAAACGGAGAAATATGATTATATTCGATCACAACCTGCGCAGGCATATGGCGACAACCAACAATAATATGGCTGATAATATCAGTGACTTCGTTGACCAATAACAATCGACGCACCACTTGTCGCCACTGTCTCTTAATACAGTCACTGTACCATCCTCGATGTGGCGTTCCAGCCGGATGACGTCTGGTCACGTGGTCTCCCGCGGGTTTAGCTAGACAGCGAGCACAAAGAATAAGCTTAATCTGACGAGTATTTATCAACAATCGGATCCGCGGCTTTAGCTCGATGCATGGGGTAGCAGCGAAACCACTCGATTTTCGGCCTATTCAAAATTTATTTAAACCTCTTTTGTGAGTATCATTCAAAATTATAATTATGCCATGCGTGCGGCGTATAGTAAACCATTCGGTTAGAGTATGTTGCTTTCAAACTGATTGTGAAGACAAATAACTGTAGCTCATTGCAGAAAGTGTAAGGAGAACAAAGGCTTAAAAATATTCACTTTTTGCAATTCCATCTAAACTTAAAGGAGTGCTAACCAAAGCTTTAATACATTCAACTTATAGCTGCAAGAATTATGAGCATTCTTCGTATTATTTAACCTTTGTTATTTCCTTATCATTTGCATGAGTCAACCACTAGTTATATAATTTTGAAGTGTGTGCACGTGTCACGTAAGGAAACAGAAATAAAATACATGGGCCCAGCAAGCAATTATTGTGAGCGTTGCACATTTACAATTCAGAACCAGTATTTCTGAATAACTTCTCTAAGTAAATGCAGTGGGTAACTGGGTTTTCCAAGAATTTATATATCACGATCCAACCTACAATATTGTAACAAGAACATAGGCAATACTTTGTGCCAGGCGGTACACTATTTAAGTCTGTACATTTATAAAGGATATCTGTGAATTGATAATGGTCTTCTGGTATCGCAAAGTAGTTCTTATGAAATTAATTCAATATAGAGGGGATTTAAGTTGATACTAATATGTCCCATAGCCAATAATATCTTAAAAGGTGATTAGTAGATTTTAAAGGAATATACAAAAAGCCAAGTTAGAGACACGTTACACTGGACTTTCTCTATCCTCCATCTTTATTAGTGGGTATACAAACTATTCCTACTAAAGCTTATTTTCCTATCCACTGCATTTAATCTAAATAAACCATTACAGAAATAGCTACATTACGCATTTCGGTATAAATACAAAGAGAACTGCGATAGTCAAATGTTTAAGAACTATACGCTATACGCTGGCCTTAAAATTCCATCATGTTTCCATGCAATCCCGAGAAACAACTGAAATTGTTGGGACTTTAAAAGAATGACAGGTATCGAACGATTTGGACGTTTAATAACGGATATCTTAGAACCGGCTTATGTCACACAAAAAACTTATTTTAAGTAAATTGTATTTTAAAGAAACCTATATTTTTGTGTGGCAAATTTTCGACTGTATCTTAACTTTACGAGTTATACAAGATTATGCAAAATTCCTTGCGTATGAAGAAGACTTTTAGGTTATTCTTAGAAAATTCAAAATATATATTTTATTGGTCATATAAATATCCTTAATACATAGTATTTTAACCAAAATCGTTAGAGCCATATTTTTCGTAAATTAAAGTTTTCAAAAAAATGTTCCATGTAAAGGTTATCTGAGGTGGGTTTTTCTTCAAAATCCTTGTGTTGCATCCTTGGAAGATACTACACTGGGATAAATACCAAACTTGCTATTTCAGTTTTCGTTTTGCTGTTCACAGACACACACACACATGAGGACATGTTTCTAAAAATGCTTTATTTGAATTCAGGGGGCCATCATAACATGTCTTTACGAAGAAATCTCGGTATCGAAGTTTTGAGT
Organism: Deroplatys truncata; assembly: GCA_030765065.1. Classification (NCBI taxonomy): domain Eukaryota; kingdom Metazoa; phylum Arthropoda; class Insecta; order Mantodea; family Mantidae; genus Deroplatys; species Deroplatys truncata. The sequence goes on from CM060975.1 coordinate 226,471,282, forward strand.
GGAACGCAATACGTCCCCTACTTGCTATATGTAGAAGAGAAGGTAATAACATTTCCTAAAATTACAATTATGTGAGCTTGATATAAATATTTATAATGTTTTAACATTGTTGTCTGACTAGTTGAGACTTCCTATCTGTACGATAACCGGCGCGACAATCCAGCCTTCCAGAAGGTTCTTAATGAAATACGCATGCAGTGGCGGAAGTTAAAAGCAGATTAACCGCAGTGTCACTTCCAGCAACATGCAAAATCTCAATTGCAGCTCAGTTTGGCTTCCCAACAAGCAGTATGGAAAAGCTAAGACGATACAATTACAGCCGTAATGGAACATTGAGAAGGATGTCTCCATAGTAATAGAATGTACTGAGGTGAAAGCCTGGTTGTCTAAATCCCACCTGCCAACATAAGGTAAATCCTGGAGACCTCTCCTGCGGTACCAGTCTGAGCTTCCCCCGAGCTTAAAATATAGGGTAGCCAAATTATATTCGAACCCACTCGCGGCCTCTCTCTACTGCGCGAGACAGCGGCAGTCGCCGGGGAAATTACGCCGGCAGAGGCGGACTAAAATCCTTACCTTATAATAGATGCTGGAAATGTTGACTTTCTGCTCTCAAACAGGGAGCATATCTCGTGTAAATGTTCTCGCTCACTCTCCGAAGCTCAGCAGCAGGAATTCTTAAGATTTATTGCAAAATGTTTTCTCTAATTTCCTGTAGTGTGCGAGGATTGGAACGATACACTTTGTCTTTTAAAGAACCCCATAAATAAAAATCACAACTCGTAGGTTAGGAGAACGAGGGGCCACAAATCAACACTAATTATTCTGTCATTAAACACCTCTCTTATGGCATGTAATTGTTATGATTTTTATTTATGGGGTTCTTTAAAAGAGCTGCTGGGCTTCGGAGAGTGAGCGAGAATATTTACACGAGATATACTGCCTGTTTGAGAGCAGAAGGTCAACATTTCCAGCATCTATTATATGGTAAGGATTTTAGTCCGCCTCTGCCGGCGTAATTTCCCTGGCGACTGCCGGCTGTTTTGCGCAGTAGAGAGGGGCCGCGGGTGGGTTCGAATATAATTTAACTACACTATAGTTAGTACTTAGTTTTCAGATGCTGATGTCGGTGTAAGGACGTCGTATAATCCTGTGTCTTTAATTTCTTTTTCAGTTGCTCTAAAGTATTGCTCTTTAGTAGTCGTACTAATGCTGTAATACTATAATTATATTCCCTTGCCAATGACATCGCAGGTGTTTCAGAGCACGTTCGTGACGTTTATTAGTGTGCGGATTTGTTCGTGGGAAGGTGGAACGTTACAATATATTTTCTCCATGTTTAGATTTATTCACTACATATTTCATTAACATATGTTTTCAAATGAAATGTCTCTGCTCTTACAAATAATAATATTTTTGTCCGATCTGTTAATTGTTTATCCACATATACAAGGTGGAATAAGTAACAAAATCTCATTGCTGTTGATTAAACTGCTTTGTCAAATAAAAAGTTACAACAAAAATGATCGTTAAGTTTACTATAAGTTTAATTTAAATAACTTTGGCATGCGTATCTCATTTCTTGAAGCGGAAGACAGAAACTGAAATAAAATACAATCGTGTAGCTTTATCTTCCCATGGTCATTTACGTTCATATGTATTCTCCACATTATTCATACAAAAGTTTGATTTCCCAACCGCTTCCTGTTAATAATTAAACAGTTAGCAGATGCGGTTTCAATATACATTTTGTAGTAGCTACATAGAGAATAGAAGAGGTAATCGACTGTCAATTGTTTTGTTTTTCCCTGCCTCGATATAACAAACGCTTTACGAAAAGTAGATCTCACAATATACCGTTATACATGGTGGAATGTCCTGAAATTAGAATATGGGGAGGGAAGTTTATATCTGCAAATGAGAGAATATCAGTTCAGAAGCTCCAAAGTTAAGATAACGAAAGTAAGAAATGAAGAGGATATAAAACTGTTAGGGAAGAGCAAATGAAAAATGATTCAGAAAAATAAACTGAAAGTACAGAAACTTAGCTGGGACCACTATGCATTAATAACCACGGGTTAAAATGTATGATGGCCTAAAGGATAAAATAGTAACTCATAGAATGTATAAGAAAATTATAAAAGTTTATTATGCAGCATTATGGCAAATAAATACAACCACAGTATATAATTGTTTCAAATAAAAATGTTTGTTGCATTAAATATTTCTGAAATATTTATTCTTGGTGGTTTTCATTTTCCCAGTATTTTAAACAGTACATTTCAAAATGCTAAATGCCGTTCTTTTGTTTCTCACTAGCTCATTAAAATACGTCTACGCTTTTCATACCTTTGATGCATCTCAACCTTTTGGGTGCTCTTGTGTACTGAAACCAGTACTGGGGTTTTTATTATATTTATCAGACGAACACACAGAAAACAAAATGAAGTCACGTGATTGTGATACATCCCATTTTCTATTAACGATCAATTATAAGGATTATAATGCCTGTAATACGACGTTGACGAAAACTGTTTTTTACTTCCAAAGATATGATTTATACGATAGGTTCTTCTAGATTCTGAAGCTTTTTCTTGCTTGTAAAGTGGATGTTTTTATCATAGGAAAGATGTCACAAACCTGTCATCCTGAAATGTCAGTTCTATCAACCGCGTATCTCCTCTTTAATGGAACATTCAGGGCCTTATAGCAAAAAGTTACAGAGACCGACACAAACAAATAGTTTCCATTTGGCATGCATATTCAATCAGAAAGTGAATATTCAGGACAGAAGGGAATGGATTGAAGAATATTCTAAAAAGTATTCCCAGAAACTACTTACTATGTAGTAAGCGAGGGAGGATCGTTGGTTTGATAGCAAGCATTAGAATTTACATTTTCAGAACTATGTAATAGTATATTGCGTTGCAAGTGCGGAAAGAACAGCTTTGCAGTAAGGGGAAGAAGTTTTAAACCAAAGATTTGTTCGAATACTTTCACTTATGAGTTTCTATAAAAACTGTGTTGCATACATTGTTTTCGACGATAGTGAATAATAGAAATATTTATGGCAAAATGAAACTAATTGCTATCAGCCGTTCAAAAGTAGTATCACGATCGAACGCACTAACATTTGCGAATCTCACCAGGAATCCACAGCAGGTCGCCTAGGTTCAAAATTTTAAATTGTGTTTTATTTATGGACGCTCTTTAACTACTGTGGTTCACAGTGTACCATTCTATATGAGGCGTGAAAAGCCGAAAATTGCTAAGAGGCCTCTCTATCAGGCTTAATGTTCTTTTAATTCCATAAATCTATGACACGGGACCACTGGCTTTACTTACCTTCCTATGGAAGCAAGAGTTTTACGCCTCCCAAAAAATCTATCGCCCTCCGCCGGGTATGAACCCACGACCTCGGGGATTAGAGACTAGTATGCTACCCACCTAGGTTCACCTGTACAGAATGTAAATCGCCGCAGTACATAGCGACTTAATGCAGCTTCATCTCTGTGATATAAAAAGTGTAAAGATGGTTCACAAACCATAGTTGTATTTGTCAATGGGCGGTGTGTAGCTTCTTGCGCCGCCATTGGCCTGGGAGCGGCGGGCCACTTGAACGGCCATCCATCCAGCAGTGAGCAGGCCCAATGCTGCTTAACGTGGCGGTGTAAAATGAACAGGAGTGGCAGTACATCTGGTCAAAGGCATTCTTGCGCAGTTCTTCCTTCTAGGGACCCTGTAATCGTGGTGTCCCAGAGTATGAACCACTGGTTGGTATGAGTGGTCGGTTTTGCTCACAGAGTACGGGTTCTCTCCCGTACCATGTCCACGATATAAGGGAGACCGGGGTAGGTATAGAGCATATGAGACGGTAATCTACCCCGCTATCTTAGATCACCCTTAGCGACCTGTTCTGCACGATTTGCAGCCTGGGGATGTGGTCTCTGCCACCGATCCCCAGACCTCACAGCCATTCAGGATCAGGGGCGGGATAGTCATCCGATACTTGCGTAGGTTCAGGTATGTGGGCATTTTGGATCGGAGAACAGGAGGCCGAAAAGCCGTATGGCCTTTCCCTGACATGCGCGGTAAAACTGAACCTGTGACTGAGGAATCCGAGGTAACCCAGGGGATTCTCCTCCGCCACAACCTCAGAGGCCGCTCTGGCGCCAAAGACGAAGCTTATCCAGGAGTAGGGCTGAGCTCCTCCCCTCCTGCCAGCGGCCCGGATTTGTTGCTAAAATGGAGGAAAAAACAAGGGAGCATTCTTAATATGTGCCATGATGAGGACATCGTCAGCATCCTGGCACGTAACAATCCTGGGTGCATTTGTGATGCCAGACATGTAGACCGCGAAGAGAAGTGGAAACAGTACAGTGCCTTCGGGATATTAGCCGTTGTGTGTCTTACGGTTGAAACCTCCCTTACATTCTCACCGTGAATGTGCGGTCCCTAGAAAATTGCTTATCGATGCGAGATAGGGGGATGAATGTCTACCTCCTGAGTGTTTACAAAAGGCTGAAAGACAATAGTGAAAGTCTTCTCTACGTCCAGCAGCACCACAATTGTCTTGAAGTTTTCCTGGAAGCCTTCTAGGCCAATGCAGAGCTGTAAAGTTGTGGAGTGGCCACTGCGAAAGCCCAACTGGCAATCAGGGAGGAGATGCCTTTCCTCGAAGAGAGGTTGCCAGAAGCAACCGCTCCAAAACCCCTGAAACGGTCAGGCGTATGCTTATGGAGCGGTAACTGCAAGGGAACACCGAATTCCTCGAAATGCACACGTTGAAAAGTGACGGAGATGTAAGCAGGCATTGTAAATCCGCATCAAATGGACGACGTCCCTTTGGGGAAGGTGCTGAAGTATGAGCACCTTGACGCAGTTGTTTTCCCGAGTGGAAGAGAAAATGCTGTTAGGTACTTACCAAAGCACCGATGGGAGTTGGAGTCTGAAAGTGTGGGACTCGCCAGTGCACGACCATATCCACCAAAAACTCCTCCACCGAATAGGACGAAGAATAAGAAAAGAATACGTAGGAAAAGATAACGCGGTGCCATATAGCATCCGCGTTAGCCTGACGAACGATACTTGGCTACCACCCAATGGGCGGGAGCGGTCGTAATGTAAGCTCATAGGCTACAGCCATGACAGGTTGAAAGTTGATGATTAAGGAAACGTCAGGAAGGGTGATTCTGGTATGGTGTTAGTGGCATCGTCTTCTCAATTCCTCGCTGCAGACGCGCTACTTCTCTATTATATGGTGGTGTTTTTGCGGAACCGTATATGGTATATGCCCGAAGGCACAACAATGTCGGCAGGGTGCCTGACGGTCCACTCTGCTAGCCTGGGTGCGTAAGCATCGCCCTAACAAGGGCAGGTCCGCCTCAAGACCACTTCGTAATCGCCAGGGTCTGTAAGGTCCAACAGGATAAGCGGCGATGGTCCCTTGGCGGTGTAGATCCAAGTGTCTTTCAGCGCTGAGGGCCGTTGCTGCTGGGCTGTTGCTAGAATGAACCTTGTTGAAATATCCTGCGGTAACCGAGGAGGTACAGACTGTGCTGGAGGAGATGGCTGCGGTGATGATGATGATGATGATGATATGCGGTTTAAGGGCGCTAAACTGCTGCGGTCATCAGCGCCCTTACAATGTGTAAAATACAAGGTCAAAATATAAAAGACAGGTAAAAAACCGCATAATTAAAAAACGTGACACAAACCCGCGATGTCAAAAAAGTTAAAAATAACAACAGAATAACAATAACAATAATAACAATAACAATAAAAACAATAACAATAATAACAATAACAATAATAACAATAAATATATCTGAAAAACCAACACACTAAAATCATGGTCACTAAAAGAATAAAACGTGTCAAGAACTGTAGAATGCAAGGAACATGAGCGCCTTATGTCTGGGGAGAAGGGCCCCATTAAAACTAACAATATAAAATCAAACAGCTAAAAGGCGCTCAGCGCATCAAATGCGACGGCTAAAACCAATGTCAGTGATAAAACGTAAAAGACATTCTACAGCATGCGCGTCGTCTACCAACACGTTGGCTAGGCCAACAGGCAGACCCACGCGAACGCGCAGTGGAGCTAAAACTTGACACTCGGTTAAAATGTGACGGACCGTTAAGGGCACGTCACACTGACCACACAGAGGTGCGGGATCACCACTTAACAGGTATCTATGACTAAAAAGGCAATGTCCGATACGAAGGCGTGTTAAAAGTACCTCTTCCCGACGAGAAGCACGGGAAGAGGTAGCCCAGACTAGCGGAAGAGGTTTAACCTCCCGCAACTTGTTCCCCCGGAGGGCCGTCCACTCATCGCGCCAGCGCGAGAGGATGCGGCGACGTAAAATAACACACGAATCTGACGAGGGAACAACAGAAGTAAAAAATCTGGGTAATAAAATCGCCGATTTCGCAGCGACGTCGGCCGACTCATTCCCTGAGATACCCACATGACCTGGAATCCACATAAAAGAGACGCTGATGCCAGAGGCACCAAGCGAATGGAGCAGGTCATGAATGCGCTGTACGAGGGGGTGGTAAGTGTACAGCGCGTTAATACTCTGAAGGGCACTCAGAGAGTCCGAACAAACAACACAACGCCGTAAGACTTGCCGCTGAATGTATAAAACACATTGATAGATACTAAAAAGTTCGGCGGTATAAATCGAACATTGCCCGGGTAAACGAAAAGTAAAACTATGCGCACCTAAAACAAAGGCACATCCTACTCCAACATCAGTCTTAGACCCATCAGTATAAATAAAATGACAGTCTCCGAATGTTGCCTGAAGTTCTAAAAATGCGGATCTAAGGACTGAAGCAGGGGTCTCATTCTTCGGCATCGACGTTAGCCCAAGGTGGATGTGGGCCTCAGCGCGCGACCATGGAGGAAAGCGCGTTTCCCCTCGGGTAAGGGCCGGCGCTGGCGTTACGTCCAAATGCCGAAGTAGCAGTCGAAATCGAACCCCTGGAGGGAGCAATGCAGAGGAGCTAACGAAATATTGGCGATCAAGCGAATCCTCGTAAAATACATCGAAGGACGGGTGGTGAGGCAAGCTTGAGAGTCGACAAGCATAGCTGCACAAAAGCATCTCACGCCGGAAGGACAGCGGAGGCTCTGCAGCTTCTGCGTACAGACTGGGTACAGGGCTAGTTGGAAAGGCCCCTGTAGCGACTCTTATGCCACGATGGTGAATGGCATTCAATCGACGTAACACAGATGGACGTGCCGACGAATAAACAATACACCCGTAATCAAGCTTGGATCGGACCAAAGAGCGATAAAGGCGAAGAAGGACGGTCCGATCAGCTCCCCAGGATGTGCCACTTAAAACACGTAAAATATTAAGAGAACGGTCACACTTTGCTTTTAAAAAGGAAACGTGCGAGGTCCAACACAACTTCCTTTCAAAAATCAACCCCAAAAATTTCGCCTCGTCTGTAAACGGAAGTATCCCGGGCCCAAGATGGAGAGAGGGCGGAGGGAAATACTTCCGGTGCCAAAAGTTGATGCAGACGGATTTCTCGGCGGAGAAATTAAAGCCGTTGGCGTTACTCCAGGCGTAGAGACGGTCGATACAGCTCTGGAGACGGCGTTCGAGTAGACAGGTCCGCCGTGAACTACAATAAATAGCGAAATCGTCAACAATAAGGGACGATGAAATGCCAGGTGGAATACAATCAACAATGGGGTTGATAGCAATCGCAAAAAGTGTGACACTGAGTACAGAGCCCTGCGGTATTCCGTTCTCTTGAATAAAACGACGAGATAAAACCGAGCCCACACGTACACGAAAGACGCGGTCCGTCATAAACTCCCGAAGAAATATGGGAAGACGACCGCGGATATTCCAATCGTGAAGTGTACGTAAAATGCCGCCCCTCCAACAAGTGTCATAAGCTTTCTCCAGGTCAAAAAATACAGCCACGGTTTGACACTTTCTCAGAAATCCATTCATAATATGCGTCGACAAGGACACCAGATGGTCACGGTAGAGCGATAGCGACGAAACCCGCACTGAGCGTTCGCTAGAAGTTTCTGAGACTCAAGCCACCATGTCAACCGCCCGTTGATCATGCGCTCCATCACCTTGCAAATGCAACTGGTGAGGGAGATAGGGCGGTAGCTGGAAGGTAGTTGGCGATCCTTCCCAGGCTTAAGAATAGGGACAATGGTGGCTTCGCGCCAAACGGAAGGAAAAATGCCGTCTTGCCAAATACGGTTATAGACCTGTAAGAGAAAGAGTTTACTGTCGGCTGAAAGGTGCTTTAACATCAGGACATGAATGCCGTCCGGGCCAGGAGCGGAGTGCCTAGAGCAATTAAGAGCGTGCTCCAGCTCCCTCAGTGTGAAAAGTTCATTATAACACTCATTATTAGCAGACCGAAAATTAAAGGTGTCGAAATCCAGCCGGTCTTTGATAGAGCGAAAGCCGGCGGAATAATGGTCTGAACTGGATACGGCCTCAAAGGCAGGACCCAGAGTGTTAGCGATGGCAGCCGGATCCACTATAGTGGCATTAGAAACCTGAAGGCCAGAAACAGTACAATGTGACACTTTACCTGAGAAGCGACGAAGTTTATCCCAAACAACGGATGAAGGCGTAAAACGATTAAAAGACTCGACAAAACGAGCCCAAGATGCCTTCTTGCTATCCTGAATAATGCGACGAGCCCTGGCGCGCGATTGTTTAAAAGTCACCAAATTATCAAGTGTAGGGTGTCGCCGAAACACCCTAAGTGCAGTCCTACGGGCACAAACGGCGTCCCAACAATCCTCGTTCCACCACGGAACAGGTGGCCGCCGAGGTTGGGAGGATGAACGGGGTATTGCACGTTCGGCGGCTGAGAAAATAATAGACGTAAGGTGCTGCACTAGTTGATTAATGTCGGAGAAGGGCTGGTCGTCAAAATGCACGAGGCTGCAATACAAGCTCCAGTCGGCTTTTGCGAATATCCAGGTAGGTACTCTGTAATGCTGTACGTGGTGCGACAGAAGAGAAACGATGCAGGGGTAATGGTCGCTGGAGTAGGTGTCAGCGACGACGTTCCACTGAAGACGACGTGCAAGCTGGAGTGAGCAAATGGCAAGGTCCAGGTGAGAGAATGTACCAGAAGAATCAGAAATAAAAGTAGGTGCACCTGTATTGAGGATGGAAAGATTGAACTGATAAAAAATGTCGGAAAGAAGAGTTCCCCTCGCACAAGCCCTCGGCGAACCCCACAGTGGGTGATGGGCATTAAAATCTCCCAACAGAAGAAATGGTGTTGGGAGAGCGGACAGGAGAGCTCGAATGTCCGCGGGAGCGAGGGGAGACGATGGAGGTGAATATACAGAGCAAACAGAAAACAAAAAGCCGGGTAAGTGAAGGCGAACGGCAACAGCTTGCAAGTCGGATGTAAGTGTGACAGGTGTAAAATGAACGTCGTTACGCACTAAGAACATGACACCTCCATGAGCAGGAGTACCCTCCTCCGGTTCAAGGTCGTAGCGAACCGGAGTATATCCTCGGAGATCAAAAGGATCGTGAGGGCGAAGCTTAGTCTCCTGCAAACATACGACCATAGGCGAATGGGAACGCAATAAAAGTTGCAGTTCCGCCCTATGCGATCGTACACCACGTACATTCCAGGTCAGGATAGCCATTAAGAAAAAAGGGGATAAACTGTCTATTTAGAAGGGCGGCTTAAAATTACCTTTTGTTTAACCTTTGGGCTCGGGCTTTTTGTATGGAGTTGGTCAGACTCCATAGCTTCCTCGGAGGGAGGGCCCACGCGCTCAGTGCCAGAAACCGATTCAAGCGCCGTGAATCGGTTCTGGGTGGCGATGGGTGAGGGGCGCCGCTGAGCGCGGCTTGTCCCAGGACCTTCCTGGGACAGCGACCTCCGAGGAGGAGAAGGTGAACTTTTGTTACCGTGCGCACGCGGAGGGTCTTTCAAAAAATCTTCCCTACGTAGTTTCTGCTTGGGCTTCTTTTCAGCGGCTTGCGACTTCATTGACTTTGGAACAGGTTTATAGGGCTTGGTAACAGTAACTTTAATAGACGGCCGGATGGTAGTGGCGGTTAATCCAGTCAAGGTCCAGGTCTGAGTTTCGGCATCTACTCGTGGTACTGGCGAGGCAACAACAGAACTAAATGTGCCAGATCGCAGGAGTGAAGGTTGGCGCGCATGGAAACGCCTCCGGGCTTCGGCGAAGGAGATTTTCTCCTTTACCCGGATCTCCTGGATCGCCTTCTCGTCCAGATACCGCGGACAGTCTGCAAACGAAGCAGAATGTGACCCTTTACAATTAACGCAGACGGGGGCTGTTGAACAGGCACCTTCGTGTGAGGGCTGGCTACATGATGCACAGATGTTAACGGCACTCTTACATGAGACTTGCGTATGCCCAAAACGTTGGCACTTAAAACAACGCAGAGGTCTAGGAATATAAGGCCTCACAGAAATACGTTCGTACCCTGCGGAGATGCTCGTGGGCAGATCGACGCCATCAAATGTTAGAAACAGGGTACGAGTGGGTACCAATACGCCGTCGCGTTTGGCCTGCACTCGATGAACCGCTGTCACCTTCTGGTCTGCAAGATATTCGACCAGGTCCTCGTCCGATATGCCATCGAGGCTATGCGTGGTGACAACGCCTCGACAAGAATTCAAGGTGCGGTGCTTCTCAACACGGATAGGATAACCGTGGAGAAGCGTGGCGCTCAACAAGGACTTACTTTGTGCCTCGGATTTGCTTTGCACTAACAACGAACCATTACGAAGCCGAGTGCAGGAAAGAACCGGACCAGCAATTGAGTCAATGCCCTTCTGGATGATAAAAGGGTTCACCTTCTCGAATGATTGTCCTTCACTAAGTAACAACCAGCTGTTGGCGGTCTACTTCTGTTACTAAAACTTTTCGGCGCTTGTTGTTTATAATGGAGAAAGGGTGCTCCATAGCGAAAAAAATCCTCCACCATTGCAACCGTCTCCGACCTCGGGCTCTGACTTCCCGGGCGTTACCCCGGCTTGGGTGAGTGGCCTATCTATACCTAGCTCACCCCAGGGTCACACCTCCCAGAACATAGACAGAGGGACCCAATCGCCGTCGGAAGCCAGCAGCTCATGCATAGGCCCCCCCGCGGGACTGCAGTTGAACAGCGGATACGAACAACAACCCTACATGACGACCCCGGGTGGTGGGGATGACGCCATTACCCACTCACCCAGCTGCGCACCCAGTGCGCGGGTATCTGTCAGGCTGTGTCCACGGAGGATTTAAATAAAAAGATAAAAGAAACTAAAACTGTGTGGGCGTTTCGCACGCAAGGTAGGCCGGCGGGGAAGAAAAAGAGATATGCGAATGTCGTGGTGCGAAATGGCCGGAAAGTGATAAGGGAAGAAAGAAACGATGGTGAGGTGCGGTATGAATGGAATACAAAGAACGCACGAGAGCCTACCTTGGGTCCACCGGTCACTTGAAGACCCCACCTCGACCGGATGGGGGTGAGGGGATGAATATGGCGATGATTGGCTCGGGAACCCCCGGGTGCGCCAAAAACCTGTACTCACATAAGGTGAGCCCCTGAGGGGGTGGCTGCGGTTCCACGTAAGCTGCGGCGAAGGTCGGCGATGGCTGCGCTGGCCGGAGGTGAAGCGGCCGCCGAGGCTAGATGGCCTAGGGTAGTGTTGGCTCTGTCCCGTTGCCCTCGGTGGCTCCGGGGGAGGGTCGGAGGCTCTTGCTGAAAGAGACTCGTCGGCTCTGCGATGTTTCTTCGTCGCCATCTCAGAAGCGTTTGGCGTGACGCCGCCGTCATATCCAGGGAATTTGCTTGCGTTCGGTTTTGGATCTCTGAAGCCACATCTTTCGGGGTGACTACAGGAAGGTGGATCTTCTCGTGGTGCGGATGTGGCTCCTCATAGAGGTAGTCCACAGCTACCTCCATGAGGTTAGTAAAGTCTTCGTTCCGTCTTTCAGAGGTTTGAATTGGCACTCCATATTATCTGCAAACATTGTAGCTTCTCGTGGACCTCCAACGTGAGTTCCCTCCGAATGCCGGACAAGGGATGCAATCACTCGTTTTATCCGTCCTGAATGTTTTAATAATCATTCCACCTGCACGTTTAATTTTTCTTTATGTTTTACCAGGCTACCTTTCTGTGCATACGGAGCAGCCGCCTTGCCAGCGTTTTTCAACCGCTGGTATGCTGATTCTATCCTGGGAAGGCGGAAACACTGCCATAACTTCTGGACGGATGTCTTGGCTTTTAGCAGCTGCCGAGTTCATTGCGTATTCTTCTCGGATAGACTTATCAGACTTGTAATCGATTAGTTACGTCTGGTAGTATTGATCAAGCCAGTGAACAACTGATGATAAAATGGCTGCTTGCGCCAAAAGAGCTGTAATTAAATGCTGTATGAACTAAACAGTAAGTGTTAACAAATAAAGGTAAGCAAAGGCGATAACATTTAAATGTAAAATTCAACTATGAAATATTATACCACATGTCGGCAGCAATAAGTATACATTAACAATAGTTGGAGCATTAAATATATTTTATTAAAGTTTGCGGTGAAAATTTAACAGTAACGAAGTGCAGGAATTTCAGCTTCCGATGCAATATAACATGAGAAGGAAGTGGATAAATACACTATCGTAAAAACAACCTATAATTACTAAAAGCAGATCATGATATGGTTAATGCAGTAGTTCCATACCCGAGGATTTATTTACTTTACTAAACAAATCTCCAATTAACATAGCCAGTATGATTTCTCTAACAAGTTTAACACCTATTATTCAGTGAACATTATTTTCTACTAATAGCATAATATGTTCCCTGCTAGTAAATTTAGTTACAATTTTTTATGTAGGCATTTGACCGATTATTTAAAAAACTACAGTATGGCAAATGCTGCATAACATTCCAGGGCTGCTTTATAATTGCTAGCTTGAACAAACCAGTTATTGGCAGAAGAAGTCTTTCTCTGAGCCGATACCTCAATAACTAGAAATTGAGAGGATTTATGTCTGGTAATCTTGGAGACTGATGAGAGGAGAAGGATGGGTCGGTGATGCCATTTCTCAGTAGCGCTTTTCTTGGATTATGAATGAGAGGAGCAGCGGCTCTTGCATAATGACGACGCTTCAGCTCCAGCACCTTCTTATTATTACTACATTCACATTCTGCCAAATTTCTCAAACAGGCTTAACCCATGCATCCAAAGAACATGCTTGCAAACACACAAGAAGGTTTAATGGCAGCGATATTTTGTCATTCCTTATTAATGAAAATAGGTTAAACGAATAGTGAGCTGAACACTATGTATTGTGTGATTCAATAGCTAATGTACATCCGCCCTCCCCCTCATCGGAGGTTTGTTTATTTGCAAAAGGAAATATGACTATTCCTCAATTTATTACCCACAAATACCCTTCATTCGACATAGTCTGCGTTCGAATCTATGGCTTTCCTCCACCGAGATGCGAGAGCCGTATACTGCTGGGATACCATTCAGCATTCTCAGTTAAGTTCGAATTTCACCTATGACCTTCTCATTGGTGTAGTATCGTCTCACATAGAGTGCATTTATAAGGGACCCAAATGATGCAAGATCCAGGCTATAGGGTGGATAAGAAAAGTACACCCAGGTGTTTCGATTGCTTCAGCGTTACACAGGCTTGCGTGTCCTTACGTTGTCATGTAGAAGGAACTTGACATCTTTACTCGGCGAACACGCAGAAATCGTCTCCCAACTTTTTCAGGATCTTGATGTAAATTTCTGAGGTTATTATGGGACCAGCAGACATTATATCAATCAGAATAACTCCTTCAGAATCCCAGAAGACTTATACCATAAAATTTCTTCTGAGGAGAATTCCTGTGATTTCACGATCGTTTATTATTAAATGCCCAAAACAATAAACCCATGTTTTATCCCCTGAAACGATTTTAGGTAACAAATCATCATCAGCCGCGTTATGTTCAAAATCATTTCTACAAATAATCCTCCCTTTTTTCCTTACTGTTGTCAGTTAGAAATCCAGGGACCCACTTGCACAAATTTTGGATAGCGCAAGCGTTGGCACTAACCACTGAAGTGACAACTTGAGTAGCCACTACCTTGATTGTTACTCACCTATCGCCCGGAATAAGCACGCCTGCATGTTGAACAGCTGCATGTGGTTCCGATCGTGGAAGGTCGGACAACCTCGCTTTACCTCCTTGTGATACTGCTTATCCAACGACTGATTGTACTCCTGTTCACTGCCTGACCTGTTTGGACAATTTTAGTCGCCTTTGAATGTTTACAACAGCCTCTTGCTCCACAAAAAGAAATTAAATTTCAGCCGTATGTTTTGTACGTACTTTATGCACATTAAGCATTTTGCAACAAAAGTATTATGCTACCATGAGAACCACAGTGATGAAATTTCGTTACACTGCCAAGGAAAGTTTGCAATTGCTGCATATAAAATGTTCTCATTTTAAAAAAGACCATTGGTTAGTGAAACCACCAAGGTAATTCCTTACATTCCTGAACATTCCAGCAAATGTGATTGGACAGGAGGAGAGATGATGTTAAGCTGGATAGCTAATTATTTTTCTGTGTGTGTGCGTGCGTGTGAGAGAGATCAAAGCAAGTAATCCATGCGTAAAATTACATGATGTTAATACTGATGCTTGACAGTAAGAATGAATGAATATTTAACAAATATTTATACTTTGTTACACTGAGTTATGATAACCAACCAGTTGACTATTAATGGTTAACCATTTTACAAACACTTCAAGGGTATCCTGCGTTTTAAATCCACTAAAATAATAAATTACTGCAGCGTATCTCTTGTCTCATTTTTACTACATTTACAGATCGTAGAAACTGACTTGCGTGGCACAAAAACAGGCAATAAGCCTGCTGCATATGATGATGAAAATAAAGTCCAATTCTAATAGATATGTTTGCTATCAAACCAAATTTACCTACATATATAAAAGTCTGCAAGCGAAACCTAATAGCTCGCAAATAAAATCTGTATCTTAAATTTTCGGCAAATGAAGTGTGAAGTGCTCTTCATTATGATTTACGAGGCTTCGTACAATGTTGTACAACTAGGAAACCTCAATGAAAAGACAAACATTTACTACAGGAACAATGTAGAGCTCCTTGAAATATGTAAATTACGTTAAATAGCTTGCTCTATAGTGTTAATCGTTTATAAATATTCGGTCTTATATATTTGAGGTTCCAGGGCTATTCCATCTCTGTTCATGCCAGTCTGTAATATAAACTAAAATTTGGATAACTGTCTAAGCCCCTGCCTAAAACAAACCATTCTACTCCTCATATTTGATGCCTACATCACTATTAATACGAAACGTATGCTTTTATATTAATATAGGATTCCTATTGAAAACCTAACTAACCTCTTTAAACCCGTGCTGCATTCCTCTTCTGCTGGCCACAGAAGTTGCATAATTTGTACTGAGATAAATAAATTATGGGTACTGAAATGAACGTCAACAATATACAATGCTATCGCGAATTAAAAATCTGTGCCTTTGTTTCAGTTAGGTTTTTTTCATTGAAATCCGTGTTAACTCATTTTGTTGCAGTACTGTTTTCATATGTTTCTTTATTTTGCTTTGTTCTTTCCTTTTGATTTATTTATTCTGAGACTTTTCAAAATACTCAGTAGAAATGAAACAGCTTTAACTTTAATGCTAAAATCCTTTTCGTTAAAACGGGCAAAAGTAATTAGTTTTGCAACAGCATATAGACAGAAAAAGTGTGAATGTAACACATTAGATTTTACAGATACATTAGGTTGGGAGGCGGGTTAGGCACAAGAAACGAAAACTGATATATAACTTGTAAGCTTATCATAGCTTTTATTCATCGAAAAATTATATTAAGTAAAAAAAGGCTCATGCATGGTTCTGGGAGGGAACTCGTTACACCTTTTACAGGATGGTTAGTATGTTGTCTGGCCTCTCCTCAATTTTCTTTGTAATCATTTCTTCTTTAGCTTTAGAGCGGAATTAACTGTGCTATTTTTAAAAAAACAAGGTCCTATATAGATACGCTTTGCCCACATCAAAGTATCTGAGAATATATTGCCGCTTTAATGACTCAGAGGGGGATTTTATACTGCACGTACTAAACCTCTCTGTGAGGTGCTATTTATATTGCCTATACCTAATGGAAATGCTTGCATTTGTGACTACCTTACCAGCTGTCCGACCGTCCTCTCATTCATCCAATCGCCAAGCATTTTGCCAACAACCTCTCTCTCTCCATACATCCACATATCCATCTGTTCATTAATTCACCCAATCATAATACACTTATCACATCATCCATCCATTCATCCCCTCGTAAAAGGGCGTACCAATTCCCTTATCCCTCTATCCACCAATCTGCCAAACGATTTAATCATCTTCCCAAACCAACTTATCACTCATTCATCCAGACACTTCTCAACCAAGATTAGAAGTCGGTCCTTCCGGATTACTAAACACATGCTACCTTTAATTATAAATGGGGGGCTAGGGGGGACTAAGTGACGAAAAGTTACCAAAAATGACAATTTTTATGTTTTATGTAGTCATAAATTTTAATTTTCTTCGATATGTATTTATTCATATGTATTTATTATTGTAGACATAGTACTTATATTTTAAATATATGTTTAAAAACTTCAGTACTCTGAATTCTGTACCACTTCAAAGTTTAAATATCTCCTATATTCTTTGATATTATAGACGTATAATCGCGTATATAAGATGTGGCCTATAATGGAATAGAGCTGTTTATGTGGGTACTGACAACATCTAGACCCGCCCCACCCTACCAGCATGACCACCTCTGTTTTTCGAGGATAATTCTAGCAACTGGATTGACAGAGTACTTTACCTCCCCAAAAGTAGGCATGGCCGAACTACTGAAGGGCAAAATTACAACTTTTTCACGCTACATTACCGTTTTCTTATTGGCGGTTTTCTAATTGCCGTTTAGTAGCAGCAACAACTTTGCATGTCAAAAGCTCGTTTTTGCAAATGTTTATCTCGATTCATATGAAATGGATGGAGAATAAGATTTTGTAAAAATAGTTTGTACAAAAGTAGAGAAAGTCATGCGAGTGTAACACATCAGATTTTTTACTTTCTCTACTACGTATAGTAAGTAGGTGAAGTATTGTATTCCACACCCAAAAATTCCATACCGAGATATCACCAGAAATATATGTTTTGAGACCCCTGAATCTAAAAAAAAACATTTTTGGAAACATGTCCGTGTGTGTGTCTGTGTGTTTTTGTGTGTGTCTTTGAACAGCATAACTTAGAAACGAACAGTCGGATAAACACCAAACTTGGTATTTAGGTTCAGTATCTTCCAGAGATGCGACACGAAGGTTTTCAAGAAAATCCCCCCACCCCAGATTACCCTTTATATGGAACATTTTTCGAAAATTTTAATTTTCTCAAAAATGACTAACGATTTTGATTAAAATATGATACGTTTAAGATATTTTTATGACAAATGAAATGTATATCTTTAATTTTCTTGGAATTTCTTCAAAAGTATTCCTCATTGTGAACGACTTTTGCATAACTGGTAAATCACAAAAAATAGACAAACTTTTACTACACAAAAATGTAGATTGCGTTAAAATACACAACTTATGTCATATACATTTTTTTTATTGAATGAACAGTTTTCGAGATATTGCTTGTTATTCCCTTGAATTTTCCAATACTTACACTTTTTTCAACTGGGAATTCGTTATTCATTTGTTTCTTGTTCGGGTAATGCAAAGAGAATGGAATACTCCACATAGCAACCAGCTCTTAAAATATTTGACTTTAGCTTAAAACCTATCATATTCCCCTTGCGTCTACAAGAATATTAGCAATAAGATTAACATCTCGATATCTCGATTAACATGAAGCATTGGAGAATAAGCGTTTGTAAGAATAGTTTGTACAAGGGTAGAGAAAGTCATGGGATTGTAACACATCAGACTTTTAATTTAAGCAGAGTTTTCTATGAAGGACATTTTTGTTTTTCATAACTATTGTAGATAAGTAGCAAAATGAAATTTCGATATGATAAAAGCTCCTGAATGGTATTACATTTACTTTAGTGCTTATAAGTGGTTCGTTACTTTGTAAAAGAATCAATTGCTGATAAATTGTAATAAAAATGTCTATAATTAAGAAAACAAACAACTGTCTTAATAAACCACATTACTGTATAAAATTATATCAGTGAACTTAAAAGGCATGCATATCCGTCCTGCAACATTTAAATCTGACATGTTAAATACTTTTTGAGATAATGTGTCATTAAGGGTGCCCATAGCTAACATTTGGTCAACATTTTCAAAACATTAAAAAATTCGTTTTATGTTCAGATACTTTGAACCTTAGCTTCGATTACATACCATGATTTTTGCGCTTAGAACCTTTGAAAGCTTCAACACGTGACCATTTAAGTGCCCAAGAACACACGGGATAATGGCCTGCATTTACTTCCACTGACTTTTACTCAATTAATTTTTCATTCACACTTATGGCACTTACGATTTAAACTGTAACCAAACTTCAAATTTTCAACACAAATTTCGAGAGAATGGGTATAATAAATTGACTTATGGTTTTTTCTGCACTTTTAAATTGCTCAGGATATGACAATTAATTGTACCGCTGAGGAAAAATTGTTTAAAAAGTTAAATTTGAAAGTTTAAACACTTTTCTGAGAAAATCATAGTAGTGAATAAATTGTTTTTGCACATTCATATTTAAACGATATAGTAATATTATTTTTTCAAAATTCCGATTTCTGCATCACGTGGAACACCTGATTAATAAGTAATTATTTTCTCAAAAATATTAAATATATCTGCATGGAGTTTAAAATTATAATTGAAGCTGATCAGTATGCGATAATTGTTTAACCATTTGAATAAAAACAAAGATTTATAATTTTTTATCTATGGTGTGTCCTTAAGTTTGCAAATTTAAGAATTAGTTTCTAGGGTTTTTAATCCTTTCTTAAACATTTGGATATATGAAGTCCACTATTGCATTCGTCCATTCGTACTGGACGGTTATACGTTCTTCTTTTTCTGTTTCCATACTTCATAAACACATAGTTTTTGGACGTATTGAACTTCACTGCTGTATTTAGTTACGCTGCTAAACTTCTACCAACATACAACATGCCATCTGATACCTTTCACATGTGTGCAAACTATTAATTGGATACGCATCTAATGCGCGTCACCATGTCTTGTCTCCGAGTCATATTATCTAGTTATTTCCAGATGGCTGACAACTCCTCACAGCTTCCCAAAAGTTTCCACATTTGCCACATTACGCATCTTTTTCTCGAGGGTTGATTCTCACGATTATGACATGTCCACCTTGAAGCACAGAAGATCTATAGAAACCAAATTTCCAAAGAAACATAGCAATCAGAACAAATTTCTAGAAAATCAAGCCTCAGAAAGTACTATACGGGTTCTTCAGATTAATTCGGTCGTTGCCGTTGCCGTCGGTTATCTGCGCATCTGTGAATACTTTGAAGCGAATTTATCATCAGTGCCTCTTACAGAGGACTAGCGAAAGATGAGTGGAAGGGGTGGGTGTCAAATGTTTCGAGGTCACCTTAATGAAACGAGACTTTTATCGTACTTTTTCAGCATTTACATTTGGAAGTTCTTTCGATTGCTTACCGGAAACTCACGATCTCAGCATGTACGCTGATAGGTAACTCAAATAATTGGACGGTTTTTGTAGCGTAGTATGTCTCGGTTTTAATGACACAACTTTAACATTTTTAATAAAAAAAACTGAAGTAACCTTTATAAGTGTTTTGAAATATTTTAGTTGCTTTTATTAATAAAAAGGAGAAACTGTTTTTTGTTTGTTTTTATCATGCTTTGTGTCGGGATTTGATGAAATTCTGGGAAATAACGGATAAAATCATTCACCAGCGGCCAATATCATAACGATAGACTCCCTCTTGTATCCTTCCAGTTCCGAAGCAGCACTCAGCCATGCAAATTCAGTGATCGGTGGTCACTTCCATCTCTCGTGCAAAGAACGTACAAAATATCCTAGTGGAAAAACAGTTCTACTCCGCCGCAGTATATCAACCGGTTTATGAATTCGGAAACTCATGCAGTTGACTTCCGCACCTCCCCTTTGAACAAGTGGCTCGCTAGACCAATAGCAACGTCATTCATTTAAACCGACTGGTTGTAAAGGCCGAATACATCTGAAGACCCGTTATAGTGTAGAAAGCAACAGCTGTATGTGTACTTAGTAATCGTATTTTTCGCTATCAGTTATTATACACGTTAAGGATGCGTATTTGATTATGTAAATGTATTAGTTTTATTATTTTATGCACATTTGTAATCGATTACCAATCCCATATTAAATGAAAATGGCGTATAAAGGCTGGAGAAGGCTAATGGATTGCAACACTATGGCATTATAACGTTACACGAATTGTTCATTGAATTTCTTGTCAGGGTTAAGAATTAGCATTCATTACTTCACACAGTAACTAGAACATAGGCTGTAAATACTCCAGAATTACACTAGAAATGTAAAATTGAATTAAACCGGTAGCTGTTTTATATGTTTATTTTGTGAGTAACAGAACCAATAATTACTATTTGTTTTAATTATTACTGAGCTACTGTACCGTTAATAATTTTGCCTAGAAAGCGTCATCTAGGTCAGACCGTGAAAACCAGGAGTTTTAAACCATATATTCACTTATCAGATTTAAAATTTTCTATCAAAATATTCAATTCTTTAAACATGGAAACATTAAGAACAGCAATCGATAATTGTTTAATTATAATTATTTGACTGTTAAAGTACGTGAAGTCTAAAACCACAATTTATTAACTAGAATCGACGACAAAATATAGGTAAGTTACGTTAGCAGAAGGTTCTCATATTAACACATGAATAAAGCAATATTTGAGATAATGACTATGCGCTTACAAAGGTAGCACGGGAAGAATTTAAAGGATAAATAGCTCCCTAAAATAAATATATTCAACATTCTCGCATAAAGGTATCTACTTGAAAAGTGTATTCGTAGGAAAAGTACGCGAATAGGGAGCAATATCAAATTGGAGAGGCATTCATGACTAAATAAATAACAAAACTGTACACACTATATTCCATTAACTCTAGTTTAGCAAGTCAGTTACTCAGCTCAAAATAACAATAAATGAAATATTACGCTTACTTTCCGTACCCATAGCCCTGTGACCAAGAGCTCATACAAAACAAATCTACCAAAAGACAAACTGGAGATACCAGACCTCAGCAAGCGACTCTGAGAGAGCAGCACGAAGGAGGATTCATCTACTGGTCATTTACTTCATCTTTTTGGTAAGCAATAATAATTATGAAATTAATTGACTAATAGTGGTTGAAACTATGGAGTCCGGGACTTACAGTACTTACAAGATTATAAGTCGCCATTGGGATATGTCATCTCAATACAATTTGATATCTCCTTGTGGTTTCCGGGAAAAAATGCGAATCAGCTGGAGAATTTGGTGTCATGCAGGCATGTTGCCATGGTAGCTCAGTGGTTAGAGCAACCGGACGGAGATCAGGAAATCCGTGGTTCAAATCCCTGCTATGGCAGTGGATTTTTCAGTCGCCTATTCTACCTTTCTAATAATCATTATAATTCTTGCACCACATTTGATTTTCCATAAAACCTTCGGCAGTTCTTTTGAATAAGCAATATCCCAGATACTCAACAATGTTGTATTCCACGATACAAGGCCAACATTAAGGTTGTCCATTTTTTTCCAGAAAGAGAATTGTTCATATTCCTCATATTCTATTTCTATTCCGAGGGATAAGCTTCAAAATTCCTTCCTTAAATTAATGTTATATTAAATAAATAAACTTTAATTTATGTTAAGCTTTTCCGAGTTTTGAGGGAAAGTTCTTGCCCCAGGAAATAGGTGGTGGGGGAAGCAATGGGCGGCGCCTGACAAACTTGTTGCTTTTACTTCAGGCTCTTTTCACTTTGCTGTCCTGCGACTTCTTTGAGTTACTATGGACCTGCTCGCTCCACTTCCTTCCTAGATCAACCACCATTCCTGCCATCCAGGTACATTTGGGTGTATAAACATGTGCTGACATAATGGACTTGTGTTATGTTGGCAAGGGATTCCTCCCCATTCTTGGCACTACCTTACCCCTTACCCAGTTCTAGCAATCCCAGTTGACTGACAGCTTTTGCATAGCCTTCCTTTTCGCGATGGTGATGTAATCAGAAGATAGAATCTAAGGCAGTTTTAGATTCATTGAGAAAACAAAAAATTCAGTCTTACTAATTGTTCTTCCGTAGACTGGAAAGTATAATCAGTATCAAAAAGTATACAAGTTGACATTGAGCTATGTTATCTGAAGAAAAGTTAAGGATGGATTGTGTTTTACCGGAAAAATTGGAGTCACATGGAGAATTTCATGATGTGTTATCCCATCAACATCGTAACTCAGATGACAGAGCACCAGTACGGGAAGGCCTAGGTCCGTGGTTAGAATCCCTACTAATGCATTGAATTTTTTTATTCTGATTTTACCTTTCCATAGTTAATTCGGAATTAGTATTATCTTAAATAAATTTCAATATCAGAGGTTACCAAGAAAAAAATATAAAGTATTGCAGAAATGCTGTATTTTGCGGCTTTTTTGTAATGTTTTTTCGTTTTACGTGGTTCATTACATATAACTCAGTTTCTTACCATGTCTATAACCTTGCTTGTTAGGATCAATAATTTTCGGTTTGTTGTACATGTCCTTTATTCCTTTCAAATTACACATATAATATAGCGGACAATGTTTATAAACCTATTTCATCCAGCCACTTCATTTTATTCATCACTTGTAATTAACGTGTGTCCTTATGATTTGCATGCACTTAATCTTAAGTTGTGATTTGATATAACTAATCGTATGACTTTTAATCTCCACAGATAAAAATAAGTATCTATCACATGTTTTTCTTATTCCCTCCATCCGGTTTCCTTTGCTCCTGAGCCGGATATGTACCACTGTTCATTGGTTAGAATTTGAGTGCCAGACTTTTAACATCAGACCAATAAGGAACGCACAGATTTCGTGAGCGTCTGACGAGTATCTTGTAGCCATTCAGGTAAAGCGTTTCCGTTTCCCACCTCTTTTGCTGCTCACTTTGTTTAAACCAATAAGCGATTAGCACATCCGTGTAGGTGTGGAACACAACTGATAAGGGAATTATGCCAACATTAAATAAAGAAAAAACGCTATAGGAAACCAAAAGCATAGGCACTTTTTTGTACCGGACTGTGCATAGAAGATGTTTTAGCTACTTACCTTATCAGGCCTTCATAAGCTAGAAGCTAAATCTGAACCTTTCACTAGGATTACTTCTGCCATCCACTGACGATATAGTCTAAAATGTACGTCATGGCTTAATAAGTTTTAAGCAAATGCGGGAAAACTTCAGCTCATAATGTGCAATAAAATGTTGTACATTAAAAGGACACGATCTTCGTTTTTAAATCATCAATTCTTAGCTAATGTACAAAACTACACTTTCGAGCTTTCTAACCTAAATGACTAATACATAGTACCTGCTTTTAGCTGTATTGTACTGTTTTGTGTATAGGTGATACAAATGCCATTTTGCTAATTTATTCGAGCTACGTCAAGCTGAATGATGGGATTAATGAAACAGTGAGGTTGAAGATAAATTAAATTAAACCGAGTTTTGTTTATGAACGCTCTTTAACTCTGTAATCCTTAGCGTCCATTCTATATTGAGCGTGAAAGACCGGTAATTTTTCTTAGAGGCCTCTTTATCAGGCTTGAGGTTCTTTTATGTGCCGTAGAGGTTGAAGATGATGGAGCAATTGGTGGAATGAATTGCTGTGGAAATCAGGCACTCAAGCCTATCCAAATACTGCCCCGGCCATCACAAATGCCACGAGGTCGAAACCAAATTTGGTGCGATTCAAATATCTATATGGTCGATGTCCCCAATCGTAACTTGAAGGGGCAGAGGTAGATTATGAGTCTATGAAACTTCATAGTCTCAGTTCTGTTCTCTAAACTGGAACAGGAGTGATGGAATAAGTGCTAGAGAAAAAATAACTTATTTACACACAATTGGAAATCGAAGCTATGCTTATGTTATCCCTTTATCGTTTTGTTCTTTCTCTTTCCACAGTGGATCTGGGTAGTTCAGTTTGTTAGGTGCTGACCTTCTGTTTCCAAGGTTGCGGGTTCAAACGCGGCCCAAACCGATGGTTTTTAAGTGTGCTTAAAAGCAACAGCCTCATATCAGCAGATTTACTAGCATGTAATAGAACTCTTGCTGGACGAAATTCCGGCACATCGGCGGCGCTGATATGATCCTGGCAATTGACAGTATCGTTAACAACAAAATATTTAAATTTTCCTCTTTCTACCTTCTTCCTTTCTCAGTATGGTTTTTCGTTCTTCCTTTATTTCTACCCTTGCTTTTTATATCCCACTTATTTAAATCTTATTTTTTTTAACAAATGAGTTATCCCTTTTTTGGCATACCAATAAAAGTTCAAGCACTTTAAATGAATAAACACGTATTTTAATGGGTCCTAGTAGCGGTGTAGTGGATTTAAGGGTAGTGTTACGGAATGAGTGCCAAGGAATGAGCAGGGATTCGAAGCCACCCATGTGTTTACGAATTTTCGGCCTATGTAAGCATCCGGGGGCCACTAAAAATCTTTGTGATGAATTTGAGGAACTACGATAGGTACCGATGTATAGGCCTTGAGAAGCAAAATATCGGTTGGGGTAATGGTCGGCACATAACAATTAATGTTTTAAATAAGCTATTTTGTGCTCCAATGTAAACCGCAAAACGCCTATTTACTCAAAATCGAAAACTTTGGGAAAATTTCATTATATGCATAAATTAGTTATACTGGACGAAGTAGAGGGGTACATTTTAGCTCAACTTTAAGGGGAAATTTTGCCCTGCGACTCGGTACCACTATTAAAAATGGCAGCTAATACGTATTGAGTCCATATGATTTCTTTCTTTACTTCTAGTAGCTTTTTCTGTCAATAACGTTTTCCGATTTAGATCATCCGTTTTGTAGAAGTACTGAAGACAATTTAAATTTTAGTAAAACAAAAAAGTACATTAATCTTTTCATTTATCCTGTACTGAGATGGTTGGTTATTTTTAAGAGATTAATTACTGATGAATATATCAGTATATACAGATATATAGTTAATAAAAATATTATTTTCCTTAGTAAACGATGTTACGAGGGGTGTCCATTAAGTAAGTTTCCCTATTTTATAAAAACAATTACATACAATTGATCATGTTGAATTAATGTTATTTATATTGCACAATCCCTCTGTTACTTTTCTGCATAGTAAACATGTTTTTCATGCACTTTTGGGGACGTGGCACAGGTTTTTCAAGCCGGTGTTGTACCAGGTCGGGTCCTGTGCCCGCAACCCAGCTGTTCACTGATTTGACTTCATCATCAGTGTTAAAAGTGCTTATCTTTGAGTTGGAGGAACATGTGAAAATCACTTGGGGCAAGCTCCGATGAATACGGAGATGCGAGAAAACTTCCCAGTTCAATCTTCTGAGCTCCGCCTGGGCAAGATTCAACTTGGAAGTTTTCTCACATCCTCCACATTCACCAGATTTTTCCCAAGTGATTTTCACGTGTTCCCCTGACTCGAAGGTCATCATGGAGGTAAGCACTTTAACACCGTGACGAAGATCAATCAGGATGAACAGTTGGTTGCGAGCGCAGGACCCGATCTGATACAACACTGGCTTGGAAAAACTTATGTCACGTCCCCAAAAATGCTTGGAAAAACATGTTGCCTATGTAGAAAAGTAACAAGGATTGTACAATATGAATAAAATTAATTCAACATGATCAATTGTGTATAATGTTTTTTTTATAAAGTAGGGAAACTTACTTATTGAACCGCCCTCGTAATATTCGAAGTACATCAGTGATATGCAGCTACATTCTGTAAAAATTACAGTCTGATATGAAATACATAACGCATCATTAAATTAGTAAGTTTAATATTGTTGGCATGGTGCAATTAATCTCTCCTTAAAGAGATCAGACTCAAATACGAAATTTAGTAAATATCCGACTCTCGTTTTTGAATTATTTGCTGGAATGTGGTAGTATCGTCTAACTAATATAGGTAAGTGGTATAGAAATTTAATAAAAAATTATGGGGTTCTTTCTGCACGAGGTACTTAGCCGCTGATCATTTTAATCCCAGTAATGTACTCCTTCTGCCAGCACAGGTTTATAAAACTACCTCAACAGATTAATTCACTGCGCCAACGCCCTTGAACTCTGTAATTAATCCTAAACTACTTCATTATTTTACCCGCGTGCATGTATTTTACTCGTTACTCTATGGAACAGAAAACTTGAGCTTTTTCAACACTATGTACCACTTTCCGTGCAAATCTGAAAAGAGAGCGTGATTTAAACTCACGTGAGAATGAAATGCGAGTTTCATTACGGTAACAACCACACCGCACCTTCCTGAAGATAAATGAAATACGTAATCCGTTCTGAAGCTACATAAATGCTTCCCTTCTGGAAAATAATAATTTACATTCTAGAGTGTTCAGTAATATCTACTCTGCACAGCTGCATCAGATTTGGTTTGGCAATACTCAAGAGATTGTCCACAACTTGGTAAATAGTGTTGCTTTTATTAGCTTTATGCTAAGGATCTATGTTCAGATATCAACTTCCGTAAACAAATCTTACAATGCTTTAGATGGCTTTCTTGGTCTAAATAATAATAATAATAATAATAATAATAATAACAACTTCTCTTCACATACAATGAATAGTGGAAGTACTTTATCTCACCAAAAACGTCGATGTCCAGATTTTACCTGAAGATAATACATGTTTTGAGGCGTTCTGGGCCAAAAAGTATTTTTAGAAAAAAGGTCTTACGTGTGTCTGAAAAGTATAAATCAAAAACGAAAAAGCCATTAAATACCAAACTTAGCATTTAAGTTCAGCATCTGTGAAGGATGCGACGCGAATATTTTCCAGAAAATCCCACTATACCAAACTACCCTTACATGCAATAGTTTTCGAACTAGTTTATTTTCTCAAAAATGGCTCTAGCGAGTTAGATTAAAATGCCATATGTTTAAGTTTTTTCATGACAAATGAAATGTATATGTTGAATTTTCTAGTATTAGCCTCCGAATTCCTCTACAATCTGAATGATTTTTACGCAATTGGTAAATTGTACTTACTAACTCTTACTTACGAACTAACAAACAATATACATCTCGTTAAGGCACCCAATTTGTGTCATATAGACACTTTTTCTGAAGTTGCTTATTTTCGAGATATTCCATGTTATGTTTAAATATTCAAAACCTATATTCTTGTCAACTGGGAAGTCATTATTCGTCTTTTTTATTTTCTCTACTATCCATAGTAATTAGGAGAAGTATTGTGTTCCACCCAAAATTCGATTTCGAGATTTCACCGGAAATGTGTTTTGAGGTCCCGTGAATCAAGAAAAAGCATTTTTAGAAAAAGTTCCTGTGTGTGTGCGCGTGCGTTTGTGTGAACAGCTAACTCAAAACAAAGTCGAAAAAGTACTAACTTAGCATTTAAGTTTAGTATATTCCACGAGGATTTTCAAGAAAGTCCCCCCACCCAGAACTATCCTATCCTTTATATGGAATATATTTCGAAAATTGTTATTTTCAGAAAATGACTAAGGACTTTAACTAAAGTACTATCTCTATAAATTGAATTTTCTGCGAATGGGCTTTAAAGTGCTCTTCATTCGGAAGTAATTTTGTATAATCTTGTATAACTGGTAAACGTTAAGCAAGAGACGAAAACTTACTATACAAAAAATGTAGATCTCTTTAATACACACAATTTGTCTCAAATAATTTGTTATGGAATAAGACATTTCTGAGATATTCGTTATTAATGGTACGAATTGTTCATTTCTTGGTCATTCTAAGTCCTGTCGCGATTGCATGGAACAGTATGGAATTTTAATGCCAGCATATAGCGTCCACATTTGACTCGCTGTTCTCTCTGTATCTATAACGAAATGTGTAATGCAGCTGTTTCTGCAAAGATTTATTTGAGTTAAGAGCTAGTAGATATAAAAATGAGCTTTAGTATGAATAATTTGTATACTCGCCAATAAACGATAGAGTGTATAGAAATTCATGCGAATGTGCCACATCAGACTAAATTTTTTTGACTATTGCTTTACCTATTATATCCTAAAACTCCATGTGTAAATGCGAGTTGAAAGTTTATATGGATGAACAAAAAATACAATAATGAGCTTTTGCAAGAATAGTTCGCAGAAGAGTGAGTAGAGAAAGACATGTGAATGCAACACATTAGACGTTTAGTGCTGTTTTCTTCATATAGCTTCCTGTAGCTTCTTCGGAGTTGTCTGCGGCTTGACTTATAAAACGTGCCTGGTGCTATATACTGGAAGTTATGAGATTTTAAAACCACACAAATCCTTAAAGTTAACAAAAAGTAAGTAAACTGAAACATTCACACGATTATCTCTAGCCATACCATATTCACATAAAATGTGACGTTAAGTTATGCATTATATTAAAAAACAAAACCAACAAACAAAAATTCTGCAGAATTCTCACCTGACGTTCTCTACACGCACCATTTAATTTTGTATAAATTGCTCAAATAGAAGCTTATTTTTATAGCTAATGTTTCGTATAATATAATATTCGTCAAAAATGCTTTGTATTAGGAAATCTTACGCTACTACACCTATAGATTAATAGACTTGAGGAACTCAGCTGTTTGTCGATAATTATAATAGAGCTGTGATGTTACGTCGTCCACATGAGCTCTGGAGAAATGAAGTACGACTTCTTAAAGGTATTTGGTGTGCAATATTTATTAGAGTTGACTAATGTACACAGTGGTTAAGGACTGGAAGAATGTTAGGTAAAAATAAGTCGTAGAAACAAGGAAATTCAGGAAGGAGACTGTAATAGTAGACAAGAAATTGTACAAAATAGAGTAACAGAAATAGGAATAAATAGTCGAAATGTAGATAATAACCTGGAAAGGAAACAGTAAACGATAGAAATCAGGGAGAAAGAGTAAATAATCCAGGAATGGGAGGAAGCGATTTAATGGCAAATGGAGATGATAAATGTAGAGTAAATAGTAGAGAAAGTAGAAAAGTGACAACAGAGTATGAAAATGCAGAAAAACGAAAATCCAAAAGAAAAGAAATGAAACAAAAGTGGGGACTTTAAATAGGTGATTTAGTTTTAGTAAAGATTAATAATACGAGGTGTGGCAAGTAAATAAAGAGACTGGTGTCAGAAATGTGATTTATCGCAAACAAAGTTACAACTAAAGTTTATCCCCTTCAACATACTCCACTGCCCTATCTACACACCACTGCATACGTGCCTTCCATTGTTCAAAGCAATACTGTAGGTCACCCATTGTCACCCTCTTCAATAACTCTGCCGTTTTTGCTTTTACCTCTTCAACAGACTCAAAATGTGTTCCCTTCAATGCACTTTTCACGTTTGGGAAGAGATAAAAGTCACAGGGAGTCATATATGGTGAATATGGAGGATGTTCGAGCATAGGAATGCGCTTGTCCGCTACAAACTGTTTCACAGGTACGGCATTGTGTGCTGGCGCGTTGTCATTCAGAATTCATGCGTCGTTCTTCCACAAATCCGGTCTTTTCTTCATTATTCTTTCCCTCAGCTAGATCAGGGCTTCTTTGTAGTATTTCTGATTAGCAGTTTGACCCTCAGACATACATTCAATCGTGATAACACCCCTGATATCCAAAAAAAGAAAACCAAACAGCATTGCCTTCAATTTGACTTCGTCATTCGTGCTTCTGAAAGCCGTTCGTACCATTCAAAACCTCGCACATATGACGTAGCATTATCACCAAAAACCTCCTTTAATATATGAAAACATTTTGTTGGCGATTTTGTTTTATTTCACGAGGAATTTGAGGTCAATGCGCTGCTCAGTTTTTAAGTTCACCATGCTCGCGGAACTACTACAGAACAATGTCCTCTACAACCAAGGTTCGAAGGCAAACTAAAGCAGACAGAAAGACGCAACGAACGTGGCTGCTCTTGAAGTTTCAAGGTGAACTGCATTCCAATACCAACCCCCCCATGCGGCTGCGCGAAAGGAGGTGCGCACACTCTTATTTAATTGCCACACCTGTATATAAAAAGGGAGAAATTAAAGATTGGAACTAATACACAAAGGTCATTCAATAATCACATCTAAATTTGGAAAACATGTTTTTGATTTAAAAGATGCCAAAAATGAAAAAATATTGGGCCGTTGGACAAGCAGCTCCTCTATCCAAGCAGAATGCAGTCAGATACTTCTAAATTTGTTAATTCAATTTGTGGGTACAAGTCTTTTATAGGTTATAATAAATATGTACATTGTAACCGAACCTCACCATTTGGAAAGAGTTCCACTCTACATGTCAATATAGATGACTGACCGGTTTCTCGCTGCGTGGCGCTGATGCTGGTGTTTGCACGACGTCATATCACGTGGCCCTCTTCCGCAGGTCCCAGCTGGGCTGGATCGAGCACGAAGACGCAAGATTAGTTGAGAACATAGGGGTGATGGTTGTATTGGCCTACGATTTACATTCCTTCCAGTGTGGTGGTTGGAGTCCCGAATGGTGGCATAGAATCTGAAGGTATGTTATTAAGTTTCCAGCATGAGAGTGCTGGATGAAAGGTTAAGTTTTTAAGAGCTTCTTAGTGTTGCTGAATTTTATATTGTCCTGATTTACTTTTCAGATATTGTGAGTCATCCAGACAGTGGAATATACGATTAATTTTCGTGTTTGCACTTCATAATTGATGGGTGGAGATCACAGCCAAAAGTAGGTAAGGTAAAATCAACCTTTAATGCAAATTAATTAGCATGTTACTGTGCTAATATTCAAACACATAGATGCAGATCATGCGAGTGATACTCGTGTATAATTAAAAAATGTAGGATTATTGGTGGACTGACACACTAACTGTCAAGGATAGCATGCCAATGATACTATAATTCTTTTAAGACAGTGCCCAAATGAAATTTTCTAATACAGAAGGAAGAAAGATATTTGATATCATTCACATATATTTCAGTAATTCACCCTCTTTTGAGCATTTTTATCTAACTTCCACTATGTCCTTTTATGAACTGGGCATGGTGTATGAAAATAGAAATTCTGGTAGCTTTTTTGACAATTAATGTCCTTGTAATCTGTTATTACAGATGCTCAAAAGCATTTGTTTCCAAGAATAACTGAAGTGTTTGTTTTGAGTGAAATTAGCAGCTTCAGTATGTGTTCTGAGGCTTTGAAATTCCAAAGTGGTTTCAATCTTTCGTGTCTGTTTTCTACCATTTAAACTTTGTAGCAATTTGGACGATACAAAATCCTTCCCTTAAAGATACATTGTGCAGTAGTAATTAAGTTGCAGGATATTATAAGAAATGTATAGGCATTTAAATTATCGTGTTGTTTTTGTGCTAAAATCAAAGGTTTTGAAATAATGGGCATTTAATATTTTTTAAATGTATTGAAGCCTTTTAAGTTAACACATATGATAAACATGAAGTTGATCACGATATATGATGAATCATTTGTAGAATACTTATGAAAATAAGTTACTGTGAGTAGAGAAAGTCTTAGATGGCAGAGCAGTGGTATGGCAAGTTAAAGATTGCTGGTTTGAATCCCAGGCATGACATTGTATTTTTTGTCTGATTGTATATACTCATCCACTATTGTGTATATGCAAATAACCCATGGCTCTTTTCAGTGAAGGTTCCATGAATCTTTTAATGAATTGGATCTTCTGAATGATCCTTTGATCTGTTATTTATAGTGAACATTTTAACACACTGAGTATTTTAAACGCTTTTCATATACAGTGCATTGCATCCGAGGTACTATGGGAGGTTAGGTTTTTTTTATATAAGCTTAGGTTTCTGAATTTATGGAAGGTTAGCATTATGTTAGTTTATTTATATATAAGCTTAGTTTTCTGAATTCACAGAAGGTTAGTAATTTTTTTTAATGAAAAGTGTTTAAAATTTCACTATAAACAACAGTTCGAAGGATCCTTCAAAAGATCTGATTCATTGAACCTTCAATGAAAAGATCCATGGATCCTTTGCATATACTGACTTTTATTTTGTTCAAGTAACACAAAGTGGTGGTGGTTTTATAATAAAAAGTGTTATTTCCTTCTCATTTAGCACTTTATCAACCAAACCTTTTGGCCACTTTTTAACGGTTTCCCAGTTTTGTGTTAAAACAGCTTATTCACCCTACGCACTTCTTCCTTTGTCATGGCAACTCAAACACTAACTGATAAAATCGAGGATTTGACCTGAGCGCTAGCGTATTATGAATGACTGTTTGCTTATCATATTTCCTGTGTTATGCAAAGAGTTTCTTTGGTACTCCGATAGCACCGCTGCGAATTCATCGCTGCATTTCTCATATAGGCAAGAGAATAGCAGTCATCCATACAGTTGGTAATTAACAAAAAGATACTCTTTCATTGTTAATGCAATAGCAGGTATAATTAAGAAAATCATATTTTGTAATCTCTTAACAGTTACTATATATCCATAACCTTTAACAATGAGTTCTTACGATAATCACAATAAAATGTTTAGTTCTATACCTTTCCTACTCCAATGTTTCATGACACAATACGTTTAAGGAACTATTTACATTGGCAAAAGCGTAGTGCTTAGTTTCATGACAAGAGGAAGCATATGCTTTGTTTACATCGGAGAGAACTCTGGTTTACAGTGGATAGTGTGTGTAATATGATCACAAGGTGTTTGTAACCACAAATTTTTCCTTAATGTAAGCAATTTCTCTTTTCAGAAACCTACTTTTAAGGGTAGTTTAAACATGTGTGTTCTGTTTAATTCTAGGATATATACAATGGAAAGTTGGAGTTAAATTGTGGCTATTTGTGTCCAGTGATGGTGCTTCAAGTCAGAGCACAGAGAGTGACAATAACATTAATAGTGTTAAATGGTGTGGTGAAACTTGCTAATGACATTTATTGCACTGCTAATAGCGATTTAGTGAATGACAAACAATAGCTACACTATTGCATATAATGTGTGCAGAAGTTTCTTTGTAGGAAATGGAATTAAGTTATGTCAAATTGTATTGCGCTATCTAGAGTAGAATAAAATAACAAGTGTCAAACATGTGTTATTCTTCCAATTTTCCTGTCAAATTCCACATCCTACTGTTGGTTGGAAGTTCAAACTAACCAAGGAGGCAGTTTAAGTGTAACAGATTTTACTATGAAGCATGCAGAAGAAATTATTGCAAGGTGCTTGATCTCATTCACTCTCAAAAATTTAAATGTGACCATTATGTATTATGACATAGAAACATACAGCAACCACTATTAACCTCAATATTATATAAAAAGCAATGTGTGTGCCGACTATTGGATAATTTAAATAAGTTACACAGGAATAAACAGTTGTGTTTTTCATACTAGCCTAGCTGTGAGGTGTTCAGCTGATCATAATTGTGTTCTAATATTGTATTGCTACAGATGACAGTGACCAGTTATTTTATGTGAGCTTTAATCGACTTCTTTAAAAAGAAATTTGAATAACTCAAAGTGCAATCACGATTATTGAAGCTTACGTAATTAACTTTGTACGTCATCAGTAGCGATACAGTATTAGAACATATGATCAGCTGAGCAGACAGCTAGGCAGGTATGCAAAATACAGCTGTAGTAGCTACGACTGACGTCATCATCCGAGAGCACGATTTTTCATAGTTTAGTTCCATCCCCGATCACTACTCACGCTGCGATTGCTTCTTATACTTTGGTGTTCTGTGGTAGAGAATCTACTATCGCCGAAGAAGGAAGCTTTAGCTGTTGGCTTTGGGGAGCGGCCACACCCACATGCCTTTCAGGTTATTCCATATTCCGTTTTTTATAATATTCTAAATTCTGTGTGTGTAGCATACCCTCAATTTGGGAATAGAGCGAGTTGTTCATTTAAAGAAATGGTAAAGTTAAACTCACGTAATTGCGTTAGCAAGAAGAACAAAGACTTTGAAATGTATATCGAATGTGATTTGAATTGTAAACAATTTCTAATTTGTTAATTATTTATACAATATATTTTAATCATAAGCTACAGAAATCAAACACATTATTTGTTGAAGGTGTTCTTTTTAAACTTTGTTCATTGTTCCTCGCATTTCATGAGTCAGCAATCGGTTTATTATTCTTTGAAGAGTGTGCATACTTATACGCCTTAAAAAGAATCTAATGGGCCCAGCACGCAATGTTGGTTGATATTGCACTCTTTATAAAATATATTTACAGTTACAACTAATTAAGAATTCACATAGCTCAAATGGTAGCAGTTGAGTGCAGTTAAAATACCATATAGTACAAAGACTACCATAGATACTACATGTAGAAGACAAGATTATGAAAATTGTAACTGTATAATAAGTACAAAATTATATAAAAAATTAGTCTTTATCAGAACATAGTGAAAGTGAAGTGAACATAAACACTAAAATCAGTAGAAATTTATGTAAATTAAAAAAAAAACAGAACATAAAATAGCTAGAAAATTTGTCACAAGAAGTACCGAGTTTAATTTGCGAGATAAGAGTTATCAATTGTTCTTAAAATACTTGTATGTGACCATGAGTTGTAAAGAAGAATAAATGTGTAAACACATGTAGGAAAACTGTAAGAGTTGCCGACGGGGGATTAGATAAATTTGAAGTTAAAACTTTATTCGGGCAATCCTGTACATAATTTTATTATTCAGAAGAAAAAAGGAGGTATTTTGATACCGTAATTATTGACAGCAAGATATAAATAATTAAACAATGAGGCAGTATTTTAACACTTAAATAATTTTAGTCTAATTATATAATAAGTAAATTCAACAACAAGCCCGCCTTAAAGCAAATTGTGTATGTAATAATTTGTAAAATGTATATAAAAGTTGTATATTACAGTCATTGTATATGTTTATATTATTGTATACATGTTCAATAATGTTATGTGAATGTATTGCGTAATTTAATAATGTAGGAACTGTGAGAATAATAGGTTAAAAGTTGCTAACAATGAGGTAACCTCTAGGCAATAATGAATTAGAAGGTCTAATAATACTACTAGTTATTCTTGGAGCAACAATAATGTAATTTTTGTGGCAGTTTATAAAATAGCCAATCAACAACCAGAAAAAAGCTTAAGTTAAATAAAAATATTCTATTGGATTAGGAATAGCCAATCAGAGACTTGAAATACAGAAATTCACAAATTTAGGTGGTAGAAATCAAGTCAGTTACTTGTAGATAGCGCTCATAATTGGACGCGTTGCTTGTAGATATCGTTATTAACCGGACGCGAGATGCGTCCTCGAGAAGTTTAATACGTATTCATTGTGAGACGAAAATAGTTTACGTGTTGAAAAGTGCTAGTAATTAACAAAAGAATCTCACAGCTCTCTATATCAGTGAAGTATTATTTAAATCGTGTCAAGAATTAATAAAAAGGAGTGAAGTACAAATTATAATCCGTGTAAGCCTACATTCTTCAGCGCACCACACCCTGTTAAGACATTCATGTCTCTAAAAATATAAATACTGAGCAACCGAGGCAAACATAAATATATAATATTTAAAGAAACAGTAAAAATTACAAAAAAAAATTGAGTTTTATTTATGGACGCTCTTTAACTACTATGGTTCTTAGCGTCCCATTCTATATTGGGCGTGAAACACCTGTAATTTTGCTCAGAGACCTCTTTATCAGGCTTGAAGTTCTTTTACGTGCCGTAAATCTACGACACGGGACCACCGGCTTTACTTCCCTTCCGAAAGAAGCCGTGCTAACGATTTTTACGCCCGAGAAAATCCATCGCCCTCCGCCGGGTTTGAACCCGCGACCTTGGGAACTAGAGGCTAGCACGGTACCACCAGTCCACGGAGGACGACAAAAAAAAATTACAAAGTTAATATTTTTTAAAGCTATCTGAAACTTTTTACCATACGTGCAGTTGCAACTACTTGAAGTTCGGCTCCCCAACAGTTGAACTATAATACATCATCTTTAAATTGGCTCCCTAAGCGTGGGACAAATAACAACGTAAAAATAACAACACAACAAAACAACCCTCTTCAACAAAGAAATTATATTGGAATAAAAATAATTGCAATAAATATGTTCCATATATTAAATGAATGCATAGTGCAATAACCCTGAGTTGAAAGATTTGTTCGGAGAAAAAGGTCATTAGCGGCTCATGTTAAGGAAATACGGAATTCAGTGACAGTTAAGTTCAGTACGTTTGAAAAGTCGTGTAGGCAGAAATTCTGTAAACTAGAAAAGTGAAAGGTATGGCATAACAGCGTCAGATACGCATACGTAAGAATTTTAAGATTGGACCTAGCGAGAAGGAACCTAGGTAGGGGCATCTATATGCGTCGGAGCTTAAGTTAAGAAAAGAGCAAGCATTACGCATTCTATATCAGAGATACACTCTTGCATACATTAGTGACTCACCTAAGATTCTTGACTCTCGTGTGACTTACTCTCGTGAGTAAGTTTTAAGTTTTTAGCGCACATGAACGCGCCAGTGTTAAGAATATTTAGCGGGTATTGAGAAAGATCTTTCTAGTAAAATTTCTGTTATTTATGCAACTGAAACCTTCGCTTTATTATTGTTATAAAAGTAATTAATTTGTAAATCCAACAGTCAGCGACGCTTCTCAAACTGAACATTTTTGTCAATATTACCCTGAGATAAAGAAATCATAGCTACACCACCAGAGCAGCTGGCGGAGGAAATAAGGAGAACGGGCTACGAGATTATATCATAAAAGTCATCAACAGAGCAGGAAACATTAAATGTTATAAAAATTTGAAGCAGGGGACGGCTTTATAAGGCAGCACTTCTGTTACGATGAGGAATTAAATGCGACTGTCGTGTCAGTGGCAGTGTGCAAAGTCTGCGTTCCGGACAAAGACAGGTCTAAAAAAGTAGTATATTTCTTATTTTGCCTTGGAAATTGCCTTGAAAGCACAGAATGATTGACTAATTATTCGCTGGGTCAACCTCCCATGCTGCCGGCTATTTTATTAGGAATTAAAATTGTTGGACTTGAGGTGTTTATCTTTCAAAGTATCATCTGGGTCAGTTCACCTAGATTTCACTTGCGGCATTGTTACTCACACACGTAATGTCGCGTGAACGGAAACGTGTTGAAAGCTTCTGGCTTCTGTTAGTACTCTTCTTTATTTAAGATTGGGGGGAACCTCCATGTCATTTGTGTTCCACACCAGCCCCGAATGAGCCATTCTCTTATTGGTTTGAATTCAAGTCCAACACACACGCATTAACCTATAAACAAAGGTCAGGCCTGGGTAAAGACGAAAGGAAATATTTCCTCTGATTGGTTGGATGACATGCTTTGTAACGACGGTCCACCTCAGCCCCTGGATTTTCCTCTCTTACTGAGTCGAAAGTCTGAAACCCGCACATTAACCTATGAACACAGGTCATTCTTGGGCTCAGGAACAAAGGAAAAGAGCGGAGTAAGACAAACATTAAGAGGAGTGCAAGAACCAGGTGAGGAGTGGGGCTGAGTGTGGTAGAGGCGGTATAGTATTTACTTACCATCATAAACCACTGTGCATTATATCGACAAGATTCCATGCATTCGACTTTAAAGTCTACATATTTGTGATTTCATTCAAATGCCAAATAATTAATATATGTTAGTTATCCTTCAACATATTTCACTTGCTCTAATATCCGAATGCAGTCTCAGGGCTTGTATGGCGGGGTGGCTTGCTTTGATTTGGATTGAGGTTAGAAAGCGGCATGCCAAAACGTGTGTGACAGTATCGAATATTTCTCACGTGTTTCGTGGTGCAGAAAGCTTTGTTTCTTATAAGCTATACATTTTATTCAAGTTCACATTTATCCTGAAATACGATTTTACCTATCCCTTAAGGCTTACAGTTACATTAAGTTCAAAAAGAATTAAGAGGAATTCAAAGCCTAGATAAAGTAAATTAAAGATATGCATTTATCACTCAATACCAGAAACATGTGATACTGTTACGAAAATCCTTAGGGAAATTTATCAGAAAATAGAAAAAACACCGTTTTACGTTTCGGGGTGAGAGAGTTTCATTTAACTATCTCCCATCCTGCAAAGGAGCCTGGCTTTAGCGTTAAAATGATTCTAATTTTTCCGTTTTGTGATTATTGTTAGTGACAGACAATACAAACAACTACACAATCTGACTGACTGACACACGAGCTTCTTTCTAAAAATTGGTTTTGGATTCACCTGTATTTCTGATGAAACCTCAGTTTGAGTTAAATACGATATTTACTCTACCTTAGGTATCTATGTGGTTGCGAAAGTAAAAGGTAGTATGTTTATAAGATAAGCTTGTATATGGTAGTCATGATCTCATGAGAAGTAAAGGAACCAATGCTTGTTTCAAATCATACTAGGCATTTAAAATTTGGTAAATTTAGGGGGGATATATGAAATCATGGTTTTTACAATTGAAAATTAATAAACAATTTCTTGCTGGAATGTTGTGATATTCAAGTAATTTATGTCAGTCCAGTTTCACGCCTTTCAATATCATTAGTTTTAAAACGTTCAGTTCTATTAAGTAATTTCAAAGTTCTTTTAATTGAACGTCTTCTAACCGGGTAGGACATATATCAGACTGAATTAATGAAATACCTGAAAATATACTCACCTTTTCCAGGTAGAACCACAAACGTGGTTGAAGATGAACCCTCTGGCCGTTTGCTGAAATAATCCGTGGCTACCAATAGATATTTTTAACTGTCAAGTCATAGGAGAAGGTGTCTGGTTTATTTCCAGGTCCCTTCCCAACGTTCCATCTGAGTCCTTGACTTTCTGGATCTTCCCGTCTTGGAAATCACATACTATTGCTGGATTTCTTCCATGGCTCTTAGTGAGTCCCAAACACTGCATGAAGACTTCCCAGTTCAGTTCGAGTACCTGTTTCAATGTTCTAAGGAACACCGAATGCAAGAATGCACGTCCACATCAGCCGCTGCCTGAAGTCTGGGTTAATTTAGTGCGCCAGGCTAAAATGGTGCAGATTCCTAGGTAGGGCTGTGGAAATGCATATGCATATTCTTTCTTGTCGGTAAACTCGTCCTTAATTATATATTCACTTCCTTCATTTCGTCTTTCAGTTTTAAGTTTAATATCTAATAGTATCCCTTTAATTCGAATTTAAGTCCGTATGGTTCCAACTTAATTGTCGCCTTTAATGATGAGATTAACGTAGTACGTGTCATATTTCTGTTCCATTGCTGGTATAAGCGTAACCCTTAAACAGTTTATTTACAGTAGCTGACAGCCAAAAGTTACATTACGTATTCCACGACATATTGTAGTACCGTATGTGTGTGTATTGTCGCGTCGGGCACATTATTGCTGTGTATAATATTGTTGAGCTAATTGTTGTGCTTGTGTGTTAAGTTCTTGTCCAGCGCGGCAATTCCATCTTCCTAGTTGGGGAGTGAAGGGAAGTCGAGGGTAGAGCCTATTTGTATGCTGGCTTGGCGTCACTTGTAGCCAGAGTCTAGTGTACGTTTTCCGAGATGATGGTTGTGTATGTGTGATGGGTGTGTGTGCTTAAGGCATCTGTCCCAGTGTTCTTCTGTAAACCTTTGTGTATAATGTAGGGCAGCTTGTTAAGTATAATAAATCAGAGGTAAATGTGAATTTATGTATTTTTAATGTTCTAAATATCCCACGCCCGCTTAGTTCTGTGCAGCAGATTCCTGGTATCTTTCGTTTGCCACTGATGCTACGTCCCCCAATGTTTATGCCGGGGTAACTGAATTTAATATTTTAACTGTAAACCTTTTGGCCTCACTCCGGTGTATAACATTATCTAATTCGCCTTTCCTTCTCCCTTCTCTTCTGCACTGAATAACCCCTTATCTCGTAGAATTGAACAGAGGCAATGCAAAAGAAATTAGAATATTGCTGCTTTTTATATTTTACCGAGGTATTCCCTGAAATTTTTTAGTATTGAAGCCTTCCTTAACGGAGAGTATCAAGGTATTTGGGATTGTAAAAATCTGAGATTGATTGGAGAAACGTAAACAACAACAGTAGATGCTTTAGCATGCGAGATTGCACTGTTATTTCAAATGTGCCTGTGATTTTCTAGACTACGTCGTCTATTCAAATGAAAGTTGGCTTATTAAAAACATCTGCTTTCTAACGCGGGGAACAGCAATAAAAATTGTACACGGGGAACAGTGGAATTCAGAAAACAGTGTAAATCTTTGCTACGAGGAGAGAAGCGTCGCTCTATCTACACTAATCTCATTTTCGCATTTCAGATTGTTTTTTTTTTCTTTCTTTCCTTTCGGAGATCTCTTCTTTACCTCTCCATCGCAATTGTTTTCCTTACACAAACACATGTCTCCTGCTGGTCCAGTACATTTGTTTCCTATGTCTGATTACATTTCCTCAAACGATCCCTAAAGCCGAGAGGGAATGTCAGTTTGCTTTCCTCGGAAGTGCCCAAAGCACTCGCTGCTTGAATCTCTCTAGCTTTCTTCCAAGAGGTGCAGAGATTTCCAAATCTTCAGCAGCTGATTTTCTTTATTCCCCCTTTCCTAATCCTACGTCAAGTCAGCTGCGAATCTGTCGACCGGAGACATATTTGTCCGCGTAACTTTAACCATTCGAGCACACTTGGCAAACACAAATCCCATCTGTTCACAAACATGAGGCATCCTTCTGTCTGTCAATATGAAGGGAGATCACGAAACTCTAGTCCTCGGAGAGAAGTGAAACATTTACTAAACTGGTGTTGACACTCGTCTTCGTCGCTTCTATAGCCAAAAACGTTGTTTGCTGTGCGCATACCTGGATGTAAGTTAAGTTTATACTGTTAAAACAATGATCTATATAGTAAATATGGTAATATGATTTTCAATTACTGGGTATATTATCGCAGATCTCAGATACAGTATTTTACAATCCCATATACATGCAATTTTGCAAATGTTATGATTCAATGCACTTTTCAAAACGTTTTTAATTGTTATCTATTTGGTTTATAGCCAACTCTAAACTGGTACTAATTTTACTCTTAATTTAGCTGTGGTACTGTGGTAAAGTTGAAAATTATAATGTACAGCTTATGACCAGAAAGAAGCAAAGAAACAAAGTCGCCAATCGCTTCACGTTCACGTTAGCTTAATTTTACACAGTTTATGGCAATTATCAGAAAGGTTAGCGATATAAACCGCAGTGCCAAAATCTAAGTGCCCCTGAACTGTTTCAGCGTTTTTCCTTTTGCTTTCTCTAGCGCTTACCTATGATATGTAAAGGAATTTTGCATTAAAAAAATTCGATATCGAGATTTCACCGTAAATACCTACATGTTCCAAGGTTCCCTGAAAAAAAGAAGCATTTTTATAAAAAGTTCCTTGCGATACGCGTGTGTGTCATTCTGTTAAATATATTGCAAGGCAAGGGAAAAAGCAAAGCCACCGATAAGGAAAACGTTTTAAGAACAACAGGAATACGTATTATATTTTTTCACATGTAAGTAATTGTAAAATACGTCTCAGGCAGCTTCCTGTCCATCTGTACCTCCTTACCTGCACTCGCTGCTATAATCTTACGTCATACAGGCTCTGCTACATCATATCTAATTCAGTTGGCAGATCTTGATGTAATATTAGCGTATAGCGCGATGTCTCTCATTAGCAAGAAGAGGGGTTTTAGTAAATAAACTATCAAATTAGGAAGACACAGAGGGTTGGTGGCGAGGGAAGCTGGAAGTGATTGCAAACTTGTATGTTCTCTGTAAACGAATATGAACATTTGAAAGCAACTACATTTTGCTTCCAAAGCTTGTTGATCAGGATTATGCAACATCGGAAGAAAACAGTGTAAGTGTTGGTAGTGTGCAATAAATTACTTCATTATTTAAGTTATTAAAGTACAGAAATTGAGTTACATTGGCTTTTCTGTTACATCACGAGTTTTATAATATGCAATAACGCATTTTCGAGCTACATTGAACATAAATCACTAGCGATTAGCACATAGACTAGGTTTCATATCATCCGACATAGTAGGAGCATAACGAAATATGAGACTTTCTTGAGATTCCCTGCCTCAGTATTGCGTCCCTCGTTTTACGCATTTCTGCGTACCTGAATTCTTCTCTAGAATGTTTTTTTTAGTTTCTTTGTTCCCCTTTCTTTAAAGCTCTATGTTTTCAAATTGATACAGTAATTATCGACAGGAATGTATAAATAATTAAACAAAGAAGATACAGTAAGATACAGAAACAATTGCAATAAATAATTTCTGTATATTAAATCAGTGTAGAATGTAACAAGATTAAGTTGAGAATTTTGCCGAGAAAGATGAGGGTAATTAGCAGTAAAGATAAACAGAGTGATTAGTGAGTCGAGAAGGAGCAAAGTTTACTGTCATCACATTAGCTTAAGAATTTCTGGGAACGCAGTTTAGACTTAAGTTCAATACGTTACACAGGCACGTATGCCAATTCTGGTGAAGAGAAACGCATTTACATTTTGAGACTTTAGCCAGCCTCAGTTAGTAACAAAGTCATAGATATGAGAACGAGATCCAAGATGTAAGAAATGAAGATTGGATGCGCATGAAAAATCACGTTGGTGGGGGAATTAATATGTAGGCGGAGCTAAAATTAATAAATAGGCGTGCATCACTTTCGCTCATGCACATCTTCGTGCACACAGTTGTGCATACTCTATTCTCTGATATCGGGACTGGTACGCACCGTTGTGCACACATTAGTTACTCTTCTCTGATACTATCAGCGGTACTTGTTCGTATGGTATTTTAAGTGCCCAGTAACGCCTTTATGTGAGTAGCGGATATTTCGAGGGATCCTACCGGTCAACATTTCAGCCACTCACGGTGAATTACGTGTCTAGTTTCTTTTATTGCGGGAAGAGTCATTTAAAACCGTAAAATTGATCCTGCAGAAATTAGCGAGTATAATCATTCCAAGTGTAATAATTTCGAGTGCTACAATTCAGAGTCAATATATTTCTTTATTTCAAGCGATAGCAACTCCAAGAACTCAAATATTAGTTCAAAATAAATTTCTCAGTCAACTTAAACTGGTGTTGTCCTTCACAATACATCCACGCATACACTGAGAGAAAATAGTCATACCTCTACCATTGGAGCAGCCGGCATCAGAGTCAACAGCAGCAAAAATTCTGCTTGAAAATACATATGTTATTTTACATGCAATATTACTGAAATGGTCCTGAATGTATGAAGAATTGCATTAACAACTGTCGCAATATTGGGTTTAGTATACTGCAGCCATGTCCCACCGAATTGCAATTAATTGTGAAGCCAAGGGAATTCCAGGTTCCATCCACTTAAATATTTTGATTCTTGAGGGTCCCTTACGAAATATCCTTTTCCGCTGGCTATAAAAGCATCAACATTCGGAAAACAGGCTCAAATTTCTTCCGCAACTTAGTAAAGACATGTGCTGTATGTTTAATGTACCAATGTGGAATAATTTTTAACATGAAATTTTAAACGTCCATTGAGCTCTTAGTGACATAATGGTTCCGCTATTTGTGCTGAAAATTTTCCTGTCAAATCCCTCCACAAACGATGCTAACGGTGATGATGGTTTTGGTGTGTGATTCTTCCTTACTTAGGCGTATGGTCACAGTTCTCCACTGGTTGGTAAGCAGCGAATAAATGGAACAGTCGCAACGTAACCGGGTGTTGTGAAGGGAAGGGGAGGAGTGTGTCCGTCACACTATCTCACGTCAACTATGCTTCGTGTGGTAACACAATTGCTCTGTTTACTTACTAAAACCGCTCATTATTGTTACTGACTGCTCATTACACAGTTTTTTCCCCAATGTGCTTGTTAATTGCAAGTTTAACGTTTGCAGGAGAATGAGTAGTATGATTAGGAACATATTAATGAGGGTCTTTCCTAGCGTCATTTTGTAAATACGTAGTATTTATCAGAGGTATTTGGTTTTGATAAGGTTATAATATAACCAATTTGCGTAATAAGCATTCAAACTGTTCCTTTCTCGTAGTTCCAGAGATGTCTTTGCTTTGTTCCACTTCAATGAGAAAAATACTGGAATTGAAGTGGTAGTGGAAAGCTTGCATTTATTGCCGATATGTCCACACTTCCATTGTTAACATGTAATATCACAAGTGCAGTGTCACGGAAGATGATCTGAACCTCCTTTATCCATATTTTTAATAAAAATTGTTTTATATTAGAATTAAACTTGTTCTATTTTCTATATTTTCGTATAAATTTATGGGATGATAAAATTTTATAATATGCATTCCTCCTTGAAGTAGGCGGAGCGAGTATTTTCTAGCCATCTTTCAGTTCATAAAGAAAGACGTTTAAAGTAAAAGCCATAAAAAGGTACTAGCGGAGTAATGCACTGTAAAGTCAATACAAAGTGATCGGTTGATCTACCTCTTCCG
The DNA here is from genome assembly GCA_030765065.1 of Deroplatys truncata. NCBI lineage: Eukaryota > Metazoa > Arthropoda > Insecta > Mantodea > Mantidae > Deroplatys > Deroplatys truncata. The sequence continues at coordinate 226,516,033 of CM060975.1, forward strand.
CCCACCAATAGGAACGCTCTATGTCGTCAGATATTACCGTTATACATACGGTGCATGTAGTGTTCTGTAGTGGTTTTCCCTATTTAATTTTGTCAGAATATTTTATGATTTGCTGTTCAACCACACCTTAATGAGCCAGTCTACTGCTGGTTTCAAGTAGATTTCGAAACGCAGACTTATGGTCAATTTTAGGTGAGGAATAAAAATATGGAAAACTAACCTGAGTGCCTGACTGGCGCAGTATTATTGTTCTGCTCTCTATAAGGTACGGCATTTCATTTAGTGAATGAGGATAACAAACAAGGCGTTATTTTTAAACGTTAAATGACATTCAAAAAGCCATTTATAAATTGAGCAAAATAGATTAGGAACATACTATGCAAATATCACCGAGAAGAATAATATGTTAACTTTCAAGCCTACAACTATAAAGAGAGCAATTATTAAGTAATTTTAAATACTTGGGATATGATATTGTATAGTTCAGCAGTCGAGATGCAGACAATAAATAAATTCAGACAGTTTTGTGGACATCTGCGCATAATAAGAAATAGATAAATAAGTAAAACGCAAAAATAATTTAATTTCTGCTGCTATTGCATGCGAGCTAGATTGGCTCCCCCTTCATAGACATTACCACGCTGATTTGAGTTTGGTAACGTGTCTGCCACGTTAAAAATTATGTGTAGCGAATTCCTTCTGTCTACTTTGGAGGAACTATCAGCGGCAACAACTAGCTGTTATCAGCTGGGTTTCTGTACAAAACTCTCAGCAGATGTCAGCGTAGAGAAGTGTAAGCGTTGAGTTGTACGATTCCATGACGTCAACATCGCGTAGGAAAGGCTCGAGTCACCCCGGGTACCAAGAGGACGAGTCTACTGTATTGTGATCGTCGCCGTGAAGAAGAGAAGCCTTAAAGTCAGGTCTAGGGGAGCGATATCGTGCACTCGCTAACATTTCGGCCTTTTCAAAATTCGACTTCAAACCTCTTTGTAAGTACTTCTCAAAATATAGCATTAGAGGGCGTGCTGATTTAACTTGGAACTATGAAATAGCGTGAGAATAATCATTTCTTGTGTACAATTGTAAAACTTTGCAACACACGTAAATATGGCAAGAGGAACTAATAGCTTGAGGGCAAATTCGTAAAAGTGTTTCATCTGCATTGTAATGTTATAACGTGTTAGATTTCTTTGAGAAAGAATGCATCTTATTATACGGCTGTAGGAATCGAAAACCTTTGAGAGTTTGTTGTGTAAGCCTCAGATTATATTATTTCCTGGTTTACCAATAAGTTAAAATTTTGTATCTCCTGGGGCACTTCAAGCTTGAAGTGTAGAAAATGGGCCTAGCAATTTTGTATTATGTATTATATCAGCACAGTATGAACTTATTTTCGGTATCTTATATCGATAATATTTAAAATAAAATTAGAATTCACATTTACAATATTGCAGCAGAATGATGGTAGAACATATTAGTAAAAAATAAACTTACAATTATATCCTGCTATACATGCTGTGAATGTTTGGCGCTAACAAAACAGTAACAAAGATAAGTTATATCAGCAGAAATTAAGTTTAAACGAGAACTACTAATTATTAATTATTCTATTCTAATGTCGCAGAATAATGAATTGTATTTAAGTTCCACAGATAAAGCTTCATACCCTTTACTTTCTCTACTATGTAGAGCAAGTAGGGGAAGTTTTGAATTCCACGCAAAAATTCGATATCAAGATTTCACCGGGAATACGTGCTTTCTGGCCCCCTTAATCCGAAAAAATTAGAAAATAATCCGTGTGTGTGTGTGTGAACAGCGCCTGTGCCTGTGAACTGTATAACGTCAAAACGAAAAGTCGGATAAATACCAAACTTGGTATTTAGATTTAGTACCTTCCAAAGATGTGACCGAAGATTTTCAAGAAAATCCCCCACCTCGGACTACCATTTACGTGGAAGATTTTTCTAAATTATTGATTGTCTAAAAATGGCTCTTGATGATTTGATTAAAATACCATACATTAAGGATATTTACATTAAAAATAACATGTATATGTTGATTTTCTGGGAATAGCCTGTGAAGTCCACTTCATTTGGAAGAAACCTTGTATAATATTGATAACTGGTAAACGTTAAGCAATAAACGAAAAGGTGCTACATAAGTATGTAGATCTCTTTAAAACACACAATTTATTTCAAATAAGTTCTTTGTCACATAAGCCATTTCTGAGATATCCGTTAGTAATAGTTCAAATTGTTCATTTCTTAGTCATTCCCTTGTCTAGTAAACAGTCAGTTGTTTCTCGCGATTGCATGGAAACAGTACGGAATTTTAAGGCCAGCATTTGACTATCGCTGTTCATTTTATTGTTTATTATTAATTATTATTATTTTATACATATAACTAAAGTTTTAATGTGGCTATTTATGTAAAGGATTATTTGGATTCAAATGTAGTAGAAGAAAAATAAGCTTTAGTAAGAATAGCTTGTATACCCACTATTAAAGGATAGAGGGTAGGGAAAATCATGTAAATGTATTACATCAGACTTGTTTTGGGAATCAAACATATACAAATTTAGGCTTACAAGATAGTGCTTCCCCTTTAATAGAACAACTTATATACTTTCATGATCACCCAATGTTTATTGCATTGCTAAATCGCAAAAGAAATGAAGCAATAAGAAATTAAATTGAAATAAACATACAATTTAAATTATAACAAACTACGAAAGAAAAACTGAAGAAAATGTGATGGGCATTCAGGAGGTGCACTATAATAATAATAATAATAATAATAATAATAATAATAATAATAATAATAATAATAATAATAATAATAATAATAATAATAATAATAATAATAATAACTATAAACAAGATGCAAATAAGAACTAGATAATAAAATCTAAAACATTTTAAATGTAAAATAGCGGCGAAAAGGAATTTAATCGATGTTACTATTTACACTCAAAGGATTATTTGATCCTGTTTCGTGGAGAAAGAGTAATTATTATAAATTATTATTATTGCCCAAGAGGTAACTTAACAGTTTGAGGACCTATGAAAAGAGTTGGAGCAAACGAAGGTAGTCAAAACGGGCCAATACTCTCAAGCCATGAATTTGATGATTTTAAGTGGTTAACAAATGAACAAATGCTCTACCATAAACCTTCTAACCTATTACTCAGTAAGCCTATGATGGTACTTGTAGCAAAACTAGTAGTACCGAAAGTGGCGATCACTTCTTGTATACCTACTAAACTAAAAAGACTCGAGTCTTAAGTTTAGCAGGAGCAAGCCTATTTTGCCTAATTTCATATATTTATACTAACGTAGTTCAAGCCCCTCTTCATTGTCTAGCTCATATCCCGGAGGTCACAATTCAATTTCTGTTATGGTGAGTTACCTCAATAATGATAAGTCTAATGTCGATTAATTTTAACATTTATATACACAATGAGCTTACATGAGTAACATTAATACTCTACGTTTTATCTGTCTTGATCCCGATAGTCATTACAAAATTTCTATTGCCTGAAAACAAAACGTGAGCTTGGGCTGTCAATTAACACAACAGCCAGAACCGGATAAACATTATATTTGGCGTGATAAAGACTTATGACAAACATCGTTTCTTATATCGGCACATTTTTGTACATTCGAATGTAAAAATTCATGCTTGTGCTGATAAAAAAAGTTAAAATAAAGTTTAATTGTGCTGATAAACCTTCTCCGAGTTAGCTCCCTACGATTTATCAAATTTCCTGAAGTCGATCAATGCAATCAATTATACACACCCTTGCATTAATGATTTAAATCTTCCTAGAAGCATTAGCGTGTTAAAGAGAAGACCCTCGCTTCCTGCTCTGGATGAAGTTATGAGCGCATTGGCCTTAACGACTCACGCAAGCTACGCTCTCCAAATGATTAGAAGTGAACCAGATGTTCTTCATGGTACAAGTTCAAGGTGTTAATAATATCTTTCGAATTCTGTGTTGCCCTCTAAATACAAAGTTAGCATTAGGTAATGCATTTTATATTCTCAATTTAATACAAATGGTCACTTTATGTATAATTGTTTATCTAAACGTGATTCATTTTGGTACCTGGAAAGAGATTAATTTATTTTCTTCTGTTTTGCTGTACAAGAACAGCACAAATATGACGTAACAGAATACTAGAATACAAATACACCGTACTACACAAAGTCATTTATCATTTGGGTAAAGTAGTTCGGTTTCAAAAAAGCACAAACTTAGCTTTATTTAAGTACATAAAGCATATATATGACTGTTTATATGATTTTCAAAACAAAAGAGTCTTCATCAAGTGACCTTATGTCAAATGGTATTATACATTCCTATGATGAGAATTTTCTATTAATTTTCTTCCATACTCGAATAGTACCTGACAAAATGTTATACTTATTTTACCTTTAATTTCTGAACTATTTTGCTCAAATAGAAAGAAACATGAACACTCGTTTCTTTTTTCTTATTTAAATCAAAACACTTCCTGGAAAAAGCACGAGAGTGCATCTTTAGATAAAGTGCAATACTTTATATAGCTTAAGTTGAGAGGGTTAATGCACCACATATGGTAAAAGGTTTCCGGTAGCCTTCGCCCCACGTTTACTTTTCCGGTGGCCTTCGCCCCCACGTTTAAAAAATCAACTTTGTATTTTAATGTTTATTTAAATATTATATTTGTATGCCTCGGGTGCGTCAGTAGTAATTTTTAGAACGAGTATCTCTTAGCAGGGCTGGTGTGGCTAAGAAATAAGACTTACACAAATTATAATTGCATTGTACTTTGTTTTATTAGTCCTTTACATGACATTTCACTAATATATCCTACTATAGAGCTGTGAGATTGTTTAATCTCCACTTTTTAACACGTAAACTTTATATTATTCTCACCGCAATGAACTTTTATGTCTCACATTGAACACGTCCGTACCGATCGGTACGCAATCTAATAGCGTCGCTTGGGAACGCTGTCTTGTAGCGTCTGCCGCCTGAATTTGTACGTTTTCTCTATTTCAAGTCTCTGACTGGCTAAGCCTACTCCAATAGAATACTTTTATTTAACTTAAGGGTTTTCTAGTTCTTGATTGGCTATTTTTAAACTTTTAAATATTACATTATTGTTCCAAGAATTATTAGTAGCATTATCAAGCTTTCTAATTTATTGTTGTCTCAAGGTTACCTCATTGTTAGCAACTTTCGGCTTCTATTCTCACAGCTTCCACATTGAACTACATAATAATACATTCACATAACATTATTATACATGTACATAATAATATAAACATAATACAATGACTTTAACATACAATTTACATATTATATTATACACATATTGCTTTAAGGCGGGCTGTTTTTATATTATATAATTAGACTGATATCATTTAAGTGTTAAAATACTGTCTCAAAGCAATGAAGAAAAAGAAGGTGTGTACAAACACAAGTTTTAAAAGCGATATTTAAACTAATCAAAGAAGGAAAATAGTCAAAGCATTAAAAATAAGGTGATAATTACAATCTTAGACCATAATATTAAATACTTTTGTTTGATCTTGTGGGATAAAACAGAACGATCCCTTAAAATCCTCTAGAGTATTGTTCAAAACGTTTGCAAACTTTTAAGATTTGATAAAGAATATTTTTTAAATAGTTAATGCTGTAACATAAGTTTATAGATGCGAATCATGCACTATAAGGGATTGAAGTGGAATAATTGCCGCAAAAATGAATTATTTAAAGATATTCATAATGAAGGATGTTATATTATTATTAGTGAAAGACTCAGGAGTGAAACAGGGAGACCCTTTGTCCGACGCATTATTTAGCATTGTAATAAATTCAGTCTAAATTAAACTAGATTTGAGAGGCAACATAGCATTTCGTTTAAAACATTGTAATGCCTATGCAGATGACATTCTTGTTATAACCAGGACAAAACATCAGCAACAGAAAAATTTACATAAATTCATTCTGCTGATTCAATGCCCATGGAAGATAACGCCGAAATACCTTTCCATTGTTTTCGATATAATAATCCCATGGCGCAAGATCCCGTTTAGTGCCTTGGGCCTACCAAGCCCAGACTGCGGGATTCGCACACACTTACGCACAGCAGAGGTGGGCGATCATCCAAACGATACGGGGAGGTCATGTGGCCAGTATCACGCAGCAGCCGGAAGGTTGTCTTCCACGGCCAGGATCGCTGACTATGGCACTCCTCAATTTCCTCACGATGCTGAGTGGTCACCGGTCCTATGCCCGGAACTTAAAATCTGCACAATTATTTTCCATATCCTCTCAAAAAAATAAGCTATCTGAAAATCTGGTCTTAGAAGGTCTACCTGTTAGATGCAGAGAATCAGTAAAACACAGTGTGGATATGAGGAATTCAAATACCGAACAAGTATGACAAAAGAAATCACTTATTGCTGATAGATATATGCGAAAGAAAAAATCGCTGCATAAAGAGTTGGGCGTTAATAAATTTGCCCTCTAGGGTTTGGTCCTGTGACATACAAGTAGATGGTATTTACCACAGTGACTCCAGGGAGTATTCATCTCCATTTTAAAACATTCTAGCAGCGAAATTAACAGAAAAGAAAATTCTTATTTTTAATACGCGCAGAGCAAAGACCATATTGTTGTTTACTGTTCTGGCGTTTTCACGTTTCTCATTTTATAATTTTTTAAAAATTGCACGGATTTTTAAAATGTTTTGATTGTGGCGTTTGCAAAATTATTGAACGTACATTTAGCAAAATATCTAAAGTTGCGTCGAAAATTCATTTTGATCTGACGAAGAAAAAACGTCGAAAAATTATAAACGGAATTACCAAAGTTCATTTACGCTGCAGTATTTACGACTTCTGAAATTTATTTCTCCGTTATTTTAAATCACTGTGAGTGAATATTGTCACGTTTATATAAAAAGTTATATATGAATGCTATAAAATTATTTTCTAAATACCACACGTGAAAAACTAAGGATTGCTGCAATATTAAAAAAATTATAAAAACAGTTAAATTAAAATACTTGAAAAAAGCAAAAACACGTAATCTTTAATATCGTTTGCTATTTATGCACATTAAAAATGAAAACTTTTTCTCAGTTAATTTGTCTGATAGAATTCTTTTATAGCGGAGACGAATACTTTCTGGAGTGCAGAGGAATATACAGAGAGGGAGAGAGTATGTGTCATGTGTTCCAAACCCTATAACCAAGTACATCTCTTCCTGTGTTTCTTTAAACAGCATACAAGCCATGAGTTATTGTCTATGGAAGTGGTCCAAGCTGTACCTCTATTATAAAGAGAGAAAATTTATGCATATGTATGTATGTATGTATGTATGTATGTATGTATGTATGTATGTATATGTATGTATGTATCCACTCAAGGAACTAAAGAAATGCTGTCAGGTAGACCCCCAACGAAAATGAAACAATCGACGTGCAAGCTTATGTATCCTTGCTTGATAATTTTTTCGCCATTGAAAAGTCTTGTTCTTGGCTTGGACTGTTAGTTGAGAATGCAATGGAGAAAAGTAGCTGTTACCTCGCAGTAAACGCATATCAAATAAAACAAATGCCGCGGATATTTATTTCCAAATTACAGATGTAGCTGGTAAGGATTTAAAAAATTCTGATGTGATACATTCTCATGGCTTTCTCTACCCTCTATGTTTATTACTAGGTATACAAAGTACTCTTACTAAAGTTTATCTTTCTATCTACTACATTTAAATCCAAATAAATCTTTACAGAGATAGCTACATTACATACTTCGTTAGAGATTCAAAGAGCACAGCGATAGTCAAATGCTTAAGAAGTGGACGCTGGCTTTAAAATTCCATAGTTTGCATGCAATCGCGAGAAACAACCGAATGTTGACAGACAGGACTTGAGAATGGTCAAGAACTATTCGGACGTTTAATAACGGATATCTAGAAAGGCTTATGCCACGAAAAACTTATTTAAAATCCATTGTGTGTTTTAAAGAGATCTACAATTTTTTTGTCTAATGCGTTTTCGTTTATCGCTTAACGTTTATCAGTATACAAGATTATACAAAGTTCCTTCCGAATAAAATGGACTTCACAGGTTCTTCCCAGAAAATTCAAGATATGCAGTTCATTTTATCATGAAAATATATTTAACATGTGGCATTTTAATCAAAACCGTTATAGCCGTTTTAATAAAATAAAAAATGTCGAAAAATGTTCAAAGTAAAGGGTAATTTGGAGTGAGAAAACTTTCTTGAAAATCTCCGTGTCGTATCTTTGGAAGGTACTGAACCTAAATACCAAGTTTGTTATTTATCCGATTTTTCGTTTTTGAGTTATGCTGTTCACACACACACACACACGGACCTTTTTCTACTTACACCTACTTACTATACGTAGTAGAGAAAGCAAAAACGAAGGACACAGCGAAACAGAAGCCAATCGAATCTGCTTATAACGATAGGATAGGCTTACGATACCAATGCCAACATATTTTAATAACCCTCAAGTGAGAAAGCTTTATTTCCATTGTATACTATAATAAAGATCGTTCAACAGGGTATGTTAAATAATGTATAAAGAGAGACAATTTTGTCCAGCTAACATTAGAAACCGTGTGAGGTATCCCCAAGTCTCACGTGGTTTGGAGTCCACGTTAAAAGCAGTAGTTCCTCTCCTGTCTCCATCATCCTACATCACCCTACCATCGGAAGCAACGGATTCCGCCCCCTGGGTGTCTCCACTCAGAAATGGTGGAGGTACCTCGACTGGCGAAATTTGGTAAGCCCTGAAGGTCATAGGCTATATGGGGAGTAAAAATGAAGACATTAGAATACAGTCAAACGATATATTATAATTAACAATTCAGAATATCATTTTCCTCGATGGTCGAAACTATGCATCTCTTCCAAAGTGGTTAACTTGGTGGCCTACGAGTGGGGAATCTTTATATTCAGCTCTGTTTCGTTGCATATGTTGAGGACGAACATATTAAGCGCGTTTTATGTTATTAACTGTGGGACCATAGAGGAGGTAAAAGGGTCTAAAGTCATTATTTAACACATTACTCGACCATTCCACCGATAATTATTCCAACATAAAAGAGTACTTAAAGGCTGTGCAATATTTTCAGAACTCGGAAGACAGTCGGAAGTTTCACCCCTGTTTCACAGCTTGAACATTAAGGGATTTTTCATCCGTTATTATGAATAGTCGGGGCTATTCGAAACTATCATTATAAGGATTAAAGGGGAAGATGCATCTGGAAGATTCTTATGATGATTGTACAATAACTTCATATAAACTGTGGGGAAGGTAGACGAAATAAATCGAAACTTGTGTTTTAGAGCTAGTGGCGCAGTCAATAGTATTTCTGCATGTTTTGCGGAAGTATAAAGCTCCTCAATGTGGACCCATGGGAGTAAAGTTAAATGTTGATGTTTTGTACTCAAATTACTTTCGCTGAGGGCGAAAGTGAAATAAGCTATATGCTTAGAAAATTGCAAGGAGAATATAGAAATTAGGGTCTATAAATACATTTATCCAAGACTGAATATAATGTGGTTGTTGGAAGTGTAGAAGTGATATAGTATTGGAAGATGGACCATCAAGTTCTGTAAAACTTATAATTATTTGGGAACAAAGATATCTGACAAAGTAGTGAAACGGAAATCAGGCACAGGCTACAAAACGTAAAATTTACATAAGACAATTTCACTCCTTAATTTGGAATAATACAGAGTGATTAATGAAGAATTGACACAATTCTTTGTTTAATTATTCTGTTCGAAATTCACTCAATGCCCCAATTTTAGCACCAAATTAAGCAGAATGTTCTGCAGTTTTGATTGTCTGTCACTAGAAGCGCAGATGTTTATTCGCAATTGTTAGTTTTATTGTCGGTAACTGTTTTTGTTCTAGTCAACGTGAAAATGGAGTACACATTAAATGAACGACTCTTCCTTGTAAAGCAATACTGGATTGAGAATTCAATTACAGCTGCTGAAAGGGCATACCAGAGAGAATTTGGTGTTTGGAATCCTCCCCAAAGAAACACAATACTGGGACTGGTAAACAAATTGGAAACAACTAGATCTCTGGTGAGTGAAAAGGCAAAACTCGTTCATCTCGTTCATTTTGTTTACATAAGAGCACGATTGGATCAGTCACCCAAAAAATCATTAAGACGTTTGTCGCAGAAGACAGGGCACAGCTACTCAATGTGTCAGAGAGCTGTGAAAAGTGCAGGTCTAAAGCCGTATAGGATTACGGTTGTCCATCAGATAGAGGAGCCAGATAAGGATAGATGACTTAATTATTGTCGTTGGTTTCAGGCGTTCATTGCGCAAAATCCTGCATATTGTCCATCATATGGTTCACAGATAAAGCATGGTTCCATTTATCCAGCTATGTGAACTCAAATAACTCACGCTATTGGGCCAGCGAAAATCCACATGTTATTCATGAAGAACTATGCACCCGGTTAAAATCGGAGTTTGGTGCGCAATATCCGTACAGAGAATAGTGGGACAATTTGTTTAAACAATGTAAACACTGCAGAGTATCGATGGATTTTCATGGAGTGTGCTGAGCAGCTAGACGATGTAGAGCTGAGTGAAGGATATTTTCAGCAGCACGGCGTTACATGCCATACATCAATGAATCCATCACACTAATTGCAAGTTTCTTTAACGACCGGATAATTTCCAAAAACCTATAGCCATCGAGATCTCCGGATTTGACATCGCCGGACTTCTTTCTATAGGGATACTTAAAAGACAGGGGTTATGCCACAAGTCCCCAGACATTAGGCGATCTGAAGCACAACATTACACAGGAGATTCAAGTTATTGACAACGGTCTTTTCCAACGAGTGGCCAGTAACATAGAGCGACGTGTGGAGTTGTGCCTTATGGAGGATGGGGGACATTTTCAACATTTTCTGTAGGGGTGAATAACCACCCAAAATTCCTCTGTATTTTGGGTATAACAAATTGTCGCTAGCATGCCTCGTTTTGAAACAATTAAAGAAATGAATGTGTCAGCACTTCATAACTCACCCTGTACCATACATAAGGATTTGGTAAATTACACACGATGATTTTCGGACAGAAAGAGAAGGACACGTGAATGCGATAGACGTAGAATGGAGTATACAAACTCGCTATATATAAAGCTCCTCAAGATGCTTCGAGCAGCGATTAATTATACGTGATTATAGTTTCTCTTCCATTTTCCTTCTTTGTATTTTTATCATCTTTTATAACGGATAAGCGATGTTAATCGATGCTTTCATTAATGAAATTTGTTGTTTCTTTTAGTTTCTTTTCCTTTTTGGTTTTCTTCAGCGGTTTCGTTCTTGCAACTATAATAAAAACGAAGTTCATCTTAAAATACCGAACACGAGCTTTGCTTTTTTCTGTTTGTTTCCTTTCTTTTTCGTGTTTCTTCCTATATAAATCATGCAGACCATATTAGACCACGAATGAATTAATGAGCTTAGGTGTATTTTTCTCATTGCTAGCCTCAATAAACGTCTGTAGAACTTCGTAGTTAAATATACGACGTTGCTGGCTAATAACGAGAACGGTCCCATATATACGAGGTTACAGGCAGCCCTTTTCGCTACCTGTATTATCTGCTAATTATATTAGTAATGCGATATGCACTATCGCAACTAGTACTAGCTACAATTAAATCATCAAATAAGACACAGGAATAACACTGCCCTCTAAGGTAAGAAGTCAATTTCTTTTCACGACTTAATTGAGCTAAACTTTGTAAGCTGAAGAACACCTTGTACATTCCCGGAGTTCACTCACGAAAGATTATCATCCTCCAGGTGCTTGCTCTCCGCCCTCACACACCGAGAGGAAGAGAGCAAAGGTGAACAAAAATGTCAAGAATTTCGGTCGACATCAAGCGAGCTACAAGTTGGAATTTGACCTTTCAGAAACGACAACGGAATGTTGCTCCTTTCGAGGTTTATTTGAAAGCACGGAGGTGACGGTGTGTCCTTTTGGAGTTCGTTGTAAGTGAGATGTCCTTTGGGTTGAAGGTTTGTGATGTAGTCGATAACATTTGGTCTGACCAGACTTTTCATTTTGATGTCCACACTGCAGATATTCTGGAACGAAAATATCTACCTGTCCAACGACGAAGCGTAAAGCTTACGTTGCAGTAATCTTTTTTTAATAATGCTTTATTTAGAGTCGCTTTAATTGAGAGGTCTTATCGTGATTTAAATGTTACATTGGCATGTGATACAGTAAATCATTATAATGCTTGCATTATACAATAAGAAAATCGAATATTAAACATATATGGAAATTAATGCAGTGATAACAGCATTAATACAACTTGAAGGCATGTTTACATTTATCAAAGTTATGTATAGTAGAAGTTGAATACAATTAAATTCTTTTGTAGTAAAATGTGATAGTGTTGAGTTAAGTTACCTTGGTTAGGAAATATAATGATTCACTTTTATAATTGTTCCACTACAGATATTTTTTCTAAAAGCTATACAACATTTCTTACACTAGTTCCACCATTAAGGACTTTTGAAAATTCTGTTGGGATCTTGTACACTTCTTCCAGTATCATATTTAGGGCATTCAATGATGATGTGGTTGATGATTAGGTCGGTACCACAGCTATCACATTTTGGAGCAGGTTTCCTGGAGGCAGGAAAGAGTGAGTAATGCTGCTGTGTCCAGTTCTCAATCTGGCTTGGGTAACTTGGTGATAACGTTTGAGGTTTGTGTATGAATATACTGTCACTGAGTTCTGCCGTACTTGGTGTAGTTTGGTATTTTGGTTCGTTAAGCCATTGCATTTTTCATGTACACTTAACTTCCTTTTTGATGTTTTTAATCACATATTCATAAGGAGTAGTTGTTGTGGGATTACTGGATGATTGTCTTGACGCTTCTTTAGCTGCGATTTCATTCCCAGTAATCCCCATTTGGAATGGTATCCACACAAGTAGTAATGTCTTTCTAGTTCGGACTCATTTGTGTATAATGTCTGTATTTCCTGAACTAGGCAGTTCTGTGTCAATCGGTCTTGAATTTCTGTAGCAGCACTTAGTGAATCAGTGATGATTAAACAGGAGGTGAGTTCGTTGCGTTGTGATATTGTTAGAGAGCTTCTTTCATAACAAATAATTCACAAGAAAACACTGTAAAATTTGGTGGTAGTTTGTAGAGCATTGTATGATCCGGATATATTTCTGCACAACTGTTGCCTTATTTTGAAGATGAACTGTCTGTATAAATTTAAATATGCATAGGATACATGTACAGAAATTCACTCAACATCTTTTGGTAAACTATTTTTTCAGTTACATTCTTGTTATGAAGATGTAGTTGGGTATTAACTGTCGGAATTAGCAACTTCTTGGGTTCAACAATGTAACTGTTGATCCTTACTAAATACGAATGTAGTAGATTTCTCTCGAAGCATGTCATTATGTTTGAAAGCAATTATTTACATGTTCTAGCTATGCAAATTATACAAGGTAGAGCCATGTTTTTAATTGTTTTAAAACATTAATATTTTCACTTCCTCTATCACTATAGAAGGTATTGTATTTTACCTAAAATACAACTATTTGGTCTTCTCTTTCGCTCAACTACATAGAAAAATCTGAATAAAACATCCTAAATGATGATACAGGCAAACTAGATCTAAAGGAACACAAACAGAAATAACAAAATATTAGAAGAAAAATAAACTAAAGTTAATTGAAAATATATAGAAGCTAAGTTAAAAGCAATAAAAACCTTTGAAGTGTATGTATATATGTATACAATGAAATTGAGGATATTGCCTCTAAATTTATAATTATTTTTAACTAAAGTCTGCAACCTAGGATCAAGTGTTTTTAAACTTTGACAGCCACTGGCGTCCATGACAATGGATTCCAGAGCTTAAAAACCTTCACGGTGAAAGATGTGTGTAGGTACTAATCGATTTATGATAATTCTTTCTCATGAGATAAGGATGAATATCATAACTGTTGAAGCTCCAGTTTCAGGTTCAATAATTTTAGCTGGAGTTTTATTAAAGTTGGGTGGTTATGGCTTATTACGAGTATTTGAATACCTAATGTATGTGTGCATGTGTTTGTGTGTGTGTGTGTGTGAGAGAGAGAGAGAGAGAGAGGGAGAGGAAGAAAGAAGAGTATAACTAAAAACGAAGAGATTTCCATCCATATTGCTCATTTATTGAGAAACATCTAATCATCTACCAAATTATATTAAATTATAAATAAATTTTGTCACCATTATGAAAACCCTTTCCTGCATTAATTTTGGAAAAACGTCGATATCTTGTTATATTTATTCACATATGAAATATTGTTTTCTAACACGTTATATAGGCCAACTGTATATAAAGTTTACTTCACTATTAGGAAAAATTAGTAATTGTTTACAATTATGCCTTTAAACACAAAGCTAGTTTTTCAAATTTTACATACAACTTTACTCATCTGACGTATAGTAACTGGAGGAATAGTTTTAAGAGCGCCTTGGGTATCAACCAATCGCGGCTTGATTACAAGTTAATCAAATTCTAGGACTCGAGGTTATGATAAGCATCGGGTAAGTGTGCCTCCTCCGTGTTAAAATGCAGTGAATGTTGTCCGTCATTTCTTTCTGATTGTGATAGATTGAGAGAAAAAACAATTTTAGATTTTATCTAGGCTCATACCTTTAATTATGTTTGTTTATTATTTCATTTGTATAGCCCCCTTAATTTCTGTGGTATTGTCGGGGCTTTGACTTGAGAATCAACTGACGCTGTAAGTAATTATCTTTTTATTTAAATGTTCATTTTATTAACTTGTAATAGCCTTATTCACTGCCGCATTCACACTTTAAGAAATTACTAATGCTTGTAGTTTAAAACAATCTCCCGCCACAGCGGGTAGTTTGTGAAGCAAACCCGAGATCTGTTATTTAAGAAGCCAGAACACTGACCACTCAACCAAAAAGGTAGTATTTTTGGAAGTTTGTTTTATAAATAAATCATAATAACATCATTAGACGACGCACAGATGAACGTTTGTTCATCAAACATCGTACTGGACAGCAACCAACAAAGGTTCCTGAACGCTCTCCGGAAGGTGGGTATAGTCTACTCGAGAGATTTTGCATTCTGTTTAATCTTTGATTGTAAAGAAGTATATTCGAAAAATAAAATAAAAGTTTAAGGTTTAAAGTATTCAAATTTTCATTACCTGGAACATTCCACATATATTTTAGTGTTCATATTTTGAAAAGTATTACGTTGGTTATTGAGTTACATAGGACGACAAAAATTAAATGATGCTGAACAATTCTGTGATAAAAATTACAACTAAAATACTCGCATTTTTTAGGAATTAGCAATTTCGCATCAATTTGTAAAGTGCCCTTGCTGCAAATTTTTCATCGCAACGTACTTTTCCTTAAGTTTGCTCAACAAATAAAAAAGGATTGGAATAGAAGGAAAGGACCTAGCTTCTCCTTCCACAGTCCATGCAAAAACTACACTAACGCTTATGAAAATTGCAGCACCAAGAAGAAAACGTTTGACTGAATTGAACTTTATACAACAGATTAGGTATACGACAATACAAAAGTGATGAAGTTTACAGATCTGTACACGAGCTTGAGCGTTCAGTATTTTGTGTAGACTCGACGTGCTGCAATTAGAGTCGCTAAACGCCGTGGCGTGGAAATAAAGAGGATCTGGTTATGTTCCTGGGGAATCTCCTTCAACTCAGTTTAGATGCGTGCCCATAAATCATCGACACTGGTTACTGGAGAGCCATGACGAACAAGTTGCCGATCAGCCATATCCCAGACATGCTCGATGGCGACATGTAAGGCGAACGTGCAGACCAGGGTAGCAATGGTACCCGTCGATCTTCGAAGAAGGCTTCTACGTCCCTCACAAGTTGTGGCCGGAGATTGTCATGCTTAAATGCGGCAAATGAAGTTACCTAAAGGAGGGGATTACTTCGGATCTAAAACCTCCCTTATGTACCGGCTGTTGTTCAGATTGCCCTCAATATGCAGGAGGCGAGAACGGTTGTATCCAATGGCGCCCCAAACCATTACACCTAGAGTTTGTCTGCTATGCCGCTCAACAATGCAGGCTGCTAGATTGCGCTCACCATGTCAACGACGAACACGTATGTGGTCATCAGTGTACGACAGGTTGAAGCGGGACTCATCAGAAAACACTAGAATTTTCCACTCAACACACCAATGACAGCGATCACGTGCGCATTTCAATTAGAATCACTTGTGGTTTCTGGACAATGAAAGCTGACGCAATGGCATGTGTGTAACCAGCCCAATCCGATGCATCGAACCATCGAGCAAACAGGTTCACATATGTTGCAATTCTCCAGCGTCGAGCCAACACTGTGGATGAAGCTATGCGGTCCTTTATGGTCATGCGGACAAGATGGCGTTCATTCCCCATGCTGTGGTCATATTGCGTGGCCCAGAACTCGCTCATCACTGGGCAAGATCGTTTTTATTGACTGCTTCCACACATGCATCACTGTCAAGGTAGTGATACTCTGTAAGAGTCAAAATGTCACAAACCCGCTTCCCTGAAACCGATCATTCTGCCCTATTCGCACTCGCTCATATGCCGGTTTTGCGCTCTTTGACGTCGACGAGGCATACTGCCACTTGTTTTCACGCTTCCGCCTGGTTTGACAACTCTTCACTGGCTACCTTAGCACAACACTGACCTTATCGGACATACAACACAGGGCCCTACTGGGCCTACGTGTACCCCATATCTCAGAAATCCCAATCACTTATTGCTGGCACACTGTTCTACTCATCCACAAAGTTTTTATTCATTCGGACCATTCTTTCACGGTGTTGCAATTTTCACAAATGTTAGTGTATACTATTTGTTTGCCCAAAAAGTGGCGAAGTGCAGATACTGTGAATAACATAAGGTGGCATTTCGAGAGGTAACGCATGACTTAACCTTGCCTCCGGCTCAGCATTTAACAGCTGTGCATGCCTGTAAGACCTAATCTTCATTTGTTTCTGGTATCTCCAAATAATGTTTAAGATATTTTATTTAAAATTATCTTACTTGGTCCTAAAAGTGACTTCAGAAAGTTGAATTTTTTTACAGGTGATCAACAAAATAACAAGACACCCTGTTACAATTAAGGACCTTGATAGTTTTTGAATGGTGTTTAACGTCTTCTCTTATCACGGGCGGTGAACATTGATGATATATGAAATGAAATGAACATTGGGAAGGAAATATTCCAGATCTAAGCTTAGAATATCTCCCCGGCATTTGTGCCACGAATTTGTGAGGAATGAGGAAAATCTGGAAAAATCCTCAGTCTTGGTGAGATTTGAAACGCAGCCCTGACGTTCACAAGTCCGTAGCTAAATGACCTCGTCTACCCCTGTCGGTAAAAAACTTTCACAAACACAGAAAGGAATGCTGGGCTGATATACAGTTACATTTCAACAGTATATTATACTACGTGGAGGTTATATCATTTCCGTCGTACATGTTTACAGCCTTATTTTAGCTAAAATTGGTGGCGCCGTGGTTACACCGCTCGCCTTCCACCACGGCGGCCTGAGTTCGATCCCAGGGACCTGCATGTGGTATTTGTGGTGGAGAAGCGGCGTCTGGACGGTTTTTCTTCTGGTTCTGTGGTTTCCCCCGCCGTTCATTCCACCAACTGTTCTATCATCACTTTTCTGTTCATCCATTTCGCATTAATTTCATATTATTTTCTTTCCTCACTCTCATGCCTGGCTATGGGTGATCTCCCGTTCTGGGTTCTTCATTCTATGATTCAATGTTGCCCTGCTTCTAGGCTTCTGACCCTAGGTACGGTTTTAAGTCCTTGGAGGTTAAGCCCTAAATACGGGGAGGGTACCCGACTAAGTAAGTAGGTTTAGTTGAAGTCTACTCTTTCAATAAAACCAGTAAATGTAAAGTTTTGAGGCAGGGATTTGAACTATAATATTAAAATCCTTTACTTTATATAAGCCGTCCATTTAGGAACACTTCACTTAAATAATAAATACGTTCTGGAAGGAACCTGAACTCCTGGTTAATGCCGCACTCAACACAAGCAAACCTCTAAATCAAATATTATGGCGGCTTATAATTTATGTAGCCTGTTACGTCTGGTTTTACAGTGGTTTTGTTGATTTTATAATATGCAAGTAGTTGGCATAAATGAATGTCCATGAAATGCTGGTGGTTATTTAAGGTAAAATGCAAATAATTAAGTAATGATTTTAATACGGTCATGCGTAATTTTGTTTATGTTTACACCAGTAACGCTAACCAATGTAGTACTGCTCTCTGGTGTTTTTACTTTCTCTACTGCGTACCTAATGGATAGAAGTAGCATTGCATTCCAGCCAATAACTCCATATCGGGATTTCACAGGAAATACATGTTTTGAGGCCCCCTGAATAAATGTGCGTATGTGCGCGCGCACATACGCACATTTCGTTAGAACGTAACTGAAGAACCAAATGTTGCGTAAATACCAAACTTGGTATTTAAGTTTAGCATCTTCTAAAATATCACATGAAGATTTAAATTCCGTTGATCCCAAATTATCGTTTACATGAAAAAGTTTCTTATTATTGATTTACTGAAAAGTACTCTAAACATTTTGATTAAAATATCGTATTTTTAAAATATTTGTATAACTAGTAAAATTCATATGTTCAATTTTCTGCCAATAATCTGTTAAGGTGTCTTCATTGGAAATGAATTTTGTACAAATACTTTACCTAATATTTTGCTAGTTAATCGCTGCTGTATATTAATTTTTCATTATTTTATCTACATTGGAGTACTAAATGAACTGTCTTATTTCTGGTGATGTTTTATATATTATTATTATTATTATTATTATTATTATTATTATTATTATTATTTCAAAGTCAGCATGATCGATCCGATTTTTAAAGATTTGACTATCGCTTCAGCTCCTTGTTGCCCCCTTCTGCCAACAACGAAACCTGTAATGAAATCATCTCTGCAAATATTTAGCTAAATTAAAGTGAAGCAGATAAGGAGACAAGATTTTCATAACATTTTGTAAAAGAGATAACTATAGATGATAATGTGCAGAGAAGGTCATAGGAAGGTAACAGATCACTTTTTTTCGTTTTCATTTATTTTAAGCTGATATAAACATAATGCTTCAACGTAGTGCTGCAAGAAAATGTTCATATCAAGGTAAGTTCAATCGCTTTCCACCCTTAACTATGGTTTTCTACTGTAAATTCTGATCATGCTGTGGGTTGTTTGACTAGATTTTCATTAAATGACTAACTCAAACCGTTTTCTTATTTGTGCTCTTGAATGTGCTCAATACTGTATTTTTAATCAGAATTTGTACATATTTAGCTTAGAACAGTGAAGAAAACTGCAAAGCCATTTGAACGTATAAGACCTCGTTTGTATCCTACAGCAACTTATGGTTTTCAACAAGTCCGGCGACTGTCTCCCGCAAACTGTAGAAAACCGTCATTTAAAGTCACTTGTAGAAACTAGCATAAATATCAAGGTGTCCAAAAGAAATTCTATGATAAACCAGAAGTATTATTTATAGTGATGTTATGTAACATTTAAAATTTTTGAGTTGGAAAATGTAAATTCCCATCACATATATGCGCTAGATGTTATCGCAGGAGCGCTTTCGAGAGATGTTTCTCCCATCTTCAGCTGAGAATCCAACTGACGAAATAATACTACTGACCTACAGATAATATACCAGAATTGTTAAGAAATTGGATGGAATCACTGAATTTACAGGATAACTACATCCAAGAGATGATTGCACTTACAATTAGTTGTATCAATCAGAATTATTTTTCCTTCAATAAGAACTTTTACAAGCAGAC
The DNA here is from genome assembly GCA_030765065.1 of Deroplatys truncata. Lineage (NCBI taxonomy): Eukaryota > Metazoa > Arthropoda > Insecta > Mantodea > Mantidae > Deroplatys > Deroplatys truncata. The sequence goes on from CM060975.1 coordinate 226,535,989, forward strand.
ACATGGCTTAGCAATGGGTAATCCTTTATCTCCTTTACTGGCTGACCTCTATATGAGCTCTTTGGAAAAAAACTTACCTCTTCACATCCACATATTTTTAAAATATGGCATAGATATGTAGATGATATTTTTGCAGTGGTACCTCAAAATTGTATGAATTCATCACTGGATATTTTAAATGAACAAGATAGGCATATTAAATTTACCATGGAGATTGAAACTAATAATTCTCTACCATTCCTGGATATACTTGTAAAAAGAAAAGAAAACTTTTTAAATTTGGCATTTATAGGAAACCAACGCATGTGGATAATTACATTAAAAATAATTTCTACAACCCTGTGTCACACCAACATGCTGTGTTCAAAAGTTTGATTTATAGACTGATGAGGGTACCTTTAGATAAAGAAGAGTATATTATGGAATTAAATTATATAAAAAATGTAGCCATTGAAAATGGTTTTAAACCTCAACTTATTAATAACTTACTTACTAAATACAAAAAGAAACAAAACTTACATAGTATTAGCACTTTACAAAACCCAAATAAAAAGGATGTGATATATAAGAGGTTCACATATCATCCAGTCATGTTCAAAACTTTTGAAAAGTTATTCAGAAAATACCAGATTCAATTAGCACCTCAGAATGCTTTCAGTTTGAAAAATATGTTAAACACACCTTTAAGTAATACAACTGACAAATTAAAAAAATCAGGAATTTACCAGATACCATGTCAAGACTGTCAAGGCTTATATATAGGAAGAACTAAAAGAAATTTAAAAATTAGATTAAGTGAACATCAAAGAAACATAAAATTGAAACAAATAGACAGATCAGCAGTAGCTAATCATTTTTGGAATAGCAATCATGAGATTGGACGAGAGATAAAACTACTCAAATTTATTCAGATACCATCGAATTTTGAGATACCACCGACAGACCACTTAATGCAGTTGATCCATTTAAACAACAAGAGAGAAAATAGAAGTTCCCAAGGTTCTCCACAGATGGCAGCAAATTCAAGATCAAGTGTTTTCAAGACTCTTCAACAGAATGCAGACCAATTACATCACAAGAGAGAAGAAAGAAGCATGATGAGTGACCAACAGACAACACAGAGGGCAGCAATAGCTATGGGTTCCAATGTTTCCCAACAGAGGGCAGAAATAACGTCTAATGAAAAGCTTCTTGGGGAGAGGGGTGAGGGAGATCCGTCAGTTGGATTCTCAGCTGAAGATGGGAGAAACATCTCTCGAAAGCGCTCCTGCGATAACATCTAGCGCATATATGTGATGGGAATTTACATTTTCCAACTCAAAAATTTTAAAAGTCCAAAAGAAATTTTATAACATTTGTCTCTAGTGTCCTCTATGAAAATCTCGCAAGGAATAAAAGACTATTCTGCTCTGCGATTCTCAAACGAAATACGTCCAACCACTCCTATTTTGACAATCCAAAATATATGCAAGGAGATGACAGATAATGTTTGAACTTTGGCTGGAAATCCAGAATCTAAACTTTGAAAACTAAACACTAAAATGTGGTTCATCATCAGTAATCTCAAACAGATTAGGAATTTATGAGGAAACTCGAAATCTGGAATGAGATTTATTACAATCGTTCAACGAATAAAAGTAACAGATAATACAAATAATAATTACTTTGTTACCTATGTTGCTTAAAATCAAATCAACATTGTGTCAGTTGTCAGATCATGGCATATCTACTAAACGAATGAACAATCGAATGTGTTACGAATACTGTGGCATTTAGTGTATCTATAGGGATTATTTTGTTATATTTAGGGTAATTAGATATTCAAACGTTAGCAGCACGTGGTGGTTGTGACATGTGGAGAACAGGACGGGTTAAAAACGTTTTTATACAAAGAGTCAGATAGCTTTCTCTTTCCTAGCGTAGTAGCCACAGTGAGTCAACATGGGAGGTTAACCAGCGTAGGACCTCGTTGAGGCAAAAGGGTAACCGTTTTTCTTTAAATTATTGGTTTAGAATAAAGATGACACCTTTGGGTGGAAATACGATGATCTTTTAAAACTACGAACTCTTCCCTTTAAATTTCTATAGTAGAAATCATCTAAATTACTGTGAAGTGTCCGATGAAATCTGGATAATTCTGAAATGTCTTTCTCTGCGTCCCTTCTACACCCCCATTGCGTTGAAATTTATAGATAACTGATCCTTTACCTAAGCTTTACCATCGAATATTCTTCGGGGTATGACAATGCTAACCAATAATATCAATAGAAGGAGTGAAAAAAAACTTAATACCAACGTTAACATCAGCTAAATCAGAAAAAAAACAGATTTTATTGAAACACTCTTTATTTATTGATTTATTTACAAACAGACTTTTTTTAATAGGCATTGATGAACCAATTTTGGAAGCTGAACGTTGATAGACTCTACAGGTTTTCGGTGATGGTAACTGAAATGGATTGAATTGAAGTGCATACTGATGATATTACAGTTCAGAAACGATTTTTATGCAATAAAATCCATTCTTGCAAGCATATTATAAGATAAACGATTGTGAATGGTTGATAACCGAGGCACGGCTAAATATTATTGGTCAATATCAATTACGTGGCGTAGGAATGGAATAGTCAGAAGTTGTATGCCGTTATTCATAATCAGTCTATCGCCCAATGCTGCAGCCGTCTTGATCTACGGTTCCTGTACATGTATCCAATTTCAAAATCCTTTGCTGTGAAGTTTATTTTGCCCCGTATGCCTATTACGACACGTCCTTCTGCTTTCGTTATTTTGTGAAGACAAAATAGTTTCCTGTATCTACCAAACAATTTGCTGCGCGGTCAAATGACGTAGTCTTCTTCAATATGTGTAAATATTAAATAAAAAATCTGTTCGGACCAGACCCTTCACTTGCGAGTACATTGTTAGACAAAAGAAATAAGACTGTTGCTTGTGATTTCAACCGTTGTCATCTGTTTCAGTTTGAGCTTAATTAGCTGGTATTAATCTGTGATGTTAGCGCTAATGTTCGTGAAAACGGGTACTATTATTTTCGTACATCACGATTGGAGTTAGCAGAAGAAAATCAACTAAACGCTGGGTGTGTGCACTTCCGCTTTTAACATTTCTCCGCTGAGAAATAAGCATTTAACGTTTACTAACATGTACATTTACATGCTTAAAGGTAGTCCATACCCTAGCTTGCAATAGTGAACTACGTTCAGGTAACCAACTTCTGACTTCACCCAACCATTATCAGTTCTCTGAGTGACTGGGCTGAAATTCAGACACAAAAATGAATCAGTGAAGATGTTCTAATCAACGTAAACTGAAGGGATGAATCGAATACCACCTCTATGGTTTCGCTCTATTGGTACACAGACTAAACCAATTATAACTTAGTTGGAAAGGTAGAATCAGATGACTGAAAAATTCATTGCCATAGCCGGGATTTGAACATGGATCTCCCGGTCTCCGTCTTGTGGCTCTAACCACTGGGCTACGATGGCAACTTGCCGGCACGACCGGATCCGTGGTTCAAATCCCGGCTATGGCTTGAATTTTTCAGTCGTCAAATTCTACCTTTCCAACCCTGTCCAATACACGACTTGTGTGGAAGAGCAATTAATTCTATCAATTATAACATAATTCACCCTTGTAGAGGAAGTGATGAATTACTTACATGTGTCACTAAACTGGACGACAAGGTACGACTTTTACATGAGAGAATTCATCAGCAACAAGGTACCAATATGTAGAAAACGATAGTATAACATGAAAATACAAGGTTTAAGTTATGGTACCCTTCGACAGTTCGGCAATATTTGGTGGGAAGTGAACTATCCTACCAATACAGTGGCTAGAATTGTGCTCAAAAACAGCAGATCACGCCGGCAGAGGAAGGAGCTAATTTGTCAGTACCAACATAAACAATTGCATTCCATAATGGGTAGAATTTTATACACTTTATGCCTAAATGTTACATTTTTTTATTTATGTAAGAGACAACAAAGGCTAGAGACTGTCTGAGTGGTCGATTTTATGGCTTTTCGTTCCAGACGCACTGGGTTCAATTCTTAGTGCTGCGAAGTTGTTCTATAATTGGAGTACTTCCCGAGCCTCATCGGTGTCTGAATTGTTTTTAACGTAAAATTCACCATAAACTAGTTGTATTCAAGTCAAAAGGCTGAGATGAGCTTCAGAAGAATAACTTTAACCACCATGCTTTTTACTCCCCTGGTTTTTGTATTCCAGAAGACCACTAATCCTGAGAGGCGAACTAACTGTCGTCACATTTACATACATTACGGTCAGCCTGGCCAATTACAATAATGTTATTCCCCCTCTCCGGTGTGACCGCACCACCATAAAGGTAGCTAACTGGGTTTGGATACTATAGTAACGTAAGTGATAACCTAAAGCCGCTAATTTGTCTAGAGTAGTTAAAGGCGATAAAAATGCACCAATAAAATCTCAACAGCAAATCATTATTTTGTTTGATTGATACGTATATTATAATTAAAGTTTACAGTTGATAATTGAGTGATTCTGTATTCCAATTTATTCTGAATATTATTTTCTGTAAGAAAGTCCGATGTGCTGAAATATTCATAACGTATTATACCGTAAAAAGAAATAAAAAATAAGTTTCAAAACTTAACAATTCTAGATTATCATCGCATTACTCGTTCCTACAAATAGAAAAGCAAAGTATGTGAAAATAAATAAAAATATGATGAGAAACAAAAATCCATAACTATTTGCTAGAAGTGAATTCAAATTAGCATTACAGGCCTGGTTACATTAAGATGCAAGAAACATTGAATTATTTATATCTCAAGTTAATTTTTGTTGTTAGGACCTAAAGAATATCTCATATGATTTTCTCTACATATTGCTACAAATATTTTACAACGTATTAACGCAAGAAACTAGTTTAATATACACTTTCCGTTAATCAACACTAGTATTGGCGAACATGTTTCAATTAAAATTCGTGTTAATTGTGTTTATTGGTAATGTGAGAATATCAACTTCAAGAAGTAAAGTGTTATATAAGTTTAATTCATTTTGGGGCAAGGAAATTTTACATTCGTTGGATTCATTTAAATTATTTCGAATAAATTAGTTATTTTAGGCTAGGATAAGTAAAGGTTTTACTGTAGCTAATTCAAGAAACTTAAATGGTAGTGAACTAATGAAGAAGCAAATTGATAGATTTATCTTTAATCCCAATCTTTAATATTATAAACACTTTAAATGAGCTGGCGAGGAAGAAAAGAAAAGGTTACTTAATATTTCAAGGCGTGCACTTCAAACAAATGTTACGAGAAGCTCTATTTTCCATAGGTTGTATGGTTTAATCGTCTCTACATTCCTCGCATGGTAAGCACTTTGTCTAGTTGCAGAACATTCAGTTTGTAGCGGGAAAACGTTGTGCATCATTTGTAGCAGGAAAGCGTTGTTCCTCTGGTTGATGCCCTCTGCTGCAGTGTCCTGGTCTCCGGCTATTGTTGCTTAGAGGCTGCTGATTTCTCCATTCTTAATAAATTATCTATCCAACTAATTTCACTGGTTTCAGGGTTTTCGTAGGTGAGGCAAATTAAACTACACTGCCTTTCCCTTAAAATGTGGTTTATTATGAAATAAATACTCATGGGCGGCTAGCTTTTCCCATTGTAACATTTCCCACCATAAATAATAATAATAATAATAATAATTAGGAACCTAATTTAACTGCACACTCTTCCCACCCCTTGCACACACGTGCATCCGTCGTCCAGAGATTATCGCTGTGTGTCGACGGATTCTATGAGAGTGAGAATCTGGGACTTTCTTTCCCCTTTTATACCTAAGCGTGGTGACGCTCACCTTTCCGTCTCAAAATGTAACGAAATTTCTAATTGGTCCTCACACCGCGTTACCTTATTATGTATGAAAACATTCTGCTCCAAAGTTTTTCGCATACGCGACCTAGTGACGCGAGGGAAGGAGATTCAGCAACTGCCTCTTTCCTTTCTATATCTGTTTTTTTGCATTTCTCCTTATTGCTTCCAGTTCCCTGCTCATTAGCTTGGTGAAAAGTGGGCTCTACCTAGAATTATCTTTTACCTGAAATTAGTTAGCGCGCCCATCCTTTACTTATCCAAGTTAAATCTGCTTTTTACATTTCTTGGCTGCTAAATATTCTAACATCTTTCTTGGTGAATTATATTATACATAATTCTTCTTTAATATTGATTTATATGTCTATGTGTATATGTATACATTATATATACTTTTATATTATATATATATTATATCCCCTTTCAAGTTACTTAAACAGAAAATTAACAGAAAAAATCTTGACCTACGCAGGTGTAAGACAAGGCTATAGTCTCTCGCCAACATTATTTAATGTTTACATGGCCGACACTTTTATAACATGTAAATTAAATAGTTGTCCAGGAATTTACCTTGGAAACAGCATTTCAGCAAATTCTTTGATGTAGATGATCAAGACATAATACAGGATAGTGAAGACAACAGCAAATCGCAGTGCTTAATTTATGTTTAATTTAGCAGAGAACTACAATTTTAAAATATATGTATACAAAACGAATAGCATGGCATTTAAAAGCATCTTTCCGATAAGAACGGAGATAGTAATAGAAGATAAAGTAATGGAGGAGGTAAAATATTGAAAATATTTGAGGCTTGAAAACAATGGAGATCTGGATGAAAAATTAAATAAGTTCAGATACATGTTGTCTGTTCAGCGACATTTTAGCTAGGGGCTAATTTCTCATTTAAAGCTTTAGCTGGCGGGAGGGGTACACCGCAGAACTCAAGTCGCGCGTGGCGCGTACAGTGGAGAACAGCCTAGTCTTTCCTCTGTGGCACATCTTTACCCTCACTTCCCTCAGAACAAATAAACACTATCTTCTTTCAGTATCTAAATCCGTATGTGCTCGAAAGGGCACCCCCACCCACAAGCTAAAACATGGTTGAACAGACGGTATGCGGTAATATCATTGAAACTTGAAAAACAAGGCAAAAAAAAAAGATGTCACATAAAACTTTTTATTACTGTCGCAGTGCTGGTCCTGATGCACGGTAGCGAATCCAGAATAAGAAAATACAGAGTCAGAACAAAAATTCAGACAACTGAAGTGAAGTATTTAAGAAGCACCGCAGGATATGCCGTATTTGATAAAAAGCTAATTGAGAAAATAAGACAAGAACTACAGGACGAAGCACTACCAGATAAAATGTCAAAAGAACAAGATGGCGTCAACATTTAGAAAGGATGTCGGAAAATGGGCTACAAGCAGCAGCCTTGGGAAGAAAGAGAACTTTGGGGACTGCGAGGAAATAACTGGCACCGGAACAGGCTACGGAGCCTAACCCTCGAAGAGGGTAAGGAGAAGAAGATTACAGAACATTCAGAAACAATCATGAGGCTTCTCAGACTATATAGAAAAACATTTAAAATATTTGTTCGATACTGGAATATCTCGAAAGGATGGCGTTTTAATCAAAATTGTTGCAGCAATTTTTTATAAACTAAAAAATATAACGAGATCGTTAATGTGAACGTTGATTGGGACTTGCATCTTCAAAACAGGCCTGACTTAAATATGAAATTTGCTACCTACCCAGTTCCCGTTTCTGAGTGGAGTACTTCGTTTACCTGGATAAGCGGCAGAGAAGGTGGAAATAGAAAATGAGAAGTCCAGAATCAAGAATAGTTATTTTCCAAATTTTTTATATTTAGTGTAACTATTTTATAATAGCTGCTGCTTTGTTAAAGAGTAGGTATATTTGTTATTATTATGTTTTTAAGAGTTTTACGAAATTTTGGTAAATTTAAATCAGTGTAAGATTTTAATGAAATTGTTTGTAGCATTCTGGCACGCACAATGTAAATGCCAAGCCGCTTTTAAAAGCATCCAAGTTTCCCACTTTCATGTCATTGCAAGTGAATTCTACAGCATTAGATAAACTTGTCTAGAGGCGGCGAGAGGCAGGCATCTGACAGCCACAGACCATTTTATTTTGGTCCATTAAATGTGGCAATGCGATCTTTGCAGTTTCTGATGGTAGCAACAGTTTGCACTGGCATTCTGCCAACATCTCTCCGAGAGGAAAGCAGCGGCTTACATTTCTAGGAACAAAAATGGTTTTCTTAAGAGCAGGGTATAAGAAAAACAAAAATAACATCTGGATGAGAATAAATTGCTAGAAAAAGAAATTTTATATAGTAAACTCAAGACGTAGATATAAAGCCTACTAAGCGCAAGTAATTTTGTGGAGCGGTGTTTTACACAATACGAAATACAGGAAATAAAGAAATAACAATGAAGCATTACCGTTTTTGTTATTTAGCAGCGAAAACTGCTCGCGGACAAAATGGCAACAAATATCGCACAAATGAAGTGTTTATTATGGGCAGGGCTATATAAAATAAATTGGAATTGATAGCATAATTTAAAACATAACAAAATACGGAAACAACTAGTTAAACATGTAATGAGCATACCACAAAACATAACATTAAGAAAGTCGTGCGTACACAGAACAGTTGGGAGTTCCATCAAAGGCAGAGTAAAGCAATGAAATAGTCAAAAAGGCCAATATACTCGCGCAATGAGGTTGATAATGATGTACTAATAGTGAAACATTTCCATCCAGAAGTTTAGTTAAATACAAAAGCAAATTCAATTCATGGTTTTAGCTTTGAATTTACTAAAAATTAAATACGCCTGCAATAACCGATTCGATTCTTGCCCCCTTTCTACCCTTTACTTCTCGAAGCATTTCATTCTGTGATATTAATAACATAATGACTTCAGCGTTGATAAGGTGGTTGCTGATTTTATTTTAAATGGATCTCCAGGGGCACAGTGGTGTACGAACTCTAAGTGGAATGTGGAATGAGACGTAATATTACATTGGTGCTTGTTTCTCCCATTCTCATGTTTAAACTTTACCAGTATTAATGATTCATATACAGTCTATGCCATGTTTGAAATGCTCATGAATTGACGTTAGAACTCTTCTCTGTACAAGGAGGATCATGATTATAATTTTAATAAAGACGACGCCCCTTCTGGGAGTCTCACCTTGTCGTGGTAGAAGGGCTCAGTAGCCAATGAACCAGACGGCCATACCAGAGAACTCTTATTCACTCTTAGGTTGATTCGCACCAAAAGAAAACCCAGGTGACCAGTGCACCGTTATAACGTATCCTTCCGTCATTCGCGCCAGAAATACGGTCACGACCACGTGACGAGTACAGGCGGCACTAATGCAAATAGAAGAGGGTCCGTCAACTTAAACGATGACTAGCATATTCTATTAAGATTGAAGGCGAGAAGGCCGATAGTTGCAACAAAATAAATGTTTAGTACATATAATAGTTAATTCTAAAAGAAACGAGCGAAAAAGAAAGTAACAGGTATGCGATATTTTACATTTATTCGCTCTCTGGGAGCGACACTATCAATTGTTGGCGGCTCATTTTAAAAAAAACATAAATGGTATATTGTTACGTGAATTGCATTCTTGTCACATTCTTGCATCGCGTATTTCATACGCTTTCGCCGAACTTTCTTGGGAAGTGTTAGATATTTCTCACATAACTTACAATACTTTCAACCTATTGTTTTTTCACCAGTAGTCAATGGTTTGCTCGCTTATGCTTTACGTAAGTCGACGAAAACGCAAGAGCAAATCACCATCCGCCATGATACCAAATAGAAACTACTGGTTTCTGGCTAGAAATTATATTCTGCGCATACCCGAATGTCAGGTACTTAACATGAATTGTATGTTTAGACTTGTAGCTCTGTTTAACGGTACAAATTAGCGTTAATCAGACTCTTAGGAGTTTTTATAAAATATAAGAATAAACTTATTCTAAAATTTGCTAGTATTGTCCCACGGTGCACTGCTCACGTGCGTTTGTTTTGGCGCGCATCAACCTAAGAGTGAATTCAGTTTAGCTTACCGATTGGCAAAAGGTGAGGGGAAGCTAAGATTAACTCACAACGGGTAGACACAACTCGACAGCTGTGGTGGAAGCAACGTGTCTAGGTTGATACTCCGAAGAATGTATCCTGCACGCTTAGAGGCAGAAGATGGCAGCACCATCACTAAGCTTAACCTGCGCAGCGTTCATACCCCGGCCACAGGGGATTATTTAATTACTGATCAGCTCCAAATGAAGTCAAACCGGAAGGATTTTTTGAAAACAACCACAGCTAAACGAAATAGGGACAAACGATTTGGAATGTCGGAATACTTAAACTTAGCAACTTGGAATCCACGTGGTATAGCCCAGAAGCAAACGGAATTAACTAAAGAATTAAAAGATAAACATATTGATGTAGCTATATTATAAGAAACTAAAAAGAAGCTAAAAGGAAGATGCGATATAGATAACTATACTATGATATATAGTGAACAAGCTTATCAGAAACTTGCAGCTGCAGGAGTGGCTATTATGAATCCAAAATAGAAACGAAGAGTACAGTCTTATAATTGGCAAAGTGAACGCATAACAACTTGTTTTAAAATAGAAAGAGGGTATTTAACAGTAGTAGAAGTATGTGCACCAGACGAAAGGTAAAAAAGAAGAAACTAATACATTTTATTATGAATTACAAGAAGTATTAGATAGAATAAATAAGAATGATTATATACTTATTGGTGGTGACCTGAACGCAAGGATTGAAAGTATACCTGTTAGGGACATTATTGGGACAAATGGAGAACCAATTTTAAATTAGAATAGGAGAATTTTAAGAGTTTTTTTTTAGTTTCAATACAATCAGAATAGAAAATACCTTTTTCACACACAAAGAGATACATCCATATACATGGGTCGCAAGAGGATTAAGATCTTCATTGATCATTTTATTGTGAATAAAAAGCTGCTAAATGGTTTAGAGATGTAAGAGTTTTGCGAACTTGTGATCTTGGCACCGATCACTTTCTTTTGAGAGGAAAGGTTGATGTTAAAACAAGTTGGTATAAACCAAATAGAACAAGGAAATAAATAAAAGAAATGAGATGGAAAAGTAACCTTCTAAATGAGGAATCAATAAGAATATTATATCAATCTAGAATAGAATTATATATGGAACATAACTGTCAGTGAGCATATAGAATAAGAATGGACAAAGTTTAAAGAAACAATAGAAAAAACTGCTTTTGAAATATTAGGCAAAAGAGAATTACGAAAGAAGAATAAAGGAATATATGTATATATATGTATATATAAATTAGGAAACATAATGAAGAAGAAAAGTAATTATATTTAACATGTATAGATTGTAACATATGGCTTCAATACTGTAAAGATTTATGGACAAATGATGACTATGAAGAAATAGAACGAGAAGTATCTGAGAATACATTCAAATCTGAAATAGATAACCTAGAAATTTTTGAATTAGAACAAACCATACATACTTCCAAAAATGAAAAATCCCCAGGATCAGATGGAATAAATACAGAATTATTGAAATATTTAAAGGAATCAAATATAGTTTACTAAATATTTTAAATCGGTGCTGGAAACAAAAGAAAATACCACAAGAATGGAAAATTTCATTAATAGTGCCCATATTTAAAAGAGGAGAAGAAACCAAGCCGGCAAACTACAGAGAAATTAGCTTGTTAAACAGCTCTTACAAGTTATATGCCAAAATTTTAAATCAAAGGCTTCGTGACATCATTAAAACAATACTTTTAGAAGAACAGACAGAATTTAGGTTAGGAAGGTCATGCATCGATGATATTTCTATAATTAAACAAAAAATAGAAAAGAGGAGAGAGTTTGTTTGCCCAACGTATATCATATTTATAGAGTTTATAAAGGCATTAGAGTTAAAGATTATAAATGGAGTAAAAAGAAGAAAATTATAGGAGACAATGACTAACAGAGGAATACCAAATCATGTTGTGAAGATATTTAAAGAAATATATAAGGGTTCAAAGAAATGTATTAAACAAAAAAAATGGGAATTTTAAGACAGCGAATATTAATATCGGTGTAAAGACAAGGGTGTAGTAATTCACCACATTATTTAATTTATATTTAGACACAGTGCAATCCGTGAATGGAAACAGCGGCTAAATATTTTAAACACAATTTCTGATTATGATAGGAAAAATGTTGTAATGACACTCCTATATACTGATGACCAAGTAAAATTTCAGATAATGAAGATACGCTACAAATACATAAAATAGTTCTTAATTATAATTTAGATATATCAAAAAATAAAATTAAATCCATGGCTTTTCACGGAACCCATCCGTTGAGATGTAAACAATAATATAATTGAAAAAGTTAACACATTTAAATTTTTAGGATCTTCAGTATCATATATTAAAGAAGCAGATATTGGAACTATGCTAGAAAGTTTTTCAAAAATATGTGGAACAATTAAAAGAACTTTAAAAAATAAAGTGAGAAAAGACACGATGATGAAGTTCTATAAAACCATGGCAGTTCTAGTTGCTCAATATAGTACGAAACTTGGACAATTGCAAATAGAGATAAAAGCAGATTACAGGCAGCCGAAATGAGATTTTTAAGAACAGTATTAGGAGTCACTAGAAGAGATAGAAGAAAGAATTATGACATAAAAAACAATTAAGGATTTTTAACCTAAATGAAGGAAATAGAGCAGAATAGACAAAAGTGGCTAGAACACGTAGAAATAACGAATGAGGAACGTTACCCAAAGAAAATATTCTACTACATACCTCAAGGAAAATGAAGTGTCGGAAGATCCAGGAAACAATGAATAAATCAATAAATTAAACATTTGGAGCGCGCAACAAGCTTTAGGAAAGAAAAGACGACGCTTCTGCTGATGAAAATAATAATAATAATAATAATAATAATAATAATAACAACAACAACAATAATAATAAATGCCTTGTAAAAATTTACACGAAAACAAAAGTGACGATGATGTCAAAAAATTGAGTTTTATTTAAGGACGCTGCTTAACTGCCGACGATAATAGTAATACTAACAATGGAATTACTGGTTCTTCCACACATGCCGTGTGTTGGAGAAGATTGGAAAGGTAGAATCAGACGACTGAAAACAATGCCATAGCCGGGATTTGAACCACGGATCTCCCAGTCTCCGTACGGTTGCTCTAACCACAGCTACCATGGCAACATACCGGTATGACATTAAATTCCCTAAATGATTCGCATTTTTCCGGTAAACAATGTTTTTAATTATTTACATTCAAAAAATGTTTAGTTGTTTTAATTACTATTTAGATGTACTAAAGAAGAGGCAAATGGAGTTTCTGCATACTTCCGGCTCTAAACAAAAACATGGGAAACAGTTGCTTTCAAAGGTTCACCGTCCGAAAAGTAAACACATAATGGAAATGCTTTTAAGATACCTATGATGAAAACCAGACAGTTTTTTTTTTTCCTAGCAGGCATTTTTCGGTCTTTTAAGCCGTTGAAAGTAAATATGTAGAGGAATTTTGTTAAATAAGCTCACATTTTTTAAAACAAAGTTCTATTTTTCTTTCATCCCTCCTCCTTTATTATTTTCTCCAAAAGGAAACTGCGGTAGAGAAAAGCTGCAAAAATGAAAACAATGGTTTGTGTGTCCTACCTATTGTTGGTACACATATGAAACAAAGCAAGAAAGAAGCGGTTAATTTGGATATATGCAATTCTAAAATATATCAAAACTTTGCCAAGCAATTGCTGAAAAACACTAATTGAGAATTTCCAGCTTATGAAAATGTCTTGCTCGTATTAAAAATATTAGGTTTAGCATAAAACATAGAATAGAAAGATAAAAAAAATGTCATTCTATTTTACACTGGAATCTACACTGCTTCATACGCTGATCTAATTTATTCTAATCCTGAATAATTGCTATTCTATTTACATAAATTATAATTGTAGCTATCATATGGATAGCATTTTTCTCATGCTGGTAGATATGGTAGAGAGCGCACTCAGACTCGTTGCATCTTTGAAGATTAATTTGACGCAGGTTTTTAAATGAAATGAAAGTATTGAATGTATTTAATAAGTTACTAAGCCATATTGGAATTACAAATCCAAGGAATGGACAATGATTCACTCATACATCATTATTATCAATAATTTATGTAATAATTATCAATTAATATGGTTAGATAATACTATATGTAAACAATATTTTCAAAAACTACTTATATATTGTGAAATACAATTAAAATTGTATTAATTATATAGGAGAAAGAAAAACAAAAATGAATAACGTCAAAAGGGAAATGTAAAGAAAGGACGCAAACCATAGTATTCGCTATTATTTAAACATTGTATGATAAATGTCAATAAAAGTGAAAATCATAATTGAAATACGTATACAATGAATTTGAATTGTTAACATACTATTTATATTAATATGGGATTTACTTAACTTCTAGAATTTGTAGATAAATTGCAATTTAGTTCGCTATCCTTAACAAACAAGCTAGGATAAGTAAACAACATTCAACTTTTTTATTACTTAAAGAAAATTTTTCGCAGGAAGAAGATACCTTGAACAATGCTCATTCAATTTACTTACAAGGCAAATTACAGTAATTGTATCCAAGAGATGATCAATGATTAATTGTTGAACCAATATAAAGAGTCAACAAGCACAGTTATAAAGTTGTAAGTAAAGCTGATTTTTTTTGTTTGTTTTTAGTTTTATTTATGGACGCTCTTTAACTACTATGATCCTTAGAGTCCCATTCTATATTGGGCATGAAATACCGGTAATTTTGCTAAGACCTCTTTATCAGGCTTCAGGTTCTTTACGTGCCGTAAACCTACGACACAGGTCCACCTGGTCTACTTCCCTTCCAAAGAAAGCCATGGTAGGGATTTTTACGCCCGAAAATCCATCGCCCTCCGCCGAGTTTGAACCCGCGACCTCGGGAACTATAGGACAGCATAGTAACCACTACGTCACGAAGGACGACTATATAAAGCTGAATTAAAAAGGTAACAGTTCTACGTTTTATCATTTACATGCTCATCCGTAAATCATTTTTCAGTGAAAATTACTAATGCTATTCTTATTTAAAATGCCTTATCTTAAAAACAGTAAAGGTACCCTGGATAAAATTAGATTGCTATTAAACGAGCTATACGTATTTTAATTCACTTAAATACTTCGGACAAACTAAGTAAATTAAAATAAAGTTTTAACAATATTCTAAAGGCAATATGCGCTGTAGAATTCCAACAATAACTAAGTGAAGTAAAGTTTCCTCCTAGAATCATTTCTGCCAAACCAGACAGACACGATACTAAATTTTATCAGCGCGGTAAATTCAAACCGGACAATTACAAGTTACGGCATCCGAAACTTCCAGATCATCAGAGAACTAGAAGATCAACCCACTTCCGAAGCGTATATCCCGTTTCAAATTGTAAAGCTATAAGGTTGCCTCAGAGTTAAGCTGGAGGACAATACAATTGTCTTAGAGGATAACTACTCCTATAAGATTTAGCGATTGCTTAAGGAACCAATAGGAGGCATTTTGTAAACCAAATTACTCGCGAGAATTCCTGGCAATACTCTCTTCAGTGAGGGTTGTCCATTACCTTTGGAATGGATTTCACCTCCGAGAACGTATCTTTATGGTAGAAAGTTATTTCTAAAGGATAATTCAGTGTTCACATTATGACGTTGACAGCAGTGGAAATGAATCTCTCCTGCTTTGTGCACCACTTCTTTGAATTTCTAGAAACGGTCTCATAAATTATTACACAGTCTTACCAGCAGAGTCCAAAATTTAAAGTTATAGGTGAGCTTGAAAGTGAAACACTTTAGGAAACTTTCCCCGATGCAATATCTATATATCCTCTCCGGTGCAGTACCTGTATATCCGTGAATGTAGGCCTAGCTCTCTGCATCACGAGAAGCGCCATTCGACAAGGAATGAAATTACTTTCTTTCTTTTCCTCTCCATTCGGTTCGCTCTATCACCATCTAGGTAATTTCCTCAAAACAACTGGCGGTCGACTACTAAACTGCACCGAGTGAAATTCGCACTTGTACAGAGATGCCATTGATTCAAATCAAGTAGTGGAAATCCAGAATTAAATGTATTAGGTACTTTGTATTTGTACAGTTTTAAACAGTAAAGTTATTGTTTATAAGCAATTTCGGATTCTAAATAACCACAATTTCTGCGCATTGTAGGTAGAATTTTATTACATACATGCGGATTTTGTACATGTCGGTATTATCCTTTTAATAATTCATCGGAACATTTTATTGCTTATTTTGCGGGTGTTTTAATGTTATTTATTTAACATTATTGTAGCCCCACGTTCTGGTAGCCAATTTGCGATGGTAAATTTATAATGTTTGTGTATGTGTGTTTACTTCACGCGGTGAAGCCATCTTGTGACGTGATTCATTTGTTAGGCTTGTTAGCTCCATCTGGTGTTAGCAATTTGCGGCAGTATTAATGTTCGTTTGAAAGAATGCTGCTGTTATTTTATTTAATTTTGGTTCTCTGTCCTCCGACTAGCTACGATCTTTTTGGTCAAGCACTTCTCTTTATACAGGTTGTGTAAACGGAAGGGAGTCTCTTATCCAAAATAACACTGATGAAAGAATTTGTTTTACACTTTTATTGTCGAACACATTTACTATCACATTTACACATTGATCTTGACACTCGCCAAACTGAAACTGTTATAATAACTTCATTACTGATAATTCTTAATTCGCGTACTTCAACTTTTTGTATAATTAACTTTATAACACTTGAGATTTTTCATAACTCTATTACGCGTAACCTGCAAATTGATATCCGACGTGTGCCGTACAAATACTTTCGACGAACTGGAGGCGACGTGTACTTTACAAATATTTTCGATGAACTGACGGACTGAAGGCGACGTGTATCATACAAAGAATTTTGATGAACTGACGGACTGAAGGCGACGTGTAATGTACAAAGAATTTTGATGAACTGACTGACTGAAGGCGACGTGTACTTTACAAATATTTTCGATGAACTGACGGGCTGAATACGACGTGTAGTGTACACAGAATTTTGATGAACTGACTGACTGAAGGCGACGTGTAATGTACAAAGAATTTTGATGAACTGACCGACTGAAGGACTTTACCTCTAACCTACCCTCTATACACCTACACACCGATATGCCTAAAGATTATAACTGAGCTGCAATTGGCTAATAAAACGCGCCAACATTAGCGTCTATTTTTATATCCAATGAAAATTATGAATACATATGCTCTAGGGAAATGTTCCAGCAGATTCTAAAAGAAAAACGCGCCAACATTACGTAACTTCCTCGTTTCCAATAATGATAAACAGCTCACCCCCTCGCTGCATTATTGCACGCTATTATTGTCAGTTTCAGTAAGGCAGTATAAACTTACTTCTCAACAATAATTACAATCAATAAACATCTCAAACCAATGTCACATAAAAATGCATATTCATACTATAATCACTCTTTACATTTAAATAATTTGTGGTACAAATTACTGCATCAATTTGGTACCATCTTAAATGTGTCTCAGCTTAGAGGTTGTATTTATATAACTATTATCATCACTTTAGAACGGATCATTACAAAAATTATTTCACTCCGAAGTAAACTTTGTTATTCTCTCTAATTTTTCAAACCTCGCATAAAACAGAATGCGAAAAACACAACACGCTATGCAACGCGCCTTGCTAAACCTGCAACGCGCCTGAAGGAATTGCTAAAATTGCAAAAAGTACACAACTTTAGAACTTGATAGCCTTTAATCCGATGTTTGCTCTTTTCCAAAACTATATCGACCAATGCAATCAACATTATTAACTTTCAGAAGCTATATGCTCGTATATATGCATCCTGTATCATTGGAATTTTTCAGTTACACTTAGGTTATTAACCAAAATTAATATCCATAATACATCAGCTTTATAAAGATGACAGTGATCAGATCTCTTTACGGCCTAAGAAAACGACGAGTGTACAAGAATGTCAACATTCGATACATAAGTCAGATAATAAGGGTCATTCAAACGCATGCAACTTTTCCATGCGTATTATTGGAGTTCAGTAAACATTAGTTGAGACCAAATAAATATTTCATAGTTTGTATTAACTATGATATGTTTAAAATATTATTAGAAACAATCCTCAACGTTTGTAATTAGGATCCAATTCGGGTTTGCACTTCTGACCGTTCTAAAGCCCCAAATTCGATATTCACACCAGGTCTCTACATTCCTAAGTGCAGATTGAAACATATATTTAAATGTTTTGCCTATAGCCTACAAATCTGAATGGCTGATTAGATTTCATCTGTTAATAAATGCGTTGATAAATGCCTTCATCTTGCTCTAAGGGCCCATAACGTTGTTGCGTGCAGTGCAAGGGAACCAGGAGTCTATTCTGGTTACAGGGCTGGATAGATGCTTCCAGCATGAGCTCCATAAGAAAAGTTTAATTTTGAAGTTAAAAGTCAGATATTTTTGATTAGTGATATACTAGAACAAGATAACAGTAACTAGAAAGTACGAGAGTCATTTAAAAAGTTTTGCACACTGTAAATAGAACTAAATAAAATAATTTATTTTACAAAATAACTTTACAGGGGTGTACAGGCCTCCATTTTTGCTTATGACAGCTAACCAACGTTTTAGCAAACTCTGTATTCCGGATAGGGCACCTTCATTGTTGAGCTGTCTGACTACTGGACACCTCAATTGTATCAAGACGTTTTCCACGGAATGATTCCTTCAATTTGGGAAACAAACCAAAGTCTGGTGGAAACAAACCAAAGTCTGGTGGCTCATATCAGGACTGTCTGGTGGGTGCGAAAATATTTTCCATCCATATTTGCCGAGCGTTTCTCTCACTGAGGGTAGGGCAATATGCCATCTTTAATTATCGTACAAAATGAGGACACCAGCTGCAAGCAAGTTCGGTCTTCTTGACAAATTTTCAAGTGCAAAACACTTTGCAGAAATAGCCTGTTACAAACGTCTGCTGAGGTACTCTATTTGTAATTATGACTCCATTCATGTCATACGCAAAGATCATGATCAGTTTCACCTTTGATTGTTGGCGGTGGAATTTTTGGCGTAGAGAGTAGGAACTTTTCCATTGTAACGACTGAGACTTCACTTCTGGCTCAAAATCTCGTATCCAGGTTTCATCAAATGCAACAATCCTTTTCGAAACTGTTCTCCTTCTATTCGGAAACGTTGAAGCAATTCTTCTACTGTTATTTTGCGACCTGCTTTCTGCTCTTCACTCAGATCATGTGGAACCCATCTGGCAGCAACTTTTCTCATTTTTAACTTTTCAGTAATAATTCTGTAAACTGAAGCGCACACATTCTGGCCTTATGTGCATTTACTCATGTTTTTCGTGGATCCTCTCTCAAAATGTCGTTAACAATAATCTGAGAGGTGTAATCTGTTGCACTTGATGGCCTTACACTTCTTGGGTTGTCCTCTATACTCACCCGACCTTCACGGAAACAAGTAGACCACCTGATACTGTGCTACGATTGACTATACTGTTCCCACACAACTCTCTCAAAGCGTTATAAGTTTCAGTTGTGTTCTTTCCACGTAGGGATTCGATTTTGATGCACAAACGCTCGTTATTATGTGCAATCCCACCTGACTGGGTTTCAGCTTCTATTTTAAAACTGAATTGCTCACGACACAGCCACGCGAACCAGCAAACCCAAATACAACCGTCAAGCCTAAAGTCTAACTCCCAACTGACTAAATTTCAACTTCATCACGCCACCGTAACGGTCACGCATACATCGTATGCAGGACTTTTGAAATGACCCTCGTATTTTGTTTATATGGTATAGTTGCAAGATTAGTTGTGGTGGATAAAATACTGAAAAAAGTAAAGAATATGGGGAAAAATGCGACAGTGTGGCTGTTTAAGTCACATCCGCATGTTGTCTTTGCTGCCGTTGCAAGTGGATACGTTGCGTATATACACGAGCCTGCTAGTTTAGCTGAGGTTATTAACTTTTGCGGTCATTGTGCCATTGAAGCTGCAAAATTTGTTGGTAATTGTGATTTATTGTTGTGACAAATTAATTTAAATTATAATAGCCTTAAGTAAACATTTTTATACCTAGAGCAGTAAATAGCTTTCGGAAGTATATTCCCCTCGTATAGTTAAAATGGAAGAGAAGGAGTCTTTTGCGCCTCAACACAGGTTAGATAGATCACCTGATAGAAGGGGAATGTGAACGAAAAGAGTAAATGAAAATATAAGTAAGGAAGTATCAAGAAAAGGATCAGTGACCATGCCATAAACACAATAAGAATTGCGGAGGAAAGCAAGAATGGTCAACATGTGGGATGATGTGGGAAAGGGTAGTTTCACGTATTGATTCTGTACAGTAGGATTATACAAGAAAAACGAAAGAATAATTTTAAGAAGCGAAATACTCTCTGTCGCATCAGGAGGAATTTAGCGGGTAATTTTACACAAAACAAGATTAGTACAGATAAAAAAACTATAAGGATATAGATACACAAACAGGAGAGGAAAAGACAACAGGGGTAATAAAAGTAAGTTAATCAATAAAAATGAGATTCATAAAGAAGAAAATAAATTGGAAGTTAAACCGGAACTACGACCGAAACTAAGAACAAATAAAATAAGAGCACGAAATGGGAATGGGAAATAAAAAAAATCGAGGTTGATTATAACGGAAGAAATAACCTCTAAAGAAGAAAGCGAGGAAGAAAAAGAAGTACAGGAAGATGAAGTTAGAAAACAAATTCCGCAGAGGTAGTTTTTTTAAAATTACTATAGAAAGCAGGAAAACAATCGAAAGATAATAGAAATTTATCAGATAAAGAAACAAGACTAGATGGAGATATAGCTTCTGTGGATATTATAAGCATCAGGGAAGAATAGGGATGGAAAAGAAGATAAAGAGGATGAATCACTGAGAACTTTAGTGAAGACTACAAAACAAAGTTATACACAACTAGTGATTTAGCTAATGAAGAAGAAATTATAAAAGATAGCTGAAGGACAGTGGCCGTACCGAAAATTCAGCAAATACGTATATGACGACTTCGACTTTAAGTTGCAAATCAGCAAATTACGTGGACAGACTGACTTTGGTTGTGGTCTTTAGGCATGTTATGCGCAACTAAGTTACATAAGAATGGTAAAACGATTATATTTCCTGTGTCTGATGCTGTTTATAGATTAGAATTAAAAGCCAGAGTTCAACTACAGACCCTGAAGAATAATTATAACTATTATAAACAGTTTTTGATAGAACAAATTCTGTCCTTGTTTAGATGAAATTTATAAACATTTTATTTTATGTTATGGTAGGATAGTTTTTATATAAATCAAAGTTGACCAAATTGTTACACACTAATTCGTCATGACGGTGCAAGTTGTTCGAAAAGAACTACGAGTACCTCATCAA
Source organism: Deroplatys truncata (assembly GCA_030765065.1). Lineage (NCBI taxonomy): Eukaryota > Metazoa > Arthropoda > Insecta > Mantodea > Mantidae > Deroplatys > Deroplatys truncata. The sequence goes on from CM060975.1 coordinate 226,557,476, forward strand.
TAGCAGTCCAACTCTTTAATTACAAAGCTTCAAACATTCTCTTTAAGAGCAAACAAAATCCAAAACCAAACACATAAAAAGAAATCATAAAAATCACTACAAGGAGGAAAACATAATTGGCACATTTATTAAACATTTAGGCAGTAATATCAAGCACGAAAGGAAAAAATGTTAAACAAAGGCCTATAAGATCACGAAACAATAACAATCCTCAGTTAATTCGCGTAAATAAAATGTCTTAAAGAGCTGACAAAAATAATTTCGAACTGACAGCAATCATTATTCCTACTCGCATTCAATAATTATACTCTATCAAAGACAAAATGGACAATTAAAAAGATAACAGTAATTTAATTAAAACCGCACAAATTAACGCACGAAGGAGTAGATTAGTTATGCAAGAACTAAAAAGATATCCGAAGAGTTAAATCTAAATACTCGTATTTTATGCATTCAACAACCTTACATAATAAGAGGAAAAGCAGCATATGCTCCTCTAAAAGGTAGTTAATGAAGGGGAAAACCCAATGGCAGAAATAATAATAATAATAATAATAATAATAATAATAATAATAATAATAATAATAATAATTAACTCAAATTTACAAATAGTCACATACCACAATGTAGTGACTAGCGTACTAATTGTATTGAGGTTACATATGAGCCGGAGAATTTATTTTGGCGAATCATTATTTTCATTTTCAGCCAGCCACTATGACCGTACTTAAATAAAGTAAAATAAATAAATATAAGTTTTCCTGATGCTGAAATTGTTCACGCCTGTAATACAAATGCTAAATCAAACTGGTGGTTTAATAGTATTAAAAACGAAAGAGGAGAAGAGCTAGAAGAAGTGATTGCAGAATTAAATTTACCTATAAGAATGAGCCAAATAATCCAACAACGTTTGAGAGTCGAGCAGGGTTACATCTAATATCGATTTAAACCTTTGTAATTTAAAATCCGAAAAGAAAATTTGATGCAGTAATTTGTATCATAAATTATTTAAATGTAAAGAATGATTATAGTATGAATATGCATTTTTGTGTGTCATTGATTTAAGATGTTTGTTGATTGTAATTATTGTCGAGAAGTAAGTTTATACTGCCTTACTGAAACTGACAATAATAGCGTGCAATAATGCAGCGAGGGGGTGAGCTGTTTATCATTATTAGAGACGAGGAAGTTACGTAATGTTGGCACGTTTTTCTTTAGAATTTTCTGGAACATTCTCCCTAGAGCATATGTATTCATAATTTTCATTGGATATAAAAATAGACGCTAATGTTGGCGCGTTTTATTAGCCAATAGCAACTCAGTTATAATCTTTAGGCATATCGGGGTGTAGGAGTATAAAAAGGGCTAGATTAGAGTAGACCCCGTCAGTTCACCGAAAATATTTGTATGCTACACGTCGCCTTCAGTCCGTCAGTTCGTCGAAAACATTTGTATGTTAAACGTCGCCTTCAGTCCAGCAGAAATATTTGTACAGTACACGTCGGCTATCGATTCGCAAGTTACGCGTAGCAGAGTTAGGATAAATCTAAAGTGTTGTAAAGTTAATTATACAAAAGTTGAAGTACGCGAATTAAGAATGATCAGTAATGAAGTTATTATAACAGTTTCAGTTTGGCGAGTGTCAAGATCAATGTGTAAATGTGATAGTGAAAGTGTTCGACAATAAAAAGTGTAAACCAAATTCCCTCATCAGTGTTATATTTGGATAAGAGACTCCTTTCCGTTTACACAACCTGTATAAAGAGAAGTGCTCGACCAAAACGATCATAGCTAGCCGGAGGACAGTGAACCAAAAGTAAATAAAATCACAGTAGCATTTTTTCAAACAAACACTAATACTGCCGCAAATTGCTAACACCAGATGGAGCTATAAATCTAACAAAGAATCACGTCACAAAATGGCTTCACCACGTGGAGTAAACACAAATACACAAACATTATAAGTAATACCGCCGCAAATCGGCTCCCAAACGTGGGGTTCAACAAATTAAATATAACATTTGAAGAATACCACCGCAAATTATGTACTGGAAAGTTGGCCAAGATGTAACCTCCAGTGTCAATAATTAATTTATTTTGACTAGAGTTTTGAAAATTGTCAACAGGGAAGAAATATAATTATGCACAAAAATTGGCTGGAAATGAAACAGCAACTTGACACTATTCATTTGGAGTACATTGGTTCTTCAGTAGATCAAGAAGCTTTTAAGTTAACAAGAGCAATTCAAACTGTAGTATCTAGGACATTACCCAAAGTTAACACATAGATATTCTGCTAATTTTGGATCTATAGTTTACAAAAGGCTAGAAAAGAATGCGAGAAAGTAGACGAATATATAAAAAGCTATAGTTGCACAAGAGAGGGAAATAAACTTGAATAAGTATAGAGCAGAAGTAAAAAAATATATTCAAAAACCTCAGATCAAACTGAGAAGAATTCATGGCAACATTTTGTAGAAATAACTTTTGACACAAATATATCAGGGATGCCCTATAAAATAATCGTGGAAAAAGGTAAAGAAAACAGAAATTTTAACAATGTTGAATAAAGGAGACGAATAAAATTGCAAAGATTCCATAAATCTTCTGTTAAATAAATTACTTCCCAACGATTATTCAACACATGAGAAAATTAACATTCCTTTTTACAATTAAAGAGTAATTTAGGCTTTCGACATTACTGAAATTAAACTCATTGGAAGCTTAAAGAAGAAGGCAGCTGGTCCAGATGGCATTACCAATGAAGCATTAATGAATTTAGAAGACAAAATCATATCGTTCATATTTAAATTACGTAATGACTGCATATGGCAAGATCGCTTTCCATTCTGCTGGAAGGGGGCCAAAGCTACCATTTTGAATAAAAACTTAAAGTTTCTAAAAAATCTTAACTCGCATAGACCAATATGTTTGTTAAATATTTTGGGAAAATTAGATGAACAACTAATATATAAGAGAATAAGAGACTATAGAGTTATGCTAGGTTTAAATGAAAAACAATTTCGCTTTAGAAAGGGCCATTCAACCGAGGAGACGCCATAAATCAAATCATAAATGCAGTTAAATCCTCAAAAGCTAAGTATATTATTGCAATAGTAGTGCACATTTCTGGTGCCTTTGATAATTTGTGCTGGCCTCATCTTTTTGAGAGGTTACAACAAAAGAATTGTCATAAATGTTTATATGCCATATAGAAATTATTGTACTGACAGGAAAGTACATATTAAAGGAATAAAGGATATTTTTGATAAATAAATCTCCAAAGGATGTCCTCAGGGCTCGATCGTAGGACCGTTGTTTTGGGATGTTGTATTGGAGACATTATTGGACGAACTAATGATGACATGGGTATAAAAACACCATAGAATATGCTGACAAGTGCTGTTTATAGAAGGAGATAATAGAACGGAATTTGAAATGCGTTCAAATAATTTAACAACCAATTAAATACTTGGTCTAACACATCAAAATTACAAATATCTCTCGCAGAGTCATACTACATAATTTTAAAGGAAAAATTGAAGATATATCTAACAATTAAACCTGATAATCAGAAGACAAAAAGAAGTAAAATATTTGGGAATATTTAATTTCAGAGAACATACGGAATGCATTCGAAATATGTCTGGCACTATAATGATGAAATCAGAATGCCATTCAATCAAACTTCATTAAACAGATTACTACACATCATAATTGTATTTTTGCGGTTATTATGACTATGGAGCTGGAGTATGAGCATTTTGAATGAATGACGTTCAAATTAAAACCTTACTAAAAAGAACACAACGAAATATTGTACTAAGAGTTTTAGGAGCGGTTAAGACTGCACCTGCAATGACATTATTATTTTCCACATTATTCTGGAATCTGGCCAATAGATTTAGCGATAAAATTGAAGCGTGCAATTTTTTGGTTAAAGATAGGTGAATTAGATATGGTCAAGGATATAATTGGGAAAAATAAGTAAGACCATAAAAGAACTAAAACATAATTTAAAACCAAATTAGCAGGAAGAATGGGTAAGCTATGATACATTAAGGAGCAATTTTTATTTATTTATTTATTTATTTAGCAATATTTCTGAACGATTAAAATTAAAACATTTCAACTAACAATGGGATCAATATATTATGTAATCGGGAATGACCTCTATACGAGAAACATATTGGAAGAAAATTAATAAAACACAGAACGACCAATGTAATTATTGCAACCATCAAGGAATCCCGAAGCATATATTGTTTGAATGTGTACATTATTATAAGACAGTACAAGAAAGAAAAGTTTTAGCTGGATTCCAAATAGCATATATTTTAAGAAATAAAAAACGTATACAAACAACTTGACACACTAGCTTTAAAAATTAGCAAAGTAGCTTGGAGGTAAGATATTGAACAGTATGAAATTGAAACATTGGTATTTGCAATTAATGAAGAGATAAGAAGATGGGGGAGAATTCAAGTCCTACGTGCAGCAGATACACTAATATAAACATCTGATACCGATAATCATACTTTAGAAAAAAGAGTATAAAGCGATGAAAGAGAGGAAAAGAATAACAAATTCACTGAAGGAAATAATTCCAGGCAGAAGAATGGCAAGGGAAAAGGAGGAAATTATTGAAAATGAGGGATAATTGGGATAGAAGAAAGAAGAAGTGAATATGAGGATGGAGGAGGAGATGGAGTCTATAGCAGAGAGGAGGATAATGGGCGAGGAGAATGATGAACAAGGGGAGGAGCTAATAGCAGATAGGAGTGGGAACCTGGAGCGGGAGGTGGTGAAGAGAGAAGGTACGGATGTTTGAGTTATGGTTTTGAGCGAGAAGAGGATGGCGGCGAGGAAAAGTGGAGTGAAAAATGGTGATAAGTGGAGTTAAAGTGAATGTAGTAGTAAGTAACGTGAAATATTTGAAAGAGAAAGTGAAGTAATAGTTTCATAGAAGAGTGATAAATATAGTTATTCTGTTAAGTGAAGTGAAAAATTATAAAAATATTATGTTAGTGTTAAATGAAGTGTACGATAAAAGGAATAGGAGAAGATACGTTTACTCAATAGTGAAAAATAAGTTTAATAAAATTATTAAGTACTGCAATTTACTTAAATTACATTACGAAATATGGATGGTTAAAGTACACATTTTGAGGAATTATAAAGAGATTATTATTAGAAAGGACAAATTATATATACAAATTTATTAACAAAGAACGAACAGATTTTAAATATTGATTTTAATGAACGACAATAGATAGCGACAGATAAGACACATCACTGAATAGAGGAAAGTTCAAAGTTTTAAGCCCCTCATATTAGTTATATTAGGTGCTTACAGTTTCGCTGTGTTTGATTACGAGAAAATGGCGACGCGACAGGAAAAGTCGTTTTGTGTGCAGCATAATGCAAAGAGTGAATCCATTGTTTCATTGCAACGTGCATTTTGCTGTAAGTTTAATAACGAACCGCCTCATCATAAACAATTTCCAATTTATACAATAAATTCGTAGAAGATGGTTGCGCAAAAGCAGTGGTCGTCATCACATAACAAATGTTGCTTATTTTGAACACATAAAATAAAAGTTTTAACTTTTCTCTATTCAGTGTTGTATCGCATGTATCTATTGAAAGAAATATGTCGATGCACAAAACATCCCACCCTGACACTGGGAGCTGCTTTAGCACGTTTAGCCAATTTTACAAAGTTTTATTCTTTAACATACATTTATGCACTCTTTGAAAACGCCCCCGAAGGAACAACCTATCACATGTATCGATTGACAAAACCACTTGAAAACAAAATGGCAGGCTTACGCAGTGCGACCAATTGGATTTAAGTCGTTAGTTAATGTTGTACAGCCTTGTCAAAAAAAATGATAAGTATTAGGTAGATAATTTTGTTTCTGTCACAAACTATGGCATATTTCAATTCGTACAGTAATTGTAATGTCTGATGCAGTTTATTTATTTGAGTTAAAACTACCAAACCAATCTCAAAACACTGTATGAAGCTGCAAAAGGTATGTAAAGATTCGAGGTGGGGTCTAGTTCTACGACTACTAATTCGTATAGGAACATAAGATCGCAAGGTAGCGTTAGCCGAATGGTATTATCATGGTTGCTTTAACACTGTGCCATATCTGTTCGTGTTCAAATCCTTCGTGTTGAGTTCAAACGTTTTATTACCTTTTGTTTTCCCTCTTTGGGCCTATAATTTGATATTATGATAGAAATAATATTTTGATAACATAAATGTGTGCAAAATAGAATAATCGTCATGTCTACCATCGCGAAGCCCAAAGCTACGGGCACTCATACGTGAAGAATGTAGGCAGATTACACCGGGCATGTTACAGCATGCCAGAAGGTCTCTCCGGCAACCTACACAAATGTGCATTGATGAAGGTAGACGTCATTTTGAACATTTACTTCATTGATGAAATCCACGCTCTTTAACTATTTATTATTCTGTTTACTCGTGAACTTAGCACATTTACAACTCCTTTGTCAGTAGAAGTGAAACATAAGGTTTAAACATAAAACAAAAACCGTTATTGTTAGTATCGTCGATATCCGCCCAAAAGAATGAAAGCTAACTACGTAACACGGTTTACAACACAGCTACGGCACGGATTATTACGGTAAACATGATACACAATTATTTGATTGCAATTGTTGTGTCTTTGGCTCACAGGAGTGCAAATAACAAAAATAAATAAATTAATATACTAAAATACAGAAGATAAACACAAGGAGAAAGAAAAAAAAAGAACCAAAACAATATGCTCGTATGAAATTCGAACCTACGAGACTAACCTTTGCTTCACTACATTCTGGCAGTTAAACCACTCGGCTAACTCACTCTGCGCCGCTCTTTAGAACATTCCTCTTCCTCCTTGCAAGCATTATATCCATGAAAAGACGCCTTTTTAAGCCTTTTGCAGCTCCTTGGTTCTCATTCAGGCCTTTAATCATTAATGCTGGTTGCGTATAGTACCGAATAGAAGGACAGAGCTACAATAACAGTTTGTTTGCTAAAAGAGTCGATATTTTCACATTAGACTATAAACTGCGGGTTGCATAGATACGAATACCTAGGGGCAGCTGACTCACCTGGTATATATACACTTGTGTTCAAAACATAAGGACAAGATGGGTAAAGTAACTTAACAAATGAACGACTTGGTGGAAGTAGATGAAAGTGCGGGAGCATGTTGCCAGAGGTCTCTCACACGTACACAGAAAGCTGGACGTCACATGGTGTGAGTGTAGCGAGCCTATAGTGCAAAATGGGTCTGGTCCCGCAATGCGGGGAAGTTGACAAAACAGGACAAGACGGTGTGTAGCAATTATCGAGCTGTTACGGTGCACTGTAGTGGTGTTCATTACAACATGGCCCGTAGACACCATTTGCATGACTTCACACGGGGAAGAATCATCAGGAAACTGAAAGAAGGGCGAAGTGTGGCGAGCGTTGCTCAGGAGTTTGGAATTGCTCACAGCATTATTTCACGTGCATGGGGAATCTTCCAAACCACAGGCACTGCTGTCCCAAGGAGACGTGGTGTTCGACCATGCTCAACTACAGCAGCAGATGACCGCTACATTGTGCAACAGGCAAGAAGGGATTCACGCCAAACAGCATGTGCAATTGCAACCACATTTAAGAGGACAGCTAGTCACGCAATCTCACGATACATAGTGGCACGGCGACTACATAAGTGGTCTCTCTGCCCAACGGCCAGTATGTTGTATTCCATTGACATTCCCACATCGGCGATAGTCCCAAGAGCATCAAAATTGGAACAACGAGGAATGGGGTTGCGTGCGCTTCTTGGATGAGAGCAGATTCAGTCTAAGTAGTGATTCTCGACGTACCCTCATCTGGCGAGAGGTGGGAATACGTAATGAACCCAGGAACATTCTTGAACATGATCGTTTTGGTGATCCGGTTGTTATGGTTTGGCGAGGTATAATGTTGAATGGGCGCACCGACCTCCAAATCTTTGAACACGGTACGCTCACTGGTCAACGTTATTGTGATACTGTACTCCTTCCTCATGTGCGTCTTTTCAGGGGTGCAGTCGGCCCTGACTTAATTTTTATGGATGACAATGCGTGACCTCATTGAACAGCGCAGGTGGAGGATCTCTGGGAACGAGAGGATATTCGGCGAATGGACTGGCCTGCCCATTCCCTCGATTTAAATCCCATGGAACACGTATGGGATACTTTGGGGAGACGTGTTGCAGCACATCCACATGCACCAACGACCATCCAACAGTTGTCAACAGCGCTGGTGGAGGAATGGAACCCCCTACCACAAGAACTGCTTACCATCCTTGCGGCCAGCATGGGAGCACGATTCAGAGCATGCATTGCAGTTCGTGGTGATCATACACGCTGTTAAGCACCATGTATCTGTTTCTGTAAATCTAGAGAGCCACCATATGTCGTATTGACTTTGGTGTAGCTTATGGTCTATAAATAAAAGTGGCATTTCTGTTCGTCTCATTACATATTTCGTTTAGTTGCATACCGTAGCAGTTCCCTCTATGTATGATTCAAGTTTCATCGAGCTATGTTACTTGTCAGTGTCACAGCATGCGAAGATTACTTTAGTCCTTAGGTTTTGCACACCAGTGCATTAAAATTTTGAATTTTAATATGAAGTTATAAAAATTATTATAACATTTTGTATCATTAGCTGAGAATGAATACATATGCTGAGTAGAGTTTGCGTACTGCGTATCAGTACGCTCACTACTGGATATTAGTGGTTAGAATTAATTTCCATTAGTACGCAATATTTTGTTACATTTATTTTGACTTACTAATTATTCGCATTTATTAGACATTGGGAATAGTTGCATACCTGTTATTTTATATTGCCGGTTTTCCCTAACAGTAACTGAATATATTTTTTATTTAAATTTTAACTATAATTATTATATTTTGGAATTTTACAAGTTCATTTTAAACATTAGCCACCATTCCCTTTTAGTGATGTCTGGGAAGCTAGATCAGCGAGGGTATCTTTGATTTTGAGTGTTATATTATGAATCTCCCACATAGCTACAGAAACTTGTATAATTTAACGGTCTCAGATAATGCAAAGGACGGTCTGCAAGATATTTCCAAAATATGTCATAGTTAAACTTTGTCTCTTAGACTGTTCATGGCACGCCAGCAGGGTTCAGATTTATATTCACTTACTGCGTTCTCCCACCATTTTGCTTGATTACATACTTGCTTCACATTAACTTCATTAGAGTTGCTTCAGAAAGCCAATTATAGCCTTACACCGTATGCTATCGTTTTTATTGCTGCTATTATAAGCGATCGCTTTCGTCTTTGCTACATAGGTAATTGCCCTCCGTTTCATTCAGAGCGCACAATAGACTGCGCGATACAGAAGCTATTCATGGGAAGGGTTTTGCTCCTACAATAAGCATTACTTATGTAACATGCATGCCAGAGCCAGCTGCCTAGCGTACAATGTACTTTCAGCTGCATCGTCAGACAAAAACGCATTAGAAGCTACGCTGCAAGTATAAAATTGAGATTTTATTTATAGGATGTTGAAGAAAATATGTCGACACTTTTCAGACTTAGTCGAGATTGATACAAAATTAAGGGTAGTTTAGATAGCGAGCCTCCAAAAGTCGCCCAGGATTACCATTTACATAGCCGAACACATCCGAATTGAGGAAGTTTTCCGAGCAGAGGGTAATATAGCAAAGCTAGCTAAAAGAAATACTGCGATATATATAACTGACTAAAACTCGGTGGGAGGAAGCAAAGCTGGAGAATATGATGAAGTAGATGATCGTAACCCAGTTCCATAAATTTTGCGATGGCAATGTTTGACTTATGTGCGGGTGCATTATCCTGGTAAAAGAGAACCTTTTTCTTCACCAAATGGGGTCATTTGTTTAACAATTCCTTGAAAAACTGATACAGCATTACTGCAAAATATGAACCTGTGATCGTTTTACCCTTTTCAGGTAATGGATTTATATCACCCTTTGTGAATCCCAAAAGACAGCTGCCATGTTTCCTGCCGACGGAATGGTTTTCGCTATCTTTGGAGCAGGTTCACCGAAGAAAATCCACTGCTGTGATTGTTTAGTTTCAGGTTGATCGTAATGGATCACCGTTTCATCAACCTAGTATAACGCCGCAAAAACTCGTTTGGGTTGCACTGGAACATGTTCAAACATCCCACCATTCCATTATCAACATCAAACATCTGGTCACACGACTCCGCTTGTTTTCAACTGTGAGCAGTCGCGGCACCCATCATGCTGACAGTTTTCTCATACCCAAAAATTCGTGCAGAATGTTATACACCCATTCATTCGAGAAGTTTACGATCTTGGCTATCTCACTTCTTCACCATTTCTTCTGTTGTGACCTCTACTGGTCGTCCTGTGCGCACGGCATCTCTTGTGCTCAAACGGCCCCACATAAATTCTGTGAACCACTTGTAAACCATGCCATATAATGGAGCAGAGTCCCCATAATACTTGTTCAGTTTTTCTTCCGTTTCCTTCACCGTCTTACCATGCAAAAAGTAGTGTTTTATTAGAACACGAAATTCACTTTTCTCCATTTTCTGCGAAACAACACACATCTCTTATTTTAGATGCTCAACAACGTTATAAGAAACAAATGACGACGAATTTCTGCGATTATACCCAGAATAGATGTAACACTTGGGTGCAAGCAAGAAACCTGTGATTTGAAGTCATGGACTTGTCAATCCGCCCTCGTAGAGCGCAGGATTTAGTACTTAGGTTCTTTTCCATTATATGATAGAAACTATTATATGATAGAAACTGCCTATTATTTGTCGCTTGCACCAGCTGCTGTTAGATTTTAAGTAAATTTCAAAATAGGTAAAACATTAATCCAAGAAAGGTTAATTCTAAACTTGTAATCACTTTACCTTATTGCGCATGTCGACGTTAACAGGTGCTCTTTATCATCTCTCATGATGTGCGATATGAACGTTTTTTATTGAAAATTGTAAATAGTTCGTCCTCATATATTCACGGAACCTCATTGTGTTGGAACACTGACTAATCAGGAAATGTAATTGCAAGAATCTGACATTGTATTAGCGTTACATCTCATGTTTAAACTTTATTCTTCATTGATGACAGATGTGAAACTTCATTATTACGGTTATCGCCTAAACCAGCTCAGTTACGCCAAAGGCTGTTTGTTAAACGTAAACTTTCAAAGCATAGTAATAGCATCCATAGTATGTACATTACAAGGAGAAACCTGTAATAAGATTGTAAAAAATAAATTATTTTGCAAATTATTTTTAGACATGATATGGGAAGATTTTACCATCAAAGGGGGTTCTAGAAATGCGAGTTGAGTGTTCTTTATTAACATTGTATGATTTAATCCCTCAAAGACTTGAGCGTATGAGTCACTGCGGATATCGAATTAATAGAAGAGGTACCCCCTCTCCGCCATACAACATTCCGAGCTCTTATCGTAAAACCGTCAAAATAATGTCTGATGGTACACAACATCTTTGATCGAAGCTTCTCAGGATGTTGTTTTCTTATTCGTGTCGGTAATGCTGTCTATTGTCGCCTCCACTTGCTCGTCACGACGCACGATCAGCTTTGGCCAGTTAGGAAAAGGAAAAGTAGAGGGACATAGTGTGAACATCTGCGGAACAAAAAACGTGTCATCAACATGTTAAATGTCCTCAACATGTTGGTGCATGTAGATGTGAATTTTTAACATTCTACCCATACGGTTGACTTTTTGGGACAAACAAATCTGAGGAAAATGGACTCCGGTGATAATTTGGCTATTGCTATTTGTGTCTGCAATGAAAAAGAGAAAAGAAGAATGTGGACGAAACCCCATCTGATTAGTTGACACAGGAGTGAAAATATTTTAAACGAACTTAAAATTGAGGACATGCTGGGCTTAAAAAGTTCCTTGGAAGGACTTTTTCAGTTCTCTACTGTACTGTGAGCGGTGTGATATTGCCTCTTGAACAACAATAAATTGCACATAATTCGACATCATTTTATTGTCTGTCCTTTTTATTTTCTTCTCGTACTCTTCAGAAATGCCCCACACTGTTAACCTCAATGATTAATGGAAGTGTCTTTTGTTTTGTTCATTCCATAATATCACGTGGAGCAAACCAAATCAATGATACGAACATAGAACAATTCTAGGGAATAACGGAACTACTGAGCACTAGGCATGTAATGAATAGCGTGCAGGAATCTGAAGCTCGCCGTTGCCATGGTTACGGTCCCGAAATTTCCGAAGCTCTGCCAGTCACATACAAAGAGCGAATTGACTTAGTTTTTTATCGAAAGCGGAAAACACCCAATATGTTAAAAATGCCAAGCGCAAAACTCCCGGCTAACATGTTAAGTCAATCCTGCGATCAAAATTCGGCCACAATACAAAATGTTAACAAACCTGACAAGATTTGTTAAGCATTAATCAGTCTAGACACGGCTTAAGCGAAACAGCCTTTATGCGAGAAGTGAAAGGGAAGAAGTATAAGAAAATACAATTAACCTTAGTAGGTGAAAAGCGTTACATAAGACTGTGTATTGATAGTTTTCGTTTTACAAAGTAAACATAAGACATGCGCCCAAAGGTAACGCACCCGATAAACGCACCAAAGTTTATATTCTTTATTGAAACAGCTTAGAACCTGTGGAATCTATGCGGCTATTAATGTAATATCTTCAAGAACATCGCCAAATAGATGGGACATTATGCCTATATTGGTATTTATAGAAATATTATTACAGTGCCCGTTTTACCTTACTCTGCAGGTTTTTCATTTTTCGTGAAGCAAAATAAAATATGAGTTAACGCAGCAAGAAAATCCCCATTCGGCATACATACACACACGCGTTTATTCAGAATGGCGCACATTTCAAGAGTTTATTTGAAATAAAACCTGAAAGCCAGAAACACCTCCCATACATCGCTGAACACAAGAAGTTCAAACCGGGTCTAAAACTTCCATTCAGCATAAACAAATAGCTTTTTTATAGAAAAGTAGTACACGCAGGTTAAATAATGGCGTCGTTTCTAACGCCATTGGCCTTAGAGGGCTACCTCGTTCCACCAAACAATGATTGTACCCGATTCTGAGGTGGAGGCACCCAGCGGGCGGAATCCGTTGCCTCCGATGGTAGGGTGAAGATGTTGGCGGTGGAATGAGAGGACGTACAGCTTTTACCGTGGACTCCAGACCACGTTGGGCCTTGAGAGCACTTCACATAAGTAAGTCAAAGGTGAAGGCGTGGATAGGGTCGACCTCTGTGGACTAGTGGTACCGTGCTAGCCTCTAGTTCCCGAGGTCGCGGAGAGCGATGGATTTTTTTCGGCGTAAAAATCCTTAGCATGGCTTCCTTCGGAAGTGAAGTAAAGCCGGTGGTGCCGTGTCGTAGATTTACGGCACGTAAAAGAACCTCAAGCCTGATAAGAGGCCTCTGAGCAAAATTCCGGGTCTTTCACGCCCAAGATAGAATGGGACGCTAAGGACCATAGCAGTTAATGACCGTTTATAAATAAAACTCAATTTTGGATAGGGCTGATGTAAAATCGCCGTCTCGGAGCTGGGAACCGAACCCTAAGTATGAGAGTCGGAAACGTAACCACTGCGTCACCCCAGCGTCCGGATAACTAATTTTCTGTACTGCAATTTCCTGTGAATCCATGTTTTTACGTGCTGGGCTTAACAAACAACCGGCTCGTATTAAGTTAATTTGCATGCGGCATAAAACGTTTGTTAAACAAATCCCAATTGATTTACCTGTGGCAAGATACTGACTATTGTTTCCAAGTTCCCGTGCAACAAATGGTATATACAGCGTCAGAGACCATAAAACTAAAACTTAAAAATTTCCTCAATCCAGTAATATGTAGAATGTGTTTCTGTCCTTTCACAGTTTATTTTGCTTATAATTAATATAAATTACATTTTTTTTCAGACTGTAAACATTTTAAAAATTAACTCAATTATTCCTATAACTTGTATCCTTGGAACAAAGAGTAAGATGCGCTGCCATCAATTGCAATTAATAGAGCCACATAAATGTTGGTACAGGGCCAGACAAAAGTGTCTAATATGCCTTTGTCGTCATAAAAACGTAGCTGTTACGAATTAACCAAACGCTAATAAAGGATAAGTAAAAAAAGCAATATTTACATCCAGTGGTGACGATGGGTTCTAAGCTCAATTCACAAACTCATATTACGAAATTATGCCAAAATTGAAAAGACGTATTAGATTTGAAAACCCCATAAACCATGAATATTCGACTTACGCACTATCGTTGTATCATCGCGACGTTGCAGACCTTAGGTAACCTGAGTTACTTCGCCATAATTTCCTTTAAGGTGATCAGCAAGTGCTGCAGAGGCATTAATTTGGAGGAAAGTGTGGGATAAAGTTGAACGAAAATTGAAAAATTTACGCTGCCAGGATGCGAAACATGAATTTTCGCCTTTTTGGGCCAACACACTACCGAGATTTTGCATGCAACGGTGCCCGAATTTCTCTCATCTGAGTCATATTTACCCCGATGGCCCTTCAAGCTAGCTTCAATTCAACGCAAATTCAACTCTCAACTAGGGCACGGGATTTTTCAATTCAGTCCTGGAATCAGGAATGCTTGATTTGGTTTAACTTCGTTCTCATACTGCAGAAGGAAATAACAAATTACTACAAATTTCCTTTTCAATAATAGAACTTCGAAATGATTTACACTTATTCAGGTTACTTTGTTGATAAATGCTAATCAACAGTTTTTGAATCGGGTCACACAGAACTTAAATATATATGTTAGAAATACCTTAAAGTGTGTTTTTTAATTTACCCGTATTGCTCAAGGACATATATAAATTAACTGGAAAATTGATACATAAAGCAAGTTAAGAGAAACTTCAGAGTAATAACTATCAGTTTCAGAGAACTTGTTAAAAGTTAGCACTGGCGAGGTGGGGCTTAGAACTTACTTAGTACACTTTTACGAATACGTTTAAAGGAATGCTTCTAGTTTATGAAGCTCTTGTGTCTTCTTATTTCAAATAAATTCTTAAGAAAGACGTATGAATTAATAGAAAAATATTTGCCGGCTGGATGGTCCCTTATGATCGAGTCTGCCTGGAAACCTTTTGAGTTTTTTGGGGGATACCCATCCAGTGTAAAGGAGTCCAGATGCAGTCTCTCGTCACTTTTACTTTAATGGAGTTGGAACTTAGCGCATCAATCTACTTAATCCACTAATTTTCACAGTCTGGCGTGGTGAAAAATGAGAGCATTACTCTACATCTTTTAGATGCTCGCGAATTCAGGACAGAAATAACATTTTTCGACCTTGCGTACCGAAGCTTGTTACCTTTTCCTGCTCCAGTTAATTTTCGCTCATCTTCATCCACTCTCTGCGACATACTTACAGTAAGTAGAGAAATATTATATTCCATCAAAAATCGATGTCGAGATTTTACAGTAAATGCATGTTTTGAGGCCCCAGAACACAACAAACCAGTTTCATAAAAAACTCCGTGTGCCCGCCTGTGTTTGTGAACAGCATAGCTTAAAAACGAAGAGTTAGATAAATACCAAACTTGGTATTTCAGTTCAGTATCTTCTAAAGATGTATGCAAGCATTTTAAACAAAGTCCCTCACCTAAAACTATCCTTTACATCAAACAGTTTTCGAAACTTTTCGATTCTAAAATTGGTTCTAAGAGTTTTTATTAAAATACGGTATGTTTTAGATATTTATATGATAAACAACATGTATTCTTGAATTTTCTGAGAATGGCATATGAAGTCCTCTTAGTGATGTTTGTATAACTGATAAACCCTAAGAGATATACAAAATCGTACTACCTACATAAAGAAGGCAGATCCTGTTAAAGCACACAATTTATGTGAAATACATGTTTGTTGTGAAGTTAACCATTTCCGAGATATTGCTTGATATTTGTTTGAATTTTATATACTTATCTTAACCGGAAATTCGCTATTAGCGTTTTTTTCCTTATTTTTGTGCAAAAAGTATGGAATTTCAAAGACGTCGCATAGTGACACGCTCTTAAAACATTCGACTATTGCTTTACCTACTGTATACTGTACGAAATAGCAATGAAGGTCTATTTAAATTAAGAATAAGTAGACAGAATGATAAGCTTTTGTAAGAATAGTTTGTAGAAGAGTGAGATAAAGTCATGTGAGTGCAATACATAATTTTTCTCACGGCCATGCAAAGAGAATAAAACTTCAAAGTCTTACATAGCGATCTGCTCTTAGAAGATTTGACTATCACTTAAGCTTACTGTATTCCCCTAATCCCCTCTTACTAACCTGAAAATCTGTTATAAATTCATTTCTAAAAATATTTATTTCGATTAACTTGAATTAGATAGAATAATAAGCGTTTTAATAATAATTTATTGAGAACGTTGAAGTGGTATATTTGTTGGTAGTTGGAAAATGCTTCATGTTTATCTGCACCACGTATGGGAGCCAATTTGTCGCGGTCACTTCGTGTTATCTTATTGCTGAGCGCCTGGTATTGTTTTACTACTTTGAATGTTGGGTTCATTGTCCTCCGGCTAGCTATTATTACTACTCAGTCGAGCATATCTCTAAAACGGGGTGTGTAAACGGAAAGGATTTATTACTGAAAGATAACACTGATAAAAGAATTTGTTTTTACACTTTTATTGCCGTCACACTTTATTCATTTCACATATCTTTTGATACACGCCAGACTGAAACTGTTATGTTTTCTAATGTTATTATAATCACTTATTTGCCGCACTTTATTAATTCGCGTATTTCACATTTATAACTAACTTTACGACGCGATAGATTTTGTAGAATTGCGCGACGATTCTCTTAAACTTTGTGACGTATAACCCACGAATACATATGTTGAACTGAACGACGTATTACACGCGAATGCTTCTGTTGGACTGTGTGCCACCCGCTTTTTTTTTTTTTTTTTTTTACAATTGGTGTGGCCCCTCCTCCGCCACACCAGGTGACGATCATCCGAAAGGGATCTACATCGTCTCCCCTACCATGCACTAACTACACTACAGTGATGGAAGGGAATCGAAGGTAAGGTGGTTTCCGGTACCGCCGAAGCAAACCGGAGGTTAGTGGGTGATTACTACAAAGACGCCTGCATACAAGAGAGTATGCAGACAGAGTGGGGAGTAGGTACTTTCTCGGGTTTAGCTTTTTATACTCCCTCACCCGATATGCCTAAAGATTATAACCGAGCTGCTATTGGTTAATAGAACGCGCCAACATTAGTGTCTATTTTTATATCCAATCAAAATACGAAAACATATGCTCTAAGGAAGATATTCCCGCCATTTCTAAGAAAAGCGCGCTAATCTGACGTCATTTGCTTGTCTCTAATAATTGATAAACAGCTCACCCCCTCGCTCATTGTTACCCGCTCTTATTGTCAGTTTCAGTGAGGCCGTGTAAACTTATTTCCTAACAATGCTTATAATTAGCAAACGTCTCAAATCAATGCCATACAATAATGCTTATTTACACTACAATCACTCTGGCATTTACATTGTTGTGATACAAATTACTGCCACAAAGTCATAAAATATTAGTAGCAGCAGCAGCAGCAGCAGCAGTAGTAGTATCATTATAATTATTACAGAAAATTATTTACCTTAAATACTTTCATATAAAGCATAGAAACAAAAATAAATATGTTTAAAGAAACCCATAAGTTCATCTATTTTTTATAATAGTTTAAAGTCCTTTAACCGGGTAGGACATATTGAACAATGAATGTGAGAGTAAAATGATGCTCAAATGTAACCGGGGGAAATCGAGATTTAAGTTTCCCAACATTCAACTTTTTCCAATAAGGAAATACCGAGGAAAAAACCTTTTTCGGTTAACTCACTCTAACCGAGATCCAAACTAAGGACCTCTTGAACGCAAGACAGACATACTACCCACACACAATATAGGTGAGCTAGTTCATCTATTGTATAGTATCCTAACATTTAAATCGTGCTGAGCTGCGAACATCGAATAGCTATGTAAATGGAATTTCGCACGATTATTAGAGCAACAGTAATTAATTACTGCTGTCTCAACTCAATTAAAATTTTCAGTTGACAATTTCTGAGAATAATATATGAAACCTTCATTATAATCTACTTTTATTTTACATTCCTACCTTTGATTCTTTGAACAAAGAATGCAAAATATTTGTATTAAAAATATAATGGTATTTTATGCCAGCGAGAAATGTTTACAGTTACATATATAAAATTTATCTGAAAGCACAATTGAATTCTGAACCCACTTCTGATCTCTAGTTCACATTTGGCAGTTTCGCTGGATTTCAAGAAATTTCTCTGAAACTTTATACAGTGAAACATTTTCTTGTCATTTCATTTGGCTTTCAGATCTATGCGAAAATAAGTTTTATAAACCTCCCTTTGATTATTCGCGTTCATGTAGCCTTTAATAATTTTTTCTGGCTGAAGAAAGAAACGAATAAATAATTGCTACCACGAGATCCCTGCTCAAGAGAGAGACACTAACTGACTGAATACACTTACTGTATCGCAGGAACATTAAGAACAAGGATATAAAATGAAGCCCAAAAAGGAATTTTCTAAAACCTAACACTCTATAAGGCCTTGGAAAAATCCACGAATTAGAAATACAGAGAATTACTAAAATATATAAATTCGGTCTACAAACAGCAAAAATGAAATACGCTGGATGTACAACTAAATATACTAAGCTGGATAACAAACAAAATTAAAAAATAAAACAAAAATGTTTTCCAAGTAAAATAAATAAACCATACAAGACCTACGCATATGGTTAATCGGAGAAGTACTTATATAATATAACAACATAACTCCTAAAATAGCACTATAGTCGAAAGGAATCAGAAATCTGGGACGACCAGTTCAGAAAAACGCAGAACTTTACCTTGGCAGAACAGAATCAAAGTCAAGGAGAATGACGAGAACAAAACGAAGAGTAAGTACTCGTAGTAGAAGAAAAAGAAGTCAGTTGATTATCAAGCCCAATTTTGCGACGGAAGGGGAGTTCTGAAATTAAGGCAACTATAGAAAGAAATTACATTTAATTTGCAGAAGGTACAATATACCATTAATAGTATTGCTAAATCAAATGAAAATAAACACACTAAATAATACAGAAATAGGAAAAATCGTGAAGACAGAATACTGTACAAACTACATACATCTATAACAACGGAAGAGAGAACTTAACTTTTTTGTGTAGTTAGATATGTATAATTGAAGTGGGTGGGGCGTTTATTGCTAACAACTCTTACTATTAACCGGAGTGCTGTGGAGTTGAATGAATGAATGCATTTAAATTAAGTATACAAATATTGATCACTAAAAATTACAGAGTCCAACAGATCGTGCTCGCTTTTGTAATATATACGATAATAAAGAAATGAAGGTCATCAGTAAAAATGTAAGATGAGGTAGTCAAGTATAGCACTTAAATAAAAACAAAACAAAACGGCAACCTTTTTACAATGCATTGTTATTTCGTACTATATTCACTAAAGAATATTCAAGAATGATAAGTAATATAATAAAAACAGACGAATAATGGCATAAAATACAATGAAAAATAAAGCACCAACACTCATCAGGATATGTTTACCTCTGTTTACACCCTTCCCGGCATAAAACAAGCCTTATCAGATCCCAGAAATTGACCTATCCCCTCATCGTCATACTTCCCTGTCAATAGCGCCCCACATGCCCTTAATTCTCTATTCCGCCATACCTACTATTTGCCAGATATACGCCCAGGATTTCTCCTCCTCGCAAATGGTGCTAATTATCGTAACATTTTATCACTACTTTTTATCATCCACAGGCACCAAGTCTAAGTAACGCGAAACCTGTCCAATGAGTTTGGCCCCAGTTCTGATGTATTACTTCATACCCCATTCAAATTTTAGCCTCGATTGTACTCCTAACGAAATCATTTCCATGCAATGCTTTGTTTGTCAATATCCCTAAGGCGATTCTTATTGTTCACATACTGCAACTATCCACCCTGCAATTAAAATGTAACATATCGCTATGATTTCCAAATATTTCTCTAATTTTCAACACTATGTTGAAATATTTCCTCTCATAGTTAACAGTTTATGATAGCATATCGCCCTAATTATAAACTGGGCTCTTAAAAATACAGTCATTGTTTAATTGCCTTAATTTTTGCACTTTATCTTCTATTAACTCCCTTCTCTATTCCTAAATTGATATGTCATTATTTGGTTTCGGGAAAGATATTAAAAGACAAAATATAATTATAGGATTATATAAACACAAAACATAACTGGATTAATCACAATATACAGCAATTAATATTACTATAGTAAACTGATCTGTTTAATTAAAGGAGCAACCCGTTTACCTGGGACTGTTACATTAAAGTGTGAATAAACACAATCTGCAGATTTTTCCTGTATATTGAACTTCTGCTTTATTTACAAACCGAGTGAGTAAGACCATAATTTTATGTACTAATCTGAAAAGCAACTATAGGTATGTAATGTGCAGATACGCAGGATACCTTAGTTTAACATAAAAGAATCAAAGACCTTGGTATAGACTCACTAAAGGATCTATGAACTTTTGCTCGAGTTGATAACAGAGGATATGGCATCGGCATGTAAATGAAAAGGGGGAAGTTGTTTGTAACATTAGAGAGGTAAACTGTAACTACGCTACGGGAGAGTTTAGTTGCAAGGTATTTACAAAGTTCTAATGAAGGTAGATAAACAAGATACCCAGGTCAAAGCTTCAGAGAAGCCTGTGTCAAGTATTTTATTTGGAACTAAGCTATGCTTACTAGTATTCCAGACGTTAAAACAATATTATAGAGAAAGAAAATGCGTGTTTGTGTGTGTGTGTGTGTGTGTGTGTGAGTGTGTGTGTGTGTGTGTGTGTAGAGCTCAAACAGATTTTAGTTACTCTTTCACCACTGAAAAGCCCTATTTTTTCTGACGGATATAGGCTATAAGAGAACTTCTAATTTCAACTCTTACATGAGTAAAACACTAAGGATTTACAAATCTTGAATATTACAATACAAGCATATTGGAATCAGAATAAAATATACTATATAGCATCTTAGCCTTGGAGAAATGCTATGTAGTTTATTCCTCCATGTACTAAACAAATAAAAGGCAAAGAAAAATAAATCATAATCGGTTCCCCTATAAAGGTGCGACATGTGATATTTATTTTTTTCATTGGATTTTATTAAATGCTGAAGATGAGCCTAATAAGCTGTGTCGAAACTTCTGTGTAACATGTATTCTCATTCTATAGGTGCGTGTAGCGAAGTTTCTGGATGACAAAATCTTTTAATAATCCTTAAGTAAGTTGTTCTACATTTCCTCTTTATGTTGTAGTCAACGTCATTACAATATAGAGGAGAAGAAAACGTGCCGCCAGCGTTAACACCTGAAATTGCTCAACTGATACATTTTATAATTAACAACTGGTTTAACACTATGTTATTCCTTTCGTCTTTTTATTATGTTTTATGAGGAGATTTTAGTTTTAGAAGACGAAGGTACTCGATTATGTAGCAAGTCCAAAATGTTTCGGTTAATGGCTGGGGGTGGTAAATATAGAAGCTTCCCATCCGCCGTTTTACCTCCGTTTCAACGAATGTTGATATCGAGGGATAATGCATATCTCTAATGTGAAAACTGTGAAGCTTTAACGGTGTTAAATAACTTCGGGTCCAAAGAGAAAGTACAACGGTTTAAAACTGCATCTACTGCGTTTATATAAAAGTTATCCAACTAAGTAAAATCCTATACTTTCAAGCCGGTGTCATCAAATGCATAAAATATGTCTTCCGTATTATGATACCACTCGCGAACGAAGTTGATACGTTTTAAATCTTCGAACCTAGTGCTAGAACGGGAGACCACCCTGCTTAATTATTCTACAATTTGATAATTCTTTCATCGCTGAAAGATTCAGGATGTGCAACACTTCCAGAGTTTCAATATTCCTAAGTGAGATTAAGAAGTTCAGAAACACAACATGTGCGGATATATCAGGATTTTTCTGGGTAGTTATTATAAATATCATAAGGCATACAGAAATTACAGCTCTAGGGGATAAAAGAATGAAAACATCTTCTAAATCATTGTGCAATAATTTTATTCACTACGTGAGGAAGAAACATGAAATTGATCAAGTCATCATTCCAGATGTATAATCTGGAATCGCCAGCTACTGTTTTATGTCACTTAATATTCCCGCAATGGTATACATACGTCTTACAATTCGTACTTCGAGTGTATCAATATAATTAAAACCATTTCTAGTATGAGGGCAATTTATTATTCCCACGATGTTTAGATTTTCTGAGAATGTAGTAATTTGAATGTGTTAGCTCGTAAAATACGATTAACAAAAGCAATAATCCGGAGATGTCAGTAGAATTGAAAATTATACTCTTATTTCTTTAGCTCCAGCTAAAGTATTTGGTCAAATTTTGTATGATCATATGTACACGCATATTAAAAATTATATAACTAACAAGCAACATGGATTTCTACCTAACGGATCAACTTTGACCAATATGATGAATTTTTCTCAATTTGTTGATAATTCATTACATTGTTAGTCGCGTATTGATACGATTTATACAGATCTTTTTCAATGCATTTGATAACATTAACCACGATCTTTTATATGGATTCTCAATTTTTATGATCAATTTAATTACATAATATTTAATGAACATGCTTTAATGAGCATGGTATGCGTGATAGTTTCCAATCCTATGCATCGGGCGTAAATTCAGGAATTCCTCAGGATTCGAACCTCCTTTTTTCTCTTTTATTTTTAATAGCTTACCTTTATGTACAAATTACTCAGAATGTATTTTATTATTTTATTTGCTGATGATTTAAAATTATGATAAATGAGAACCATTTGGATAAGTCTTAACTTCAGGATGCTATTAATAATGCATTTGATTGGAGTATTTTAAATGATCTTCCTTTTAACATTTATAAATGCTGTGTATTAACTATATATAGAGGTAATAAAATATGGAAACCACTGAACACCATTAAATAACAAGTACTTGAAAGTTGAATCAATGCATAGAGTTGCCGTTTCAGACAGATTTACACGACAAATTATTTTCTTGTCTTGATAAATACCTGAATTTTATTTATGGACACTGTTAACGACACTGCTGTGATTCTTAGCCTCCCATTCTATATTGGGCGTGAAAGACCGGTGATTTTCCTCAGGGGCCTCTTTATCAGGCTTGAAGTTATTTTACGTGTCGTAGATCCACAACACGGAAACATCGGATTTACTTCCTTTCCGAAGGAAGCCATTCTAAGGATTTTTACGCCCGAAAGAATCCATCGCCCTCCGCCGAGTTTGAACTCGCGACCTTGGGAATTAGAGGCTAACATGGTAACCACTACACCACGGGGGAGGACTTTCTTTCTTAAAGACTACCCTCTTTGTTCAATGGTCTGCATTCAGGAGTCTTAAGCCAGAGATCCAGTTTTTGATTGCCAGTTGCGAGAGGTATGGTATACCTGTTATTATTGTCATTCATAACTAGGATTTTTCAGTCCTCCCTACAGTCTGAAATTGGGTGTGTTTGAGACAGGGATACAGACAGATACAGAGAGAGGGAGGAAGAGGATTAAAAATTTTGCTTGAAAAAACTGCTGTAATATAACGCAACGGTAGCTAACCTGCTTGCTGTGCGAGGGGTATCGGATTCGACTCTGAACACGTTAATTTTTTTATTTAAACAACATACGTTTTCGATATGGCCAGAATCTGGAGTGTGAATGTGCATGTGTTTGCGTGTATGTATTTTATTGGTTATTTAATAACCAATCTGCCCATATATAAGATTTCAGGACTGGCGCTGGAAAAAATCCTGAACACTCGTGCCAAGTCCATATAATTATAACAAATTAATCTACAATCAGCACAACTAAATGGTGCAAACATTTTTTAAGACTATATCGGAATGTAAGCCAGTCGACATTTTTGATTGCCAATGTTTGCGAAGTCAAAGCCACCTAAGAGATTAAAGAAATGTTTTATTAAGTTTTATTTCGGGTCGTTTTAACCTTACTAGGTCTTATCACGATCTTCTATGCACAGTCGCTTTCAATATTTCATTACAATGATAATACTTATATGTTATGCATACATATACAGGTTACAATTTGGTTAAATATATTGGTGTGTATTAATTCCTTTAAGAAAACTAATTGCTTTCTAGATGAAAGCTGCATCGGGAGTTATCCATGAACCAGATCGGAGTGTCATGCGTGGTGAACTTTTTAATGTCAGCTATTGTATATATAGTCAGTGTGATGTCGTACAGTTGGCATCAGTTCCGTAGTCGTCTTCCAGTTCGAGCCGCTTTACTTTTGTTGCCTTTACCTAATGGGTTGAACATCGGATGATGGTACTTATATATCCTATTCGATATTTAATCCCCGTTGAGTGAAATACCAGCATAAAGAAAAGATCCCGATTTTAGGATACGTGATTTTTGAACCCGGGACATATTAAATGGGAGCTACTGCAGTAATCACCTACAAGTTGGTTTCGAGGCCCAAACAGCACAGATCTACTCACAACCGGTATAAAGGTTTCCACTGGATATCGTTAAGAAACTATATGCAATTGTTACCTTGAAAGAGTCCTGGTAATAATCGCCTTTCACTGTTAATAATTAAAAATATACCTGATGTGCTGATGGTCAAGCGACTTTCTCTACCCGCCGGCGTTTGTTTTCACAATTACTCTGAAAATTATTAATACGATAGCCTATAGTTCTAATTACTACCTGTTGATTACAATAAATATTCCTCAGAAATGGTTTCCATAATATAATATCACAGTAATACATTTTTCAGATGAGACAACACTAAAATTATCAAACAGCAGACAACTGTACGCCAGCCATAATATCATATAATTCTTCCATGAGCTCTCAACAAGCGAAAGAATGACCATTTATTTTTGAAAGCATATAACTCAAATAGGAAAAATAACTAAACCACAGCGACTATTTCAGAAATTTTCATAATTTAAAATAAATTGGAAAGGTAGAATCAGACGACTGAAAAATTCAATGCCATAGCAGGGATTTGAACCACGGAATACAATTTGAGATCTTCTTGTGATTTACCGGGTAAAATGCGAAACAGTTAGAGAATTTAATATCGTGCCGACTTGTTGCTATGGTAGCTGATTGGTTAGAGCAACCGGACGGAGATCGGAAGATCCGTGGTTCAAATCCCGGCTATGGCATTGAATTCTTCAGTCGTCTGACTCTACCTTTCCAACCTTCCAACACTCGGGTTGTGTAGAATTAATTCCTTTAAATAAATTGTTTATGTAAACAGTTATATATAGAGATTTTACCGAAAATACATGTTTTGAATTTGTAGTGTTTTGAAGTGCTAAAATCATCATTCATTTCTTCTCGTGTGAAGTAACAATCGGATTTCAAAGCCGCTTTTTAAGATTAAGATTTCAGCCCTCCATATCGCAATTGTACCTACAACGGAATGTGTAATGAAACGAACTTAGTTTTTACATGTAGTAGATAAAAGAATAAACTTTTGTAAGAATTGTTTGTCGAAGAGGGATTAGTCAAATGTGTTATGAATCTAACACATCCGACTATTTTTTAAATTAACCTCATTATCTGAGATTTTGCTTAAAAGTAGCTTAGGCATTTTCCGCTTTGTTCTTGTGCCACTTTTTTTTCCCTGCAACACGCTTAAATAGAGACAAATCCCAGACCCGAGGCGAGAATCGATCCTGAGTCTGCTGTGCCATGGAGAATGAAGTGGTATACTTGTTAAGTTTTATTTATTTTGTTGAGCCCCACGTTTGGGAGCCAATTTGCAGCGGTATTATTTATAATGTTTGTGTATGTGTGTTTACTCCACGTGGTGAAGCCATTTTGTGACGTGATTCTTTGTTAGGTTTGTAGCTCCATCTGGTGTTAGCAATTTGCGGTAGTATTAGTGTTTGTTTGAAAGAATGCTACTGTTATTTTATTTAATTTTGATTTACTGTCCTCCGGCTAGCTATGATCTTTTTGGTCGAGCACATCTCTTTATACAGGTTGTGTAAACGGATAGGAGTCTTTTATCCAAAGATAACACTGATGAAAGAATTTCTTTTACACTTTTATTGTCGAACACTTTCACTATCACATTTACACATTGATCTAGACACTCGCCAAACTGAAACTGTTATAATAACTTATTTACTGATCATTCTTAATTCACGTACTTCAACTTTTTGTATCATTAACTTTACAATACTTGAGATTTTTCATAACTCTGATACGCGTAACTTGCGAATCGATAGCCGACGTATAATATTTCTGCTGGACTGAAGGCGACGTGTAGGATACAAATATTTTCGACGAACTGACGGACTGAAGGCGACGTGTAATGTACAAAGATTTTTGATGAACTGATGGACTGAAGGCGACGTGTAATGTACAAAGATTTTTGATGAACTGACGGACTGAAGGACTTTACCTCTAACCTAGCCCTTTTTATACTCCTACACCCCGATATGCCTAAAGATTATAACTGTGCTGCTATTGGCTAATAAAACGCGCCAACATTAGCGTCTATTTTTATATCCAATGAAAATTATGAACACATATGCTCTAGGGAAGATGTTCCAGCAAATTCTACAGAAAAACGCGCCAACATTACGTAACTTCCTGGTCTCTAATAATGATAAACAGCTCACCCCCTCGCTGCATTATTGCACGCTATTATTGTCAGTTTCAGTAAGGCCGTATAAACGTACTTCTCAACAATAATTACAATCATCAAACATCTTAAATCAATGACACACAAAAATGCATATTCATACTATAATCATTCTTTACATTTAAATAATTTATGATACAAATTACTGCATCAAGGACCAAGCCCAAGTGCCTTAGTAAACATGGCTATGGGAGTTCAATGTAATTAATGACACTTATGATATTAATCAGTGCAGCTTTCGCACAATAGAATAGACCATATCAAAGGAAACATAAATAGAGAATTTGGCTATACATCAGGGGCTTAGACCACAAATGTGATCTTCAAGCCATGACGTGTTACTTTAGATCAGGGACAACCAACTCACACGTACGGCGGGGTGCGCCTAAGAATCACTACTTCACACAGTGACGTCCGGTAATCTGTAGTTGCGTTACCATCAACATATTAAGGATAGGATGGTAGGGAAGGAATCAGTCACAAACTGTGTTATACACGGTTTAATGTTTATCTTGTGCTTGGTACTAATAAATTTTAGACAATAACCCAATGCAAATCAATTATAGCGTTTTATTCCAATACAACCAAATGATAGCATACACGCGCAATATGCTTTACTATAGGAACGAAACAGTACCTTGTCAGTGGAAATTAGCACAATTTAATTCTGGAAAAGTTGCACAAATATAAAACAGCAAATTAAAACCTACTACATAGCAATAATATTGCAAAGAGGACTTCACTATTTATATTCGTTTAGTTTGAATACATGTTTCAAGTAAGAACTTGATATATTCAGCTATTCTAGGTAGAAACTCGTGCTTTTTGACATCTTTTGGCTTTCAAAATATTCGCCACATTTGGGGACAATGAAACAACTCCGCACCCTCAATGCACAACTTAAGTTATGATCACTATGTTGCCTCTCTTACGTTTCACAGCTGAAAATAAGCCTTCACATACATAGGTCGAACTAAACATTGCAATCATAGATGCCGCATGCATCTATACTGATCCCACTGCTACAGAGGACAAACCCATTGCTCCCACTGGTCAGCACAGTGCCCTATGCAAGCACACGCATCGCGGCAAGCGGGTTGGTTGTGGCTGCTTTAGACATTATAAAAACTGAGCTATATGTATATGAAGTAGTCCGCACAATCCAATTATAGTGGAAAAGCCTTCATAGACTATTTGAGAACCTAATATATTGATAAGTATGAAGTAATATACAAATGGAGGCATTTTTTTTCTGAATTATACCATTTAGTTACATAATACATGGATTTATCTAACATAACTCAAAACATACATTTGCAGTTAAATTCCGATACCGAGTGCTGGATTGAAATCAGCAGTTCTTCTAATGTGCATAGTTGGAACACGAGGCTAAAAATAGCAATATCCAAATCTTATAAATCTCTTTCAAAAGCTTTGGTTCTTTTATAAAACAAACAGAGGTGAATTAACCCCCCTTTACCAAAAAAATACTCCATAATGTGTTTAAGAAAGAACAAAGTACTTTTAATTCTCTGCATTAATATAAAATGTGAAGCTGTCATGCAGTCACATTTACATCTGCAAAGGAAAGGAGAAGGTAAAACACTACATATACATAGCAAACACGCAGAAGATCACTGAAGTATTGATGAAGATTTAAGGAAGTGGCAGCTGTTTATGTCACGATTCCAAAAGCTTCTGCTCTGAATAATAAGAGAGTGAATATGCAGGTCGGCGTTAGTATTTGGGAATTAGTTGTCAAACATGCATGGAGTAACCAACTTCCGAAAGGAAGGAATAATGTATATGTGGGCAACCAAACTTTAAAAAGAGTATGAAACATCATGTCTATTGCTCATTACACCATTTTCTCCATTCTCTGTCTCATGTAAAGACAGTATAAAAGCCTTATTGTCTCATTACTATGAACTTAAGTACACTGTAACTTTGCCCTAATAGTTTATACCCATACCTCCTTCCATCTTCAGCTTTTTCAAGACTTTTAAATTATAAAGCTGTTGTCTAAGTAGAACGTTAATTCAGGTTGGCCATATAATCCTTACATTATATGAAGTTGGTATTCCTGGCCCTTGATGAAAAGTTGATTAAGGGTATGTCAAAATACAAGACAGTTAAAAGAAGATAATTTTGTCCAGCAACCGAGTGATATTATCACTACAAGCTAACCTGAAGTTATCATTATATGTTAGCTATATGTTGCCATGAAAATTTATTTAAATTTCTCATTTCTGTAGGTACATCTGTACTTAGTCGTTCTCTTGTGTTGGAAGACACGGAATTGTGCTAATTCTTTTGGGTTCCTATAGTATTTTTCTTTATTTAATGTTCCAGAAACTTCTTGTCTGCGTTCCAGGCCGGCCTTAGGTAAGCCATCTCTTATTGGTTTGAATTCTAGTTCGACGCACACACATTAGCCTATGAAGAAAGATCAGAGTGTAAATCTGTGATTTATACGCAGATTTCTGGGCACTAGCCATAAAATAGTCTAGGACGGTTAAATCAAAAGGTTGCTTGATTTAACCCTCCTAGAGTAACATCAGCTTTTACCCAAGTGAGCAGCGATAGGGGAGGAGTAAGAAACATTCCACCTGAGGGGCTGGAAAGCATACTTCGCAACAAAAGCTCATACCAGTCTATGGATGAGTCCGTCTCATATTGGTTTGATTGTCAAAATTATTATTTTGACAATCTATTAACAGGAGCCGGTTTCAGGCTCAGAAGCGAAGGAAAAGGAGGGAGTGAGAAACATTAAGTGGAGTGCTAGAGTCCCGTAAGGAAACTGGGCGTGGCAGCAGCGGTTTATTACTTCCTTCAATTCCATGTACTGGACTATTCATCCCACAATAGCATTTATTCACATGGTTGGAATGCACCGGCTCATATCTACTATGACAAATGGATAGGTACTAAAGGACCAATTTCATGGTCAGCATATTCATTTCATTTAAATTCTGTCCAAGTTTATCTGTTTGATTTATTAAAGACAAGTTTCTAAGAGATCAGGACAATTTGAATAATTCCTATGAGAAGATAGTTTTAAATAGGTACATGCGAGAGTAGCATAAGAGTATTATACTTAAAATGGTTACCATTTATTATTATTATTATTATTATTATTATTATTATTATTATTATTATTATTAAGTATAATGTTATACTCAGACAGCCAAATATCAGCCCTCTCCCCAACTATTGTCCTATTAATTGTCTTGCATCCATCACTTCCACAATCCCCTTTTTGCACGTTGCTGTTGGTTTTCCTCTTTCTCTTGTGAAATCTGCTCATATGTAAACCGTAGTAACCTTTATTCATTCACTCATCACATGCCCATAACATGCTATTTGTCTTTTTTTAATCTTCTACAGCAGGCCTGGGGAACTTGCGCTCCAAGCGCAAACAAAACCACCCCTACAGTACCCAAACAAACAATTCTTGCTTGGCTGTATACTGCTGGTGTTGCCGACCGGACAGTAAAACCAGTTTTAGGTGGAATGGGGTTTACGTCACAATACCCCTACTTTACGAGTTCTCCAGCCCGTTCTAGGGTGTTATTTTTTGCTTCCATTCTCTAATTGTCATTTTTTATTTTATGTTTCTGTAGCTCTTACTGATCTTATACATCAATCCATTTTCATTACCAAAAGTTTATTTTTGAAAGTATTTTTCATTTAGCAAAATGAAGTTTATTTCATACATTTGATATTTAACTTTAATGCTCGTTTTCCTTTAAAGAAGTTTAATGCCAAAATATGCTATTCAAAGATGCTATTGAATCGTTATTTAATTTCTGTACAATTTCTTCCATCGTCATTAGGTATGGTTCCTAAGTTCTTATATTTGTCTATATGTTTAATAACTCATTTATTTATAATAATTAAATCTTAGTTTTCCTTCTCCTACAACAGCAAAATATGATTTTTAAAATTAAACTTGGACCAGACTTTCCATTACAGTGTATTGTGTAATCTCATGTCATTTACAATACGAGTGTTAAATAAAATGGGTACGAAAGAAATGCAAACCGTCAGTATTAAATATAAGAAAAGGAAACACACAAAGTTTCGGTTTATGTTAATTAGAAAAAATGTACAAAGTGAGAAAAGCGTTATTATAAGTAACAATTGCGTATACATTCTGAAGGTTTAATTTTACATATGGAGAAACTGATGAATAAATTCACTTAAGATCATTAACAATAACAATTTGAATTTATCCCCTTTCCTTAGCACAGAAGCTATTTAACGTTAAAATTGTTCGCGTTAATTATTTTGTGTTCGTTTCTTTGAATCTTGCACCATTTGCATTGGATTGTTATAATGCAAAGCGGCAACGAGATAATTAAAATCTCTCCTTAACGACGATGAAATGAGCTTGTATCTGCATTTCTCACTCTTGCTCCTTAACGATCAAATTTACTTTGTATGAAATGGTGCCGAAAATAGTCTTCCATCTTAAATAAGATCCCGTTTATTGAGAAGTCTCACTTATTACACATTCAGGGTACAATTCTTTAAAGAAACGTTTAGTTGTGTGTACTCTAAACGAGTACGTAGAAAAATTATGCACACATTTCAGATTTATAAACATCTTCAGTCTGGACTAAAATTCAATAGAGCTTTTGTATTTGACTAATAGTATCACCTCCTGTTTTTAAATGCTTGTGAAATTATTCTTTCTCTACTACGTAATAAAAGTAGGGGAAGTATTGCATTCCAAAAAAAAGCATTTTGGAAACATGTCCGTGTGTGTATCTATGTTTCTGTCTGTGTCTGTGAACAGCATAACTCAAAAACGAAAACTCGGATAAATAAAAAACTTAGTATTTAAGTTCAATATTTTCCGTAATTGCGACACAAAGATTTCAACAATATCCCCCATCTGCAAATTTTGATTTTCTAAAACATACTAACGATTTTTATTAATATACTACATATTAAAGATATTCACATGAGAAATAAAGTTTATATCTTTACTTTTCGGGAATAGCTTATGAGGTCCTCTTCACTCGCAGGAAAATTTATATAACGTTGTATAACTGGTAAACGTTAAGCAATAGACGAAAACGTACTTCACAAAAAATGCAGATGTCTTTAATACACGCAATTTATTTTAAGTAAGTTTTTTGTGGCAAAATCCGTTTCTGAGATATCCGTTATTAGTCATCGAATTGTTCATTTCTGGGTCATTTTCTTCTAGTCCTTTCTACATACAGCTGTTTTTCGTGATTGTATGGAAACAATATGCAACTTTAAGGCCGGCATATAGCACACTGTTCTTCAACATTTGACTGTCGTTGTTCTCTTTGCACCTATAACGAAATGTGTAATGCAGCTATTTCTGCAAGATTCGATGGATTAAAATGTAGGATAGAAAAATAAGCTTGAGTAAGAATAATTTCTATACTCATTAATAAACGATAGTGTACAGAAAGTCATGTGAATGTATCACATGTTATTCACTTTAGTATTTTGCACTTGAATATTACAATATGCAGCAAAATTTTAGGTAAGAAAATAGGATTGCGAGCCTTTGTGGAATTAATGAATAAAGCATTTTAGGAAGTTAAAGAAAGGGTTAATAAAGGAAACAAAAGCCCAAAACAAAGATAAAACTTTATCCAAAAACGGTAATTTCCGCATTTATTTATGCTTTAAATCGATACAAATTACGGGCAGTTTATTCTGATGGGCTCCCACTGATCGCTGCAGGTTTCAAATTTGGTTGAGATCGACACAGAACTAAAAATGTTCTAGTGCAAAGACTGGAATTTTAGTATCCCTTATGTTATTAGCCAAAATATCCATAATACATTGCACAAAATATTGAAGTTATTACACAAGTATTTAGTGCATGGGTCTTTGATAGAATTATACATTTTTCTAATATATCTACAGGTACATCCGGTATCCGCGAGAGGGTACGTAATAATTCATTTAACTGCCCTCCTGCTTTATAATTAGTTACTGATAGACGTTTGTTCCACTTTCCTCTCATATTAAACATTACTCCTAAATAGGACATGTTTAACATTTTGTATTTCTAGCCCCTTGTAATACCACTTTTCAGCCCTGCTATTCACATAGCCATTTTTGAAAGCCATGTTTACGTTTCATTAATGTTTACCAGCAAACCCCATTGTTTGGAATATTCTTCCAACCTATTAATACCTATCTGTAAGCCTGCTATCGTCACTGACAAAATTGTCACGTCATCCGCGTATAAAAGTACAGGAATGCAATCATCGTCTACTTTTGGGCCATTCATTTTCTCTGCCATCTACACGTCTGCTATATCGTCTCTGAATAAATTGAATAACAGAGGCGATAAAATACATCGTGACGAACTCCTCTACTGGCAGATTTAGATTTAGTTATTGTATTTTGGTCTATTTTAATGCTGAAATTCACACTGTTGTAAATTTGCATCAAAGATTTCATCATTTTACCAGAGAGTCCTTTGTGGTGAAGTTTCGCCCAAAGGGCATTCCTAACATGTAAAATCCCCCACTTGCCACGCTTTTCTTGTAAGCATCAACTAGCAACGATATTGAAACCGATCTTCAACTCTGGTAAAACAAGAAAGGTGCAGAGGCAAAAAAAGTACTTGCAGACATCCAAAAGAAGACAAAAACACAGAAAAAGGCTTCGGATAACACGACGAACTCCAGCATGATCAATATTCAAGGAATACCTTTTATTTTCCGATAGGGGCTGAGAATCAATGATTCCTATTTGCACGTGCAGCATCTCCAAGTAGCTTCAAGGGAATTGTGCTATCCTTATTTTTGTGTGGAAGCAGAGCTGCCCAAGGGGCATACAAACTTCATTTGGTATTCAAACAGACGATTTCTTAGTACGTGTTGCAAGTACGTGTTAGGGGACGTCTACTCTGCGTGAGCGTTTGGCTGCGAGATATATGCGATGCGTTGGGATGCGTAGAGTTCCTAAAACTCCCTACTGTATTCTTTCTAACTAATTGGTATTATATCATGGGCGTGGTTATGAGAGATGGTTAATAACGTATATGTAAATACATTTCAATTAACTTTGTTACGTTTCGTTAATATAAAATAATGGATTTGAGACCCCGGTCTATTTCTGGAACCTAGTTTGTTCCCAGAATTTTACTTCATTAAAATAACACCGGCCCTTCTTGTCCATCCTTCCGAGAAATTCTAGCCATATTTTTTCATAAGTTCACTTTTATCGTTCCACATAAATGATAAAGTTGAGACGTTTAAATCGCATATTTAAATTAGAATGGTTTTAATAAAATTTCCCTATTCATATCCCACCAGAATCTTTAAGACGAATTTTCACTGGCTTATACGTCTAGCATTCTATGAAAGTATAGTATACTAAACTCATGTTCTAACTCTTCTCTTACATATCTGGAAGAATCCTTCAGATATTAACTCTCTCTGTCCTTGTTTAAAAATTCACTACTTCGTTGAAACTGATCACTTAAATTAGCATAATTCCATTCCCAAAACCATCTTCGTCTGTTTTGATCATTAACGATCGTATACTTAACCTTCTGATAGTGTGTTTCACTTTGCTACCTTATAAAATGTTAACGGAAATTTTATTCATTATTCTTATATCCTGTTATTACTACCTTTTATTGTTATTAACTCTGCACTTTACTGACATGTATTCCCCTTTCATTCTCTTGTTTATTTATTACATTTCTTCCTGCTTTCATGCATTATTTCTTTTATATTTGCTAGGGTGGGTGTTACCCTTACATATCTTAAGAAGAGAACTGCATCATTCCTTGTCAATTGATCCATAAAATCCTGAAATTCCCGTGTCAGAGATTTTTAGAAGTCTTCATAACTTTTGTCACAATTTTAAGAATATTTATAAAATGTTAAAGCATTTTGCAGTTCGTTCAGAAAGTTCCAGCTATAGAATGTTTCATGGTGTCACTGCAACATTTTGAAGGCCCTCGACCAAAATGTTCCATAATTCTGCAAGTTTTTATAGTTATACTATTTTTATTTAAAGAGAAGCACCACTAAAAACTCATTATGTAGTTTACAGTAATTTATGTGAAACTTTAATCTTAAGCTTGTCTAATGTAAACATAAAACATTTAAATTTTTTCCCATATCTTTGCAAAGCTTCAAGTTATTGAGTTTCAGAAACCTAATTTTATTGTCGTATACCAAATGTAGAACACACAAATTTTAAAAATACCTTTTAAATGTGCAATCGTGTTTATCCGATTACAGTTAACCAAATTTTCATATATAAGTACACATATACATGGATATCTGTATGTGTGTACTTTGAATGTAATTCCCATAAGTTGTGTGTTTTTTACTTTCCCTACTACGTATAGTAAGTAGGGGAAGTATTGCATTCCACCCAAAAATTCGATACCGAGATTTCACCGGAAATACATGTTTTGAGACTCCCTAAATCCAAAAAAAGCATTTTTGGAAACATGTCCGTGTGTGTGTGTGTGTGTGTGTGTGTGTGTGAACAGCATAACTCAGAAACGAAGAGTCGGATAAACACCAAACTTGGTATTTAGGTTCAGTATCTTCCAGAGATGCGACACGAAGGTTTTCAAGAAAATCACCCCACCACAGACTACCCTTTACATGGAACATTTTTCGAAAATTTTAATTTTCTCAAAAATAGCTCTAACGATTTTGATTAAAATATCATATGTTTAAGATATTTTCATGACAAATGAAATGTATATCTTGAATTTTCTGGGAATGTCTCCAGAAGTGTTCTTCATTCTGAAGGACTTTTGTATAACTGGTAAACCATAACAGATAGACAAAATTTTACTGCACAAAAAATGTAGATCGCGTTAAAATACATAATTTATGTCATATACATTTTTTTTGTTGAGTGAACTGTTTTCGAGATATTGCTTGTTATTCCCTTAAATTTTCCAATACTTATACTTTTTCTCAAATTCGTTACTCATTTTTTTATGTCCTGGACATGCAAAGAGAATGGAATGCACCCCATAGCAACCAGCGCTTAAATATTTGACTATCGCTTAAAATCTACTATATTCCCCTTGCATGTACAAGAAAATTAGCAATAATATTGACATCTCGATATCTCGATTAACATGAAGCATATGGAGAATAAGCGCTTGCAAAAATAGTTTGTACATGAGTAGAGAAAGTCATGTGAGTGTAACACATTAGATTTTTTTACAAAATTTCTCTGCATCTGCTGGTCAGAATTTCTTAAAATTTTCATAATAGACACACTGAGATCTTCTGCTCATTTTGAGATAGGGATTTTCTCATATTTTCATTTGGAACAATGCTAGTGCTTAACATTGAAAAATGTAGACTTTTTAAGTGAAACTTCTTTAGGCGCGATGGTGCAAATTGGCCTGGACCAGACGAAAAGTGAAACGCATGAGCTGGTGATCGAAAGACTCCAACCGGCAGTTGAGAAGAAAGCGAGGGAGAATCATTCCTATTCTCTCCGTCGCTACGTCATAGACAGTCTATGCACATGCGCCGTGTATACTGTGTTAATACGTAGCATAGGGAACCAGTAGACGCTTGCATATTATACTGCAGAGACACGTTAGCTATATGAAACAATAATATCAATCAACTCATTCATAAAGTCTTATTGGCCTACACTACTGAAGGTGCAGCATTGTTGAAAAAAGATTTGAACTAAATGCCAATGATTATGAGTGGTGATTTCAACTTTAACTCAGACGAAGCTAAACCATTGATAAGATTTTTGGATGAAAACTTCAGTTAAAATTGAACAATGACAAAGCTCAGTCTACAACCAGTCTATAGGCACTACCATCCATGCAGTAGTCTATTATTTAGAAAATTTACAGTCTAAGTCATTTTTATCAAACTTCATCTATCATAAACCCATAATATCTTTCTTTCTCTCACTCCATTCTTCTTTTTTTTAAGAAGCCACTCCCAAGAAAAATATTTTAATTTTTACTAAGAAATATTTTTTAAAACATCCACATGTTAAAGTCATAAGCAGTATGTAATCTATGAACCATACAGTCTTCACCTTTGTATTCCCAGTAGTTTATGAAAAAATGTAGTATATTTATATCACTGCGTTTAAGAGAGGAAAATTTCAACCTGTCCGGAGCCTTTAAGAAAGTGTAATCTCAAACATTCCCTTTATGCTTAAAACAAAAGCAATCTTGGTACAAATGTCGAGAAAGTATTACACCACACCAAAAACGGTTCGGTTAACATTATTGCAAATAGCAGCTCCCGGCGGAATAAACAACTTAAATTTGTTAAATCGTTTACACAAGTAACTGTCAATGTTCTTTAACCTTTTGTCTTTAATCCTTTATCTCTTATAGTCTGCTTATTATAGCTTTAACTTGTAGGTTCTGTCGTGATATCAATCTAATTTCGGTTTTGATAAATTCCCGCTTGTTTGAGTGAGCTGTGTGTATCTGACATTTCAGAGATGCTGTTAAAATCTCATCAGATACTAATTCCCATTTGTACATAACCGCTCTTTGATTAGCATATGTAATAGCTCGTCTACAGTTAGTACCACTGCAAACATTAACAGCATCCGATTAAATTTTAAATCCAGTTTTAATGCATAGAAATTCTCCGTCCTTCAGTGGATCATGGACTAGTGTGCACAGTGATATTGCAAAGCGAGAGAAATCCTCTGTGCATCGAAACCTTATAGTTTTCTGTTCGTTCTAGGAAAAAGTTTAGTTTCTTAGGCATAATGGACAAAAGTATTCAGGTTTTGTAGAATATTTACAGTAGCGGCTTATTTTTCAGCCTGTTACAAATATTTCGGAAGGTTTTACAGTATTTTAGCAATACGGGATGAAAGATTGGAAATAATCAGTTGAATCCCTTTTTCTCCTTTTATCTTGAACTGAGCCAATATAATGCTGCTATTATCGGGCTACTACAAGAGCCATACAGATGTAAGCTTCAGAATTGCCTTATTTCATGTTGATTGGTTGAACAACGAAGCAGCGCTGTTGCTTGATAGCGTTGGCGAGGCCTTGCCTTCACTTACCTACCTCCAGTCAGGTGCAAATGAAAGGTTAACGAGTGGGTATGCTTTGAACGTGAGTGAGGAGTTGAATGTTTATGGAAAGATAAAACAACAATCAGCATGAATCCAAACATTGTGGATGATTACCTCCAGTAAAGTGCTTGACAATGACTGAAGTGTAGAATAAACATGCGCAAAGGGAAACATGGCAAAGGAATTACTACTAGATGTCTTAGTGGAATTTATCAAAGAACTTATTATGTTACCGTACGAAATACTTATGCTAGAGTGGAACTAAATGTCATTGCAATGTAAGCGATATCAGCAACAAGGATGATAATGATGGTACATTTATCGCTTACAACAGTTGCATTTGAAAGTACATGTGTTATTCAATTGTTACCTTATTAACCATAAATTCCGTTCGGCAATTAAATCAGATTTTAAACAGTCGGAATCACCTCTCTTCAACTGGATCTTTGGCTTCGGTGTCGAGAGCTAGCGCTGATCGCTACTACGATTAAACATCGCAGCATTGTATTTTTCAAACCTTTCCAACCTTAAAAAGCAATTATAAAACTAAAATTCCTTTTTAGTTGGATTTCCTAAGTTTCTTTTGTTGTACATCCAACATGATTTCCAACCTGCTGGATGCACAGTAAAAGAAAGGTAGGATACTAAAAAAATAGGCAGAAAGATAGCAGCCCCATGAGCGGATTTTCCAGTTGGGGCTAGAAGTATTTTGTATTACTTAGGCAAAATCGTTAAAAATTAAACCGAATGAGCAAAAGGATTATCAGAATAAAATGAAATTCGGCAACTAGTAATGAGTGGGAAAAGGATTATGAAAAACTTCTGCAAATAAATAAGTATGAAAAGCACACTGAATACAAAAGTATATGTTCTAAAGTAAAGATTGAAATAAGAAAATTTGATGTGAAGCAACGCATCTCAAGAGTTGTCCTTTATTATTCATGGTTGTACAAATAACTCGCACAAAAACTTTTTCTATGCATGTACTTCATGATGATATACCCCATGAATTCTTACATATGTTTATGATATGTAGGCACATTGAGTAAGCTGGTGCGATTTTTACTGAAGAAAAAACAAGTAGAATGTGCACACTTTTACCAGGGGATGATGTACGACAGGTTGAAGGGGTTTAAACTCAAGAGGACTGAAGGAAAGTTTATATTATTTCGTATATTGAACTCTTCAGTTGAATGAAAATTTCCTGAGATGATGCAGAAATATGAGGTTAGGGAAGGACAACATATCCTACATTTATTTTAATAATATATGCGTTTATTATTTTAAGTAATTGCAAGTAATATAACGTGAGGCGGTTGTGGGGATATAACTGTTCCGACGGGAGGCAGGCGGAAGTGGCCGGCGCGCGCGAGAAGCAGTATGGTTCGCCACAGTGTGAAGGAAAAACACTGTAGTACCATCCTTACAAGTGTTAAGTGTGTCAGTTTGTAAGTAGAAATAATTTTTAACATGTATATATCATACTTTTTTTCTCCGAAATTACACAAATCGCGCATTATTTATCATTTGTGCTTGCACCGTCATAAGAATCTATTCCATTGTCTCCTACACTTATTTAATAAAATGAAATAATATTATTGTCTACATAGCTAGTAATATATTTTCCGGCTCGTTTGAATTCATATTAATTATATCTACCATTTCGGAAGTCGCGTATCGATTATCATTTTTTCCCAACGAAGCGGACAAACTTCTGTTAAAAATAAATCGCAAATGTTACCGAGGAAGTACTAGAGTGGACATGGCAGGAAATCACTTCTCGTCTTAATATCCTACAGGCAACAGTGCGGATAGGGGAGGTACACAACAAACAAAGCTGCGAGAGATAATCTGTTAAATAAAAAAGACAGAACTGTGATACCTCGCTCCATTATTTTTTTACACTGGATTGCAAAGATAATTTGCAGACACCCTGCATATCATGTATTACCAATTACAATTTTGGGATCACTTGAATTTCTAATTTAAAAAATGAATGTTAACTGGTTGGCTTTGAATTTTACGAGTTTAGGTTGCCTTCCTATCGTACGCCTGCCGGCCTGGGAGCTTTTTGGGTCAAGTTAGCTGGCAGGTATTTTAACAGATGGGGTCGAAACAGTTATTTAGCACTTGGATTGACTAGTTGGTAAATGTGGAGCTCGCGGTGGTCTATGGTGAGTGTGCCGGCTTGCTGCAGTTAATTTGTTCAGGGATAAAAGAGGCTTTTTAAACTGATCGCCTTGTGTCTGGCTTTTATTGGTTTTAATGTGCATTACTATTTTTAAGGTTTTAAGCTCTAGACTTTTTTGGGCGACTTCCCCGAGGAGTTCCTTTTTAGCATTATCCCGGCCGGTATTGTGCTCATGGCGTGTAGTGAGTTATCACGTCGGGTTCTAGGCCATACTTGTTGAGGCAGCAAGGTTATATGTTGGTTTACATTTTGGAGTTTAAAGTATTTAGTGACATCTTCTTAACCTTTCAATTTATGCTTAATAGTCCAAACCACAGTTTTTCATGCTGCAGGGTTACTCAGTTTAGTTAGATCAAAAGCTTTACAGTATAATATTGCAAATGCATTTGCTTTAGATCTCAACATAAGCTTGGTACTACAAACTACAGTTCCTTATGCTGTAGAGCTACTTAGGTTGTTCGAGATGAAATAGTTTACACTTAAAGCTTGGTGAAACAACAAAATATATGCTTGTTTATATTTTGCGTGTTATTTAATAACGTAATAATTAGGTACTTAATACCTGACATTTGTTAACTTTTCACATAACTTTAATAGTACAATGCCCACTAATTTATGCTGCAGAGTTACTCAATTTGACAAGCTTGGGTTCTTGAGTGTACGCCATGGTAGTGCTTTGTGCTTTGTTAACTATTGTGTTTGATTATATGTTACCCATTCTTGTATTGATTTTTAAAATGAAGATTGTGCTAAGTCAGGATCTCGAGTTCTTTGGAGTTCTCCTGAATCCTGTTTCCCAAGTTGGCGAGAGTCAAGTGAACCAGTGCTTCTCAGTGCACGTATCCAGTGACTCAATGTGTAGGAAATTATTAGGTTTTTATATCTCTAGGTAGCAGTATTGCAAGTATTTTGAATGACCACTAGATGTGTATTAAAACAAAAGTTGGATAACACTGGAGTTTTGTAGTGTATTAGAAAATTCCGTTGGGGTAAATTCAAGTAAGGCTGATTCACTAATATAAATAACTTTATTTTCTGAAATTGGAGTCAAAAGGCAATGCATTCTAAAGTAATATAGCTTAAGACGACACACATTTCCGTGGTTATTACTAAAGACTGAGTAACAACCTCAATACTATACCCTTTACGGAAGGGCATTCTACGGCCCGTAGCTTTTCAACTGTTACTGGAACTGATGAGCTTATACTTGATAGGTAGAGGCTTACGAACAAATGTTTAAAGAAGAACTGCATTTAAATAACTTACTGAAACATAGTTGTTTCGTTACCGTTACAATAATAGCATCTACTTTAAATGTGCTTTCTCCTTTTCCCATCGTCTAATTTGAAATCACCCAGCATTAATGGTTAGTCTTAGCGTGTCCCCTCCTACAACCTGTAATGAGTGCAAACAAGCTCCATGTCTGTATTCTCAGCTACCACGTGACACCTTACTAATTAGCCACTTGACCAGCGAGGTAACACGTGAGCCTTTCTCCAAACTTCTGTCTCTGTAACGACTCTTAATATTCAGCCCCTTAACCCACAATAACTACTAATAATAAAACAATATGGGTACTCTCAGTAGTATTGTATGTTACAATATCAATCTAGGACACAGTTACACCTAACAATGCAGATCTACAGTGAGAAAGCAGGGCGTTTCTGACCTGGTGAAAACGATGAGAACCAGCCCGTTGCCTATTACTCCAGCGATTCCTACGGCCAACAAGACGGTGCCCAGTACGTAATGAACAGCGGGATGTACTGGTGGATACATGAGCCAGTGAGGATGTGTGGGCACAGGACACCAGTTTACGACCCTGGAAGATGTATTCGTTTCGTTCATCATTCCATCACCTGCAACATTAGAGAAAACTGATATTTACACATTAACAAAAGACGCAAGAGTCACTAGGCATAGCATATGTTCATATAAATAGAGAAACTATCAACGTAATAGTGATTCCTCCTCATCGCAGTTGGCCAATAATGAAACCTAATTTAAATTGCTAATACCTAAAAATTTAAACCAATTTAGTTAAAATCCTTGTCACAGATTTCTTAAACATAGTCATAAAAGAAATCAATTTTCCTGGTGCTAAGTACCTAAAAATAATTTTCAAAGAATGAAAACAGAATGCCATAAAGATTCCTATGATAAACATTTAAAAATTCACGTTTTTAAATTCTGTGTCTTTACTTCTTAAACGTATTTCTGTACAATCCAAGATTACATTTTGTTTAAGCATTCAAACTTTTTTTGGAAAGAAAACAAAGTATGTGGCGCTTCTAATTTTCTAAAATTAAGTGTTGAGTACAACTAAAGCAACACCTCAAGCACGGCGACCAGAAATATATTGCGGCTACCACCCCCAAGACAAATGGATGAACTGAAGATACTACAGGAGGCTACAGGCCGATAGGACACAGAAACTTGCGGAAGTCCCTTACAGTTCCTAGCTCGAAGTCCCGTCCCACTACTGAGCTGCCCAGATAGGGCGATGAGCAACCGTTCAACTAGTATTTACTGACATTAACCTTCCCCTGGAGCAAACATTTGCGCCATATGACCCCCCACACACTACGAAACCTAAAAGCGCACCTGAAGCATGAGAAGGAAACGAAATGAGAGGGAAACGGAACCAGGGAAACCATGAAAAACAAGGTTAGAGTGTGTTTACAACAGGGACCGATCCCGGGACCTCCCATGTTGCCGCGGAGCCAACTCGCTCGGACAAGTACTAAAATTTCAAATCCAAATTACGTATGTCGATGAAGTAAAGACTATTTTATAATAATTTAATTTAACTTAGATTTTAAGTAAAAATACTTAAATTAAATTAAGGGACGAGAAGAAGAATATTTTGGAGCACAAAATTTATATTATATTTTGATAAAATTAAGATGTTTTAATCAATGATTTCAATATAATGATTTAATATCTAGAAAACGCTTCTTAAATTCATCTCCATTAAAGAGAGTATACTAAAAGGTTTGAAAGAAATAGAACCAAAAATGCATAATGAACATTTTGATCTGACAAAAATACAGTAACACAAAGTGACGAGAAAACCAGATTAAAATAATTTTTGTACTATTTGCACACACCAGCGCATGCGTATTATACTGTCTGTTTAGCGACATTTTAGCTAGGAGAATGGGGTGCCTTATCCCATAGGTAAAGCTTTAGCCGGTGGGAGGCGTACACAATATACTGAAGTCGTGCCGCACGTGTAAAACGGCCAACGGTCTTTCCTCTGACGCGTGTCTTTACCCCTCACGTGCCTCAGTCCAAGTAAATACTACCTCCTTCCAGTAGCTAAACCCCTACATGCTTGGGCCTCCCTCACTAGCTAAAATGTACCTGAATATCTGTCATCCTCCGTGGTGTAGTGGTTACCATGCTAGCTTTTAGTTCCCTTGCCGATTCAAAAAAATCTTAGTATGGCTTCCTTCGGAAGGGAAGCAAAGCCGGTGGTCCCGTGTCGTAGATTTACGGCACGTAAAGGAACCTCAAGCCTGATAAAAAGGCCTTAGAGAAAAATTACCAGTCTTTCACGCCCAATAATAGAATGGGGCCCTAAGAACTACATCAGTTAAAGAGCGTTAATATAAAAAGTACCACAATCGAATCTAAATTTAAACTATTTGACAATCTATGAACAATTTAAAAAAAAGCTTTTTTTAAATATTGTCAAAAATTCACTATCCTGTACACTTAAACCAGGCCTTAAATATTGAAATTTGAAAAAACGCTATTAGTACAATGAAACACAATTTTGTTTTTCCGCGCTAGCAACATCTTTTACCGTATTAGGCTAACCAACTTCCAAAAGCTGTGTTGTAGAAATTTGCATTGATGAAATTTACAGCTTTTCCATAACTATCTCGTATATCATTTATATAGTTTTTTATTTCTACAACAAGAATAATCACTTTTCTTTCTAACCAGGAATACATCATCAAAGTCTTTAGCAAGA
The DNA here is from genome assembly GCA_030765065.1 of Deroplatys truncata. NCBI lineage: Eukaryota > Metazoa > Arthropoda > Insecta > Mantodea > Mantidae > Deroplatys > Deroplatys truncata. The sequence continues at coordinate 226,601,634 of CM060975.1, forward strand.
GGTTTCTATATATTGCCCACTTTATTATTCCAGAGAGCCTTAGGTAGCTTATGCATAATATTTACAAATCTTAAAGCGAAAATAACCATATATATAATCCTTCTTACCTACAACATTAGAAGTTTTCTTACCCATATTGTTGTATGTATATACGTTGCTATGTTAAACGTCAAATATACCACTTCCTTAAATTAAATGAGTTGCAAATTTGCTAAAGCCGCATTCGTGATCGATCCAGTTGTAATTTATTCTTAACCTGCAAAATTCTAAAGTCATTACTAACAACGCCCTTTTATTCCATATGACTTATGTGGGCGAGAAACGATGGCGTCATATTATGACGTATGCACCAACGACCCACCACTTTGCCTCCGAGTCTTATGCGTAACAGTTCCGCTATATTATCCACCCACTACCATTTTATATCAATTTCATAGGTTGTTTATATGAAACGTTAGCTTTCCCTGCAAATTATATTAACCTAAAGCATATCTGTATTATAAATCTTTCTTTTAATTTAGACAGTTTGGTACACAGGTACTGATTTAATAGTCAGCTGTTTAAAAGATAGATCTATTTAATATTATCCAAGGGCTTGTTAAAAATACACAAAAGTTTATTTCACAGGTGATCACAGCCATTTTTTATTTTGGTTACTTGTTATATTTTAATCAATGGTGTTGGTATCATTTTTTGAAAATAAAAGATAGCGAAAAGTTGATTAAGTAAAGGTTTAGACCCTGAAAAACTCTTCACTCTACTTAAATTTTGTATTCTTAAGAGGCTGTGTTCGTCGCATGCACACATACAAGAAGCCTCGAAACCCATTTTGGTCATGTAATGCTTTCTTTAATCAAGTATACGGAGAGTGGGAAATATATAAGAGAGTTCATAGTAATGAAGATGATATTAAGCGAGCATTAATACCATTTTGTATATTTTACGTTAAAATTTGCTTACATATTTTAGCTTTGAAGTCAGAATTACAGTATGCTCAGATTAAAAGCATTTTTAGAAAATTTTAAAACACGCGTTATTTTAATACATTTATTTCTACAGTTTCGTTTTTATCACTTCGAACTCCTCATTAAATCCCAGAACAGTAGATAAATATACCCACTCTTTTGTTTGGCAAAAAAGTGGTCTGTTCCCGCAGGTGGTTTTTTTATGTAAGGTTTTGGCATATACCTAACATCTGATCCATCCAGATCTTATCACTTTTCTCTGCAATTGACCAGAAACCAATTCTAAGCAAAAAATTAACCATTGGGCGATATTGTACTCAGTATGTGAAGGGGAAGTAGCGTGCAATAAATTCCGCTACGATAGGTGCTAATAAGGAGACTTGGGCCAACCAAATATAACATAAAATTAAATGGAGCTTTATTTATGAACGCTCTTACTGCCATGCTTCTATATTAACGGAAGTTTTGCTCAGAGGTCTCTTTATCAGAAATGAAGTTATATTATTAAGTGCCGTAAACCTGCGACACGGGACCATCGGGTTTACGTAGCTTCCGAAGGAAGCCATGCTCAGGATTTTTAAGCCCGAAAAAAATCCACCACCTTCCGCCGGGTTTGAACCCGTGACTTCGGAAACTAGAGGCTAGCATGGTACCCCCAAAGCACGGAGAACGATCATAATATGCAACATGATTAGATATTCCACCTTATAATTAAAGTGACCAACCACAAGAAGACATTATGAAGATCAAGTCTAAAAGTTATTGCCACCATCGGAGAGGTATGTAGTGCTGCAAGGGTTGCCTGATTCATATGATATGCCGCGAAGAATTTAGTCGGTGGAAAACTTAAGAAAGGAGCTGTTATTGCGATGCATTTGTGAATTCAAACAACTGCTTTAATAATAAAGCGACATGGAAAAACTCTTAGAAGTTTAGAAGCATCTTTAAATAAGTGGATTATATTATTATTACGATTATTTATATTCTTATGATATTACCTTAAATATATTCAAATGGTGCGAACATAGCCCACTGGCGTTATTATTCTCCGCGGATCTTTTGTGGTCAGGTAAGTAAATTATCAAGTAACTGCAATAAGTGGCTAGATTTATTCAAGAGGGGGGAACGCTGAGGCTTGGGGAGAGCTGAGATAAACATTTGGTTACCAAACTAAACTGCCCGCTTACATGGATACCTTTCTATGCGCTGAGATGCACCGTTTCTCACCACATGCAGAGTGGTGAATATCCCACAGTTAGTTTAACTGTGCTATAAAGTATCCGAAAAATATTAGAAAAAAAGCCCAATTTGTAACATACTGATTTGCCTTTTTACCCTGAATTACATATGTAAAAATATGGTATAGAAGTTTATGTTTGTAGCTAAATTAACCATTTTTAAAAATTTAGCTTTTTGCCAGAAATTTGATGATTAGATCAGACTAAGTGACTAACGAATGGACTATAAATAAATGATGTCGTAGAGGGACCGCGTTTTTTTACATTTTCCTTCTTTTCATAAGTTCTTAATTTTTTTAGCAATTTGTACATATTTGAATTTAATAGCTCAATGAAACATGGCATGCTGCTTAGATACAATATTGAATAGTAGGTTTTAATCTACATTTACTGGGGAGACAGTCCGCAAACTGCACCGTAAGCTTTTTAGCTAAGATGTCTGAAAATTTAAATCTGGAGAATAAGATGTGCAAAAGATAATTAAATTGTCACGTTATGGGCTCAGTAATACAATTATCTTTAGGTATAAGAATGTTCCTAAGGAAGCATAATAAACAAGTAAAATTGTTATTTTGCACCCTTGTTGTTTTTCAACGACCGGCTGCTTTCATATTACTGTTTTTCCTTTGTGTTGATTTTTTAATGTAAATGTTATCGCTGAATATATTACATATTTGTTTAAAAATGATAGCACTAGTTCAAGAGCCAATTTTGAATACTTGGTCTTCAATGAATAGTAAAATATACACCCAAAAAACTTTTAATGTTCATGGGTTGATTTTAAGAACAATTCCTTCACCATTATAAGAATACGACATTCCATATTCCTTTATTAAATTCTCCCCCCTTGTTATAGGATTCTAGCAGTTAAGTTTAGGTGTCAGATGTTTCAGGAGATTCAAATAATGAAGCTAGATTCTTTTCTTACCGCTTCCTACTCCTCGGATTTTTTGCAATCTCTTAGAAGGTTTTTCAACTGTTACATGTGTTGCAGAAGACGGAACGAAGTCAAAGTCTACAGAGCTGTCATTTTCTGTCAGAGAGTGATGTTCAACCACACCTTCATTTTGTGCCAGTTATTAATCTTCACAAAAACTCTACTTCCTGACGCTTGTCAGGTACTCTGGCAAAATTACCATCATTCTTGCTATATTTAGTAAATAGTGTAAAACAGTGGATGATATATCCTCTCAGGTAGTACCAGCAAGCAATCCATCTTTATCCAGCTGTAGGTACTGCATCACAAGCGTTATTTAAGGTCACTTTCAGGCGCTGGCCTAGAAAACTTAACGAGTGCACCTACATAAATATGCTTTCGTTTATATACTTAGAGTTAATCAAATCAATAATAGGTTTCAGAGGTATTATAGTTTAGGAAACATTATAATGTGATTGATGAGAGTGGTAAGGATTTTTAACAGACGCGATAAAAGTTGCAAATACAAGAAAAGGTGGATTAGTTTAGATTTCTAAGGTTCTCTTATATCGTTACACATGTATACTGCAGTGTTTTGGGCTCTCAATGATAGTTACTCAATTATTATATTATATACATACATACTTCAATTAACAGCTGGCTGAAATATCAAAATGGCTGCAGCCCATCTCCGAGAGCTCCCGAGTCCAAATCTCGGTTAGGGCGAGTTACCTCGATGAGGTTTTTCCGGAGTTTTTCCTTATTCTAAGAAGAAATACTTGACGTCCCCAATATTATAAAGCGGAAAAGATATTAATAAACCAAGGTGTAAGACAAAGGTGTACTTCATCGCCCACTCTTTTTAATATCTAAATAGATGACGCTATACGAAAATGGAGAAAAAGTGCACCAAAAGGAATATACATAACCAAAAATAAATACATTAACATACTGTTATATGCTGACGATATTGTATTAATTGCAAATTCTGAAAATTAATTACAAAAATCAATCTATGTTTTAAATACAATTGGAAAGGATTATAATTTTAAGATATCAATAAATAAAACGAAGACAATGCCACTCCATGGGAAATACACAGTAAGATGTAAAATTGCAATTGAAAATTGGGTTCAGCACTAGTTAAAAGTTCAGCATTTTAATTATTTAGGAATTTATGTTACTTTTAACCAGGATAAGGACACAGACATCAAATTACAAAAATATCCGAGTATTTGCGGTATTATAAGCAGAACATTAAAAATTACACAAAGAGATGTGTATAAGGTGATGTCTACCTGTGCTATTATATGGCAGTGATTCCTGGTGACGAGGAGAAAAGATTGTAGTCATGTTCAGGCTGCAGAAATGAAAGTTTTACGAAAAGTAAAAGTTGCTTTAAATTGGACAGGATCCCTAATTAGGCAGAAATTGAATATTTTTGCAGTGAGGGATAAACTAGAAGAACAAAAACAAAAATGGAAAGAATGGAAGAAAGAAGGATTCCAAAGATGGCCTTACAATACAAATCTATAGGAAAGAGTGACATAGGAAGGCCACTTAAAAGATGGAATTGAGGCCAGAACAGGTCGATAGGCCTAATCCTTAAAGGCAGAAGAGGAAGATTAATGTCGGGTCGGGTAACTCTTGAGCTCTAGGGACACGGGCCCATTTGAGCATTGTTTCAACCAATTCGTTCATTCACCGTCCGATATTACCTTCCCGGTTAAAGGACTGCTCCATGATCAACTTCTTTTTTTAAATAAACGCCATACTAACTGAAGTCGGACGCAAGTTGATTACCATCGATTACTTCTCCTAAAAAAATGTTGATTGATATAATGGCGAAAAACTGAGTTGGAAATTGAATAAGCATGGCAAGATTATGTGCTTCTTCGGTTCCTAATAAACCCTAATCAAGGTACGATAGAATATATGCTACATCAAGAATGGTTAACTGAGAAGAATGAGATGAAGCCATTGGGCTAGTTTTACGGAATGCTAATGTGAAAGTCAATATGAATCGCCAATTAAATGCATAAAAATAAATAAAACCATACGTTAATACAGAGGAAGGATTGAAATTTGGAACTCAAACATGTTAAAATAGTTTTTCATATCTGTAATAAAAACATTAAAAGCTTATGGCGTGTTACGATTAGTGAATACAGACCACAATAATAGGAAAACAGGTGATCTTTTAGGTTGCCTGCAACGCACGCGGGAAAATCGATCCAAGCATGTGGTGTTTATGAAAAACACGATAGCCAAAAATGTACTAAGTTTACATTCTATATGAGAAAGGAATCTACGTGGTTTTGCCTGAATAGTTCGTATGTCTTCACTATTACATTTTCTGCCACTGGGAGGGAAAGTATTGTTTCCATACCATCCAAAAATTCTATAAAAGATATATCTTTATTAGTTTCATATATTTGGGGGACGTGTTCCTGACATCAAAACAGTAAAAAAGGTTCTTATGAACATGGGTCTGAAAATCATTTATTTCAGAGTTACAATACAAAATCAACATTAAAAAAATTGCTCCAAGTGGCTTCCTCTTGCTTCGATGCATGCAGTAAGTCTGCGTACCATGCTCTGGCGTACTCTGTTGAAAATTCCTCGTGTTTCGTAGTTCGTCAAATCCAGTTTGGATACGTCCTCTCAAAATGTCAACATCAGGTGCAGGAGGTGCATATACCAGGACTTCAACTGTCCCCAGACGAAGAAATCCCTTAGATTCAAATCAGGCGATCAAAGAGGCCATGCAATGGGTGGGTCCCCCTCAACCAATCCATCTTTGCGAAAATCAATCATTCAAAAACTTACGAACTATCATACTGAAATGAGCTGGAGCACCACCGTGTAATAACCACATTCATTGGATGATTATCAGCTAAATGATGCAACTTTTTCTGAGAAACTGGAGATAGGTTTGTCCAGTCAGACGTGAGGGAAGAAGTAGGGACTAATAACATGATCATGAGCGATTCCACCCCAAATGTTGAGAGAGAACCTGTCGTACTTCATTACGATTTTCAAATGCCCAGTTTGAGTGTTATGAAAATTGAAGATGCCGTCGCGAGTAAAACCAGCCTCATCCGTGAATATAGATACAGGCTAGGAAATTGATGAACACCGCGCACTGCTGTAACATGCGTTGTCAGAAACGTCTTCTTGGCTCAAAGTCCGCCTCATTTAATCCTTGCACACGTTGAAGGTGATACGGGTACAGAAGATTTTCATGCAGAACTCTCCAGATAGCCGTATGATTAACTCTTTCCCTTACAGCCATACGCCTTGTGCTTTGTGATGGGTCTGCATCCACAGCACGAAGAATTCGTTCTTCAAGCTCAATGCCTCGTATCGCTCTTGGTCTCCCAACATCCCTAGTACTCCTCTCAAATGCGCCACTCTCTCTCAAGCGTTGGTGAATTCGTGTGAATGTTCTTGCATACGGTAACAACCTGTCAGGGTACATTTTTGCATAAAGTTCACATGCTCGTGCTGCCTTGCCGTCTGCATGGTATTACGTGTAGTACATCTTCTTTGACCTATAATAACGAAACGGTTGATTTTCAGACCCATGTACATATGAACTTTTTTTTACTACTTTGATATCAGGAACACGTCCCCCAATTATGACACCAATTAAGATACATCCTGTATAGAAGGGTATACGTAAATACACGTTCTGGAGAAGGAGGGAAAATAATGCTAAGGGTTTTTGGAAAGAAGCTAGGCAGAGGTTTGAAGATATAGGGATACAAAATTTATTTAGCAACATTGGGAACAAAAGCTCCTTGGAATCATATATATTAATAAAAAATGTATGGGCTAGAGAACAGTATGTGGATAACTCAAATAAGGAACAAAGAGAAAGTATTGCCTGGGAACGAGCAGGTGTATGGAGATTAATAGGAATGAGAAATGGGTTCCCACAGAATCAGTGCCCAATATGTGGGGAAAGAGAAGATTTAGAACATATCGTTTTTGACTGTAAAGGTACACAGCATTGGAGAAAGGAAGCTATAAATGGGAAATGGTTAAAACGGGACAGGAAAGTAGCTTTAAGCAAGATTTTTAACAAGGATAGTAAAAAGGTAGGAGAATACTTGTCCAAAGTTAAAAAGAAATGGTTATAGACAATAAAAAGAGATGTAAATTAATTTCATCAAGTGATGTTAAGTTATGTAATTATATTATTATTATTATTATTATCATTATTATTATATATTATTACTAGAAGATTATTATTGGTATCATTACTATTATTTTTACTACTATTTGTATTATTATCATCATTTTTTATGTTATAAACAGAGTGTAATATGGGTAGAATATGGCAAGATAACAGCTTGGGCTGATGCATAGCCATATTTTAAGGAAGATTGCTAGCACAAATAAATAAATAAATAAATAAATAAATAAAAATACACGTTTTGAGATTCTCTGAACTTAACCATTTAAAAATGCCTGTACTCTTCATAAAATCATTAAATAACGAAATGTTGAATACACACCAACTTGGATTTAATTTCAACGTCTTCCAAGAATGTAACACGAAGATTTTCAAATCACCCCATACCAAGCTGCCTTCTACTGGAATATTTTTTCTCAAAAATGGCTCTAAGGATTTCAATTAAATTACCAAATTTTATTTATATTTGCATGGCTAATACAATTTATAGGCATCTTCAAATTTCTGCGAATAGCCTCCTCATTCGGAACAATGGACGAGGGATTTTCACGGGGACGTTAATGAGTTTATCTTCATACGAAAGTTTTTGGTGGAAAGTAATATTTCCTCTATCACAAGTAAGTGAATAGGGAAACATTTTTTCGGGAGGATGTTGGGGTTCTATATCAAGCAGCAAGTATATTCTTGGGCTGATGTACGTGTGTGTATTTATAGGCTGTATATGAAAAAAACATGAAATCTGAATTAGAAGAAAGATAAGTAATGAAAAACAGATACTCTCAAATCTTCCTGCAGTAATATTCAGTAGTATGTAGGTATTTTTGTACGTTAATCTTAGGATTTTACAACTCCTTTGTACTTTTAAGGTTGACCGCGTGCACACACAAATTTCCCTCCCTCTCCCTGTCTACTCTCTCTCTCTCTCTCTCTCTCTCATTTATATTTTCAAACTCAAGAAGCGAGAATGGAGTAACTGGGTATTGAACCTGTAACCTTCGAAATTATAATGCCAGACCACTGGTCTGTATAAACATCTTAGGTCATCTCATTCTGGCAATGCATATTTACTTGTATCTGCGTAACATTTTATTTTCGGGACATTTTCTTCTCTTATTTTCCCCGTTCGCATTGAATGTTTCCTTTTGTTTCTTTACTGTTGTTTTTGGCAACCCCTAGAAGGCTAGTATATGAACAGCACATTAAAAGGTTCTAAGAAACTTTTTGCTTAGATAAACAAGCAGAATCTTAGAACACTTGCTTTCTTCCTCTAATTAAAAGTGTGCTTCTGTAGTGAAACTCTAACCACGTCGACCCCAAAAGATGGATACTCAAGAGACCTTCTTAATCAGTCGGAAGATGTTCCTGCTTGTTTATTTCTTTCCTTTTCCCCTTTTAATTTCTGTCCTGGTTTATTACTCAGACAGCTTTTATCGCCTTTTTCTTCATTAAGACGAGGATCGTGGATTCTTTTTAGATGTCTTCTGTTTTTACTGCACTTGCAGCGATGTCATTCATCTGGAACACTGCCAATGGACAGTAATTTGCGAATTAAATGTTGAGAAATTAACTTACTGTCAAAATCATAGTTTCCGAATGACCTAGTTCTGCTGTAATTAAAGCAGTGTGGCAAACTAAAGGATATTTGTAACATTGTTTGCGTGACTTGCCTTTAGAGAAAAGAATTGAAAATGGAGTGGCTAATGAAGTAATTTGAGAAAAGTGTAGCGTGTTCGGATTTAATAAGAGTATTATTCACTTCTAGGAACAAATTAAGTTTCCCCAAAAGTAGTTTTTGTAGCTTCGATTAGAAATAGGATTATTCCGAGGGAACAAATTTCTGATTTGAGAAAATTTACGCCCATAACCGTCTTTAGTTACAATTCGGGTTGGCAACTTTGAAATGTAGAAATACAACGTACCAGGTACTCAGATTTGTAGATTTACGCTCAAAATTATAGTGCATATAAACATGTTTAGTAATACTAAAATAACGCTAACGATAACAATGTTCATATTTATAGCACCTACAACATCACTTACTACAGCCAGGTTTAATATACGTGTTTCTCGATATACTCATCTTCACTCTGAATTGCTGCAGCAGTATACAAATTTTGTATTTATCGGAGTGTTTAACATCTCAGACTCAACACATTGTTTCACAAATACTGTTTATGTTTCAGGACAGAATGAGTCCATTTATTGTCTATCTACTGCCAGTGTTCTCTGAATTTTAATTTTCTTAAGCCCACCTTAGAAGAAGCCGTTCACAAGAAGCATTGCTATGGAACAAAGAAATCGCTGTCAGTGCAAGCACATGTACTATAGCAACTATAGTAAAGGCTGCATTAGGGCTTGCAGTCTAAACGACGTATAATAACGAAGAAACAGCGATGTGTTATATTCACCTGGGTTTTCTACCTATTCTTTCACAAACACACAAAATATTAGTTTTCTATCTACTTACTGTTAATCGAGATAAACTTTGTGGAACTGGTTTCATTATACATTTCGTTGCAGGTTCAACAGACCGAAACAACGTGAGGGTACCTCCAGAGGTTTTGAGAATGTATGCACTAAAATATTACAAATTTCGATCTGATCATTCAATCCTTTGGAATGGGGAATATTTTGATTCTATGCACCACCTCATCCTTTCAAACCATTTTTCAAATGCTGAACGCCATTCTTCTTTGGAAAGAGTGCAAATACATTCGTAAGCAGTTACTACGGCTTCAGGTGACTCAAATCGTTGACCTAAAATTTTTTCTTTCAGTTTGAGGAATAGAAAAAAGTTGCATGGGACCAGCTCTGGACTGTAGGGAGGATGGGACAAATATCATCTCCTGACACCTGCAGAAACTGGGTTGTTTCTTGTGCAGTGTGGGCAGAGGAATTGTCATGTTACAACAAAATCCCATGTAGACCAGTCTTAGGACGCTTTTTTCTCAATCCATTCAACACGTGTGGCAGACATTTTGTGGTGTATCATCTGGCCGTAACAGTTCTTTGTCCCTCAAGCGGAATCGCCACAATGTAGTCACTTGCTGAGAAGAAAGGAACAGATCACCTTCTTGCTAACATTTCTCATTCGCTTAACTTTTTGTTGTGGTATCTTCTCCTGGAAAGACACAGACCGATGACTCGTTTAGTTTCTGGATCATACTACTAAATCGTCACCTATTACAATGTTAAATATATTTTTGTATCTTCCTGCATTGAATGTTCCATTCATTTCCTGGCACCATTGCACACGTGCTTGTTCCTGCTCATTTATAAGGTGGTGGGGGATCTAGCGACTGCAGAGCTTCCTGACATCAAGTTTTTCTTTCAGGATTGTTTTTACTGTTGCCGATCCAATATTTAGGGCATCTTGAATCTGACCATATGTACAGCGATGATCTTCTCGCAACATGTGCTCTGCTTTCACCGCATTTTCCATCCATTTATGCTGCAGTCGGTCATCTTCGAGGGAATCCCGTTCTCTTCTAAACTCTACATACCATCGACCAATGGTGAACTGCGAAGAGCAAAGATCTCCAAATGCACGATGCTGTCTTTCAAGGCATTCTGTCCCCCCTAAACCGACTTTAAAGTCATAGAAAATCATTGCGCGGAAATGCTCTCGCCTGAGACCTATCTTAGCGTATAGCGTAGCAACATCTATTATATACACACGCGATACTGACAATGCACATTGTTGGAGCGCCCAGATTTGCACATATTGCTATCTAAACTTCAATCTGAAGTTACCACTACTCATTGTTGTCCATTCCCAAAACTTTTACTGACCTATCTTAGTCATATCTTTAAAAAGGGAATCGCTACGTGCTGGCTTTGAAATTCTTCTCTTTCTATGATGCGAAAAACTACTGAATATTAACAGCATATCAAAAAATCTGATGTGTTACATTCGCATGAATTTCTCTACTCCTGTACAAACTATTTTTTACAAACTCTTATTCTCCATCTATTTCATATTAATCGAGATAAACATTTGCAGAAACGATCTTTTGACATGCAAAGAGAATTACATTTTACACATAGCGACCAGTTCTAAAAATATTTGACTATTGCTTAAGGCGTACTATGTTCCCCATGTTTTGCATTTGCAACGGCAATATAGAAACACAGTAGCCTTTAAGCATAGACATATCTCTTAATAGCTGGCTGCTATGTGCAGCACCATTCTCTTTGCCACAGATTAATACTCTTTGCATATCCAAGACAAAAAAAATGAAAACGAATTCCCATTTGAGAAAATAAGTATTGAAAAATTTAAGGGAATAACAAGCAACATCTCGAAAATTGTTTACTCAAAAAAAATCTATATGACATAAATTGTGTATTTTAAGGCGATTTGCATTTTCATGTAGTAAAATTTTATCTCTCTCTTATGGTTTACCAGTTATGCAAAAGTCGTTCACAATGAAGAATACTTTTGGAGACATTCCCAGAAAATTCAAGATATACATTTTATTTGTCATGAAAATATTTTAACATATGATATTTTAATCAAAATCGTTAGAGCCATTTTTGAGAAAATTAAAATTTTCGAAAAATTTTCCATGTAAACGGTAATCTGGGGTGGGGGATTTTCTTGAAAACCTTCGTGTCGCATCTCTGGAAGATGCTGAGCCTAAATACCAAGTTTGGTGTTTATCTGACTGTTCGTTTCTGAGTTATGCTGTTCACAGACACACACACACGGACATGTTTCCAAAAATGCTTTTTTTTTAATTCAGGGGGTCTCAAAACATGTATTTCCGGTGAAATCTAGGATTCGAATTTTTGGGTGGAATACAATACTTCCCCTACTTACTATACGTAGTAGAGAAAGTAAAAATGAAAAACGTATTGAAAACTTCAAACAAATAAAAACGAATATCTCGAAAATGGCTAATTGCACAAATTACTTTGTTTCACAAAAATTTTGTGTTTTAATGAGATATAGAAAATTCATTCCGGATGAAGACAGATTTAGAAGTTTTCGGAGAAAATTCAAGGTACACATTTTATTCGTCATGCAATATTATACTACGTAACAAGACTATAATAGTAATTAAGACGCGAGTATACTCGCTATTGCTCGTTTCATAATTTTCATACGAATGTCTTCATTACCATTATAGTCAAGTTGCATACGACTGTTTTTGGTAAACTACGTTATGATTTCAAAACTTTGAGCTTTTAAAAAAATATATTATCTTGTTAATTGTGTGCAATTAATTTTGATCGTACCATAGTACTAATGGCAGGGCCTTAAGCGTGTTTGCGAGTATTCCAACAGATGGCAGTATTGTTGAGTCCACACCGTATTTACTGATTTTTGCAGGTAACGTGAAAGCAACACATATTGAAGCAAATGAAATAAACTCAATTAATTAGAATATTAAAATTTACAATTAACAGAATATATTTTATTTTAAATTCGTACATTTCATTGCTTATCTGGGGAATGAATCCCTGTGAACACTACTTTGAAGGTGTTAGAGGCGTGGGCAATAGGGTAGCTGCGCGCGTCGCGGAGTAAGTTCAGGAGTCGCGAAGTATAATGGATGCCATAAAAGGTCAGTTATGGTACATGTAATCACCTTATCATATTGTGGTCAACCAAAAATGTTAACGTATGGGATTTTAATCAAAATCATTAAGAGCCATTTTAGAGAAAATCAAAAATCACTAAATGTGTTCCATGACGTGATGGATAATTTGGAGGAGGGATTTTCTTGAAAATCTTCATGTCGCATGCTTTGGAGAAGCTGAACTTAAAACCGAGTTTGGTATTTATCCAAAGTTTAATTTTTTTATTTCCCCTGTTCACACACACCTTTTTCTTCTTAAAACAGCTTATTTTTATTTAGGAGGTCATAAAAATGCATTTTCGGTGAAACTTCGGTATGAAAATCTTGTGTAAAATAAAATACTTCCTCTATTCATTATAGGTAAACGATAACTAAACTTAAACAAAAAATAAATAAAATACGATATAATAGAAACAAAAGCAAAATTCACCTTTCCTCTAAGTGATTTCAGCGTGTTTAGTTTATAGGATTGTTTTGCATCCATTAATGCATATCAGGAGTGTGTGCACCATTACTAACATTGTCCGTCTTCAAAGCTGAAGATGTATTTGTATTAAAATATAATTTACTCTCACCAATTTGTATTTATGGTTGAACAAATTGAACAGCATTTTAATATACCACACGAGAAATATGTATCCTTTATTTCACAGATTACGCTTATATGCATTATTTTAAAATAGCTTGTAATTCCTAAGTTAAATCATATCCGAAATAATTAAAATTTGACTATTATCCAATGATGTTACTTTCAATTAAAATGTTTGTTCTTACTGGAAATTTGCCGTAGAACACTACTACGTTAGTTTTTTTGAATTGAAAATCGACTAACTTGAATATTACTTCAATAGAAATTAATTAAACACCCATTATATAATAGTTAATGAAATGCAAAGAAAACTGGCGTGTACATTTGGGAACAAAAACAACTGAAAGAATTCACAAACAAATAGTGAAATAAACACCTAGAGAAAGGAGGCTAATGGAACGACCTAGAAAACACTGGATTGATGCGAGACAAACAGGCAGTAGCCTAATCCTCGATTGTATAAGAATAACATAAATGTTTATCTGCACTAAACTCATACACATGGCGCAAACCACTTATTCTTTAATCTGCACTTAGGACAACAAATTAGGCTGTATCTTGACGGAAACAGAAGAGGCGTCCACGAGGATGCATGGTGGAAATAAGGTCCAGGGAATTGAATGAAGACTCATGGGAGGAATGCCCTAATTACAGACAATGATTCCAAAACAACTTGCTAGGAGGTGGAGAATCCTTCTAAGATAAGCTAGTACATCTTTTGCGTTTTAGTTTTGTTCTAATAATAACTGGTTCAAAAATACTCCTTTTCTCTCCTGCACTTCACTTATCTTCAAGAGTTAAAATGCATCGCAAAACATTGTAATATATAATTTTGCTAACTTGGAGGAACGTAAAACCCCATCGTACATAACAGGTCCTATCCACATTTTCTCCCGATGTTCGCCAAATGGTTATTGCGCAGTTTCGTTTAAAAATAGCATTGTTGGGAAAAGCAGAGTGTGCACAAGCCGTTAAAAATATGTATTACGGCTGCTTAGCGAACTGCATGACCTGCTTTCGAATGTACATTTTCCCGCTTTTGTGAAGACCTCGCTTTGTATTTCTGGCAGAACAAAAAGAGCTAAATACTGCTATTCTCATAATGACGTTTGCCTCCTTTTGGATTCAATATCTTTTAATTACATCCCCTAAGATTCTGTAGTTTAAGAGAACCAAACTGTTTTCAAAGTGTAAGAAAACCAAAGGTAAAGGAATAGAACTGAGGAATTCTTTTAGATTAAAGTGTATAAAAAGTTAAGCAAGTGATCTAGGAAAGCTCCTTTCTTGTTGTTTTAACATCTAACTTATGGTGACTGGTTCTTATTGATATCACACGCAAACCCTTTAAAGTTTAATTATGGTTTTTATACTGAAAGCGTCAAAGTTGTTGGTAAGAAATAGTGCATCCCTTCCCTGCCTTCATGCCTGTAAAATTCATTTTTCAATTACTGTTTTTGTTTCCGAGATATTTGCGGTGAAATTCTTAGGCGACTCATTTTATATAAGAGCAGAAAGGAGTGTACAAAATTCCCACAATATGCCGCTTGAAGAAAAGAACAGTTATCACGGGGAGATCAGTCACTTCTCCGCGTGGTGTGGATACCTGATGGAAACGCAAGAGATTATGATAAATTGGAATGCGGTATATTGTTACGTGAGAATGACATGGGGTGTGGCGGGTGGAAGCTAATTCAGAAACGATTGCGTGATATTGATAGGCAAAATGTGGAGTCACGGTGTGCAGCTAAAATTTCGCTGAAATTATAGTATAAAATACCGAGGATTTGGGGAGGGAGGCTTATTTAGGCTGTACACGAGAACAAGGAGCGAGCTAAGACTTGTCGCATGAAAGGTTGATAACACCAGGCTGAGAAAATATCACTCTGCCATTAAGGGGAAACATGCAATCATGAACTGGTAGAGTGCTCGAAAACAGAATTATAAACAGGAATATTTCCACTAGGGAAATTTAGACTTCCATGGATGTAATGTCGTGCGTTGGGTGTCACAAACTTCCATTTCCAGCTAGGACTCGAAAAGAAGGTTAAGAAGGTATGAGAACGTTTTATACATATGCTATTTTAACCAAATTCTGGAGTCATTTTTGGAAGCAAAAAAATAACTACACATTTTCGATGTCAAGGATAGTTTGGAATAAAAGGATTTTTATGTAAATCTTCGTGTTGCTACTTTGAAAGATACTGAACTTATATACCATGTTTTGTATTCATGCGATATTTTGTTTTTGAGTTATGCTGCTCACATAATGCACAGTTTTCTAAAAATGCTTCTTTCTTAAATCATGGGACCTCAAAATATGTAATTCCGGCGAAACCTCCATAGCAAATTTTTTTATTTAATGTACCTACTTCCTATACCTATTACAGGGAAATTAAAAAGGAGGAATTGCATATTTTCAAGCATGGCGCATTGTGGAGAAAATTTAACTGGCAGATTAAATATACAGGAGTAATATTTCATAAATGGGTACTATTATAAATGTTTTTTTAAACACATTGTATATTTGAATGAATTGGGTGCATTCTCTCGTATTAAATTTTTGTTTATTAGTTATAATTTTCAATTTATATACAATACAATAATGATTAAGAGCTCCTTACATGTGGTACACATCAAAATGAGGAAATTAGTTCCTTTTAAAGGGCGATTTCACCAGGTGAACAATGCAAATCTTAGACTTTCTAGTTAAATAAGAAGTTAAGTATTTATACAACTTCAGGTTCTTTGATTACACACACCTAAAAAGTTGAATGATAGAGAGATAGGGGTTTTAATATGCTCTTATTTTAAAAACTTCGGTATATTTTGAATTCAAAAGATATCCAATTTCTGGATCGAATTCAATATGTGCTCTTGTAGCAAGAGGTAATTTAAATCCAAAATACTGTTCTACCTATGGGTATGACATTAGGTATTTTTGGAAATTAAGAATAAAATGAATTTGTTTGAGAATAAGCTTAGTTGTAACGAGAAAAAAAGTCCCGGAAATCTTCGTTTTGCATGTTAGGGTAATATCAGCATAGAATGTAGGTGCAAAAATCCATCACAACAAGAGAACTCAGGCTAAAAGGCCAATGTTGTGTTCAGGAAACGAATCTCGACGGTGAATTTACGGATCCAATGTAACACCTTTGCTAGACCAGAAGCGAGGGAGAGATGATTCGCTAATTTCAATTTCCTCCGGTGTTTAACCCTAAGAATAATAATCCCTCTCATTTGTATTTCGTGCTGATGCGATGCAGACTGCCTATTCCTGGATCTCGGGAAGGAAGTCATACTCTTACTCGCTACCCTTGTGTTAGGGGCAGTGAGAAATAGCGTTATTCGGGAGAACAAATAATGTAATCGAGTCCAGCAAATGATGTCGACGTCGCTGCGGTTCACGGTCGATGTGTTAACATCGTAACGAAGTAAATTACTCGCAGGGAGGCAGGCATGTCAGGTTCAGCCGCTGTCAATTTCTTGGTGCAGAGGTCAAAGTCTTCCCTTTGCTTGGTAACATTGAACTTGGTCATGCTCTCTGTTTCGAACGTAAAGTCTGATACTTCAAATGAAGTATTGAAAACATTGGCAATGGCATATTTCGATATAAATATTACGTAAAGGGTTTATAATACAATTTATAATACAATAGAGGAAAGTTTTTAAAATATAAGACCAAATCGTCTGTTATACTTAACGCATGGGTGAGCAATAATAATTTTGTTAATTGTAATTTCATCAGACAATTAATATACTGGTTGCTGTAATTCAAAAATACTGCATGTTAATGCCTGTTGCATTACTATTTTATTTTCAAATAAATGCCATATCCATTCACGAAAGTTGATTACGATCGATTCTTTCCGCGTGTTGTTAGGCAAACTTTAAGAAGAAATCTATCATGGTATATACATTATAATTGGAAATTGTAGGCACTGGCAAATAGTATGTGCTTCCTTGGTTCCTGATAAATTCAATACGACAAAGCATGTATATGCTGTATTCAAAAATTGGCTATATGTGACTTAAAATACATATTAAGAAATATAATCACAAATACAGCCAGGGAAAGACTGAAAGGCTAAAACCTTGGCAAAATATGAGTATATTCCATGTCTCTAACAACGACGCTGAATAATCTGTGCGCCCGTGTCAAAACAACCATTCCCGAGATCGCTCGCAGCAGTTACATATAATTTGTAAAAGACCGATTATAGACTTGTTTTGTGTCGGTTACGCAGGTTGATCATGCGATTTGAGTATGACTGAAGAAAACTCTGAAGGTTTACCTTTTGAAGTACTGCCTCACAATACGATACGTTCATTAGATCTCGCACAATAACTTTCTGAAATCGGGTTCCCTAGTTTTACTTGTCCTGAATATAAAAATCTCATGTGATGCATTCACATGATCTTCTCTGCTCTTTATCGTATATTAGTGGGAATACAAATTATTCTTATTAAAGCTTATTTTTCTATCTACTACATTTAAATTCAAATAAACCTTTGCAGAAATAACTACATTACACACTTCGTTAGAAATACAACGAGAACAGTGACAGTTAAATGTTTAAGAACTGGACGCTATACGTTACCATAAAATTCCAGACTGCTTTCATGCAGTCGCGAGAAACAAGTAAACGTTGAACCTTTAAGAGAATGACCAAATAGTAAGAATTTCGAATCATTAATAACAGATATCTCAGAAATGGCTTAAGCTACAAAAGCTTATTTTAACTAAATTGCACCCTTTAAAGAGATCTACTTTTTTGTTTTTTTTGTTTTTCTTTGTTTATTACGTTTTCGTTTATCGCTTAACGTCCACTAGTTTTACAAGATTATACAAAATTCCATTCGAATGAAGGAAATTTCACAGATATTCCCAGAAAATTCAGGATATACATTTTATTTGGAATGCAAATATCTTAAATATATAGTATTTTAACCAAAATCGTTTGAGCCATTTGTTTAGGAAAATGAAAATAGTCTAAAAATATTTCATGTAAAGCGTAGTTGAGGTGAGGATTTTCTTGCAAATCCTCATGTCACATCCTTGAAAGATAACTTAAAATACCAAGTTTGGTATTATCCGACTTTTCGTTTGAGTTATACTGTTCACTGACACATACATACACATACACACACACACACACACGGGCACGTTTCCAAAAATCCTTTATTTGCATTCAAGTTGTCTCAAAACATATATTTACTGTAAAATCTCGGTATTGAATTTTTAGGTGGAATGCAATACCTACTACGTGGTAGAGAAAGTAAACAAGAGGATAGGTATGATAATCCTCCAAAGATTATTAATTATACTGATGTCCATCATTAATATATTCCTTTCCTCGGTGTTATTCAACTTCATTGTTATTTTTCCTGGTCCAGCAGCTTTAACATTGTATAAAAGACGAAAGGTCCCTCCCACTTCATCCTCAACATAGGATCCATATATCTCCCATTAGTATAATCCATAATGCAGTGCATACAGAATGTATTCTCAGTTAGGAGACCCCCAGGTCTCTATGGAAATCAAGTTAACAACGTGATTTCTTTTAGTTGTGCCTTTATACTTCTAAGTATCCTCCAGGCCTCTGCTTTCTCCCATACTCAGTAGTGTTTTCAGTTCCAGAGGAGACTCTATCCACGACAGCTGTTTGCATTTTAACACACGAGGTTGGATGACAAAAATGTATATTTTATATTTCCTCGGACAAAAGACTTCAAAAGTCTGGTTAACACGACCTAATCCTTATCTTGGAAATACAATAAAGAAGTATTCACTGAAGAAATTGTACGAAAATTAACAGAACTTCCTGATACTTTATTAATAACAGGATCGGACATGAGAGCGTAGCCTCACTACATATTCGTGCCTTAACAGTACAGATTCTCTAATGTCTGCGTATCAAATGAAAGGAAAATATCTTCAAAAACTTTACACGAATTCAAAGATAACAATTGAGCTAATTTATTATAAAAAGACAAATTCAAAATCAGTGCCTAGTAGTCGGGAGAAGAAGATGCCTATGCTCAAGCCATGTTGACCGTCCGACGACAGCACACGGATAGAGGAAGATGACTGTATACGCGTAGTGAAATAGTTGTTGACTCAGCCCCCTAATTTCAACGTCATTACCAGCACATGCTGTCAACTCCAGAATGTATAACTCCCCCAAATACATAAGAATATTCCCTAACACCCTGCTAAATGCCACAATACAATATCTCCATTTACTTTAAATATATTTTAACAGTCAATACGAAAAATTATATTCTGTGTCACAACATTTGTTGCAATAATGAACCGTAATCCAGAAGTTTTAGTGCTTACAACATGGCGAACAAAGGACTAATGCAACAGCTTTCACCAATTGCGTCAATTTTACCTGAATCAAGCCACACTGATTTAATTAAGGCACATTGGGATTGAATTCCGAAAAATCTAAACTTTTTATCAATTTATTTCCATATTTTAAATACTCTTCACTTCAACTATATCATCCATAAGCAGAATACATAATTTCAATTAAATTGGAACTAAATTACCCTAATTACTTCAAATGTATTAATGATCAATAAATTTCAATATACAGTGGAAATAAAATGTTTATCTGTAATACGTACTTTTAAGGCAGATTTTCTCTATGTTATTGATATGTAAAATATCAACCTTTATGGGAAGTTAATATGTGCCAAACTTCAGGATGAAAACCAGTAATAAATTGGTTTTTAAGAAAATGCACAAGTGTTGGCTATCATAGTCTGTGCCCATTAACACGAACGTTAAAAAGGCGAATGTTAGAAAGGACTATGGAAGAAGACTTTATTTTTCTTATGTGAACAAGACAGAGATTTATTTAAGATAACGTTAATATATGGAAAACTATCTCTGGTATAAAGCATTTTTGCAGACGTTAAAACTACTCCCTGTGAACATATATTTTAACATCACATGGCAAGTTAAGAGTTGAAATCCTTCATATAGAGGCAGCCGAGGGAAGATCTGCAATTTGATACGCTAGAACGCAAAACAATGATGAATACACGCGTCAAGACGGGGAAGTCCATATTCGCTGGCAGTGTAATGCACAACAATGATCCACGGAGAAGGAAACCGTACAGCTGATAGCCAGTCTGGGATCCTCAGCGTGCATGTGATATCGACAGTGCTGGAGAACATTTAGGTGGCCCTGGAGGACTAATATAGTACGCATCCAATGGAAATTGAGCCTGCTAGAGCCTGAAGAGAAGTTTCATTACAGGAATACGAATTAATGGTGAAACAGCTGAGGATCAAGGCTTAATAATGTCTATGAAGGTCTTCTGAACATTCTTTTATACTTGTATTAGTTTCTTTTTAGTCATTTAATGACCATCCAGCGACAAAAAGGGTATCTTATTTCCTCAGCTTTTATTCCTCTCTAGTGTTCTGTTATACGTATATGTGCAATAAGTAGGCCATAGAGGATCCATAGGATTTAAGTTTATACTGATATATATAGCACTTCAAGCGCCGCCTTTGTAATTGCTGAGATAAATGTTACTGCCCCACGTATGGTACAAAGTTTCCGGTGGCCTTCGCCCCCACGTTTAAAGGATCAACTTTGTATTTCAATGTTTATTTAAAATATTATATATGTATGTTTGCCTCGGCTGCATCAGTATTTTTGCAGAAACACGTATCTCTTAGCAGGGCTTGGTACGGCTAAAGAATGAAGGCTTACACAAATTATAATTTTTACTTCACTCCTTTTATTAATGCTTCACACGATTAAATAACACTTCACTGATGTACTCTGCTGTAGAACTGTGAGATTATTCTTACTTGTACTTTTTAACACGTAAACTTTATATTATTCACGCCGTAATGCATTTTTATGACTCACTGAATACGTACCGAGCGAACAAACTGCTCAGGTACGCTATATTCTAGCGTCTGGTTGGGAACGCTGTCTAGTAGCGTCTGCCGCTTGAATTTGCACTTTTTCCCTATTTTAAGTCTCTGATTGGCTAAACCTACTCCAATAGAATTCTTTTGTTTAACTTAAGCTTTTTCTAGTTCTTGATTGGCTATTTATAAACTGTTTTAAATGTTACATTTTACCTCAAGGTTACCTCATTGTTAGCAACTTTCGGCTTGTATTCTCACAGACCCTACATTGTTAAATTACTTAATACATTCACATAACACTATTTTACATGTCCATAATAGTATAAAGATAATACAATGACTGTTACATACACTTTTTATATTATATACATGTTGCTTTTAGGCGGGCTGTTATTGTATTTTTGTATTATATAATTAGACAGATATCGTTTAAGTGTTAAAAATACTGCCGCATTACCCTATTGCATAACTGCAGTTGACACACCAAAATATTGAATTTTTATTTTCTACTTCTTTACTACAAACTTATATAAAAGAGAAGTCTAACCATTTAGGGTGTTTTTTTTTTTTTTTTGCAAAATGAATTCTTTAGCAAGATCACAGTGTGTTACTCAACTAATTAGGATAAGAATTCCCGAACTCAATGAATAAAGGTAGGATTATTTTTGTATATTTTCCGTCCCACTTTTCCAGCAACATATTTAATATTGTATGGATTGTAATCCAGACTACGGGCTGGCAAGTATATCGAGTTTACCTGTTGTGGTGAAAACTATTATACAATATAAAATTAAGAAAGTTTAGAATATAACCTTTTTAATCTCTTTGGATTTGAACCTCTTATACTTCTGGCCTCTTTGAAGATTTATTCATGTTGTTCAATATAATGACGTATAGAAATGAGAAACTCTTTTAACATAGCCTCCAAGTGCTGTCATTCCAAAATGGTAATTCTTGGAGTCCATCCTCATCTTATCAAAAATTTCCCTCTTTTTTCGGCGGCACCTATGTACATTAATTTCACGTATTCGGTTTTAGATAATTGATTGTTTTGACGAATTTTAGTACATCAGGATGTCAACAATGCATCACTAGGCTTTTCCCATACCCAGAGGTGCTAAATATCGTGGAAAGCATTATTGCGTAGCAGCTAGGAATTTAAAAGAATCACGGTTACATATGTTAATTTATTATAAAGGTTTTGCGTTTTTTAACAATTCCATCATCAGCTTGCTTTAACATTTTAAAAGTTTCTGAATTGCAAATAATATGCTCGAAGACAACCACGTAATATACACTTTCACCTTTTAACAATTTAAGTTTCCCTACAAATCGAGAACATTTCTCCAAACGAATAATACAATGCAAAGTTACACGAACTAAAAGGTATGAATGTTTCTCCCGTAAATGTGAATTTAGAAACACCAAGAGTAAAAAAGGTTAAGTTTTGCAGCTTACGAAGCAGTTGAAAATAGTTTAGAAAAGCCAAAAGGTTACTCTTGGTGGATTACACCGAATCTCGCCGTCACGAAACCATAACACGAGTCTAGGTGTTATTCACTCGGTCCTGGCCGAAGAATCAGCCTTCTGCCTGCCCAGGAGTTGAAGTTGACCATGGGCGTTATGGCGCTGCCGTCAATATCGTGAAGCAAACCAGCAAATTGTAACTCTACACGATGCTTTGAGTTGTGCCATCATGAATTACATCATACATGATGACATCTTTCTCGAAGCTTCGGTTTTTAACTGGTTCTCTCGATGACCGTCATCATTTCCGAAGCATTGGGACGTTCTTGAACTGGTTGCATAAGCCGTGACCAAGGGGGAGGGAAAAACGGCACAACAATAGAAGGAGGAGTTGACTTTTCTGTGAGGTGATGCACAAGCATTAGTTGTATTTGTGGTAACCGGAGTCTGCTCTGCCCAAACCAATGGAGGGGCGGGCGAAAGTGATTGTTCTGACACACGATAAGCAAAAATTCTGTCCTCTTTAGATTGTTTAGATTCTCTTCGTGTAGATAAAACACACTTTTTCGGGAGCTAGATATTGAAGACAAAAAATGTGAATAAGCGACTTACTTTCTTCACCTGTTATTTTGTTTTATGCATTTGCTAAGCAAAATGTATCTTACACCACTATATTTTTAATGTCATTTAAATATTTGGATATTTTATTTTCTTAACTTTGAAGGGGAAAAGCATTTTAAAGTGTATTTATAAACATATAATAAATTATTATTTTATAATATATAAATATTTGTTAATTTGACTGTTTCGCCCAAACCGCTGCAGTAGCATTATCAATTATCACGTCAAAATCTATTTCAGGTTGAATTGTACTCAGTTTTACACTCCAAAAGTTTTTTTTCTAAAAAATGAAACATATGTATACTCCTTTTAGTCCTGCAATATGCAGAATATCGGAATGTAGTGTCCATTTTCCTCAAAACTATATGTAAACAGTTGTATGAAGAAACTAGCACAGAAATCATGAGTACCAATTCATTATAAAAAATGCATATCCTGTTTTTTCTCAGGAAAACGTTACAACCCAATTTTAACTGTTATCAATCAGAACAAATAGTTTATCTTTTGAACTTCTTTACTGTTGTTTACACTTTTATGCGCTTCTGCCTTGGATATCGGAAGATGTGGTAGAAAATTACGACGCACACTATACGCTGCTTCTCACAAATGTTTCTTGCCCGAATAACATCATTACACACGTTCTCATCAAGAACTTAAACAATCACATAAGGCTTTTGTTGTATTTCATTGACCACTTTTTGCTTACAAGCAACGTGAACTTATTGCCGCATTATACACCTTCCAGTTTCTTTGTGGTTGTGATTAGCTTGCATTAATTCAATAACATTATTTTGTAGTTATTGACCACCTTTTTGTTATACATCGCAATTTTATATTTAGACAGATTTAGCTATACACACTTCTGAATTTATGTAGTAACTATCAACAAATCTTTGCCTCATTTGTGCCTTCATTCATGAACTCCACAACAGGACACCAATGAAACTGTGATCGGCACTACAACAGAGCTACAAACAGATAGGCTGTTTATCTAAACTCACACCAGTTGATACGAAATCAACTGTCTGAAAATCGGGTACACCCATTCTAGAAGACTAACTTTAAATTAATAATATTCATGATAATATTAATGAGGCTGACGATAATGGCCCATTTATTTAAACGATGTTTGACCATTACAGCAAATCAAGAGTCATTATGCAATGATGATGATGATAATGATAATAATAATAATAATAATAATAATAATAATAATAATAATAATACTGGATTCCGGGATACCTAAGCTTCTATTTTAATACCAGCCAAGAGGATACAGGAATGGAGGAATATAGGGCATTGGGTATACAACGGAAGGAGACACCTCGCGCATTGTGACCAATGGGAGGTCTACTGCGGCTACCACGCCACCGGAGAAAGGGATGAAGTGAAGGAATCACAGGAGGCTACAGGCCACAGAGACGCGCGAAAGCTCTTAAAATTTTCCTAGCTTAAAGATCCGTCCCATTACTGGAGCTGCCTAAAGAGGGCCATAAACGACCCGTTCAATCAAGCAGCCCTCTAGTGACTACGGGGGATACTCTTTTCTTACAGCAAGCATCCGCCCTATCTTTCCGGCACCGCCTCACGCCACAAAACTTAAAAGCACACCTGATACACAAGAAGGAAACGGAATGAAAGGGAAATTATGGAATTCGTGGTAAATGAGTAACCACCCCAGCATTCGCCTAATGACAAAAGAAAATCACAAAAACCCCAAGGAAACAGTGGAAGGTTGACGGAAATTGAACCCGAGACATCCAGAATGCGAGCGTCATTCGTTACCGCGGAGCCAACTCGCTCGGTATACCGGAGCATAGAAAAATCCTTATTCAGATTGCGGAATAGCTTTATTATCTTGAAGTTGGAAGAAACAAGTAGGCCCAGTGCTTGAAAAAATAATAAAGTGCTTATTATTATGACATTATTTAACAGGTATCTATATGGTTACGGACCAAAGTAATCGCTGGAAATACATGGAAATATACTATCCTGTTGGCGACAATAATTCAATTCTAGGTCTCATTTTCATATCTACTTCAGAGGGAAAATTTGACCAATATTATGGTTGTTGTACATTTCAGCCCTGCAGATAACTTTCCCAGCCCTCCTATAAAAGGTCCAGTCGCTAATCATGTTACATGTATTTAGTTACGTCTAGTTTACACAAATCAGATTCAATTCATTTACAGAGGCTATTTTGATCCCTCTTTCTTTTTACCCCTCTTTGGCACATGTTTGTTTATCGGTATTTCCTCCAAGAAGTTATAAAGAGTGAGACGTGACAAGAGCTGGGTGGAAACTAATGTTGATTAAAAATACTCGGAAGCCTAATGAAAGAAACAACTATTACGTTTAGGGGATACCACCAGGCTGTCCTCCCCGATTGAGGGTACTTTCAGGTTTTCCTCAATGCTCATAACAGGCAAATGCTGTGAAAGTACCCTAAACCTATGGCTGGATCGTTCCCCTCTAAAATTTCCTTTCGCAATTACCATTTCATGTCCATGTATTACTAGTACCTATGTGCCTGCAGTAAGAACGGACATTAAACACTACTAAAAATTTAAGGAATCAAAACCAGTTTTTCTGCTCCCTAGTGTACCGAAACATATTCTGATTTGAAACCATTAACAGTGAATAAGGGCAACAGTTGAACAAACACATCAACATGTACAATATGATAATATCGATCGGCAGTATCGCATCAGGAAAACAATCGTCCTGTTGCTCAAATAAGCACCTCAGGCTGACACCTCATGTTTAACTGAGAATCTGATTCTCCACAGCACCTATTAGTATAGGTATCCAATGAGCTATTTGTATTTGAAGCATGCTGGAAACCTTGCCTAAGCTTCTCTATAGAGACTTTTCTATTTGAGGAGATTAAACCGCCACATATGTTCATTTCCTATGCATGTTTGTTTGCTTTATGAAGCTTGGGGCATACTGAATGCCTTTGAGAACTTAATTCAATTCTTACGTCAGTTTATTTTAATGGATCAATCGCTGAAAATCTGGCAGTAATTACGAGAAATCCAATTTTAGGATTTCAAACTTATGAAGTGCAATTCTTTAAAACTTTTACTTTTGATATCCGAGTGAAAATGAAAGACTTGAGAGACGATCTAAGGACCCCTCAGCAGTTTTCTTGAGATTTATCGTTTTTTTTCAGCTTTCCTAGCGGGTTGTTCAATTTTGGTTCCATATGTGTTAATCAGTTTCAAAATTAGAATTTTAAGTAAAGCATCAAACTCTTTCTATAAAATACAAAATTAAAACTTCAGATCTGTGCGAATTTTCATGTGTAATTTTCTGATTGTAATATTTTAGACATTTTTAAATATTTAAAATACTCGTTACGATGTAATTTTTAAACCATCAGAGTGAAAATTTGGAAATCGTTCTCCAAAAATTCGAACTAAATTTTTTGTGCAGTTATTATTGTAATCTGCTACGCATATCACCAACCTCGCCGAAGTTTGATAATGAATCGAAACTGACAATGAACAAAAATGTTTAAAAATGGAATTAATTTAAAACATGTATTTCTTAGACATGTATTTTCTTGCTCAATAATGAACAGAAATGTGAAATGGCTTTAACAGTTATGAAAATTATACCAAAACACATTTTTATAACTTACATTTTACATTACATGCATAATTCATTAACGCCTTCACATATATGCACCAAACATTACCCACATTTATTTATTTACTCTGGTATGAGTTTAGACCGTAAGGCCTTCTCTTCCTCTCTATCAAGTAATACAATATAACATAATAAAAGCAAACATACAAGATCCAACAGGTGTAAGAAGCCTTAGCAAGTTCAAATGGCTAAGAAGATTACTTTAGATTTTAAAAAATTCACAGAATACTCCTCTTAACACGAACATTAAGGAAACTAATTCGAGAAATTTGAAGCTAGTGTTGGGACACGTTTGGGTACCAATTTGCGGCAGATTCTTTCTAGGAGTGCTCGCCTCACGTACGGTACAAACTTTCTGGTGGCCTTCGACCCACGTTTAAGAACTAACATTTTTATTTTAATGTTTATTTAAATGTTATATATGTATGCCTCGGCTTCATTATTAGTATTTTGTAGAGCAGTATCTCTTAACAGGGCTGGTACGGCTAAAGAGCAAGGCTTACACAAATTATAATTGTATTTTGAGGCCGTATTTTTTAACACTTATGTGATTTCAGTCTAATTATTAATATAAAATTCAATAACACTCCGCTTTAAAGCAATATGTGTATAAATAAAAATATAAAAAGTGTATGTAACACATTGTATTAATGTTTATATTATTGTATACATGTGTAATAAATTTATGTGAATGTATTACGTAATTTAATAATGTAGGAACTGTGAGAAAATAGGTTAAAATTTGCTAACAATGAGGTAACCTTGAGGCAATAATGAATTAGAAAGTTTAATAATACTACTAGTAATTCTTGAAGCACCAATAATGTAATTTTTTAAAGCAGTTTATAAGTAGCCAATCAACAACCAGATAAAAGCTTAAGTTAAGTAAAAGTATTCTATTGGAGTAAGATTAGCCAATCATAAACTGAAATAGATCAAATTTTACAAATTCAGAAGTCAGTTGCTAGCAGACAGCGTTCCTAACCGGACGTGAAACGCGTCCTCGAGAAGTTTAATACGTCTTCAATGTGAGACAAAAATAGATTACGTGTTAAAAAGTGCAAGTAATTAATAAATAATCTCACAGATCTCTACATCAGTGAAGTGTTATTTAAATGGTATCAAGAATTAATAAAAGGAGTGAAGTAAAAATTATAATCTGTGTAAGTCTACATCCTTAGCCGCACCACTCCCTGCAAAGACATTCATGTCTCTACAAAATAATACTGACGCAGCCGAGGCATACGTAAATATATAATATTTAAAGGAGCATTAAAATATAAAGTTGAAAGCAAACTTGGGGCGAAGGCTACCGGAACTTTGTACCATACGCGGTTGCAACTACTTCAAGTGTTCGGCTCCCCAACAGTCGAAATACAATACAACTCCTCCTTCAATACTACCTACTTCAATTTTATTTTTTTATTAATCCTTCACACGATTAAACAACACTTCACTGATGTATCCTGCTATAGAGCTGTGATATTATTGTTAATTGCACTTTTAACAGGTAAACTTTATATTATTCTCACCGCAATGAATTTTCACTGCTTGGCTACGCTATCTTCTAGTGTCTACCGTTTGAATTTGTACATTTTTTTCTATTTCTAAGTTTCTGATTGGCTAATCCTACTCCAATAAAATACCTTTATTTAACTTTTAGCCTTTCTATTTGTTGATTGGATATTTATAAACTGTTTATGTATTACATTATTATTGCAAGAACTATTAGTAGCCTTATTAAACTTTCTAATTTATTGTTGTCTCAAGGTTACCTTATTGTTAGTGACTTTCCGCTTTTACTTTGCAATTGTTTGCTACGAAAAGCAGCTTGCTTCTATTCTCACAACTTTTACACTGTTAAACTACGTAATACATTCACATAACATTTTTATACATGTACATAATAAAATAAACATAATATAATGACTGTAATATACACTTCATATATTATTATACACATGTTGCTTTTAGGCGGGATGTTATTATTTTTATATTATATAATTAGACTGATATCATTTAAGTGTTAAAAATACTGCCTCAAAGTGTTTCCTAGTATTAATTCAGTTCAGAGAAATAACACGTAATGGGAGGCGTCACAAGTCTCTTGAGAAGCAACGGATGGAGAACAAGAGTTCGCCTCTGTGGGAGGTCACGTTTTTCACGTACCGGTTCACTGCCAAACAGCACTGCTAAGTAACTAGGAGAACTACTGTTGTCTTGTTGGAGTGAAAATATCATTAAAAATTACACTCAACATAATAAAGAATATCTGTCTTAAAATGGCTAACTGATAAAATCGTGAGGTAGTAATATTTATTGATCACTGTTGACATGTAATGCAAAAGCAATAAAATTAAGAAGGCGCTTAATTCTTAGACGCTTAAATAATATCCTGTATATATTGGGAACCTCAAGCTTGATAAAGAGGACTCCGAGCAAAATTACCGATCTTTCACGCTCAGTACAGAATGGGACGCTAAGGATCACAGCAGTTAAAGAGCGTCCATAAATAAAAATAAACTCCTGTATAGGTGGGAATGGAAGACGATTTCAGCACGGCGAAAATTAGTTTATTATTGCACCTGAGTGACCTCCTGGACGGTGGAATGGGGTAGGGAGTATAGAAGGTAGCCGGATCTACAGGGTGATTCAAAAAGAAGAAACAGACTTTAAATATTTATTTCTAATTAACGACAACACATGGCGATGCATACGATACATAACTGAATAAGGAAAATTCAAACTTTTATTTTGTGTGTTCAAAATTAGCACATTTGTTATGCGAGGACGATCAGTGCTCTCTACGAATTTATTGTATCAATTGTAAATTTTTTATGACAAGGTGGCACTTTGTTGAACTTGCAACAAAATGCACGCTGCAATGAAACAATGGATTCACTCTTTGCATACTGCAGCACACAAAACGACTTTTCCTGTGCCGTTGCCATTCTGTCTTAAACAAACTCAGCGCCGATGTAGGCCATGAATGGAACTAATAGGTGGAAACTTAAAACTTTGAACGTTCTTCTACTCAATGATGTACCGCATGTTTCGCTATCTATTGTCGTTCATTAAAAATGAATATTTAAAATCTGTTCCTTGTTTTTGAATAAGCCTGTAGTTGCGGCAGGTGTACCGCAGGTAGGATTTCTTAGCGCTTTCAGATGTAGCATTTTCTATCTGGATGGACAGTTCGAGCAGATTGTTTTATGCCACACACCAGGAAGAAAATTTTCCTCCGAGCATGTCCACCGTTATGTTACTCATGACACGACTACCGCGTAACCTGACAGGGCATTGCGGGCCGGAAAATTCATGGTGTATGCATTGCATAATAACGTGGGAAAACCAAGAAGAAAACAAGGATGACCTCAGCATTTGAACACGTGCAGCTAGTGTTTGAACCATCTTGCTCTGAACTCGGGCTAAATGTTTGCGATTGTAAAATAAGAGTTTACCTCACTCGAAATGAATAAGAGTTGTCATGATGAAATGCCATAATGTTTATTTTCTTTTCCTCTTTATCTTGCAAAGACAAATATGGAGTATCTGAACGTAAGGTCCTTAGACTCATTTGAACACGTATTTCCATCAAAGTGGGTGTGTTTTGTCAGTCTCTCTGTCCGTGAACAGCATAACTCAAAAATAAAATATCCCCAAACTGGTATATAAGTTCAGCATCTTGATGAGTCACGAAGATTGTAAAGAAAATCCCCATCCCAAACTGCACTTTATATTAAAACTGTTTCGACATTTTTAACTTTCTCAAAATACCGCTAATGATTTTACTAAAAAAGAAATGTGATTAATACATTTGCATGATAAAAGGTGCATATCTTAAATTTTAGCAAAAATGCTGTGAAATTATTTTTATTCTGAATGAATTTTGCGTAATTATATATAAATGTTAATCCCGGAGAGACATAGAAACCCGTATTACACAAACCACACAACTTATGTCAAATACGTTTACTTGTGGTATTAACATTTCTGAGGTGTTATTTTTTCTTGGTTTGCGCTTTCAAATACAAAGTGCTAAGTCGCTCTCATAAAACTCCAAAGACATCACTCAGTGACCCCTGATTTAAACATGCAAGTATCGCTTCAGCCTCTTTTATCATTCTCCTATCTACAACAAAATGGCAATGAAACTATTTCTACAAAAAGTTTATTTAGATTAACAAGAAATATGTAGCTGTGGAAGAGAGGGCAAAGAAAGTCGCATGAAATTCACAAGATTTTTTCCGTATAGATCCTACCCTGTACGGTTTCTGCCCATATACTGATATCATCTACATATTCTGATTGCAACTTTCTGTTCTGTTCCTTCCCCATGAGTTGAAAATATGTTACGTACCTGTTACTACGGTTTATCTAAAAGATACTTCTGATAGCATATGACCACGCCTTTCTTTTTCTATGCAACTATCAAAGCGAATGGCTTAAAACGTATATTATCACTTAATTATTATTATTATTATTATTATAATATTACTTCTTTCTAACCCTTATTAGTTCTTACCACTGTAAAAGACATGTTCGGAGTTAGGAGTAGACAAGTGGCCTCCATCAACGAATATACGAGTAGTACCGCACATACACTATAGTGGGCCTTTGTGCTTCTAACGTGACATTTGATGTTTGGGAGGAAGGAATGAAGAGGAGACCTTAAGGGCGACCAGATCCGGACGACGATGTGTACAATCAACGTCAGAGTCCCTAACATTTCCAACATGACAATTATCCTGAAGCTGGTTAGCCTAGCCGTACCTTAGTCACCCACAATCTGGGAGTCCCGAGTGAAGACGGAGACACTCCCAGGAAGGAAGGAGGCCCCAGCAGTCCCGAGAAAAACATTAGAAAGAAATCCTTCCAGAGCACAGATTTCCAGTGCCATCAACTGGCCCTACAACCCTGAAGCAGATGAAATGAACATGGAAGGCAATGATGGGATAGGGAACGATGGACAGAAAATTAGTGGTAGAATGGAAACCGCCATTCACCTACTACCCGGGAAAATCTGGGGGAAAAAACCACGTCAAAGTGGCCGACCCAACGGGAATCGAAATCGTGACTTCTCATATGCGAGTCTCACACCTTGACGCGTAGCCATCTCGATCGGTAAAAGCAATGTTAAATAACTATTTGTCTAATTCCCCTTATTAACTTGTTTTGCTGTATTCAACGCTTTTTGTGGAAACGCAAAAACTTATTCAATTAATGGAGTTAGAATGCTTCAGGAATGATGAACTTGGCTTACTTACACCAGTACGATTTCTAAATTAAGGAAGGCAAACTAATGATGAGAAATGCTTCTTTACGGATGGAAAGCAGCAGTACTACTGCACCTCACAGCCCTCGCGAATAGATGATTTTGCAAAGCATCCTTGAGAGCTCTCACCTCAGAGATGTGATCAGGGATGTGATCAAACAAGGTAATTCAAGTCGACGAAATCTTCCTCATGAGAAGCAACCTGAGATAATCAACCGTAAAGTTGAGAGAAATCGTCTTTTGTACAACACACGTGGGAGAGGATAGGATGGGAAGCTCTAGCACATTCTCTATATTCTCGAGTGTTTCTGAAACACATTACCACACTTTCCGTTCATTGCATCTCTCTGGAGAAAGCTCCAAGTCGGAAATAACCACTATATTAGTAGGATTCCTTGAACTTACACTAGAAGACATTTTCAAACCCCAATGATAAGATATTGGTAATTTGACAGAATTATTGTAATAGAGATCTTTTTATTTCCTCCACCACCTAGAAATTATTGTGGTGCACCGAAAAATAGGTAGTCGATATTTCAATAGAAATATATGTTTTGAAGGCCCCTAAATAAGGAAAATAATTTTCAGAAAAAGGTCTAAGTATGTGAAAGAGTGAGAAAAGGTGAGAGCGAACGGTAAAATCTAAAAACGAAATGTCGATTAAGTACCAAACAACAAAACATTGAATGAAATTAAATATTAACTTCATATGAAAGTTCCCAATAAGCTAAGCTAAGCTAAGCTAATGCAAAAAATGATTAATAAAATTCCATTCTCATACCATCTACAGCCGTTACTGAATTAGATGCATATTTAATTGACCACGATATTACGAAAAGTGTACATTGTTAGGTATATTTTTCTACGGAATCTTTTAATACATTGCGGTAGTCTAGTGCTTAACATTCCATATTTAAATTATTTAAAACATATGAATAGTCGACACAATGTTTTTGTAGCTTGAAAATGCGTTTGCAATATTCCTAAAATATTACTGCTTTACGACATTACCAAGGATGCTGTTAAAGAAACTTTTCAGGTGATAATCTTTTGGTTTTTAATATTAAAATTAGAGCTTTTCGGAGTTTTTCTATGTGTAAACTCTAAAACCCCAACATTTTAGCCATTAATTTTCGGTTTTTAGTTCATAAACCAGTTACTTACCGTATTCTCTTTCTTGTCGATTTGTGCAGTATTAAATGATTTAACAATTGACCTCCAGCAGAAGTCTTCTCATTCGTGAGTCTTTCTAGCTGCTCCTTGAAAAGTTGCAAATAACATAATTGTTCTTACCTCAATCACTCAAAGATGTTACATTTTAGAAAAACTACTACAACAATCTGTTCTATACTTTATCCAGACATTGTCTATCGCCAGTACTTTGAGCCATTAACTTTCGGTTTTCAGTTCATAAACCTGTTACGTATAGTATTCCCTTCTTGTCAGTTTATGTATTTTAATGCTTAAAAGATAACTATTAAACTTAACTCCTATCTTTGTAAGCCTTTCTATTTGCCACTTGAAAAGTTACAAATGGCACAGAACAATTTCAGTCCGTTAACCTTAATAATGCAAGAAGGTTTATTTTTCATAAATTCATTTTACAGAAACTAATCTGTGTATTCAGTCATTACCTTAGCACCAAACTCTATTGTCCTCTGGAGTACGCAAAGCTGTGAACTGCGTCCTGAAATTCCACGTTGGTGCCAAGATGGCAGTTGAAATTCCTCTTAGTGCAATTGATTTTTTATTTGTTTTTACTTCCTCTACTATGTATAGTAAGTAGGGGAAGTATTGTATTCCACCCAAAAATTCGATACCGAGATTTCACGGAAATATATGTTTTGAGACCCCTGAATCCAAAAAAAAGTCATTTTTGGAAACATGCCCGTGTGTGTGTATGTGTGAACAGATAACTCAGAAACGAACAGTCGGATAAACACCAAAATTCGTATTTAGGTTCAGTATCTTCCAGAGATGCAACACGAACGTTTCCAAGAAAATCCCCCACCCCAGATTACCCTTTACATGGAACATTTTTCGAAAATTTTAATTTTCTCAAAAATGGCTAACGATTTTGATTCATATATCATATGTTTAATATATTTTCATAATAAATGAAATGTATATGTCGAATTTTTTGGGAATATCTCCAAAAGTATTCTTCATTGTGAACGACTTTTGCATAACTGATAAACCATAAGAGATAGACAAAATTTTTACACAAAAAATGTAGATCGCGTTAAAATACACAATTTATGTCATATACATTTTTTATGTTGAGCAAGCAATTTTCGAGATATTGTTGTTATTCCCTTAAATTTTCCAATACTTATACTTTTTCTCAAATGGGAATTCGTTATTCATTTTTTTATGTACTGGACATGCAAAGAGAACGGAATGCGCCACATAGCAACCAGCTCATAAAATATTTGACTATCGCTTAAAGCCTACCAATTCCCCTTGCACCTACAAGAAAATTAGCAATAGGATTAACTTCTCGATTAACATGAAGCATATGGAGAATAAGCGTTTGCAAAAATAGTTTGTACAAGAGTAGAGAAAGTCATGAGAGTGTACCACAACAGATTTTTTTTTCTAACCATGACTTAGAAGAGGGTGTCATGACTCTTCACTTTGATAACCGACAGATTATAGCGGAATCTTAAGGTCCTCCCTTTTTCTTTTCTCCGTTTCCGTTCCCTCAGGAAGGAAGAGCTCCATATTCTCCTTCATGAATAAGGAAAGAGTCTAGCAAAGCGAGCAGTTCTTATGATGTTTATGAACCCCACATTTTTAAAGCTAAATCCCAGGTTCGTCCTATAAAAATTTCCTTTACTATTCGTGCGACTTTCAACGCTTAAGTGTACTCAGTCAAAGAAAATTAATCTCACATTTGGCAGTTGCTCGATCAGTCAGTGTACAAGACGGAAACAAAAAGGGCTTTGGCATAGCTGCTGCTCCGAGGTTTCTAATGTATTGAGGCCAGAGGCCTAAGATCTTGCACAGAAATTACTAGCAGTTAAAGAAGTGAGCGTACATAGTTCAGCTTCTATATGTATTTGCGTTCTTAAGATATTAATAGGTTTTATTCAGTTTATTGATTAAAATAAAAATGTATTTGCTCCAAACGATGAACTACAAGTGTCATTTTTAAAATGATGTATATGTAACGAAGTTTTCAATATACATTTCCTAAAGTGGACAGTTATTTCTAAGAATAGATTTCATTTTGTAAGCTGGAAATACATAGCAAAAATAGCGTGTATGCAATCTACTTTCTTTTACGTAAACGAAGTCATATTAACATTTAAATATAGTTTATTACTTACATTTTTAAATCCCCTGTGTAAAAGTATTGCGCTTTTGTCACTATTTTTGTCGGAGTAACTAGATATTGAAAATGGGAATCAGTATGCCGCTTTAAAAATTACGTTCAAAACATGAATTGTTTGTTTTAGGAGTTTAACATTTTGCATAAATGTACTTTAAACTTTGGTGATTTTAGCACAAACCATAATATTAAAATTACACTTCGATCCTCCCTTAATGTGTACGCTCGATTTACCTGTCTCATTTGCGGATACTATTACTTTCGATTTGTAGTTCAAATTTTGGTACAGCTAGGGGATCTACGTATACACCATTCTGAATGGGTCAACATGTTTTAAAATGCAGCAACTTATTTTCATTTTTTAATAAAATTCGACTCTACATAATTCTCTTACTGGGTACATCTCTCCGATGGACGTACAATTTAATGCATAACCCTCTTAGGACTAATTTTATTTCTCAGGTTCATGTTTATTTTGTGTTGCCTGATACTTTATACGAAAGTGTGGGCTTTCCGTTAGATGTTCGATTTAAGGGCTCAGCTGGCGTCGCGGAGACATTCCGACTTTTTCCCCCAATTATTAAATGATACTGTATAGGTTTCACAACGAAGGAGGACACCTTGCGCAGTGCAATTTATTGTGGCTTACACCCTTCCAAGAGGAAAGGATGAAGTGAAGGAACCACAGGAGGCTACAGGCCGCAGACAGACACGTCACAGCGATGCGCGGGAGTTCTTAACATGCACTGGCTGGAAGACCCGATCCACTATGGAGCAGCCCAGAGAGGGTGATGAACGGCCCTTGCAACCAAGCAGTTCTGAAGTGCCCAGGGGTAATACCGCTTCCTTGAAGCAAGCAATCGCACCAACTATCGGGCACTGTCTGATGCTGCTAAACCTAAAAGCACACCATGAAGGAAAAGAAACGGCACGAGGGAAAAGAAATGTGGTAGAAGAGAAACCACCACAACATTCCTACCGACTAGGGAAAATCAGAAAAAACCCAAGGCCAGAGTGGGTGGTCAACGGTATTCGAATCGGGACCTCCCAAATGCAAGTCCCACATCTGATGCCAACTCACTCGGTTAGTGATACTGTAGTAGAATTATCCTACATGGGTCTGTCAAGTTTCTTATTTCTATTTGGAGGGAGGGCATTTTGATGCTATGGACATTCCGGTTTAGGTTACCTGAATTAGTGTTGTATCAATGAGCAATTACACTTTAATAATTTATGTAGTGTGTAATTTGATGCAGGAGGTGTACGCTGATTTTCTGACAAACTGTAACCGAAGTGAGAGCATCATTATCTGTAATTTTTAAATAATTGCACATGTTCTGCAGACAGACAACCCCATGCATCTCTGATTAAATCATTACAATGGTTATTATTATGAACGTGATTTTCGTTCTATGATGTAATGTAACTGAATGTAGGAGTATTCTGAGCATTATTGATTCCAGAATTATTTTACATCCTGTGTATGTATTAATTGACCCTTATTATTGACCATTATCTACGTTTGGTAGGTCTTAAATTAATTGCGGCTAACTTTGAGAAACAACACAGCGCTTATTGGCCATATCTTTTATGGTGCACACTCCTTTGCATGGAACTCAAATCTCATTCGAAGCTCTATCTAATAGAATCATGTACTTATGGACGGGCATAGGAATATCTAAGCACTAAAGCCATACGGAAGGAAATAAGTTTGAACGTTACAAGACTATATTCAAGGGCGTCATAATAACAAAAACCATTTGCTCATCCCTCGTACATTTCCTTGGAGTTTGCAGACAGCACTCGAACGGCTTTTACTATCTGTCACTGAACCTTGGACTCTCTTGTTTTGCATTCTTTGTAGTGCAAAGACCGCTTGAGTGCAGATAACTTGAAGTCATCTACTAAGAATACCTATTCCTTTTTATAATGGGCCTCCAGATTTATTTGATCTTTACCACTAGTTAGTTTAAATGAATGACGTCATTGTTAGTTGAGCGAGCCCTTCTCAAAGGTGAGGTGCGGAATTGAACCTCGGACTGCATACGCGTCCTCCTCTGTGGCCTAGAAGTAGCATGTTAGCTTCTAGTTCCCGAAGTCACGGGTTCAAACCCGGCGGAGGGCGTGCAGTATTTCGGCCTGATAGAGAGGCCTCTGAGAAAACATTCCGGTCTTTCATAGCCAATTTACTCGTAGAATGGGACGCTAAGAACCATAGTTAAAGAGCTTCCATAAATGAAACTCGATTTTTATGGACTGCATGCGTATGCGACTTCGTAAACAGATTGATGTACTGCAGAGGTGCAGAACTGCTTTTCACTAGGACATTTTGTGCGTTCTTTGCACGCGAGATGGAAATGGCCACCTATCACAGAATTTGCATTATCAAGTGCTACTTCCGAAATGGAAGGATACGAGGGGGAGTCTTTCATTACGATATTGGCCGCTGTTGAAGAAATTCTGAGCAAGAACGGAGAAAGTCATTCAAGTCCCGGGATAAAACAGGCCAAGAATAAAAAAAACTACTGGTTTTTATCAACAAAAAACGAGAAACAACTAAAAGATTTTAAAATATTTATAAAGTTACTTCAGATTTTTTAATAATAATAATAATAATAATAATAATAATAATAATAATAATAAGTGAAGTGCGCACAAGCGTGCAGAATGAACATAACTTTAGTTTTCAGTACTGGGTTCTGTCACTGTGTTTGGATATTTGCTGCAGTTTACCACATTTTACTTCGCAAAATTTGCAAACACACTTATCCGTCACTGCATGAAAATTGCTGTTGTAGCATACTTTACGGAGGAAACCATGCACGGCCAGTCTCATGTTTTGATTCGGTCCTGTTCAACTCCTATCTATCATGGCGTTTACTGCATAGAAACCCCCGACCTCACTTCTTTTCCTCAGGTTTTCTGCCATCAACTCTATGTAGGCTCACTCCCTCTGATGGAGGGAGTTGTTCGTAGTAGAGATCTTGCATGAGAAAGGGCTGCCTCAGAATGTATACGTATCTGGATGGGGCGAATTTCTACACCCCAATTACTCGCTTGAAGAAAGTAGCCTTCGCTTTCTCCAATTCTTTTAGGTCCTTTTTTTTAGGTTTTCTCCTGTTTGATGTATGCCATATGTAAGAACTGGGACACATTTAGCTCTGAAGAGTTGCATTGCCACCTCTACGGAGATTTGCTGTATATGATCCATGTCCTTTTTTTTTTAGGTTTTCTCCTGTTTGATGTATGCCATATGTAAGAACTGGGACACATTTAGCTCTGAAGAGTTGCATTGCCACCTCTACGGAGATTTGCTGTATATGATCCATGTCCTTTTTTTTAGGTTTTCTCCTGTTTGATGTATGCCATTTGTCAGAACTGGGACACATTTAGCTCTGAAGAGTTGCATTGCCACCTCTACGGAGATTTGCTGTATATGATCCATGT
This sequence comes from Deroplatys truncata, assembly GCA_030765065.1. Lineage (NCBI taxonomy): Eukaryota > Metazoa > Arthropoda > Insecta > Mantodea > Mantidae > Deroplatys > Deroplatys truncata. The sequence continues at coordinate 226,640,826 of CM060975.1, forward strand.
CCTTTGCGTTCCTTATGATAGTTATGCCCTTCTGTTTTTCATGTACCCCGAAAGTGAATCACTTGTTTGCTGGTTACTCCTAAGTATTTGTAGGTGGTCTTTACTGTTAGATCTTTTCTTCTATGTGTGATTATTTCTGCGTTTCTCCTCTTTCCCCCTTTTTAGAAGTCATTTGAACGGTCTTCTTCCTATTTATTTTTAGATGATGTTCATCTGCTCATCTTACTAGTCGGGTGAAACTCTGCTGCAGGTCTTCGATCTCCGTTGCCGTCATGACCATATCATCATCATGATTGTATATATTTGTATGTGTGTTGTTCACCAGTTTCGTTACGTGTGTTATTGCTAGGTTGAATAGCAGGAGCTTTACGGATCCCCTTGTAAAACCCCATTTGTTTGGTTTAGGACTGGATTGTGATGTTTCATCCTGTATTGCACGAGATTGTACTGTAGTATCGAACTTATAATTCGGATCAGGTAGTTGCCCTTCCGGATCATGTCTTCCAGTTTTGTTACTCTAATTCCTGTCAAGCAGATCAAAAGCTTTCGGATAATCCACAAATATGGCGTACAGTTTACCCGTCCGCTCTTTTAAGGCATCCTTTATGTCTCTTACTACATTAGCGACTGCCTGCAGGGAGGTTCTACCTGTCCAAAATTCAAATTGCTCCTAAGGTATTTCCTCCTTAGTCAACCGAATCAGCCTGGTCATCAGCATCTTTGTGAAAAGATTGAAGGCTGTATTCTCCAGAGCTATACATATGTATAAGTGTGGTGATACTGCGTCGCCCTTTCCTTTGTACATCACCTTGATGTTTGACGTTCTCCATTTTTTTGGTATTTCTCCCAGCTCTAGGCTCAAGTTCAGCAAATCTACCCAAGATTTCTTAATGCCATTCTCGAGGCTTTTAGGTGTTCACTGTAGATAGTGTCTGGGCCCGTCAGTTTCCCGTTCATCTCAGTTATTGCGCCTTCCACACTTCCTGAAGAATGATTCTTGGAAGTCCTCAATCGTAGAGTCTGTTGATTCTACCTGCCGATATCTCTGCAGTTGAGTACCCGGTTGAAATGCGCTTCGGCAGATTTGCATTTGTATTGCCGATGTGAAAGTTGGTTTTCTAAGCTTTAACACTGCATAAGTGTTTTCTTTTGCAGCCTTTATGGCTTCTTCCTCTGCAGTTTTTTTCTTTCTTCTAACAGGGTCCTGTGTCGCTTCCTTGCGTCTCCGTATTGCAATAAGTCTTGAGGGTTCGTAGTATTATTTGCTTAGTTGTTTTTTTATTATAACCATTAAAGCCGAGACACTCTACGCTATAAAACCGTTCAATTATTTGAGTTTCCTATCAGCATACATGCTGAGATAGCGAGTTTAAGAGATGCAAGCGAAAGATGCTGAAATGTATATACTAGAATTGTACGACAAGTCCCATTCCACTAAGGTAGCCCGAATCTATTAAAATCCACCCCTTCCACTCATTTAGTCCTCTGCCAGAGGCATGGGTAATAAACTCGCTTCAAAGTAGTGACGCCATGCGCAGACAACCGAATAAATGCAAAGACCTCGTGGTAACAAGGAAATTGTGTTATGTAAAGTCAATTGTTATTTTGTTCTTAAAACATTGAATTTCTGTTTAAAATATAGTGTGCCTAGTACACAAATGGAACAACCATGCCTGCACTGTCAGGCTGCAACCTCCATAACGTTTGCTAATTATGTCATGTGTATAATGAAAAACAGAAGGTAGGGTAAAAAAAATCTAGCCAAGCGTGACTAGATTAAAACAAAATTTCCAAATATAAAGAAACAAACGAATACTACTGTCACGTATCTCTTGAACTGTTGCAACGCCTCTACTATTTTCTCAACCATAGTTTGATATTCTACTGAAATTATTTAGAAGACAATTCGTGGTAAGCAATTGGTCTCTTACAAACACTATAAAATGGCGTGTAGCTTTGAAGGGCCATTTAGCAGAAACATAAGTGGTGTTTCATGTTGAAAAAGCTGCACAAAAGTTGTCGAGTAGTATTAAAAAATTATTTATAATTTAAGTCATTCATAGATAATTCGTTTTAAAGCTAATACTACTAACAGATAAAACAGATAAATACGTGTGTCCATAGCGAGTTTTTATAAAGATTAATTTTGCCAAACTCCATGGTGTGGTAGTAGCCTGTCTGCCCACTAAATCTGAGAACTCGAAATCAATCCTAATTCGGATGAGTTGCCTAGATAATGTTATTTTTCGGGTTTTTTTCCTTCCCTATATCATCTTAAGATAAACTTCGAATAGCCCTCAGCAATTTTTTCAGCATCACTTTGCTCATTTCAGTCACAATCCCTACAGAAATTAGTTTTTAAAACGTAAAAAGCTTTAATCTTGAGTAAGAAAGAAATATAAATTTAACAGCAAGTAATTTTGCACCCTAGAATGATGTTACACCTAAAACAGAATGAGACGCATTAGGGAATTAAGTAATACTATTTATTAATTTTGGTAATTATATCACACATGAAAAATCCACTGCTAGGCCCGAACTAGAACCTTCCGCGCCAACGCTCTTATCGCTTGAGCTACCATAGCGAGATACCCGGACGGGTATTAAACGTAATCTGATTCAAGTATTGCGATAAATCTTCAAGTTGATACAAAATATTATAGGTATCATTCCTCAAAGGCGAGTTGCAATGTTTTACTTTTATTTTCCGGGTTGTATCGTTAGTCTCTATTAGTGTTAATTTGCGTTTGATACCGTTTCTTTGACACTAGTCAGGCGTATCTCGTATACCTAAGAAGAGCAAATATGCATTTAAACCCAAAAAATCACGGGCTTAATAAAATCTGTAAAAATACATTGTTAAAAAAAAGTTAGTGCATTCATTCGCAGTTCGCGTATCTGCGATAGAAAATCTCAAAAGAAGTTGATACAAAAGTCTGCTTTCATACTTGAGTCAAGACACCGTTTAAGAGTGCCAAGAAAAAGTTATGATAAAAATCAATTCAACTCAACCTAGTGTTGTAAACTATTTCCCTACTTGTTTTTCTTAAAATATCTAACGATTTTTTATTAAAATCCTATATATTTTAAGACGTCGGCGTCCTGTGCAGTAGCGCAGTGGGTTGGAGCGCGGTATTCCGACTCTCAATCAAGCAGTGCACATGGAAATGCGACTGTTTCAGCCCATTTATAGGACCGAGACCCCACTCATCATCTAGAGGAATATGAACAGCTACGATTTGTAGCGATCTATGGGTCACGATAACCAACACTCAGGCTTAGGAACGCTTGACTACATCGCCTCCAGGTACCGGTTGGATGATCGCCCACCTCTGTCATTTCCATGTGAGCGTGAGATCGACAGTTGGGTTGAGAAATGTTGGTCCTTTATTGGGCATGCCAATTACCTAATTTGAAAACACTTAAATATTGGAACTAAATTAAAATCTCCTCATCGAACGTAGCAAAATAAACGAAAATAATAAACAATTTTAACTTTAACGGCAATTTAATGATGGGAACTTTTACAAGAAAGTACACACCAAGTATAAAGTAGTAATAACAGGGTATCTAGGAAAACAAGTAATGAACACCAATATATAAAGGATACCATTTGTAATTCGTGTAGACGTTCTATGGGTATTTTATAGGAATGCCTCTAATGTGGTCCAGTTATTCTAAAAGGAAATCTCAGAAGTAATGTTTTAAGTACGTATGCTCCGTGGTTCACATATGAGCTCATAAGAACAGAGAAAGCTCCATGGCAATAACAAAATAACAGTGTGTACAAGATAAACATGAATTACATAAAATATATAAAGTAATTAATCACATTTAACTATTGTTTTATTCTGCTACTACGGCTAGTACTACTTCACCCAAATGTAGCCACGTTCTGGTTTATCCGAAAAAATACGTGTGCTTCATTTTAATTTCACATTTACCTTCTCTTTCTTTCGTCAATGCTGAAATGTAGGGATTTATTTTTCTGGGTGCTTGATGAGCGTACGTATGGAAATAACTGACAGAATTTTTGTTTTTATCTTTTACTCCCTTTCTTTCTAATATCCCAAAGGGCAGATTCATATGCAGAGCTTCAACCCCATCTCTTATTCTCTTTCGCCCACGCTTCAGTTGTAAAGAAATACATATTTATTAACCTACATTCATCGACAATTACATCACTTGCATTTTTATTACTGCATGACAATTACCTAATGACCTTAAATTGTATCACCTAGCAACAGAGCGTCACGGGTAAAATTTCTGATGTGACCTTTTCTACCCTTCACCGTCAAAACCATTCCCAATCGTAGCGATAAAAAAGGCTATCGTCAATTGCGTTAAATATCGGTTATATAAGTTATTTAAGCTTTTTAATATGTCGTTGTAAAGTATCTGCAAATATTTAGTTAGAAAAATTGGTACTGAATTACACAAAACATTGCATTTTCCAAAGTTTATTTTGCAAAAATATGAGGATACACATACCTATTTTAATGTCAAAATATATTTATGTTTAAAATATTTAGAGCGGGTTTATATAAATATTTTGAAAAAGAAAACAAACCTTTACATTTTTATATATTAAAAGGATATTAAATAAAATATAATAAATTACTATACTAAGTATCATGAAATCCTTAAAATTGGAGAGAAAGTAGTCATCCTTCCTCTGGTTGGACTTAACGCTCGATGAGGTGCTCTGCAGATAACTTACAGTATTTTTTGTCAAAAGGTTTTCTCATATATCAGTAGTGTTTTGTACACGTGATGAAATGTGAACATACTTTGGCATGCTGCGTTTGTTAACTTAATATTTTCTAGTATTTCACCGAGATTTCCCTCAAAGCTTCCCATTGGAAGAGAGTAGACTACAATGGATTCTTTTACAACGGCAAATAAGCTTTGGTAGAGGTTTGTTTTTTCCAAAAGTCCCTAGAATATCAGCAATTCATCCCTCAGACCTACAATACAACAGAGTTTCCAGTGCACCTTTGCTAGAAAATTTTATCGATACAATATTTTCGTAGGCAGTTTATTGCATACATATTAGTAAAAGGATAAAAAAATCGTGCAGAATATGAAAATAATATATATTTTTAAAAACGTAAAACTTCTAAATTTTATACAATATGAAGCATAAATGTTTATCAAAATATTGGTGCTAACTCTTAAGTGTAGAGTATGAATTTTCATATTTTATTTGTCTATAGTCATGATGGATATCATCCTGTGGAATAAATAAGAGTATTTGGGGAATTCGAAATGAATTACGGGTTAGCATTGGGTATTTAAAGTTAATATTTCCGGAATACTTGAATAGAAACACGTTGGAAACTTCTCCAAGTTCCCTTGTATGCACGGCGCATGCGTGGTGCTGGCGATGGAGCGCTCTGTTGGAAATCTGAAGTAGTAGTGAGCAGGTCGTACCCCATCTCTTCTTCCAAATTATGGGGATGTTATGAAGACGCGGTACACTATAAAACTTGCATAGAAGACTGGCTGAGACTGATGCAGGGAGATCATTCCACGCTACGCTCCAAATATTACAAATACCAGCGAGAAACACCGCCTCCAAAACTTTCTACTAAGTTTTGCGCAGCTGATTTGGAAAGAGGTAGGAGAATAGGCATGGGACGAGTAATAAACGACAAGAACATACTGAAGTGTGTCAAAATAAGAACAATATTGCATCAGCAGATATTAAATCGAATCGAATTGTAAACACCTCTAAGCCTAGTAAGTGAAATAAAATTGAATTGGGTTAAAGAGACATAGGAAGAAAGAAAAAATTAGTAATGGCATGGTTTGGGCTTGGAGCTAGAGGACACAGAATGATGTTTCTGGCAGGAGAAACTGTCCAATCTGTGGTGGGAATGAAAATCGAGTGCACATTTTGGCGGAATTTGCCAATAAATTCACATAAAAATGCTTAAGTCCAGCTAAAAGGAGACTAACATGTTGGGGGATCGACTGGTTGACCAGAGGAAAATATGGGCAATAGTATGTGAAGCGAAGTCAAATTTGTTCAGTTAGAGGCAATTTACCTCCATTTTTTCTTTCTTTTTTTGCCACTTTTAACGTATATCTTGAATATACACGCACCCATGCAATACGCTTTTGTATAATGACTTTAGCAATTTAACACTAATAAAATACCTTATCTAATCTAGTTAAGAGAAACATTTTAGACGTGACATAGGCCATCTGCTGCCTTTGTAATAGGACTAAGAGAGGCTGCTATCGTACTGCGAGAAGGATTAGATGTGACGTTCCTACTTCGAGGCAAGTATTATGATATATTCTAGTGATGCAAAGGAAAAGAAAGGAGAAGAAAACAGAAAATAAAATAACGAGGGGTTTTCTTACGTTGGACAAAAGATTTTCGAGGTGTTGAAGCTAAACCAATAAAATGATACACAATAATTAACATACAGGAACAGATCTAAGTCTGTTCCGAATTAAAGTTTATTTAACAAATTTAGTAGGATAAACGTCCCCTGGCAGCATTACGAGGGCTGCATAAGGTATTCCCACTGTATTGGGGCTACAGCATTCCATCTTCCAATAAAATTGTTACAGGAAGTGTAGCTATATAGGAAAAGAATTTTTCCCCAAAAGGGGCAACTACTATCTTTAACACAGCTAAGAGTAGCTGGTGTATTGCAATGACCTAGATTGCCTACAGTAGCAGAGGTTTTGGAAAAACTCAATTTTACAGTCTAAAGCGCCGATGTGTTAGAAACTTCTCTGCTTTAGTTGTGTCTTAATAGTGTGTAGCTAGGAGAGCTGTTTACCTACTGAAAGCCCTATTTGATAGTTTTTATCCGCCTGTATGTATCTACAGCTTTCACCTTTATAGTATTTCATCACGCTGTACAGCTAAAGGGTAAAGTTTCCCTCACATGAAGAATTTAGAATTAAAGTTGGATTGAGTTAGAAATCACAACTATCTATATACCTTTTTGTCTTTGCTACCTTAAAATCAAGAGCAGTTGAAGTGAATTTTAGCATGTAATACAAATTACGTTTTAAAAACGTAGATGCTTCACCATCGGCTAATAACTTCCTTCAGAGAAGAAATTTAAATGCGGCGTAAAATAAGAGGTAAGTTTTTCCTGCTTTCGAATCTCTAATACATTAAAATATTTTCTTCTGATAAGCTTTCATATACTTATTCTCTAATAAGTTACTATTATGGATTAAATGCATATAATTATTGTTTGTTCAGTCTTTTGAGACAGTGGAAGGTAGAAAACCGGTTGCTCATGTCCGCGTCGGCAACGTGAGCGGCTCTTTGTGCTAGCTACCACACCGAGCTCGCGACGTCCTGATCTCTCCCTTCCACCGTCTCAAAGACTCTAAACAAACTATAGTATACTTTAAGCAGAAGTGTGTGTATATATATTAATATTCTAACGTTATTGATTCAACAATTTACAACTTTAGTAACCAAGCTTATTTATTAAGGCTTTTCATTAATTTAATTTTTTATCTGGCGTGAAACTCCTGCCTACGATGTGCTAAACTTACTTATACTTTACATACACACATAGTTACACAACGAGACAATTCTGCTGATTAAGTTTATTTCTTTTAGGTTATAATTGCTTTTCACAAAATAGTTAAATCGAGTTGTTTCAATGTTATCGCAATATAAAATTAGTAACCATAATTAGAACTTGTATTAAGACTAGATACATTATAAATCACGATAAGCTATACAACGAAATGCTTTAATATTTCTTTCTTAACTGTATAAATAACTTCTACTCTCCCTCTTAAGATAAAATGCAGAAAAAATTAGAAATTACAAGTTCAACATCAAGTTTGACCTAGCCACTCTGCAATAAGCAAAGTTGTTGAGCTTGCTCGTCCATAAGGATAGCGCGGATCTCCACTCAGCACACCTTAAGCCTGTCAAGTTTCGCGGAAAGCCGCACCGCGCCTAGTTGTATGTACTGAAGTATGTTATCTATAAGGCGTGGTATAGTATATCGTATAGATCTTGAGAAATAATTGCTCTGTGATGCTTAAAATAATAAAAATAATACTTTAAGCTAGATATAACTATATAGCTATATATTTTAGATGCTTTATAAAACATATAATGCATTTCAATAAAATGAAAACATCAATGAGAAAAGCTAATATACATAACAAAACAAATGTTTATTTCGTTTAGTGCAACTCAGGATGTGATCGGTAAAAATTGCAGGAAAATGTATAAATTAATCCTGAAGGGGATAGAGAGAAATATGAGGTAATAATTTTACTATGGCACGACTGGCCATGAAGGTCCCAGGCCTATTCGACTACCAACCTCCTGTCAACACGCAGGAGGCAGAGGTGGGCGATCATCCAATAGGTAAGCGGAGGCGTTGTGGTCAACATCATGTGTCTCTCTAGTCGGAATACTGTTTTCGTGGTCCACAGTTCATCACTAGCCGTCACTTCCCTGAGTGGACGATGGTCCCATTCATGGGTCCTAAATTCTGCACCTCTAAGAATGGCCTAGAACCTATCGCATTCCGTGGCTGAGATCTGTAGCACCGCGCTCTAACCCATTGTGCCACGGAACAGAACGAACAGAAAATGGGAACATTAAGAAATGGGAAATGCAAATGTATAACAGAAGAGAACTCAAGTCCAACATGGGATAAACTTTAATGTGTTTATGGGAAAGTAAGAAATGAATAAATTACTCCACGCTATTTCTTTTGTGTTGCACCAGGAGGGGTATTCCTAAAATATTGACCAGTTCAAATTTTGGGTACTCAACTTTAAGTTTGGTTTAATATATTTCAGTAGTAATCTGTGATTATCTCCTTATTTCTAATATTCTCAATCAACATTAGCTTTACGATTATCTTTACGTATTTGGAATTGTATTTATGGTGAAATCAGGGCTCTTTGTACATAACTGGTTTTATGGGGTTTAAATGGTGTGGGGTGGCTTATCTCTTAGATAAAGCTTTAGTTGTGGGAGGGGTACACATAACGCTGAACTACTGTCGCGCGTGGAGTGGAAAACAGCTAACAGTCTACCACTTACTTGCCTCAAACCAAGTAAACACTACCTCTTTCCACTAGCTAAACCCCTATCTACTTGGAAGGGGTCCCCTACCCGGTAGCTAAAGCATCACTTAACAGACAGTATTTGTGTAGTAATCGGTTAAAACTTCTGTAGTAGGAAAGAAAAGAAATGTGTGATGACTAAAAATGACAAAATATTTATTCTTAAATAAAAACTATTTAAGAAACAAATTTCTTCCGTTTAGCACAGAATATTCCCAAATTAAATTAGATAAATGACCGTTTCCTTTCTAAATTGCTAGTCGCATATTAACACATACATTAACTTCTACGCTGAATAGCATAGCAAGAAGAAAATTTGGCCAGCAAACCATGATTCCCATAGTCTGGTTGTCGGATTTTACCTCACTTGGACAGGGTTTTGCATCACCTGTCGGTTAACGTGCGTGTCTACGCTCCGACAGGTTGAGCCGGTTAAAAAGCTCCATTTACACACCTCTATTGGGGGCTGTAAAGAATCCCCATCAGTCATTATTTCAATTTCACAAATTTGAAGCTAACCCTTTCGTAGCGATCCTCTTCAAGCACAAAGTGTGGATTACATATTCATGAACGGAGAATTATTTTCAAAGCTATAACGTTAGCACAAAATTGCAGATAGTTAACCATATGTTCGCTGCTAATGTTTCCGAGCTGGTGATATGGTTTCGTTTTTATTATTGCAGTGGAAACACTCGAATATCAGCGCTGTCGTTATTTAATATTCCTCAACATAATAGTGGCGTGGAAAAGCAAACAAATAATAACTGTCGGTTAACACTCCATTAAACTGGTGCTGAATGATGACCAGCGTGCTAATGTTGGCTGGTAAGAGTAAACACTATATGTGACGTTAGAAAACTTTGGGAAATACATCACTATGCAATAACATTTGATGACTTATATCTGGTTTTATAGCCTCACGATATGACAAGAGCGTCAACTTGAAATAGTTTATGAGAATTTGCGGTAATGCTCAAACAAACAGAGAAACTTTATTACGTAGCTATTCATGACACAATAAAATAATCATCTGTTATTGATGTACTTTACATTTTAAGCAATGCGAACAACCATAATCGTAGCTCTGTAAAATCACATAAAATAGAGAACTATTGACTTCATTACAACTGTATATTCAATTAAACATGAAGGGAATAATGTTGAAACTGACAACGATATAATTATTACTTACAAAATTATTATACCTTAAATCAAAGCCCACAATTGCAGCAATAAAAGCTGCTACTTCTAGTCAGTGTATATAGACCAGATATGAGAAATGAATACTTTTGGCTCAGCTAGCTCTCGTATTTAAGTAAAGTTACCCGAGCTCTTTTCAGAGGCCCGGCTCACCTCGAGCTTCATATTTTTCGGAGTGTTTACTGGCAAGGTAAACCGACATATTAACAATACTTCTGCACTGAACCAAACGAAAAGTTCAGAATAATTTTAAAAACATATTGGGGATATTTACAGGCTTAGAGAAAAGACCTTTCTCTTTCACAAATCAAATGCACAAATCATCTAAGAAGATATTGAAATCAAACATTTCTTACTTGTTTTAAATCTTCTATAATATTTAATGAAAATTACCAAAATAATCTAAACATCTTTCAGTAGTATCTTTTATGCAACGTAGCTAAATTCTTTTACTACGAAAATATTTGAAAGATAGAAAACATGTGCGAAATTCACGCAACTCTCCCTACCTGCTAACGTTTATTCTCATACCTCTTCTACATACCAATCTTAAGCAAGCTTATTTTCCTTTCTACTTCTTCTTAATCTAGATAAACATTTGCAGAAATAGTTGCAGTATGCATTTCTTTTAAGAAAAAGAAAAACAAAACATGATGATGCAGATGGCTAAAGAGATAGTCAATAAAAAGCGAATCGGTATGTAGTGACTTAGAAATTCGACTTAAAGAGTACGACATCACAAGAAACGAAAGAATGGTGATTTAGCATTTCAAAAACATTATGTTTACGTTGAAAAATTTAAACCATTAGCAACAAATGTCTAGAAAAGTATTCATTCCACTAAGGAGTTTATAGACATACATTGTGATTTCAACGAGAAAATATCTTTCTCATACAGTAAGCGTTAGTCTATATGTTTTTATGGTTTACTAGCTATACTAGTTCTATATTAGTTCAGAATGAAAAGAACTTCATAGGGCATTCGCATGAATTGAGGATGCATTTGATTAGTCATGCAAATATCTTAAACACATTTGATTTTATAAAAATCATAAGTTATTCCTGCGAAAATAGAAAATGTTTCATTATTTTCTATGTAATGGTTAGTTTGGTTTGTTGGAATTTTCTTGAAAGTATTGGCGTCTCATCCTTGAAAGATACTGAACTTAAATAACAAGTTTGATATTTATCCGACATTCCGTTTTTCCGTTGTGTTCGCAAAATAAAACACACACACACACACACACACACACACACACACACACACACACACACACAAAAACGCACGACGACTTTTTCTAAGGAGATTCGGAGACGCGAATACATGCATTTACGGCAAGTCTCGATATAGTCTACTATAGGTAGACGCAGAGAAAGCTGGAAAGAAGCATTGTTATTTTTATGAACACTAATGTGCTAAAAGAGCCTTACATTTTTTGCTTTAGTTTTCTTCGAAAACAATAAATGTTAAATCCCCGTAAAGGTGCGTATCACGGAGAGGCCCCCGGATCCGGGGCAGAGCACCGCATGCCCTTTATGCTTCCAACGTGACCCCTGGGAAAGAAGGTTGAGGGGAGAGACCCGAAGGCGAGCAGATCCAGATGTCGACGGGCGCAAGCACGGGCGGGGTCCCTAACGTTTCCAGATAGAACTCATATTTTCCCCATAAGCCACCAATCTTCAAGGGTCCCTGAGCGGAGTCCCACACTGAGTAGATACCCAACTGAGCGATACCGCAGTGACACCACGGAAGAAACCTTTACAGAGCGCAAGTTACCGCCCTGTCGCAACCCGCCGAGCACTGTCGTCTGGTCCTACAACCCTGAAATAGATGGTGGGTACAGGAAATGAGAGGAAGGAAAGTCGTGGTAGAAGATAAATCACCCCAGCATTCGACTGGCGATCCGGGAAAACCACGAAAAACCCATAGGCGGAGTGGGCGATCGCTGCGGATCGATCCCGGAACCTTCCAAATACGAGCCAAGAAGTAACCGGCTGAGCCATCCCGCTCGGTTTGTATCCACGTATACTAATATGAAAAGTTTGGAGAGATAAGGTTATATTTCAAAGAAACAACGTATTAATGTTTCAATTTTCTGAAAAGTTCTAAAAGCACATTTTTTTGGGGGGGTGGAAGGTTATTCTCAACGTTCCGCTCACTTATAGCCACTATTATTACTTTTAGATTTGCGTGTTCTTTTACTCTGATTAATTCCCAATCTAAGATGTAGGTAAATCTTACGAGAATGCGCAAACATCAAAATCAAGTAGAACACGTTTTAATAACAGTAACATATACAAAGTTGGGCTTCATACAAAATTCAAGATGAGATTCTTCACAAATTGTTCAAGCTGAAGGAGGCACTAGTACCTTAACATAAAACAAATACTCATAAATAGCTAAAATACAGGCATTGAAGGTACAAGTATCCTTAACCTTAATTCGAACACTCATAGCTTAAAACAATTAATCACCCACAATTAACAATGCGTCGTTTCACTCATAATGAAGTTATAAATTTAAAAACTACAGAATAACAATGACAAATTTGTAATAAGTTTAGACAAGGTTAAAACTCATTAAAACCGTGCCTGCAACTACACCTACAAAGTAAAGTGCTGGACGGATTCTGAGCTTCCTTACTGGCTGAGCTTTAATTTCAGCCATGACGGCGCCTCTGGTTCCTTTTTTGGCTCTAGGAGCGTTGCGCTCGTTCTGACCCTGGCTAGGTTTGTACCTGTTAGACAGGACCCAGTTAGTGCCGAGATCCGGAGGTGAGCATTGGTGAGTAATTCTTTGGCTGACTAACTACCGAATTTCTTGATCTATTATTTAGTTTTTGCCGACTCCTTGTGGATGTGCTCGATATTCTATGAAATTCATGTTTAGCCATTCATGAATTAAACAGAGCCAAAGGTTTCCTTTCATGCATACTGCCGAGTCGTGTCTAGCTGCCCCGTTAATGGATTGTTATCCGTTATTTATTGGTCAAATCGTTTACTTTGTAATGCTGGTTTAGATTTTGCGTGTAGGGGGTTCAAATTAATTCTGGTCCAATTAATTTTGTTAAGCATATAAATCGAAGAATATAAACTTGAAAATTTTAACAAGAACAAATAACAGATTCAAACCTTAGAAATTCTAACAAAACAAATTTAACACATATAAACGTTAAAAGCCTTAACAAAATTAATTGAAACGGAGTTAAATTAACCCCCCCTGCAACATCTATACCAGTATTGCAAAGTTAACGATTTAACCAATAAATAACATAACCCATAAACGGTGCAGCTAGACATGACTCGGCAGTACGCATAAAAGGAAACCCTCGACTCTCTAATTTATGACTGGCTAAACATGAATTTCACAGAATATCGAGCACACCTACAAGGAGTCAGCAAGCCTTAAATAATACATCAGGAAATTCGGCGGCCAGTCTGCGAAAGAATTACTCACCAAAGCTAGCTCAGGATCCTAGCACTAACTGACTCCTGCCTAACAGGTACAAACCTAGGCAGGGTCAGAGCGAGCGCAACGCCCCTAGAGCCAAAAAAGGACCAGAGGCGCCACCTAGGCTGAAGTCCGAGTCGAGAAACTAAAAATTTGCTGAGGGCTATGGAATATGTATATTCGGTCTAAAAATCTTAATAGCAACGGGCAAATCCAAGCAATGACACATCGGTCAGAAAAGTCCAACTTCCCGCTGTAATAAAAATTTGCTAGGCCATAAAACTTAAAACCTTACCCACAGATCTGGCCGAAGTCATAGCCGGATTCCAACTCACATGAGAGACGGAAGGACAGCTTAGAAATCACCCGACACTGCGAACCTAGCATAGCAGGTGGCCGCGAAAAGAGCGCGGAGAATACGCCAAAACCTCGCGACGAAAAATATGGAAACCATCCGGAGACAAACCGACAGAAAATAAATCTCATAAACGTGCGCTTATCACATATTATAAACTAATTATAACTTTTAAATTGGCAAGGGCGCTAGAAACAAAGATACTTCTATCACGACCAATTGCGCCTTCTTCTTGTTACCGAAGAAACTTTTTTAGGGAGGCGATTATTGGTACAATCTACTGAATTATTTTCTGTAAGTGAATATTAGGGCTATGGTTCAGTGATATGTTAGAAACATGATATCTCCAAAGTTTTTATTTGGATAAACACGCTTTTTCTAAATTTTAAAATCAGAAATCTGTTGAAACTGCAGAAATGAGCATGAACATTACAATACATATTCATATCATTCGCAGTCATGAGGAACATTACCGTCAGCTGAGATGAAGTTCTTGGAATCCGCGAGTGGGTGCATATACGTAATAAGAAATGAAACAATAAGATTGAATTGAAATGTATTCCTCGATAAACGAAAGGATGGTGAACAATAAAACAGAATAGAGTATCATATCGTAGGAATATCGGAAAATAGATTTAGAGAACGTATTAAACTTCCAATCTGGAGCTAAAAGCGACTCAGGGAGATCTCATTTTAGGTAATTTAAACCTATGGGTTGTAACAAGTGAAGTCGCCCCATTCCTAAAGAGAGAAGAAATGAGTCCAATTGGGTTTTAGTGTTGTATAATAAGCTCCAGTATAAATCCACATGAATAATCTTATTGTTTGGCGCGGTAGAATCAGAGCAGTAAACAGCAGGAAACTTGAACAAATTCCCTCCTACCAATCTCTAATATCTAGTTAATATGTTGCAAATATTTCGTTGACAGGATATATTCTTGAAATATATGGAAATGACCCATGTAATCTCTACCATCAGCCAATGACGTCTACCACTGTAGAGTAATCGTCACCGTTGGTTACTCAACATATAAAAGGGTCAACTTATCCTTCTTAATGCCGAGTTCGAAGGATAAACAAGTACGTTGAGGTGCCGTGTGTGGTGCTTCGAGCATAGTAGTGTACAGGTAATTTACAAGTGTTGGTTTTGGAGAAGAGTTTGTAATAAAAGCAGACTCATTTAAAAATACAGGACCAGTCTAAGTTATTTAATTTACCTAGTAGCTAGTTTTAGCAGGATATATATTTCATAAAAGAGTAAAGATTTAGGAACCTCAATTATTTAAACGGAACTGCATTAACTGCATAATATTGTAATGAAATAGTTATGAATTACCTCTCTTAGCTCTAACACAGATTCATTTGTTAAAATAGATAAATGCGTATTATAATTATAATAATAATAATAATCATAATAGATTACAATGTTTAACATTAGCCAAGATATATCATACCGTAAATAATTTCAAGGAGAAAAACTAGTTTTGAATATTGCTTTTAGTGTGTAAAATACGTTCGAATTATACACGAAATATCATTTAAACCATCGTAAAGAAATTAAAGCGTGCATTTTGTTGACAGCACAATTACCTATATAGCATTACTTAAGGGAAAAAAATATTTTTTCAGAGTGATTTGTCAAATTTGATAAAAATTAAATTCTAGTGGATTGAGAATTCTGAATATTTAAGACATATACAACAAGAATATGTGGTAAAAATGTTAATTTTAAGTATATAAAGGCTTAATTTGCATATTAATGCCAGTGATGCTTATGTAGGACACGCTCCTGTTTTATATGCCTATATTTCCTAACATCCAAAGATTTCTGAACTCAAATGAAGAGGAACTACAACAGAACCAAGCAGGATGGTGAAAGCCCTGATTATGTTCCTGGACACAACGTTTTTAACGACGTATATAAACCTGTTTTTCTTAGTTTAATAATGTTTAATATTCAGGTACACATTACTAGTGTACTACTGAAGCTATAGGCATGAAATGTTTACTGCTTATTCACTGCTTAGGTGAAACTATGAATAGAATTTGATTAGTTCTAAACACTTTGTTTTTAAAAAACTGTAATCTTAAATTGAAGTAATTTTCTTTAAAAGAAATCATATTTAGAAAGGTAGAGTATTTTTTTTAGCTTTTTAATAAAATGTACCAGAAATATATAAAAATTGCACTGGCTGTCTTACCTTGAGCGACATAAATATATCTCCAAAATACTAGCTTCAGTAGTCCAAGGACCAATCAGTACATTTCGTTCAGGCATTTACAAACTGAATCCGAACTGTCCACCATTTAACGAGGAACCTAAAACAAGGTCATGAGCCAGATTGGCTCCCCCTTCATAGACATTACCACACTGGTTTGGATTTGGGAACGTCTCTGCCATTCTGAATGTTATGTGTAGTGGATTCCTTCTATCTATCTTTCTTGGAGGAATTATCAGCAGCAACAGCTAGCAGTTTTATCGGCTGGGATCCTGTACAAAACTCTCAGCATATGTCAGCGTAGAGAAGTGTAAGCCTGGCGCTGTGCGACTCCATGGCGTCAACCATCATGTGAGTGGAAGGATTGAGTCACCCCGCGCATCAAGAGGACGAGTAACATAGTCTACATTAGAGCGGGTATTTAACTTGGAACTGTGGAATAGCGCGAGAATAATTATTTATTGTATACAATTGTAAAACTTTGCAACGCACGTAAATATGGCAAGAGGAACTAATAGCTAGAGGGAAATATGTAAAAGTATTTCATTTGCATTGTAAAGTTAAAACGTGTCACATTTCTTTGAGAAAGAATACACCTTATTGTATGGCTGTAAGAATCGAAAACCTTATGGAGTTTGTTGTGGAAGCGTTAAATTATATCCGTTCCTGCTTTATCAATAACTTAAAAATTGTATCCTCTGGGGTACTTCAAGTTTGACGTGCAGAAAATTGGCCTAGCATTTTTGTATTATGTATTATATCAGTACAATATAAACGTATCTCCCAAGCGTATATACATAACATTTGAAATAAAATTAGATCCACATTTACAATATTGCAACATAATGATGATACAACACTTTAGTACAAAATAAACTTACAATATCATGCTACAGTTATTAACCGCCCCCTGCAGAACCGACGACCTTGTGATCGAGGCACTATGGATAATAATGCCTATACCCTGAACAGTGCTATCCCCTTATCTGGCTTCAGCAATCCCCTCGAGTTGATTGGCAGCCTATCTTAACTTTTTTCTGGCTGGTGGATAATAGTTGCATATGAATTAAAGAGGTCGTCAGCTAAATGGTTGAGTTTCAGAAAATATGCTCATAAATCCTCATACTATAATTAGTTACATGTCTTTATTTAATCACATGTGCTGTAGTTTCCGCAAAATTAATATTTATCGTTACTTCGAGATACTTCATTGTATGCATTTAAATAATAGTCTATAAAATGTAATATAACCGTGAGTTAAACATATTAATTTTAACTGTTTTATGCATCATAAAACTGTAAACCATGTGCAATATACAAAAGGTATAATGTTAAATTAAGTTATGAAAAAATGCTTTTACAAAATACGGAACAAATAATCCGGTATTTAGGGTAGGAAGAGCTGAAATTCGTAAAAAGATTCTCTCTTATTTCTTTTAAATGTATTTATTTAATCACAAATATAGACAAAATCGAAATTAAAAATCCAACTTAAGTATACAGATAGTAGCTTTAACCTCCTTGAAACTACAGACATGTGCAGGTAGACTTACAAATAAAGCATTATTAATTATTATTATTATTATTATTACCATGATTATACAATAGCAGGGCCATATATACAAACTACTGCTATTAAAAATTATACGGGACAAACAAAATCAGATTAAGTTGCAGAAAGAGCAAAATCAGTATAATCAATAAATACGCTGGTCATTTCCCGAGCTGGTTTGCTATGTTCCCTTCATAAAAGTATAAGTATTTTGGACAACTTTTACAAGGTAGCGCCTTCCATACACTCAGGTGTAGGTTTTTCTTGCTAGTCCTATATCATTTTTACTTTCTCTAGCATGTACCTGGTAGGTAGAGAAGGTATTGCATTCCACCCAAAAATTCTATACAGAGATGTATTTTCACCGGAAATACATGTTTCGAGTCCTCCTGAATCCCCTCCAAAGAATTTAGAAAAATTTTCCGTGTGTAGCCTGTGCCTGTGAACAGCATAACTCAAAAACGAAAAGTCGAATAAACACCAAACTATTTAGGTTTAATGTGTTTCAAAGATACGAAGATTTTCAAGAAAATCCCCCACCTCAAACTATTATGGAACATTTTTCGAAGTTTTAATTTTCTAAACAAATGGCTAACGATTTTGATTAAAATACCACATATTAAAGGTATTTCCATTACAAATAAAATGTATATATTGAATTCTATGGGAATAGCCTAAGAACTCCTCTTCATTCGGGAGGAACTTTGTATAACTGCTAAACATTAAGGGACGTACGTCACAAAAAATGTAGATCTGTTTAAAACACACAATTTATTTCAAATACGTTTTTGTGATATAAGCCATTTCTGAGATATCCGTTGTTAAAGATTCGAATGGTTCATTACTTGGTCATTCTCTTTAAGTCCTTTAAACATTTCGTTGTTTCTCGCGATTGCATTGAAACAGTATGGAATTTTAAGGCCAGCATACAGGGACCAGTTCTTAAGCATTTGACTATAGACGTTCTCTTTATATCTAAAATGTCTAATGTACTTATTACTGCAACGGTTTATTCGAGTCAAAATGTAACAAATAGAAAAATAAGGTTTAGCAAGAATAGTCCGCATACGCATTAATAAGGGATAAAGGATAGAGAAAGTCATGTGAATGTTTCACAACAGATTTTTTTCATAGAACTGGCCTTTGTCGATAGAACAAGCTTCATGTATCAGAATTTACTTCAAACCAAAGGGAAAATGGCTCACCTTCAGCAAATTATAAGGTGTTAATAGAGTTAGATAATGTATGTCGCTATAGGAAACTAGATGCATTGACAGAATTTCCTGCACTCGGCAATGCCGGTTGTTAATTTGGGAAACTATTCATTTAGACACAACGCAAAGTAATCCTGAAAAACTTTCCAATATTCAGCTATACAAGAGAGATATTATAATAACCATTCATATGCTGAGAACACATATTAATATAATTTATCACAACACATGCTTTTCAATTAACAGTTCAAAAGTCCTTTATATCCGTCAGAGAGGGACATTTACAACAACACGATTGCGCCGTTCAACGCATTCAATATGTTGAACGACCTGGTTAATGGCGAGATACACTGTCACAGATCAAAACGATAAGAGCTGGTAGATCGTGGCATTTGTTGCAAAAGCCAAAGAACTTACAATTATTCAATTCAAAGCGAGTCCGCGCAACCAAGTCTGAGACAAGTATTTTGAAAACGTACAGTAAAAGTATTAATTGTTATTACATTTAAATGCAATTTGCGATGAATAATATGCATTACATTTTCATTTCTTGTGAGATTCAAATGCCGCCCCATAAAACATTTATATATATATATATATATATATATATATATATATACCTGTCAGGTGATAAGTATTTGTATATAATGACAAAGCTGTTAAACTGAGTAAGTGTGGTCTATCATGATAATTTTGTTAGAGTAAGAATGTAATTAAGGGTATTAAAATTCAATATAAGTGTACATTATTTGTATCATAAAGCCAGAAAACTGCCAGTGGAAGCCAAGTTTCGCGTCTAAAAATGTACACCAGGCGAGAAAAACTTGCAGTTTACGACACTTGTTAGCGCAGTGCCTTTGTTAAAGTATCGGAAGGTAATGTCCCTTTATATCATATCAAGCATGACCGAATTCACGCAGGAGGACATATTTTTTCGAGGAAGTACCGTCACCATGTTAGAGTAATGTCATGTGACGTAAAGCTAAGCCAGTCAATGTATAAGATAGAACGACGTAAGATAAGGAAACGATCAGGAGCGCAAAATTTTCATTCAATAAGAAAGAGTGTCTCTGGGAAAAATTCCTGGAAGATTGGTTCATTTTCAGTGTTCCCATCTTACAGTGAGCACGTAACTCGCTTGTTTGAATACGCCGAGGAAATTCTCAGAGTATCAGCATTGAGCGAGCATGTAAATAACGCATTAAAATACCCCCACGGCCTTCTAAATTTATCAGCGCAAAGAATATAAGTTACATGTGTCGAGGATTTCCTCTTAAAGGAGATATGAAACTGCGTAAAGATTGTGTTTCATTACGCCGTCACAAGTGCAAATACTAAAATACTCCGCCGCCTCATATGACGATTCGATACTACGCCTCACAGGTGCGCGAGGAAAGAGGGTAAAATGCATCTTCAGGTAACATTGATAATGGTTTTCTTGAATACGAGAAACTATTTACAAATGGAATGCTTTATTTATATTGTTTATTTTATTCGCGATTGTTTCCGTGGTATTCTATACGGCAAGAAGAATGTTCCATGCAAACCGACGACATCTAAAGCAAATAAAATATACACGTATTAAAATGGTGCATTGTGCGACTATCCGTGTTCAGTTAGTATGCTTTAAACCTATATAACCTGCTGTACCAAATTTGTTTCTAAGGTAATTTTTTAGGTTTTAGGTCTTTTAATGGGCCTCTTTCTAATTGCATATCATATTAACCTTCAGCAATAAAATTAAGCTTTTTTAGCTGTTTTGCATTGTAAAATATTATTTTTAAATAAAACTGTACTGTTTTAATAATAAGAAGCAAAATCTATTCAACATCAGTAAAATGTAACTCCGTCAGCATCCAAGCGTGCTATCACACCGGTTATTTGCTTGAGCCTCCCGTACTTTACGATAGGTACATTTGACTGCAGTCGCCGAGACTCGAACTCACGACTTTTCGCTTTTAATGAATGGCTAGTTCATTTGTCTCACTCTAAAGGCCACGGCTATTCGAATTTCTTCGGCTGTGGTGCCGGTGAAAGGTATATGAAAGCCGGTTTAGGAATTGAGGAAGAGTGATACATAGTAAAATAATTCCGGAAATAAAGGGTTATATAAAAGTAAGTGAAGTGATATTCTGCATAAATTCTCAGTCCTTCATATGCTCTGATGATAAATGATATTTCTTTACTAAGGAACCCTGGGTCCGCACCTATCCTCAAAGCCATAACCATATGTAATTATCCGAAGAATTTACATGCTGATTCAGAGAGGTACACTAGCAGATTATCACAATCAAATGAACGGAGTTTCAAACAAGTAGGACGTGAGGCAACCCACCACAAAATTGCAACCACAACCTGAGGCTTGTCCTATACACCCTCAAAATATGGTGCCGCAAACGTGATGCCTCGCGATGGTAACAAGGTATATTTCAACAATCCCCAATTCGAGGAAACAGGCATGATACTCGCATAGGTGGCCCTAGAATTACCTAGGTACATATAAAACACGCGCGTATTACATAAACAATATGCATATTATTGCCTCATTATATCATAATTTATTTAAATGGCATAATTATCACACGCTATCTTCACCTTTCTGATTCACAGATGTAATTATTTTTGCGGTTCCAAAATGCAAATCTTGAATTTTATATTTCTATAGCAGTGGCAGAAGCTGAACGTTCTTTAAAGTCAGGCAAAGTCAATGTCATACCTGAGTAAACAGCATGCTTTTGTGGCTGTTATGAAGTCTAACATGTATTTATTCGTGCAAAATAGCTAAGAAGGAAACGTTTGCGACTCGCACAGTTCAGAATATTCTGTCGACTATCCTATTTTTACTTTCTTTACCACTACGTATAGTAAGTAGAGGAAGTATTGCATTTCATCCAAAAATTAGATACCGGGATTTTACTGGAAACACGTGTTTTGAGGTGCACTGAATGCAAATAAAGCATTTTTGGAAACCTGTCCGTGTGTCTGTGAACAGCATAACTCAAAAACGAAAAGTTGAATAAATACCAAACTTGGTATTTGAGTTTAGTATCTTCTATGGATGCGACACGAAGATTTTCAAGAAAATTCGCCCACCTCAGACTACCCTTTACATGGAACATTTATGTCATAGTTGTTTTTCCAGCGAACATTCCCGATATATTCCCGTTATTATTTTAATTTTCCAATACTTATACTTTTGTCAAATGGGAATTCGATTTATTTTTTATGCCGTGGACATGCAAAGAGAATGGAATGCTCCACATGGCAGCCAGCTCTTAAAAGAGTTGACTATCACTTAAAGCCTACCATATTCCCCTTGCAACTACAAGAAAATTAGCAATAATATAGTTTCTGCAAACGTTTATCTCAATTAACATTAAGTATATGAAGAATCAGCATTTGTAAGAATAATGTGTACAAGAGTAGAGAAAATCATATGAGTGCAAAACGTCAGACTTTAAATACACGGAAATCAAGAGGTAAATACTGGATTGCCTACTTCAACAAGATGACCACGCATTTAATCACAGATTGAAATAAGTAAGAATAAGTCACTGCAACGTGATTGAGTGCTCATATTCCGAGTTCTTAACCGAGAGGTCCTTGGTTCGATTTCCTGGAGGGGCGTGAGAATTTTGCTTTAAATTTAATCACTCTATATTCTCCACAGAGTTTGGAAAAATAAACGTGGATGAATGTAAGTGTTATACCATAAATGAAGTTAAGCTCAACGACAACTTACAATTTATCGAGACACAGATACCAAAATTTGTTTCTCAAATCAAGTCAAAGCTCCCAATTTGACCATAAAAGTTAAAAGAACTATACAAATGAAACAACTTAAAACATCGTAGATTAAAGTGTTCGCTACTAAAGGTTCACATGTAACTAAGTTATCCCAACTGCCTTCATAATCCCGACAGGAATGGCAACTGTATCTAACCAAACAAACAAATAAAGATAGATAGTAAATGGTTCTGGAAGGAAAATACGACATTTAAGTTTATCTGTTTATAAACTTACAGGAAGTAGATTAAGCTAGCTGCCGTGACAACAGAATTTATAAGAGGAAAAAGAAAAACAAAGAAAATTTGCGATGTAATCATATAGCTAAGTCAGTATGATTAAAAGGATTACAAAGAACACCTTAACTTACGCCAAGTAGCGCTCCAAACGCAATATGCAGCCAAAATTATTTTTCTCTTTGTCTCCATTGACGCACTTTCTGGGATGGATTTGCTTGGGCATCAAGATTAACGGAGGTGGTACCTTAATTAAAGCTGAAATTATTCCCAAGACATCACTATCATAGAAAACTAACTTTGTTGTAATTGCCCATTAGAAAATAATTGGCTTCCTTACCTTACGCAGAACAGCTTCCTAAGACATGAGTTAACAAAGAGAGCCATCCCCAGCTGACTCCGATGTTTAAACAAGTGTAACTACATTATATTCCTTCTCACCATTACTCATTTCCAGGCATAATTACTCTGCAATCTGAGTGTTATCTAATACATACATACATCAAGGGAATGATCAAAAGAGGAACTCTGTTACAACTAGCAGGTGGGATTGCAGTTCTCAGAATTTGAATCCTTCCAGAAAGTACTTTGTTGCTTGTTTCAAAACGCATACATTTTAAGTCCGAGTGTTATCGGAAACGACTTAATCGGTTTTATCTCTGAAAACTCGTCTTCAATGGTTATAAGGTATTGCGGCATCAAAATTGACGTCCCTTATAAAGTCTTAGACCTACAGAGAAGGTAAGTGAAGTGAGAATAATGTAAAGGGTTTTAAGTGAGCCTGGGATCAAACAAGCTGAGGATTATCCGACATCTGTGTTTTCGAAATAAGGGGACAGAGCTTACTCATACGGCTTTCGGGGCCTCGATATACCCAGGCACAAATGATAGCCGGGTTAAACCGAATTTCCCACTTCTGCAAAGACGAAGTAAAGAAAGAAAAGAAAATATCTGATCCGTTACAGTTCATATGGTTTTCTCTGCTCATTCTTCTAAGTACTACTTATACGTTACATGAAACTATCTACTTTAAAGTGGTATTAGTATGGGTTGGAGTGTCAAATTGAAGTATAATTTGGGTGTGGGTAGACGTGATGAGGTGTAGGTGTTGCCGCTGGCTCCTGATGAATGCTCTGGAAGATCTTGTAGATTCAGATGCTGTGAACTTTGAAATGCTTGGTTTGAAATAACCGCATTTCTCACAAACCCTCACAAAGGGTATGGGAAACTTATTTCTGGTGTGATAGAATTGAGTTTCAGGCGGATAATTTTTATTCCTAATAGTTGTGAATGCTAGCCGGTGTGCAATGCATAGCATAATGTATGAATGTTTCTTTGGGCCCGTTATATTTTAAGGTATACTAAGATTTCACTAGCTCTTAATTGTCACAATATTCACTCTTATCTCAGGTTTACCGTATTTGGAAGGCAAGATATTTATTACTTAAAGTATAAATCCATAAATGAATTTCACTAATAATGTGTTTTATGTAATTATCAACTCACTTTAACGATGCATAATATGACATTTAAATAAAATATTTACCTGCATATTTGGAAGCTCTGATGTCACAAAATATATTTTACATAAATTGTGCGTTTTAACGAGATCTACATATTGTGTGAAGTGCATTTGTGTCTCTCTTAGTTTATAAGGTATAAAATATTCATTCAAAATAATGAGGACTTCAAAGGCAATTCCCAGATAACTTAAGATGTACATTTTATTTATCATGCAAATAACTTAAATATATGGTATTTTAATCAAAATCGTCAGTAATGTTTGCGAAAATCACAAATAACTAGCATTGTTTCCATGTAAAGGCTTGGTTTTGGTGGGGGATACTCTTGAAAATCTTCGTGTCGCATCCTTGGAAGGGCTGAACTTAAATACTTAGTATGGTTGTAAACGAATTCTATTTTCGTAGCTACGCTGTTCACAAGGATACACACACGCACGTACGCGCGCAGCACTTCTTCTAAAAATTCTTTTTGGAATTAGGGAGTCTGAAACGTGCAATTCTGAGAAATATTGATATGGAACATTTGGGTGCAACGCTTTTTCTGCTTGCTACAGTTTAGCAGCAGAGAAAGTAATAAACTCGATGGACCAGGTAAACGTTTCAATTCAATCTTATTAATAATGCGGAAATTAACTTTGAGGCAGTATTCTTAACACTTGAATAATTTCAATTAAATTATATAATATGTAAATTCAATGACAGCCCACCTTGAAGCAATATATATGTAATAATTTTTAAAAAAATGTATGTAACAGTCATTGCATATGCTTGTATTATTGTAAACATGTTTAATAATGTTATGTGAATGCATTAAGTAATTTAATAATGTAAGAGCTGTGAGAATAATAAGTTTAAAGTTTCTAACAATGAGGTAACAATGAAGTAACCTTGAGGCAAAAATGAGTTTGAGAGTTTAAATGTTACTAGTCATGATTAGCGCAACGATAATGTAAATTTTGTGACAGTTTAAAAATAGCCAATCAACAGCCAGAAAAAGCTTAAGTAAAATGCAGGTATTCTAGTGGACTAGAATTAGCCAATCAGAGACTTGAAATACAAATTTTACGGGTTTGGACGGTTGAAATATGTTCAGTTGCCTGCAGACCTTGGTAGTAACCGGATGGAAGATGCTTCTTTAAAGAAATATTACGTATTCGTGTGAATCGTAAAATATGTATACGCGTTAACAAAGTGCAAGTATTAAATTAAAAGAATCTAACAACTCTTAATATCAGTGTAGTGCTATTTAATTTGTGCCAAGGATTAATAAAAATAAGTGGATTTAAACTTAAAATCTGTGTAAGCCTACATTCTTGTCGCACCACGTCCTGATTAAGAGAAACGTGTCTACAAACATTACTGACGCAGCCGAGGCAAACATAAATACTATCTATAGAAGCAGTTTAATAGAAAGTTAAAATATATTTTTTAAATTTGGAACGTAACAACAAAAATACATCTTCAAATCAGCTTTACATACGTAGTAGCATATTACGTAATAAACAATAACTTCTTCAAATTAACGACCAAAGCGTGATGCAAAAACTCCAACAACACAACACTTTCTCAAATTGGTTTTCCAAGTGTGGAAATAAATAAATAAACAACGTAAAGACAATAACTACTTCAAGTTAATGTCCATACGTGGAGCTAAATAAACAGCATCCTAGAACATATCTTCAACTTATAGTTCAGAAAAATACTGCAAGTCCTTCACGGTATAACAGATGATTTGACATAGGCACCCAAATCTGTATTCACGAACGTCTGTAAAACTACTGAGATACTATTAACAGTGGTTAACAAAATAATATATTTTTATAAGCTATAAAAACTCACTATTAATAAGAGAAATAATTTTTGCTGATTTACACACATTAACATACACCGATATTAATCGTAAGAACCAAAGAGTTTTGAACAAAACAACAGATGTATCAAAGCTTAATATTCAATGTTCAATAGTTCGGATCTAAACTAATATAAAAACATACTAATAGGTATGCCCTTAGGATACAAACCATCGCATATTGCTCCTTTAACAACAAAATTACACCCCTGGCTATTGCATCAACTTCAAGACCAAACACATTCAGAATACGTTAAATAAACATACATTTGTGTTTAAGTTTGCGATTTAACTATTCTGCGTATACTTTATGTCTGACATGTATTTCTAAAACACGACACCATGATTTCATCTCAACCCAGAACATAAGGAATAACAGGAATGCTTTCAATTAACTGAGGTTCCACCACAGCTGTCAATACGGGCGCGTGTTCATCAATTGCAATAAATTTAATACTTACTCCCCTGGTTAGTGTATCAACTTCAAGAGCAAAACCCTTCAAAACACAAATCAGTTAAAAAGTGTTAAATACTTTTGGTTTTAAGTTTGCAGTTTAAGTACTTTCCGTACACACTGTTTCTGACATAATATACTGACACGATCTCATCTTAACCCAGCAGATGGAATTCTATCTTCTCTAGAACATCAAAGATACTACAGCAACAAACAGGAATAATTTCAATTAGCTGGCATTCCCCGATATCTCTCTGCGCCCGCAAGACAGTTGAGACCAAGAAGTTGCCGAACCATCAGGAGTAAAAATATACAATTTGCTGAATTTTACTTGCAAGTCGTAGGAAGCAAAGAAGAAGAGCAGTAATTCATAATGATCAAACGAATAAAGGTACTTGAGTTTGATTTATATAAATTTATTTTATGTTGATTATAGTTGTAATAAAATTACAGCTCCGACAGTATTATTTTCATCCCAAATAAATAGATCTGTTGTATGAACATAACTTCCTCCCCTGCAGAGTACACGTACAATGAATTAACTGAATTTAATTATAATTTTATAAAGATTACTAAAACTATATAGCTCTATAATATGTAAGTAGGGTAGAAATGAGAGAGCTGGCCCACTTAATTTATGCATGGCTATTCATATGCTAATTAGCACCGCCCCCTCCCCTCACCCACCCCCACCCCCTGCTGTGCCTTGGTAGTTTTACTTGCACCTGCGGTCGTAAATAATGTTGAGTACAATGGAGGCTTGACAGTTAAGTAATTAAGGCTGTCAATCAACTGTCAAAACGAACAAAGGGGTCATAAATTTAAGGTTCTGTAACAAAGGCGAGATGTTTTTCCTACCCATCCCACATCAGGTCACTTCTGCACCTGGTCAGTTACCCACCCCCACTTCCATTGTGTGTCGAACACGTGGCATACTCGTTCCACTAGCTTTTAACAAAAGAACAATGCTTAACCTTCAGCTGTCAAAATGAACAAAGCCCATGATGAATTAGGGTTGTAACAAAGAGAAACAAGTTCTATTGTCCGATGCATGCATTCTTTAGAAAGACCACCTGACATACTCATCCCACAAGCCAATAACAAAGCCTGACCCTTTCCATTGTGTAAGAGATTCTATTGTGTGTGCCTTTCTATTGTTCTTGGCAAGGCTAGTTTAGAAAGACACCTGCTCCATAACAAAGCCTGACCCTTTCCATTGTGTAAGAGATTCTATTGTGTGTGCCTTTCTATTGTCCTTGGCAAGGCTAGTTTAGAAAGACACCTGCAGCGTTCCCATCCCACAATCCAATAACAAAGCCTGACCCTTTCCATTGTGTAAGAGATTCTATTGTGTGTGCCTTTCTATTGTCCTGTGCAAGGCTAGTTTAGAAAGACACCTGCGACGTTTCCATTGTTTGGCCACCTGCTAGTTTAACAAAAGAATTCGAGGGTTGCTTTATACTCGTCCTGTCCTTGTTTGTGTGAAAGAGAGAGAAACTTGTTTACCAGCTCTGCGTGACGTCATAGTCGGCCATCATGATTTTGCCTGAGGGAGTTCTCTCCGATGTTTTACGACCTCCTACGAATATACCCGAGCATAGTTAACAAGCATTCTGCTTGGCCCCATTTCAGGCAGTGACTGAAAAAGCGCCTAATATACATTTCATTACGTGCATTAAACCTCTGAGTGATATCCATAGATCGGTGTTCGATTCTTACTGTAATCAAAAGTTTATTGCTAATGAGAAATTAATGATTGATATTATTATATCATTACCTTAATTAATAAAAATGGCGTTCAGAGAATTCTAGCTCGACTCTTACCAAGTGAAACTCTAACTCGCAATAACTATTAAACTATGCAAGACCAGATTGAAAATGTATTTAACAAATATAATTTAATTTTTATACATCATCATCCTAATTAATGAAAGACCGTTCAGAGGACCCTAGTTCGAATCTTACCCTGCAAACTCTAATGTGTAACATCTAGTAAATTACGGATGCGTGCTCTAAAAATATATTAAACACATGCGTATACTTAGGTATCCAAGTTGATATTTTCTTAGGGTAAAACATTATTATATCATTACCCTGATTAAAGTCCGTTCAGAGGTTTCTAGTTCGAGTCTTACCCTGCAAGCTCTATGCCTACTAACTATTAAATTACGGAAGCGTGCACGATAAGATTAAAAATGTATTTAACAAATATAATTTAATTTTATACATTACGCTGTTTTAATGAAAGGTATTCTTAGGAACCCAGAAGCCCATAGTTCGAACTTTACCCAGCGAAACGCTATAATAAATACTAAATTATTGAAGAGTGAACGGGTCAGATTAAAATGTGTTTAACAAATATAATTTAATATACACGACATTACAATGTTTAACGAGCTGTATTCTTAGGAACCAGAGGTCCCTAGTTCGTATCCTGCCCTGCAAAACGCTATAATAACTATTAAACTATGCACGGGCATATTAAAAATGTATTTATCAAATATAATTATTTATATTAAACCCCTGCGTATACTTAGATATTCCGATGCCTAGACACGATTCTTTATTTTCTTTCTCCACAACTTGTACACATCCGGGCACTCCCATATACACGAGCACGTGTGCATACATCAACGTACATACACAGGTGCATGCATGCACACACATGCACATACATGTAACGCAACAATTATCTCTTTCAAACAGAGATATCAAAAACCTTTACGTGCATTGCCTCTCTATAATAAAAGTTTTCATTTCCCTCACTGAATCATTTATTCTCTTGCATAGAAAAACACATTCATCCCCCCACTCCCTATAGATCGCTTCCCCCACCGATCCTCTCTGCAAGTCATTACATGTGATAGAAGAACCGGTTTTTCTAGCCGCTATATATAAGCAGCCCCTTCTCGCACTGCTCTGAATATTATTCGAGGAGTAATCGAGTCGATAATACAATGGACGATTTTTGGAGTGAATGCGGAGAAGAATCATACCATTATACATATTATCATAAAGAGTTGTGTAATGGCATCATGCATTCTATAGTGTGTAACATGCCTTCCTATCATGACCAGATGACTTCTCGAGGCATATGCACAGACAACTGCCCTGTCTACAAAAGAAGCATCATGTAAGTATCGTTTTTATTATTGAATGCAAGCTCTAAAAAGAATGCAATTGTTCTCTAAAGAAGAGTGAAAAATTAAAATGGTTCATTCTATTGTGCCTTCTTTCTTTCCAGAGAAACTGATACCGAAAGTGAGGGTGAGATGCTCAGCCTCATTTCAAATCACGGCTCTCTGTGGCATTCAGAGTACTGCAACGGGTATACTCACTCTGTACTGTGTGCAAAACCAGAGGTACACGACAAGATGGCGTCATACTTTCCATGCAATGAGAGCTGCAGTGTATTCCTCTTCAGACAGAGAAATTTAAAGTGAGTACCTCTTTAAATATGTATCATTATTGTACATTGCTATTGTCATATACGTAACTTCAGAGAACATTAATGTAAACATTAATTGTATGCGATACTAACATACATTACATGCTACTATAGTACAAGAGCAGTTGTATACGACTAACACTGGAAATTATAATGACTTTGCAGAATTCAAATGACGACACCAGCGCCTAAAACCGAGATAGATTCCGATGATAAAGAACCAGAAGATATAGTGGAATATCCCATTGCACAGCAGTATGCTAAACACGTAGATGAAGAACAGGATTCCAATTCACAGCAGGCTGGGGATCTAACACAGACGACCTCCGAGTCTCCCCCTGGAAAGCCTGCAGAACTCGGGAAAACATTGACGTGAGTATTTTCACATATATAAAAATCATTGTTTCATTCCTCTGTGACCTAACAAAAATTAATTCTTTTCAGGATACCTTAACTTCACCAAGCACTTTTCTAAGACCTTCATTGTGTAATGTTTCAGGCGGTGCAATAAGGGGAAGAGGAAGAGGAACAGCTTTGCAGACCTGCAAAGGAGGCTGACGCTATTGGAGGATAGAATAAGCAACATCGAGACGCCCAAGAAACATGCCGGTAAGAAGCGTGTGCCGAGACGTCTACATCTCGAAAAGGCGCAGCATTAACATAGCATTCTTCTATGATCTTCCAGTGCTTTTAGTGAAAAACACAGACAAATTTGTATACATGACAATTCAAGACTGGGAGATAATTCGCGAGAGTCTTCCTACATTCAGTGCATTCCTCCAAACGAGAAAGTATCCGCGTGTGGAATATTGTGAAAATATTCTTTTTTCTTATAATATTGTTGCATATATGAAAGAGACAGAAATAAAATTTTTGAACACTAATTTAAATGATTGTGAAATATTTTTAAATAGAGATGAATTTTGCAGGCTGAAAAGACTTGAATCGTTTATAGACTACCATTTAGGTAACCTGACTGATGCAAATGTAATGCAATATGTTGGAACGAGGATTCGGAGGAAGAAAGTGATGGAAATGCAGGATAAATAATGACAATAAAAAGAATGAAAGTATGCTTTTACATAGTGTTTTTATTCATTAATAATCCTTACATTGCTAATGAAAAAACAAATCCTTACAATGATTAGTTTAAAATAAAAGCTGCATCACATGAGTCAGAGGCTTGTATGTAAATACTTTATCGTGAATTATCAAACAATACAAAGTGGTCTGTGCAGGAATATTTGCACTAGCTTGAATTTCTATTCTAATGTTAACAGCACCATTTACAACTTCCTCTGGTTGATGTGAGCAATCTATAACAAATATAGGAGCAAATTTAAGAAAAATTTTTCTCTTCAATAAAGGATAGTTCTCTTTTTCATAGTAAGAGTTTTGAAACTTTGAGTACATATCATACAAGGATGCAAATCTAGAGTTTCCAAAATCCAAATTCATGTCGTGATAGGGATAACATTCGCTATTAAGATAAATTCTCAAATTAGTTATGTTACAATGATCAAAAAGAGAACCGTCTTTAGATGCATTACTCGATCTTAAAGTTTGAGCACCCAAAATGACAAATCTCGGCTTCTCCATTTTTGATGTGGTGGCGACATTCCAAGTGAATGATTTAGTTTGCGGCACAGCAGGCTGAGTATGCAGATCCATGGTCCTAAATGGGAGATACAGCGCCCTGTCCGACTTGACAATCTTGAGAATTTCAACCTTTTCAGCATCAGAAAGTCGTATCACAGGCATTCTCCACTCGATTCGTGCAAGTTTAACACTTGCATTCTCTTCACCCTCAGGCGCTATAATACAGTTTTTAGAGTCCTTGGATCGAATCAGCACCAACTCAAACTTGCTATTGAGTATGAGTTCCTTGTGGTCGTCAGCAAATCCCAGAAGCATCGAAAGCGGTACTATGGCGTTGAAGGCTCCATTTGCTGTATTCACAATGTCCATGTCTTCTCCAGGATAGCACCATCCAGCATTCAGCAAGCGATCAGACTCCATTGGATTGAGAGCAGCATAGTTGCGTAAAGTTGAGGCGATCCCGGGGTTCCTGGTTCCATCAATAGTTGAGCCGTTCATATCCAGTCGAATCTCCTCAAACATGAATGCAATAGCGTTATTGGTAAGCTTTGCAGTAGTAGCTGTTCCATTAGGTTTAGTAATACTCCCCTCGATGTATAGATAACTTCGATTAGGTAAAGTATATAAATCCTCAGCTTGACAAGGGATTCTAATTTCATCATTAGCGTCCAGAGCCGATGTATTATACGGTAAAAACACATGTTCCTCTTCTTTAGTGATCTTGTCATCGAATGTCGGTGCGCTGGTAACATTGAAGATGTCCATGATTATAGAAGTCTAAAGCCCAATACCTGGAGGAAGTGTCGATTGCGTGATGTTAACCCTCCGGGTGTCAAGGGTAGAGTATGATGTGCGCGTTGAATCACTCCCTTATTATATCCTCGACGTCGCTGACTTCTTCTAAAATCTATTGGCATTGCAGCGGATGTGAAGCCTTATGCTTATATCCTCGTTTCTAAAGTCAATGATATTACCGCTTTGGTCCACTACACGAAGACTAATTTGCTCTATAGCATTGGTGTTTATGATTGGAAGGTAAATTGGATTTGACGGCTCTTGAGAAATATGATATCCAGGCGGAACAGAAGGGAAAAACTCGTAGATCGAGTGGCCGCTTTTACCGTCGATGAAAGAGCCTGTTGCAATACTGCACTCGATTCGAATGATGCTCACCTTAAATATATTCACCAGGTAATCAGATTCAGACAGCTGATTAGCTGGAATAACTTTACCTCTGAAGCCCAATAGCGAGCCTATAGAACGATCACCGGAAAAATCAATAGTGAAAGGGCACTTAATTTCAGCCTTCATTGTGTTATTATTAGGTCTAATAAAGAAGACATTCTCATCTACACCTAGCTTATCTCTGATGTATTCATTAATATCAGAAATCTCATAAGTTCCATCAGGTATATCAATGATCTTAATTTCATCATTGTGCATGTAATGAAATTGATTATTACTCCAATCAACATTAGGAATTGAATAGAAGGTTTCAAAATTCAGTAGAGCAATCTCATAATGATACTTTGGATCTAGCTGAAGAGGAGGATTCAGGTAAGTAGTAAGCACAGACTCATTGCCACTGACTGCAATAGTGTAACTCATTGCGATAGAAATTGCAAGCACAAGTGCCCACAGATGACTGAGCTGAAACTCTGAAACCTCTTAGTGTTATACAGTACCTTAACATCTCTGAGGTACCTTTCGATCTCTTTTGGAGGCTTCAAGTTTCCAAAGCTATCGAAATAAAATGACACGTTGCCATCCTTCTTTATAGCCTTCATTCTCTGAAGTATCGAGATTAACAATAATTCTCTCTCTGTAACGGGGTCTTGAGGGTAGCTGATCGATCATGTATACACCCCTAAAATGAGGAATCTTTAATCGTCGGGCATACAAGTCGAGGTCTATGTTACTTAATGCTTTTTCCGGGACAAGTATAGTCCTCTGCCGGAGTTTTTTGAATTTCCTTTCTTACTCGGCCTCCTCTTCCTTTCGGGGTTCCTCGCCTTCTTCTTCTTCTTCTTCTTCACTCGTAGGCCTTTCCCTCTTGCTTCAATTTCTTTGTTATGTCTCATCATTTCAGCAAGTTGTTTATCCGCGGCCTTTTTCTTATTTACAGCAGAGGCTATTTGTGCAGCGCCTCCAGCGGCAGCTCCTAGTGCTGCAATAATTGGTATGAGTTGTAGAAATCCTCCTCGTTTCTTCTTCCTGGATCCCGCACCAACAGCTACCTTACCCTTCATGATGGTTGTTACTAGTCGGGCTGCCAATCTTTCACCTAATGTAGCATCAGATGATTGCACTCTTTTCCAGGCCTTTTCAGCCAAGATTTTGTCGGCAACGTTCCTCGAAGCAGAGTCCTTATGCTGTGCGTAGGCTATGTCGTGAAGCTTACACGCTTCGTCTAAAGGATTTATTCCGGGGTCTCCTCTCTTTAGTCTTTTTTCTAGCTTTGTCCCAGGTCCACAGTGTCTGTAACCAGGCAAATGTGCTTCAAATGGCAGCAGGTTAATGAGAGAGTTAATTAAACCGGAACCTCTTGAGACCTTAACCCCCTTAGCGCTCATGGTACACTAATCGATTTTAATGGCACATAGTTCTTTTATACTCTGTCATTGCTTACATTTATTAACATATATACATTAAGGATGATTTATTTTATTTTAGTTGCTACGATGGAGCTGGTGAAGCAAGATTGCTCGCTGCCTATCCAGGTGCTAGACTTTGAAAGTGACTTTAGACGCGATCGTCACGGGAAGCTGTTTCCAGGCAATGTTAGAGCGCTAATTCTAGGTAGCTCCAGTGCTGGAAAAACAAATGTATTACTCAATATGATACTTCACGAGAATGGACTACGCTTTGAAAATGTGTACATTTATTCAAAGTCGCTATACCAGCCAAAGTATCAATATCTTGTTAAGCTGCTTGAAAACAATGAGGGTATAGGCCTGTATACTCACGAAGACGGTGAAAGCGTCTTGCACCCATCAGAAATTAAAGAAAATTCAATCTTTATATTTGATGACGTCATCACTGAAAAGCAAGACAAGATTGCATCCTTTTACAGCATGGGCAGATATCGAAATGTAGATTCAATATATCTAGCACAATCCTATGCCAAAGTCCCAAAGCATTTAATTAGAGATAATGCGAACATGATTATACTCTTCAGGCAAGATAATTTAAACTTGAAACATGTATATGAAGATTACGTAAACACAGATATGACGTATACTGAATTTAAAGATTTGTGCAAAGGTGTTTGGGAGAGCTCTACAGAAGGAAGACCTTTTATGGTAATAGTTCCCGAATTTCCGATGAATGACGGTCGATATAGGTGCGGATTCGATGTATATATTAAAGTTGTTAATAAAGAAATTGCTCATTCATAGTTCATCATGAGTATTGACAGGTTTGGATCACAGAGGGCTGCTCCAGTGAAAAGATCGCTACATCAATTTATCATAAACAGAGATGGAAAAGGAAATTACCAATTCAGGAACAAGAGACAGTGCATTGTTCAGGATCCTGAGGAGGACGACGACGCAAGCACTAAACGCTACGTGGATACGCTTACGTCTTCTACTGAAAATCGAATGCAGGAGTTCACGGAAAAAACGACATATCAGCGCATGGGCGAACTTCAAACTACGCTTAGGGATCACATCCAGAAGTCGCTAGACGTGCAACATGATGCTCTAATGGAATATCTGAATAAAAATACACTTAAACGAGACGATGGAAACAACATTATCCTGGATGCTATAAGATTGAAGATAATGCTGCCACCTCAAGAGGACTATGACGTGCCAAATAAGAAGCATGTATTAGAATATATAAGTGCAAGAACACCACCGCTCGATTCAAGCGGTAACGTTTCATTCCAAAAAAGAAGGCTAATTGAAGTAGCAGATCCTGTCGATGACAGTGATGGAGCAACAAAAAAGTTTGTTAAAGTTCACGTGAGAAGGAAACAAAAAAATGCGCCAAGATTTAAACAACAGACTTGGTGCAATAAGTACCACAGTTACAGAAACAGTGGGAAAACACATGGAAACTATGGCGAACCGCCAGAAATCAATAGATGGGCATCTGACAGCTGCAATGGATAATATCAATACCCTTAAAACACAAATGAAAGTCATAAATTCATTAGTAGAGTAAATGAGAGGGGAACATGTAATTACACTGCAGTCGTTGCCTTTCAGAGGGAAATCACAGAGGTACATGTTAACAACAGGTCTTGAATATTACAAATCAAGCGTAAACGGCGAGATTGTTTCTTGCTATATGACGTCACCAACAGCTCCTACTGTAACACCTGATACAATAATTGAAATAAATAACAAGTCTCTTAGAGCTCTGCCTGCACCAATTGCAAATGGTGATAAACTAGCCTTCACTGCTCCTGCAAATCGTGTAAGGGACGGCCATTTTCTAAATATCGAGCTGAAAATCTCTTATAAACTGAAGTCTGCTAAATAAATAGGGTATATATTAATGCGAAAGTCTAATTTCAGTGTCATTTCAAGATGGACAGCAAGTGCATACGACTTAAAGAATCTGCAGCCATGCACACGAAGGCTATAAGAGAAAAGTTACGTTCTCTTAAAGGTCAGCAGTTTGAAACCCAGAGAGTGATGAGTGAAGCTCTTCAACCAGTGACAGATCCGCTTCAAGATATACTTGAAATACAGAAAAAGAATACTACAAGCAAGGAAGAATCACCGAAAGACATGAAAGATGAGAAACTCTACAACTACCTTAATAAAGTTCGAAAGAAGGACAAAAATGAAATAGATTCATCATATGGAGTACGATATGAGGATGGCAGCTACATGCTAGGCAACAAGATTATTGATTTCATCAATAATAAAGTTCGAATAGGGGACGAAACGTATGAAACCACGCCTGGATTGAAGGAACTCATCTTCAAGAGAATACCTGAAATGCATGCATACACCGAGGATGACCTTGAAACATACAGAAAAATACTTAAAGCAACACATTTTCATCGAAGAAACTTCAGCAAGCACGGGCCGCTGAGATCGGGTAATTCCTACAAGTATAAAAGCGTTATACGTCCTCTAGTAACGAAACACAAGGGATTAGGACTACAGTGGAAAGAACATCGCCCTAATACGAGGCAAGACTACATCTACTGGACCGACCCTAATGATCTGGTGGATCGCCTTAGGCTACTTGTGGCATCCAGAGACGCAGGCAATAACAATCATACTCAAGAAATTGAAGAGATTATTCAAGAACTAAAAGCGGCAAAGGTTATAGCATGACATCAGTGAAGCAACATATAGCAAGCGAGCTCCATGCTCCAGCCCGGAGAAACTTCATGCGTCGAAAGATTATCAGCAAGGGGCTCCACGACTTGGTGCAGATCGACTTGGTGGAGATGATACCGCATGCAAAAATCAATAAGAATTTCAAGTACATCATCATTGCAATCAACTTCTACTCTAAAATGGCATATGCGAGACCTCTAATGGACAAGACAGGACTTCAAGTTGCAAAGACTATGGAAGATATACTGCAAGAAATGATAACCCCGCCCAAGAACATACAGAGTGATAATGGAAAAGAATTTTATAATAAACATTTTAAAAATTTAATGACAAAATATAACATCAATCACTACAGTACCTATACCCATGTGAAGGCAGCTGCTGTTGAACGATTAATAAGAACTTTAAAAAATATGATGTATGATCCATTGGCTAGAAATTCGCGATACAAGTGGCTAGACCTTTTACCTCAGATCATTGCAAGATATAACAACACTTACCACTCCACTATTCGAATGAAGCCTATAAAGGTGAAGAACAATGATCTTCTTCTGACTGTTTACAACTACACTCAAGATCGAAAAGAGAAGAGAGGGGCAAGAAAGTTTAGTGTTGGTGATTATGTGAGGATATCAAAGGACAAGGGACATTTTGAAAAGGGCTTTGAAGCTAATTGGAGTGTTGAAATATTTCAAGTTGTTCATGTGAATCACACCAATCCCGTTACATACATGCTAAAAGGTAATGATGGTCACGAGATAAAGGGGTCCTTTTAT
This sequence comes from Deroplatys truncata, assembly GCA_030765065.1. Classification (NCBI taxonomy): domain Eukaryota; kingdom Metazoa; phylum Arthropoda; class Insecta; order Mantodea; family Mantidae; genus Deroplatys; species Deroplatys truncata. The sequence goes on from CM060975.1 coordinate 226,678,875, forward strand.
GGTCATGAACTGCGACCTACACTGTACCCTAATACATTTCTGGTAGAGAAAGTATTGCGCAGGCAGGGAAATAGGATTCTTGTAAAGTGGTATGGATTCCCTAATACTCAATGGATTGACAGAAAGGATTTATTGTAGAAAAATAATAATGAAAATAAAGAGGCTTTCATTACACAATAATGCGTGTTTTTTTTATTTCACTGTATATATTGTGTTAAATAAGAAAATCATTATTTAAAAACATTTTGTGTTTACAGTGTTTACATGATTAAAAATCAATAAGTTGTTTTAAGTAAAAAAAATCATAAACAAAAAAATTACATATATATATATACAACATTATCATTTGCATTTTTTAGGTCAATATTTATATATACACACACTCACACACACACACACAATATATACATGATAAAACACTCGCTCACTAGACTGCATTTTACATACATTTTATAAAACTAAAAATCAATAAATTAATAAATACAAGAGCTAAACATTTACATTATCCATGTACATATATAAATACACACATACACAACCACTCACGCATACACCTATACACACGCATACACACACAAAAAAGCAATTTGTTTAAAAACTTCACAACTAAAAATTTACATATATACATCTAAGGGTCAGTCATACTCAGACAATAGTGACCCCAGGCAATTGTCTGGTCTGAACCTTCAATCAGTTTTCTCTTATCGTCTCTACCACAGAGAGCGACCTTATTCATTTCTATGGTCGAGACTTTATGTTTGAAACTTCGAAATGTTGTTGTTTTTGTTAAAACTTTTTTTCTAATTTCATTTAGACAGCCGAAATAGAGCTCAAAATTTATGTTACGCATGCCGGTCTTGTTGATGCCCTTTGCTTTCATCATAGTTTGGTCCTTGTATCTGTAAGCATATAACTTGGACCTTAGACCAACATATTCTATCATAGGGATTCCTGCAAGCTCATCCTTGAACAGGCCGATGACTTTCTTGTTTTGCGGTGTAATTCCATAGCTGTTTTGTGTTTCGTAATTTGATGTGTCAAAATGCTCTTGATTTTCCTTAATAAATTTGTATATGTCGCTTGAGGTTTCCAGAATAAATGAATCCGTATCCATGTAATTTAAAATTAAATCTTCTAGGCCTGGCTTCAATATATTGTAATAAAAACTGTACATGATATGCTTGTATATATCAAGGATGGCTTGCCCTATGTAGATGGGTTTGTTCATGTAAATTTCCTCTCTGGCAAGTTCTATCCCTACAAGGTTTTCCGCAAATAAAATGCTCCGAACGTAAATTGGTCGCGCTGTCAATTTCTTGCATTGCTTCCAACTTGTAACGATACGGAAGTCATTGTATTTGCGCACATTCTCAATAAATTTGCCATATACAGAGTTGTTCATTTTCTTCCATAAATTCTGACCGAATTTGGAAGTTTCCCTTGCATGTCTCTCTGTATTTATATTGATGTAGGTTTTCAGCCATTCTGACTGATCATATGCAACCACTCTATGGATCTTCTTTAACTTCATGCCCAAGTCAATGCACTGCTGGAGGTTTCTATAGTGCAAGGTATATTTCTCTTTGTTCTCTAGTGTTGCCAGCAGTTTCTTGTATTGGCCTCCAGGTGGTATCTCACTTTTCGGGCAGAGAGGCTCATCATGTAGGTGCTCAGGGTACTCGAGGTCGACTTCCAAAACGTATCCAGTTGGGGAATCAGGAGCAACAGCAAAGAAGTTTATGTTTAAAATTTCTTCTGGCAGAAGCCATCTGAGGTTCTTGTGTGGCATATGGCTCGCCATTGAAGCCCCATATAAATTGTTTATGTCGAGATATGCCAAATATAAGTCTTTTTGTGTCTGTTTATGTCCAGGAAGGTACTTGTTGTTTGCTTTAGCATGCCTCTTTGACACTGTGCACATTCCGCCCCTGATTCCTCCCTCAAAGAATTTGATCATTTCCTCATCATGGATGAGGTCAAGCTTGACCTGAGTCACCTTGAGCATTGCATCAAATGCAAGTCCTGGTAGGGTATAGTACCAGCAGGGGTCCAAGTTATATACCTCCAGAGAAAGGTCCCTAAACTTCTCGAATGCATCGGCCAACAAGAGCGTATCCGTTTTCAAATAGAGGTCGCTGTATTCGCCTAGATTGCTGATGTTGAAGGTGTTCCAGACTTTGACAGCATGGTTGTACTCCTCTTGTGTTATATTGTCAAAATTTTCAATTGAAGGGAGTGCTGTTTCCTCTAGTTTTGAAGGAGAGTCGACGTAACTGTAAGGGAATATTCCCTTAGATCTCACTAACTGCTGATGTTCAGGATCGGGATACTCAGAGTTTGTGATCTTGAACTCATCACTACTCAGCATGCAGGCTAAACTAGATAGCTTATCGTCCAAGAACTTAAAGCTATCTAGAAACCTGAAAAAGATAGTCCTGTACTTTTTGCTGAATGATATATATCGCTCAGAGGAGCTTGAGATACACGAAATGGGGTGATCATCATATGCCAGGTGTTGCATCAGGAAATGGCTGTCATAATTGCTAAGGCAATGAAAAAAGATGGGTATAAAGTCAGGTACCCGTCTATTTAAATTGCATGCATTATGAGCAGCCCCCAGGAATACACCGGTCACATGGCAGTGGTCACGTACCTTCAAATCGTCTACCGCAAACTCCTTCTTGCATATGTGGCAATGACGTGCATTATCGAAGTCAGCCACGTCCTGAGCAGTCAAGGTCATTTCTTCATTGCGGCTATATTGCTCAATAACCATGTCGGCTATTGACCTAAGTTCAATGAAGAACTCCTTGATTGCATCAGGACCTCTGAATAGCTTAAACCTCGACAATGAATCGTCATGGCGACATACGAGCTTAAGCGATATAGAAATAGCCTCATGATGCTGGATAGCCCGGGTCCAGCTCTGATTAGCCGACGGTTCACAGGACTGAACTCGGGCTAACACGCTCTCAATATCGGCGTACACAACAAAATTTACAGGACTACCCTTCGAGTATGATGAGAACTCAATCACTTCACCCTGATTAGGCATTTTGAGCACCTGGCACTGCATGCACTTCAATTGATGCTTTTTAAAGGCACCTTCATTATTGAAGTGCTTCAGGCAGGGCTCGCATACCCACTGTTTCCTGTTATGTTTGCTGATTTGCCTTAAAATCAGTTTTGACATATCCTTAATCAGGCAGTAGTGAGATCTTCCATCTTGTTCAATTAGTAATAGGTTTACATTGAGATCTTTCCTGCTGCTGGTTTGGTATAGTGGTATAATTGCGCACTCCCTTTCTATTCCAAATACTGAAACTGATATTCCGTTGTTTTGCTGTTTAAAGTCTGGAATCTGGTGTAGGCTTACAGGGAAGTCTATCCCACTGTAGTTGAATGCAGTGAATAACTGTTTTGCAGGGTATTTGCTCACTCTATAACAGTGTCGCTTTGCAGGATACTTTGCAGCGAGCAAACACCATGCAAAACAGTATTCATCTTCATTTTGTATGTTTATTACAGCTTTCTTGGCCTTGATAGCAGCGGGTAACTATGTATCGCGATGCATTCAAGGGATCATAGAAGCTAGTTCCAATAACAAGAGCCCTGACAGCGAACAGAGATTTTGAGCTTGCACCTCCTTCGAAATTCGAGATGTTTTCTAGCATTTCATCGACCATAGAAGTGTATAAGGCATTGAGATTACTTGATTGAAGACCCAGCTTTGTCTTACTATTGAAAAAGATGGTTTCTGCATGCTCTTTTTCAGGAGATTGTATTAGGTACGTGATCTCTATGGAGGCATTTACTTTAAACCCAGAACAGCTTCTCCCGAGTACAGAAACCATCTCTCCCAATACAAGATGTCTGCATTCCTGCAGAAATTGACTGGGGTCAGCTATCTCTAAAGAGTTTTCTATGCGGCTATTGAAAAGGCGGCCCTTGAACGCCGATTCAATAACCTTACACTCTAGCTGAGTATGACTAACCTTTAGTTTTTTGGTGTTGTTCCTGTACTCGGTGTCGTCACTATCGGAGTCAGCAGTGGTGGTGGGGTTGTCACAATGGTTGCGTCCGATGCCTGATGGCCCTGCAACTGGTGATGGAGGAGCCATTGAAGATCCTGGGCGGGCGAGGGGGCTAATTGTTTGTCCGTGTTCCTCTTCAGCCTCGTGAGGTCTTTTGGTACCCCGGAGCATTGCATCCTCAGGCTCCGGGCTCATGACCATTATTGAAGGTTCTATAACAATAATAAAGTGTAATTAATTGGAATGTCAGTTGAAATAGAAATGCAAGAATATAAGTTTATTAAATTATTTATATAATTGTATATTTTAATAAATAAAGAAATGAGTAAAAAATGTTGATTGAGAAAAGTTATGCGTTAGCGTTACGATAATTATTATGTAATTGTATTTTAATCAATAAAAATGAGTAAAAAAATTTTATTGAGAAAAGTTTTGCGTTAACGTTACGTTAATTATTTATGTAATGATGTTACTAGAATAAATGAAGTTAAAAAAACTCACCATTCAATTCACGAAGCATCTGCAGGTACACGGTCCTGTATGCACAATTTTCACAAGTGCACACCTCGCTGGGGATAATCGCCCATGGATCTCCTACAGGCATCAGCGCAACATCCTCGAATCCAGCGGGCGGTGGGGTCAGGTAGTCCTGTGAAAAGATAGGCGAGGGCAAGCTACCACCATCGTCCATCTCCACCGCCCCGTCTGAAGTTGTTTCAGGAACTAGAACAAAGAAGCAAAAAGCAGAATTAGCTTCACATTGAATATTTTGATTGAAATGTGCTAATAAATTGAATGCTTCATTCCATTATTGAAGCTCTGAATTGTTCTCTGGTTATACATTGATTAATGATAAAGATAATATTTCTAGAAAAAGTGTAATAATATATCTAAACTCACCGTTCGCTTCGTTAAGCATCTTTATTGCAGCAACTTGGTATTCGCAGTTATTGCAAGTGCAGCACTGGTCCGAAGCGCTGCCCATGCCACCATTCACCCCTGTAACGGGAGTGACATCCTCAAAACCAGGTGGCGGCGGGATAATATAATCACCCCCCGATAAGATTGGTGACGGGGGGCTATTAAACATGTAAGTGCCTTGCAGCGGCATATCTGATATCAGGTCCCCCGCCAGGGGTGTCGGCATGTTGTACATTGTGCTGTTATTAGCGGGCTCTCTATTGACTTGCATAAATTGGTTAAGTCGAGAGCCCGCTCCTCTGACGAGTGCCGCTCTTGCGACTCCCATTGAGTTTGCAGTATTACCTGTGAAAAAGTTTAAATGTGTAAATTCAATTGTTTTTTATAACTGATAAAAGATGAATGAGTAGAGAAAGACGTGTAATATGAAATAAATGAGTAGAGGAAATCGTATGAATGTTAATAGAATGCTTTGTGAAAAAGTCGTATGAAGCTTTACGGAAAGAGGAACGTGTAGCGAAAATCATATGAATGTTAATAGAAGAATGCGAGGAGAAATCATGTGAATGTCAATAGAGAAATGAGTTGAGAAAACCATATGAATGTTTACAGAAGATGTAGAGAAAATCATATAAATGTTACAGAAGAATGTGTGTTGAGAATATCATGTGAATGTTTATGCAAGATGAACGTGTAGTGAAATCATATGAATGTTAATAGAAGAACGTGATGATAAATCATATGAATGTTATTAGAGGAATGTTAATAGAAGAATGCGATGAGAAATCATATGAATGTTAATAGAGGAATGTGACGGGAATATCATGAATGTTTGCAGAAGAAGAACGTGTAGTGAAATCATATGAATGTTAATAGAAGAATGAGCGGAGAAATCATGTGAATGTCAATAGAGGAATGTATTGAAAAACCATATGAATGTTTTCAGAAGAAGAAGAACGCGTAGTGAAATCATATGAATGTTAAGAGAAGAACGCGAGGAGAAATCATATGAATGTTTACAAAGAAGATGTAGAGAAAATTATATGAATGTTAATAGAAGAACGTGTAGTGAAATCATAGGAATGTTAATAGAAGAAAGCTATGAGAACTCATATGAATGTTTACAAAAGAAGATGTAGAGAAAATCATATAAATGTTAATAGAGGAACACTGATTAGAGATTAAGTATGAATGTTTATGTCAATATCTAAAGAACTATTTTTACACCATTGATGAAAGCGCTACATTTTTTAACAGTTCTGATGTTAATTATTAAAGAAATGAAAAATTTAGATACACAATATGGTATTCTTGCAATGATTCGTGTTTCACTTAGTCATGTAAAAAACTCACTCACCTTGCATTATGTAGATGATGAATGCAGTCTGGAAGACAATATCACTAAATTCGATGAAGCGAATCAATATACTTTAACTTAAAAGTCGCAGTGGCTTTCTTATGCGCCAGCGCTGGTTTATATAGGGAGCCTAGAACCCCTCAGGCAATTTCAAGCGTTGGTATGGTGGGGGGGGAGATGTTACACGTCACGTGATTATTGTATCCAATGACATCATCTCTTTCAGCGCATGCGCGCGTTGGCATGGCGGGGAGACATGTTACACGTCACGTGACATCGTCTCTTGCAGCGCATGCGCAGAGAGAAGTAGCCCTCGGGCAATTCAGGTGACGCCTGGAAGTCGGGGGGGGATGGAATGGGGCTGGCGATGCTTGTCTCGTGGGAACTCAAGGCTCTCTCTTTTCCCACAGTCAGTGCACGTAAAGGTTTTTGATATCTCTGTTTGAAAGAGATAATTGTTGCGTTACATGTATGTGCATGTGTGGGCATGCATGCACCTGTGTATGTACGTTGATGTATGCACACGTGCTCGTGTATATGGGAGTGCCCGGATGTGTGCAAGTTGTGGAGAAAGAAAATAAAGAATCGTGTCTAGGCATCGGAATATCTAAGTATACGCAGGGGTTTAATATAAATAATTATATTTGATAAATACATTTTTAATATGCCCGTGCATAGTTTAATAGTTATTATAGCGTTTCGCAGGGCAGGATTCGAACTAGGGACCTCTGGTTCCTAAGAATACAGCTCGTTAAACATTGTAATGTCGTGTATATTAAATTATATTTGTTAAACACATTTTAATCTGACCCGTTCACTCTTCAATAATTTAGTATTTATTATAGCGTTTCGCTGGGTAAGGTTCGAACTATGGGCTTCTGGGTTCCTAAGAATACCTTTCATTAAAACAGCGTAATGTATAAAATTAAATTATATTTGTTAAATACATTTTTAATCTTATCGTGCACGCTTCCGTAATTTAATAGTTAGTAGGCATAGAGCTTGCAGGGTAAGACTCGAACTAGAAACCTCTGAACGGACTTTAATCAGGGTAATGATATAATAATGTTTTACCCTAAGAAAATATCAACTTGGATACCTAAGTATACGCATGTGTTTAATATATTTTTAGAGCACGCATCCGTAATTTACTAGATGTTACACATTAGAGTTTGCAGGGTAAGATTCGAACTAGGGTCCTCTGAACGGTCTTTCATTAATTAGGATGATGATGTATAAAAATTAAATTATATTTGTTAAATACATTTTCAATCTGGTCTTGCATAGTTTAATAGTTATTGCGAGTTAGAGTTTCACTTGGTAAGAGTCGAGCTAGAATTCTCTGAACGCCGTTTTTATTAATTAAGGTAATGATATAATAATATCAATCATTAATTTCTCATTAGCAATAAACTTTTGATTACAGTAAGAATCGAACACCGATCTATGGATATCACTCAGAGGTTTAATGCACGTAATGAAATGTATATTAGACGCTTTTTCAGTCACTGCCTGAAATGGGGCCAAGCAGAATGCTTGTTAACTATGCTCGGGTATATTCGTAGGAGGTCGTAAAACATCGGAGAGAACTCCCTCAGGCAAAATCATGATGGCCGACTATGACGTCACGCAGAGCTGGTAAACAAGTTTCTCTCTCTTTCACACAAACAAGGACAGGACGAGTGTAAAGCAACCCTCGAATTCTTTTGTTAAACTAGCAGGTGGCCAAACAATGGAAACGTCGCAGGTGTCTTTCTAAACTAGCCTTGCACAGGACAATAGAAAGGCACACACAATAGAATCTCTTACACAATGGAAAGGGTCAGGCTTTGTTATTGGATTGTGGGATGGGAACGCTGCAGGTGTCTTTCTAAACTAGCCTTGCCAAGGACAATAGAAAGGCACACACAATAGAATCTCTTACACAATGGAAAGGGTCAGGCTTTGTTATGGAGCAGGTGTCTTTCTAAACTAGCCTTGCCAAGAACAATAGAAAGGCACACACAATAGAATCTCTTACACAATGGAAAGGGTCAGGCTTTGTTATTGGCTTGTGGGATGAGTATGTCAGGTGGTCTTTCTAAAGAATGCATGCATCGGACAATAGAACTTGTTTCTCTTTGTTACAACCCTAATTCATCATGGGCTTTGTTCATTTTGACAGCTGAAGGTTAAGCATTGTTCTTTTGTTAAAAGCTAGTGGAACGAGTATGCCACGTGTTCGACACACAATGGAAGTGGGGGTGGGTAACTGACCAGGTGCAGAAGTGGCCTGATGTGGGATGGGTAGGAAAAACATCTCGCCTTTGTTACAGAACCTTAAATTTATGACCCCTTTGTTCGTTTTGACAGTTGATTGACAGCCTTAATTACTTAACTGTCAAGCCTCCATTGTACTCAACATGATTTACGACCGCAGGTGCAAGTAAAACTACCAAGGCACAGCGGGGGGTGGGGGTGGGGGAGGGGAGGGGGCGGGGCTAATTAGCATATGAATAGCCATGCATAAATTAAGTGGGCCAGCTCTCTCATTTCTACCCTACTTATGTACATATCGCCCGTCACTCTCGTTTTGCACAAAACGACAAGTGTGTCAATACCGATAAATTTAATAGGATACTGAAAGGTATGTTCTTAAGCACAAAAACTCCGCATATTACTTGAGGGAAAATTTTCACTCCTGGCTAGTGCGACAACTTCAAGAGCAGAACTCTTCAGAATACGACGCAGTTAAGAGGCGTTAAATAAACATACATTTGGGTTTAAGTTTGCTATCTTGTGGATATTCTATTTCTGACATGTATTTCTAAATACCTAGACATGATTTCATCTCAACACAGCAGAAGGAATTCTGTCCTCTCTAGAACAGCAAAGATACTATAGCAACAAAACAGGAGTGATTTCAGTTAGCTGGCATTCCCTGATATCTCTACGGCGGCAGACAGCTGAGACAGGGAATTGCCGAACCATAACCGAGTAAACTTTAGAATTTGCAGAATGCTTCATGCAAGAATTTTATTGACTTCCCAGAATGTAGAAAATCCTATTTACAAGAACATAGAATTGGTTGTAGATGAACTTTATTCATAATAACTTATTTTCTCGTTTACATTGTGGCTGGTAACCGGACGAGGTAAAGCATCGTCATATTTGCATTCAGTAGAACGGAATTGCAAGGAATTTATCGGATTCTTCATTTAAGGCTTGCAACTTCCGTTTAAACCTGTTTCTGATTAATAGAAGTAATGTAACTTCGCTGTCAATAAACAGCAGTTCTAGCAAAAAATCAAAAGGGAGGAGTAAGAAACTGCCTTGGAAAGGCTGTTCTCCATAAAAATGTAGTCATTTTATTAAGTGAATATGGAGTTCAAACAAGTTTTTACTCAACAAGGTTACAGCTTGATACGCTCTAAGTTGATGATAAAATGTATTGATTCGTTTTTATAGAATGTAAATAATAATAGGTTTGACGTATCGTATTGTAAACTTATAGGATAGGACAGGTTGGCACTAAAAGCGGAGGGGGACTTAGCACCTCGACCAGCGCAGATCTTTTGTGCCTATGTCCCTGACAGGGGACCCCCCGGAAGGGAGGGATGAGGTGAGAGGAGAGCAGGAAGAGGCGGCCGGACTAGGAGGCACGAGAGGCAGAGGGCAGGGTCCCTACGATTTACAGATTGATCTCCCCGCGTGCTGGCTGGTGCAACAGGCCCCCTCCCCCTTTGGCTTACACATCCTTTGAGGGGGACCAGGATCCGGAGACCGCTCCAGTCCGGGAGGCGAAGGTTTCCTCAGAGCATCCTTTTCCTCCTGCTATGCACACGCCGAGACCTCCCGCCGACACTTGCAACCCTGAAAGAGTCCAAGCAGATGAAGGATGAAGTGAAGTGAAATGAAATGAAATGGAGAGACAGGAAATTCGGGAGAGGTAATGATTCCTTCTAGCATTCGCCTGGTGACCCAGAGAAACCCCCGAAAAAATCCATGGATCAGAAAGGTCGGGCGCGGAAATCGAACCTCCCGAGTGCGAGCCACAGACGTTACCGCCTGAGCCATCCCGATCGGTTATTGTAAGCTATATACACATCCAATTATGTGATCAGCGGCTCTGAAACAATTTCAGTAAATAAAATAGCGCTGAAGTACGGTATTATTATGCTTCTGTTTACTATTAAAGTCCTTACATACAGTAGTTTTGCATAAGAATATTTTATGCAATCCTAGCATTATAAATAGTTAGAATGTATTCAGGAGCATGCATAACTGGTTCATTGTGGTACGATCTGTCAATAATAGCAATGACGTACGTCCTAAGGCAATGAGGTAACACCGGTATTCCAGGTTGTAACTTTATAGAAAAAAATTTAAAACCATTTTGTCTTATTCCTCTCTCTGAGCAACGAAGTAGCAAAAACCGCTGTACATTAAGTATAGAATAGTTAAGATCTGAATCTCTAACTACTTATTACGATTACTAATAATAGGGTACATCACAATCTAGAACATCTGCTCACTTCTCTTCAAGGTAGGGAATGCATGCAAGTGGTTACCTTGCTTTTATCGCTTGAACATGGAAATCATATGAAGAGAGAAGCTAATGCCTCATTTACGAACATATGAAGATGGTCTTATTTCTATTAACTATGAATGCATTATTTGTTTCCTACAATTTATAATACTAAGATTGCATAAAATGTTACATCTAACTCGTGGGTATTCGTGGCGCTCTGAAAATTGTCCAAACATTCACTCGTTAGCATAATCAAGATTATCCACTTATTGCATAAATGACTATAACATATAGGAATCATAAGGCGATAGAACTTTAGCGGCATATTATTTAATGAATATATAATTAATTCCGATATTCTTTGTCATCACAATTAAAAACTGTCCATCATATTAAACTGTATGATAAGGTAGGCTGCCAGTCAATACAAGGGCATTGCTAGAAACAGATAAGGGATTGGCGCTGCGTGGGTTTGAGAGGTTTTAACCTCCACTATCAACATAAATTACTATTTAAAATGTCGCCATTTTCCATGCACTTCTACGTGGATTATAAAGTTCCCATGTCCGTTACCAGTTTCAACAATATAGTTGAAGTGAACTAATTCCATACTTATGTTTCTTTAGTGATGTGTTGCTTCTACAATACTTCGTTTTGCATTAGTCGTTTTGAAGATGATTCTCATCTACATCTGTGAAGCGTACCCGGCTAGTTTCAGGAATCTACGTTTTTAAATGTGATTTTTAAATCCATATCCAGAAAGAGTATATATCCGAAAACCTCGTCTTTCTAACTCAATAGTCTTACGTTTACTTCACCCCACACAGAGTGAAATCTTTGGGATAAAGATTTACAAATACTGACGTTAATTATAGAACTGTTCCTCCCTAACTCCTTAGAAATGCTCCGCAAATGTCGAAATCTGACAACGCTAATTCTTGAAGCATCACATTCTTTTTTTCTTCTTAATCCCACGAAGAACATATCGTCTGGAATTTATATTTGTAATCTATTCTTCGATGGAATTTTCCAGGTGAGAGTCGAAGTAGAGCACTTTTCAATTTCGAACTGTTTTCCCAAAGTTTATTGCTGTCATTTTCTCATGAATTTTACGAAATTCTGAAACAGGCAGGCATTTTTCAGCAGTGTAGTCACGGTTTTTATAGCTGTGTCAGGATAGCTAATTATTCAAACACAATATTGAGGCAGTATTTTTACACTTATATTAGTCTAATCATATAATATAAAAATCTTATGTGTCACACTCACATGACTTTATTCTTGTACAAACTATTTTTACAAACGCTTATTCTCCATATGCTTCATGTTAACCGAGATATCAAGATGTTAATCTTATTGCTAATTTTCTTATAGATGCAAGGGGAATTGGTAGGCTTTAAGCGATAGTCAAATATTTTAAGAGCTGGTTGCTATGTGGCGTATTCCAATTTCTTTGCATGTCCAGGACATAAAAAAATGAATAATGAATTCCCATTTGAGAAAAAGTATAAGTATTGGAAAATTTAAGGGGATAACAAGCAATATCTCGAAAATGGTTCACTCAACAACAAAATACGTATATGACATAAACTGTGTATTTTAACGCGATCTACATTTTGTGTATCTCTTATGGTTTACCAGTTATGCAAAAGTCGTTCACAATGAAGAATGTTCAAGACATTCCCAGAAAATTCAGGATATACATTTTATTTGTCACCAAACTATCTTAAATATGATATTCTAATAAAAATCGTTAGAGCCATTTTTGAGAAAATTAAAATTTTGAAAAATGTTCCATGTAAAGGGTAATCTGAGGTGCGGGATTTTCTTTAAAACCTTCGTGTCGCATCTCTGGAAGATAGTGAACCTAAATACCAAGTTTGGTGTTTATCCGACTTTTCGTTTTTGAGTTATGCTGTTCACAGACAGACACACAGACACAAATACGGACACGTTTCCAAAAATGATTTCTTTTGGATTCAGGGGGCCTAAAACATGTATTTCCGGTGAAATCTCGGTATGGCATTTTTGGGTGGAATAAAATACTTCCCCTACTTACTATACGTAGTAGAGAAAGTAAAAATATAATAACAGACCCCCTTAAAGCAATATGTGTATAATATATAAAGTTATGTAACAGTCATCGTATTACGTTTACATTAGTATGTACATGTATAATAATGTTATGTGAATGTATTATGTATTTAACAATATAGGAGCAGTAAGAATAGAAGCATGCTGCTTTTCGTAGCAAACAGAATTATAAAGTAGAAGCCGAAAGTTGCTAACAATGAAGTAACAATGAGACAACAATAAATTAGAAAGTTTAATAAAGGCTATTAATGATTCTTGGAACAACAATGTAATATTTGAAACAGTTTATAAATAGCCAATAAAAAACTAGAAAAAGCTTAATTAAATAAAAGTATTCTATTGGAGTAGGATTAGTCAATCAGACTTGAAACACATAAAATGTACAAATTCAGGTGGGAGACGCTACAAGCTAGCGTAACCAAGCAGTCCAGTTTACATTCGGTATGTTACAGGTTCAGTGTGAGCCATAAAAATTCATTGCGGTGAGAACAATACAAACTTTACGTGTTTAAAAGTGCAAATAAAATAATCTCACAGTTGTACAGTAGCATACATCAGCGAAGTGTTATTTAATCGTATGAAGTATTAATAAAGGGAGTGGAATACAATTATAATTTGTATAAGCCTTGTTCTTTAGCCGTACCAGTCCTGCTAAGAGATTCGTGTTCTGCAAATTACTACTGACGAAGCCGAGGCATACGTATACATAATATTTAAATAAACATTAAAATACAAAGTTGATTTTTAAACGTGGGGCGAAGACCGTCGGAAAGTTTGGCTCTCCAACAGTAGGGCTGCAACAACTACAACTGCAATCTTCATTAGCTTCCCACATAAATCAATCTGTAGAAAAGTATTCAGGCTCAGGGGCTCTTAAGAATTTTATACCTCAAACATCATGGGATTAAGAAGAAAGTGTGTAGGTTGTCACACATTTTTCAGTATGCTTTAAATACAAGTACTCGAAATTAATGATGCCAGAAAAGCTGATTTCGAAATCTGGTTTTGTGGAAATATAAAATACGATTTTAGGATTCAGGAAAATTTATTTCTCCAAAAAATGTTCAGGAATTAGAAATAATGCGGCTGTATCTGCCAATTACACACTAACAAATTTCCGTCTTTATCAGGACTATAAGTTGCTGTAATGACCCGGAAATACCGGGTGCTACATGGGTGACGTACCTCGGAGGTAGAGCACCCGCAATTCTCTGAAAGGCGGTATGGATTGTGGTAGCAAAGAAAACTCCCGATAACGCTCCTGCCCATGCTGTAAGTACAACTTGTTACGTACCTGAATGGTGCTGAAGTGGTTTCTTATGCACAAATTACAAAAAGACTTGTCGCAAATTCAACCAACACGGAAACGTCGTGTGACGGGTCTTGAAGTAGTCTCTCCTCGTGACCTAAATTTGGTCAACTTAAATATCTTACGTTGTAGGCGTCAGCCTACAGCAGCGTTGTTCTGTTAATCTAGATTCAAGTAACCTAATTTCTATATTTCCACAAGTGTTGCCTCACTACGATACCTGGGTTTCATTCCTCCTCCAGGTTTGAGAATTGCAACTACCCTCCCGGGGAATTTTAAGTCTATAGCAAAACCTTGCAAGTAAAATTTATCTTTACATTTGATATGGGAGACTAATACTTCCCTAGCTAGTTATAGTAATTTTTTAAAAGTTACATTTTACAGCCTCACCCGAGAGATGCGCCCGTAAAATCGTATTGAGATACAGAACTGCTCTGAATATGAAGCTATCAAACATAGGAATTAACGATTTTAATAGAGTTGCATGTCAGCTAAATAACGCGAAAATAATTTCAGTGAAATGAACAGGCGTGTTTGCTAGTCAGGTAAACAAACAGAGCGTGTCGCTCTCTCTGCTCAACTCATACCAAGCACCTGCATTCTATGATGCATATGGAATCTGCTGCATATTCATGGAAATTTAGAACCCAATGTTATTAATTTCAAACTGAATTTTTGAAAATGTACCTTCAGTTGTTTTTATTTAGCTATACCTGATGGAGCGCTCGGGTGAGATCAGTATTCAATAGTAGCACACTCCTGTAATAATCGTACCAAAGTAACTAGGGGATTTTAATGTTGCTGTTCACAACTGGTGTTTCTTATTCTATTTTTATAGATAAACAATGGTGACAAAATGGCTGGATACTTTAGTTCGGAATCGGAGTTGATTACTATCTGTTGCTCGTTTTTTCTACTGTCATACATGTTGAAAGAAAATTGCATATTTGTATTCACGTGTGTGTATGTATGATGTACGTGTGTAATATTCAGATTCAGACAAGAGTGTTGTAACAGATTTAAGCACGAATTAAGATGCTTATCATCCTTTCTTGAAAAAATAAGGACTATTTTATGGCAATGCGTTGTGCACACATATCCGCGAATACAAAATTATACAGAATGCATTTGAGTTAAACTGTTTTGATACCTAGAACCGAGAGATGGTTAATCTGCGATTAATTCTCTACGCAGCTGACAAGTAGTGATAATGACTGCATTCCCTTCCCTCTTAATTTTAATTTATTCCTGGTAAATGTGAACGAAAAACAGTGAGTATGAAGAAAATTAATCCGGTTATAATTTTTTGTAATATTCCAAATTGTCTTACAATTGTCTTATGATTTATATCCCCATGCAAATCTCTGAAGTATACAGTAAAGACCTCGAAGTAAATAGAGAATTTTTTCATACGTTTTCGTTAAATGAGTAATCGACTATCAGAAAAAAACCTGATCATAAAATAAAATAAAGAAATAAAACTTCTTAAACAGAAATAGAAAAACAAGATCCCTTGCGCATGAAATGACACGTCACTATGTGCATTTCTTCAATTAGTGATGAATGATGCATATGTAATCAAAATTGTAACATATGATGAAGAATGTCCTGGCTCAAAAACTTGGTGTCAGCTTGTCAGAGAGGCTGTCAAACCAAATCGGCTTGAATGTAAAGCAATGTTGTATGCATGATGAAATATGATCGCTTTTGCGTTGCGCTAAAATGGTCATACATTTAAAGCTCGTTTTTATATACACCCTCATAAGAGCAATTTTACGGAGTAAATCTTACTTTGCTGATTAGAGAGAGGAAAGAAACTCCGTGACAATACTTTATGAAGCATTGCAATATGTATATTAGTTTTCCGTCTTTCCTGGTTGTTCGTTACAAAGCTATCCTTGCCGATTCTTTCCCTTTTCTTTTCTCGTCTTTGTCACGACATATAAACCATTAATCTTAATATTTTCTATCATTTGCTATTTTCTGCATCGAATGTTTTTCCCCGTTTACTATTCCCTCCAAATATCCTAACAAATATTTTCTTGTCATCCAATGTCGCAGTTAATTTCATTATCTCTTCTTGATCATTTTCAGTAATATTAATCTTCAAAATAAAATTCTTGCTTATTTAATCAATTTACTTGACATGTTAACTGTTCCTCATATCCATATTTCAAGTGCGTCAACTTTCTTCACTTCATCGCGACATAAAAGTTATCGCGCTATTCCATGTCGTACTCCACGTAAAGTACCTTGCTTGCTTCATTTCGTTCTCAATAGTCCTCAGAAGAAGTTCGTGTTCTTCTTAAATATTTTCTTTGCAGTCCTCCGTTTTACTTTTAGCAGCAGCAAAAATGTTACTATTTATGGTACATATCAGGTATTCTGTTGTTCACTTTCTTCGGTATATCATCTCGAAATCGAAAAGGTACCTTCTTGGCTTTTTTTCGATAACCACAGTCTTTGACCTTTTCATTTATATTCCTCCCTAATTCCTCATCATTGTTATTTAAACATCTTAATGTGTATTTAATAAATGTTTTATTACTTATTGAATTACATGCTTGCGAAATGTCTGAAATTAACTATTATGTTATGGAAACAACGTAAATAATATTGATGGTACAGATAAATGTGTTTAGTATGATTAGGAGATTAGTGTGCCATCTTTCCTACTAAGGGTGTTGTCTGTATAGTAAATCTTAGTCTATTATTATTATTATTATTATTATTATTATTATTATTATTATAACTCATTTGTTATGTTAGACAATTCAAGTAGACGTCGACATATTGAATGATACGCAGCATCCCCATCGCACGCCTCTCCCTGTTCTGTCCTATGACACACTTCCTACTATCCTTATTCTGATTAATGGTTTAATATACAAATTAATTACGACGTTTCTCTTCTTCAAATCTGAACCACGTTTCTTGCAATCCACTCTGTCAAATACCTTTCCCATATTCATTATTCCCACGTATCACATCGTAGCTCTCCCTGAGTAATACGTTTCGTGGATTGTTTGCATCATCCAATATTTTTAGTGCCTTTTCCCCCTTATTGAAACCAAGGTAGGTTCCTCTAACTCGTCTACTGTACTAGGACCCAATTCAATATCATCAGTCCTCAGAATTGCTGAATAAATTCATTTCTGTATTATCACTTTAGCTTTTGATATAATTTGACTAAAAATATTGTCCATGCTCGACACTATGGTAATGCATCGTTACCATTTGTTTCATATTAGGTTATGCTTTTTATTTTCTTTTTCTTAACTACCTATTTTATCTTGCAGGTAGTCGCACTGTTTCTTGATATATTACCCGATTGTTCATCCTGCATTAAAAAATAAAATCAGCCTCTTAACTTTGTACCGACTTCAAGAAAAATTTGAAAAAAATCCACACCTTAAATACTAATAAAACAAGACCAACTTCACATGTTAGGACGGACAGACACATCGGTGTTGAAAATTGTTATACAGTAGCTATGCTTCTGACAAATACGTATTGAATTCTAATCCGTTTTATACTTCAAGATTTAAATACAAATACCTTCTCGTAGCTAAAGTCACCTGCACTTTTTTTTTCTCTCCATATAGTGATTTATTAGTTTCTATTCAAATGCCAGGTAGCTTCTCCACGACACTTGATATTTTTCTCCTTTCTTGCCTTTCGACGTATACTTGTGTGCAAAAAAGTGGTCTGTTCCCATAGCTCACGATAATAATGTTTGCCATGAGGTTTACACATTGACCCCACACAGTCTTTAACTCTTCTTTCTATGACCGATTTCAAGCCAATTCCAGGAAACATAAATAAATTAATGAGCAATTCGTCGTGAAACGAATATGGGGCGCGGAAATAGCCCCTCTTAATGAATTTTGCTGTGATTGATTAAATATTGAGAGGCGAGCAAGCCAACTGTAATATGATTAGAGACACGACTTATATAGGAGGAGTAGGTGAAGAATGATTATCTGTGTGATTTAAATTTACAACAGCTGCAATGTGTATGTCAAAAGTTTCTTCTGAAGTAGAAAATAAATCTAAAATTAGAATAGCTGCGGAATTAGGGATGTAGCGCTGCAAGGGCTGATGTATTGTGCGATATACCATGAAGAAGCGAATCCGACGGGTAGAAAAAGATTAAGAAGGAGACAATTATTGCGATTTATTGCCAGCTTAATCAATGAATTTGGTCGATAAATTTTCACCATATTTACTATTATCATTATAATTATACAATAACACTCATATTACGCTACTAGTAAAGCATCGCCACAGTATTATAATTGGCCATGTTAATACTACGATTTTGTTTAACTTATCGTACTCGATAAGCACGAGCATAGACAACTCAATTGAACTATTACTCTCCATCTTTTGACATGAAATACGTATCTTGTCACTAACACTTGCTAATGACACTTGGAGGAGCTAAATATTTCATTACCAACCTAAACCCCCTGTATGACTGTTCTATACGCAAGTCTACCTGACCAGATGAGTAATACGTTTATTCTAATTTGCCTGAGCTAGCACACACATATACACACAGTTTATTTACATTTGCTTTAACTTTTACTTTCGTTGAGTGTATTTACTGGTAACCTTAATTTTCTAGGTTGCTCTTGGGCCATTAGTGTAAAAACAATGTGAATTCGCATGGTGAAATGTTTCTAAGAAACGTTTAGCAAACACAGAGAGGAACAATCAATATTGTGATGTGTGCAGCTCAACCTACATTTTATACAATATGGTTCTAAGAAAAACGCTATTGCTGTATTTTAGCAGAACTTCTAGGTACCAATTTGAGCAACTTTAGGTAAAATGCTCTTACAATTTGTTATATTCTGATAACGATGTCTGAGCGAAGCCGAAAACGTAGAGAAAAGGCCGTTGCTCCTGGGAACAAAGCCCATTGAATGTCAGGTATAAATTGAATTTATGAAGGAGGCTGTACTTTTACACAATAGACACTTAATATCCGATATATTCTTGCCAATATAGAAGTGCGACGAAGTGGGCAATAAAGTATTCCAAGCCTCCAAATATATTACCATTTAAACAAAATGTGACTTGTGACAGTTGCTGGAGGGGTACGATTCCATTGCAACCTCCCTTCAGCTGTTGCTCGAGTCACGATCCTCTTTTGCTTTCACCTACAAGCTGAACTTTGAGGGATAGCACTTAGCCAAGTTATACATTGTAGCATGTGGTTTCCTATTGCTTACTAGCGTTCACTTATATTGTTTTTATTGTTGTTGCTGAAGGTCGTTAGCAAAGAGTCGTTCCCCGTGCTGGGACTTCTCGTGGTTTGGCTCCAACTATTTATTTGTGTTTCGTTCGTAAAAACGGGGCTTCCACGAGGAAATGAATGCTACAACTCCCAAGAGATGGTTCCAGAACTGTTTAATTAATACATCTCTCCGAATTCCACCATAGTGTGTACAATGTAGCTTATTCTATGATCCCTATTGCAGTTTATGAATGTTGATATTTTCTACATATTTCTTACGCTGCGTATCTATGTGCACGCTGCGTATCTATGTGCACGCTGCATATCTATGTGCACGCTCCATATCTTAAAAGGGGTAGAGACGTCAAATGTATTACAAACATCATGTTTCGTATTCTAAATGCTAACGTGGAAAACTTTAGGAACAGAATTAGCTACTTTATACACTGAACAAGCCGCATTTTAGTCTACACTCCTAGCTCTACTCATTACGGACTGCTAAATGCTAAAAATATGCAAGTGGTTTCTTATTCGGAGTACTCCTAAACAGATTCTTTAATAAACACGGCAACGAGTGAGCTGTCACAAATTCCATGTTGTTTAAATGGCTCTGTTGTGTTTGCTGAAGGGAAGACTTACGAGAGCAGACTGACCATCGTGATGTATAACCGGTAAGGTCGGCCCACTATGCGGAGCTCTGGCTAGCTTGTAAGCCGGTCAAATCTCGAATACAGGCACTCCGAAGTACACAGAGTAGGCTGCCCGTTGAATGTTCTAGAATGTACGCATGGTAAGTACAACGTAATTGTTTATTCTTATGTCCTATCATTCTGGAAACCCACGTTGTCCCCTTGCTCGTATACCAGGTAAATATAGCGGGATTTCTCCCGAGGATTTCCCCCTCTCCGCGTATCCTAAGAATATAACTTGTTTATGCCAACATTATCATGTTCTTAGTCATGTTCTCATCGCAAATAGCTGGAGTCCAAATGCCTTACAAAATTGAAATTCCTACACATATTACTTATAGTTAAATATAGCATAGAAGAGACATTGCGCATCTCTGTATACAACAATTTATGCAGAAACATGCTCTTCCCTTGAACAACCCGTTCTATATCAATATCTTCCATAAGTTATATTTATTAGTTGATACTTCGAAAGCACATTTAGCTCTTTCAACTCTTTAAAAGAACGAATGCATTTTTGGGATAACAGCAATATCAGCAAATGGTGGATGTAGAAGATATTTGGAAAGTACTGCGATAAGGTCACAGATAAGAGAAACGGTTACGTAATATCCCTTCTAATATCCTGTATTTAGTACAAATTGCTGCAGAGATCTAAACTTTTACCGGTGCAGATCCAAAGTAATAAGAGTAGTGATAATACTAAAGTCACGCTGCTGCAACTGTTCTTGAGCTGTGTTTCGGAAAGAGCAATTTCCTTTTTGTTTCCTGCTTTGAAACAAAAATAAACTTTATTACTAGAGGATTTTCTTCATCTTCGGCACAAAGCCATGTAATTTTCTCCGGTTTTTAAAACAGTTTCTGCATTTGCGCTCTCTTTCCCCCCACGGTTCATCTAGAAAGACAGCTTAAACTTATTTCTAAGGGATCTTTTTACGATTAAGGTTTATTTGAGATAGTCTGAGAAGCATCCATGTAAGTTTATAGCCCAAATTTCATCAAGAAAATGTATCACTTAGTCATATTTAAAAGTGTGCAAATATCTTCTTCCAATTTTTTTTAATAATACGCTTATTCGCTATTTAAGTTTTAAAGTCTATGCTGTTATACATTCCTAATACCAGAAAGCTTACAATAAAATGCACAAAAATATAGTATATACAATTTTGAAAGCCGTAATTTCAGGAGAACAATGATTTTCGAAGAGATAGATTATGCAGTGACGACATTTTTATTCTACAACTGATTATATAAAAACGTAGATAATTCAATAGAGAAACACCTTTCTGACCACAATAAAGTGTTTGATTGAATGAATAGTGAACTGTTATGCAGAATCACAGAGCAAAGCGTCTTACAACTTCACAGATTAAGGAGATGTACAATAACAGTAATAAAAATACATGACTCAAAACTTAAAAACTTTGTAACAAACTTAGCGCTTCAACCAGGTTGCAGTACGTCACCGCAATTTTGTAATGTATTCTTGAATCTGATTTTCGCCGTGCTGCCGAATACATAGGCGTTAAGAGTTTCTTCTATTGATTTTCTCTGAACTAGAAAGAGTCTTCGGGCTACCTCCTGTTTGAATGGATGCTGTATTTTCTTTCCAGTCGGCATTAATAGACAATTTGGGATCTAAAGTTAAATTGTTACTTCTTATGATCTTTAATAGAAACATGCATTATGAAACTTGTATTTCAGATGTGATGACAATTTAGAGAGAACTTACATAAATCAATATATGAATGTAATAATTTAATAAAATAGAAAGGGACTAATAATGATATCTATTAATGAAAGCAAGCTAATAGTGTTTTATCACACACAAAGTATACAAATTAAAATAATCTGATTAACTAAATGCTTCGAACAAGTTAATCGATTAAATGCTTATGTTACACCATGTCACCAAACGGAAGCTGAAGTTGTCTATGCCTAAACCGTAATACTGGAGTCGAATATGAATATTAAGAGAAAGACGAAAAATATAAGTAACTCAAGTGAGATATTTAAGAAGAGTATTGAGTTGCGGAAAGATAGAATGCATAAGAAATCGTTTCCTTAAATTTCGGTATGCTTATTAACATTCGTCACTATGCATGTGTAAAAGTCTGATAATTTCACTTGCTTCCATTATTAGCTTTCGAACTCATATACGAAGAACTAAAAACCTGACTTGAAAGTTCAATTTATCTTGGAACTAAATATGAAGCAATCGATAGGGAAAGTTTTATCTCTAATGTAATTATAATAAATAGAATTGAGGTTTAGGTTATAAAGTAGTTCATATTTAAGCCTGCAATGCTATTTATGCCAAAAGGTGGAAGGTGAACAAGGGTGGATCCCTATATGATTCGAATATAAACATAGATTTGATTAATAAAGTTCAGTAATATTGATCATCAAATTAGTTTATTAATATGGTTTATCAACTTCAATATGAACTCATTATTACGCACAATGAATTGACGGATCGTTAAAGTAAATAGAAAACTTGGATAATCATTTTGGTAGAATACAACATTGGCATTAAAGAATCGTGGGACGCCGCTAGCCAGAAAACCCCGACTTAACACAGAAATAGGAAAGACGAAACATGGTTGTCTCGCACCGTCGACCCGAGAGTCAATTACGAAACCTGCAACTCTGATCTAACGTCTCGAATCTCCATTCCTCCGCTTCTTCAAAGCTTGCTGTCCCTGGCAGAAATTTTAAGCACGTCCATAACGATACCAAAGCACTCGTATCAGCAGAACCAGGAGTGATTCCTATTGCATGTATGAGATTCGTGGTCGAGTATAGCTAAGCGAGTTCATAAATAATACACAGGGTGTCCCATTTTGTGCAACTTTATAACTTTATTAATAATGGTGAGGAACTTTTCTATAGGTAACACAGTATACAACTGAGGATGGTACATACTACTGTTGGGTAATCAGTTATTTACTAACACAATCTCTTATGTTAATTTTCTTATAATTTCTCAAACAAATCGAGTATTCAAACAAGCATTCTTCATATTTTGTCGTTATAACGCACAAAGCTTAAAAACAAAACACAAACCACTATCTTCATTAAAATATTGCAGTAGTGTAACATTAAAAGTGTACTACTAGCCTAATACAGTTTTATTCTAATATCACTGTACATTACTGCGATACGTTTACGCAGTAGTTTTTCTTGCAATAATGTTAAATGCTAACCAAAGAAGAACGAATAGCTGTAGCTTCTGCTCGTTACTGCAAACACACACCTCGATAAGTTGGAAGAATGTTTAGAGTCCAACTTGATAGCTGATGGGAGTATGGATACCATTGTTTTTCAACAAGTTGCGGCACTACCCCACTTTCCCATCATTGTTCGGAAATACAGGGTTATTCAAAAGGAAGGTACAGATTTTAATTGCGTATTTATAATGAACGACAATACATGGCGACACATGCGATACATCACCGATTAGAGAAAAGTTCAACATTTTGTGTGTGTGTGTGTTCAAAATGAACACCATTTGTTATGCAAGGACGACCAGTGCTTTTCAATTTGCATACGCAACCATCTTCTACGGATTTATTGTATCAATTGTAAACTTTTTATGACGAAGCGGCTCGTTGTTGAACATACAACGAAATACACGCTGCAATGAGACAATGGATTTACTCTTTGCATAATGCATCACTCAAAACGACTTTTCGTGTGGCGTCGCCATTTTCTCGTAAACAAACACGGCGCCGCTGTAGGCACTGAATTGAACTAATAGATGGGGCTCAAAACTTTGAACTTTCCTCTATTCAATGATGTGTCGTATGTGTCGCTATATTGTCGTTCATTAGAAATAAATACGTAACGTATGTTCTTTCTTTTTGAATAAGCTGTATCAAAAATCTATCTTTTCCTGGCAGATAGATTGGTGCTGACATGCCAAGTATGTGGGCCCCGCACATCCGACCTGACACCCTTAGATGTTTCTGTCTTAGAGGGAGGTTTATCAAGTCTAAGGTTTACCGTGAAGATCCGCAGCACTGAACAATTGAACCAGCGGATTAGAACCGCTGAGATTACCCCACTTGAGAAAGTTGTTCGGCCTATAATGGAGTGCTGAGGCGTGCAGCATGAACACACTGAAACGTAATCAAATTACGTACTATTGTGACATATGTTTCAGTACTATTGCATATTGCGTAGTAAAACCCGTTCAAACACAAAATAGTAAATGGTTTAGAACCGAGCGAGTTGGCTCCGCAGTAGCGTGTGAGGCTCTTAATCAGGAGGTTACGGATTCAATATTCTTACTTTGGGTTTTACCTGCTCGGTAGGCGAATGCTGTGGTGGTTTCTCTTCTGCCACGATTTCCTTTCCTTCATTTCCCTTCCCTTCCGTTTCCTTTCAGGAGTGCTTACAGGTGCTCAAGGTGCGAGGTGCTGCCAGATGGATGCCGCGGATGCCTGCTCCAGGGAACGCATTCCTCATGCACACTAGAGCACTGCTTGGTTTAACGGGTCATTCATCGCCCTCTCTGGGCATCTTCAGGACTTCCGCGTGTCTCCGTAGCGTATATGCCTGCGGCCTGTAGCCTACTGTGATTTCTTCACCTCCTGGGTGGTGTTAACCGCAATATATCTCACTTTGGCTGCAGTACGCGAGAGGTCCCCCTCCGTTATATACCCTATAGAATCACCCTATACTAACTCAAAAGGTGTGAAGTGGACAGCTTAGAGTAAATTTCACTATTAGCCTTTAAAAGTTCTAGTTACTGTATTTCATTTTTGCTTACAATTTACTGTTAAGCTGTACTTGAAGGCGAACACAGGAAATCAAGATGACTGTTTACAACTCCATAAAAACAGCAATATAACAATGCCTCTAATATACGCCGGGTGCAAAGCGCTACCGGATTATGGGAGCAAAATCCTTAAACAAGCTATTTTAACCATGCGTTTTGCTGAAGCTACAGTGAAATTGCATGTTTCGTTATTACTAATGATGAGGAGTGTGCAGTCTGTCGTCAGGTTGCGTGTACATAGACTTTATGCAACTGTCAACACAAGACTTCGACGTACACAAACCACACGAAACGTACAGTCTGAAAATCAGAAATGCAACTCTCTGTTAAGGTCCAGCAGATGACAGTATACAAACATTATTGTTCTACTTGTCATTACCAGACTGGTAGCTTTGCTAGCCACGAGTAGTGGGGGATAGCGTCTGTCTCAGTATTCCGTGAGAAACGGTTCGGGTGTGTAAGCCGGGCTTTAGATCGGTGGACATCTCCTCCCACCTTCCGTTTTTAATAATGTAGGAACCCCAAAAGTTTGCGAAATAAATCTAGGAATGTGTGAATAGATTTGTGTTATGGATTTTGTGCAATAAAAACCCACGCCTTCCTCTTAACCTCCACACCACTTTCCTCCGCAGCCAAGTAAGTATACGTCCCCTCAATGTACGTGCTGGGTACTCAAAATTAATTACATTTTCATGTGAACTGTTAAACGATCTACCCAGCATGTAAAAATATGAGGGATATGTTTAAACATTAGCAAAGTTAGAAGAAGAAACTTATCTATGATTTATCCATACCTTCAGAGCCTCACAAGCAAGTTGCACAGAAGCATTGTGGACATTATTGAATGCCAAACGTCGGCGTCAGTTCAACGGTTTTTGAACTGTGAGAAGTCTCTTTCAAAGTCACAGGGCGTTAACGGTGCATGTTTTAAGTATACTATGCTATCGTCTGATGGTTTTGTATTCTTCATCATGTTACAAATTCCGAATATTTTCCTATAGAATGTTTTGCCATTTATTTCTTATCCTTTGTGTGCAAGTTCATGGAGATCCTCTTCAATTATTGTTAGGCCCATGGTCATTTGCAAATTGTTGCTGCACTTATTTTGGGCGCACTGCCCTAAGTGTTTACCTGTATGTCCACCTATGCTTACTGTCGTGTATTTCGTGCCGTACACAAACAGCATCGTTAGTTATTACACTTTCAGTGCATGTTTGCTTTTAATTTGTCGTTGAATTTTAACAATTGTTACGAAGTAAGTAGTCACATTTATATTTGTGGAGTACCTATCTGTTTAATAGTGCAATATAAACCTAAAATAAATAGGAAATACATAAATAATTCACTATTTAATAACCCTTTAGGAAGCATAAACAAGGTGTTAAACTTTCTTACTTTCATCCACGAACCCGCACAAACTATGGGTATTAGAGAAGAAACTATTCATACAGCAGGAGCCAGAACGCATTATTTGAATGATTCGTCAAAACAATAAATAATATTCAGCCACTAACCATACTACTTAATCCAGTATTTAGTGTGGAACCTTGTCACCATGCGCTTGAACCATCCGAAAGCTTTCAATAAGATAGTTCTACTTCCATAAACCACTGTTTCAGTGCTAGGTGTTCCAGCTAGCAATCGGTTTCTGAATATACAGGTTTATTCAAAAAGAAGCAACAGACTTTAAAGATTGTTTCTAATGAATGACAATAGATGTGACATATGCGATACATCACTGAATAGAGAAAAGTTCCAAATGTTATTTTTTGTGTTCAAAATGAGCACCATTTGTTATTCGAGAGCGACCAGTGCTTTTCTGTTTGCATACGCAACCATCTTCCACGAATTTATTGTATCAATTGCAAATTGTTTATAACGAGGCGGCTCGTTGCTGAACTTACAACAAAATGCACGTTGCAATGAAACAACGGTTTCACTTTTTGCATAATGCAGCAAACAAAACGATTTTTCCTGTGGCGTCACCCTTTTCTCGTAAACAAACACAGCGACGCTGTAGGCACTGAAGGGAACTAGCAGGTGGGGGCTTGAAACTTTGAACTTTCCTCTATTCAATGATGTATCGTATGTGTCGGTATGTATTGTCGTTCATTAAAAATGAATATTCAAAATCTGTTCCTTCTTTTTGAATAACCCTGTATTTATGTGGTAATTTTTATGCTAGAACTACACAAATAATAACTTGAGTGACTATATAGCATATGCAGTTTAGTTATGAGGTGAACTTGCAAAGTTGGTACACTTGTTTGCATAGTTCTATTTCATAAGTTTGTATTTTAAGGAATTGCAAGTTATCTTGTTATCGTTCTCCATGCACTAGTGGTAACGTGCTAGCCTATAGTTCCAAAGGTCGTGGGTTCAAACCCGGCGGAGGGCGATGGATTTTTTTCGGGCGTAAAAGTCCTTATTATGGTTTTCTTCGGAAGGGAAGTAAAGCCGGTGGTCCCGTGTCGTAGATTTACGGCACGTAAAATAATCTCAAGCCTGATAAAGAGGCCTCTGAGCAAATTATCGGTCTTTCATGCCCAATATAGAATGGGACGCTAAGGACCAAAGTAGTTAAAGAGCGTCCATAAATAAAAATAAAACTCAAACCTATTTTGGTATTTGTATGCTTAAGTAAGTCAGCTTGCACTCGCGGAAAGATAGTTTCAGCTTTGTAAATTCCTTCCGACTCTAGTCTCTCTGTGGACTTCTGAATGTGAAGGTTAAGAGAGCGGCTGTATTTAACACGCTTACTTTTACAATTGTTGATATTATTTTAAGCATTGTTTAGAAATTAGTTAATCAACCAATCCTCAAATACAGCTTAGTATTTTCTACCAGCTGTGCATTTACCTCTCCTTCCTCTCTGCTCCGTTTAAAGTAGTAGAAATATTCTAAGGCTTGTATTCATAAATGCTACTTTCAGTGGCGACTTTTCATAGTCGGCTTTGTTACGAAAGTTAAACTTTATTGAAAGTCTTATTGTTTCGATACCTTAACTTTAACTCTGGAAAATTCAGATTTCATAGCAAGTTCCATATTGATTAACCCCATTTCCAAACACCGATTTCTTCTATAGCAATAAAATCAGGATAAGCGGGTCTAAAATCAACTGATTATTACAACAGAGAAGGTATTGGCCGAAGCGTCTGCATTTCGCACCTCTCCTCCATCCTCACGCCCTTCATCAGTACGTGTTTATAGGAAAAACTTGAATGTGTTGAGGTTAGGTTAGACATTGTTATATTGTTCTCGTTTTTGGCGAGAAGGATAACGTAAGTGGTAGTGGTTCTTACATTATAAACGCACAAAGCAGAACATTTAAAAGTTCGTTGGAAGAATGAAAGATTCCTACCTAGTCTAGTATATCGGCGACTTCGAAATAAAGTTCTGATCGAAGATATCTTTCAGAAAAACCTGCTTCTTGAATGAAAAATTGACAAGTTCGTACTTTCGAATCCCTACTTTCATACAAAGTCTCCTTCATTAATACAAGCCTAAGAAAGGCTCTGATTAGACATTGACCAAACTTAACAACATCTAACTCTAAGACGAAACAGTATGGACTTAGGCTCTTAAGAGCACTCAGACAAAGTTAATGTTTTGTTTGCTCTTCTAGTATTTGCATAGCTACAGAGCTAGAGAAATTATTTACATAACCTCTGGGACGGAGACACTGAAATAACACTGGCGACAACGATCAACTCCTAGAACTGAGTCATCTTCCACATTTACTATTAACATTTCTGTGTGTTTTACAGGGCGTTTCGTAAATAAATTCTGTTGTAGTACAAGAAATAATAATTTTGAGCTCAATGAAGGGCTCTTATTGAAGTTGATCCATTTTTTTATAATTTTACGTATAAAACACTTCAATGCCGTTTTCCGTGTCAAATCAAAGTATAAAATGTATATTCAACCAGGTTGATAAATTAAAGCTTGAAGTTAATGAACATCAGGATCACAAAACTAGTGCGAGAAGTATTTTTAAAGTGTTGTCTGAAATGAATTATAATTGTGCTTCAATACAACATACTCTGAATGTAAAATTGTTGCAATGCATTAACTTTAGCCACATTGTGAAATGAGGCATTGTAGGTGCCACTATTTCCAAAACGCAATTATAATTGTCAAGGATATTTGTTGCTTAATGTCTAGGAACGTGAATGATGAACATTATACGCTTGTCTTTCTTTTATCTTCTCTTGCGGGATACAGTAGAAGCTGATTCAAATTCTTCATTTTCTTCAGATTCAAGTATTACTTTTGGCTTCAAGCTTGGGAAATATATTCGTGATGTTCTGTATGTGCATCCCCAGTTCTTGCCTTCTCTACTCTTACCCTAGAGTGCTAGAAGTATTTCATTGAATTGAAACCTTATACAGGACTATTCAAAAAGAAGGAACAGACTTTAAATATTTATTTCTAATGAACGACAACAGATGGCGACACATGCGATACGTAGAGAAAAGTTCAAAATTTTATTTTATGTGTTCAAAATGAACACCATTTGCTATGCGAGGACGACCGGTGCTTTTCCGTTTGCATACGCAATCATTTTCTATAAATTTATTGTATCAATTGTAAATTTTTTATGACGATGCGGCTCGTTGTTGAACTTACAACGAAATGCACGCTGCAATGAAACAACGGATTCACTCTTTGCATAATGCAGCACACACAATGACTTTTCCTGTGTCGTCGCCATTTTTTCGTAATCAAACACAGCGCCGCTGTAGGCACTGAATGAATCTAATAGGTGGGGCTTAAAACTTTGAACTTTCCTCTATTCAATGATGTATTGTATGTGTTGCTATCTATTGTCGTTCATTAAAAATGAATATTTAAAATCTATTTCTTCTTTTTGAATAATCGTATACATAGTAAAGGTTATTGCACCTGTATAATAAATTGTTCACTATACGAATAATATAAATAAATCGTCCTTAATCATAAGCAGAACATATTACATTACAGCTTTATTATATTTTGAACTAACATTTAACCCAGTTTAACCCCTCCAACTACATTATTTAATATCATTTAATTATTAATCCCATATTTTGAAATTTCTTTAAATGCAAAAATTGGTGCACAACATAAAAATTAAAATGCCTGATTATTATCGTGATAGGATAAATAATGAAAATATACTTAGAGCCACCCCCTATTTTTAGAAAAATTATCCATGAGTTGCTGCGTATTTGTACATGTGTGTGTGTGTGTGTACGCGGCCCTTGTGATAACAGCATAACTAAAAAGGAGATTGTATACCAAAT
This sequence comes from Deroplatys truncata, assembly GCA_030765065.1. NCBI lineage: Eukaryota > Metazoa > Arthropoda > Insecta > Mantodea > Mantidae > Deroplatys > Deroplatys truncata. Next base: position 226,709,102 of record CM060975.1, read on the forward strand.
ACTATACTTCAACCGGCAACTTTTAAGAATGCGGTTCTCCAGCTCGTAGCTCCCAGCGACGGAAACGCTTTAGCGAGGCGAGCGTAAGAGGTAACTCACTAATTCATCCTGCGGTTCAACAGCGCAAGGAATAGGGCATGCGACGAAAGTGTCAACACATGCGTCAGAAGTATTGAACGGACCCAATATTAACAGCGCATGCTTGCTTGCACGTGTTAACGGCTTGAGTGGAGTTTCTTTCAACACGCCGTGAGTTTAGCGAGAAGGATGAATTATTCGAAGAAAGAAACTATGTTGTTTATAGATATTTATCGTTCATTTCAGCTATTATGGGGTAGAAATCATCCCAACTACACAAATAAAACAAAACGAAACAATGCTTTGATCGAAATGAGCATTAAATTGAACAGCGATGTGAGGACAGTGAAAAACAAAATAAAAAGTTTGCGCTCTTACCTCTGTAAGGAACATCAAAAAGTATTAAAAAGAAAGTTTGATTTGGGCGCCGAGGATTACTCCTCCATGTGGTTTGCATACGAGTCTTCATCGTTCATTACAGACTCCATCACTCATAGGGAAACAAAGGAAACCACAAACAAAGACATCCTCACCGAAAGCAATGAAGTGACTAATTTCTACACTAATAAACCTAACATTTTTATAACTATTTCTAAAAGCGGGTTTTATTAAGGGCTCATTCCAGTGGAACGTATGGTACATTTATGTAAGTTTTTAATCAACTAGTGGTAAAATTTTAAATTTCTGTAACGATTATTCAAAATCTGAACAAAAGATTACTTATGCCTCTACCTAAGTATTCAATACGATTCTCAGAAATTAAAAAGCTTATTTTCTTTAACGAATGAGACAGTTTACAGACATGCATGTGTATTAACTTTCATTTACTGATAACTTTCAGTGATTCATCTAAGAGTGCGTTTCCAAGAGTTTCAGAGATACTTACTTCATAATAATATTTAGAAGTATATTACATTTATAGCTAAAATTTCTTTAATTACTGGATATGCAACAATGTCAAAGTGAAATGTAAAGGATTGGAAGTTTATTACGTTGCCTTTTCTAATACAATTCTCTGAAATTGTGCCTTCAATTGATTTTAAACTTGCACATTATTTGCCTCACATTTATTAAGCAACTGTATATTAACATCAACTTACAAAACAGTCACAAAATAGATCGATATAAAAGTTAACTATAATTATTGTTGTGTCCTTTCCATCCAGTATTGAAGTGCGAACATTTAATTACACTTTCAAAAAAATCAAAGCCGGGACTCGAGGCACGGATCTTTGATCTTCGGGTCTCCTTGCCAATGCTCTTACCCTGAGCTACCATGGTAAAGATCCCGTGCGCGCATTTAAACATTCTTATTTGACACAGATTAGTGCCTACGTAGGCTAATATGAAATAATTATCAAGCATAAATTACGCCTAGAAGAGATAAACTACAAAGTTCGGAAAGTAACAGTACTTGCAACATTGCAGATTGTCTTTTATGCATGATATCTCAAATACACGAGATCGCATTAACAGCCCAACGGGATACTTGAATCAGATAAGAGGCTCTAATACGCTTACATATCTTACTTGCTCTGATAGCTCACATATAAGAACATTGGCAGGAGAAAAATAAATTCATGACTGAAATCATGACTGTCACAATGGATTTTCCAAGTCTGATTGGACTTTCAAACTAGGGCATATTCTTCAAGTAGATTTTAACCTAGATTTAGTTTAAACAAGAGAAAGCTTAAAGAAGCATTTTTCTGCATAAATGTTAACGCTTTATGAGTTTTAAACCAAGCTCTAAGTTATATCATCCTTCTGCTGGGTTTAAATCAAGATTTTAGGTTAAATAGTGTCGTAGCCTCTAATCAAATGCTCAATGGGAGGTAGGCGACTCGCTTGAAGGTACCAGAAAATTAACAAATTGTAAAAAGGCGAGGCTACGACTAGGGACGCAACTACAATGAAAGTGCAAAAATATTATTAAATACTGACAAAAGGACACTTACATGGTTCAAAATAGGAAGAAGGAGCTTTATACTATTGTAAATAAAACAAGAAAGATCTGGATGGGAAGGGGTTTATTAGATAAAACATGATACTTTACCCCATCTCCTTAGTCCCATGCCTGTCGGGCGAGGCCGCCATACATTCTTGTATGGAGAGAGCGTAACACAGGTCTGGTCCGGTTGGCTTCTACTCACTGACCCTCTCCCCAAGCCCAAACCCACGCCACTACAGCATGAGGACGCTATCTAACCAACTACCCCCACCTAAACTGCTACCCCCACCTAAACTGCAACCGCCATCTCCAATCCAGGTGACCAAGGAGACGTATGCGCGACAATGCCTGCATACGTCACAACAGTAACAGTATACATAATAGCTATGATTTTCAAGTAAAAAAAGTAATTTTACTCTAGTTTACTTACGTCGCTGCATTTTTCAATTGACATACTCACGGGAAAAAAATTAAGAAAATCCTAAAGATTTTAATTCAATAAATGTAGACGATTATTGGAAGTAATGCCTAGAAGTATTAGTACAAGGGTAAATAATGTTGAAAAATTGGATGAAAACGCATTTTAATATATTCCAAAACATACACAAAGGACATAATTAAAATAAAAACTACAAGGAAAGGTTTCACCAGAGGTAATAAAATATTTTGTTTTACGCAGTTTCTTAATTAATGTTGGAGAAGGAATACACGTATTCACCTCAAAAAAATATAATGTGAAATGAAACGAAGATTATTTTCTTAGTAAATTATAATTTCGGACAGAACATATTATAATTTATTCACGAATATAAAACTTCCAGAGGTGCTGTAAAATACTATTTCGATATCGATAAAGTGCCCTTTATTGTTATTCAAGGTAACTTAAACAGATTTGTCTTTTATCCAATCCAGAATACAGTCTAACAAATTAAAGATATTTACGAACTAAATGAGGTAATACGACACTTCAAGTCAAATAAGGAACTTTTTAACCTCGACTCATTTATGCATACATCTATTTAAATAAATTAACTTCGCATTAGATAACAATGAATGTTACAACACTGGGACTGTCATTCTTTTCCACACAATATAAAGACAAAATAGCTTATTGCAATATAAAGGTGGCAAGTGGTTTATAATATAATAAGGGTTTCATTACTTATATAACAGGCATCAAAAGTGAAGTTTTATGTTGTAAGAATGAATGTTTGTGAAACGAGACTTAAATCCTAGTGTAACAATCCTCTAGGAAAATAAAATCATTTGTAGCATGTGTTGTCATATACTATTTTTGAGATGGCCTAAGTATTAAGTTATAAAGTATCCATCTGAAATTTATATGGAAATAACAGTATACCTTCGGGAATATTCTATTTTTTTTTGTTGTTTGGCATCCGTTGTTGTTTAACCTTCATAGCACCAGTGCTGAAACCATGATCACTTATATTATCATAACATTGTATAATAAATAGAAGGCTGTGGTAAAAATAAATCAAATCACTTTCTCTCAACTTCATTAACCCCAAATTGTGCAATTTCTTATTGTATAAAATATTCCTTGTGTTCATTATTACAGAGCTTGGAAGCTGAAGCAACGTTTGAGATCAGCAATTCTTTTCAAACATCGAGAAATGATCATGAAAGAAATCAGCTACGGACTGCTATGAACTTTAAAACTACTGACCATTCTAACGAAGAAGATGAAGGTTATGACGTTAAAAAAAAAAGCGACAGTACAACCTACTGGGAGTGATGAATGGAACGATTTTGGCCAACTTATGGCCCACAAGATCAGAAAGCTCAACCACGTAACCAACTGGTGGCAGAACGTCACATTGTCAACTTTCTACTTGATTTACAAACACAAGAAATGAATGAAGGCATCGATCAGATGCACACAAAACCGTTCCATCACGGAACGTCTTCGGTTCCCCAAGCAATCATCTCCTTATCTCCACTTTCACGCTCTCCTTCGTCATCATCGATGAATTCACGTGATCCTTTCGATGGCGGATGTTCTTTGACATGTGTTAAACGAACAGATTATCTAAACTCTGCACATATAGTCAAAGAGGACTGCTGATGATACTAAAGTGTTTGTGTCTTTTTCAGAAAAGTAATTTTTTTCGTAAATATTTCAAACCGTTTATTTCTAAAAAAGTATATCTTACTGTATATTACTTTACCAAGGATGTGTGAAATTGTGTAAGGATGGAATGTGTCACTCGAGACAACAGCAGCCTTGTGATAACGTTACCGTAGAATACTACTGCATTGTGTTGTGTTTAAACAGCCTGTGGTTGTTCGCGTGCTGGATATAACAGCCCAATATTTACTGAAACAAGTCCTTGATTAAGAATATTTTTCATAAGCTCCCTTTATTTGGATATTTATTGAAATTTTCCATTATTGTTCTAACCGTGAAGGATTAAATAAAAATTTATTCCACCACTTGCTGGAATAGGATGTTTTAAAATGTTATCCAAAAACTGATATTACTTTTCTTTCTCGTCACTTAGGTATATTTTTTCTAGCATACTTTTCCTTCAAGCTATCTATTTTTCACAGTATGGGTATTAATCGTCTTAATTACAAAATGAACTGATTATTTTTTTATAATTTTTGTTTTAAACACTCTCTATAGTATTTTAACATTTCGAGGTAAATATTGCATCAAAAGTCATACGTTCTAGTGTACTAAATAAAGGAATTTAATTTCGGATAGGTTTACTGCTTTCGAATGTTCTTATTTGTACATAGATAGAAACTATGGACTGTATGTTTTAATATTTGATGAAATAAGTGTACCTGGAGATGGAAAACTAATAGTTTGGTTTTTCATTCATTCTAAAAGCTCCCTGAAACACTCAGTTTAGGCGTACAAGTTTTCCAAATTATATAATTGCGATAGCATCAGATGCAAAAAACTTGAAAATCCGTTACTAATAGAAATATCAAATTGTAGTCGATTTTTCACAACCCTGTACTGCTAAAATGATTAAAATACATCATTTATTGTTTTAAATAGTGCATTAGAATAGAAGGTCAAATTGTAATTTACACAATACGTTACTATGCAATGATCTCAAATTTGCGGTCAAGATATGCACAGGGTAATATAAATGAAGATTAATCAAACTTGTAAATAATCTATTTAAAATTGTAAGGCAATACTTACCGTAATCCACATCCTCGAGTCCACCTATTAGTATTTCGCTGTCTCTTAAATGTCCGGCTTCTCATGTTTCATAATTTCCACATCTAGAGCGCAAGGTAGGTTGTTAAAAGCTCTATCGTTTGAAAACAGGCCTAAACATTAGTTGGATAAAAAGAGTGTAACCCGTACGAAATCATAACTCTTGCTTTGTGTTTAGCCCTAATAGTTAAGGCGCATGAGAATTAACAAATAAGCCGTATAAGGATTTGATAATGTCCGATTGTCTTCTTCGACTACTGCAATGAGAAACAAGAAAATGTCCCTCTGAAGAAGAACTCATAACTGAGATTCTGAGAATGTTAGGGGCAGACTGAGGATAACCGCAGTTTCCTCTTCAACGCGGTACCGTTGCGATAACAGCGTTAAAGTTTTAATGTGCGGTAAACGCGTTTATGTGAACGCATTGCAAATAGGTATCAGACGTACCTCTTTTTAATTGTGAACCACATTGCGCCTGTTCCAGGGAACCTTTATTCAGTAATATGAAGATTGAATGCTATGAACAAAGTCTCTTCTGAATGACAATCTCGTCACTTTAATCAGGCTTTAATGCTTTATAAAGAATCTGCCTCATATAGTGTGAATGAGTGAAGCAATACACAGAAATGAACTGGTTCGACCAGTCACTACCCATCATGTCATCACATTTGCGTCTTAGACTATTTACTGAGCTGTCTCATCAACTTGAGCAATGCATTGATCTTACCAGCAAAGTGCAACGCGTCACTATATCTTATACTTTTGGGAGTGCAGCTAAAAGTTTTATCAAAGTTTTATCATCCATTTCAAAAACATGGGTTTTCCATTCTCTTCAATTGTTTACTATTCTAAAGCAATGGTTGTCACTTTAGTTTCCCGGATTCTTTACTGATTTTTACTATAAAGTGAGTACAAAATAGAGACGTAAGTTGTTTTCCATACACGCCCTTTATTTCTTGAAATCTGAACGAGGTATAGAATATCAAAAGAGTGGTTAAAAACGTTAGTCTGGAGGGTCATTTGGTGTGCGGCTAAGGATAGAGCTCGTTGATGAAAAAGATTGGATAATCTGTTCAGTATCTACACAGCCCGTCGACTGAGCGGGATGGCTCAAGCGGTGGCGTCTGAATCTCGCATCTGGAAGATCCCTGATTCGATCCCATTTGGATCAGAAAGGCTAATGGTGGATTGTGAATTTTCCTTCCTCTCATTTCCATTTCGATTCATCTTTCAGAGTTGGAGGCAGTGAACGGCATATGCAGTGAATATGCATTAAGAGAACTATTTCTTATCTGGAATAGAACCTGCTGCTCGAACTTGTTAATGAGGCATCAATGAGGCGGTGATTATGAATCTGGGAACATTAGGAAAGCTATGCTCTGTGTCTACTCATTAGATCTGGGCGCCCTTTCTCCGGGAGGTTTAGATAAACGTGTGCTGAAATCCTCCTCCTTCCGATCCAATACCCAATACGTATCCTGCGGAAGATTGGAGGGTAAAATATTTACCGTGATCCTTTGCCACATCGATTATAGGGTCCTTGGCTTATCGAGAATACAGGGCAATAGGGAAAATTTAAGCGATACAGATTAGGTCTAAAAGCATGGATGTTATATAGATTTAAGGTTCTCTCTGATAGTTGTGACCTTCTATATGTTATTTTATTTGCCTATGCAT